>CM044865.1:46830081-48306747 GCA_024500155.1 Chenopodium formosanum
TGTTTGGGTGAAGAAGAAGAGTGTAGGGGAGAGCTCCAAGGTTTCTGAAAATACTGCAATGGAAACTACTCCTCCATCATATGTGACAATCGAGGACATAGTAAAACCTTAGAGTGTTACACAATTTTATCATTAGCTTATTTCGAATAAAGTATAATCACTACTATGTTTTTTTTTTTTTCGTTTACAATTTAGTTCAACAATGTCTCTCTTTTGAAATTTGAATGAAATAAAATGAGCTTTATATATTTATATTTTGATATGACCAAATCATAAAGATTGCCTACATATTCGCATTACGAAATCAGGTCTCTACGTAGTTCTAACGTGCTTTTTTTTTATATATATATTTTTTTTTATTTTCCTTTAATCTCTTAGATAGAAATTAAATGAAAAATTAATCGAACCTTGTTTAAAAGAATTAAATCAAGGTTTAATTTTATTTTCCGAGTATATGTTATATTTAAGAAACACCCTCTTTTTGCCGCAAGTAGAAATCGCAAATTCATTCAAACGTAAAAATTTGGGTACGCAATTTGTCATCAGGTGGCGCACGTAACACTTGTAGTTGCGCGAGCCTGTCGCGCGCAACGAAATCTGTTGCGCGTGACATCCCCGTGCAACTCTTCCAGTTGTGGGCGACACCTGTGCTACAAATGTCTCGAATTTGTTTTTAGTATTCTGTATTATTACCCCACCAAGTGTGATGATTTTTTCGTGATGTTCGAAAAATTTTGAACACTTAGAATGGTTTATAATTTCTGAATTACCCCCAGGTGTTATGTATTTTACCATGTTATTCAGTAACATGCATAACACTTAGAATCTTTAAATTGAATGCTAATTAAAATTGGTTGTATGAGTGAACGAGTTTATCCGGATTTCATATGTAGTATTTCTTAAGTCAATCAATGTTTATTAATTGGCAAATTTCATCTCCTCCAATATCCATTAATCTGTCGCCTCCTCCTGATAGGATTTCAATTACGCGGTAGGGACCTATTAAATTAGGTTTGAATTTCCCTCTTATATCGGTTGGTGGACCCCTAACCTCCTTTAGTGCAAAGTCACCTTCTTTTATATTTATGGGTTTGACTCTTTTATTGAAATGACGCGCAATGCACCTTTGGTATACTTGTAAATGATGCAAAGCTCTTAATCGTCGTTCATTGAGGAATAAAAGCTCTTCATACCTCGCTCTTACCCATTCAGCTTCCGGTAGCTTACTTTTGAGTACGATGCGTAGGGATGGTATTTCCAGTTCGACTGGTTGAACTGCGTCCATTCCGAAAACTAAGGAGTATGGAGTTACTCCTATTGATGTTCGTATAGACGTTCTATAACCCCATAATGCGAAGTGTAGTTTATTCGGCCTGTCTTTATAATTTTCTGCCAAACTTTTAATGATGACTGTTATATTTTTATTTGCCGACTCTATAGCTCCATTCATTTGAGGTCTGTATGGGGATGTGCAATGATGTTTTACCTTATAACGAGTTAAGAGGGTCTCGACTTCAACTTTGAATTGAGATTCCTAATCACTAATTAGCTCATGTGGAACTCCATATCTACAAAATATGTTTCGTTCGAGAAACTTTGCGACATGTTTAGAAGTGATATTCACGTAAGAAGCAGTCTCAATCCACTTAGTGAAGTAATCGATGGCTACTAATACGTACTCGTGCCCTCCTGCTCCTGTTGGAGAGACTTTTCCAATTATGTCAATTCCCCAAGTTGAAAAAGGCCAAGGGGAAGTGAGATTGTATAGTTCGGATGGTGGAAGGTGTTGTAAATTAGTGAACATTTGGCACTCTGGACATTTTTTAAGATATTGTATGCAATCATGTTCCATAGTGGACCAATAGTACCCTTATAATGAAATTATTTTTGAAAGCATTTTACCATTCATGTGAGGTCCACAAACACCTTTTGAGTATTTTCCATAAGGCGCGTGGCTTTCGGTTGGCCTATACATAATAGACTTTGACCATTAGGTCCTTTTTTGCATAATTGCCCATTTAATAGACCATATTGGGCCGTAAGTGTTCGTAAGGCTCGTTGGTCTTTCGATGAAGTATTTTCGGGATATGTGCCATGAGTAATATATTGGAGGATATGATCATACCAAGGACTGTCTCCTTCGATGTCATTTATTTCCTCTATTGCGTTGCAATTCGCTGGTTCTTCTCTTCTATCAACGCATAATGGCATCATATGTAAGTGATCTGGAATGTTGATCATCGAGGCTAGTTTTTCTAGCGCATCGACAAATTAATTGGCATCCCTTGGGTGATATTTAAAATCAATATGTTTGAAATGCTCGATGAGTTGCTCTAGGTGTGCTTAGCATAATATCATTGTGGAGTTCTTTATTTTTCATTTTTTTAGTATATGATTTATAATCAAACTGGAGTCTCCATATACCTCTACTTTTTGCACACCTATGCTAGCTGCTGTTTCTAATCCAATAATGCACGCTTCACATTCTGCGGCATTATAAGTAACCTAAAAGTCTAGTTTAACAGAGTTTGGAGTATGTGCTCCCTCTAGACTTATGAGTAACACTCCTACGCCACATCCTTTTTGATTGGACGCACTGTCGAAGTACATTACCCATTTGTCATCTTGTGTCATGAGAATCTCTTCATCCGGAAGATGAGTAGTTTCTGCACGACTTGTTTGAATTGGATGTTGTGCCAGAAAGTCAGAAATCACTTTCCCTTTCTATTATTTTTCAGGAATATATTTTAACTCAAATTCGGCCAACATCACCAACCACTTAGATATCCTTCCTTGTATGGGTGGTTGTTCAAACAAATACTTTATCGGATTTTATTTAGAAATCATATGAGTAGTGTGTGGTAGAATATAATGTCGTAATTTTTTGGTTGCCCACACTAATGCTATGATTGTCTTTTCCAAGGTGCTATATTTTGTTTCATATAGGATGAATTTTTTACTTATGTAATATATTGCACGCTCGACTTTTTCTACCTCTTGTGCTAACATGACATCTGTGGCTGTGTCTGTAACTGTAATGTATAGTCTAAGAGGTAGTTTGGGTACTGGTGGTGCTTAAATTGGTGGACTTTTGAGATAATCTTTGATTTTCTCAAAGGCATTTTGGCATTGATCGTCCCATTCATGTTTCTCCTCTTTTTTAAATTTTTAAATATTGGCTTACAATTCATAGTCAATTTGTTAATAAATCGACTAATGTATTGTTGTTTGCCAAGGAAACCCCTAATTTCTTTTTCAGTTTGAGGGGGAGGCATGTCAATAATTGCCTTTACTTTAGAGGGATCAATCTCAATGTCACGTGTGCTTACTACGTATCCAAGTAACTTACCAGAAGTTACTCCGAATGCGCATTTTTGTGGATTCAATCGCATTTTGTATTCTTTTATGCGAGTGAAAAGTTTGCGTAAAGCTTTTATATGTCCCATTCTATCTTTGTACTTTACGATCATATCATCCACATACACTTCTATTTCTTTATGCATCATATCATGCAAGAGAGTCGTAATACGTACCCCAAGGGGTAATAAAGCATGTCTTTTCTTCGTCTTTTTTAGCCATTAAAATTTGGTTGTAACCTACGTATCCATCCATAAAGGATAACATCGCATGTTTAGCCGTGTTATCTACCAATATATCAATATTTGGTAGAGGAAAATCGTCTTTAGGGCTAGCTTTATTAAGGTCCCTAAAGTCGACGCACATGCAAACTCGTCCATCCATTTTAGGGACTGGGACGATGTTCGCTACCCATTCTGGGTAATTACATACGCGAATAAAACCTGCGTCTAATTGTTTTTGTACTTCTTCTTTTACTTTTAATGCGACATCAGGTTTCATTCGTCGAAATTTTTGTTTTACTGGGTTAGAGGTAGGGTTAAAGGGAATGGTATGTTCCGCAATTTCCCTATCTATTTTAGTCATGTCCTTGTATGACCAAGCAAACACGTCTTCGAATTCTTTGAGCGTCGAAATGAGGGTCGATCGCTCTTCTGGATTTAGAGTTAAGTCAATTTTGACTTCTCTTTTTATTTTAGTTAGTTCCTATATTAATTATTTTAGTTTCTTCAACAATAGGGTTCTTTTGTTCTCGTTCATTCATTAGTTCAACCAATTTATTAATGTTATCATCTTCATTAGATTTATTATTATAGCATTCAAAAGATTCAAGAGAAGGCATATACTCGGAAATAGAGCTTATATTATTAAAATCAAAAGAGAGTACATCAAGAGAAGAATCCTTTTTGGGATCTTCGTCCTTAAAACTAGAAAATAAAGACTTAGTAATGGTCACAAGGCCTAGATTTTCAGCTTCCCTAGAGTCTATAATAGATTCATCGTCCGATTCTTCAAACATCTTCCCTTCGCCTGTGACGATTTTCAGCTTATCGCCTTTGTGATTGTTCTATTTGAAAGATTTCCTCCATCCATGCTCAAAATATTCATTTGAAATGGTGATAAACGAGGTTGGGTCAAAAGCTTCATCTTGAATGACGTTTTGATTGGTGATTATAGCGACATGATTTTGCCCTAGTCCAAATAGCAAGTTAAATGCTTGCCCATCATAGCACCCTAGAGTTGGGTGTTTTCATTTAACAATACTAAGATCATCATCCAAGAAGTAGCAGTCATGAAATATCTCAAATCCAGGCTTCTTGATTCCTTCCAGAACTAAGGGTTCTGGAAAGTCGTAGCATGTGTAATCTTCTCCCTCCCTAATGAATTATCCATTAAGGGTTTGTTGGTAGGAAGGGAGTAAAGTGATTATCCCTTTCTTATTATTGTCTCTACGTGCTTTGTTTTTCGCATCGTGCGACTTCAATTCTTCTTTGGTTGGTTTATATCCCAATCCAAAAGAGAATCTTTTCTTTGGGATAGGAAGTAAGAGAGATTTCTTCATTCCTATTCCCAAAGGCATCCCAGGAAAGTAACTTTTCTTGAGTAAGATGTTGTTTACTATCCAAGTGGAATATGGATCAATCTTGAATGGTTCTTCAAAGTCTTCCTCCATTTCAATTGTGAAAATTGGCTCCACGGCGAATCCCCACATGTCCTCTTCATCATTATCATGGTTTATTTCTAAGAGTGATTGATCATTAATTGCTATTTTGAGTCGAGAAGCATGTATAGTCATAGGAAGCCCTTGATAATTCAACCTAATCATTTGATGAAGTGAGGATGGTATTGCACGAAGCTCATGTATCCAAGGACGTACAAGTAAAAGGTTGAATGTAGGTTGTATGTCCATAACATGGAATTCAACCATCTTTTGAATTGACCTGTGGTAATTGGTAGCTTAACAGTTCCACACACTGATCTTCTCGAATTGTTATAGGCCCTAATGCTTTGTTTTGTTGATTGGAAATCTTTTTCTGGATTTAGGCCTAAGTATTTTGCCGTTCGAAATGTGCATACGTTTACAGATGACCCATTCTCTACCAAAGTTAGAGGGATATTGTATCCTTTTCATGCCACAGTTAAGTATAATGCATTGTTATGGGTAGTGTCTTTTGAAGGCAAATCATCATTAGTGAAAATGATTGACTTGTCGGATTTCTCGCTAGTAAGCAAGCTAAAAAGATCCTGAGGGGTTATGTCTGTGCTTACAGACAAAGCCGTTAGAGTGTTCATGAGAGAATTCTTATGTTCTTTAGAAGTACTTAGGAGTTCCCAAATGCTAACATTCGCCTTGGATTGGCGAAGTTGTCTGACCAATGGATCTTCCACCTCAAGTGGAGGTGGTATTGGATTTTGTACTTGACCTTGAGTTTGTATTTGTGTGGTTGAAGATCCATTTGGTGGTAGTGCTTGGTAGACTCGCCCAGAACAAGTTAAATGATCTATCTCGTTTGGGTTAGTTTTAGGACTCACAAACCAACTTTCTTCCAGAGGCTTTGGATGTGCCTCTATTTCAAGATGTTCCATGAGTTGTGCTTGATGCTGTTGTTCATCTAAGGAGAGATTTGATAAATCTTGTGATTTCCCCAAGAAATGATCCCAATCAAGTGCTCCATTTGTTTCATTTCGTAAACAAGATGGAGGTGGGATGGCGGCATACTTAGAGACATATAAGTCTTGAAAGTCGTCGTCCCATAGTCCACATACTTCATTAGTTGCCCCTATGAGTATTGTGGATAGAGGTTCTCCTATAGGTGTGATAAAGTCCAAAGGATTGAACATATCACTTCCTATATGGTCCTCATCGATGTGAAACACCCCTAAGGGGGATGCGTTATTGTTAAGTTTAGGCGTGGGAATTCTTCCATCTTCTACTAAATCTTGTATTTTGTGCTTTAAAACATAGCAACGTTCAGTATCATGTCCAACGCCTGTATGATAAGCACAATAAGCACTACCATTCCATTGAGGAAATCTTCTTTCTGGTGGAGTGGGTGGTGTTGGCCCTATTGGCGCAAGTAAGCCTTTTTCATTTAATTTTTCTAACAATTCTTTATAGCTTACAGAAAATAGAGTAAATTTTCTTTCTTTTGTCCATCTTTTTCTAGGATCATCATATCGATTTGTGTTATTGTATTGTGTGGAAGTCGCAAATACGTCAATTAAGGATGATGCATTATCATTCCCCTTGTTGTTATTCTTAGGTTGATGATGATGATGAGGTTTGTTTGCTTTTTCTTTAGCAAGATCATCTTCAATCCTAGTAGCCACAGAATAGACCTTTTGAAAAGTGTCTAGACCAAGGTAACGTAGATGTTTGTTGAACTTTTCATGACAGTTATCAATGAATTTTTGTACTAACTCGAGTTTAGGAGACCTTTGGGCAAGGTGGGCCGCCTTTTCTTTCCATCTACCATAGAAAGCAAGGAAACCTTCATCGTCGTCTTGCTTAAGCATCTCGAGTTCACGTAAAGTTGACTTAAACTCTACGTTACTCTTATATTGGGTAATGAAAGCCGAAACTACATCTTCCCATGTTACTTTGAATTTTGGATCCAGCCCATAGTACCACTCTCTCGCGATTGGGTCTAGGGATAAAGGGAAAGTCAAAGCATAAAGCTTAGGATCAACTCCCTTAAGTGCCATAGTGCTAGTAAAACACATTAAATGATTTTGTGGATTATTGGTCACCTTAAATATTGGCAAGTCCGTAGCTACGAACTTTTCCTGTAAAGCAAGTCCTGGGGGAGGAGCAAACTTTTCTGCGTCAAAGTACTTGTTCCCCATTGTAGAACGAAGAACTAGCTTCTCCAACGACTTTTATTTGATGGATGATTGTTCCATATTTTCTTGCAAGGCTAAGGTTTCAGCATTTTTCCTTTCAGCCTTTTCTATTTACTTAATTCTTCTCTCCTCGGCCTCTTGAGCCTTTTCTTTTCTTAAACGAAGAATCTCTTGTTGAAGTTCTTCGATGGTTGACATTGTTGTTGGACTAGGATTAGTTGTCAAATAAAAGTGGTTTGAAAGGGGTTGATCTTTGGGTGGTAAACGTAAAATGCGAGTGCCCGGGGGTCCTCTTTTCCAAGCTTGAAAACCATCCCTAAAGGAGTACAAAAGGATAAGTAAATCGATACGCTTGTTTAAAACGGGAGAAAAAAGGAAAAAAAAAACGAAAAGACGCAAAATATATTCAAACGGATAACATCACCCTAAACAATTCTTCAATAAAGATATTGTTCGGACGAGTCAATTTGTTTTTTGAGAAATCAAAATTGACTCGTCCAGTGGGGGCGCGCAAGTAATTCAGTTGCGCGCGGCTGTCGCGTGCAACAAAATCACTTGCGCTGGGAGGGGTTGCGCAACTCACTGAGTTGCGCGCGCCACCTGCTCGTAGAATTTTTTTTAATTCGAGCGTTTTTTTTTTGTGTCATCGTTTTTCTTTTTTTTTTTTAATTCGATTTTTTTTCGATTTGATTTTTTTTTGCTATCCTTTGAATATGACGCTAAGTCACGAAGAGACAACTTCGTAATTGGCAACCTAGACCACAGTAAAAAGTAAAAAAAGAAGACTATCCTAACACGGTTCATAAAGTCACATAATCACATAAGCATGCCATAAGTCATGGTTCACGCAATGCCATTCTAAGGTTGATGAGTGACATTTATGTCACTCTTAGGGAGTAATTTTAGAGTCATTTTCGTGTTTATTTTATCTTATTTTCCCTTTCTTTCTCTTGTTTTCTCTTAATAACATTTCTTGTTTATTTTGGTAATTTTGTCGTGTTTTAGTTCTTTTCGTAGTATTTATTAGAATTAGTTAATTTTCGTGTTTTATTTGCTTTTGATTTGTTATATTTCGTTCTTTATTTTTCCTTGAAAGTATTCTAATTTACTTTTATTTATTTTAATTAGTTTTGAGTCTATTTTATTTCACTTTCTTTACTTGTATAGTTTTATTTAATTTTTATTAGTTTAGTGTTATTTACCTTATTTTATTTTACTTTATTTTACCTTTATTTTATTTTATCACTTAGTAATACCCTCGTGTTTTTGGTTGTAGGTGTCCCGGGTTTCAAGGTCATATTCGTGTTCGGAGGTCCAAGGTTCGAGGCGCAAAACTTGAGTCAACCCATGCTGCCAGCATTATCCTACACCCCACACCTTATCCTCCACCACACACACACCAACAACACAAGCAGCTCAATTCCCCTGCTCCCCTCAACAATGCCAAACCCCAACAACACAACTCCACTCACCCATACACTCTTCCCCTGCTTCCCCCCGCAACACCACCAACACCAACAACAACATTAACCTCCACCACGCAAACCACCAGCCACAACAACAACAAAACAACCACCAACAACAGCAACGAACACAACACCAACAACACCAGCACCAATTCATTCACCTGCTGCCACCCTCACACCACTCACCACCAGCTACCAATCAAACACCTTCAGCACCCCAAATGGCAGCCATCCCGCAAACACCACACACACCACTAGCCGCAACATCCCCTGCTCCAATTCGCAATTAACCACCACGCAAACCCACCTTTCACCACCGCGCAAACCCACCTTTCACCACCGCGCAACCTACAATAACAATCCCTTGCTCACCCCCGTTAACAACCAGCAGCAATTAAGCAACTAATCGACCCCTCAATTAAGAAAAAATCAGAGTAAATTGCAAATTAATCAAGTTCGAGCAAACCGTTGAGGGTTCGACCAAACTTCGAGTCAGAGAATTTGGGGGTTTAGTTATTTGAAGAGGAGTGGTCGAACACACCCTTGGTTCGACCGAACCAACCCTGTAGTTTGGTCGAACCAGCCACCGGTTCGATCGAACCATTTCACGAGACTCGCACATGGTTTTTAATGAGGATCGAACGGCCTCGATTTGATGATGATTATTGATGAACGGTGGTGATGGTGAAGGCACTTCAAAGGAATTCAAGCTAAGCAGCTTAATTCGAATGCGAAGGAGGAAGAAATGGGGGTAGCTGATGGTTTTGGTGGGGATTTGTGGGTTAATTTTATTATTTCATTTTCTTTTTCTTTTATTTTTTATTTCTTTGTTTTCTTTTCCCTTTTTCTTATTTTCTTTCTTTTATTTTTATTTTTATTTTAGTTTCTGATTTTTTTTGCTTTTCCTTTTTAATTTATTTTATTTTCTTTTCCTTCTTTTATTTTTCTATTTTCCCTAGTTTTATTAAGTTAGTATAAATACCCATTTTTGAGGGGAAACAAGGAGATATGGAAGAACTATCTATTCTTCTCTCTAATTAGTTTTAGGTTAGGTTAGGATTAGTCTTCATTGGTAGAGAGAGAAAGTGGGATTTTCTTCATTAATGAACTTGGATTTTGAAGAAGGAGCTTGTTCAATCCTTTGTAGACCTTCATCTTCAATTAATGAGCAATCTCTTACTCTCTCTCCTCTATTTTTATTTGTTTTATTTTGATTATTATTTTAGTTGTTGGTATTGCTTGTTAATCATGTTTATTCTTGATTGCTTGTTATTTAATCTTGTTATTAGCATGATTAGTGAGTAATTTCCCCATTAAGGGAATGGTTGTGGTGTAGTTGGACCTTGAGCATGTTCTATGGTTTAGAATTGATTTATTTGTGATTAAAGTCTTTATATGCTTGATATTCTTTAATCTTCTTGCAAGTGCACATTGTTGGTTGATTAAAGGTGAATCTTTGCTAACAAGAAACAGAAGTTGACTTAGTTAAGGTTCATTACTATCGATTGTTATTTAATAGTACCTCCTAGTATATGGTTCTAATGTGGAAACATAGAGGCTATGTTAGAAGAAGCCAATTGACCCTGGAAGGCGGCTAGATTGGATCCTTTATTTTGATATTCGAGCATGTTTAGTTCATAATTAATTCAATTTCTATGCCTTTGTTTATCTTCAAGTGAATGCTATACCTAAACCATTTTCCTTAATGTTTTATTTCTTGTTTTAGAATCTTTAAAATTTAGTTTATTTATCCCCTATTTCGGACTACCTTAATTGTCAATAACATTTGGTGGTGTTTATCCGTTCTCTGTGGTTCGACTCCTATGCTTGCCTTATAATCGTATTAGGTTTGTTTAGGTTGTATAAATTGTATTTGATCTAGGGATAAACAATTGACGACGCGTTTATTCCCCTGTCAAATTGGCGCCGTTGCCGAGGAACGGCTTCCATTACCATTGTGTTATCTTATTGAGACTAGTCCATTGTATATATTTTCTTTTGATTTGTTTTTGTTCTCTTTGTTTTGTTTTTGAAAAATGGCACATTTTTATTTTCCTCAATATGATGATGAGCCTTTTATGTCTACTTCCATAGACTTGTGGGGTTTTTGAACTATAATGGTTGTAATCCTTGTGAAGGTTGTGAGATTTGTTACTATGGCATGAATGAACAAACGAGATATGAAGTTGAAAGTAGGTTTAATGGCGAATTTCAAGCATTATCGGTTCATAGTGCTTGGAGCTTTTTTGTACGGTTTGCTAAGGAAGTACGCAATAGGGCATGTAATGTTGCTAATTTTGATTCTCAATGTGATAATAGTTTTATTAGTGGCATGCATCCCAATGATTTGTCTTATGATCCTATTTGTGAACCTAGTACAAGTGATTTCAACTCTCTATCTCCTGTTGTTGATGATGAATCTCATTTGCTTGATTATACCCCCTCTCCCCAATATGATGATGCTCATGTTTATAATGTGAATGATCCTCCCTCCTCATCTTCTTGTTCTTACATGGCTTCAAATGATTTCCCTTATGCTTTTAATGAGTCCTTTTATGAGGGTAATTCTATGGAAAATTTGAAGGAAGAGAAGATAATGAAGATAATGGAGATGATGGAGAAGTATAATGAGATGAGGGAAGTTGAGAATAGGGAGACAGAAGCTAGAACGAAGATGCTTGAGAGCCAAATTCTCCAACTAGCCAACTCTCAAGAAAATGCCCTTCCTTCTTCTTCTCTTCCCCATATGAGCGAGGATCCCATTAGAGAGCATTCGAGTGATGGTGAAGGAGTTGAAAATGAAAAGAGTGTTGATTTTGAAAATCCTAATCCTTCTTCCCATCTTGATGAGTCTCAAGTGTATGTTTGGGACCCTTCAATCTATGAGTATATAAACTCTTTTGAGGTAATTTCCCACATTTTTTTTGAGAGTCATATGAGTACTTATAGATTATTGGATGATTTCATCGAGAACGCTTCTTGGGACTTAGATGAGTTTGAGATGAATCTACCTCCATTCATGCACAATTTTGGGACCTTGGGATTTGAGATAGTTGAAGGAAAGGTTGTCTATTGTGGTGAAAAGGAGGATAAGGTTGATTACCTTGGAGTTTTTGAGCTTAAGGGAGATGTAGAACATGAGGGTTCTTCATTTGAGGATTCCATGATTGATTTTCATTCCCTCATTAGTGATGTGAGATCTTGTGATGAGGGATTAGCTACCCCTTTTTCCCTTTCTCATACACCTTTTTCCCAAAGGTTTAACCATATCTCCTACTATCCTATGTTCCTCCCTTCTTTTCTCAAAGAACCTCTTAGGGATCCTCTTCCTATTCATGCTTCTGAAGCCCCCAACTCTTTCATTGTTGAGGAGGAAAAGAGTTATAATGCCAACCAAAAAAATTTTTGTGAGGATTTTTCTTTTTCTTCTTCTACTTTTTCTTCTTATTTTCTTGTTTTTTCTTTTGATTCTTTTACTTTTTCTTTTCTCCCTTCTCTCAAGCATAAAGTCTCCTTGAACTTTATGTTTGCTTGTCATATGAGCATCGTGTATGCTCTATTTCTTGACATGTTTGCCGGTGCATATGACAAGCTATTGCGTTCTTTGTCGGGTTATTTACTAGATTGGTCATGCTTGGACGTTAAGCAAGCCTTTGCGGGAAGTAACCCGTGTTTTATTGCTTTCTTTTTCTTTCTTTTGTGTTACTCATTTTTGTTTACTCTCTTGTCTATGTGTATAGGTACTCGATGCATATACTCATGTGCAAGGATTTTGGATTGAGCACCTTGAGAAGAAGCACACTATTGATTGCTTGCATTTGGAAAAGCAACAAAGATGAGAAATTAGATGAAATTGTGGACAATGTGCGAAATTATGGGTTTTAACACCCACCTCACATTTGGTTTACTCTTTCTTTCTTCCCTCATCTTGGATTTGCTTTCTTATATGCATTTGGATTGAATGAATTATGAATTGTTGTGTGAATGTGTTTCTTTCTTCCCCTCCCACCCACCCTTTGTGCCTTTATTTTGAGCATTGAGGACAATGCTCCATTCTAGCTTGGGGGAGTAGCTATTCGCTAGCTTGGGGGGGTTATCTATATCTCTTGGTGGTTTCTTAATCCATAGTCTCATGATTGCTTGATTTATTTCTCTCATACTTGCCAAAGTCTATTATTGAGATTGGTTTTCTATATTTGGATGGCCATGAGCGCCTTATTGAGTTGAATTTTGGTATATGTAGTTTTTATTGATCATGCTTTCATATTGCACAATTGTATATGCATTCTTGAGTATTGTTGGTTTTGTGAATATTTGTGTGTATAGTGCCTTTCCATGGCATTTAAGGCAAGTTTCAAAATGTTTTGTTTTAAACTTGGACATAATTGGGCTTTAGCACCTAGAATACCCTCTTTGCTAGTTGTTAGAGGTTTTCGTGCACTTGAATGTCGAGGTTGGTTCACACATATAACATTGCCAAGGTAGTAGAACTTAAGGGCTATGAGACCTTAGCTCACTTGGTTTGTGGTAAGATGGTTGTCGCTCTCTAGCTAGTTGAAGTTTTAAAGGTGATTTTTGCTACTCCACTACTGTCATTTTTGTGAGAATGTGTCTATTTTGTTCTAGCCTTCTACATTTCTTGCATGTGTGGCGTTTGGATCCTTGGCATTGCTAGCTTATATCGAGAATTTGGCTTAATCTACCCAAGATCGAGACCGAACCAACCTAGGGGAAGACGAAGGCAATTAGGATTTTTGTTTTGTTTTATTATTTTCTATTCTTTATTTTTTCTTTTGCATTTGCTCATTTAGTAACCCAATTTGAGCCATTTTCCCTTCTTTGGCATAACCACATTACAAACCAATGGACCTTTGCTTTATTTTCACCTTTATTAGTTTTTGTGAAGCATTCTCGGGACTTGATTTGTATTTTTGGTTAATGAAAGTGAGAAAAAGAATGAAAAAGAAGTGAAAAACTCAAATTTTGGTACTTGTGATTATATTTGTTATGTTGAATGGTTTGAGTAAATGAGAAGAAAATAAAGGAAATGAAAGAAAAAGCCGCTCAAAGTTAAAAGAGGCGAGAGCAAAGAATAAAAAGAAATGAAAAAAAAAAAAAAAATATTGAGATAATACAAAAATATTTGTTGTTTGGTTGAAAAAGAATAAGCTTGGGGGAGGAGTTGCTAGAATTTTTTATTTGAAAGTTGGTAGTTTATTGAGTTTGAATTGAGGAATGATCAACCTTGCTTCACTTCTAAGTTTACCACCAATTTCCAAATTTATTTCCACACCCTTTACCCTAGCCTAAACGTTTCAACCCTTTTAAGACCTTTTGACCTTAGTAAGGTTTAGTTAAGGGTAATCAAGCCAAGCCTATTGAGAGAGCTATCAATGCCAAGATGTCGGGTAGCCTAAATGTTTTTCATTGATTATTTCTTCCGATTATTCCTTCGAGGAATCTCAAGATATCACCTTAAAAGTGGAAGCAAAATTAGAGAGGACGCGGAAGTTTGGTTGGAGATAAGGAGGAGTGTAAGTCCCTCTAAGTTCTCTACCCTTTGCATGCTTTATGTGTGCATCAACCTTAGCTATTGTTTTGCTTGGCTACCTTTAATGTCTAGAAAGGATTGCATTCTTGTGCATTTATCCCATTGTTTGTGTTTGGTTTGAAATATCAAAACTCGAGTTTTCTTGATTTCACTTTTGCCTTGAATGTTATGTGTTGCCAAGAGTTGTGGGTTAAAGCTCTTAGGAAACCCCCACGAGAGCTTACTCGTCCTCTTTGGCGACAAAGGGTTTTAAAGGGCTTGATGCATACGCTAAATGCATCCGTGATTCCTACGACAGTTAGTTAGTGTACATTCTTTCTCTTTGTTTCTATTTTGTTTCTTTTGCTTTCAATAATTCCATCTTGTTCTCTTTTGCCTTAGCTTTGCTCGAGGACGAGCAAAGGTTTATGTCACTCTTAGGGAGTAATTTTAGAGTCATTTTCGTGTTTATTTTATCTTATTTTCCCTTTTTTTCTCTTGTTTTCTCTTAATAACATTTCTTGTTTATTTTGGTAATTTTGTCGTGTTTTAGTTCTTTTCGTAGTTTTTATTAGAATTAGTTTTTTTTTCGTATTTTATTTGCTTTTGATTTGTTATATTTCGTTCTTTATTTTTCCTTGAAAGTATTCTAATTTACTTTTATTTATTTTAATTAGTTTTTAGTCTATTTTATTTCACTTTCTTTACCTGTATAGTTTTATTTAATTTTTATTAGTTTAGTGTTATTTACCTTATTTTATTTTACTTTATTTTACTTTATTTTATTTTATTTTATTTTATCTCTTAGTAATACCCTCGTCTTTTTGGTTGTAGGTGTCCCGGGTTTCAAGGTCATAGTCGTGTTCGGAGGTCAAAGGTTCGAGGCGCAAAACTTGAGCCAACCCATGCTGCCAGCATTATCCTACACCCCTGTAGGCGTCGCTCGAAGTGCGCCTACGTTAAAAGCATGTGTGAATATGCTTGGCACTCATAGGAAGTGGGAATTGACATTACGATTAGGGACAAATAAAGTAGGGAGCCGCCAACAAGTTTTTAAGGTACTTGTAAACCATTCACGGATCATAAAAGGCAACCACAAATAAGGGACAACGAAGGCAACAACGATTGACCCGTGAAGGTTACACCCCATTCATAATCCATGAGATTACTAACTCCATATGGTTCGGAACCACGAAAGGAGGATCGGGGATGATGGTACGAAAAGAGTCATGGAGTCACATTCGCCCGTATTGGCCTCTACTCGATTCTTATATTGAAAAGCATTCCTGTGATCTCAAAGGCATACAAACAATAATTCAATTCGCTCCAAACTATTATTTAACTAAATTGGTTCAAAATTAATGCACACATAATTCTAAAATATTTGGTGATCACTTCAATTAATAATAAGATTAAAATGATCCTAAACCGATTGTCCAAATTATCTTATTAGGCGTGATTTTCAATTACATATTCCCTTTAAACATGCAATATGGTGATCAAAATAAATAATAGAATCAATATTAATATAAAAACCAATTTAATCATAATTCCAACAACATAAAAATCGTTAGAAAAATAATAAAAAAAAAGAGCATGATCCTTACTTTGAATCTGTTTGCTTGCAACTACAAAATAATTAATGAGTTAGTAACTTCAAGGAAATAATAAAACAATAACTAAATTAAATTAAATAAAATAAGGTTGATTTTGGGGCCAAACCCTCAAACGATTCTACCTTTCACGCCTTGGCTTAAGGACAGAACCTCGAGTAAAATATGGACTCCTTTGATTGCTTGAAGAAGGAATTTTGAAGTGAAAAGGGTAGGCTAGTGTTTAGGTTAATAGCATAGAAGAGAGAAAATAAGAATAATAAAATTCTGGTTGCCCCGTTCATCAGAAATGAGGGGGTATTTATAGGAAAAATGTGCTGAGGGAGCACACAGAACCCTAAAATGATAAAAACCCTAAAAAAGTATCCCGTGACACGGTTAGACTGTATCGTGACACGGTCAGACTGTACCGTTAGACGGTACACACTGAACCATTGCTTTTTAAATGCCGATTGATAGTTTCGGGCTTTTTTCTGAATTTTATTATTTGGGCTAAAATAAGAAAATAATAAAATAAAAATAAATAAAATGTTTGGGCCAAAAATAAATAATAAAATAATAAAATAAAAAGGTTTGGGCTTAAAATTAATTAACAAGCTTGGGCTAAAATTAAAATTATGCTTTTACCAAACATCAAAACTAATCCATGGACCTTTCAAAAACATGAATTTAATAAAATACGATTTTTTAAGTACTCTCGGGATTAAATACTAAACCCGACCAATAGTGGCGGTGAAAGGTTATTTATCATCGGGTTTGGTTTTTGGGAGACATTTTTAGGTGTCTACAACCCCACACCTTATCCTCCACCACACACACACCAACAACACAAGCAGCTCAATTCCCCTACTCCCCTCAACAATGCCAAACCCCAACAACACAACTCCACTCACCCATAAACTCTTCCCCTGTTTCACCCCGCAACACCACCAACACCAACAGCAACATTAACCTCCACCATACAAACCACCAGCCACAACAACAATAAAACAACCACCAACAACAGCAACGAACACAACACCAACAACACCAGCACCAATTCACTCACCTGCTGCCACCGTCACACCACATGTTTAGGGTATTTTTACCCTGCCACGTGGCCCAATCAGAGGGTGACACGTGTCAGCCTCAGATTGGTCCAAAATGGACCAATCCCTGTTTGACATGTGTCATTCCAGAGATAAAGGGGAAAAGGCGGCCTTCAGGCCCAAATCCCGAGAATGCCGGAATACGGCGCAGCCCACTAATGATTAGGGTTCAAAGACCTAATCAGGGGCAATTCCAAATGGCCCTATAAAAAGGGCGATGTCCCTCATTTCGAGGGGACAACTTTTGACCATTTATTACACCCGCATTCTCTTACATCAGAGAAACACCTGAGCTTGGAATCCGAGCAGATACCCACCTAAATTTCCGTTCTCTTTATTCCGTTTCAAGTTACTAACTTGTGCGTCGGAGGTGGAGCACCACCCGATAGGTGTCTCCGTTTGTTTTGCAGGTACAGCTCATCCCCGGATCAGTCTTCGTGTTGTAACTCTCCCGAGGGACAAAAACACCCAAAACATTTGGCGCCGTCTGTGGGGAGAGTACCTCAAAGATGGTTCAAGAGTCTGTACCCCCTCCTAACCGTCTGGGTGAAGACCCGGAAGTTTTTACAGACCATGAGGAGGATGAGGATCCTCAGGTCGAAACCTCTACAGCCGAAGACGGCTCCCTTAGAGTCAAGCGCATTCGGCCCAGAGAGACTCTAGAGCGGGGCAACTCCCAGGCGGGTCCGAGCAGACCCCCTGGGCAGCCGGAAGGGGCAACCCAAACGGCAGCTGGATCAGCCCCAGTCACCCGAGACGAACTCATGAGGTTCATGACGAGTTTCAAGGGTGAAATTAAAGAGCTGATCACCAAAAGCAGGGCTGACCCAAGTAAAGGTCAGTCGGCGAAGAAGACTCCTCCAGAGAAGAGGAAGTCAGTCAGAAACCGGCAGCCTACTCCTAACCCAAAGGAGAATGCAACCGAGACCATTGATTGGTAAAAAATTCTCCTTCTTGGGGGAAACACCAATAAGCCTCGCCGGCCTCATCAGCCGGTGAGAAGTAAAAAATCAACTCTCGATGCCCGGGAGATCATCAACCGGAAAAGAAATCAATCGCTGTCTGAGTCGGCTTCAACGTCGAACTTTCCAGACAGCTTCAACAATATTTCTGCAGGGAGTGCACCCTCCTTGCATGAGAGTCAGACAGGCGGTAATACCGTCCATTCTGGCCCTCATATGATTGGAAATGTACCGTATGTGCCTACTCAGGCTTACGGACAGTATTCTCCTCACTTCATGCAGCCGGCCTCCTTTGGGGGTCAGGCGGCATATCCAAATGTCCAGCCTTTGGAATGGCAGCTTCGCCTGCTGCGCCTGGGTGAACAACCTTCTGCGTTCACTCTAGAGATAACCGAGGCGGCTTAGCCGGCCAAGGTTAAGAATGTGTTGGTTGGTACCTATGATGGTACCACCAATCCAGAAGGCCATCTCATGGCTTACACTAACCTCATGTATCTGCAGGGGTTGGATGATGCCACTTGGTGTCGATGCTTTCCGGCTACGTTGAAGGGCATCGCCCAACAATGGTTTGGCAACCTGTCAGCCGGGTCTATAGACAGCTTCAGGAAGCTTGCCTTTCTGTTTGCTTCCAACTTCTCAATGAATATCCCTGCTAAGAAAACAAGCCTTGATTTGAGCACTGTTAAGCAGGGAGAGAGAGAAGGGCTGCGCTCATATGTCAGGCGGTTCAACCTGATCAGAATTCAGATTCAGGGACTTTCTGATGAGGTAGCTTTTACAGACTTTTTTAAAGGTCTGAGAGACGGGTCGACCTTTAAGTTCGACCTAGTCAGAAAAGGGGCTTTCACCCTACAGGCGGCCCTGAGGGAGGCGGAAAACTACATTCAAGCTACCGACCTCTGCTCGCCTGGTAGCCAGTCAGACTCTAAGAAGTCTAACAAACAGAAAGACAGCCGGTCAGCTCAGCCGGCTAAAAACAAAGAAGAGAGCAAGAAAAGAAAAGAAGTCTGGGCGGTTAATGACTCTGACCAGCCGTCCCAGAAGAAAAAGAAAGAATTTAAACCGTACATCCCCAAGTACGAGTTTAATAAAGACTGCAACTCCATCTTCATGGAGGTAAAGGACCGGCAGTCCATTGAGAAGCCGAATCCTATGAAGAGTTATGTCCAGTCACGGAACAAGAATAAATTCTGTCAGTCCCATGAGGAGGTCGGCCATGACACCAACGACTACTTTAGTCTTCAGCGTGCGTTGGACCGTCTGGCTGACAAAGGGCTGTTGAAGTCCTACATTTCTAAGTCCCCAGCCGGAGCAAAAAAGAAAAACAAGAGTCAGTCCTCCAAGACTACCCCCCAGCCTGCTAGTAGCTCGGATACCGATAAGGAGCCGGTCTACACTATAGCAGGCGGGTTCTCATGTGGTGGCCCTACCATCCGGGGCACCAAGAGCCATCTTCGAAAGATGGACAAAGATGATGATGAGCAGGCGGAAGCCAGCTCCTCCTTCCCAGACGTCTTGATCACTGAGAAGGATAGGGGCAGCGTCCGCCGCCCGCATGATGACCCGGTGGTCATTGAATGTAAGGTTGCCAACCAGCTGGTTGGACGAATCCTTATTGACACCGGCAGCTCATCAGACATCATCAGCCTCTGCTGTCTGCAAAAGCTGAAATATAACGTCAGCAGCATGCATCCGGTCACCCACCCCTTGGTTGGTTTTGGGGGTGGGATGGTCTACCTAGCCGGGAGAATTGACTTACCCATCCGGCTGGGCGAGAAAGGCCAGGGACGACACATGGTCGTCAGATTCTTGGTCGTTGAAGAGTTGACCGCCTACAACATCATCCTTGGAAGGCCAACCCTTAACGTAGCCAAGGCAGTAATCATCCCGTTTCTCATGCTCATCAAGTATGAGAGGGATGACGGCTCTGTTGGTTCCTTAAATGGGGATCAGAAGACGGCCCGGGATTGCTATCTCTCAGCCGTCCGAGATACTGTGGCCCCAGGCGGTCAGGAACCAATAAACCTGGACACTGTCAAGGATGCCAATCCGGCTCCCGTCCCACCAGCAACCGGGAAGAAAAGAAAGGCACCTCTGTTGGTGGAGGTGAAGAGAGAGAAAAAATAGCAATCACTGACCGATGAGCGGTCAGATGAGCTCCGTCCTCAACCGGCTGGCGAAAGCATTGATCTCGTTCTGGATGACAGTCGTCCAGAACGTACTGTTAAGGTTGGGACGGTTGCTCATGCTACTTTGGGTGCAAGCCTGCACCTCTTGCTGAAGGAATTCAAAGACATCTTTGCCTTTGAAGTGGAAGAGATGCCAGGCGTCAGCCCGGATCTCGCTGTCCACAAACTCGCCATGGATCCCAAAAAGAAGCCCATCCGGCAAAAGAAAAGAAAC
This sequence comes from Chenopodium formosanum, assembly GCA_024500155.1. Taxonomy (NCBI): domain Eukaryota; kingdom Viridiplantae; phylum Streptophyta; class Magnoliopsida; order Caryophyllales; family Amaranthaceae; genus Chenopodium; species Chenopodium formosanum. Next base: position 46,850,344 of record CM044865.1, read on the forward strand.
CACGGCGAGGAAAGAAGTCAGGCGGCAGCTGCCGAAGTCAAAAAGCTACTAGACGCTAGGTTCATTCGGCCTTGTAATTTCCCCGACTGGGTGGCCAATGTGGTCCTTGTGAAGAAACCGAATGGGACCTGGCGCATGTGTGTTGATTACACAGACCTCAACAAGGCGTGTCTGAAGGACAGTTATCCGCTTCCAAAGATCGACAGTCTGGTCGATTCTACAGCCGGTTACGCCTTGATGAGCTTTATGGATGCCTACTCCGGCTTCCATCAGATACCCCTGTGGAAGAAAGATCAAGAGAAGACGGACTTCTTCACTGATCAGGGGCTATTCTGTTATACTGTGATACCGTTTGGCTTGAAAAATGCGCCTGCCACTTTCCAACGGATGATTAATACGGTCTTTGTTAATCAAATTGGGAGGAATGTGGAGGCGTACATTGATGACATGATAGTCAAATCCAAGCAACAGGCGGATCACCTTGCTGATCTCCGAGAAACCTTCACCACACTCAGGCGGCATAAGGTTATGTTAAATCCTAAGAAATGCGTCTTTGGTGTTGAGTCTGGGAAGTTTCTCGGATTCCTGATTGATCAAAGGGGGATAGAGGCTAACCCTGAGAAGATACAGGCGGTGATTGACATGAAGTCACCCCGTTCTGTCAAGGAAGTCCAGAGACTCACCGGTTGCCTGGCCGCCTTGGGAAGATTCCTCAGCCGGTCAGGTGACAAATGCCTCTACTTTTTCCAAGCAATTAGGAAAAAGACCAGATTTGAATGGGGGGATGATGCTGAGGCGGTGTTCCAGAGGTTGAAAGAGCATTTACACTCTCTGCCTAGGTTGGTCAGTCCTCTGCCTAGGGAGGCGTTGTACATGTACCTAGCCGTCTCAGACCATGCCCTCAGTGCCGTTCTCCTTGCTGAGCGAGACGGCGTGCAGCTCCCGGTTTACTTCATTAGTCATGTTCTCAAGAATGCTGAACTTCAGTACCCCATGGTTAAAAAGTTTGGTCTCGCTTTGTATATGGCATTTAAAAAATTAAAGCCTTACTTTTTGGCACATCCGGTGGTGGTCTACACGGACCAGCCACTCAAGCGGCCAATGTCTACCTTGGACTCATCCGGGAGAATGTTGAAATGGGCTATTGAAATGCAGAGCCTTGAAATCACTTACGAACCAAGGAAGGCAGTGAAAGGTCAGGCGTTTGCCGACTTCATTGTTGAAATGACCCGTCTGGTGGCTCCAGATAATCTTGATTAGGTTTGGAAAGTGTATGTAGACGGGAGCTCTACTAAGAACGGCTGTGGTGCAGGCGTAATTTACGAGTCTCCTGAAGGGGACAGATTTGAGTATGCACTACGCTTCAAATTTCAGGCCTCTAACAATGAGGCGGAATATGAAGCCCTGCTAGCCGGAATTCGCATGTGTAAGGCGGCAGGGGCCATGAAAATTGACGCCTACTGTGATTCTCAATTGGTTGTTAGCCAGTATGAGGGAAGCTACGAGGCTACTCATCCGGCTATGATTAAATATCTTCAGGCAGTCAAAGAAGAGACCAAGGCACTTGAGGAATTCCGGCTGAATCAGGTGCCTAGGTCGGAAAATAACCAGGCGGATGCATTGTCAAAGCTGGCATCTTCCGCCTGCCATGATACGCCTCGGTCTGTCTTTTGGGAAGTTCTGGAAAAGAGAAGCATCAATGAAGATCCCATTGGAGTTTTGGACCGAAGCTCTACCTGGATGGATGGCATCCGGGCTTATCTCTCAGACGACACACTTCCTGATTCGCCACAGGAAGCAGCCATCCTGAAGAAGCGAGCTGCAAGCTTTGAGTTGAGAAATGGAGAGCTCTTCAAGGCGGGGTTTCTTAAGCCTCTGTAGAAGTGTGTCACCCCAGAAAAAGGGAAAGAAGTTCTCGAAGACTTACACTCGGGGTTCTGCGCCTCCCACATAGGCGGCAGGTCCCTAGCCGTCAGAGCCAGACGACATTACTTTTGGCCCACTCTTGAGGCGGACGCCAGGGAGTTGGTGAAGAAATGTGACAAGTGCCAAAAATTTGGCAAACTCATTCACCGTCCGGATACTGATCTGACGGCCATCCACAGCCCAATCCCGTTTGCAAAATGGGGCATGGACATTCTAGGTCCTTACACGCCTGCTCCATGTCTATGGTGTTTGATAATGGTCCTCAGTTTGAGACGCCTCAGGTAAAAACTTGGTTGGGAGATCAGGGGATCTCAAGTTGTTTTGCATCTGTTGGCCGGCCCCAAGCAAACGGCCAAGTTGAAGCTTTTAACAAACTTATCTCAGACGACATTAAAAAGAAAATAGAAAGAGCCGGTGGCTTATGGGCAGAAGAATTAATCCATGTCTTATGGGCCATCCGGACAACAGCAAAAGGGGCAACCGGTGAAACCCCATTTCTCATGGTTTACGGTGCTGAAGCCGTCTTGCCCATTGAACATTACGAGCCAACTCTCAGAGTCCTGCTGTATGATGAAGAGGCAAATTGGGAAGCAATGCGCCTGGCATTGGATATACTTCCAGAACGCCGGGGCAATGCCGCCTTGCGTCATGAGATTTACCGTCTGAGAATGACGAGAGCCTACAACAAAAAAGTACACAAGCGTCCTTTGAAAGTTGACGACTTAGTGTTACGAAAAATGGAAGCAACCGGTAGGGCCAATGAGCTGGGAAAGCTAACCCCAAATTGGGAAGGCCCCTACCGGATCTATGAAGAAGTAAGGGATGGCACCTACCGCCTGGAAACTCCGGACGGCAGGCGTCTGCCTAGAACTTGGAATGTAGACAATCTAAAAAAGTACTACTTCTGAGATTGTAGCTTTTTGTAAACAATAAATCAATTATGGAAGATTAGGTTTTTGTTTACAAAATTTGAGTTATCGCTTGATTATCCATCCGGGTAATATCCAGGCGGATTCCCCATCTACCTAACTAAGTTCGATACTTGGTAAAGGTTATCCGCCTGGGTAATGCCCGAATCCCTTGTTTACTTAAGTTGGATACTTTGTTTATTCAACTGCTTAACCATTTTTCTAACTAAATTTGATACTTAGCATGGTCCGCCTGTGTAATACACAGACGGATTCTCCATTTTTCTCAACTAAGTTTGATACTTAGCATGATCCGCCTGGGTAATACCCATACATACTCGTTTGATTAAAAAACTAAGTTCGATACTTGGTGTAAATTCAACACTAATTAAGAAACTGAGCACAAAAACGTTTAGTGGCTACACAACCGGTCTCAAACAAGACCAGAGGCTAAAATGGCCGAATGGTTGCTCTTTTTATAAAATCGCATGTCCCAGCATGGACAAAGACGTCCGGAGACACCCCTCCGGGTGCAATCGTCGCAGAGAACAGACTATCTGTCGGTTCTACGTATCCATGCAGACGGCAAAAATTGAACGACCGAATTGGTCAACTCATAGCCGTCTGACCGAAATAACCTACGAAGAACGAATGTCCCTAAATACCGGATGCCCATAGGCATCAGTCGGTCATCAGCAGAAGTTCTCACTTGGGTTATCCATTCCAAAATTGTACCTCACCCCAATTGGGGCAAGAGTTCAATGGCTATGAAATTTCTACCAGGACGGGCGTAACCCGTCTGGGTAGTGACCGAAACGCCTGTGGGTGTACGGCTGTGCACTTGGTATGGGGCAATCACTACTGTGATTGATTGACTTACAAACATATCATGCTCTTTGCAGCATCAGACGTTTTCAAGTCAATCAACCAGCTCCAACTGAAACCAATCGCACAGCCGTCCAGGGGCAAGGACAGTCAGACTATTGACTAGTTAGGCAAAGAATCGCCGCATGCTTTTAATAAGATAGCCAAAAATTAAAAATTCAAATGCAAAATAATCAAAACCGACTTAGTCGGTGCAATTCATAAAAGTCCATCCAACCAAACGGTTGTAATGGATCAAATGTTAAGGGGACCTCGTCCGGTAAATACAAGAATACTCGGCACGCAGGCCGGAAAAAGCAAGTTTTGGCATAAGGAATTGAAAAAGCAAAGATTGGCATACTGCCGCTGAGGGGTCACTTCTGGCTTGCAGACGGAGCCTCCTGGTTCTCCCCCTTCTCCTCATCATCTGAGGGAATTTGGTGCGCTTCGCCGGGACCAGGAAGCTCAGGCGCGGGTGGCTCACTGTTGCTGAGCCAGGCTTCAAAAGAGGCAGGCTCTGGCTCACCTTGCTCTCTCAAGTACACCACGTACTCGGCATAGCTGTGTGCCATTGCCCAGATGCTATAATCAGCTTCTGGGTACAAGGCAGCCCAACCAATCTTCATATGGGCGTCGTTGTCAGCATCACTTTCAGCAACAAGGCGGTTTTGCTCCGCCTCCAGGGTTGCTGCAAAGTTTTTCTAAGCTTGAGCAGCATCCTTCTCCAGCCTCTTAACCTTGTCTTTCACTTTGCTAAGGTCCGCCTGGGCCTTCTTGAGCGCCTCATCAGCCTGCTTGGCGCTCTCGTCTGTCTTCTTCTGGGCCTCCTCCGCCCCCTTCTTGGCCGTCTCAGCATCCGTTACCCGCTGGTCGACCGCCTTCAGATCTAGCTCCAGCTGCTGGATTTTAGACGCCTGTGTCATAATTATTGCTTTAGTTTCAAGTTCATTTACGATAGTTGAGTGTAAAGCAATATTATCAGCGTCTATGGCAGACTTCTTGGCTCTTTTTACCTCTTCCCGTTTGCGGGAATAAGGACGTTTGAGCCCGTCCACCCGCAGCATGGCCTACAAAAAAACAGGCGGTATAAGAATTACGGGCGGGGTAATTACTTGGAAAAAATAACATGGAATTGACAGGTTTCTTACCTCAGCCAGAAGGGATAGAAAGAGTTCAAGATTGAACGTCTCTATTCCAGGGATATTGTCCTTATCCTTCTTCCGGACAGCGTCCAGCATGGCTTTGGCGTGCTTCTGGACGTCTGGCCAGCGGGGAGATTGAGTTTGATCTGCACCACAATCAATAGGTGATGAGTGCGAAACTAAGGCGGCACCTATTTGTATCCGGCTGTCTGAGGATGACGTTTGTTGGGAGTGGGATTTCACCCGTAAAGACCACCCCAGCTCAGGCGGGGATTCAAAAGGGTTCTTACCTTCAAAGCCGGCAATGCGGGAAACGCTTGCAAGCGTGGTGAACCCCGCGGCTGCTGAGGGGTTGGCAAGATCTAGGCCCAGGCTGCCGCCTACTTTCTCGAGTCACCCCGCTATCCGCATCGTCTTTGCCCCGGCTGAGGCGTCAGGAGTTGACGTAGAGGCGGACTTTTTTATTTTATTGAGAACGGTTGGGGCCTCCTCTCTAGCCCATTTGAGATTCTTCTCAAACGATTTCCCAACTTCTCCCTCTTGAGAAAATAAACAAGGTTAGTATCCGGGCAAGACAGTTTATAAAATAAACTTAAGAAAGGGTCAGGCGCTCAATACCTTGGCCCTGACCTCGGCCGTAGCTTTTGCCGCAAGCTCTTTGCGGATGGTCGCAGAAGACCGCTGGGGAGTTTTCTCCTTCTGCAGCATGTTCAATGCTTCTTCTGCAAAAAGAAAGAAATTGGTCAACATCATAAATCAATACCGATAGAAAAGTACTACAGACGGTATGAACTCAGGTGCATACGTTTATTAAACATGTGCCCTAGCCCACAGGCGGCTAAGAATCATTCATCCCTGAACCAGGCGCTCTTGGGAATCCAGTTCTTAGGAACTTTTATTGTTTCCCCGGTTGACAGAGTTTCGTATGTGAGGCCGAAAAAGTCTGCCTCAATTATTTCGTCAAAGTCTTTCTCTGGGATCCGGGGAAGAGCGCACTTCCTGCCTAACAAGTCAGGCTTCTTATTGTACAGACAAAATTCATAATTCTCCCGTCTAGTTGGGGCTGACATCAGGTAGAACCTGTGCTTCCAGCAATCGAACTTGGAGACCATGTCCAAGGTCATCATATATTGCGACTGTGTGGTTAGAGTATACCACGCTCTCCAGCCGCCTGGGCTCCTGCTGAGGTAATGCATGCTTGCAAAAGCCTCCCAGCCGGGGTTAAGCCCTTGGAACTCGCAGGCGGCAACATACCCCAGAATGTTGGTCCAGGAGTTGGGGGTAAGTTGCCAGAGCCCCAGGCCGTAGCCTTTCAAAATTCCCTTCACCGCCTGGTGAAGGGGGAAGCGAAGGCCGGCTTTGAACGCCGCCTCGTAACAACCAAAATAGTTGTTGGCGTTCTGTTTATCATCCCCCCAGGCGATGGTGCCAAGCTCAGGCGGCACCCGGATCTTATACCCGTCTCCTAGCGGGTGCATTTTCTTAAAATTCTCTAAATTCTCCCCCATCTGAATTCGGTCCTTGGAGGAGACGTGGATGCTGAAGGGATCGTCCTTCTCACTCCACTTTTTCCTTTCTTCCTCCTCGCTATCCGGAAGAGGGGGCAAGTCATCGCTGCTCTCGGAGGTAGAGGCGGAGCTGTCACTCTCCGTCTCCCCCTCACTTTGGTCCATGGGGGCAGAGGCGGCATCGCCGTCGCCTTGGTCACATTCCTCTAAGAAAGAGTCAGCGGGGGTTGAGGGGGCGCGCGGAGGGGATCTCTCCAGAGTCGTCTGATCTCCCTGACCAGACGTGTCTACCTCAGGCGTTTGGCCGCCTGAGCCTTCGCCTCTGTAATTTGGATCATTGGCCGTCTACATTGTCCGAGCCATGGTGTCCTGCACAGACGCATAACTAGTCGGAATCCATGGCAAAGGGTGGTCCCAACACCGCGAGCCGGCACTCCCAGTCCTAGACCCAGCCGTCCCTGGTGACCGGCTGGACTCTAACCTAGACTGTGCCGTGTGTGTTGGTGATGCATCCATTTATTGCAAGAAATATGTACAAGCGTTGAAAAAAGAAAAGAGCTGAGAGAGACAGAGACGGTACATTTGAATTTGGTATCTAAAGGAAGGCGGGTCCGGCTGGGTTGCGGAAGAACAAAGTTTCTTGCTTGCGCCTGACTCAAACGGATGACTTCTGCTCTCTCAAAGTTTTTCTCTCTAGAAAATTTTTGTAAAACGTACAAAATTATGAGGGTAAAACGGCTATATATAAGAGGTAAATACGGGGGCATTTCCGTAGTTTACCTAGAAGGTTAACGGTTACTATGTAACGGTAAAATTACCGCCAACCGGAGAGTGACATGTGTCACAGATGCCACGTGGCATGCCACGTCACATCTGTGAGGGGCAAATGTTTAGGGTATTTTTACCCTACCACGTGGCCCAATCAGAGGGTGACACGTGTCAGCCTCAGATTGGTCCAAAATGGACCCATCCCTGTTTGACACGTGTCATTCCAGAGATAAAAGGGAAAAGGCGGCCTTCAGGCCCAAATCCCGAGAATGCCGGAATACGGCGCAGCCCACCAATGATTAGGGTTCAGAGACCTAATCAGGGGCAATTCCAAATGGCCCTATAAAAAGGGCGATGTCCCTCATTTCGAGGGGACAACTTTTGACCATTTATTACACCCGCATTCTCTTACATCAGATAAACGCCTGAGCTTGGAATCCCAGCAGATATCCACCTAAATTTCCGTTCTCTTTATTCCGTTTCAAGTTACTAACTTGTGCGTCGGAGGCGGAGCACCACCCGATAGGTGTCTCCGTTTGTTTTGCAGGTACAGCTCATCCCGGATCAGTCTTCGTGTTGTAACTCTCCCGAGGGACGAAAACACCCAAAACACCACTCACCACCAGCTACCAATCAAACACCTTCAGCACCCTAAATGGAATCCATCCCGCAAACACCACACACACCACCAGCCGCAACAGCCCCTGCTCCAGTTCGCAATTAACCACCGCGCAAACCCACCTTTCACCCCCGCAAAAACCCACCTTTCACCACCGCGCAAACCCACCTTTAACCACCGCGCAAACCCACCTTTCACCACCGCGCAACCCACAATAACAATCCCCTGCTCACCCCCGTCAACAACCAGCAGCAATTAAGCAACCAATCGACCCCTCAATTAAGCAAAAATCAGAGTAAATTGCAAATTAATCAAGTTCGAGCAAACCGTTAAGGGTTCGACCGAACTTCGATTCAGAGACTTTGGGGGTTTTGTTATTCAAAGAGGAGTGGTCGAACACACCCTTGGTTAGACCGAACCAACCCCGTAGTTCGGTCGAACCAGCCACCGGTTCGATTGAACCATTTCACGAGACTCGCACATGGTTTTTAATGAGGATCGAATGGCCTCGATTTGATGATGATTATTGATGAACGGTGGTGATGGTGAAGGCGCTTCAAAGGAGTTCAAGCTAAGCAGCTTAATTCGAATGCGAAAGAGGAAGAAATGGGGGTAGCTGATGGTTTTGGTGGGGATTGGTGGGTTTATTTTATTATTTCATTTTCTTTTTCTTTTATATTTTATTTCTTTGTTTTCTTTTCCCTTTTTCATATTTTCTTTCTTTTAATTTTATTTTTATTTTAGTTTCTGATTTTTTTTACTTTTCCTTTTTAATTTATTTTATTTTCTTTTCCTTCCTTTTTCTATTTTCCCTAGTTTTATTAAGTTAGTATAAATACCCATTTTTGGGGGAAAACAAGGAGATATGGAAGAACTATCTATTCTTCTCTCTAATTAGTTTTAGGTTAGGTTAGGATTAGTCTTCATTGGTAGAGAGAGAAAGTGGGATTTTCTTCATTAATTAACTTGGATTTTGAAGAAGGAGCTTGTTCCATCCTTTGTAGACCTTCATCTTCAATTAATAAGCAATCTCTTACTCTCTCTTTTCTATTTTTATTTGTTTTATTTTGATTATTATTTTAGTTGTTGGTATTTCTTGTTAATCATGTTTATTCTTGATTGCTTGTTATATTTTGATTTATGTAATTAAAAATATTACTTTTCTACCTGTAATAAAATTGGAGAGCCTCGGAAAGGTGTATTTGGATTTTTCTTTAATTCATCTAGACTAAGCATAGTCTCTCCAACAATTAATGGTATTAGATTCCTTCCAGGTTCAATTTTCTCCAAGACAGTTAATATGATTGCTTGACCCTCATTAGTTCTACCATTAGTGAGAAGATATTGGTTCAGCATACAAAAAAGAAAAGCCCTTCTTGTATAAACATGAAAAGACTCAGAATAAGGTCTATCAAAGTAGTGGCGTGCAAATTCTTGTAGATTGACTACGCTACCATCTACAATTTTTGTTAGATCTCTGTCTTTTAAATCAAAGAAGTGCTCAAAATCTTTATAATAATATTCATTCACTCTAGGGATTACAGTAAAGTCTAATGAAGGGAAGCCTAGGATGGCACCAAATTCTTCCGGTAAAGGACTAATTTCATCACACCCTAGTCTAGATCAATGTGTATCTGTATCTTAATATTCTAAGGCGGTATGAATAAAATCTGTGTCAAGATCTACCCCCTTTATACCATAAAACCTCCCATGTGAAAAATTCGAGTTCTTTTCTCTCTTTAGCAGTTAAAGGCCGACACCATTCACGAGTAAAATCGCTAAAACTCTTAGTGACTAAAGACATGATTATAAGTTGAAAGCTAGGATTGTAATTAATATGTTCGAATTATACAGAAAATCGACAGATTAGGGGGCTATTTATGTGCAAAATCGATACATTTTAACTCCAGAAAGGATTTGGAGGTAGCGCACTACAGCGCCAAAGTTAATTATACTTCTTCAAAACTGTTAATCTTATTTTCATGATCAACGGGAAGAAAAGGGGAAAAAAAAATTTTATTTAAAAAAAAAAAAAAAGGAGTAGACAAGAACACTATTACATGCTGAGAGAGTTATGCATGCATGCAATTTTTTTTTAGGTTGGAAAGGGGATGGAAGTTTCCCACATCAACTTGTGCATGCATTCTTTTTCCACTTAATTTTCCACTATATAACCAATGTATAACATCATTTACATTCTCTAAAAAAACCCTCTATATTTAAACTCATGCTATACATATCAAAAGATACAGGTTACTTAGATCACGACATCAGAAAAATACAGAAGTAAACATAAAAGAGGGTTAGAAAGTGGATGTTTGTAATAATCGATCTAGACAATTAGTGATCAGGGTTAATTTAGTAAACTATTACCCTCATATCATTGCACTATAAATGAAACTTTCCTAAATTGAAATTTTGTTAGATACGTGAAAAAAGTCACCCATGTCCTGTTGTTCTTTGCAAATTCCACGATACATTGTCTTTGCAAGCGTTTTAACTATTTTTTTACTACACAAAGTTCGTGATCTAAGTAACCTGTATTTTCATGTCCAAGTAGAATCACTTACTAAAATTGAACAAATCTAAAATTGATGAAAAAAAAACCACAACATATCCAAGTAAACCTACAAACTAAAATTGTAAAAATAACTATAAATTAAAACAATCTAAAACATCAAAATTTAACAAACAAACAATATATGCAAGTAAACTCACACACTAAAATTAAACAAACGACATAACTAACAAAAAATACACCCATAAATATGCTTGCATGCAAAAACAAACTTAGTATCTCAAGAACTAAATTCAAACCATATCAATTTTCAAATCTAAACAAACAAATAACATGTCCAAGTAAACCCACAAACTAAATTCGAAAAAAAAAAACATAATTACAAAAAAAATTCACCCAAAAAATTTGCACACACACTAAACACAAACAAATAACATAATATATAAAAAATTTCGCCCATAAATATGCTTGCATGCAAGATAAAATTTAGTATATCAAAAACTGAAATAAGACCATATCAAAATTTCAAAACCAAAAAAACAAAAAAACAAATAACATATAAAAGTAATCCCACAAACTAAATTCGAAAAAATATCATATTTAGAAGATATTACACACATTAATTTTGCATTAATCAACTTCATAAATCACTAAATGCTTGAAATTTACCTAAAAAATTTTCAACAGAAATCGTGAATTGAAAGTGCTTCAATCACTTAAAATCTTGCATGCAATAAAAAATTAGAAAATAGAGTTCTTTTATAGCCTTTTTCTTTTTCTTTTTTTTAAAAAAAATACCTAACCCACCCAAAAAACACATGCCTTAAAACAAGCTAAAATCAAATTCTTTCACAATGTATTACACAATGCAATACATGTCCACTTCACCACTTTATTAATCACAAATTTTATTAATCGCATAAACCACAATAATATGAATGAAAGTGAAGGAAGTCAACTAAAATCAACAAAAGTAAACAACTCTTGATGACATTTCCGAAAAATAACACCATATCTAAATTTCAAAATTAAACAAACAAATAACATGTCCAAGAAAACCAACAAACTAAAATCGAAAAAATAACATAATATATAAAAATGTCACTCATAAGTATGCTTGCATGCAAAATAAAACTTAGTATATCAAGAATTGAATTAAAACCATAACAAAAGTTTAAAATCAAACAAACAAATAACATGTCCAAGTAAGCCCAAAAACTAAATTTGAAAAAATAACACATTTTTTTTTTAAAATTACACCCATAAATTTTGCATCAACCAACTTCATAAAATATTGAATGCTTGAAAATTACCTGAAAATTTTCCAAAAGAAATTATGATCAGAAATGCATCAAACACCTGAAATTTTTCATGCAACAAAAATTTAGATTAGTAAAAATTACACTCGTAAATTTTACACACACACTAAATATAATCAGATGACATAATATATAAAAGTTTCACTCATAAATATGCTTGCATGCAAAATCAAACTTAGTATATCAAGAATTAAATTAAAACCATAACAAAATCTCAAAATAATACAAACAACTGACATGTCCAAGTAAGCCCACAAATTAAATTTGAAAAAATAACATAATTAAATAAATATACTTGCATGCAAAATCAAGCTTAGTATATCAAGAATTCAATTAAAACCATAACAAAATCTCAAAATAATACAAACAACTGACATGTCCAAGTAACCCCACGAACTAAATTTGAAAAAATAACATAATTAAATAAATATACTTGCATTCAAAATCAAACTTAGTATATCAAGAATTAAATTAAAACCATAACAAAATTTCAAAATTTACAAAACAAATAACATGTCTAAGTAAGACCACAAGCTAAATTCAAAAAATACCATAATTAGAAAATAATACACTCTTTAATTTTGCATTAAATTAAAACCAAATCAAAATTTAATTTCAAAATCAAACAAACAAATAACATGTCCAAGTAAGCCCACAAACTAAATTCGAAAAAATAACATAATTACATAAATATGCTTGCATGCAAAATAAAATTTAGTGTGTCAAGAATTTAATTAAAACCATAACAAAATTCCAAAATTTTTAAAAACAAATAACAAGTCCAAGTAACACCACAAACTAAATTCGTAAAAATAACATAATTAGAAAAAAAATACACCCATTAATTTTGCATTGAATTAAAACCATATCCAAATTTCAATTCCAAAAAACATATAACATGTCCATGCACTAGTGGAAAAAAGGTTATCCGTAACGGGCAAAAAGGGCCCATCTGTAACGGGCAGCGTCCGTTACTTATGCGGCCGTTACGGATGGCCATTATTATTCGTAACGGGCACTTACAATGTCCGTTACGAATAAGTAGTTATTCGTAACGGGTGTTTCAGGTGCCCGTTACGAATAACTATTTATTCGTAACGGGCACTTACAATGTCTGTTACGAATAAGTAGTTATTCGTAACGGGCGTTTCAGGTGCCCGTTACGAAAAACTACTTATTCGTAACGGGCAATTACAATGTCCGTTACGGATAATCTCCGAATAAGACAAAAAATTAGGGGCATTTGTAACTAGCATTTCAGGTGCTAGTTACAAATACTCCTATTCTTCTTTCCATTTACCACCCAAATTATTACATTGTAAAAGACTAATTATTCCTTGACAAAAAACAATACTAATAACACCTGCATATTTGCAGTAAAATATCATGTAAATGCTAGACAAATCATGTATTACACACTGTACTACTACTTGGTTTTTATACTCTCCTATATACACTTATGACATCCTATTAAAATTCACAGCAAATTCCATCTGACATCATTAGAACAGTTGCATCTGCATTCTCTTGTCAGCATTCTCTTCCTCACCTTGTTTTTCATCTGCATCACTTGCAGATAACATATTCCCTACAACTCTATTGACCGGTCTCTCGGACACATCACCAGTATTGATATTCCCTGATATCGAACCAGGAAGATTATGCATGACAGAGGAAGATGGTGGTGAAACTAACTCACCACTCCCATGAGCAGACTCCATAATAATAATGCATGACCCAGCACAAGCCTTCTGTGTACTTCAAGACCTGAAACCAAAACAATATTAATCTAATAGTCCGAATAAACTGAAACTATAAACAAAACACACTGGTAGAGAAAGACTTCTACATAGCACCACATAAAAATTATCTGGTCACAACCCATGTAAAGAACTAAAGAAGGCATCTTGATAAATATTCTCATCACCTTCACAAGTATATTATCTTTTATAATCCATATAAAACTCTAGTGTATACTCAATTTACAAAAGAGTGTCAATGTTCCAACTTTGGCCATTAGGAACAAAACAAAATTATACACTCTTATCAATTAATCAAAGCCTTACTACCATACATTATACGTGTATATATTAAAAGTAACTGAGCAACAACTTCATGACATCCATAAAAAGCATCAGCCTTCAATCCCACCCACTGACAAAACAAATTTTTATTCAACATTACTTCGATTTCAACCTCCTGATACATAAACTAGGTGCTCATGTGCTTCAACAATGAGCCCACTAGTAATGATCAAGGTCCCAAATATTGCTCAAGTCTAGCTAGTTTACTTGTCACCGTAAGAAAGGGTACGTCACAGATTCAGCTATTCCTACCAGCATAGAGTAAACAAACTAAATAGATTAAAAAAAAACAGAGAGATTTACCAATTTTAAGCTTTCAATATAACAATTTTATAAGTATAAAATATATAATTAAAACAAATAACTAAATAAAATCCTTGTTCGTTCTAGCCTATATCTATTCCCTTGCGTGAGAACCGTGTGAGTGTAAAAATCAATCTTGAATTGCACTTTTTTTGCCAAGATGCCAACATAAAAGTATTTAGAAGCTATCTAAAACATACATAGCTTAGGATGCAGAACTCGGGGATATCTTAAAGCTACTGGAGAAGCATAAATTTGATGAATGAATTACCCAGCAAAATACAAAAGGATGAGTACTGACCGATTGTGGAAAATTGCATCCCAGAACCAACAATTCATTGCCAAGACACCATAGATATGCCACAATCCAGAATATTCATTATATGTCTTCCGCTTATCTGTCAAAGGCAACTTGTAATAAACAAGAATAAAGAATTATATCCAATCGTGAAATTGTATGGCAAGATTGAGGGCAGAAAGAGATACAGAAACAGGTTCCTGGAGAAACAAATGGAAACCAATTAAAGGTATTAGAACCTAATGTACTTCTTCAAGGTTGTCAATCAAGCAACTAGGCAAGAACTTAATATCTATCGGATACTCAACCCCAATAGGATGTCATTAGCTGTCCAATTTGCTCAACCTAACAAGTTTACAGGTGAGTAATGAGCTAATGTCTTATGAATAGTCCCATATCAAAAAGGTTTATTTACTTTAAACGACTAGAGTGTAACTTTGACGTTCCCACAATTTCCAATTGGTTTTAGGATGGAACCACCTTAAACGAACATCTAATAAGTCCAACTATCCACCATCGCGACCACAATACATGATATAATCCACTTAAACATTCCCCTCCACCACCTCACCCCTCATTGACTACTAAAACTTAAGATCTAATAAGTAAGTAATCTAATTATGAAGGTCAAACAACCCATTGCAAAAGACTCAGGGTAGAATAAAATTGTAACATTGAATCATCGCACCATTTCTTCAAAAAAATGAGAAACATGACCAAAAGCATATACTTCGGATATGGCGCACATCAATATAAAGTTAAGAGTTCTTATGACATGCAAATTTAATGAACAAAAGGAAACTGAAAAAGAGTGAGGTTGCAAAGGTTAAAGGACAATACCTCCTGGCATGACCCCACTTCCTCCAGCAATACCAGCAGCAACATTAGACACAAGATTACCATATAAGTTTGGTGTAACCTGTCAAATGTAAAACACAACAGACCTCATCAGAAAATGTATTATCATACTGCCACTACCTATTTTCACAAAAGCATATGAGAATATGACTATATGAGTAGTCAAAGTATATTACATGATATTAAAGGATATAGTCATAAGGAAGAGAAGAAATAGGATTTAGGATATATACCATCACATGAAATTGCTCAGGCATTGACACAAGCTGCATGCAGCAGTTGTCCATAATGATCTCATTATACTCATTGGTAGGGTACTGTGCTGCAATCTCCCGACAAGATTCTAAGAAAAGCCCGTCTGCAAATTTCATGATGTTTGCTTTATGCACAACAATCACTTTCTTTCTTTGTTCAAGTAAGCATATTCAAATGCATACTTTGCAACGTGTTCAGAGCAGAAATTTGTTATCACCTAGTACAATAGAATTAGCTTTAATCTTTTAGACAATAAGATAAAGGCAATAACTATACAGAGATTTTAAAAACAGCATTAAACTCAATCTTCTAGAACATAGAGGAAAAAAAAAGCCAACTACCAGCAACACAATGGCTTTGCGTTTTAAACAAAACTTTTAGTAGGATAATGTCAATTGCAAAATAAATGAGTTCTTATTTTTTTTTCCTGACAGCCCTTACAGGGAAATACAAATGACTTCACATTGCAAAGAAGAGATAGATCTGCAGACATTTAGAAGCACATACAAAGATAGCAAGAGATAATATAAAAAGAGGCCAACATAAACCAAATTGATATACAGCTCTAGAAGAATAGTTTGATGTAAACCAAATTGCTTTTTAGCTACCACAATGGTCACATTAACGGCCACATACTCCAGACTTTGATAGGTGAATACATTTATTTAGGTAAAGCTTTTGGCTTTAGCCTTTAGGTCATTAAAAACCAGATTGAAATCTCATAATCATTAAATCTAGACATATATACATGCCCTAGTTAGCATCAAGGCAAAACTAAACAATAGTAGCATACTCATTGCATTGTCAGTAATGGGTCTAATAAGAGCCATGTTGTACTCGTAACATAATGAATGGCTCAAGTAATGACACTGTAGAAGTATTAAGGTAAGCTTGAGGGTAGGACAACTCCAATGATGGAACAGAACAAGGAGATTTGCAACGAATACTAGAAGAAAACCACATTAACCGTCCGGCACTCCCATCATTTAACAGTCAACACCTATTAGATTTCAAGTGCTTTCAGTTGGACGGTTTCTTTCAAAAAATACAGTATGAATTGGGGGCAGGGGGGTTTCTATGGTTGATAGTACATACTAGCTAACTTGCACTGACGACACAAGATGGTTATCATTGCACCATGTAGTTGGTTTACCAACAAAACATAAACTAGTTTTAGAACCTCAAAGCCACAATAGGACATAGAAATGTTATAAAGATAATAATGAAAACAAAAGAAATTCGGTCTAATATCTCTAAATAAAAAGTAATAAAAAGAATATGATCCTTCTTCCTCCTAATAGACATATTAGCATCTATACATCCATAGCATACCTTTAAAGATAGTCAAAGTCAAACCATAAATCACTGATGGGCATACATATCATTTCCAAGATACCATTAGTCACTACAGAATTGTAAATTATCAATCTATGTGAAAGTAAAAAGCATTATAATACACTTATCATAAAATTATGCATAAAAGAATATTAATCTGACAAACTAACAATAATTTGACACATTAAATTAAAATAATAATAATAAGAACAGTAATTAAACAAAAATAATCCATTTTTACCTTGAGACTCTCAACAACACCACGAACAACCTCATGCTCTAAACCAGCATATTCTCCTTCAGAATTCTCTCTAATAACAACAATATCAACATTATCATGTCTAGTTTGAATACCTTTGACATTAAAACAATGAACTAATGTAAAGTTCAAGCTCCTTTCTCAGATGAACATTCAACGAACTAACCCCACCACCAACAGGTGTCATCAACCCACCTTTGATATAAACCTTATTCTCTCGAATTGATTCAAGAACACCTTCTGGAATTTTCTTTATATCACCATGAACCTCGTACTTGTCGAACACGATTGGCGCGTGCATTGCATCCATAACTTGTTCGAATGTGCCCTAACAAAAAAAGAAATTGATCGAATCAAAAATAGGAAAAGTTACAGACTTCATAGAAAATAATCACTCAAAATGATCATATCAACACAAAAACTCAAGCAAAAACTAGCAGAAAAAATAGCGAAATTCGACTATTAACCCCAATTCGACGAAGAAACTAAATTCACAAAATCGATTAAACATACAAAAACAAAATTGACAACTAACAGTACAATCGAAACACTAATCCAAAAAAATAGCGCATAAATGAAGATCTTACTTCTTCCCATGGAGGCAAAACTTGAAGAAAATCTGAGCTCCAAAAATCGAAAACCCTAAGAAGGGGAACAAGAAGAAGGGGAAATTAAAAGTTATGGTTTACTTTGAAATCACACTCCTGATAAATCAAATTCAACAAATAAAAAAACCCTAATTTCAAATTGAATATGATCAATGGAAAAGAGAGAGGAAATAACAGTTTTGGAGCGGCAGGGTTTGCCGCAGGAAGAGCAGACGAGATTAAGAACAGGATCAGTAGATTTAGAGAAATTGGAGTGAGAAGTGAGCTCCGCATGTTGTTGAGCTTCTTCTACGGATTTCAGAAGAGCTCTGCAATCTCTGCACTGCAACGATACGCCTGACAACCTCGATTCTCAATAGAGAGAGAAAAAATGGAGCTTGAGCTGATAATCGAGCTGCTTCAATGGAGTTGAGGGATCTGAGACGACCGAGCTACTTCAACATTGGAGAAAGAAAGGAGAAATAATATTTTGAGAGAGAGAGTGAGAAAGGGGAAATTAAAAGTTAGGGTTTACTTTGAAACCTATTCGTAACGGGCAAGGCTGGTTGGTTACGACTAGTTGGTTATTCGTAACGGGCAAAATTTGTTGGTTACGACTAGTTGGTTATTCGTAACGGGAAAGACTTGTTGGTTACGGCTAGTTAGTTATTCGTAACGGACATTGAATTTGCCCGTTACAAATGATGTAATTGTAACGGGAAATCATATGCCCGTTACGAATAGCTTGTTACAAATAAGATTTTTTCCACTAGTGATGTAAGCCCACAAACTTAATTTGAAAAAATAACTTAATAATAATTAGATAAATATGCTTGCATGCAAAATCAAACTTAGTAAATTGATATCAAGAATTGAATTAAAACCATACCAAATTTTCAAAATTAAACAAACAAATAACATGTCCAAGGAAGACCACATACTTAATTCGAAAAAAAAAACATAATTAGAATAAAATACAACCATTAATCTTGCATTAATCAACTTCAAAAAATATTGGATGCTTGAAAATTACCTGAATATTCTCCAAAACAATTTGTGAATCGGAAATACTTCAATCACTTGATATTTTCCATGCATAAAAAATTTAGAAAATGAAGTTCTTTTATAGCTTTTTTTTTCTCTTTTTTTTAAAGAAAAATAAAAATACCTAACCCACCTAAAAAACACATGCCTTAAAACAAGCACAAAGTAAATTCTTTCACAATCACATAAACCGTAACTATTATGAGTAAAAGTGAAATAAGTCAACAAAAAGTGAAATAAGTCAACAAAAGTCAACAAAAATCAACATAAGTAAAGAATTCTTGATGGCATTACAAAAATTACCAACAAAAAAGAAGAAAAATTTGGTCAATGCACTATTCCTTTTGAAGTTACTATTCACTTTCACTAATTTTGCCAAAAAGCATTAATCTTTGCCAAAACCCTTAATCTCCCTCAACTTCTCACTTTTAAAGGGTTGTAGATAAATAGAGGTCATATCACCCCTTTTCCAATCATCAACAAGCTTGATCATCAAATCCTTCTCTCTTTCTCTCTTTTACACCAAAACTCATTTTCTTCTCTCTCTCCCATATTCTAAGCCTTAAACTTATATTCCTAATTACACCATTATTCCCTTAAGCACTCCAAGGAGTCTATACTAAACTCGAGGTTCCGTCCTTAAACCAAGGCGTGAAAGGTATAAATAACTGAGGGTTTGGACCAAATCAAATCTATATTTATTTAATTTAATTTTCATTTTCTTTATATTTTTATTGAAGTTACTAACAGTTTATTCATGATGTAGCAATTTAAAGGAACACGCGGAATGTGAGTAATTAATTAATTTAATTACTCTTATTTTACTTTAATATTGCTAGCATCATGATTAGGTTATTTTATATTTTATTTGACTAATGATATTATGGTTAAATTGCTTCCAATATTAATGTTTATTTTATTATATTTATTGATCACAACATTGCATGTTGAAGGGAATATGTAATTGAAAACACGCCTAATAAGATAATTTGGATAACCGGTTTAGGTTCGTTTTTAATCTTGTTGTTTAATCAAGTGATCACAATATTTTAGAATAATATGTTGCCTTAATTTTAAACCAATTTAGCTTAATAATAGTTTGGAGCAAATTGAATATTTTGTTTGCATGCCTTTGAGATTGCAGAAATCACTTTTCACAATAATAATCGAGTAGAGGCCAATACGGGCAAATGTGACTCCATGACTCACTTCGTACCATCATCCCCGATCCTCCTTTCGTGGTTCCGAACCATATGGAGTTAGTATCTCATGGATTATGAATGGGGTGTAACCTTCACGGGTCAATCATTGTTGCCTTCGTTGTCCCTTTATCGTGGTTGCCATTTATGATTCGTGAACGGTTTACAAGTTCCTTAAAAACTTGTTTGCGGCTCCTTACTTTCCTTGTCCCTAATCGTATTATGTCAATTCTCACTTCTTATGAGTGCCAAGCATATTCACACATGTTTAACGTAGGCGCACTTCAAACGACGCCTACAATTTGGCGACTCCATTGGGGAGGATTCTTGGTTATTTATCGATTTGAGTGATCGGTATTTAATTAAGATGAGTGGATGAGACTTGAAAGTTTCTTGAATTGTATTCTTGAGATTTAATTGGCATTGTCACTTATGCATATGCAAATGTAGGTCACCAATTTTGCCACAATAGTACGTGTTCTACTTATGTGGCTAGCCCGGGGGATTTAAGCTCTATCAACCCAAAAACGTTCATGATAATAAGGGTTCATCCGAGTTTTTAAATCCACCCAAACCATGGAGTCGAGTTCGATTTCATCACGAACTCGCGGAGCCGCCCGTTGGCATACACCCTCAAGGGAGGCTGCCTTGCTAACGCGTCTAAACTCTTAACCATGGTACCCTTTGACACCCAAAAGCTTGACCATAGTGGAACATAGATCTTGACTTTAGGTTGCAAACTTCATTGAATCATGCTTGACGATGTGCTTATATGTGCATTTTTTATTGACTTTTTTTAATTAATTATTTTTCTCTTATCAAACCCTTTTTATTTTTTTAGAGTCGAGTCATAGATTTTTTTTTTTTTAAAAAAAAAAATTTGAGTCAACCCGGTTTTTGTATTCTTGTATCCTGCACAAGAGTCAACTTGTTTTGGTCATAGCCGGAGTTCTAGAAAAAGTTACGTGTTGTGTAACTTATGGATCTGTAGCCCCGAGTTTTATCTTTCATTTGGCGTTGGTTTTGTCCCAATCAGAGTCACAGATCTAAATTTATAACCGATATACTACAACATGTCTAGTTTAGGCGTCTTTTTAGCGTCAACTTTTTTTTTTCTTTTCGTGTCAAGCTAGTCTTAGCCAAGTCCTTTAATCCATGTCAACTCATATAAAATAGGATTATAGATTTTTATTTTTATTTAATTTTTTTTTTTATATATCCATGAGTCCTAACTCTTCTAGAATTCTAGTCCTTTTCCTAGTTTCTTGTGATTTTTTGTGCTAACCTTAACATGTGTTCTTTGTCTTTGATTTTGGTTGATCTTATTTATGACTAACGATTGCCAATGGACCGTTTTCACCTAGTAAATAGCATAAACATTAAAATTGGACAAAATTAATCAAGTTAGTTTGTCTTTTAGTCTTCCGTGCTATTTGGTCATTGGGTCCTTTGTTTTTCACAACGTCCTTATGTCTAGCTATGCGATCATACCATGAGTCTTAATAAACTCACCTAATCACATATGTTGAGTCATTGCACACACTTTGTCTTCGAGTAATGCACTATATTGTTTATGATCGTATACTAGGACCATGCATGCATCGCTTTCCGTCGTAATAGGAATGAGTGGAGTATTTCCCATCAGATTTCAAAATTGTTTCATACACTCTTCCTTTCCAATTCGAGTATTGAGTGAATGCATTAAGTGAGTTCATCCTTACACAGTACTTGAGTCTAAAATTACTAGGCAATAGTTGAAAGAATAAGGGGAACGCCACTCCTTCCTTCTTTCCTTCCGTCCAATCAAAGCATCAACAACAAGAAACATTTTTCCTCACCAAGCGGAAAGAAGTAATGAACACAAGGCGCACAGCAGATCCTTTGTGCAAGATTTCATGATTTTTTTTTCCTTTATCATTCATCTCCGTTCCCCCATACATTCATGTCTAGCATAGGTTTTCCATTTCGAATTCTTATATGTTTGATGTGTTTCGTTCACCTTTCTTCCATTAATAAAATGAGAAATTTCCTTTACATCTTGATCATAGCATTTTTCATTCACTCATTCTAAAAAAAATCAATTACCAAACTAAACACAAGGTACACCAATGATTTCAGGCACCTTTGCAACCCTGTCATTCCTTGTTAATCCCCAATCACATTCCATTCCTTCATCAACCACTTTGAGCCTCGTCTAACGTTTGGCCTTCATTTCTTCAACCCACATTCTGGAAGATGTGTAATTGTATAACATTCAAAAAGCAAGTAAAAAATAATTAAAAGCAGCAAAGCAACAATAAAACAATGTCTAAAGGCAAGTGTTCTAATGTCTTTGATATGAACACGTCTCAAATTGCGTCTCTCATCGAGTGCTTGGTACCGTGCCTGAGAAACATGAATGCTAAGTGAGTGATGGACCGCATGATCTGAGATTGCCTACATTGATTCAAAATAATAAAAAAAAAAAAAAAATTCAAAACAAAAAAAATGTATGAAAAATAAAACTTGCAAAGTCTAATACACAATTGCATATCTTGGGGGCTTCTCTCGGGTCTTGAGCCTTTTACCCCTTTCTTCCTTAAACCTTCAGCTTAACCACATTATAACCCTTGAAAGACCCCTTTGAGGTGTGCACACACTTGTGTAAAGTTCGATTAGAGCTACGTTCGGCCTGATTCCTAACGGATACGTAGGCAACCTCACATCGAGGTGCGGCCACATTCATATTCATATCCATGCATGATCGGGTCAAAGAATATCCAATTCTTACCCCTACCCATTTAGAGCTAGACTTGGATGCTTGAACCCACATCATTTAGCCTACCTAGCCTAAAGAGTCATCATCTTTGACTCTTCTCACATCTCTTTCCATTGCCATAACCCTTGCAACCAGCCTTAGTATCACATTCACACACTTCACTCACACATCCATATCCATATCAATCATCTTTCCCTTTAAGAGCCCTTTATCATGAAATCTTGTTTCAACAATGTGCATGTTTCATCATATTTAAAGACAACATTCATTAGAAGAAACATTGTATACTTGCTTAGCTTCCTGACCTGAGCAATATTCATTGTTTCATGTATCGCATAATGTGCTGAGAAACATTTATATATCAATGATTTTTAATCATACAAATCATATCGTGCTTAGTTCCTTGACCTAAGCAACGTTCATGATGCAATAATCACTTCATCTGTATACATGCTTAGCTTCCAGACCTAAGTGGCGTTCAAGATTGTTTCTTTACACCATATATGATGCTTAGCTCCATGACCTAAGTTCATTCATCGTGTCACGTGATGTAATTGTCCTTAGCCTCCTGGCCTAAGGACATGCATCATGCATACATTACTTTCAAGAAAATCAATTCAATCCATGCGATTCATTATGTCTTGCTCAACGAGGAAGTTCAAAACTTCTTTCCTTTTTTCGCGTCTTTTCTTCTGGGGAAGTTTAAAAAAACTTTTTCAAAATTTTCTCATCGAGGGATGTTCGAAAATAAAAGTTCAGTTTTCACATCTTTCTTTTTTGGGAGAAAGTTGGTATCCTCCACTCATAACAAAAATTGACAGAAAATTTTTGCTTTTGCATCTTCGTTTGCTTGTGTCTGCACACACACATATACACACACACACACTCACAAGTCATACACATGACATGTCACATCAAGTCAAACTTGGTCAAGTCAATCACAATATATACGAGTCCATTGGTAAATTTATTTTTGCAAGTCTCATCTACATCCCACGTTCGGGGACAAGCGAACCAACTACAACCCACGTCCGGGGACAAACGGACCATCTACAACCCACTTTCGGGGACAAGCGGACCATCTACAGCCCACGTCCGGGGACAAGCGGACCATCTACAGCCCACGTCCGGGGACTAGCGGACCATCTACAACCACGTTCGAGGACAAGCGAACCATTTACAGCCCACGTTCGGGGACAAGCGAACCAACTACAGCCCATGTTCGGGGACAATCGGACCATCTACAGCCCACGTTCGGGGAAAATCGAACCACTATCATTTCATGACACAAGGTTCTCGATATAGAGAGACTTGTAATCTCATCATCTATCGACTTTCCTCAAGCATGGAAAGTATTATTCGGTGCATTTCTTCAAGCATAGAAAACCGCCAAATTCCTTTGTCGACTTTCCTCAAGCATGGAAAGCATTATCGGTGGATTTCTTCAAGCATTGAAAAACGCCAAAATCATATGTCGACTTTCCTCAAGCATGGAAAGTGTCATCCGGTAGGTTTCTTCAGGCTTAGAAAGCTACCAAACTCATATGTCGACTTTCCTCAAGCATGGAAAGCATTTCAACAAACATCATCTGGTGGATTCCTTCAAGCATAGGAAAATACCAAACTCATTTGTCACTGATACACTGGTGTCAGATAAGCATTCTATCCATTTACTCTTTTATCTGTGGAATTAACATTTTTTTGTAGGTATCGGCGTATACAGAGTGATTTAGGATCGCAGAACGTCTTAAATCATTCTCCGTCCCTATCGACTACTTTGACTATCGTTTTCGAAACTGACGTTTCTAAAAACTCGGTCAAAGTGGGGGCTTCTGTAGACACCTACAAATGTCTCCCCAAAACCAAACCCGATGATGAACAACCTTTCACCACCATTATTAGTCGGGTTGAGTAGTTAATCTTGGAGTGCTTAAATCCATATTTCCATTTCATAAACCAACCCAAATTCTATCCCATTTCCCCAAACCATAACTTATTTTCCTCTTTTCGTGCCTTTAAACGTTTAATCTAGTTTATTTTGGTCCATAATCTGGGTCCAATGATTGAATAGTTGGATGGGGCTTTAAAAAATCTTTCCAACTATATATTATAAGCCCAAATCCGAGTTTTAAAGAATAAGTTAGGGCCAAAATATTAAATTGAGCCCAAACCGAACCTAAGCCACCTTACCTATGACCCAATGATCATGTGGAGGGTCCAAATGATTTAATCCAATTCCTAAACCAATTTGGATTAATTAGAAACTTCTATAAGTTTCTAAAAGATCCTAATTATCCTTTTTGAAAAGATAAGATTAAAGAGTTTGAAATTGAATAAAACTCCTTTTTTTTTTTTTTAAGTCCTAATTTTATTCGAATTGAAAGACATTCAAAGATAGACAGATAGTATTTTTGTGCTTCATATTTTTTATCCAAAAATTATATGGTTGGATAGCTCTTGAAATTATATTTCCAATCATATATTAAAATATCAATTCCGAGCTATAACGGAAAAGATATGAATAAAATATCAAACTCTATCCAAAACTGATACCGTCTCACTATTTTGGCCATATCTTTTATTCTACAAAATATTTTAATCTGATTCTAATTGGGTTAGAAATTAGACTTTAAGAGCTTTCCAACAATATATTATTCATCTTATTCCAATTTGTGGATCAAAAGATATGATAAAAACAAAAAATGCAAAAACTACAGTCTATCGAGTTTTATTCCGATTTAATTCGGATCTTATCTTAATTCTTCGACCCTTCTTTTTTTTCTCTATAAATAGAGGTCATATCACCCCTTTTCCATTAATCAACAAGATTGATCATCAAATCCTTCTCTCTTTCTCTCTTTTACACCAAAAATCATTCTCTTCTCTCTCTCCCATATTCTAAGCCTTAAACTTATATTCCTAATTACACCATTCTTCCTTTAAGCACTCCAAGGAGTCTATACTAAACCCGAGGTTCCGTCCTTAAAACAAGGCATGAAATTTATAAATAACTGAGGGTTTAGACCAAATTAAATCTATATTTATTGAATTTAATTTTCATTTGCTTTATATTTTTATTGAAGTTACTAACAGTTTATTCATGATGTAGCAATTTAAAGGAACGCGCGGAATGTAAGTAATTAATTAATTTAATTACTCTTATTTTATTTTAATATTACTAGCATCATGATTTTTATATTTGATTTGACTAATGATATTATGGTTAAATTTCTTCCAATATTAATGTTTATTTTATTATATTTATTGATCAAAGCATTGCATGTTAAAAGGAATATGTAATTGAAAATCACGCCTAATAAGATAATTTGGACAACCAGTTTAGGTTCCTTTTTAATCTTGTTGTTTAATCAAGTGATCACAATATTTTAGAATAATATGTTACATTAATTTTAAACCAATTTAGCTTAATAATAGTTTGGAGAAAATTGAATATTTTGTTTGCATGCCTTTTGAGATCGCAGGAATCACTTTTAATATAAGAATCGAGTAGAGGCCAATACGGGCGAATGTGACTCCATGACTCACTTCGTACCATCATTCCTGATCCTCTTTTCGTGGTTCCGAACCATGTGGAGTTAGTAATCTCATGGATTATGAATGGGGTGTAACCTTCACGAGTCAATCGTTGTTGCCTTCATTGTCCTTTTATCGTGGTTGCCTTTTATGTTTCGTGAACGGTTTACAAGTTCCTTAAAAAGTTGTTGGCGGCTCCTTACTTTCCTTGTCCCTAATCGTATTATGTCAATTCCCACTTCTTATGATTGCCATGCATATTCACACATGTTTAACGTAGGCGCATTTCAAACGACGCCTACATATATGCACAAATGAGAAGTTGATAGACGGTTACCTCAAATAGAGCTTGTAGAGTATCAAGTGTTGACCGGATGTATGCAGCGGAAAAACTCACCAGCGTCTTCTGCAGATAGTGATCAGAGTCTCTCTCTCTTTAGGAATTCTCTCTTGTTCTTTCTTTAGATTTCTTAGGAAGTCAAAGATTAGAGAAAAGAGGGGGGTAAACTACTATTTACAAGGGGTTAAACCGAGGGGATCCTCATAATTCCCCCTAAAGTAAAACGGTAATAACCGTTAACTAATCACCAAGTGACATCTATCATGCGTGCCACGTTGCACATGACACGTGGCCCCTGTGAGGGGCAAATGTTTTAGGTAAAAATACCCAAGACATGTGGCCCATTCAGAGAAGGACACGTGTCATTCATGGGAAGATCCAACATGGACCACTCGCAACCGTGTCACCCTCAAATGACAATAGAAAGTGGCTACCTTCAAGGCCCGATTCCCAAGAAAGACAAAAAACGGCGCTGTCCACAAAATCTAGGTCAAAGTGACCAAAGAGAGGGCACCTTTTCCAACAACCCTATAAATATGGAGATTTCCCCCATTTCTAGGACATGTTGATATATTACATTCTACCTAGATTCTCTTTCATTAGAGAAATCACCTTATCTAGAAATCCGAGAAGATCTCGCTTTTACCTTCTTCCGCACTTTTTACCTTTCTCCGTACACGTTTTAACTTGATTGTCGGAAGTAAAGCTCCTACCACTCGGAGTCTCCGTTATTTTACATGTACAGACATTAGACTCCAGGACTTAGTGACGTCACTCTCCAGAGGGACTAGAAAAACCCCATATGTGTATATATGTATACATATATATATATATATATATATATATATATATATATATATATATATATATATATATATATATATATATATATATATATATATATTGTAGGCGTCGTTTGATATGCGCCTACGTTAAAGCATGTGTGAATATGCTTGGCACTCATAGGAAGTTAGAATTGCCATTACGATTAGGGACAAGGAAATTAGGGAGCAGCCAACAAGTTTTTAAGGAATTTGTAAACTGTTCACGGATTATAAAAGGCAACCACGATAAAGGGACAACGAATGCAACAACGATTGATCCGTGAAGGTTACACCCCATTCATAATCCATGAGATTACTAATTCCATATGGTTTGGAACCACGAAAGGAGGATCGGGGATGATGGTACGAAGTGAGTCATGGAGTCACATTCGCCCGTATTGGCCTCTACTCGATTCTTATAGTGAAAAATGATTCATGCGATCTCAAAGGCATACAAACAAAGATTCAATTCACTCCAAACTATTATTAAGTTAAATTGGTTTAATATTAATGCAACATATAATTCTATAAAATTAATGATCACTTGAATTAAATAACAAGATTAAAAAGGAACCTAAACCGGTCGTCCAAATTATCTTATTAGGCGTGATTTTCAATTACATATTCCCTTTAACAAGAAATATGGTGATCAATAAATAATAATAGAATAAACATTAATATTGGAAGAAATTTAACAACAATATTGTTAGTCAATTCAAATAAAAATAAACCTAATCATGATACTAGCAATATTAAAATAAAATAAATAATTAAATTAATTAATTACTCACATTCCGAGCGTTCCTTTAAATTGCTACATCATGAATAAATTGTTAGTAACTTCAATAAAAAAATATAAATCAAATGGAAATCAAATTAAATTAAATAAAAAGTAGAGTTGATTTGGTCCAAACCCTCAGTTATGTGTACCTTTCTTGCCTTGCTTTAAGGACGGAACCTCGGGTTAAGTATGGACTCCTTGGAGTGCTTAAGGGAAGAATGGTGTAATTAGGAATATAGGTTTGACGCTTAGAATATGAGATAGAGAGAATATAATGATTTTTTGGTGTAAAAGAGAGGAAGAGAGAATGATTTGATGCCCTGAAATGCGGAAAAGGGGGTCCTATTTATAGGGAAAATGAGCAGAGGGAACACACGGAACCCTAAAAAGATAAAAACCCTAAAAAATGACACCGCGACACAACAGTGATCACCATGACACAGTGCCTGGCACTGTCACACGGGGAAAATTCCCGTGACACGGCGGACAACTGGAGTGACGCGGGACAAATTTGAACTACGGAAAGTGAAAACGCGTGAAGGTTTTACGCGGAAAAGACACGAGAAAATTCTGTGACACGGCATACGTACCGTGACACAGAAGTTTCCACCGTGGAATAGTACAGTACACCGTGTCATGGTATAAGAAAACGCGGAAATTAAACGGAAAAAGCACCGTGACACGGTGAGAAATACCGTGTCACGGCAGCAAGTACCGTGTCATGGCACCAGGCACCGTGCCATGTTGGAATTTGACACGAAAAAGGGTTGAAAATAGCACCGTGACATGATGTAAAGCACCGTGACACGGTGCCAGGCACCGTCAGACGGGGCGCACTCCTGTGACACGGTGCTTTTGCACTGTGCGCGGTGATTCCAGTTTTTTACCTGTTTTTTAAATCATCATAACTTTTGATCCGTAACTCAAAAAAAGGCGTATAATATATCATTGGAAATATTATCAAGTCTAATTTCTAACCCAATTAGAATAAGATCAAAATGATTTGTATATTTTATGATATTGCTGTTTTAGCTGAAGGATGTCGGTTTTGGGTCGAGTTTAGTGTTTGGCTCATATCTTTTTCGTTATAGCTCATAATTGGGCTTATGATATATGGTTGGAAAGATTTTTTTCAAGGCCTATCCAACCAAATAATAATTGGATCAAAATTTTATAGCCATAAAATCATTTTAGCTTGGTTTTGTGATGTAGATACGAAAAGTGGAAAATAGGTTATGGTTTAGGGAAATGAGATAGAAATTGGATTGGTTTATGAAATATATTGGATAGAACATGGATTTAAGCACTCCAAATATTAAATACTCAGCCTGACCAACAATGGCGGTGAAAGGTGTTCATCATCTTGTTTGGTCTTGGGGAGACATTTTTAGGTGTCTACAGAAGCACCCACTTTGACTGAGTTTGTAGAAACGTTAGTTTCGAAAAGGATAGTCAAAGTAGTCGATTGGGACAGAGAATGATTTAAGATGTTCTGCGATCCTAAATCACTCTGTATACACCGATACCTACAGAAAAATGTTCGTTCCACAGATAAAAGAGTAAAGGAGTAGAATGCTTGTCTAACACCAATGTATCAGTGATAAATGAGTTTGGTAGCCTCCTATGCTTGAAGGAATCCACCGAATGACGTTTTGTTTAAATATTTTCCATGCCTGAGGAAATTCTAATGATGAGTTTGGTAGCTTTCTAAGCCCGAAGAAACCTACCGGATGATACTTTCCATGCTTGAGGAAAGTCGACATATGAATTTGGTGTTTTTCTATGCTTGAAGAAACCCAACGATAATACTTTCCTGCTTGAGGAAAGTTGACAGATGATGAGATTTCAAGTTTATGTGTATTGTGAACCTTGCGTCGTGAAATGATGGGGGTTCGATTGTCCTCAAACGGGGGCTATAGTTGGTTCGCTTGTCCCCGAACGTGGGATGTATATGGTTCGCTTGTCCCCGAACGTGGGATGTACATGGTTCGCTTGTCCCCGAACGTGGGATGAAGATGGTCCGCTTGTCCCCGGTCGTGGGCTGTAGATGGTCCGCTTGTCCTCGGACATGGGTTGTAGATGGTTCGCTTGTCCCCGAACTTGGGCTGTGATTGAGACCTGCAAAATAAAATTTGCTAATGGACTCGTATAGACTATGACTAACTTGACCAAATGACTTGACCAAGCTTGACTTGACATGACATGTGTATAACTTGTGGTTGTGTGTGTATATGGTGTGTGTGTGTGCAGACACAAGCAACCGAAAATGCAAAAGCAAAATTTTTCCGTCATTTTTGTCACGAGACAAGTGGAGGTACAGACTTTTCTCGCGAAAAAGAGAGACGTGAAAACTGAACTTTTATTTTCGAACTTCCCTCGATGAGAAAAAATTTTGAAAATGTTTTTGAACTTCCCCAAAAGAAAAGGATGAAAAAGGGAAGAAGTTTTGAACTTCCTCCTTGAGGAAGATGAAATGAATACATGGATTGTTTGCATGATGCACGTTCTTAGGCTAGGAGGCAAAGAAAAATTACATCATGTGACACGATAGATGAATGAACTTAGGTCATGGAGTTAAGCATCATATATGGTGTAAAGAAACGATCTTGAACGTCACTTAGGTCTGGAAGCTAAGCACGTATATAGATGAAGTGATTATTGCATAATGAACGTTGCTTAGGTGAAGGAGCTAAGAACGATATGCTTTGTGTGATTAAAAATCAATTATATATAAATGTTGCTCACCATATTATGCGATGCGTGAAACAATGAACATTGCTCAAGTCAAGAAGCTAAGCAAGTATACAATGTTTCTTCTAATGAATGTTGTCTTGAAAGATAATGAAACATGCACAGTGTTGAAACAAGATTTCATGATAAAGTGTTCTTAAAGGGAAGGATAATATGGATATGGATGTGTGAGTGAAGTGTGTGAATGTGATACTAAGGCTGGCTGCAAGGGTTATGGTGATGGAAATAGATGTGAGAAGAGTCAAAGATGATGACTCTTTAGGCTGGGTAGGCTAAATGATGTGGGTTCAAGCCCCCAAGTCTATCTCTAAATGGGTAGAAGTAAGCATTAGATATTCTTTGACTCGATCATGCATTGATATGAATGTGAATGTGGCCGCACCTCGATGTGATGTTGCCTACTTATCCGTTAGGAATCAGGCCGAACGTAGCTCTAACCGAACTTTGCACAAGTGTATGTACTCCTCAAAGAGGTCTTTCAAGTGTTGTTATGTTGTTAATTTGATGGTTTAAAGAAGAAAAGGGTAAAAGGCTCAAGACTCGAGAGCATCCCTAAGACGTGTAATTGTGAATTTGAAAATTTTGAATTTTGCAAGTTTTATTTTTCATATATATTTTTTTTGTTTTGAATTTCTTTTTTTTTTCATTCTTTTGAATCAATGTAGGAAATCTTTGATCATGCGGTCCATCACTCACTTAGCATTCATGTTTCTCAAGCACGGCACCAAGCACTCGATGAGAGATGCCATTGGAGATGTGTTCATATCAAAGACATTGGAACACTTGCCTTTAGACATTGTTTTATTGTTGCTTTGCTGCTTTTTTTTTTTACTTGCTTTTTGAATGTTATACAATTACACATCTTCCAATCCCAAGGTTAAGTGAATGTGGGTTGAAGAAATGAAGGCCAAACGTTAGACGAGGCTCAAAGTGGTTGATGAAGAAATGGGATGTGATTGAACGGTTAATAGGGAATGACAAGGTTGCAAAGGTGCCTCAAGTCATTGGTGTACCTTGTGTTTAGATTGGTAATTGATTTTTTTTTTTAGAGAATGAAAAATGATATGATCGAGATGTAAAGGAAATTGCTCATTTTATTAATGGAATAAAGGTGAACGAAACACATGGAAAATATAAAAATTTGAAATGGAAAACCTATGCTAGACATGAATGGGGGAATGGAGATGAATGATATAAAAAAGAAATCATGAAATCTTGCACAAAGGATTTGCTGTGTGCCTTGTGTTCATTACTTCTTGTCGCCTGGAGGGACAGGAAGTTTGTTTGCGGCATTCACCAGGTCTTGAATGGCGTCCTTCAAATTCCAACATTGCTCCGTAGTGTGGCCCCTTCCTTGATGGTACTTGCAATGGGCATTGGGATTCCATTTAGCGCTTCTTTCTTCAGGTTTTGGCTTTGGAAATGGCCCAAAAGGTGTGATCAAGCCTTGACCGTAAAGGCGATCAAAGGCCGCATCAAAAGTCATTCATAAAGAAGTGTAAGTTCTTTTCTTCTTGGGCAATGGAGCATCAAGAGCTAACACTTCATTGAGATCAACTTGGCTTATATTGTTGGTAGTATTTTTGTGCTTAGAAGACGAAGAAGAAGGATGGTCATTCTTCTTGTTTTTCCAAGTGTTATTATTGTTACTACGGGCAGTCTTTATTAGATCATCCTCGATATTGATGCCAATGTCATATACAGCTTCAAAAGTGTTCAAAGGAAGAAATTTAAGATGTTGCTTGTACTTGTGTGTCAAATTTTGGATGAAGAGGTAAATCATCTCTTTTTCTTTGAGAGGATCTACCAAGAGTGCAGCTGTTTCCCTCCATCTGTTCAGATAAGCGGTGAAGCCTTCATTCTCTTTTTGTTTGAGAATGAAGAGTTCACGTTTAGAAGTTCTAGATTGAATGTTACACTTGTACAATTCATGAATCTTTAGGTGACATCTTGCCAAGTGCAGTACGCTTGGCATCTAGGGAATAAAACCATTGTTGGCAAGCATGTTCTAAGGAGAGAGGGAACACCGTAGGGAAGAGTGTTACGTCCAATCCCTTAAGAGCCATGGTAGCAGAGAATGCCTTCAAATGGAATATTGGATTGTCAGTAGGCTTAAACTTTAGAATATCAACAGTGGAGAACTTTTCAGGGAGTCTATCCTTCACATCTAAAGGAGTGGGAGGTCGTTTCACATAGGTGAAATCCTCATAAATCTTGCTCATTTTCTCTTTGATCTTGTCCATTGCAGCCGCAGTAACATTGTTTTGCTTTACTGTGTTAACTATGGTAGTGAGTGCTTGCAACATGGTAGACATTGTTTCAATTGACTTGTTAATGCTCTCAATATCTTCCTTAGTGGCCATTGAGACAAACTGAAAGTAGTTTGAAGGTGATGAGTGATGTGGAGATGGTGAAGTTCTCTTTAAAGCCTAAGAGGTTGATGTAGTAATGACTCGTACCGTACCAATCTACCCCTGCTCCTTGACCAAGTAATGTGAAATGAAATAAATTCACTTAATTGTTTGACTTATTTTTCAAGATAGGAAAGGAAGGAAAAAAAAAAAAAAGACATTTGAAAACAGGTGAGAAAACTCCACTCATTTTTTTTATTATGACGAAAATGGGGGTGCATGAACCTAGTATACGATCATAAACGACATGGTGCACGACTCAAGTCGGAACATAAAGAAAGTGTGTGGACTATACTTGACTCGTGAGTGATTAAGTGATGTTATAAGACTCATGGTATGATCGTATGGCTAGACATGTGAACAATAACCAAAATGACTGACGTGAGGACCAAATTAACACGGAAGACTAAAAAAAAAGTTGATTGGACTTATTTCCTAGGCACCGTGACATGGTACAAGCTGCCGTGACGCGGTGATCATTTCCAGTTTTTTTTTTATTTGGAAATCCATCGTGCCACGGTAAACATTCCCGCGGCGCGGTGGATGCTGACGTGGCACGACATTTTTTATTTATATAATTTTTTTTTTGCTGGAAATCCACCGTGCCACGCTGAAAAATTATCGTGACACGGTAAACATTCCAGCGACGCGGTGGATGCTGACGTGGCACGATAGTTTTATTTATAGTTTTTTTATTTGGAAATCCACCGTGCCACGGTGAAAATTGCCGTGACACGGTAAACATTCCCGCGCCGCGGTGGATGCTGACGTGGCACAACAAATTTTTTTTTAGTTTTCTCTAATTACTAAGTGAGTACGGTCCATTGGCAAATGTTAGTCATAAAATAATCCACCGTAGACAAAGAAAAATCGTTAAGGTTAGGATCAGAACGACCAAATATACACATAGGACACGTAGGCACAATGATGCAAAGAATAGTTCGCAACCTAAGGTCCAGTTCTATGTTCCACTATGGTAAGGTTTTATTTGGTGACAAAAGGGTACCATGGTTAAGATTATGGACGCGTTAGCAAGGCAGCCTCCCTTGAGGGTGTATGCCAACGGGCGGCTCCGCGAGTTTGTGATGAAATCGAACTCGACTCCATGGTTTGGGTGGATTTAAAAACTCGGATAAAACCTTATTGTCATGAGCGTTTTTGGTTCGATAGAGCTTAAACCCCTCGGGGCTAAGACATATCTAGAACACACACGGATTTTTAGAAAAACAAAGGAAGCTGACTGTGAGAAGAGAAAATAAGCCACCGAACTGATTTAAAAACTGTCGTGACACGGTGCTGCACACTATTTGACGGTGTACTGCACCGTGACACGGCAGATTCTGCCGTGGCACGACAGTTTGAAAATCGGACTGCGGTCTTGTTTTCCTTCGTACGCAATCAAGTTATTCAATTTTTCCTACGAGACAGACCTAAATGCGACGTTAAAACGTCTATGCTTTTGCAAAAATGCAAAATTAATCACAATATTTTTCAAGAATCTTTCAAGTCTAATCCACTCATCTTAATTAAATACCGATCACTCAAATCAATAAATAACAAAAAATCCTCCCCAGTGGAGTCGCCAAATTGTAGGCGTCGTTTGATGTGTGCCTACGTTAAATCTTGTGTGAATATGCTTGACACTCATAAGAAGTGGGAATTGACATTACGATTAGGGACAAGGAAAGTAGGGAGCCGCCAACAAGTTTTTAAGGAACTTGTAAACCATTCACGGATCATTAAAGGAAACCATGATAAAGGGACAACGAAGGCAACAACGATTGACCCGTGAAGGTTACACCCCATTCATAATCCATGAGATTACTAACTCCATATGGTTTAGAACCACGAAAGGAGGATCGGGGATGATGGTCACGCTTAATTATAGGTGGTCTCTAGAATGTGAAAACTAAGACCGCCTTTTGAAGATAGGCAGTCTCTTTTTTTGTGAAAACTAAGACCACCTGTTGAAGATAAGCAGTCTCTTTTTATTGAAAATTGAGACCGGTTATTTAACTTAACAGGTCTCTCGAATATCATTTAAAATTAAAAAAAAAAAAAAAACAGATTATTTAATACGATTTCTAAATTTATAATTACAATCCATCAATTATAACGCTTTTTTTACATTATTAATACGGAGTACAAAAATAATTCTTGAATGTCATATACCTCAAAAATTACAAACATAATACAAATATAATTTAAAATCCAATACACAAAATTAAAATAAAAATTAAAAACTCTAACTTCCGATTTCAAAGATCTTTAATTATTTTCTTCACTCCAAACTTGTTGAAATCTTTACCTGTAACCACAAATATACACACAACAGTTAAACCAAACAAAAATTAGTCTATAGAAATATAGTCAGAAACACTATACCAACATAATTAATAAAAATTCAAAAATCAAAATAACAAAGAAAAAAACGAACACTTAACCAAAAAAGGAAAAAAAAAAAAGAAAAAAAAAATTAAATATACAGAGTATGAAAAACAAAAAACAAAGACCTAAAAAATGAATCATGACTAATGAATACTACGAGATCTAAAGTTTAAATTCGGTTAAATGGCGACAATTAAACACAATAAGAAAAATAAAACGAAAATTTATAAAAATAATTTTAGCCAATTCCAAAAATGAGCTCAAGAATGAATTGGTAAGAAAAAACTAAAAAGATAAATTTTAAAAACGAAAAAAAATACAAGAACTAAAATCTGAAGAACCGTAAGGCAATATTGAAAAAAAAAAAAAAAATACATCAACATATCAGATATGGCTATCATAAAAGAAGAATAAAATGAACAATATTTATTATAAAAAAAGAAGTGAACGGAAAATACACTAAACTAGATCTAACAATACAAAAGATCTGAGGGGAGAAAAAATGTAAAAACACATAAAAGTAAAAGGGAATAAACAAAAAACCGATTGAAAAAAAACCTCAAACGAAATTGGAAAAACACATCATGTAAAAATCTCAAAAATTAAGAACAATTAATCAGATTTTCATTGAACAATACGAAAAATCAAAGATCAACACTACTTAAAAGCAGGGGGAAAAATTACAAACTCGCCTTGACAGTAGATCTTGAATTTTGTCATGACGGAGTGAAGAACACTTCTTAAAATTGAGAAAAACATGAAGGAAATTAAAAATGGGTTAAGAAGGAAAAGTGATTAAAGGAAGAGGGGGAGAGATGAGAGGAAAGAGTGATGAGCTGAAGGACTGAAGCGGCAGATTGAACGAGAAGAATGAGAGTCAAAAGTTTTAATTAAGGGTTAGGGTTTTCAACTACCGAGAGCACGATTTTGGGAATCGTAGGAGCCTGACCTTTAAATGACACGTCTCTCAAATTACTGAAATTTTTTAACAAAAAAATTCGAGAGACCTGTTATTTGAAAACACGGGTCTCTCTTTTTACCTTGAGACCGGTTACATTCAATGACGGGTCTTTTTGATATTTCGAGAGACCTGTTATTTAAAATAACGGGTCTCTCTTTTAACAGAGACCAGTTATGTTGTTAACGGGTCTCTTATTTTGGGTCTCTTAGGCCGATTTTGTAGTAGTGGGTACGAAGTGAATCATGGAGTCACATTCGCCCGTATTGGCCTCTACGCGATTCTTGTAGTAAAAAATGATTCCTGCGATCTCAAAGGCATACAAACACAGATTCAGTTTGCTCCAAACTATTATTAAGCTAAATTGGTTTAATATTAATGCAACATATAATTCTATATATAAAATTAATGATCACTTGAATTAAATAACAAGGTTAAAAAGGAACCTAAACTGGTCGTCCAAATTATCTTATTAGGCGTGATTTTCAATTACATATTCCCTTTAACATGCAATATGGTGATCAATAAATAATAATAGAATAAACATTAATATTGGAAGCAATTTAACAATAATAGCGTTAGTCAAATCAAATAAAAATAAACCTAATCATGATGCTAGCAATATTAAAAAAAAAATAAGTAATTAAATTAATTAATTACTCACATTCCTTGCGTTCCTTTAAATTGCTACATCATGAATAAATTGTTAGTAACTTCAATAAAAAAAATCTAAATCAAATGGAAATCAAATTAAATTAAATAAAAAGTAGAGTTGATTTGGTCCAAACCCTCAGTTATGTGTACCTTTCACGCCTTGGTTTAATGACGGAACCTCGGGTTAAGTATGGACTCCTTGGAGTGCTTAAGGGAAGAATGGTGTAATTAGGAATATAGGTTTGATGCTTAGAATATGAGAGAGAGAGAGAATATAATGATTTTTTGGTGTAAAAGAGAGAAAGAGAGAAGGATTTGATGCCCCGAACTGCAGAAAGGGGGGGGGTTTATTTATAGGGAAAATGAGCAGAGGGAACACACGGAACCCTAAAAAGATAAAAATCCTAAAAAATAACACCGCAACACTGTAGTGAGCACCGTGACATGGTGCCTGGCACCATAAGATGGGGCAAATTCCCATGACACGGTGGACAACTAGAGTGACGCGGGTCAAATTTGACCTACAGGAAGTGAAAACACGTGAAGGTTTTACGCAGAAAAGACACGAGAAAATTCCGTGACACGGCATACATACCGTGACACGGCAGTTTCCACTGTGGCACGGTATAGTACACCGTGTCACGGTATAAGAAAACGTGGAATTACACGGAAAAAGCATCGTGACACGGTGAGAAATACTGTGTCACGGCAGCAGGTAACGTGCCACGACACCAGGCATCGTGCCACGATGGAATTTGACACGAAAAGGCTTCGAAAATAGCACCGTGACACGACACCAGGCGTCAATTGAAATGCACCTGCGTTAAGCACGTGTAAATATGCTTGGAACTCTTACAAAATGAGAATTAACATATACGATTAGGGAAAAGGAAAGTAGGAAGCCGCCAACAAGTTTTTAAGGAACTTGTAAACCATTCACAGATCATTTAAGGCAACCACGACAAGGGACAATGAATCGCAACAATGATTGACCCGTGAAGGTTACACCCCGTTCATAATCAATGATATTAATAACTCCATATGGTTCGGAACCACGAAATGAGGATCGGAAATGATGGTATGAAGTGAGTTTTGGAGTCACATTCGCCCGTATTGGCCTCTACTCGATTCTTATAGCTCAAAGGCATGTAAATAAAGATTCAATTTGCTCCAAAGTATAATTACTCTAAATTGGTAGAATATTAATGCACACACATAATTCTAAAATATTTGTGATTATTAATTAAAAAACAAGATTAAAAAGGAACCTAAACCGGTTGTCCAAATTATCATATTAGTCGTGATTTTCAATTACATATTCCCTTTAAACATGTGGTATAGTGATCATAAAAAATATAATAAAATAAACATTAATATTGGAAGCAATTTAACCATAATATCATTAGTCAAATCAATTAATTATAAACCTAATCATGATACTAGAAATATTAAATAAAATAGGTAATTAAATTAATTAATTACTCACATTTTGCTTGCTCCTTTAAATTGCTACATCATGAATAAATTGTTAGTAACTTCAATAAAAATATAAACCAAATTGAAACAATTAAATTAAAAACTAGAGTTAATTTGGACCAAACCCTCTGTTAATTCTACTATTCACGCCTTGGTTTAAGGACGGAACCTCGGGTGTTGTAAGGACTCCTTACAGTGCTTAGAAAAAGAATGATGTAATTAGGAATTTGTGTTTAAGGGAAGTATTATGGAATAATAGAACGATTTGGTTCCCCAAAACTGCAGAAATGAGGTTTATATTTATAGAGAAGACGAACAAGGGGACTCCACGGAAAAGAGATAAAGCCGCGAAAAAAACCTAATTAAGCGTCATGACACGATGTGTGTACCGTGATGCGGCATTGAACACCGTGTCACGGTACTTTCTGTCATGACACGATCAAAAGAACCTAGTCGCAACAGATATTTTTACCCAAACTGCGGCTATGTTTAGAAAACGCGAGAGGTTTTGTATGCGGAAAGCACACAGGAATTTCCCGTGTCATGGTATGTGTGCCATGACACGACACAGTAAACCGCGGCGCGGCATAGTCCGTTGTGGCATGGTATTGCATTTCGTGTTGCGGTGCACAGTTTTCCTAGATTGAGTCCAAATTCATAAGTATGTAAGAAAACACGAAAAAGACATGGAAAATGCATCGTGCCACGTCATCTTATACCGTGGCGCGGTGTTTTAAAGTGTTTCACGGTAATTCTAGTTTTTTACACGTTTTTTAAACTGTGATTACTTTTGATCCGTAACTCGGAATAAGAAATACAATATATCGTTGAAAATCATATCAATTCTACTTTCCAACCCAATTATAATCAGGTCAAAATCATTTGAAGATTTGAAGGTAAGTCTGTTTTAGTAAAAGGGTATCGGTTTTTGGCCGAGTTTAGTGTTTCCTCATATCTTCTTCGTTTTAAATCAGAATTGGGCTTATGATATATCATTAGAAAGATTATTTGATGGATTATCCAACCAAATAATAGTTAGATTAAAATTATAGGGCCACAAAATTATTTCTGCTCGGTTTTGTGATGCGGACATAAAAAGAGGAAAATATGTTATGGCTTAGCAAAATGGGCTAAGAATTGAGTTGGTTTATGAAATGTATTGAATTGAAATATGGATTAAACACTCCAAAGATTAAATACTCAACCTGACCAATAACGACAGTGAAAGATTGTTAATCATCGGGTTTAGTTTTTGGGAGACATTTTTAGGTGTCTACATGTATTAAGCAAACGTAGGGGAGAGAATGGTAGGTTTACTCATCATTGTAGGAAAAATTAAGGAGTGACACACAATAGTAACTCAAGATTGTGGAATATAATGTGGAGATGATGTGAAAAGAAAAGGATAGGAGAGTAGGTGAGTAACTCCCCATTTACTAATGTAGGTGCTCTAACTACTTGATATCTTGTAACTACTTGATAACTAATTTGATGACTCATCACAAGGATCAACTAAAAAAATACGCTATTGTTACAATCAAAGAATTATAAACATAAACGTCCACATAATTGACAATGTTTATTTAAGTTTTCTTTCTGTAAGAAACCCATTCTTATTCCATCACCTCTTCTACTGCCTAACTTCTCAAACTCCTTGCTCAGCGGGGATCAGCATCCTTCCCTTTTCCATCGTCGGCGAGCTCTGTTCTTTACTTTTAGCTTGCTTATTTTTCCTTTTCTTCCATTTTTTCTCAATCAAAAGAAGTGAAGATAGACTAGTTTTTCCGTTAATTTCATCGAATGTTTATAAGATCGTCATCAGTGTTAGGTTGCAATTGATGAGTGGCATTAATGCCACAATTAAGAGTTCATTCTAATGATTATTTCCCATACTTGTAGCTTGTTTATAGAAATCTTATCGATATTTTGATTTGAAATTTAGGAGGCAAGGGTTCTTATGGAAAGCGAAATAGTGATGTTGTTAATATTTTTTTAAATAAAAGCAAGTGTAATTTATAGTAAATCCGTCCATAGTTATGAAAAGGCATGGATGTATAAAAAAAAATAAAAAGAAAAAGAAAAAGAAAAAAGAGAAGAAAGATTTTGCAAGATGAAAAAGAAAAAAAAAAAGAAAAAGAAAGAATAAAGAGTTGTTGAATGATGATGGAAATTTTAAAATGTTTGGCAACGTAATTCAAGTTTGTGGCAATATAGTTGAAATTGGTAGAAGTTTTATTTTGGAAAATAGGCTTGATCACCCTTTGTTTCCCAGTTAGGCTAAGCACCAATTTCCAAAATTTACCACACCTTTACCCACTAGCCAACGTTACAACCCTCTTAAGGCTCTTTTGACTTAGGAAAGTTTCACAACTCGTTCTCATCAGCGACCATGAGGTTTAAATAGCTTATTGCTTACGCTAAAAGCAAATTCGGTTTTACTTTTTTATTCTTCTTCTTCTAGCTTTATTTGCTTGAGGACAAGAAAAAGGCAAGCGTGGGGAAAGTTGATGAGTGACATTTATGCCACGATTAAGATTTCATTCTAATGAAATTTCCCCATACTTGTAGCTTATTTGCCCCCCTTTCTCTTACCTTTAGTTCTCCTTTCTTATATTTATCTTCTTTCATAGATTTTCCCTCTTTTGCCTACTTTCTACTTTAACTTTCTTGCTTGTGTCTTGTAGGAACCGGGATTTAAAAAGAGGAGAACGTTTCACGTTGAAGGGAGCCAAGGGAACCAAATTCAAGAAGAGGTGTGGTCGAACCCTTCAGAGGTTCGGTCGAACTAAGGTGTGACCGAACCTACTCTAGTGTCCGACCGAACATTGGAGGTAGAGACATATAAGTTTTCAGCATTTTTGAAAGAGAGGTTGAACCCCATAAGTTCGACCAAACAAGGAGCAGGGAGGTTCGACCGAACCTACCCTTAGTTCGGCCGAACATACCCAGATGTCCGACCGAACTTACCTAGAGTTCGATCGAACCTTTTCCCAATTTCAACCAATTTTGTACGGTCTATATAAGCCCCCTTTTAGATTTTTTTAGGCAATTAGATTAACTTAGTTTTAATTTTCTTATTTTTAGCTTAATCTAGATAGAGAAACACCATTAGTTTTGGAATTTTAGAGAGAGAACATGTGGATTAATCCATTGTTGAGCTTGGAATTTGAAGAAGAAGCTTAATCAACCTCTTTGTAGAACTTCAACTTCAATGAATGAGCATTTCCTTACTTTTTTCTCTTTACTTTGCTATTTAATTTTGTGTTTAATTGCTTTTGTTTTGTTAATTACTCATTAATCATGCTTTTGCTTGTTAATATCATGATTTACTTGATGATTGCCATGGATAGTGAGTAGTTACTTAGCCAAGGGTATGGGGATGATGTAGTTAGATTTTGTTTATGCTTGTAGTGTAGGGATTCATGTTGATTGTGATTAAAGTCTTTACATGCTTGATTTTTCTTTGATCTTCTTGTAAAGTGCAAGTTGTTAGTTGATTAAAGGTGAATCTTTGCTACATGAAACGGAAGTTGATTTAGCTAAGTTCATTTATATCGATGGTTACTTGATTTTACCTCCCAATATATGGTTCTAATGTGGAAGCATAGAGGCTATGTTAGGAGAAGAAAATTAACTCCGGAAGGTGGCTATATTGGACTTTTTATATCGATATTCATGCGTGTTTAGTTCGTTATCGATTTGTTTCTATGCTATTGCGTGTTCAAGTGAATCCTACATCTACCATTCCCCTTGGTGTTTTCTGTATATTGTCTTTAATTCAATTTTCTCTTAGTTTAATCACTTAGATAATTCCACTATTTGTTTCGAGATAGCTTCATTTGTTAGTAGAGATTACAGTGTTTAACTTCTCCCTGCGGTTCGACCCTTTGCTTACCTCATGCTTGCAATAGGTTTGTTTAGGTTTTATAAATTGTATTTGATTTAGGGATAAGCATTTGGCGACGTGTTTATTTCCTTATAACCAATTCACCGACAAACCAAGAAGCCAAGGCTATCCTTATCGCCCCTTGTAGACACCTAAAAATGTCTCCCCAAAACCAAATTTGATGATGACAACCTTTCACCACCATTATTGGTCGGGTTGAGTATTTAATCTTAGAGTGCTTAAATCCATATTCAATCCTAATACATTACATAAACCAACCCCATTCCTAGTCCATTTCTCCAAACCATAACTTATTTTCCTCTTTACGTGCCTTTAAACCAAAAATAATTCATTTTGTGTCCCTTAAATCATTCATTTCGTGTCCTTATTATAAAAAAGTTTAGACCAGCTTATTTTGGTCACTAATCTGGGTCCAATGATTGAATAGTTGGATAGGGATCAAAAATATCTTTCCAACAATACATTATAAGCCCAAATCCGAGTTATATCGAATAAGTTATGGTCAAAATACTAAACTGAACCTAAACCGAACCTAAGCCCACCTTACCTATGACCCAATGATCATGTGGAGAGTCCAAAGGATTTAATCCCAT
Organism: Chenopodium formosanum; assembly: GCA_024500155.1. NCBI lineage: Eukaryota > Viridiplantae > Streptophyta > Magnoliopsida > Caryophyllales > Amaranthaceae > Chenopodium > Chenopodium formosanum. The sequence continues at coordinate 46,893,513 of CM044865.1, forward strand.
TCCTAAAAAAATATGATTAATTGGAAGTTCATATAAGTTTGTAAAAGATGTTAATTATCCTCTTTGAAAAGATAAGATTAATGAGTTTGAAATTGAATAAAACTCCTCTTTTTGAAAGTCTTAATTGTATTCAAATTGAAAGACGGTCAAAGATAGTCAAATATGATTTTCGTAATTCATAGTTTTATCTCAATCTTATATGGTTGGATAGCCCTTAAAATTATCTTTTTAATGATATATTATAACATTAATTCTGAGCTACAATGAAAAAGATATAAAATAAATATGAAACTCTATCCAAAACTGACACCGTCCAACTATTTCGGCCATATCTTTTATTCTACAAACTATTTTAATCTGATTCAAATCGGTTTATTAAGTATAATTTAAGTGATTTCCATCTAAAAATTATTTATCTTATTCCAATTTCTGGATCAAACGATATGATAAAATCAAAATCCGCAAAAGTGCTGCCTATCGCAAGAGTTTTATTCCGATTCGAATTCGGGTTTTATCTTAATTCTTTGACCCTTCTTTTTTTATTTATAAATAGAAGTCATATCAAACCTTTTTCAATCATCAACAAGCTTGATCTACAAATCATACTCCCTTCCTCTCTTCTACACAAAAAATCATTCTCTTCTCTCTCTCTCTCTCATACTCCAACCTTAAACCTATATTCCTAATTACATCATTCTTTCCTTAAGAAATCCAAGAAGTCCATACAACACCTGAGGTTCCATCCTTAAACTAAGGCATTAAAGGTAGAATTAACTGAGGGTTTGATCAAATCAACTCTTCTTTTTATTTAATGTAATTGTTTCAATTTTATTTATATATTTATTGAAGTTACTAACAGTTTATTCATGATGTACCAATTCAAGAAAACGCGGAAAGTGAGTGATTAGGTCACTTAATTACTCTTATTATTTTTATTTCTAGTATCATGATTAGGTTTATTTATATTTTATTTTACTAACGACATTGTTGTTGAATTGCTTCCAATATTAATGTTTATTCTATTATTATTATTATGGATTACCATATTGCATGTTTAAAGGGAATATGTAATTGGAAATCACGCCAAATCAGATAATTTGGAATATGTAACTGGCTTAGGTTCCTTTATAATCTTGTTTTTAGATCAAGTGATCAAAATATTTTAGAATTATATATGTTGCATTAATATTCAACCAATTTAGCATAATAATAGTTTGGAGCGAATTGAATCATTTTTTTCATGCCTTTGAGATCGCAGGAATCACTTTTACTATAAAAAATCGAGTAGAGGCCAATACGGGCGAATGTGAATCCATGACTCACTTCGTACCATCATCCCCGATCCTCCTTTCATGGTTCCGAACCATATGGAGTTATTAATCTCATGGATTATAAATGGGGTGTAACCTTCACGGGTCAATCGTTGTTGCCATTCGTTATCCCTTATCGTGGTTGCCTTAAATGATCCGTTAACGGTTTGCAAGTTCCTTACAAACTTGTTAATGGCTCCCTACTTTCCTTGTCCCTAGTTGTTGTTCCGAATCGTATATGTAAATTCCCACTTCCTAAGAGTGCCATGCACATTCACACATGCTTAACGTAGGTGACGCAAGGAAAATTTTGGTCGTTTTTTACCCTTTCCTAGAGCCAAACTAAATTTGTAAACACTCGACCAACCTAATACGAGTATGTGGTATGTCAAGGGTCGAACCCAAAGGAATGAGTAGGTGCAAGCTATAGCCTATGTGAAGCTACTTCGAAGAAAGTAGAAGGTTATGGTTGGTAACTAAGGTATCTAGAAAGCCAAAATAATATAGAAATTCAATATACTAAACACTAGGGATATAGATTCCACATGCAAGCTCAATGATTATGTTAATTATTGAAGGATCACTCAATCAATTCAAACATTGCAAAGGACAAACTATAGTTGCCATCAATGGAATTCAAGAGCTATCTCCTATAAACCAAACTAGGGTTCACTACGAATGGAAATCAAGAAAAATCACAATCAAATTCAATCAATTAAAGCAATTCTCAAATCAAGGGTTCATGTCATTGAAAATTACAATGCAATCTAGATTAATCTTATAGGTTGATCACTCCTAGTCTAATTAATCACATGCAAAACTATGTCAACCAATTTAATTGCAACAATTCAATCAATTAAGGATCATCAACTAGCAAAACATTATCAATCAAGCATGCTTCCCCTTCTCCCTAGAAACTAATCTACTCACTAATCTCGATGAAATCGAGAAGCAAAGAAAATTCAATCACAATCATATTCATTCAAAATTTAATCAAGAAGAAATTCAATCACTCAAAAAATTCTAAGGCAAAGAATGAAATTCAAATCAAAATTTCAAGAATTGAAGGAAATTGCAATAAAAGTTAATTCGAAGGAAAGAAATCTCACAAGTTTTTATTGAATTGAAGAAGAAATTCAAAGATCAAGTTGAAATCAAAGATCAAATTCAAGTACAATAAAGTAATCTTAAGCTTCTCTCTCTACTATTTCTGAAAAATAAGCAACAAGTACAAAATAAGTCGTCCCCCAAAAAAAAGTCAAAAGCTATAAATAGAAGAATCAAGAGAAGGGGGTCGAGACACATGGTGCATGGGCACAACCAAGGCCGCGAGCGTGCACAGGTTGTTCTGCGCACACACACCACCTGTTCCGCGCGCGCACCCCTGCTTGGTGCTCGTAGACTTGCCTCCTTTGATTGCTCGATCAAACTCCACGCTCCCAAGCATCCCTATCATTGGTGCACTTGAGGCAATGCTCGTGAGAAGGGCAGCTCCTTTATCTTCAAAGCACTTGAACACTCCAAGCTAAAGCATTGCTTCAAAGGTCCTTGTGCTTGCGGAGCTAGCTTGAATTGCATGTTTGGAATCCCGATCTTAGCTCCATTAACCTTCTTGGATGCGCTCGAGCTTCCTCCTTGGCAGTTAAAACTCAAGAAACTCAACACACCTACAAAATAAGTTAAGGAAACAAAGAAGTGAGAAAATAGTCGAGAAATGAATAAAATGACAAGAAAACCATTAAAAGCATGCATTTCTCAAAACTTACACGCAAACACGAAAAACAAGCATTATTATGTAAAAACAAGACATAAAGGACTAAAAACAAGAGTAAAACTATAAAGAAAACCTTGTCTAAGAGTGCCATCAATGACACTCATCAAATTCCCCCAAGCTAGAGTTTTGCTCGTCCTTGAGCAAAACAAAATAAAACTTAAAGGAAAATGATGTAGGCAATCAAGAAATAATAAATACTAGAGAATAGAAGAATGTACACTAACTCACTTTCATAGGAATCACGGTCAATTTTAGCAACAATTGACAAGCCATTTAAACCTCTAGATCGCTTTAGAGGACGAGTAATGCTCTCATAAGGGTTTCCTAAGAGATTCACCCATAACTCTTTAATAAAAGGAGGTAAAGCATAAGAGGAGAAAAGAGAAAGTTAAAACATTGAAAAGAAAAAAGGTGCTTATACAACGGACATTTGCATATGATTAAAATACGAGACGATATCAAACTTTCTAAAATAACAATGGTAAGCACGTTCTAAGATATCGAGGGTTGATTGAAACATAGGACATGCTAAGTATAGAGAACTACCAAAACGCAATTCACTTTCATCGATCTAAATACAATTTAGCACATTTTCCCCATTGGCTTCAAATCTTCTTTTAGCAAGCATCTCTATAGTTCCTCGAAGGAACCAAAAAAAAAAATCAATTTGAGGTTTTCTCGACATCTTGACTTTGCATCCCCTCTCCTTATCCTTTCACTCATAATGACCTCCCTCGGTATATGACTCAACCACTAGGTCAAAAGGGCTTTCCCAAAGGTTGTAACATAAGGGCAAAAGGTTGAGGGTAAGCTTAAAATTTAGAATTTGGTGGTACTCCTATGTTGTGAAGAATAGATTGGCCAAATCTCAACACCAAAACCAAGTGATCACCAAAGAAAAACAAACTAACACCCCCAAACTTATTCAAAGCTATAACCACAATCATATAACAAAAAGCATAAGACGCTTCCCCCCAAGCTAGAAAATAGCATTGTCCTCAATGCTTAAAATAGGGAGAAACGTTTACATCAAAATGTATTTGAACTTTTTCATTTTTCACATTTTTTTAAAGTTTGCCATAGCTTTAAATAGTTTGCTTTTCTTTTTCTCAACTTTTAAAGTTTTCAATTTATTCAATGTCCTCGCCTCTTTTAACTATGAACGGCTTTTTTAACTTTGCATATGAATGTCCTTGCCTTTTTTAACTTTAGACGGCTTTTTCATTTATTCATTTGCCATTATTCACAAGATATACAAAACACAAGCTTGCTTAAAAATAAGAACCAATATCCAAATTCAAAAACCACAATCTCCAAGAACATGATCCTTTGCCGCACAAAAACCAAAAATGGAACAAAAAGAAACAAAAGGCTCAAAGTTCTAAAGATGTGGCTAGAAAAGAAGGGAAAAGGCTCAAATGGTTAGCAAGTAGGCAAATGTGAACAAAAGAACTAAAAATAAAGAAGATTAACCTAGAAAAGAAAAATTACGACTTCAAAAAGATGACTTTATCCTCCCTAGATGGCTCGGTCTCGTGTGTTGAGAATTATGAGTCAAGTTTCAAGATTAGGTCAGCAATAGTCAAGGATTCATGCCGCTCATACAAGTAATTGAAGAAGGCTTGAAAACTAAGAAACCTCACAAGGATGTGGCAAAAACTCACTAAAAGCATTAAATTCACCAAAGGGGAACAATTGCGAGTTTTCAAAAATAAGAGTATCTGGTTTCAAGGTCCCAATAGTTCTAAACAACTACCTTAGCATGTTCTATCCTAGAGTTAAACAAAGATACTCTCAAACCGTGCAAACCATTTTTTTTAGGAAGAATAATAGCCGATGTGCAAGCTTAAGTGGTACTAAGTCCAAAGTAAAAAAAAAATTCTAACGAAAGAAAAGTTAAAATCAAAATATATGAAAGCAAAATACAAAAAGGAAAGGGGAAAAAAAAAAGGAAACAAAAAGGAAAAAGAAAACCATAATAAAATAGAAAATGAGGAAAAAGATATGAAATGAAAAATAGAAAAGCAAAGGAGAAGTAGAAATGCAACAAGGATGTAATGCAAACACTTAAGTCCCAATCGACAAATAAGTGAACAGTCGGCCACAACGCCAATGTTCCCAAACACGCTACGGTGTTAAGAAGCAAACATCCTCGAACCGTTCAACTTCTCCTAATCTAAACCTAAACTAATCATTCAAGAAAAGAAAAATAAAAAGAAGAAAAATAGAAGGATCTCACCGGGCGTCGAAGCTATGTTACATCAAAAAAGTGAAAGAGAACCTTTATGAATCTTCGAAATCCAAAGCATAAGCGTCAAAGCAAGGTGAGAAAGAAAAAGACTATATAAAAAGAAAATTGTTAGTAACTTCAATACAAAAGAAAAGAAGAATATAAAATATAAAATGTATGCAAATAAGGAAAAAGAACTATATGATAGCATCAGGAATTGGGTTAAGTAACGAATTCAAGAAACAGAATCATTAGACAGAAGAAGAGTCAGGAAACAAGATATCAAACAATCATCATCAGGAAGCTTAATCATAAACAAGCAGAGATACACAACAGACATCGATCAGCGAAACAAACAACAAAACCAAGAACTGGATAGAGAAACCAGCAGAAGTACATTGTAATACCCCGTATTTTTATAAGTATTTTATTTAAAATATGTATTTTATAAGGGTACTTAAAAAATTATAGTATTTTAATTATGATGTTTTTATTATTTATCCTATGTAAGTTTGGAAATACTTTTACTAAAGGAAAGTTTATTTAATTATTTATTTTATAAAAGTTGGGGTTTTATTTTAGGAAATTAGGATTTTAACAAGTTTTAGTAAGGAACGGATTAGGAAAAACTAAAGGAGGAAAGTTTAGGGTAAAAAGGGTTATAGAGAAAGGGTATAAATATCCCTCTTATGAGGCAATTCAACTTTGCCCAGAGTGGAGAAAACCCAAGGTAAACTTCTCTCCCTTTTCTCCTTATTTTTCTTCTTTCTTTTTCTTTTTCTTTCACCTTCCCTTCCCCTTTTGTTTTCGCACCACCACCATCGGCAACCACCACCACCGGTGGGCCGCTGACCACCAGCCACCAGCCGGCAGCAGCGGCGACCACCAGTGCTGGCAGCAGCCGGCAGTGGCGCCGACCTGCAATCGGCAGTCGGTGGTTTTGAAAAAAAAAATTTAAATATCAAATCTTTCTTGCTCAAATTTAATCTATGCTTTAATCTAATTGTAAATTATGAGTTTTGGGATTTAATTTTGATGTTTGATTATTATAATTATGTTAATTAATTTTCAGATTTGGTTTTTAATTAAAAAGCCCCAATTTTTGAAACCCTAGGTTCTTGATTTATGAGTTATTGAAGGATTATGATGTATATTGGGGTAGACCTTTGTTTTAAGTGTTTTAAGGCTTAATTACAGAAAGTTTTAATTAAAATAAAGTGCTGGAATTTTATGTAGAACACTTAATATTATGTTTCTTGAAGAAATTTTAATTACCAATTAATTGGGACTTAACTATGGTGTTTTAAATATAATTTCAGCTTACTTTAACTAAATTATGAGGGTTTTTAAAATAGTATATATTGCTGAAAATTTGTTTAGAGTGGATTTTAATACTCTATTATGATTTTAATGTGTAGGAGACTTTGAAGTAAGCAATTTCTACTAGTCGTGGAAATTTTAAAATTGTACTCAAGGTTCGTTAGCGTACTTAGCATATTTTTGGTGATGTAGTATCATGCTAGGCTTGATTTAATTAATCCTAAATAGTATCATGCTAAGATTTATGATTGGAAGTTGTGGATTATTGATATTGGTGATTTAAATTAGAAAGCGTGATTTATTTGAGATGGATTAATAGTTGGAAAATTAATGTTTGGCATGTTGTGTTTGAACAACACTGTTATTTATGGCATGTTAGAATGCATGATTAATTAAATTACATGCTTAGTTATGTTTGGAATATTGAAAAGGAATTTTATTATGGTTCAAATAATTTTTATTGATGTTTTACGCATGAGGAAGGAGCTATATAAGTGTCTATGTACACAAGGAATAAACTGTATGTTGGTGCCTTTGTACACTTAAGGTGTTTTTAACACCGAGGGATAGGATTTTTGGCGCTTTATGCGTTTAAGGTGTCTTTGACACTGAGGTAGAATTAAAAAGGTTTCAACATTAAATAATATGTGGTCACTAATTATTCAAGAATTAAATTGGTATGTTTGGTTGATTGAATAATTATTGTTGACTGATTTATTATGCTTTGGGAGACATCACCAAGTCAAATAACATGTAAATAACGTAAAGTGAAAGAGATTACGCACCAAAACTCTTGGAACGTATATACCTTGAGTATGAACAATGGGGGGAGTTATGAGGTTTTATATTTAACCATAACTTCTAATGGAGTACAGGACGTTGTACATTCCTTTTTATTTATTATTATGCGCAGGAATTCCGCAACCTTTGTGCGGTTTTTTCGCTGGCACGGTTAGCTCTCGTGTCAGTTAACCTCAATTTATTTGGGGGAGGTATAGTTGGAAACCCGTTCAATGCGTAATCAACGCTAAATGGATTTTTTAGTGTCTAGTTAAAGTGTCTTGTTGATTGTTGTGTGTGCTTGTAAACAGGTGCATTGAGGTAAGTGTGTGTGTTGATAGGTGAAAGCATGTTAGTGGGTTTAATTACGCTTACGTACTCAGCTTTGCTGATTGTGTGTGTTTGTGTGTTTGGTCCTATCTTTATCTTGGTCCTATGATGACCCATTTTTAATGGAGAGTAGTGGGGACAAGTAGAGGTAAACTTTTCAGGTATTGAAGCATATTCATGACGGAGCATGAGTGAATAGTGAATCATGCTAGTTTCCAATGGTTTACGATGGGTTTTATGTTTTGTTTATTTATGATACTTTTCATGTGGACTAACGTGAAGGCTTGGTTTTGGAACGGTTTTGAATAAGGGCCTTTAATGGTTCCAAGTTGTAGTTTGATTTTATTTGACTTTGTTTGTTTGGTTTTAAACTTTACTTTCGTTTGATTGACTTTTGAGTTAACTTGTTTAAACGGTTTTTAATTTAAAGTCTTCCGCTGTGTATCTTTGATAGTTGTCATAGTCGTTTTCACGGTGGCGGTAATGTCTTAGATATTCCTAAATCGTATTTTAAAAAGTAAAGTGCGTATTTAAAAGAAAGGAATTTCTAGGGTGTTATAAAGTGGTATCAGAGCTTTGGTTGAGATTTTAAATTACCACTAACCTGAAAACATTTTTCTTACTATGATTTAAACTTGGCCAATGCAAGTGTTAATTTAATTATGCAATGTTATTTGTTCCAATTTTTTTCTTTTATTTTTTTATTAGGGGCCAAAAGTTTTTGTTATTTATTTATTTTATTTTAGTCCGATTTTTTTTTAAGGGGGACACTCGAATTATTTTTTTTTAGAGTGTCGGAATTTATTTAATTTTTTAGTAGGGCCGAAATTTTTGGCCCTCTTCCCATTAATTTCGAAATTTTTTTTTTAGCAGGGTAAAAATTTTTTTTTTTTTTTTTTTTTGTTTGTTAAGTTTTGCAGGGAGCAAGGATTGAGGTAAGAATTATGTGTTAAAAGCTTTTATTAACATGTTGGTGAGCTTGGGTAGGAAAAGAAAGGGCATATAGGCTAGAACTTAATTTCTTCCCTGTGTGCATAATTTTATTTTGAGTGTTCAAGCATGTTGTTTGACTAAATGTGTGTTGATGAAAGCATCCAATATGTGTATTATTCTATGTGATCCTTCGAAATTGTATGATTGAACATTGAACTTAATTTCCTACAAGACTGTATTATTTATTTTATTTTATTTTTGGGAAGGGAATTCTTTTCTAAGCCTTTTCTCTAGAGGATGCAAATCTTTCCTAGCAAATTTACACAAATGGGATCACTTGTAAAGAAACATAATAAACACCCCTAAGACTTTGTAGAAAAGATCAAATACTTTTGTTCCTACATGAGCAATGTCTTACGAGACAGAGTTTATGACACCCCTGATCGTATTTCGGCTATGATTGTCCATTGTCTTCCAGAGGAGCCTCCTTACATTGCTGTCAAACAGAGATTTTCTAATTTTTATCTTCCAGGAGACATTCCGAATTACCATAAATACAAAGACTATTATGGCCAGTGGTATCCTGATTATGTTTTCTTGGCTAAATATCTCGTAAGAGTGGGAAAAGCTCATTGTCGGCACTTAAATCTTCCCTACCCTGACTACTACTACGATAATCCAGTAGGGAACAATCCTCCTCCTAATCAACAATCAGGAAATTCTTCTTCTTCTTCTTCTTCTTCTTCTTCTTCTTCTTCTTCTTCTTCTTCTTCTTCTTCTTCTTCTTCTTCATCAGGGGTAGTAAGGCAGAAAATGGAGAACAGCAAGAGGGAGATAGTTCACTTATGGAGATTTCTAATCCTAATCCACCTACAACTCCAATAATAATAGACATTTCATCGGAAGAGGAGGAAGAAGAGGAGTTTGTACAAGTAGAACCCGAACCTGAGTCACATGAACCAATGGAGGAGTCAAATGATTCTGATTTCGATCTTTCAAGCTACAAACAATCCACTAACAAAAGGGACAACGTTCGAAAGCATTAGATTTTATAACTCTCCTCGTCATGAATTCACACTCTTTATTTTAGCTATTATTATTATTTTAGTTTTAAATTAATAAGTGGCATGACCACACAAGTTTCTAGAAAACAATTTTTATTTTAGTAATTTCAGTCTATTTTAATTAATAAGACCTTATTTATTTCCTTGTCAAAATTTTTTATATATATTACTACTAAATAAATTCATTTATTTTCCAAATATCCCATTTCACATCACTATTCCAATAGCCAAAATTCCAAGCAACTTAATTCCAATAAATATTTCTAAGCTATGGGCATCTACGGGAATTATTTTTTTTTTCTTATCTATGTGATGTTTTATTAAATGTATGGTTGGTTAGCAATCAATAATTGATTGAAAAAGCTACAAATTTAGGGAATTCTTAGCTTTTGCTATCCCAATTTGTTAGCTTCAAATTTTACTGTGAATGTTAAAAGAGTGCTAGGTAATAGATGGGTGTATGTCTTGAGTACTAACCATAGCCATTTCTAATATAGACCGTTGTCCTTAATTCAGGAGAAGCAAAATGGCAGGGGGAAGAGGTTCTGGTAATGGTGGAAATGATTTGAATGAAGTAGTGAGGCAATTGGCAGCAGTTGCCCAACAATTGGCAAGAAACTCAACTGGTAATGGGGATGCTCAGGGCGAACTCTTTAAAAAGTTGGCACAAAGTAAGCCACCAACATATCAAGGGGAGCCTGACCCTACCATATTGGAAAACTGGTTGAGGGAATTTGAGAAACTATTTGGAGTTGTGGGATGCCCTGAAAACTCAAAAGTGAATTGTGCTACTTACTATCTGAGGGGTGAAGCTGACCTTTGGTGGCAACAAAATGAGACTACCATTAGAGCGCTACCTAGGTTCAATTGGACTAAATTTCAAGAGAAAGTGAGAGACAAGTTTTATCCTAGCTTTTTGCAGAAGCAGAAAGCTGAGGAATTCTCAAACCTTAAGATGGAAAGGATGTCAGTTACAGAATACTACACCAAGTTTATTGAGTTGTCCCGTTTTGCTAAAGAGTATGTCGCTAAGGAGAAAGCAAAATCTAGGAAGTTTGAGAGTGGTTTAACTACTGATTTGCAGTTAAAGCTGTGCGGGCAAGTATTTGAGACCCTAGATGAAGTATATGGAAGGGCCGCACACCTTTAAGCATTGGAGGAGAAGAAGAAGAAGGAGTTAGCTGAAATAGAAAGGAAGAGAGAAGAGGAAGGAAGTGGGGCATGTTTCTGGAAACCAACAGAGAAACCAGAATGGTTTTAAGAAGCAGAAGTACCAGCATAACAATAACTTTCACAACAATAATAACTTCCAGGGTAATAACCGTCAGGGAAACCGTGACAACAATGGAGGGGCTAAAAGCAATAACCAGGGAAATAACAACAATGGGAGGATTTATTTTTGCAAGAGGTGTAGAAATAACCACCCTGGAAAGGATTGCGAAGGCAATTTGGTCGCTTGTCGTGTTTGTAATAAACTTGGGCATAGGGAGTATGAGTGTTTCTCCAGGAATAACAATGGGAACAGGCAAAACAACAAAAATTTAAGAGAAAACTAGAGGAATTTCCAGGGGAACAGCAACAGGGAATAAGGGAGTGCAACAGAATGGGGCAAAGAACAGTAACACCACCAGTGGAAGGGTGGAACTGCAAGGAAACTGAATGTTCTGAGTAAGCATGAGGCGGATGCCACGAAAGATGTTATCACTGGTACTTTTTCTATTAACTCTATTCCTGTTAAAGTATTGTTTGATTCTTGTGCAACTTTTTCTTTTGTTTCTAAGGGTATTGTTTCAAAACTTAAAGACTGTTTAAATACAGTAGAAGTAGTAGATTTACCCATAACCATTCCGACAGGTGGGTAGTGAAATGTACCAAAACCTTTAGGAATGTGCCTTTAGAAATAGAAGGAAAGATATTCCCATCTGACCTTATTGAGTTTGGGCTAAGTGACTTTGATCTTATTTTGGGAATGGACTAGTTGAGTAAGTATAATGCTGAGATTAGTTGTAGATCACAGAAAGTGAATATGGTCACAAGCGGAAATGAATCAATGACTTACTGGATGAATGGTAAAACCAAGTGCCCAAGGGTAATATCAGTGCTAAAATTAGCAAAATACATGAAGAAGGGACATCCACTATATTTCTATAATGTTAGGAATATGAACCATGAACAAGTGACAAATCCAGAAAATATAGAAGTAGTCAATGAATTCCTGGATGTATTTCTAGAGGATATTCTTGGAATGCCACCTAAGAGGGCAATTGACTTTACCATAGATTTAGTTCCCGGAACAGCCCCAATATCCAAGGCACCACATCGAATGGCACTGGCAGAAATGAGTGAATTAAAGGAGCAATTGCAAGATTTATTGGAAAAGGGATACATTAGACCAAGTGCTTCTCCTTGGGGAGCGCTAAATTTATTCGTGAAAAAGAAGGATGGAAGTATGAGGTTGTGTATTGACTACAGGGAACTAAATAAAGTAACCATAAAGAATAAGTATCCCTTGCCAAGAATCGATGATTTGTTTGACCAACTAAAGGGTGCCACAGTGTTTTCAAAGATCGACTTGAGATCTGGGTATCACCAATTGAGGATTGCCGACGAAGACATTCCTAAAACCGCATTTAGGACAAGATATGGACACTACGAGTTTACAGTTATGCCTTTTGGATTGACAAATGCTCCAACAATCTTTATGGATTTGATGAATAGGGTGTTTCATCAATTTATGGATAAGTTTGTAGTAGTGTTCATAGATGGCATATTGGTGTACTCAAAGAGCAAGGAAGAGCACGCAGAACACCTAAGGGCAATTCTGCAAACACTATGAGAAAACCACCTTTATGCAAAATTCTCTAAGTATGATTTTTGGTTGGAAAAGGTAGCCTTTTTTGGACATTTCGTGTCCATGGACGGAGTAGAGGTAGACCCAGCCAAAATAGAAGTTGTTAAGAGTTGGCCTACACCCAAGACAGTATCTGATGTGCGAAGTTTCTAGGTTTAGCAGGGTATTATAGGCGTTTTGTCAAGGATTTTTCCAAGATTGCTAAACCTATGACCACCTTGATGAAAAAAGATAAGAAGTTTGAGTGGGACGATAAGTGTGAAGAGGCGTTCCAACTCTTGAAACACAAACTAATTACAGCACCAGTGCTTACACTTCCATATGATAGTGGACTGTATGATATGTATAGGGTGCGTGCTTATGCAAAATGGGAAGGTGATTGCATATGCGTCGAGGCAGTTAAAGACCCATGAAGTAAACTATCCAACCCATGATTTGGAATTAGCTACAATCATTTTTGCACCAAAAATTTGGCGCCATTATTTGTATGGAGTGAAATGTAGAATTTAAATAGACCATAAAAGCTTAAAGTACATTTTCACCCAAAAGGACTTGAACTCTCGTCAAAGGAGATGGTTAGAGTATACGACAGATTATGATTTAGACATACAATACCACGAAGGGAAAGCAAATGTGGTTGCGGATGCTCTAAGTCGTAAAACTAGTCATGGAATAAACTCGTTAGTAGTAGCTAATGAGTTATGTAGGGAAATGATGAAATTGAATTTAGAGATTGTAGAATGGGGAGTACAGCGGGTATTCTTGCGAGTCTAAGCATCCAACCAACAATATTCGACGAGATTCGAGCCAACCAAGAGTGAGATGTAAATTTGGATAGGATTCGCGAGAAAATTAAGCAGGGAAAAACTACAGACTTCAAGATTCACGAAGATGGGAGTTTGAGGTACAAAGATCGATGGTGCGTACCACAGAAATATGAGGAAGTGAAGAGAAAGTTGATGGAAGAAGGCCACAATACACCTTACTTAGTACACCCGGGAGGAGACAAGCTATATAAGGATTTGAAGAAGATGTTTTGGTGGCCTAGAATGAAAAATGAGGTTGCTGAGTTTGTGGCAAAGTGTTTAACACGTCAAAAGGTGAAGATAGAGCACAAGAGGCCTCAAGGGACGGTGCAGTCATTAGAAATTCCAGGATGGAAGTGGGATTGCATTTCAATGGATTTTGTGACTTGTCTTCCTAAGTCAAAGAGTGGAAATCATACCATTTGGGTAGTGGTGGATAGACTTACAAAATCAGCAGTGTTTATACCAATGAAAGAAACTTGGAAGATGGAGCAACTTGCGAAAGCTTACATCAAACATGTTGTGAGGTTACATGGGGTTCCAAGGGATATTGTATCTGACAAAGATTCTAGGTTTCTCTCAAAATTCTGGAAAAGTGTACAAGAAAATTTTGGTACAACACTTAAGATGAGTACGACATTTCACCCTACCACAGATGGGCAAACTATGAGAACCATTCAAACCTTGGAGGACATGTTGAGAGCTTGTGTAATGGACTTCCAGGGAGGATGGGAAGATATCTTGGATTTAATTGAATTTTCCTACAATAATAGTTACCATGCGAGCATAGGAATGACACCATTTGAGGCTTTGTATGGGAGGAAATGTCGTAGTCCAATTTATTGGAACGAAATTAGTGAAACTATGATCCTAGGGCCTCAAATGATTGAAGATACAGTTAAGCAAGTAAGGGAAATTCAAGCTAAAATTCAAGCAGCTCAAGATCGCCAAAAAAGCTATGCAGATTTAAAGCGAATGGAAGAAGAGTTCGAAATTGGTGATAAAGTATTGTTAAAGGAGTCACCAATGAAAGGAGTGATGACATTTGAAAAGAAAGGAAACCTCAATCCAAAATACATTGATCCATATGAAATACTACAAAGAATAGGCAAAAGAGCTTATAGGTTAGCCTTACCTATGGAGCTTAGTAAAGTACATGATGTATTTCATGTGTCCCAATTGAGAAGGTACATTCCTGATAAATCCCATGTGCTACAACCCGAAACCATTAAGTTAGACCAAAGCTTAACTTATGAGGAGAGACCTGTCAAGATTCTTGACAGTAAAGTGCGTAGTACACGCAATAAGAACATTAACATTGTGAAAGTACTTTGGTCTAACCAAGAGTATGAGGAAGCCACTTGGGGGGCAGAAGATGAAATGAAAAAGAAATACTCGGAGCTGTTTCAGGTATGTTGAGTTACGGGGGCGTAACTCGTCTTCTTTAAGGGGGGTAGAATGCGATAGAATTTCGCGCTTTTTCCTATATTTTACATATTTTTGGTGCTTTTTGCACAAATTCTATTAAGTATTTTGAGTATTAGTGCTCTCAAAGAGCCACAAAGAAGTAAAGGAATGACAAAAAGTACAACAATACTATACATAAAGAGGAAAAGTTTTGAATTTCGTTTCCCAAGTTTCAGGACGAAACTTTTTTTAAGGGGGGTAGACTATAATACCCCGTATTTTTATATGTATTTTATTTAAAATATGTATTTTATAAGGGTATTTAAATAATTTTAGTATTTTAATTATGATGTTTTAATTTTTTATCCTATGTAAGTTTGGAAATATTTTTACTAAAGGAAAGTTTGTTTAATTATTTATTTTATAAAAGTTGGGGTTTTATTTTAAGAAATTATGATTTTAACAAGTTTTAGTAGGGAAGGGATTAGGAAAAACTAAAGGAGGAAAGTTTAGGGTAAAAGGGTGATAGAGAAGGGGTATAAATATCCCTCTTATGAGGCAATTCAACTTTGCCCAGAGTGGAGAAAGCCCAAGGTAAACTTCTCTCCCTTTTCTCCTTATTTTTCTTCTTTCTTTTTCTTTTTCTTTCTCCTTCCCTTCCCCTTTTGTTTTCGCACCACCACCACCGGTGGGCCGCCGACCACCAGCCACCAGCCACCAGCCGACAGCAGCGGCAACCACCAGTGCTGGTAGCAGCCGGCAGTGGCGTCGGCCTGCTGTCGGCAGTCGGGGGTTTCGAAAAAAAAAAATTTAAATCAAATCTTTCTTGCTCAAATTTAATCTATGCTTTAATCTAATTGTAAATTATGAGTTTTGGGATTTAATTTTGATGTTTGATTATTATAATTATGTTAATTAATTTTCAGATTTGGTTTTTAATTAAAAAGCCCCAATTATTGAAATCCTAGGTTCTTGATTTATGAGTTATTGAAGGATTATGATGTATATTGGGGTAGACCTTTGTTTTAAGTGTTTTAAGGCATAATTACAGCAAGTTTTAATTAAAATAAAGTGCTGGAATTTTATGTAGAACACTTAATATTATGTTTCTTGAAGAAATTTTAATTACCCATTAATTGAGACTTAACTACGGTGTTTTAAATATAATTTCAGCTTACTTTAATTAAATTATGAGGGGTTTTAAAATAGTATATATTGCTGGAAATTTGTTTAGAGTGGATTTTAATACTCTATTATGATTTTAATGTGTAGGAGACTTTGAAGTAAGCAATTTCTACTAGTCGTGGAAATTTTAAAATCGTACTCAAGGTTCGTTAGCGTACTTAGCATATTTTTTGTGATGTAGTATCATGCTAGGCTTGATTTAATTAATCCTAAATAGTATCATGCTAAGATTTATTATTGGAAATTGTGGATTATTGATATTGGTGATTTAAATTAGAAAGCATGATTTATTTGAGATGGATTAATAGTTGGAAAATTAATGTTTGGCATGTTGTGTTTGAACCACACTTTTATTTATGGCATGTTAGAATGCATGATTAATTAAATTACATGCTTAGTTATGTTTGGAATATTGAAAAGGAATTTTATTATGGTTCAAATAATTTTTATTGATGCTTTAAGCATGAGGAATGAGCTATATAAGTGTCATACTTGTTTAATAACACCCACAAAAAACTTTCTCTCTCTAAAACGAGAGCATCTCTCTCTAACATTGAGAATTCCTCACAACACGTGAGTTCCCTTGCTGAAACCCTAACCCTACTTCTTCTCGGTCTCAACAAAAGAAACACCTAGCTTCTTGGCTTTTCTTGGTTACTGTTACATGCAATTTATTTTCTGACTCTTTATCCAAAAATCTTTCCAAAACCTTTTAACTTCTCTAACCTTTTCTTGCTCCCCAATCGATTGTTGGCAGTATTTTTGCCTTGAGCCCATCAAAGGGGATTTTAAGTACAATTGGGGAAGTTATCTTCAGTGCAATCAATGCATGTACACTTATTCCCCATGCATTAGGACTTGATGTTTAAACTGCTAGTATCGGTTGTATAAGTAGGGGAGTAATTGCTCTTCAACTATTCATTACAACCCCTTCTGCTCATTCCTTTTCTTTTCTCTTCTGTCCCTTTCTATTCTATGTGCTTCTGTCATGGAGAATAATCACAATCAACCACCAAATGCAAACACAAACCAACCCCATAGAATGGGAGTTCTAATTACACCCCCTCCCAATTTTAATGCTTTGGGTGTTATAAATTTTAATCGCTATGCTATTGGCATTTTCATTGGTCCTAACCCTCCTTCTGTTACTTATGTTCAACATATAATTAATCATAGGTGGATAACTAGGGGGCACGTGCGTGTTCACCAAACTGGAGAGTATTTTCTCTTCGAATGCCTTGTTTCTAGTGATCTGGATGGCCTCTTCGACAATATACTACTACTTTCGACGGGCGTCTGATTAATTTGAGACGCTATGATGCAACTCTCATCCCGCAGCAGATTAGTTTCTCTACTTCACGAATCTGGGTTCGTGTGTATGGCTTGCCCCTCCTATTTCTGACGGAGGCGTGGTCAAGAAGAATCTTTGTCCATTTGGGTTATCTTGACCAATTAGAGCCTATTGTGAATGGTCGACTTCCACACATAGCTGAGTTGAGAGCGCTAATGGTGATTGACATGACTCAACCATTGATCCCGGGATGCTATATTCCAATTCAAGGTGAAGGCGTCATATGGGTGTATTTCAGGTATGAAGGAGTTTATCGTTTTTGTAAGCGTTGTGGTAGAGTTGGACACAATTCTGTTAATTGTGCTTTGAGAATTGATGTGGCGGCAAGGCGACTTTCTCGTCGTCTTGAAGCTGTTGAAAGGGATGGTTTGAGGGTGTTGCATGGCCCCTTAGACTACCCCTATTGCACTAATTTCATTCGAGGATTGCCAAATATTTTTAGGTTTCCCAATAGGGCTGTCAATTTGACTCTGCTGGAAGAACCGAAAGATGCTCCGCTACGTGGCCGAAATGAATTTGATGATAACTCCGATTCCGATTTCAACTCGGACAAGAGTAATAATACGGTTTACTTCACCGGCACTGATAGTTCTAGAAGCTCTGGGGTGGAGGACGGAAACTCAAGGGAGTTTTGAATTGGGCAGCAGGATGTTCGTCTTTCCCCGGGGCGGCGTTTAGGGTTACGGCAAGACCCTTATGCTGAGTTTAATCAGCCGAATCTCAACAACCCCCCATCACCGCCGTTCTTGTGTCTAAGCACCTTTTCTTATTTGGGTGATTCTACTTGCACTCCTACAGATGCTTTTTCCCCTATAAGGACGGCCTTTCAGCCTTATAGGGGGAATGCAAGTTCTTCCTTCACGGCTATTTCTTCTCCACCACCGCCGACGGTGGTTCGGTTTGGTGGTTCCAATTTTGAAGTGGGGGAATCTTCGTCAGCAGCGGCGCGAAGGCAGGGTGGGGATGACCACCCTCGAACACTTTTTCAAGTGCTTGGTATTGATAATTAAGAAGCCAATACGCCGCCTATAGAAGCCACCGGTCTTCTTCAAGACGTTCCTAATCAGGAACTGGGTGAATTGAACACGGGCGCCCAGATTACTCATATGCCGGAGACACTGAATGTGGTAAACTCTGAGTCTTTTGAAAATTTTCTTGATACTAACCATCTTAATTTCGTCGAGGCAGGGAGAAGATTAGTCCAGTCTTTGTCTCTCTCGCGCGCGCGGAGAGTGTATCTTGACCGTGCGAGAGCCTTGTTCTTGCCGGATTCTCCAACCTCCTTTGGTGGTGGGTTTCAAAACTTGCCTTTCACTGAATTTGACCCACCAAATTCACCTGTGTCACAGCCGGGATCCCTTGATAACAACAAACTCGATCCCCCAAACTCGCCAACTTCGCAGCCTTGCTCGTTTGATATTGATGTTTTTCTGCAGGAACAAAGATTTAGTAAGGCTCGTGGAAAAAGGCCAAGAAATATTGAGTGCTCACCTACTAACTCTTGTGATGATGAGAATGTTAGGGCAAGCTCGTATGATTTGGGCTGGGTTGAGAAGAAGCGGTTGAAAACCTTGCATCGGTGGGCAGAAAAGGGAGGTTTTAATGTTTGGATGCGTGACAAAGATGGGCTTTTTTAGTTTAAATCGAAGTCCATAACTGATGTGGATAGTGCGCTCCTTCGTGGTGTTCATGCGAGCTTGAATCTGTTCAAGAGAAGGGGCCGAAAGAGGGCGGCTATAACCTCTTCGGCTTCCTCGGGTCCATCTAAGAAACAGTGAAGTGAAGAGGTTACTTCGAACCTATATGAGGACCTTGATGCTTTTGACATGGAAGTTCAACAAGTGCTTATGGACTCTATGATTATTCAAGAAGGTGAGGATGCTGCGTCGACTCAGCACCCGAAGGATATATGAAGATAATCACTTGGAATTGTAGGGGACTTAATGACCCACTATCCCCTACTCATCCTTATCTAGTGTGGTTGTTAGCTTTAAATTTACCGTCTTTTATGTTTATTTCAGAAACTAAGATGTTGTTTAGTGATGTTAGTAAGATGTTTGTAAAGTTTGCCCCTAATTTTTCTTTTGGGGTAGACTCGGTTGGTACTAAAGGAGGTCTAGCTTTGTTTTGTTGGTATTCAGGTGATGTTTTTTGTTTAGCCTCGACTTCGAACTACATCTTTTGTAAGTTGGTTGATGTTAATGGATCTAGTATAAATGTTTTGTTCTTGTACGGTGCGCCTAAGGTTGAAGATAGGTCTAAGGTGTGGGATGATTTAATTTCCCTTTTGAATAATACTCCTAATGTGTTGATTATGGGAGACATAAATCAATTGGAGTCGCTTTGTGACAAATTAGGAGGGTCTAGTGTGATTAAAGGGCTGGATGACTTTTTAGATTGGAGATTTCAAACTGATTTGTTTGAAGTTCCTTTCTCCGGTCCTCGTTTCACTTGGTCAAACAAAAGGCTTGGCACGGATCTGATTATGGAGCAGCTAGACAAAGCTTATACTTCTTCACAATGGTTTATTGAATTCCCAAATGGAAGGGTAATTCATGAGCCTATTACGGTTTCGGATCATGCGGCAATTACTTATGATTCAAACCCCTTGGTTTTGAAATCAAATAGGCCTTATCAAATCGAAACTTGGTGCCTAATTTTTCTGGAAATTAGGGAGTTCATTCATGAAGTTTGGAGTATAGAATGTAGTGGTTCAACTATATTCAAGCAAGTTTAAAGGGGTAAGTGGTTGAGGCATAAAATCCAAAAGTGGTGTTTGAATAACAAGAAATTTGGGGAATAAATTGGAGGAAGTACTCGGGAGAGTTGCTAGCTCAAGGACAAAATATAAACTCCTTACAAGAAGGGGTTTCTTATGTGCAATCTATCAACGATCGGGTCTCTAAGAGCACTATGGAATTTCACTATTGGAAACAACGAATGAAGGATAGATGGATCCAAGAAGGTGATTGTTCTTCAACTATGATGTACAACAGAGTTAAGCAAAGACAAAATAGAAGAGAGATTATCACTTTACGGAGAGGAGATGATGATTGGGGGATAGGTCATAAGAATCTGGAGTGTTGAATTCACGATACTCTTAAAGAAGTTTATATCCCGGCAAGAGGGATGGATGATAATCATAAGGAACGGGTTAATTTAGTCCTTCGGGAGCTAGACTTACCCACGGTGTCGGAGTTTGACGCAATCGAGCTCGTTCGGCCTTTTACTGGGCAAGAAATTACGAAGGCGATGTTTTCTATTCATCATCTAAAGGCCCCGGGGCCTGATGCATTTATAGCGGAGTTCTTTTATCAACATTGGGATGCGGTGGGAGCTACGGTTATTAAATCGGTACAATCCTTTTTCTCTACAGGTTATTTGTTTAAAGAGGTGAATGCCTCTTTGCTGGTTATGTTACCTAAGGTGGATATTCCTGAGCTGGCTTCGCAATTTCGTCCTATTAGCCTTTGTAATACTATTTACAAGTGCATAGCCAAATTCCTTGTAAATAGAATGAAGCATCTTCTTCCTTCCCTGATTAGTGAGTTCCAACATGCATTTGTTCCAGGAAGGTATATGGAAGATAATGTTCATTTGAGTCATGAACTTCTTCATTTAATAAATACGAGTAATGGAGTGTCTACAAAGGCGGTGATCAAGCTGGATATGTCCAAAGCCTATGACCGGGTCGATTGGGTGTTCTTGCTCGAGGTCTTAAGGGTGTATTGTTTTCTCTCGGTGTGGGTCCAGTGGATTTCCCAGTGTGTGACTACGGTGTCCTATAAAACCCTTATAAATGGTCAAGTTTCTGAAACTTTCAAACCAGAGTGCGGGTTAAGACAAGGAGACCCTTTGTCACCTTATCTGTTTCTCTTCTGTATGGATATTTTATCCCGCATGCTGTCTATGGAGGAGAATATTCATCAAATTCAGGGGTTACGGGAAACCCGGAGATCACCTCGTATTTCCCACTTATTTTTTGCTGATGATGCTATGTTATTTTTTCAAGCCAATGCAAATTCTTGTAGGAGCGTGGTTGACATTTTGCGCAGGTTTGGGGATATTTCCGGACAACAGCTCAATTTGGCCAAGTCCTTTGTCAAATTCAGCAAGCGTGCCCCATCTTCGAAAATAGAAGAATATAAAGATATCCTCCGTTTTTCCAGGTTTCTAAAATGAAAAGACACTTAGGGGCGCCGATTGACTTCTCTGCAAGCAAAAAAGAGACCTTTAAGTACTTGATTGATAATGTTTCCTGGAGAATTATGTCTTGGAATGCTATATCTTTGTCCCAATCGGCCAAATTAGTTCTGATCAACACCGTGTTGATTAGTATCTCTTCACATGTTATGAAATGTTTCAAGCTTCCAGTTTCGGTAACTAGTAAGATTGACTCTTTGGTTGCTAGGTTCTTCTGGGCTAATAACGGAGATAAAGGCATGCACTGGGTGAAGAGGAAAAAGCTACACCTCCCAAAAGGCATGGGAGGGTTAGGCATTAGGTCTATGGTGTGTTTAAATGAGGCTCTCTTATTTAAACAGGTCGTCAGGATGCATGTTAATCCCCAGTTGCTTGTGGCTCGAGTGTTGGAGCCCCTTCATAGGTGCTCGATTTGCACTGGTGCTCCTTTGGATGGCATAGTAGGAAACATCTCTTGGGGTAAGAGGGGTTTTAGAGATGTGGGGAACAAAATGATCCGGGGATATGCTTGGAAGATTGGTAATGGAGAAAGAGTTAAAATTGCAAATATGAAGTGGGTGCAGGGAGCTGTCCCTTAATTGAGGTCGGACTTGCTACTCCGGGATGTTGGTTCTGGGAAGGTTAAGGACCTAATCTTAAATAATCCAAGAAAATGGAATGTTGCTATGGTCCGGGAAAGATTTGAGTGGGAGACGGGAAAGAACATTCTCGATATGGAACTACCAGAAACTGATGAGACAGATTTCCTATTTTGGAATTTCCACCCAACGGGAAACTACGCTGTGAAGTCTTGGTATGCTTTCCTTTTACATGCTTATGCTTTGGAGCAGGGGCAGGAGGAAGACTATTTTTTCTTCAAACTAATCTAGAGATTAAATATTCCTCCAAAGTGGAGCTTATTTTTATGGAAATTAGTTTTGAATGGGATGGCTGTCAAGTCAAATTTGAGATATCGAGGGGTGGATATAGACGGAGATTGTGATTCTTGTGGAATGGAGGAGGAGGACCTACAACACCTTTTTCGGTTGTGCTCTTTTGCGAAGTATGCTTGGCAGAATTGTGACTTGCATATTAGCTCTGAAAATGATGAATCTACTCCTTTGGGACACTGGATTCAGCACCATATCCTGCTTTTTCATAGCGAGGATGGGAAGCATAGTAAGAGACTTCATAATTTCATAGGAGTATTGTGGAGTCTATGGTTAACCAGGAATGGGAGGGTCTTTAGAAACTAGCAGGGTTACTTAGCAGACTACTACAGACATTATGACCAAACAATGAGTAGTCTTGACACTTTCCTAAATCCTACATGAAGATATAGGGTGGTCCCCCGTAATCTGGAAAGTACAGGAGATCAGCCACCGGGTTTTTGCAGATTCAACATTAGAAGACAAAATTTTCTCCCAGGTAGCCCTCTAGAAGGGAATATGGAGATAATTATCATGGTGGATGGTTCTTGGCAGAAACATACCGGAAATGCGGGTTTTGGCTGGGCTTATTCTTTGGATGCAGTTAATTACGAGGATGGGGGAGGAGGTTATGGTAAAGCCATTTCAGCTTTACATGCCGAACTCTTAGCTTGTATAGAAGCCATCAAATGGGCTCGCCTAAAAAGTTTCCGACGCATCACAATCTTCACTGATTCAATGGCTCTCATTCAGCTTTTACGTTCTCCCAACAGACGGGAGGTGAGACTTCTTTGAACTACTGGTGTCTTAGTGAAGGAGGGTGAACTTTTGGACATGTGTACTATCTGGAAAGTGAGTAGGGATCAACTAACAAAAGCACATAATATTGCGGGTTGGTGTAGATGTAATTTAGTTAATTTCTCGTTGTAAGTTTTCTTTGAGTTGCTTTTGTCAAAAAAAAAAAAATAAAGTACACAAGGAATAAATTGTATGTTTGTACCTTTGTGCACTTAAGGTGTTTTTAACACCGAGGGATAGGATTTTTGGCGCTTTATGCGTTTAAGGTGTCTTTGACACTGAGATAGAATTAAAAAGGATTCAACATTAAATAATATGTGGCACTAATTATTCAAGAATTAAATTGGTATGTTTGGTTGATTGAATAATTATTGTTGATTGATTTATTATGCTTTAGGAGTCATCACCAAGTCCAATAACATGTAAATAACGTAAAGTGAAAGAGATTACGCACCAAAACTCTTGGAACGTATATACCTTGAGTATGAACAATGGGGGGAGTTATGGGGTTTTATATTAAACCATAACTTCTAATGGAGTACAGGACGTTGTACATTCCTTTTTATTTATTATTATTCGCAAGAATTCCGCCACCTTTGTGTGGTTTTGTCGCTGGCACGGTTAGCTCCCATGTCAGTTAACCTTAATTTATTTGGGGGAGGTATAGTTGGAAACCCGTTCGATGCGTAATCAACGCTAAATGGATTATTTAGTGTCTAGTTATTAAAGTGTCTTGTTGATTGTTGTGTGTGCTTGTAAACAGGTGCATTGAGGTAAGTGTGTGTGTTGATAGGTGAAAGCATGTTAGTGTGTTTAATTACGCTTACGTACTCAGCTTTGTTGATTGTGTGTGTTTGTGTGTTTGGCCATTTCTTTATCTTGGCCCTATGATGACCCATTTTTAATGGAGAGTAGTGGGGACAAGTAGAGATAAACTTTTCAGGTATTAAAGCATATTCATGACGGGGCATGAGTGAAGAGTGAATCATGCTAGTTTCCAATAGTTTATGATGTGTTTTATGCTTTGTTTATTTATGATACTTTTCATGTGGACTAACGCGAAGGCTTGGTTTTGGAACGGTTTTGAATAAGGGCCTTTAATGGTTCCAAGTTTTAGTTTGATTTTATTTGACTTTATTTGTTTGGTTTAAAACTTTACTTTCGTTTAGTTGACTTTTGAGTTGACTTGTTTAAACGGTTTTTAATTTAAAGTCTTCCACTGTGTATCTTTGATAGTTGCCTTAGCCGTTTTCACGGTGGCGGTAATGTCTTAGATATTCCTAAATCGTATTTTAAAAAGTAAAGTGGGTATTTAAAAGAAAGGAATTTCTAGGGTGTTACATACATCATCATCATCATCAGAGAAGCAAGAGATACAAAGTGATCAATACCAGAAGCAAAAGAGACCAAGAGTGAACTACAAAAGCGAGGAGGGAAACAGTGAAGCACACAAAAAACATAAATCATCCCCAAGCTTAAAATAAACTACCCCCCAAACTCTAAAGCTAATAACATATAGGAAAAGGAGAACATTACATAAAGCACATAAGAAGGGGGGTAGTCATGATAGTCTCACTCCGCACTATGGTAAGCGGTAGAATGAGAACTCACCTCACCGGTCTCCATAACATGACTAGAGCTAGCCATCTTGCTCACCTCCACGGGAGCCTTAACCATTAACCCACCCTCCCTCATAGCTCGATCAACCGCATAGAAATGAGACGAATCATCTAAGACTGGCTTGCTCGACCTACCCCACCTACAATAAGTCTCGGGGTCCGGAAAGGGCATATGGTTAGCGGGATTGTATGTATAATCGCATCCACCGGGCCGCTTGTAGTCGTAAGTGGCCGGGGTGGTGCCTATGATAGCACTAGGAGGGATATGAGGACCCTCCCAATAAGGGTAGCAAGGTTTAGGACCCACGGTAGGGTCAAAAGGTTCCCATTGAGGGATTGATCCTTGTTAGACCGGGAGGTATGGGTAATTCAAGTAGGGTTCAATCTCCCCCCTCCTCACATGGAAGTCATACAATTGATTAGCATGAAAATCTTAGCCAAGAGACAAATTTTGCCCCGAAGGCATGGAACACAATACATTAGCAGTGAAGTCAAGCTTGGCATGAATAGTGGATAAATCAAATGTAGAAGTAGAAGTAGAAGGAGGAGGGATAAGAGTACCTCCTCGTTCAACCAGGGGTAAAGCTTGGAAGTCCATCGAGAGAGCATCATTTGAGGCAATTCTTGTATGGTTCGTCTTCAGTAGAAGAGAAGGGGTCAATATTGCACATTGGAGGTCTCCAAGTCAAAGAATCCTTCTTCGTTTTATGGTTGGTAGCCTCCTTGCTTGGGATCAAGAACTAATCCTTCACTCGGGAAACCTTTCATATGAAAACATCTAGCCTCCTAGTACGATCAATGAATTTTTGGTTTACGAGGGCGTAAACATTGAGGAAATGAGAAGGTGACTTTTCCCAAGGGTCGAAAATAGGAGGGAGCTCGCATATCAAAACCTTATAAGAGTCATTGAGGTAAAGAGCAAGGATAAAAATCATTCGTCCTAATTGGATGATTCCCGAAAGGCTAACCCCATCACGAATATCTAAGAACCGATTGATCAAATGTTGCGTGAAATCCACGAGCTCTATCTCATGCAATACTTGGTCGGCTATCCATAGCAAACAAATCTCCTTTCGAGAGATAGCTCCCAAAGAATCCTTTGAGCAAATGGCGTATATAAGGATACGATTGAAATACCGCATAGCAGGATGAATTATTGATGCGAACTTCAAGGTTTGAGGCTCATACATCCCATCCTCGGAGATATGCCGCCACCATCGTTGTTCATCATACCCATGGTCACTTGACATTCTACCATTGGTCGGATAGATAATATGGTCTTTATCAACGGCCCATGGAAACCGGAAGTAGGAACATAGTTGTGACTCCGTTAATTTGTGATCATTATTGAAAAGTTGGAAGGTGATGAGAAAAGAATAAGATTTAGGTCCTTTTTCTATATTTTCTTTCTTTATTTTCATACAACTTTCTTAGTTTTCCTTATTTTTCCATATTAATAACTCATTTTGGGTTTTTATTAATTTTTCATGATTTTTGTCCTTAATTCATAGTTTTAGTTTTATTTCTTTTATTTTTACTTTATTTATTTCCATTTTATTTATTTTAGGGTTTTTCTAAGCTATGCCCTCAAGGTTGTTGAGTTTCTACGGTGTGCCCATGCTTTTTCAAAATTACAAGTTGTGCCCTCCAACTTAGGTTTTTAGTCAACCGTACCCTCTGACGTAAACTCGACGTTAGAATTGTAAATAAATAGGAAGTAATAAGAAGCGGATGAGAAAAAAAAAAAAAAGAAATACACCGAGAGCTTGACATATACATGGTTGCTTTTAAAAGAAAGAAAGAAAGAAAAGCAAATGAGAAAATTTGGGAAAAAATGTTAAATGTTAACCTACTTATATAACTCTAACCAAACATAGGCGTGAAATTTCTCTCCAAAGTGTGGTAATGAACCGTTAACACAACTACTAACATTGGATTAATGTTGTAGGGTACGGTTGAATAAACACATTAAGTTGGAGGGTATATATTGTAATTTGATAAAAGCATGGGCACACCTTAGAAACTCAATAACCTTGAGGGCACAGCATAGAAAAACCCTTTATTTTATTTTATTTGTCTCTTATTTCTCCCTCATGTTCGGTTGCTCATGTAGGTGATTGCTTTGAACAAGACTCGATTTAAATTGTCAAATTCGGTGTTTTGATATTCAAGCTTGATGTCCAAACCACTTCTTTAATTGCAATCACCACCACCAACAACAACTTCTACTTAGCAAGCTATGCCACTTGCTAGTCCCACCACATCACCAATACAACCCAGTAGCCATGATTGCCGCAGACGCGGGTCAGCAAGCTGCGGGCGCGAGCTTTGTTGCACCAAAACAGCAAAATCGACCAAGAACTCTCCGCGGGCAGGTCGTTGGCACCCTGTGGGCGTGGCCGTCGTGCCCTATTTCACGCAGCTTCCCCTGTTCCCGCAACATAAATCAGTCCCTGTTCCACCACCGAAACCACTTTCTACCTCCGCAACCAGCAACCACTGCCTCCAACTCCCAACAACACCAGCCGTAATAACAACCCGAATTCCGCCACCAACATCCCGCAACAGCAAACCTGTAACAACTCGCCTCCAGTTTGCAGCCCCGTAATTAACTCCTATCAACCCCTTTTAACATCCAAGTGAGATGCACAGCTGGGTTCGAATTGTCATCTTTGATTTTGACGAAGTGTGTTGGTCGAATTATGATAATGCTGTTTTGCGCTGTTGATTTGCGAAGTAGGGGATAATTCCGAAATTGAGATCAGTGAATTCGAAGTCCAATAACTTCATTATTTTTGGGATTCTCTTTTAATTTTCTTTTCTTTTTATTTCTTTTTACTTTTTTTTTTATTTTGTTGTACTTTTCTTTTCTTATTTTTCTTTTATTTTTTTTTTCATTTATCTTACTTTTGTTTTCCTTACTATTTTATTTTCTTTTAACCTTGTAATTATAAATACCCATTTTTTGGGTTAGAGAGAGAACATAATTTTTTAGATAAAAATTAGACCACATATTTCTAGCTTAGTTGAGAGCTTATCTCTCTAGATATAGGGTTAGTTTTAAGAATAGATTTTATAGAGAGAAAGTAAGGAATTTCAATGGTTATTAAAGAAGTTTAAGATTAAAGATGACAATTGTATTGAAAATCTCCATTATCAATCAATGAAGATTTCTCACTCTCTCTCCTCTTTATTGCTTTATTCAATTTCATGTTTGTTTGAATTGATTTTAATGTTTGATGCTTGATTAGTGTAGTTGTTCTCCATATTTTGTGAATTCTTAATTTTTTTAGTTGATTGTTGATAGATGATGATACTTGAGTAGTTGTTGGCTAGGAATTGGGTGACACTTGTATGATTGACTAATTGTGATTAATTTAGGAATTGTGTTGATTGATTGTTGAGATTAAAGTGATTAATGAAGTTTTGCATGTGTGTAATTCAATTAGGCCTTGAGAATTATGCTAGATTGTATCGTAATTGCTAATGACACGAACAATTGATTTAGGAATTGCAATTATCGATTGGTTTTGATTGTGATTCTCTTAGTTTGTTATTCATAGTGAACCCTAGTTTAACAATTAGGAGATAACTCTTTGATTCCAATGGATTGCTCTTATCATTAGTCTTCCCAACCTTTGATTGACATGATCTTCCCAAGTTGTTGCAATTGACATGATTATTACTTGTTGATCCCCGTTCCTAGTGTTTTAGTTCCTTGGTTATTTGTTTTGTTAGTTGTTAGTATTACATCTTACCTTCGATTTCGACCTAGCTTAGGCGCATAATTGAAAGTGCTTGAACATTACCGTTCCTTTGGGTTTGACCCTTGACTTGCCTTTATACTCGTATTTAGGTTTGTTAAGTGTTTATAAATTTAGTTTAACCGAGGGAGGATTAGATAACGATCTAGTTTTCCCCTTCTCAAAATGGCGCCATTGCTGGGGAACGGTGTCTATGTTTGAGTATTTTTTATTACTTGAGTCTAGGTCTTTGTTTATACTTTTCTTTTATTTGATTTTTGTTTGTTTTTTGAAAAAAATGGCAAATCTATCATTTCCTCAATATGTGTTGGGAATATTTCAAGCGTTAATCCCCTAGCTTGAACCCCACTATGATCATACACTAAAGTACGGTGGCGTCCAAAAGAGAAGAAGGTAGAGCAAAAGAGTCGCCAACAAGTTTTTTAGGAACTTGTAAACCGTTCACGAGGTGAAGGTTACACCCCTTAACGATCCAAGAGATCGTCAACTCCATAAGGTCTTGAACCAAATAGGGTTCGAGGATGAAGGTACAAATCCAACCTAAAAGAGATTGAACCTGCCCTAATAATAGGCCTCTACTTTATTCTGATCGTATTCATGTGCGCTTTCTGACTAACATGCAATCAATAGGATTACCCTAAACCTGTTTATCTATGTTGGTTGAATATTAATGCAAAAATAAACCTATTATTGGCGATCACTTGAATTATAATCACATTAACCCTAAATAAGATTATTAATTATCTTATTAAGCGTGATTACAAGTATAAAATTCCCTTTAAGCATGCATAAAATGCGTGATCAAGCAATAAAAATAAATATCAAGCAACATAATAAATAATCAATATAATAATAATTATAATCATAACAATTATAATAATCAAAACCATATTAAAGCATAAAAATAGCAAGATCCTAGGCATGATACTAACAAGATTAATAACAAACCCTAGTATGTCACTAAGCAATAAAAATCAAAACTTTAACCCTAACATGATACTAACATGAATAAATATTAGGAAGAACATAAAAGGCATCATAACAATCATACTTAATATTAAAATTACCCTAGACATGATGCTAGGAATATCATAACAACAACCTAAGCATGAACTCTATATCATAACATCAATAAAAAAAAACCATTAAAGTACTTACTTTGATGCCTCGTACCTCTTTCTAATAACAAAATACACACGTTAGTAACTTCAAGGAAAATAGTAAACAACAATTAAATCAAATAATTGAAAGAGAGATTTGGGACCAAACCCTCAGAAATTAAAAACCTTTCACATCTAGGGCGAAGGCAACTTCGAATATGGCTAGGTGTTTCTAAATCTAATGAGTGCAGAATTTTTATATTTGAGAGAAGGCTAGTTTAGAAAGGAGAGAGAAAGTAATCAAGAGAATCTTGATGAGAGTTGGTGAGTGAAAACGGAGTTTTTAACACGTTATTTATAGAGAAAATCAGCCAAAAAGATAAAACATCAAAAACAGAGTTCTGACGCAAAAAGCCATGTTAGCGCCAGACGCTGAACTTAGCGCCAAACGCTAAGGTTAGCTCCAGGCGCCAAGCGTAGCGTCAGGCGCTACAGCTGGCGTTTGGCGCTGACTCAGAAATTCACGCGTTTTCTTAAAATCAAATAAAAATTGCCATACAGGAAGATAAAATCGTATTCTCCTCAAAAACGTTCTTTGATTCTGATTAAAACTCTAAAAAGTCAACAAAAGTCAATTTATCAATACTATTTAAATTAGGAATGAAAAGAACCTTCTAGAAGAATCTAGAAGACTAAAACCATTTCTAATATCATTAGGAATGATAAATCCATATTAGGCCCTCCCCTAGATCATTGGGCTGCATATAAGGCTCAAACCGGGCCCAGTTTGGTAATTTTGCCATAACTTCCTCAATATTCATCGGAATTGGGCTTATAATATATCGTTGGAAAGCTCTTGTCAAGCCCCATCCAACTACACTATTATTGGACCCATATCATGAACCAACCAAACTAGATTGGCTATTTTCTTAAAATAGGTTTTCAAAAACAGAGAGAAGAGAAAAGAAATTAAAACTTCTTGCAACACTAAACTTTCCACACTTTCACTTCATTTGATTATGATTCGACGTGAAAGGTACTCATCACTCTTGCAACACCGATACCTGCAAACTAGCGTTAGTTAAACAGATAAAAGAGTTAAGAAACGTGCATCTTGCACCGTCGAGCACACGTCTCTGAAAGTAACCAATTTGTTGCCGCTTTACTGTTGTTTTAGTGACCTCCTGCCAAGAGAATGCCATCCCGCTTGAAAACCGCTACGCTTGTAACTGTTTCCAATATTGAAGATTGCTTCGCTTGAAACAATCCTCTTTCGCTTTGTGACTGTCTTCCAGATCTTAAGGAACACGATCGAAGACAACTCCGCTTGAAATTACCATCAGTTGTTTGTTACAACTCTCCACAATCTAGGGAACGCCATCCTGTTGTTTTGATGTTCACTCGTCTCTTAACAAAGATCTTCTTTTTTTTTAATATGTCCACGGGTCTCTGAACAATAGAGCTTGAAATACATGTACACGCGTCTCTGAACAAAGAGCTTTTTTTTTAATATGAACTTCTGAACGATGTGTCCACGTGTCTCTGAATAAAGATCTTGATAATAGGATGCCCACGCGTCTCTGAGCAAAAGAGCTTGAAAGAAATGTCCACGCGTCTCTGAACAAAAGAGCTTTGATGATATGCCCACGCGTCTCTAGAGCAAAAGAGCTTGATGATATGTCCACGCGCAAGCTTAACTCGATCATGACCTTTACTTATTAGATTCGACCCACCCGAATATCTCCTTCCCTTTCATATGGATTTTCCCTCGAGCTCTTTTTATTTTAATAGAATTACTAGGCCTAAAAGACTGCTGATTTGCTCCATTCCAAGTTGCTTGCCTCTAAACAATAGAGCTTTTGAATGATATGTCCACACGTCTCTGAACAAAAGAGCTTCGATGCTTGAATGTTTGTTGCGATAATATTCCAAAGAAAAATTTCCGAAGACCAACGCTTGTCGATCTCTAAAACTCGCTTGAACTTCGCTTCCGTTATGCCAGTACGTCGGCGGTTTGCTGTTTGTGAACCAATATATCCATGATGAGCCAATGCTTAGGTGCTTTAAGTTAAGTGAGACGATCTTTCGTCAGGTCAATCACTTATTACGATTGTAATCAAACCGACTACTTAATCATGTCAAATTGCTTATAGGGGCTAACTGGCGTACCAAGGAACCCGAAATTGTTGTATGAGGTCGAAATCACCTTTCTGAGAGGCTTTGAGCTCTGTCGCTGCTGAAACATCTCTGGCGCCAAGAATTGGCTCTGTCGCCAGACGTTGGGATCTAGCGCCAGGCGCTAAAACCTGCTGTCGGACGCTAGATGTTTTCGTCTGGCTTTGGAGTAGGGTCTTCCCTATCTGCTCTTGCTGACGCTGGAATGCACCTGTATTTATCTTTGACTATAGGACTTTGCTAATCTCTTTAATTATTTTAGGGTTGACCTAAGGTTTAATGTTGCTTGACTCATTGATTTGACATGACTCAAGGTGTAAACTCAACTCGCTGTGATTGACTCGAGGATGACTCGACTCAAAGTGTTTGACACATGTGTTAGACTCAAATCAAGGTTATATGACACGACATGACTCAATGTGTACATGACTTGTGTGTGCATTGTAATATGATCGTGCGACTCAAAAATGAAAAAAAAAAAGCAAAAATTTTTCGTCATTTTTGTGGAGGGTACTGACTTTCTCCCGAAAAAGAAGGACACGAAAAAGAATCGAAGTTTTTGAAGATGAATGTTGAATGAGCTTAGTCAAATGTTGTTTGATACTATCTCTCAAGGTGCAAGGATTAATCCATCCTAGGCTATCTCAATGGTTGACTCAATGATGAAAGCATTTGGGTAACTTAGGCACGGAGACTAAGCACTTCATACTTCGTGATGCAATGACAATTATGATTGATGAGTGATGTTGATATGACAAGGCATGCTTCAGCGTTGTGTTAAGATTCCATAACAAAGGGTTCCTAAGGGAAGTATATCTGTGCGGTGTGTGATAGTGATTCTAAAGTTAGGCCGCAAAGGCTAAGTGTATGGGAAGATATATGTTTTTAGAAAAGTCAAATGATGGTGACTCTTAGGCTAGGTAAGCTAATGATGTAAGGATCAAGCCCCCAAGTCTAGTTCTAAGTGAAAAGAGATGAGCATAGGGGATCCCTTGATATGATCATGGTGTGAGTGTGTGAATGTGAATATGAATGTATCTTTATTACGGTCGTACCTCGATGTGAGGTTGCCTACGTATCCGTTAGGAATCGGGCCGAACGTAGCTCTAGCCGAACCTCGCACAAGTGTGTGTATACCTCAAAAAGGTCTTTTTTAAGGGTTGTAACTTGGTAAGGCTAAAGGTTAAAGAAGAAGGGGATAAAGGCTCAAGACCCTAGATAAGCCCCCAAGGTGTGCAACCTTGCTTTTGAATCTTTATATTTTTATGTTTGAGGTTTCTCACTCTTTTTTTATTTCTTTTTGCTTTAGCATTTATTTTATTTTTATAAGTGTGGGAAATCTCGATCATGCGGTCTATCACTCACTTGGCATTCATGTTTCTCAGGCACGGTACCGATCACTCGATAAGAGACGCAATATGAGACGTGTTCTTATCAAAGACATTGGAACACTTGCCCTTTTGCACACTTTTATTATATTTTTTTTGCTTATTATATTTTTTTATTTTGATCTTTTGATATACTCAAGCTTTGGTTCTT
The DNA here is from genome assembly GCA_024500155.1 of Chenopodium formosanum. NCBI lineage: Eukaryota > Viridiplantae > Streptophyta > Magnoliopsida > Caryophyllales > Amaranthaceae > Chenopodium > Chenopodium formosanum. The sequence continues at coordinate 46,926,960 of CM044865.1, forward strand.
TACAAAAATGCATAAGTTGCACACCATCCCATCCCAAGGTTAGGTAGTTTTAGGTGGAAAGATGAAGGGTCTATCATTAGACGAGGCTCAAAGTGGTTTATCAAAAAAGGATTGCATATTTGAAGGGTGAAAGGTAATATGATGTGGCTACAAGAGGTGCCTCAAATAATTGATGTACCTTGTGCTTAATTCGACATGGATTTTTTTATTTATTTTTTATTTATTTTTTATTTTAATGCAATATAATGAAATGATCATATGCAAGAGAATAAATGCCCATTTTTATTAAAAGGGGAAAATAAAGAATCTACAAAATTAATCTAAGAGAAAAGAAAGGAGCCTATGCTAGACTTATTGGGGAAAGGATAACAAAAAAAATAAATAGGTCACGAAATCTTGTCGTTGAAGCTTGCCTTTGTTGTTTGCTTCATCATCACTCGCTTTTCTTGTTAACTGGAGGCATGGGAAGCTTGTTATTATCCATCAAATGTTGGATAGCCTCCTTTGGCTTCCAACAGCTCTCAGTGGCATGACCCCTACTTTGATGGTACTTTCAGCGCACATTTGGATTCCATCTAGGCAACCTCTTCTCAAGCGGGGGATCTTGAAGAGGTCCAATAGGAGTAATGAGTCCCTTGGCATGGAGTCGATCAAAAGCGTCATCGTAGCTAGATAATTCCAATAGGGGTAAAATCCTTTTTTTGTTGCTTTCTAAATCCTCGATTATCCATGGCTAAAATCTCATTAAGGTCAAAAGTACCAACACTGTTACTAGAGTAGGTGTTTTTGGAAGAAGAAGGATAATCGTTCTTCTTCCCTTTACAACCACTGTTACAATCATTACTAATCTTGGCCTTCTTGTCGCGCGGAGGAATATGAAGGAGATTTGAATCAATGAAGTCTTGAACACGATCCTTGAGGGCGAGACACTTTTCAGTAGTGTGACCGCGACCTTTATGGTATCGACAATAGGAATTTGGATCCCAATTGGGAAACCGTTTTTAGGTGGAGGGTCTTGACTGGGACCAATGGAGTGAATATGACCTTGATCATGAAGACAGTCAAAATCTTCATTGTAAGTCATTCCTATTGGTGTGTATTCTTCAACGGTTTGTTTTTCCCGTGGCTTAGGAGCATTGAGTTCTTCATTAAACCCTCGCCGAGGATTTTGTTCGATGGCCATCACCCGATTTGCTAATCCTTCTACCACATTCAAGAGCATGGCAACGACATCTTGCAGTTTTCGAACGTCCTCTTTTAGACTTGACGAGTCTTCCATGGTATTATTTAAGAAAAGACTTTCATCCTCTCCAATCATGGCCACTTCATCAAGAGAGGTTATATATGTTGTCTCGATCATGGGTTCTCCTACAGGTGTGATAACAAGTGATGGATCGAAGGATGTTTGATCTTCTTCAATGGCTAGAACCTCGGAAGTTTTATTGTCATCGATTAGATCTTGAATAGCTTCTTTGAGTTTCCAACACTCCTCAGTGTCGTGACCCTTTCCTTGGTGATATTTGTAGTGCTTATTAGGGTCCCACTTGGGTGGCCTAGCTTCTGGAACTGGATCTTTGATAGGCCCTATGGGCATGACTAGTCCTTTGTGATGTAGCTTCTCGAAAGCTGTTTCATAACTCATACCAAGTGGAGTGAACACTCTTTTTGACCTTTGGATTTGCGATTTAGAGGCGTTCGTAGCATGTACCTCATTAATGGGAGAGGAAGAAGAAGGGTGGTCGTTCTTCTTTTCTCTCGCACTATTATCTTTCAAAAGGTCATCTTTAATGTCAATGCCTATATTATACACAGCCTTGAAAGTATTCAAGTTGTGTTGGTATTTTAAGTGCTTTGAATACTTCCCTTGGAGATTCTTAATAAACATCCTCACATATTCTTTTTTGGTAGGAACCTTGACCATATTAGCAGAAGTTTCCCTCCATTTGTTGAAGAGAGAAGTGACCCCTTCGTTTTCTTTTTGTTTTAACATCTCAAGTTGTCTGTGGTCTGTTTCGTCTTGAATGTTACACTTATATCTATCTATGAAAGCGTTTGTTATCGATTCCCAAGAAGAGGTTTTCTCTTTGTCAAGGGAAAAAAGCCATTATTGACAAAAGGTCTCAAGAGATAAAGAAAACAAAGAATGAAAGACTTTCTTATCGATCCCCTTAATGCTCATTATAGTTTCAAAAGCTCTTAGATGAAAGTAAGGGTTATCTGTTGCCTTGAATTTAGGGATGTCAGTGGCATTGAACTTATGCGGAAGAAGTTCCTTGTCCAGCGAGACCCCTTGTGAACTCATGCCCTGAAATTTATAGTCACTAGATAGCTTGCTCAAGCTTTCTTGCATGAGGTTTATTTGTTGTTGCTTCACAGGGTCATCAATTTTGAGGATTAAAGCCTTTAGCACCTCAGTCACGTCAGTCAATTGATTCCTAAGTTCATTAACTTCCTCTTGGGTTGCCATTATCATTTTAGGTTTTCTTCTTTTGACGGATTGGTTTATCAAAAAGTAAGACTTGAATAAAGAGGTTATCCTTGATTAATCGCCCTTCTTTCCTCGACCAAGTACTGTGGAAAAGGAATTTGGGGATATTCATTTTTAATTGTTTGACTCAAACTTTATTCAACATGCAATGGATAGAAGAAGTGAAGAAAGATTGGAATAGAATGTGAAGAAGAATGATGTAGATGGAGGGATATGAAGAATTAGGAATAGAATGTACCCCCAACTCAAATGACGGAAAAAACCGACTCATGCATGAACCTAAGACATGGTCATGGTGATATGTATTCAAAGTGCGTGCTAAGACTAGTGAGTGTAGGTGACATGTTAAGACTCGTGTCATGACCATGTGGCTAGACTATGTGACCAGACTCAATTAATCACTTAACAAGGTATTATTGACAGTAAAATTTAACCGAATTATTTAGCAAACTGGTTAATTAGACACTAGGTGATGACTCGATCAATAATCCGAACTGTCGTCAAAACGACAGGACTGGCGCCTCTCTTTGTAGTGTAGCGCCAGATGACAGAGTTGTTGCCAGGCGCCACAATCCACAGAGTGGCGCTACAGTTTAGACTTTGGTGCCAGGGCTGGAGCTTCAATCTGGAACTGTTTTCGGTGTTATCAATCAACAAGGGTATGCCTAAAGTCGTGCTAGGTCAATTCTGATTAAATTACTAGACTCTAATTACCAAGATTAATTAATTAATTAATTAAGCAAAGTCCTTTTTTATCCATTAAATAGTTTATGTTGTTCTTAATGCAAGTCAAACAAACGGTTAGGAAAAAACATATATCATATGCACAACAAATAATGCACAATTAGTCAAGTAGGCACGATATGATGCAATGAGTTTGCAACCTAACCATGGCTCTAGTTCTCTAAAGTTCGGGATATAGTTTAGTCAAAGAGGGTCCATGGTTAATTGTCCAAATGCATCGCGCGGAAGCCTAACCGTGAAGGGTTGGCGCGAGTGGATGGGACACCGCGAGTTTTAGAAAAAAAACTCGCTTCCATGGTTTGGTGAATTCAACAATCTCGGATGTACCCTTTGTTGCTCAGAGCGTTCAATCAGGTATATGGAGCATGAATTCCCAGAGGGTTATGTCCATATTTAGAACACATATGGGTTTCAGAAAAGTGAGAAAAACTCAATCAGGAAGTAGGATCGAGCAAACAATGCGAAAAACTAGTCAAAATTAGAACGCATATTTCTGGCTCGGTATTGGAAGAATTTGGCGCCAGCAAACAGAGATTGGCGCCAGGTTTTAGCTGTAGCGCCTGGCAACAGAACTGTCGTCTGGCGCTACAGTTAAAATTCTGGCGCTAATACTCTGGTCGCTGACGCTAATTCCTACATGCCTTAGCAGCTTTTTGTGCTCGATAAAATTTTCCAGTTTCGCGCAATGTTATTTCGGTCCTAGTTGTGAAAGATATTTCTCAAATTTCCTACGTGTAAAATCCTATGTTTTAACTCATTACGGATGGTTTTTCCAATGAGATCTTTTTATGCATATGATAATAATGTTAATCAAAATTACGCACATGAAATACTTAGAACGTTTCGAGTCTCATCCACTCATTCTAAATCATTGCCAAAATAAATTTTAGGAATTAAAATAGAAATCCTCCCCAGTGGAGTCGCCAAAAATTATGGGGAATATTTCAAGCGTTAATCCCCTAGCTTGAACCCCACTATGATCATACACTAAAGTACGGTGGCGTCCAAAAGGGAAGAAGGTAGAGCAAAAGAGTCGCCAACAAGTTTTTTAGGAACTTGTAAACAGTTCACGAGATGAAGGTTACACCCCTTAACGATCCAAGAGATCGTCAACTCCATAAGGTCTTGAACCAAATAGGGTTCGGGGATGAAGGTACAAATCCAACCTAAAAGAGATTGAACCTGCCCTAATAATAGGCCTCTACTTTATTCTGATCGTATTCATGTGCGCTTTCTAACTAACATGCAATCAATAGGATTACCCTAAACCTGTTTATCTATGCTGGTTGAATATTAATGCACAAATAAACCTATTATTGGCGATCACTTGAATTATAATCAAATTAACCCTGGCCTAAACAAGATTATTAATTATCTTCTTAAGTGTGATTACAAGTACAAAATTCCCTTTAAACATGCATAAAAGGCGTGATCAAGCAATAAAAATAAATATCAAGCAACATAATAAATAATCAATATAATAATAATTATAATCATAACAATTATAATAATCAAAATCATATTAAAGCATAACAATAGCAAAATCCTAGGCATGATACTAACAAGATTAATAACAAACCCTAGCATGTCACTAAGCAATAAAAATCAAAGCTTTAACCCTAACATGATACTAACATGAATAAATATTAGGAAGAACATAAAAGGCATCATAACAATCATACTTAATATTAAAATTACCCTAGACATGATACTAGGAATATCATAACAACAACCTAAGCATGAACTCTATATCATAACATCAATAAAAAACCATTAAAGTACTTACTTTGATGCCTCGTACCTCTTTCTAATAACAAAATACACACGTTAGTAACTTCAAGGAAAATAATAAACAACAATTAAATCAAATAATTGAAAGAGAGATTTGGGACCAAACCCTCAGAAATTAAAAACCTTTCACGTCTAGGGCGAAGGCAACTTCGAATATGGCTAGGTGTTTCTAAATCTAATGAGTGCGGAGTTTTTATATTTGAGAGAAGGCTAGTTTAGAAAAGAGAGAGAGAGTAATCAAGAGAATCTTGATGAGAGTTGGTGTGTGAAAACGGAATTTTTAACATGTTATTTATAGAGAAAATCAGCCAAAAAGATAAAACATCAAAAACAGAGTTCTGACGCAAAAAAGCCAGGTTAGCGCCTAACGCTGACCTTAGCGCCAGACGCTAAGGCTAGCGCCAGGCGTTACAGCTGGCGTTTGGTGCTGACTTAGAAATTCACGCGTTTTCTTAAAATCAGATAAAAATTGCCGTACAGGAGGATAAAATCGTATTCTCCTAAAAAACGTTCTTTGATTCTGATTAAAACTCTAAAAAGTCAACAAAAGTAAATTTATCAATGCTATTTAAATTAGGAATAAAAAGAACCTTCTAGAAGAATCAAGAAGACTAAAACCATTCCTAATTGCATTAGGAGTGATAAATCCTTATTAGGCCCTCCCCTAGATCATTGGGCCGCATATAAGGCTCAAACCGGGCCCAGTTTGGTAATTTGGCCATAACTTCCTCAATATTCATCGGAATTGGGCTTATAATATATCGTTGGAAAGCTCTTGTCAATCCCCATCCAACTACACTATTATTGGGCCCATATCATGAACCAACCAAACAAGTTTGGCTGTTTTCTTAAAATAGGTTTTCAAAAACAGAGAGAAGAGAAAAGAAATTAAAACTTTCCGCAACACTAAACTTTCCACACTTTCACTTCATTCGATTATGATTTGACGTGAAAGGTACTCATCACTGGGTTTGGTTTTGGGGAGACAAAAATGGGTGTCTACAATATGATAATGAGCTTTTTTGTGAATTTTTCAATAGACTTGAGGAATTTTTAGACTATAATTGTTGTAGTCTGATCTTTGGGATGCTTGTGAGATTTGTTATTTGGTTTGATTGAGCAAACTAGGGATGAAGTTGAATGCATGCATAATGGAGAATTTAGAGCATTGTCAATTGATGATACTTGGGATTTTTATGTTTGGTTTTCTAAGGATGTTTATGATAGGGGTAATCATGATTCTAATATTGATATGCAATGTCTTGATTCTTCTAATATTAGCATGAATTCCCATGATTTGTTACATGATCTTTTAAGTTAACCTAGAACACATGATTTCAGCTTTATTTCCCCTTTTGTTCATGATGAAGAGGTGCATGCTCAAGTTGATGCTAATGGTGTGTTTCAATATTATTCATTATTTACCATGCCTTCTTGTGATGTGCTTCGTTCCCTTAATGATGAATCTCATGTGTTTGATTGTGCCCCCACTCCCCAATGTGATTTATATGTTCATGATCTTAATGTTGATTCTTCCAATCTTGGTTGTACTTCTTCTTCTCTTATTGAGCCTCAACCTTCTACATCTTTTGAAACTCTTGTTGATATATTTGAGTCTCAAATTAGGCACATTGAGCTTGAAAATGAGTCTGGGCCTAGTAAGGAGATGATTCTTAATTCTATGAGAGGCCAATTAGAGATAATGAAAAAGAATAAGGAGCGTCTTGAGGAGGGAAAGAGAAGAAAAGAAGAGTTAGAGAGCCAATTTAAATCCTTGATGCTTATTTGTGAAAAATCTCAATTTAATGAGTGTGTTGAGGATGATGATGATGATGATTTTGAGCAACCAAGAGAGTATGAGGATCCCATTGGTGAGCATTTGAGTGATGGTGAAGGAGTTGACAATGAATAGAGTGTTAATTTCGAAAACCTTAACCTTACTTCCCATCTTAATGAGTCTCTTATGCATGATTGTGATTCTTCTATCCATGAGTATTTGGACTCGATTGAGGTTATGACCAATGTGTTCTTTGAGTGTCAAATGAAAACTCATAGCCTTTTAAGTGAGTTCATTAAGAATGTTTCATGGGAGAGAGATGATTTTGAAATGAATATACATCCATTCATGCATGGCTTTGAGACTTTAGGCTTTAAGGAAGTTGAGGGAGTTGTTGTTCATGATTGTAGTGAAGGGGATTATGTAGTTCCTCTTGGAAGTTGGATGTTTGAGGGAGATGGTGATCATGAGTGTTCTTCTTTTGAGGATTCTATGATTTATTTCCATGCTCTTATTGGTGATTTGAGACATGGTGGTGAGGAAGATTCATTTGTGAGACCATAGCCCCTATTCCCTCCTATCATGTCCCTTTTTCAAGGAGTTTCAACCACATCCCCTACACTCCTATATCCCTTCCTTTCTTTGTTGATGAGAATATTGGGGACCCCCTTGTCTATGATGATTTACATGTGCCTCATTCGTCTATTGTTGAGGAAAAAGGTGATCTTACCACCCAAAAATATTTTAGTGAGGAGGATTTGCCTTTTTCTTTTCTTTCCATTCTTTTATTCCCCCTTCTTATTCTTATTTTCTTCTTTTTCCTTTTGATCCCTCTTCTTCTTTCCTTTGGCATCTCCTTTCTCACTTGCGTGCAATAATCTTGTTGCACGTTCTTATACAGTCATTTGCCTACCGTTTATCATATGAAATGTGTAGTAGTGCATTTGAAAAGCTCTTGTGTGCGTTAAATTATTATTTTCTAGAGCGATCAAGCTTGGACCTTAAGCAAGCCATTCCCGATAAGTAACCCGTGTTTTATGGCTTTTATTTTCTTTTCTTTTTAGAATAGATTTTCTCTCATGGAAATGTTTGTGTGCCTTTTGCTAGGAACATGACTTGATATACTATGGTGCTTCGATTTGGATCAAGAATCAAGGAAGTTTGACTCCTATTTTTGCTAGCATATGGAAGGCAAGGTTCAATTCTTGAGGAAATTAGTTTGAAAGGTTTAATTGGGTCATTTGCAGGTATTTACACCCACATAATATCCGGTAATATCCTTCCTTGCTCTTTCTCAAGTGAATGATGACTTGTTGGACATATGTTGGTTTGATTGGATTGATCTCCTTGTTTTCCCCTCCCATGGATTATTTGATTTATGTTTGAGTGTAATATCTCATTCAAACTTGGGGGAGGGTTTTCTATCATGTTTGGTGGAATGTTGATTCATATATGTCATGCACATTTGTATATGCATTTCCATTCATATATGTCATGCACATTTGTATATGCATTTCCATGTTCTTTATTTTTAAAAATCCCAAAAAGATTTTTGTTTCTGTCAAGGAAAATTTTCAATGTATTTGTTTTGTTCTTGCTTTGGACATAATACTCTTGGACTTGTATAGTTGAATGCTTTTCTTCTTAAATAGTAACGGTGTGCACGGTATGAGAGTATGCTTGGTTGATTCTAGGATAAAGCATGTTAAGGTAGTTGGTTAGAACTAGTGGGACCATGAAACCAGATTCTACTTATTTATGGCTTGTTGGTAGTTGCTTCTTATAGTCGACTTGGCACCAATAGTGAGTTTTTGTTACATCCATGTGAGGTTCATTATTTTTCAAGCCTTCAAAACATATTTGCATGAGCGACATGGATCCTTGAATATTGCAGACCTAATCTAGAATCTTGACTCATAATTCTCAAACTCGAGACTGAACCATCTAGGGAAGAAAAAGGCAACTTTTCGGGGTGGTAATTTTTCTTTTCTAGGTTAATATTCTTTCTATTTAGTTCATTGGGTTTACATTTGCCTTCTTGCTAACCATTTGAGCCTTTTCCCTTTTTTAAAGCCACATCTTTAGAATTTTGAGCCTTTTGTTTCTTTTTATTCCATTTTTTGTTTTTGTGAAGCTAATGATCATGTTTTTGGAGTTTGTGGTCTAAAAGGTTGGATATTGGTTTTATTTGTAAGCAAGCTCGTCTTTTGTATATATTGTGAATAATGGCAAATGAATGATGGAAAAAGCCGTCTAAAGAAAAGAAAGGCAAGGAAATAATAAATGCAAAATGGAAAAGGCCATCAAAAGTTATATGAGGCTAGGACATTTGCTTTAAATATTTGAAAAAAAAGGCGAAAATGAGAAAATTGAAAAATATTTTGATGTGATTCTTTTTCCCTTTTCAAGCATTGAGGACAATGCTCCCTTTAATCTTGAGGGAAAAGCGTTTACGCTTTTTGTATATATGCTTGTGGATATAGCTTTGAATAATCTTGGGGGTATTAGTTTGTTTTTGTTTGGTGAGTTCTTGATTATGGTGTTGAGGATTGATCACCCTTTGCTTCACTAATTAGGAATACCACCAAATTCTAAATTTTAAGCTTACCCTCAACCTTTTGCCTTTACGTTACAACCTTTGAGAAAGACCTTTCGACCTAGAGGTTGAGTCATATACCGAGGGAGGGCATTATGAGTTAAAGCCTAAGGAGAGGGGATGCATTGTCAAGACGTCGAGTACCCCAAAATTATCTCTTTTTTCCAGTTCCTTCGTGGAACTTTCGAGATGCTCACTAGGGGAAGATATGAGACTAGTAGGGAGAACGCGGTAAGATCGTTTGGGATGAAAGTGGATTGCGAAAACTAGTTCATATGCTTAGCATGTTTATGTTTCAATCAACCTTAGGTATCTTGGAGCGTGCACTCCCTTACTTGTTTAGAAAGATTTGCATTCATTTATACTTTTACATTTGGAAAAGTGCTTCCATGAACATTTGTTTGTTTTGCTTTTCTTTTGATTTCTTTTTCATGCTTTGCCTTGTTTGTATTATTATGAGAGTTATAGGTTAATCTCTTAGGAAACCTTTACGAGAGCATCACTCGTCCTCCAGAGCGATCTAGGGGCTTAAATGGTTTGTATTTAGTTGCTAAAATTGACCGTGATTCCTACAAAAGTGAGTTAGTGTATATTCTCATCCTCTCTAGTTTTCTTGTTTCTTTCTTTCATTGAATAATGTCATCATTTTCCCTTGGGTTTGATTTTGTTTTGCTCGAGGACGAGCAAAAGTTTAGCTTGGGGGAATTTAATGAGCGTAATTTGTGGCGCTTAAAAGAATAAGATTTAGGTCCTTTTTCTACATTTTCTTTCTTTAATTTCATATAATTTCTTAGTTTTCCTTGTTTTTCCATTTAATAACTCATTTTGGGTTTTGATTAGTTTTTATAAGTTTTTCATGATTTTAGTCCTTAATTCATAGTTTAAGTTTTATTTCTTTTATTTTTACTTTATTTATTTCCATTTTATTTATTTTATTTTATTAGTCTCTTATTTCTCCCTCATGTTCGGTTGTTCGTGTAGGTGATTATTCAGGACAAGACTCGATTCAAATCGTCATATTCGGTGTCCCGATATTCAAGCTTGATGTCCAAACCACTCCTTTAATTGCAATCATCAACAACAACTACTACTACTCAGCAAGTTACGCCACCTGCTAGTCCCACCACATCACCAATTCAACCCAGCAGCCATGATTGCCGCAGACGATGGTCAGCAAGCTGCGGGCGCGGGCTTTGTTGCACTAAAACAACAAAATCGACCAGGAACTTTAAGCGGACAGGCCGCTTGCACCCCGCGGGCGCGGCTTTAGCACCGCGAGCGTGGCTCCAGCACCGCGGGCTCAGCCGTCGAGCCCTGATTCACGCAGCTTCCCCTGTTCCCGCAACATTAATCAGTCCCTGCTCCGCCACCAAAGCCACCTTCTACCCCTGCAACCCGCAACCAGCAACCACCGGTTCCAAATCCCAACAACACCAGCCGTAATAATAACCCGAATTCCGCCACCAACATCCCGCAACAGCAAACCCGCAACAACTCGCCTCCAGTCTACAGCCCCGTAATTAACTCCTAGCAGCCCCTTTTAACCTCCAAGTGAGATGCGCAGCTGGGTTCGAATTGTCATCTTTTATTTTGATGAAGTATGTTGATTGAATTATGACATTGCTGATTTGCGGTGTTGATGTGCGAAGTAGGGGATAATTCCCAAATTGAGATCAGAGAATTCGAAGTCCACTGACTTCATTATTTTTGGGATTCTCTTTTTTATTTTCTTTTCTTTTTATTTCTTTTTACTTTTTATTTCTTATTTTACTTTTCGTTTCTTATTTTACTTTTCTTTCTTTTCTTTTCCTTTTTTTATTTTCTTTTAACCTTGTAATTATAAATACTTATTTTTTTGGTTAGAGAGAGAACAACAATTTTTAGATAAAAAATTATACCACATATTTCTAGCTTAGTTGAGAGCTTTTCTCTCTAGATTTAGGGTTAGTTTTAGGAGTAGATTTTAGAGAAAGGAAGTGAGTAATTTCAATGGTTATTTGAGAGGTTGAAGATTCAAGATGACAATTGTATTAAAGATCTTCATTATCAATCAATGAAGATTTCTCACTCTTTCTCCTCTTTATTGCTTTATTCAATTTCATGTTTGTTTGAATTGATTTTAATGTTTAATGCTTGATTAGTGTAGTTGTTCACCATATTTTGTGAATTTTTAATTTCTTTAGTTGATTGTTAATAGATGATGATATTTGAGTAGTTGTTGGCTAGGAATTGAGTGACACTTGTATGATTGACTAATTGTGATTAATTTTTGAATTGTGTTGATTGATTGTTGAGATTAAAGTGATTAATGAAGGTTTGCATGTGTATAATTCAATTAGGTCTTGAGAATTATGCTAGATTGCATCGTAATTGCTAATGACACAAACAATTGATTTAGGAATTGCAATTATTGATTGGGTTTGATTGTGATTCTCTAAGTTTGTTATTCATAGTGAACCCTAACTTAACAATTAGGAGATAGCTCTTTGATTTCAATTGATTGCTCTTATCATTAGTCTTCCCAAACTTTGATTGGCATGATCTTCCCATGTTGTTGCAATTGACATGATTACTTGTTCATCCCCGTTCCTAGTGTTTTATTTCCTTAGTTATTTGTTTTTTTAGTTGTTAGTATTACATCTGACCTTCGATTTCGACCTAGCTTAGGCGCATAATTGAAAATGCTTGAACATTACCGTTCCTTTGGGTTCGACCCTTGACTTGCCTCTATACTCGTATTTAGTTTTGTTAAGTGTTTATAAATTTAGTTTGACCGAGGGAAGATTAGATAACGACCTAGTTTTCCCCTTGTCAGAAGGACAAAGTCCTTGAGGAGTCACCACTTGTTTCTCGAACCACTTCAAGGGATGATAGAAATTCAAAGGTCACCCTAGCATAGGTAGGGGCGCTTAAATCCAATAAATCTAAGAGACCGAGGTTCTTGGAAAGGTAGCGAATGTCATCATCAATTCCGAGAAGCTTGGTTGTCTGATCGCAGAATCTTCTTGACTTGAGCTTCCACTTGGATAGTTGCTTGAACCGATCTCAATGTAATTCCTTAGAGAATTCAATGCCGTTTGTTTCTACCACCTCAGGAGGAGGTGGAACAACATGCCTAGCTTTGCTTGAACTTGATCTTGTCTGCTTCTTTTGGCGGATAGGAGCCATCTACAAGAACCAAAGCAATTCATAAGCAATTCATTTACAATTATCATTATTCAAGAATATGCATAAGAAATTGCTCAAGAATCAAACACAAATGTAATTTACTCAAAAATGAAGCAAGAAATGGTCACATATGAACAAAGCCATCAATATAGAAACATAATTTTTAAGAAACTAGGCATGAGTTAAAGGCAAAATTGAACACAAGAGCCCAAGTCATGAATCAAAATGAGCAAAATAATCTCAAAACATTGAATTATCAAAGAAATAAAGCTATCATAAAGAATTCCCATGAAATAGAAAATGACCAACAATGGTGATTCAAGTATTCAAGCAAGGTAACCAAATTCAACATGAAAAAGCTTCAATTCAACATCCAATAACATCATTTAACACAAATTACAAGTCAACAGAACAAACAATGGAGTTCTACCATAAAAGCAAAAACAAGGGTTTCAAGCTTCAAAAATGAGGAATTATACCTTAATGAAGCTTTGAATTACTTAAGAGTGTTTGCTATCTCAATCTGTTATGTTTTATCAATTCCTTTCCAATAGTTGTTTTATGTTTTATAATACTACATAACAATAATAATTGACTAATTATAGCCGCCTCCCTCTTCTCTCTTTTCTCTCTTCTCTCTCCTCTCTTTAGGGTTTCAATTTTCTTGGCCGTTTAGGCCGAAAATAGTCTAATTTCTTTGGAAATTAGACTATTTCCGACCCTTTTCTTCAATTTAATTTGCTTTTTTGTTATTTGATTTGTTTTGCTTTGTTTTGTTCTCTCCGTTTGTTAGAGTCTGTCCCAATTTTTTTTGGGTTTTTTCTCAATTTTTTGGATTTTGATTCTCATCTATGGATGAGAATTTTATTTTTAGGGTTTTAATAATAATTGAGAAGGTGATTTGGATTCATATGGGTTTAGGGTTCGTCATCAACTCTACGATCAAAACATCAGCGCAGATTGCGAATGTCTCTACTTGGAAAGATGCAAAGACATCGAAAATCACTACTCGCGTCAAGTTTGAAGCGGTGGAGTGTGAGTTATGCCCGATATGCAAAATAGTTATGATTTTGATTGTAAAAGTTATGTTATTTTCTCTAGATCTGTGGTTTACAAATCTTTATTATTGTTGTAGATGTCGTATGGCTATTTGTTAATGATAATATTCTTCTTCTTGTCAAAAAAAAAAAAAAAGCTTTGAATTACTTGCAAATTGCACAAATGGAAGAATAAAGAACAATTAGAACACCAAAAGACAAGTTCCAAGCACCAACACAAACCCTCAAAAATTCGAATTTAGCCCAAATTTTCGAAATTAAATTCGAAAAATGTCAGTTTTTTTGTTGTTTTTGAAAGATTTGATTGTGGATTAATGTAATTTTGTGAAGAATTGAAAATTAAAAGGATGAATTTGCTTGAATTTGCTTGAATTTGAAAGGGTTTGAAGAGAGATAAGAGAGTAGAGAAACGAGAGGGAATTCGGGGAGAGAGAAAAGGAATGAATAAGGGGTATTTGGAAGGTAGGGGCACGAAAAAAAAGGCGGATAGTTGCTGTGGCTAGTACGTGCGCGCAGCTGGGCAGTGCGTGCACACCAGCTACAATAGGGGGGCTTTGCTCGGGCTTGCAACACACCAAAAATCACCCAAAACTCTGACCCCTGTGGTGCGCGCGTGCATGTAGAGTGGTGCATGCGCACAAGGGGGTGATTGGGGGGGTTTCAAAATCGTCAAAATTCATAAAAACGGGGCCAAAATTTCTTACCCCCGTGGTGCGTGCATGCAACCCATGATGTGTGTGCACCAAATAAAGGCTAGGGGGAGAAATTTTTTCCCTTGAACATGATCTCGTGCTTGGGCTCTCATCGGCGCTAACGAGCATCATGATCGAGTACTTAAAAATTACACAAAAATAATTCAAAACTCCCTCGAAAATGAGTAGAAAATCAATGAAAATGCAAACACGAGAGCATATAACTTAAACGAACTCCTTCACCTAAGTTTAACCAAACCTCACGAAACCTTGAATTAACACAGAAATAGTTGGAAATTTTTATCGATCCAATCTCATGGTACCTAAAATAAAGAAAACAAACAAAAACAAAGAAAAATAAGAAAAGTTCTCAAAGATAAAAGAAATAAAGAGAATTGAAAAATCAAAAGACAAAGGTTAGAAAACCAGGTTGCCTCCCGGGTAGCGCTTGTTTAACGTCATAGCTCGACGTCCTCCACCAATTAAGGTGGTTGTCGGAGAAGCAATATGTGAATAAGGCCAACAAAAGCACCATCGAAGTACTTCTTGAGTCGATGGACATTGACCTTAAACGGAGACTAATAGTCTATCATTGAAACCTCTACAACACCACTAGGAAAGACATTCTTAACCAAATAGGGACCGCTCCATCTCGACATGAGCTTTCCGGGAAACAACTTCATTTTTGAATTGTAGAGAAGAACTTTGTCACCAACACAAAACACTTTCTTCTCAATAAGCTTGTCATGACTTTCCTTGGAACGAGCTTTGTAAACACAAGCACAATCGTAAGGATCAAGTCAAAGCTCCTCTAACTCATGAAGATCTAACCACCTTTTTTCCCCCGCACTTGCCAAATCAAATTTTATCTTCTTGCTTGCCCACAAAGCACGGTGTTCAAGATCAACCGGGAGATGGCACGATTTACCATAGACTAGGAGATATGGAGTGGTACCTATAGGTGTCTTGAAAGCCGTTCTATAGGCCCAAAGAGCATCATCCAACTTTTCCGACCAATCCTTCTGATTTCTTGCAACCGTCTTTTCAAGGATTAACTTGATTTGACGATTGGAAACCTCCACTTGGCCGCTTGATTGGGGATGATATAGAAGGCCAAATCGTTGATGGACTCCATGTTTTTACAACAACTTTTGAAAGGCATGGTGAATAAAATAAGAACCATTATCACTTATCACCGCCTTTGGTACACCAAACCTTGGAAAAATTACCTTCTTGAACAACTTCATTACCACCTTGTGGTAATTAGTTGGGGAGGCAATGGCCTTAACCCATTTAGACACGTAATCAACCGCAACAAGGATATATTGATTTCCAAAGGACAAGGTAAACGGTCCTATGAAATCGATATCCCACACATCAAACTCTTCCAACTCAAGTATGGGTTATTGAGGCGTCTTATTTTGCTTGGAGATATTCCCAACACGTTGACAACGGTCGCATGTCTTAACAAAACCCCATGAATCCTTGAAGAGATGTGGCCACCATAAACCGCTTTGAATAATCTTAGTGGCGATTTTAGAGACACCCATATGGCCACCACTCGGATCCGAGTCACACATGTTCAAAACACTAGGCACCTCTCCATTTGGAACACAACGTCTAAGTAAGCCATCGACCCCTCGCTTATATAAGATGGGATCATCCTACACATACTGTCTTGCCTATCTCTTGATCTTCTTTCGTTGACTCTTAGAAAAGGAAGGTGGAAACTCCCCACATGCAAGAAAGTTCACTAAGTCGGCGAACCATGGGAGCTCCTATGCCTCATTAGCATATAAGAAGTCATTAAGCATCTTATCCTCAATTGGAGAACCATCATCATGAATTTGAGAATCCTTTAGGTGAGAGAGATGATCTGCCACAACATTTTTTGCTCCTCTCTTATCCCTAATCTCAATGTCAAAGGTTTGAAGTTCGAGTACCCACCGGATCAACCTAAGCTTGGACTCTTTCTTGGCAAAAAGGTACTTTAGAGCCGCATGATCCGTGAAGACAATGGTCTTGGAACCCAAAAAATAACAACGAAACTTTTCAAAAGCATGAACAATAGCAAAGAATTCCTTTTTTGTTGTAGTGTAATTCCATTGAGCACCATTTAGAGTCTTGGACATATAATATATCACATAAAGCTTCTTTTCCACTCTTTGACCCAAGACACCTCTAATTGCCGAATCACTCGCGTCACACATCAACTCAAAAGGTACATCCTATCTTGGGGCTTGAACAATAGGAGTAGATATTAGAGCCTTCTTCAACTTATTGAATGCCTCCAAACACTTATCATCAAATACAAACTTGGCCTCCTTTTGAAGAAGATCATTGAGGGGCTTTGCAATGAGCGAGAAATCCTTGATGAATCTTCTATAAAACACGGCACGTCCTAAGAAAGATCTCATTCCTTTCACATTGACCGGAGGTGGAAGCTTCTCAATAACCTCAATCTTCGCCTTTTCCACCTCTATCCCCTTGTGAGAAATCTTATGTCCTAGAATTATTCCTTCCTTCACCATGAAACTATATTTCTCCCAATTTAAGACCAAGTTCACCTTCTCACATCTTGGAAGACATTTCTCAAGGTTTTCAAGGCATGCCTCAAATGAAACACCTCCTATGGAGAAATCGTCCATAAACACCTCTATCTCCTCCTCCAACATATCTCCAAATATACTCATCATGTGTATTTGAAATGTTGCGGGAGCATTACAAAGGCCAAACGACATTCTCTTATAGGCAAATGTACCTTATAGACAAGTGAAGGTTGTTTTCTCTTGGTCATCTGGGGGAATAGGGATTTGGGAAAATCCCAAATGACCATCAAGAAAACAATAGAACTTGTGCCTCGTTAGTCTCTCAAGCATTTGATCAATAAAAGGAAGGGGGAAATAAACTTTCTTAGTGAAACTTATACCACTTTGTAACACTACCAAATCTCTCTCTACGGAAATACTAGTATAATATGTATAATTATACCGTAGAGATAGACTTGGGCATATTACCGTTGCGTGATTATGCAAGGCTACTCAAAATACTTAACTCTTCCTTGAAAAATCTTTTATTTAATTCAACCAACCTTTTAAAATCAAATCCTTTATTTAAACATGATAAATAATTCAAAGCATTCAAAACATGATTTAAAAATCAATCATCATTCAAAATATTTTTATTAAAACAAATATTAAAATCAATACCTCCAAACATAATTTATTGTAGTTCAAATCAATTTAATTCAATCATCATAAAATCATTCAAAACATGTTATTCAAACCAATCACTTTCAAAGGTATCTAGCCACCTAACGTACCTTGATCCTTGCTAGAAAAACCACTCAAAAAGAACATCAAGAACTTTGATTCCGAATATCAATCAACACTTCGCACTTTCAAAGTTCAATCACGAATACACCTTGCAAATAACATTACCATAAGGTTATCACAACATAAACTCAAATCTAATGTGCATGGACTATAAAACTCTTTTAGGGGGTGTTTGGTTCAAAAAATGGTATGGGTTTGGAATGAGGAATGAAACCTGGGTGGTATAGGGTTGGAACTTGATACTTGATTTCATGTGTTTGGTTTTTATCTAGGAATTATAGTTTTCCTTTTAAATTTAAACCTAAAGGTATGGGTATGAGCCATACCCACCTCCCCTCTTGGGTTTCAAAAACCCATACCTTGGGGGTTTGAGGTATGGGTTTGAAAAATGAAATTTCAAGAAACAATTAAACACAAGGTATGGGTTTTGGTAATTCTAAACCCATACCTTATACCTAATATGCTTGAACCTGTAGACATCTTGATGAGTGGCATTTATGCCACTCTTTTATCTTTTTTCTCTAAGGATTCTCCCCTCATTTGCGCTTATTTGGCCCTTTTTCCAAGAATTTTTACTTAGTTTTGTTTCCTCTTTCCTTTTATTCCTTATCTTCCCTTCTCTTAGTCTTCTCGCTTTGTTTTTATTTTGATTTCCATGCTTTGGTTTTGTATGTATTATGTGCCGAAAGAAAGAGGATATCAAGAAGTCAAGCTGACTGTTGTGCGCGGGGTACTGTGCGGCTTCTGTGCGGGCGCACATGTGAGGCTGTGCGGGCGCGCAGCCCTGTCAGAACTCGCACAGCCAGACTGAAGAAACAGCGCCTAACCAGAGAGTTTGCGCTACCTTACGCGCGACTTGTGTGCGGGTGCACACATCTAATGCGCGGGCGCTCAGGACTAATGTGCGGGCGCGCTCATTTTCCCCGTACCCTCAAAGTTGCGACCGCGCACTACGCTGAGAGGGCGCACAAACATTCTGTGCGGGCGCGTAGCTCATCTGTGCGGGTGCGCACGGCTCGGTTTTCGATTTGTTTGCGCCTTGTTGTCCAAGTCTCTTTCTTTTCGGGGGAGCCACATATATATGGACGGGACTCTTTGTAATAGAAAACACTTAGTACTAATTCCATAGAACATTAACCTAATCTAGAGAGAGAAAATAGATTGTTATTCAAGCTTCCTTTATTGTATTCAACTTTGCTCAAGCTTTAATCTTCCATGAATCAAGCAAGTATCCAAGTTTTCATCTTTCTTCAATCCTTTCTTTAGTAATCCCTTCTCCTTTCCTTTAATATTATTTATTTGTTTTATTGTTACTTATTTTTGTCCATCTTATTAGTTTATCTAGTTATTATTGATTTCATATATTTCAATCATGTTTTGTTTTGAGTTTCTTGTGTTTATTTCTAGTTTTGATATTATGTTTAATCTCCCTTCTCTAGGCTAAACTCTTAGCTAGGGGAAGGGGGTGGAAGGTATGCATTGAATGGTGGATGAATGATGATAGTTGGATTGATTACATGCCTTAAATTGATGAAAGACATGATTTTTAATGGCTTGAGATTATTGTTGCACTTTATTTGACTGCCTTCTAGTTTAAATGCATGAAAATGATTTGAACTAGATTAGGATCACCTCTATTTTAATGATTGCATGAGAATGAGTTGTTAAAATGGAGTTTCATTTATTGTGCTTCTTTATTCTCTTGATTTGCTTATGTCTAATAGGATGCATGAGAATGATCCTAATTAGCATAGACTTCTTTCATTGATTTGTCTAGACTATTGCATGAGAATGAATTGTTTAGGTAGAATCTTGTGTTCTTTGGCATGTTCATCATGATAACTATCATTGTTCCCCTCTTTCTAATCATGTTTTAAACCCCCGAACCCCTAGCGTCATTTTCTATTGATTTTAATCATCATTTTCTTGCTTACTTTTAGTTTTAGTGTTCTACTCAACAAAACCAACAAAACAATCCCCTTTTTAACTCTTGCATTAGTGATATTTTATGTTGAATTAGCGTGCTTCCCTAGTGGTTCGACCCTTTATTTTCCACTAACTAGTTTAGTGTAGGTTTAGGTATTATAAATGATTAATTTGATTAGGGGAGTAGTTTAACGACCTATCTTATCCCGATCAAATTTTGGCGCCGTTGCCGGGGAAGCGGCTTGTTTAGCTAATATTATTGCTTTTGTTAGAGTCATTTTGCTTTCTTTTCTTTTTGTTTTTTTTTTTGTTTTATCATCCTTGTCATTGTTAATTGTTTACTTAGCTTTGGTGAATGCTTAGGAGGTCTCAAGGAGCACCCTCACATCAAATTGACCACGAAATCAACCGAACCTTGAGACAAGTCCGTAGGCTTTATCAAGACGAGGGAAGAGGTTTTGGTGATATAGTTGATAGTGAGAGTGATACTTACTCTTCAAGTTCACCACGCGAATCAATGGCGGGACAAGAGAATGATGTCTTATTTCGCGAGTTCGGAAATCCGGAGGATTATGAGCTCACGGGAGGGATTTTGCTTCCCGTCACGGAAACTAACTTCTCAATCCATCCACAATATACTCGAATGGTCCAATCGGAGCAATTTTCCGGAAGTGCAAGTGAGGACCCTATTGAACATTTTGACCGATTCCTTGAATTGTGCGCAATGATGCAAACCAATGAAGTGAGTCAAGACTACATTCGTATGCACCTTTTCCGGCAATCTCTCACCGGACGAGCAAAGAAATGGCTAAAGCAAGTAAAGCTTAACTCTCTCACAACATTGAGGGAGGTTGTAAAGGCATTCTTGAAGCGCTTTATCTCCGAAGAGAAGACCGCCGAAATGAGAAGGAAAATTGCATCATTTCAGCAAGAGGCCGATGAAAGTCTTGGTGAAGCATGGGAGAGATTGGTGCAAGCATGTCCCCACCATGAGTACAATCAAGGGTTGCTCATGCGGTTTTTCTACGACGGATTGGAGCCCATGTCAAGAGCCAATTTGGATGCGGGGGTGGGTGGCCAATTAATCAAGATCCCTCAAAATCAAGTTGAAGCCACAATAGAAGAGGTAGCAAAGAATTACTCTTAGGGGGCCAAAGAAGAAACGCTCCAAAGAGAGGTGGTATTTACCAATTGGAGAAAGTTGATCAATTACAACATCAAATTGATCAACTAACAAAAGGGCTTTCCAAATTGAACACGAGTGTGAATGCAAGCTCAAGTGGTGGAGCAAGCTCTTCTCAAGTTAACTCTTTCTCTTGTCAAAATTGTGGAGGAACGAACCATGATATATCCTATTGTCGAGGTTTAAGCCCCGAACATGTAGCGGCATACAACACAAGGCAAGAGGGATTTAGAGGAAGCGGCGGTGGAGTAGCTTGGAGACAACCACCACCCGGGTTTGTACCTTAACCTCGACAATGGAACCAACAAGCTCAACCTTCCTATAACTCCAATCCTCAATATCAAAATCCACCTCCATCTCAACCCCAAAACCCAAGAGAAAGCTATCCAAGGAACAACTAATACAACAATCAAACCCAAGCACCTCAAAGAAACCATCAAGAACAAGCACCTCAAGCGGAGCTAACTCAAACTCAACTCCTCCAAGCCATGCATGCGCAAATGCAATCTTTTGGGCAACAAATGCAAGAGATAAGAGCTCACAACAAGATGGTTGATTCACAACTAGCTCAATTGGCCGAGAGAACTCCTTTCAATTCACCATCCACTCTACCCGGACAACCACAACCTAATCCATCTCACAATCCAAAACCTGATACATGCAAGGCGATCACATTGAGGTCGGGAACTTCCTATGAAGGACCAAATGAAGGGGATAGTGAGGAAAAGAAGGAAGGAGAGGAGAGTGTGAATGAAAACAAGGGAGGTGATGAGATAGAAGGAGGTTCGGAGAAGAAGAAGATAGACAATGAGAAGACAACTTCAATTCCTAGTGAGGCTAGGAATCTTGATGGACCGGTTCCTTTTCCCGGTCGGCTTGCGGAGAGGAAGTTGAATGACAAGCTCACAAAATTTCTTAGTGTCATGAAGAATTTTCATATCAACCTCCCTTTTCTTGAAGTTGTGACACAAATGCCATCTTATTCCAAGTTCCTCAAAGATATTCTTGAAAGGAATGGTGTCCTTCAAACAAGTGTACTATTCCGTTAGTGGGTTCAGAATTATTAGAAAGCTAATATATTCAGTGAGGTCAAGTGATCGGAATGCCTGGGTGGAGGCCGCTTCCGATCAGTAATATTAATGAATAATTAATATTACAGCTTAATCTTGACAGAACCCTTCGGGTCACACCCAAGCATTCAACAAACCGAACCGACAAATTAATTCAGAAGGAATTAATGAGTCGACCGAGTAATATTTATTTAGACGTCAGAAATTCGAGCTTAGAGCGTCGAAACCGAGCGTCGGAAGTTGAGTCGAAAAATAGTGAAAGACGAGACGAGAAATAGTAATAAATCAACAAAAGACCAAAATACCCCTAGCATCGGAATGCCCAAGCAAACCGAGTGCTAAGGGCGTATGGCCTAGCATGGTGGCTAGCATGCGCACCAAGCCGAGCCTAGGATGGCTGGTGTGTGCTAGCGCACCCATGCTAGCATCGCAAGGCTAGGCGCTGCCTAGTGCGTGCTAGCATGCTAGGCACAGCCTTGTGTGCGCAATGGCTAGCAAGCCATGCCGCAACAAGCTGCAGCAGCTAGCACGCTAGGCGCGCCAGCTCGCCACAGCTAGCAGCAGCATGTCTAGGCCATTGCTTGCTGCCTAGCAGCGTTGGCAAAGGCACAAGGCCAGCAGCAGCCCGCACAAGCATGCTGGGCTTGCTGGCCAGCAGCGCCTGGCAGCCCGCATGCGAGTGCTGGGCCTGCTGGGCTTGCTGGGTGTGGCTGCCACGGACAACAGCACATGGCAACCCACCTTGGCTGCCTTGGTGCCCAAGGTTGGGTGCCATGTGGCTTGTGGTCCTTGAGTGTGTGTGGAGTGAGGTGGCCGGTTATGGGAGAGGGAGTGGGGAGCAAGTTTGGTCCCCCCCTTCTCCAAGTGGTCCTCACCTAACCACTCACATGAGCTTGCCACTTGTTGATTTATTACTAGCTTGATTATTAATTTTATTTTAGCTTTAAAATAAAATGGAAAAATCATACTATCCCACATTGATGGGAGAGTAAATGATACTCCCATCATTTCCTATAAATACCCAAGTATGGGCATTGGGAATGATGCTTGAGTAAGAGTTGGAAAAGGCATCACAATTAGTGAAAACCTTTGAACTCAATATAATTACTCGGGTTTTATTGGTCGGGTCTTGCTAACCCCAAGACATTGGACCTAGTCGGTTTTGTTTGTGCGGGTGGACTTCGTTGGAGGTCTCCGTGTGAGCGGGACTTGAAGCTTTCAAGTAAGAGCTCATTTTGGAGCGAAGCACGCGTCAAAGGTAATTAGCTTATCTTAATCTTGTGAAAAATATAATTATGTTTATGGTTTTATTTATTGCGAGTGCGGTCTTGTTTTAGGGTTTGTTTCCGCGGTGAGTCAGACTCACCAAACCCCAACAGCGGTATCGGAGCCTCGCTCGTTTATTTTTAAAATCATAATATTTTCAAGGTGTTTTTATGGCTTAATTTTTCTGGTTTTAAGTTGCTAATTAGATTAGTAACTCGTTTTTCCAATTTTTACCTCGTATTAGAGCTGTCTTCAGCTCCCGAACCCAGATTTCGACCCAAAAATAGTGAATTTTAGGTGGAAAAGGCGTTCTGGAAATGGTTTTACCCTTTTAGGGCTCTGTTTTTAGCCAAAAAAACGACCAGAAATGCATTTTTCGAGGGATTTTTCGTTTTGACGAAAAATTTTAAGTCTTTCTAACCTTGAAAATTGATTGCATATTTATGGTGGTTATGAATTTGGTTCTTTCCTTTATTTATATGCAATTCTAAACCACTTTAAGCATGATTACTTGGTAGTAATTGGTGCTTGAAAGTTTGGTTTTATTTTTTCACATAATTGCAAATTAATTGCATTAAGTGTAAAATTGTTGTTCTTTGTTGCTTCCAAGTACTAAAGATTCAATCTTTATTTATGATAAGTGATTGAAACTTTGAGTTACTAAATTCCATGAATTTTGGTTAAACTTTGTTGATTTAATCATTTTTTAGTTGATTGGAATCATAAAGTTTAAAACTTGTGATTGAAATTGGTTTATCTTCATATTGGAAGATATAATTTTTTCATAGAGTCACAAGTATTAAAGTTGGAGTCTTTATTGAACTTATGTTCATTTTTCCAACTCCCTTTTATTTTGTCAAAATCTCAAGATTAATTTAAAGTGATTAAATTAATAGTGAGAATTGCCCTAATTTTTATTTTATTACACCAAGTTAAACCAATTTTATTAAAGAATGGTTCTTGGAAATAAATTTGGTTAATTGCATTTGGATGAATTATTTAAGTTGGACTTGTTATTTTTCATTTTACCTCAAAATTGATTCTAAAATTAATTTAGAATTGATTTATAATCTCACACACAAAAATCGATAATTTTCGAAACATTAGCACGCAACACGAGGCCTAAGAGCCCCGAGCTAGCTCTCGGCCAGCTGGGCTGCTCACGCAACCCATATGTGGTTGTCGAGGCTGCTGGGCGCTTCGTTCTTAGGTGCGTGGTGCTGTGCGTCTGTGTGTGCAAGGAAGGGCGTGGGCTGCTGCTCGCTGCCAGCAGCAAGCAGCAACATGGCGCAGCAGCAGCATAAGGTTGTGCGCGCTGTGCGTGCTGCTACACTTGGCTGGGCTGGGCGTGGCGCATGCGAGCACAAGCAGCCCACATGCATGCTTGGTGTTGCGGGGGTGCACATGGGCATACTACGTGCTTGTTGTACGGTACGTACAATCCCATAATTGGCACAATAACCACGGGTTATTAAGGCGATGCTATTTAAAGTTAATTTTAGCGTTGCTTAATATGTAAGTAAGGGTAATTTTTGGACTCCAAGTTAGTGCTAGGCACTTAGACATTTTGGAATACGTATTTTGCTTAAATTGTTGTTTTAATTATTTTATTTATTTTGTTTATTTAATTAAAATTTTTGGAGGCTAGGCCTCGGATTTTGAGCGACATTTGCAAAATTAATTTTGGCAAATATTTGGGTTCACCGACTTAATTAATTAAATTAGTTAAGTTGGATGCGGAATTTAGTGGGAGCGTCTCTTAGTTATTTCCATAACCGGTTAAAACAACTTTGACTAGTTTAATTAGGCGTGTTAATTGGATTAACCACCTAGATTAGTTACTAGTTCTCGCGCGTTTTATGCATTGTTACTTGTTTATCGTTGTAAAATGCATGGGCCATTCACAGATAGTGAATGGATGAATGGAATGTAAATTCTCTCACACCTAGTGGGGCCCGATTAGGATAGAAAATACGGACTGTGATCCGTGATGTATTTTTGTAAATCTAAATACGGTCTGCGAACCGTTGAGTATTTTTGTACCTTAATATTTAGATTAGTCCTAATCGTAGATACTAGCAATTGTAATATTTTGGTCAAGTCTTGAAGACGGGGTTCTTAGAAGACAAAGCCATGAAGTTGCAAATGAAGACCTTTTGAAGACTTGAAGATCTCAAGGGGTCATGCTAGTTGCCAAATGCATCTCTATTTATGTTTTCGATATATATTTATGTTTATATATATATGAATTATATGTTAGATGCATGTTTAGGATTTCGAATGTTGAGATGATTAATTAAGTTCATTTAAATCAACCAACATAGAAACCCTAGGTCCCTAAAATATTGAGTAAAACTTGTCATTCCAAAACACACTTACCAACTGAACGAGGGTAGTGGTGGGCTACGCCAAAGCGAGGCATCACTACTTCTCCAAGGAACGTAAGGCATACCGGGTATGCAAGGTGGTTTTGGTTATACTCAACAATATGAGTGATGGAGTCCTAACATGTCGTGGCAAAGTGAATAAATTGTTTAGAGAGCATTGGATGCGACGATTTATTCAACCAAGAGTGGCTTGGAGCCATTAGCAAAGCGTTGCTTACCTTAGGAGATTGAGTGTTAAGACAAGCCAAAGCATGCTTAACCACTCTTTGTTTCTTTGAATCTTGGAATCGACTTATTCTCACCTAAAATGGGGACAATCTTTAATGTGTGAATAAGACGTTTTAAATAAGTTTGATTAAAATGCATGAATTCAATCTTATTTAAGTATAATGAATGGTTTTTCATTTCAAAATTCTTTCAATTGTAGAATCATGTCTTCAAATAACTCAAACAACCAATTCTCGTTACGCTCAATTCTTGACAAGGAGAAGCTGAGTGGGCTAGATTTTCTTGATTGGCAAAGGAACTTGCAAATTGTTCTCATGCAAGAGCAAAAGGAATATGTCCTTGATGAGGAAATGCCCGAGGCTCCTAATGAGGAGGTGACTCAAGCTGCCCTAAATCGATGGCAAAGTGCCAATCGAGATGTCAAATGCATCATGTTGGCCACAATGTCTCCTGAGCTTCAAAAGACTTTCTTTGAAAAAGAGACGGCATTTGAGATCATTTCTGAATTGCAGAATATGTTCCAAGAGCAGGCCCGAACTGAAAGGTTTGAAACCCACAGGCAGATCCTTGAGAGCAAGCTCAAGAAAGGAGAGTCAGTCAGCCCACATGTACTCAAAATGATTGGATTGTTTGAAAACATGGGAAGGCTTGATGCGGGGTATTCAACCGAGATGGCAATTGACATCATTCTCCACTCGCTGCACAAAGGCTATGATCAGTTCAAGATGAACTATAATATGCATAGCATGGAGAAAACCCTCACCGAGCTTCATGGTATGTTGAAGCAAGCTGAGCAAACGCTCAAGGATGAGGGAAAGCATGATATGCTCATGATTAAAAAGGGAAAGCCGTTCAAATTTTCGGGCAAGAAGAAGAAAGGCTTTAAGGGGAAAGGTAAGAAGAAAACTTTTCCGCCTAAGTCTAAAGCTACCAAGGATAATAAGGTAGCGTCTTCTAAATCTGATTCCGAATGTTTCTACTGTAAGAAGAAGGGACATTGGAAGAGAGATTGCCTCAAGTTCAAGGAAGATAAGAAGAACGGAACCGTTGCTTCTGAATCAGGTATATTCGTTATAGACTTTAACTTCACTAGCTTAACATCATGGGTATTAGATACCGGATGTGGCTCACACCTTTGTTCCAATTATCAGGGACTAAGGAACGTTAAAAAGCTAGAGAAGGGAGAGATTGAACTCCGGGTCGGCAATGGAGCCAGAATTGGTGTTGTATCCGTAGGAACTCTCAGTTTGTCTTTGCCCACCGGGCTAGTTTTGGAACTCGATAATGTTTATTATGTTCCTAACATTACCAAAAATATTATTTCAATTTTGGCGTTGGACGCCAAAGGTTTTGAATTTTGAGTAAAGGACAAAGAATGTTCGTTTTATCTCGATAATGTTTTATATGGTATTGCACATTCTGAAAATGGCCTTTATGTGCTTTCTTTAGACAAACAAGTTTATAATGTGAATAATGATACCAAAAGAGCTAAGACCATAGAGTCAAATCAGACTTACTTGTGGCATTGCCGTCTTGGCCACATCAACATCAAACGTATCAAGAAACTTCTACAAGAAGGTGTTCTTGACTCTTTCGATTTAGAATCGTTTGAGAATTGCGAGGGATGTCTATTAGGCAAGATGATAAAACAACCATTCTCCAAGTTGGGAGAAAGGGCAAGTGACTTATTGGGTCTTATACATACCGATGTATGTGGACCAATGAGCTCAACCACAAGAAATGGACATCGATATTTCATCACTTTCACAGACGACTATAGTAGATATGGCTATGTCTACCTCATGTCGCATAAATCTGAATCATTTGAAAAGTTCAAAGAATTTCAGAGTGAAGTTGAAAATCAGCTTGGCAAGAAAATCAAAGCCCTTCGATCGGATCGAGGTGGTGAATACTTGAGCCAAGAATTCGATGACCATCTGAAAAAAAAGGGTATACTTTTAGAATTGACACCTCCAGGAACTCCACAATGGAACGGAGTATCCGGAAGGAGAAATCGAACCTTGTTAGACATGGTACGATCAACAATGGGTCTTAGTGATCTTCCTATCTCTTTCTGGGGACACGCACTTCTAACTGCGGCACTAACACTGAACCGTGCTCCATCAAAAGCTGTAGAAAAGACTCCATATGAATTATGGACGAAGAAACCTCCTAGGTTATCTTTCTGACAAACTTCATCCCAAATCTGACAAGGTTTACTTAGTGGGCTACCCAAAAGAAACCAAAGGGTATTACTTCTCCAACAAATCGGAGAACAAAGTGTTTGTTGCTCGTGATGGTGTCTTTTTGGAGAAGGAGCACCTTTCCAAAATGACAAGTGGGAGGAAAATCGAACTCGACGAAGTTCGTGAGGATGAGCAACAAAATCATAATGACAGTCAAAGTGCTCAAACAGCATCCGTTGACGCAGGTCAAAATGTGCAAAGTCGAACTGACAACGGAAATGCTCAATCCATTACCCTACGTAGGTCTCAGAGGTTGAGATCTCAACCTGATAGATATCTTGGTTTAGTATTAACCGAGAATCAGGACATCCTGATTATGGATGGAGATGAACCGACAACCTACAAGCAAGCGATGGCAAGCACCGACTCTGCTAAATGGCAAGAGGCCATGAGATATGAAATGGATTCCATGTTTGAAAATCAAGTCTGGGACTTGGTTGACTTACCCGAAGGTTATACACCTATCGGATGTAAGTGGCTTTTCAAGTTGAAAACCAACAAAGATGGAAATGTATTCATTTACAAAGCTAGATTGGTGACAAAAGGTTACAGACAAGTTCACGGTATCGATTACGATGAAACCTTTTCACCATTCGCAATGCTTAAATCCGTTCGGATCCTCCTAGCGATTGTTGCATATTATAACTATGAAATATGGCAGATGGACGTCAAAATCGACTTCTTAAATGGTATTTTAGAAGAAACTGTGTACATGACACATCCAAAAGGTTTTGTCAACCAAAACAATGCTGGGAAGGTTTGTAAGCTTAAGAAGTCCATTTATGGACTAAAGCAAGCTAGTAGAAGTTGGAATCTGCGATTCGATGAAGCCATCGGTAAGTTTGGTTTTATCAAGAATCCAGATGAATCTTTTGTTTACAAGAAGGTCAGTGGGAGTAACATCGCCTTCTTTGTCTTATATGTCGATGACATATTGCTCATTGGAAACAGCATTTCGTTGTTAGAGTCTGTAAAGGCCTGGCTTGGAAAATGTTTCTCAATGAAAGACTTAAGAGAGGCTCAGTACATACTAGGCATCAAGATCTATAGGGATAGATCAAAAAGGATGATTGGATTGAGTCAAAGTACTTATATTGATAAGGTACTTGCTCGATTTGGCATGGAAGAGGCCAAGAGAGGTCACCTGCCAATGTCACATGGCATAACCCTGAGCAAGAAGCAGTGTCCACAGACACTTGATGAGCGGGAAAGAATGAATCTAATTCCATATGCTTCACTTATTGGATCAACCATGTATGCCATGATATGTACTAGGCCAGATGTATCATATGTCTTGAGTGCTACGAGTCGTTACCAATCAGATCTAGGAAAGGCCCATTGGACTGCGACCAAGAATATCCTAAAGTACCTGAAAAGGAACAAGGATAAATTCCTGGTATATGGTGGTTCAGAAGAATTAGTTGTTGAAGGTTATACCGACGCAAGCTTCTAGATAGACATAGAAGATTTAAAATCGCAATATGGATATGTATTTTGTCTAAATGGAGGAGCGTTCTGTTGGAAGAGTGCCAAGCAGAGTACAACTGCAGATTCTACAACTGAAGCCGAGTAATTAGCAGCTACTGAAGCGGCTAAGGAGGCTGTTTGGATTCGTAAGTTCATTGGTGAACTTGATGTTGTACCCTCCATAAAGGGTCCAATAGCCCTCTTTTGTGACAACAATGGAGCTATTGCTCAGGCCATAGAGCCAAGGGAACATCAAAAAGTCAAACATGTCAAACGGCGGTTTCACATGATTCGAGAATGGAAATCAGAAGGTGAAATCAGAATTTGCAAAGTTGGAACGGATGACAACGTAGCCAATCCAATTACTAAACCTTTTCCTCAAGTAAAGCACAACAAGCACGTTGAGGCAATTAGAATCAGGCATGTAAGAGACTGGCTTTGATTTCCTTGTTTAGTGTTTTAGTTAAATTTTGAACATTTAATGTAAGACACTAAGAAAAATCATTCAAGTTTTGGAGTAATATAAATTTGATGTTATATTTTATTACTCTGTTTGCTATTTTATTGTGGTTTAGGATTAAATAATGAGTCCATTCTATCCTTGAAATATTCAAAATAGGGTATCAAGACCAGTCTTGATAAGGAAACACCTATTAAGTTAACATTGAATATTATAATCGAAAATTGTCCCTAATCGAGTTCATTTAAACGATGGACGATTAATGACCAATTGAGATTAGTGTGTAGTTTGAATTACAGCATTGTTTCTTGTGCTACAAGGACATGATTGTCATAAATCATTTGCACAGGTATTGGTTTAGAACCATAGTGGATCGACCTATGAGAATACTTTAAAGAGATTAAAGATCGTCATGAAGTATACTTCTCATTATGGCTATTGGAACCTATTTCCTTAACCATGAGTATTGTGAGTTCTCTTGTTTGAGTACTAGTCCGTTTTGATGTTGTCAAACGTCTGCTGTAATAGGGGATTATAACGGCAACACTCGGGCGACTAGGTCCTCTCAGTAAGAGGAGCTACATTACAAGACTGAGAATGTCCCCTTACTAAAATAGGGAAGATGTCTTTGTTGTATACAAGGCCTCTCGTAGAGCGAGACTGTAAAAATGCATGGCTGTGCTCGGATGGATTTTAGAAATCATCTATTTATTTACTGTCGGACTTGGAATCGAGAAACACTTCTGGATGTAATAAGGATGATGAAATAATCTTACCTTATAGTTCATGAAGAGACATAGGAAATAGGCAATACACTAAATGTTCATGAAGGACAAGTGGGAGATTGAAAGGAATGGTGCTTCGAACAAGTGTACTATTCCGTTAGTGGGTTCAGAATTATTAGAAAGCTAATATATTCAGTGAGGTCAAGTGATCGGAATGCCTGGGTGAAGGCCGCTTCCGATCAGTAATATTAATGAATAATTAATATTACAGCTTAATCTTGACTGAACCCTTCGGGTCACACCCAAGCATTCAACAAACCGAACCGACGAATTAATTCGGAAGGAATTAATGAGTCGACCGAGTAATATTTATTTAGACGTCGGAAATTCGAGCTTAGAGCGTCGAAACCGAGCGTCGAAAGTCGAGTCGAAAAATAGTGAAAGACGAGACGAGAAATAGTAATAAACCAACAAAAGACGAAAATACCTCTAGCATTAGAATGCCCAAGCAAACCGAGTGCTAAGGGCGTATGGCCTAGCATGGTGGCTAGCATGCGCACCAAGCCGAGCCTAGGCTGGCTGGTGTGTGCTAGCGCACCCATGCTAGCATCGCAAGGCTAGGCACTGCCTAGTGCGTGCTAGCATGCTAGGCACAGCCTTGTGCGCGCAATGGCTAGCAAGCCATGCCGCAACAAGCTGCACCAGCTAGCACGCTAGGCGCGCCAGCTCGCCACATCTAGCAGCAGCATGGCTAGGCCATTGCTTGCAGCCTAGCAGCGTTGGCCAAGGCACAAGGCCAGCAGCAGCCCGCACAAGCATGCTAGGCTTGCTGGCCAGCAGCGCCTGGCAGCCCGCATGCGAGTACTGGGCCTGCTGGGCTTGCTGGGCGTGGCTGCCACGGACAGCAGCACATGGAAACCCACCTTGGCTGCCTTGGTGCCCAAGGGTGGGTGCCATGTGGCTTATGGTCCTTGAGTGTGTGTGGAGTGAGGTGGCCGGTTATGGGAGAGGGAGTGGGGAGCAATTTTGGTCCCCCCTTCTCCAAGTGGTCCTCACCTAACCACTCACATGAGCTTGCCACTTGTTGATTTATTACTAGCTTGATTATTAATTTTATTTTAGCTTTAAAATAAAATGGAAAAATCATACTATCCCACATTGATGGGAGAGTAAATGATACTCCCATCATTTCCTATAAATACCTAAGTATGGGCATTGGGAATGATGCTTGAGTAAGAGTTGGAAAAGGCATCACAATTAGTGAAAACCTTTGAACTCAATATAATTACTCGGGTTTTATTGGTCGGGTCTTGCTAACCCCAAGACATTGAACCTAGTCGGTTTTGTTGGTGCGGGTGGACTTCGTTGGAGGTCTCCGTGAGAGCGGGACTTGAAGCTTTCAAATAAGAGCTCATTTTGGAGCAAAGCACGCGTCAAAGGTAATTAGCTTATCTTAATCTTGTGATTAATATAATTATGTTTATGGTTTTATTTATTGCGAGTGCGGTCTTGTTTTTGGGTTTGTTTCCGCGGTGAGTCGGACTCACCAAACCCCAAAAATTCTCACCAACAAGAGGAAGCTCAATGATGAGCTTATCACCCTTCCACATCAAGTGAGTGCTCTCGTCCAACATAAGATGCCTAAGAAGGAAAAAGACCCGGGAAGTTTCACTTTGCCGGTGAAAATTGGGAACATGGAAGCTAGGGGCGCCTTAGCCAATCTTGGAGCAAGTGTTAGTTTAATCCCTCTATCCATTGCTCAAAAACTCAATATTGAGATGATCCCTACAAGGAAGACAATTCAATTGGCCGATCGGTCGGTGAAATTACCTTGTGGAGAGCTTGAGGATGTTCCAATTCAAGTGGGACACATCTACGTGCCTTGTGACTGTGATGGATATGGAGGAAGATGTTAACACTCCTTTGATTTTGGGACGTGAAGCTCTTTAAACTTTGGGGGCGGTCATCAATTGCAAGAACAACACCATCACTTGTGAAGTGGCCGATGAAAAAATTGTCTTTAAATTTTCGAAGTTGCTCAAGACCCCCATGGTTGAAAAATGCTATAGAGTTGATGTTGTGAATGAAGAGCTAGATCGTTTGGGGAGGGTCGTGATGAGGCCTCAAGATCCAATGATAGAAGCCCTTACATGCAAAGAAGAGTTCCACTCTCAAGAGGCTAAAGAATTTCTCATGGCAATGGAGGAATCCTCAAAGGAGGAAGTTGAACAACAAGTTGAGACCGAGCTTGAGTCCAAGGAGGAGAAATTGGATGAGAGTTCTATGCCTCCTCCCAAGGTAGAACTCAAAACCCTTCCCCCTTCTTTGAAATATGCTTTTCTTGATAAGGAGGGAAAATACCCTACTATTGTCAATGCTACCCTAGATGGTCTTAATTTGGAAAAACTTCTTGATGTTTTAAGGAAATATAGGGATGTGATAGGGTATAGCATTGATGATATTAAAGGTATTAGCCCTTCTTTATGCATGCATCGTATTCATCTTGAAGATGATCATTCCACCTCCATTGAACCTCAAAGAAGGTTGAACCCCCACCTTTAAGAGGTTGTGAAGAAAGAAATTTTGAAACTACGTGAGGCGGGCATCATCTATGTTGTCTCCGATAGCAAATGGGTTAGCCCGGTTCATGTGGTTCCAAAGAAGGGTGGAATGACCATAATCAAGGATGAAAAGGGAGAGAAAATCTCCACCCAGACGGTGACCGGGTGGAGAATGTGCATTGATTATAGGAGATTGAACAAAAACACCAAGAAAGATCATTTTCCTCTCCCTTTCATGGACCAAATGCTTGAAAGGCTTTCTAACCATGCTTTCTTTTGTTTCTTGGATGGGTATTTCAGATTTTTCCAAATCCCTATCCATCCAAGTGACCAAGAGAAAACTACTTTCACATGTCCATATGGGACATTTGCATACCGAAGAATGCCATTCGGATTATGCAATGCTCCTTCTACTTTTCAAAGATGCATGACTTCCATTTTCTCTGAGATGCTTGAAAAAGAAATTGAGGTTTTCATGGATGATTTTAGTGTTGGTGGCTCGTCTTTTGATACTTGTCTTTTTAACCTTGAAAAAGTTTTGAAAAGGTGTCAAGAGACGAGTTTGGTTTTAAATTGGGAAAAGTGCCATTTTATGGTTGAGGAGGGCTTTGTCCTCGGCCATAAGGTTTCAAAAAATGGCATTAAAGTAGATCCGGAAAAGGTTTCGGTGATTGAAAAATTGCCCCCTCCTACTTCCATCACGGGGGTACGGGCTTTTCTTGGGCATGTCGGTTTTTACCGGAGGTTTATCAAAGATTTTTCTTCAATCGCCAAACCCTTGACCGAATTACTCAAAAAAGAGGTTGTTTTTTACTTTAATGAGGCTCGCCTTGAGGCGTTTCGTAAGCTCAAGGAAACTATCATTTCTTCTCCCGTTGTGCAAGCTCCGGATTGGAGCTTGCCTTTTGAGCTAATGTGCGATGCTAGTGACTTTGCAGTAGGTGCCGTTCTTAGTCAAAAGAAACAAGGAAAATCATGTGTCATCTACTACGCAAGTCGGACTCTAGATGAGGCTCAAAGGAATTACACAACAACGGAGAAAGAGATGTTAGCGGTAGTGTTTGCATTCGATAAGTTTCGGTCCTATCTCATTTGCTCAAAATTTATCGTGTACATGGATCACATCGCGGTGCAGTATCTCATGACCAAGAAAGAAGCAAAGCCTCGCTTGATCCGTTGGGTTCTCTCTCTCCAAGACTTTCACATGGAAATGAGGGATAAGAAGGGAGCGGAGAACTATGTAGCGGATCATTTGTCTAGGCTACCATTTGAGAACAAGGAGGATGTACCGATTAATGATGAGATAGGATTCGAGGCTCTCATGGCTTTGGTGTCAATTTCTACCCCTTGGTACAAGGATATAGCCAACTATCTTGCGTGTGGAGTCGTTCCCCCGGAGTACTCTTCACAACAAAAGAAGAAGTTTTTCAAGAAGGTGAGAAGATACTTTTGGAATGACCCATACCTATTCAAGCAATGTGGAGATGGCCTTTATCGGAAGTGCATTTCAGATCATGAAATTCAAGGTGTTCTTGAGCATTGCCACTCACTACCATGTGGAGGACATGGTGGTGTTGACAAAACAGTGGCTAAAATCTCTCAATCCTTATTGTGGTGGTCGACAATGCATAGAGACGCCCACCAATTCGTTGCGCAATGTGATAGATGTCAAAGGAGCGGAGGCATTACCAAGAGGGACGAAATGCCCCAACAAAGTATTCTAGAAGTGGAACCCTTTGATGTTTGGGAGGTAGATTTCATGGGACCTTTCGTTTCTTCTTGTGGGAATCTATATATCTTGGTAGCGGTCGATTATGTGACAAAATGGATTGAAGCCATACCCTCACCTACCAATGATCACAAGGTTGTGCTTAAGCTCCTAAAGAATATCATCTTTCCTAGGTTTGGAGTTCCGAGGGTGCTAATTAGTGATGGAGGCTCTCATTTTGCTAAAAAGCAATTTGAAGCTCTTCTCAAGAGGTATAGCGTTCATCACAAGGTTGGATTACCTTACCACCCTCAAATCAAGGACAAGTGGAGGCCTCGAATCGTGAAATCAAAAATCTTCTTGAAAGGATGGTGAACAAATCAAGGAAAGATTGGTCTCTCAAACTTGATGACACGCTATGGGCTCTAAGGACGGCGTACAAGACTCTAATCGGCACGACCCCCTATAGGTTGGTTTGTGGAAAGGCTTGTCACTTGTCGGTTGAGTTGGAGTACAAGGCTTGGTGGGCCATCAAAGAGCTCAATATGGATTTATCGTTGGCCGGTGAGAAGAGATTGCTTAAGCTCAATGAATTTGAAAAGCTTAGAGATGATGCTTATGAAAGCTCAAGGTTATATAAGGAGAAGACCAAAAAGTGGCATGACCAACATATTCGAAACAAGAACTTTAAGGTTGGAGACAAGGTTTTGCTTTTCAACTCAAGGCTTCGTTTGTTTCCAGGTAAACTCAAGTCAAAGTGGTCGGGTCCTTTTGTGATTTAAAAGACTACTCCTTATGGCTCCGTTGAGTTAGATGCGGATGGTAACAAGTTTATGGTTAATGGTCATCGTTTAAAGCATTACTTTTGCAAGGAAGAAGTTGGTATCATCGAATGTATATTGCTTGATCCTTTGGATCCCAAGCCTCCCACTTGAAGGATTTTTCTCATGGTCAAGCTAGTGACCTCATAAAGAAGCGCTTCTCGGGAGGCAACCCGAGTTTCTAATTCCTTTCTAATCTTTTTTTTAGAATATTCCGATTTCACTTTCTCCTTTCTGAATTTGAATTTGAATTTGATTTTTTTTTTCACCCTTTTGGTTCATAGGTGTTTGGATGATGAAGGAACAAGGATTTTATATTTCGAAGATGTGAGGATAAATCGAGATTACTCTGCGCGACCCTGTGCGCGACACCTGTGCGGGTGCGTAGTGTGATCTGTGCGGGAGCGCAGGCACTGTCAGAACCCGCACATATTTATTCACAAATTGAAGCTCGAGGCAGAAAGTTTGCGCGACTTGCTGTGCGACCTATGTGCGGGCGTGCATGGTTCCTGTGCGGGCGCGCGTTCACTGTCAGAACCCGCACATATTTTATCAAAAGTTGAGGTTCGAGATAGAGAGTTTGCGCGACCTAGTGCGCGACTTGTTTGCGGGCGCGCAGCTCATCTGTGCGGGCGCGCAGATCAGGAAAATCGGGTTTTAACCCTCTTCTTCCCGATTTCATTCTCATATTTTCAAAACCCAATTTTCATGCTCTCTTCTCTCTCCTCACAAACCCAAACCCTAACCTTCAAACTTCACCCATTTTTCACAAATTCCGTTGATTTTCTTTCAAATCCATCAAAAACTTTCACTCTACTCACAAATTCACCCACTTTCTCTCTCCAAAATACCCAAAATCCCCCATTTTCATGGTTTGCAAGCTTCATTGAAGGTGGTGTTCTTGGAGACTCTTAGTGGTGTTCAAGCTTCTACAAAGTGGTATAACTCTAAATTTTGCTATTTTATTACTTAATTTCACTTATTTATGCAAAATTTTTAGTTATTAAACATGAATTAGCTTGAGTGAATTGCATGTGATTTTGGTTTTCTTTGTGAGGGATTTGTTGGTTATTAGTGTGAAATTTAGTGATTTTGGGGACATTGCTGTTAATACTATTGTTTTGGAAGCCATTTTCATGAAATTAAGTTGAGAAATTTGGTGTTTGAATTGTTGATAATGCAACTAATTTCATGAGAATTGCTTGCTATCATAATGTGTTTTGATTGACTGCTTTGTTGTTGATTCTTGTTGTCTTGGGCGTTATATTTGTATGGTTAGTTGTTAGCACTAACCCTTTTGCAGATTGTTGAGACTTGAGTTGTTGTTGTTGTTTTCCAATTGTTGGTTAAGTTCGAAGGTAGTTCTCCTTTTGGTTGGGATTTTTGTATTGGTTGAACATAATGAGCAAAAGAAATAGCAGAAAGGAGCCCAGGTTAACGGTTGAAGAACCAAGTACCCAAAAAACTCAAGCTCAAGGACCTAATGTTCCCCCTAGATTGAGATTTTTGAACAAGGTCCATGCTACGTTCTTCAACGACCTTCACGGACGAAAGTTAAATCCCTCCCGACACTATGATCAACGCTCCATGAGAGCTTTAGGGACTGACGACGATATAAGGTCGCTCCTTGATAACTTGGGGATGAGTGAGTTCATCAAACATCAATACCGAACTTATAAGGAGCCAACCTTCGAATTCTTGGCCTCTTTTGAAAAAGAGCCTCTTGGGAACGACTTCCAAATTTCCTTTCAACTGTTCAACAACCGGCACTCTATGACTCTGAGTGATCTTAATGTATTGTTGGATTTGAACCCCGAGGCAGACCTCCTTGCCCCTTCATTGAGCTTGTTCCCTAAGTACGATGCATTTAGATGGTGGCAAACGATTACTGACTTTGAAGAGTTCAACACCAGGTATTCGGTGGCCAACCATATTATCCACCCTGTGCTCCGTATTCTACACCGCATTCTGGGGTTTGCGGTGTTTAGCAAGCAGGATTTGAGCAAGCTCTCGCATGAGGAGCTATTTACTTTGTGGGTAGCCACTAGGGAGGAATTGAAAGGGCGGCTCAATATGGGGTACTGGTTCGTCTTGTGCTGCGAGGCAATCAAGTCGGGCCACAAGACAGGAGAAATTGCCCTCGGTGGGATGATTACAAGGATTGCCAAGAAGCTCAACTATGAACGCTTCTTCCCCTTGTGCACTCAAGTGGGGGCCGACAAAGATCTATTCATCGACATTCAGCAGATGAGAAGGCCGGGGTTCCTCCAAGGAATTTCAGATGCCAACAATTTTCATGCCTGGATAGTTGACAGAGAGCACCATTGTATCTTGCCATACCCCAGCTGTACATCCCTGGAGCGGAATGCAAGGAATGTATGGAAGATTCCGGGAGATAATGGTGTGCTACCCACTTCTTTGGGTGGATTAAGGAATTTGGAAGTCGGCCAACAACAACAACAACAGCAACAACAGCAGCAACAACAACAACAACAACAGCAACAACAACAACAGTAGCAGCAGCAGCAACAACAACAACAACAACAACAACAACAACAACAACAACATCATCAGCAACATCATCAAGGCATGAGTAGCCTTGAACAACAAATGATGAGCATGCAACTTGGCATGCAAAGCATAATGGAGAACCAGCAGGGTATGTTTCTGCAAACCCAAGCTCTTTATGGTGCGGCCGTGGATAGGGGTGAGGTCACCCCCTGGTAAACTACCCCTATTGGCCACCCCAACAAGGGCCGGTCCCTGGGTGGCAGGGATCCCAACCTACTTGGCCCTATTGGCAAGGGCCCTCCTCCCACGGTGTTCCCCAGGTAGACTACCCGATGGAAATCGGGTACGATTATCGTGCCCCCGGGGGGAGCGATTTTCGGGGTGAACCCAATTATCCATATGTCGACCCTACCCACCCATCCC
The DNA here is from genome assembly GCA_024500155.1 of Chenopodium formosanum. Lineage (NCBI taxonomy): Eukaryota > Viridiplantae > Streptophyta > Magnoliopsida > Caryophyllales > Amaranthaceae > Chenopodium > Chenopodium formosanum. The sequence continues at coordinate 46,965,591 of CM044865.1, forward strand.
CTCTTCAGCTTCCCGCCCCTTTCGACCCGTTGCCTCAATGGCAACAAGACCTCTTTCGAGGTCACTATGGTTGGCCTCCGGGTTACTCCGATGGTTGGGACCCTCACGACATCCCTCCGAACGGTTTCTCTTACGATACCGAGGATGATGGAGATGATGACGAAGCCGGCCCTAGTGGCCACTAGCCCCCCTTGTTCTTTATTTCTCCCCTTTGTCCCCTCCCAATGTTTATAATTTGGCGCACCGCGGACGATGTATTGTTTTAGTGTGGGGGGGGGTATGTAAGAGGCAAAGGGATTTTTTTTTATAGTGTGGGGGAAGTCTTGTCTTCATGCTAGTGTGGGGGGGATTTCATTGTAGGTGGTAGAGCTCTCATGGTTCGGTTGGCTTTATCATGTTTTGATGTTGATTTATCTGCTTTATTGTGATGATTATGTCCCTGGGTGATTTTGATAAGTGTTTGCTAATGAATTTTCAAGTGTTTGTGTAGGTGATGGTGCTCCCATGAGGAAAAATCCAAACTCCCGATAGTCCAAACTTCCCTTAATCCAAATTTCTTTTAGTATATTTTATTTTATTTCTATTTCTTCTTTTTATTTAAATTCTTAGTTTCTTTCTTTGATTTTTAACTTTTTATTTTATTTTTGTTTCATCTCAGTTGTTTCTTTCATTTTGGCTTACTTTTGAAGCTTGGAAATGGAGATAAAGGCAGTCAAAGGGCAATTCGAGCCCCCCTCGATGAGATTGCATAATTTATCTTGTCTTCATTTTAAGCGGCATTTGGTGAGACCTTTCCTCTCTTTTATTTTCTTTTTCCTTGGGCGTTTAGCTTAGGTTTAGCTTAGGAAGAAGTTGAATGGTTCGAGGATGTTTGCTTTTGGTTCTATGGAACCTGGGATCGTTGATGTTGTTATCGAACGATCACTTGTATGACGATTGGGATTTAATTGAATTATATGCCTCGTATGTGAACCCTTTTGATTTCTTCCTCTTTCTTTTCTTTTGTTTTGTTTTCCCCTTTTTGTGTTACAAGCATAATTATGACAATTTGAAATGATTTTTGATGTGTAATTTTCTCACTCTTTTGGATTGGTTTGCCTCGATGTGTCTTTAAATGCTTATCTACCTAATTGATGAGGGTTTACACGGTTTGAGAATGCTTTGGATTGAGTTAGACACATTGTAAGCTATGGTAGCCCGGTTGAGAACTTTTGAGGACGTTTGAACCCCTAGTTCACGGGAAAGTGGTAAGATGGTGTTGCTCTCTATGGTGGATAGGATTCCCTTGGTTAGTATTTGCTATATTTCTTATCCCGTGTGAGCGTCATTTGTTCTAGCCTTCATCATTCTTGTGAGCGGCACTTAGGATCCTCAACTATGCATGTTTTTATCTTTGTGTTGGCGTCTAGCTCCCAAGATCGTGACCATATAACTCTAGAGGAGGAGGAGGGCATTTCTTCTCATTTTTCTTTGTTTTCTTTGTGTTTTGTTACAAATTTGGTTTTCATTTTTACATTCACCCTCTTGCTAATCAATTTGAGCCTTATTTCCCCTTTCTTGACTTAGCCACATTACAAACCTATCGGCCTATGTTCTACCAACCCTTGTAGTTAGGGAAGCATTGGCTTGTGAGGTTCAAGTTTGATAATGTTGAAATTGAGCAAGAAAGTTGTGTAATTTGATTCAAATAAGGTTTTGAAAGGCTATTCATGAAAAGAGTACACAAAAAGGCTTGGCAAGAAAGTTGAAAGGACTTGAAATTCATGAAAACCAAGCAAAAAAAATGAAAAAAATGAAAAAGATTGAAGTAATGTGGTGGGTTTGTTTCGAAAGGTAGTAAGTTTGAAGAATAGGTTCAATTCTTAGGATGTTCTTGAGAGATGGCCACTCTTACGCTTCACTTAGGAATTGCCACCAAAATTTTCAAATTGAAAAAAATGAAAAAAAAATGAAAAAAATGAAAAAAAATGAAAAAGATTGAAGTAATGTGGTGGGTTTGTTTCGAAAGGTAGTAAGTTTGAAGAATAGGTTCAATTCTTAGGATGTTCTTGAGAGATGGCCACTCTTACGCTTCACTTAGAAATTGCCACCAAAATTTTCAAATTGTTTCCCAACCATAACCCCTAGCCATGACATTACAACCCTACTTAAGACCCTTGGATTCTAGAGGGGCGTGGTCAAAGAACGGTGAAGGGAGATAGATTTCAACCCTATGGAGAGAGTATGCATAGTTGAGATGTCGGGATGACCTTATGACTCCAAATAAAATTTTCTTTTTCGAGTTCCCTCGAGTAACCATGAGGAGCTAGCTAGGGGATGAATTGAAGCTAGTGGAGAAAACGCGGACCGTCTTAGTTGGGGCTAAGGCGTAGAATGAAATCATTAGTTCTCTACGCTTAGCTTAGGTTTGTATTTTTCAACCTTGAGCATCTTGGAACATGTTTTCCCTCCTTGAATTGAGAAAGATAAGTATTCTTTGGTGCATTTATTTGCAAATGAGTCCAAATTGAGCATTCTATTACCTTGAGGTTTGATTGGTTTTGCGAAAACCTTGTCATGTTATGTTTGTTGTGTTTGTCTTTTCGTTCCGGTTTTCCTTGCTTGAGGACAAGCAAGAGGCAAGTGTGGGGGATTTTGATGAGTGGCATTTATGCCACTCTTTTATCCTTTTTCTCTAAGGATTCTCCCCTCATTTGCGCTTGTTTGGCCCTTTTTCTAAGCATTTTTACTTAGTTTTGCTTCCTTTTTCCTTTTCTCCCTTATCTTTCCTTCTCTTAGTCTTCTCGCTTTGTTTTTATTTTGATTTCCATGCTTTGGTTTTGTAGGTATTATGTGCCGAAAGAAAGAGGATATCAAGAAGCCAAGATGGCTGTTGTGCACGGGGTACTGTGCGGCTTCTGTGCGGGCGCACATGTGAGGCTGTACGGGCGTGCAGCCCTGTCAGAACCCGCACAACCAGACTGAAGAAACAGAGCCTAACTAGAGAGTTTGCGCGACCTTACGCGCGACTTGTGTGCGGGCGCACACATCTGATGCGCGGGCGCGCAGGACTTATGTGCGGGCGCGCTGATTTTCCCCGTACCCTCAAAGTTGCGGCCACGCACTACGTTGAGAGGGCGCACAAACATTCTGTGCGGGCGCACAGCTCATCTGTGCGGGCGCGCACGGCTGGGTTTTCGATTTTTTTGCGCCTTATTGTCCAAGTCTCTTTCTTTTCGGGGGAGCCACATATATATGGACGGGACTCTTTGTAATAGAAAACACTTAGTACTAATTCCATAGAACATTAGCCTAATCTAGAGAGAGAAAAAATAGATTGTTATTCAAGCTTCCTTTATTGTATTCAACTTTGCTCAAGCTTTAATCTTCCATGAATCAAGCAAATATCCAAGTTTTCATCTTTCTTCAATCCTTTCTTTAGTAATCTCTTCTTCTTTCCTTTAATATTATTTATTTGTTTTATTGTTACTTATTTTTGTCCATCTTATTAGTTTATCTAGTTATTATTGATTTCATATATTTCAATCATGTTTTGTTTTGAGTTTCTTGTGTTTATTTCTAGTTTTGATATTATGTTTAATCTCCCTTCTCTAGGCTAAACTCTTAGCTAGGGGAAGGGGGTGGAAGATATGCATTGAATGGTGGATGAATGATGATAGTTGGATTGATTACATGCCTTAAATTGATGAAAGACATGATTTTTAATGGCTTGAGATTATTGTTGCACTTTATTTGATTGCCTTCTAGTTTAAATGCATGAAAATGATTTGAACTAGATTAGGATCACCTCTATTTTAATGATTGCATGAGAATGAGTTGTTAAAATGGAGTTTCATTTATTGTGCTTCTTTATTCTCTTGATTTGCTTATGTCTAATAGGATGCATGAGAATGATCCTAATTAGCATAGACTTCTTTCATTGATTTGCCTAGACTATTGCATGAGAATGAATTGTTTAGGTAGAATCTTTTGTTCTTTGGCATGTTCATCATGATAACTATCATTGTTCCCCTCTTTCTAATCATGTTTGAAACCCCCGAACCCCTAGCGTCATTTTCTATTGATTTTAACCATCATTTTCTTGCTTACTTGTAGTTTTAGTGTTCTACTCAACAAAACCTACAAAACAATCCCCTTTTCACTCTTGCATTAGTGATATTTGATGTTGAATTTGCGTGCTTCCCTAGTGGTTCTACCCTTTACTTGCCACTAACTAGTTTAGTGTAGGTTTAGGTATTATAAATGATTAATTTGATTAGGGGAGTAGTTTAACAACCTATGTTATCCCGATCACATCTTTTTTTGGCCTCCTGTCCCGACAGGAAGTGCAATGACGATAAATAAAACCATCTCCGTGTTGGATCGAAGTGAAGAATACTTGTGGATAACTGGTTAAGCCACAAAACACAAAGGACTAGCCCAAATTAAAGAAAAAGCCAAAACAAAGGTCCAATTAACTAAACCCGATCATAATTAGGCTTAAGCCCGGGCTTAAAACATAATAATGACGAATTTAGGAGTGCCTAGGTTAAATCTTAGTGCTACCGCAGAAAAAGCCGCGCGCATCTCAAAGAGTCGCACTAGGCTGCCGCGCGCAACACATTTAGTTGCGCGCGACACCTAGTGCAACCCCCAGAGTTGCGATGCGAAAGATTCAGAATTATACGGAAATTATGAAATTGAATCATACCATAAAGCCACGCGCAAGACAATTAGTTGCGCTGCACAGAGCAGCGCAATCTAATCACTTGCGCTGGGATGCCGCGCGCATCTCATTCTGTTGCGCGCGACACCTGCTGCGCAGAATGCTCGAAACCATAAACCTAATCATTTCCCTATAAATACGAGATTAGACCGAGGCTTAAATAGACAGAAATTAACCTAAAACTCTGGCAAAATAACTTGTGAACTTGTGCAACATAGCCCCTCTTGTCCTAAACACTCACCCTTTTGATACTTTGTTACTACGGTGGAGGTTCCCCAACAAGAAGGAGTCCATAAGTGTTCTAAAAGAAGATCTAGCAAAGAGAAGTGGTAAATTCCCGAGCACTTAGTTAAATCACATTTATTTTCTTGTTTAAAAGGACTTTAATTAATTAATTCGTGTTGTTTGATCACCTTTAAAATAATTAATTAATCAATTCCACATAGTCTCTTGCGTTAAATAAAGATTAGAATTGAATCAAATAATTGTTAGTTGATTACTTAAGCCAAAGCGAATCTTGTTTATTTTCTTGTTCTTTTCACCAATTTGATTAAATAAGAATAATGACATTACGATGTAATTCCTACGTGAATTAATGCTTGTAAATAAAATCAACTAACATAGTTTTAGGTATCGCATTGCATATATTGTTTGGTGATGAAATTGTAAAAAAGGAAGAGCTAGTAGAGGCCGCACTAGGGCTAGGATAACGATTCCCTTCTAAAAGGAACACTATTTTAGTACCCTCGCTCCCGAACTCATTTCTGGTTTATAGACCAATTTGGGAATGGGTAAACTTATTATTCGTGCTAAGTATTCCATAAACCCCACATAGAAGAAAGGCATGAACGAGGTTTATGAGTTTTTCCTAAAACTCATTGGCGACTCCTACTTATTTCTTACAAAAAAGCGTAATGATAGAATCAATTCTAATTCAAGGTCCCCCAAACAGTCAGGAATTCAAATCCTACTACACCCTAACAACTGTAAAGTCCTAGGCTTTTAAGTGGCCAAGGGCATTTAAGGAGAGTACCCCTTACGATGGAAACAAACACAAGGTATGGGTTTTGGTCATTCCAAACCCATACCTTATACCTAATATGCTTGAACCAAACACCCCCTTAAAATAATACATTAAATATAAAATTATAGCTTTGAAATAGGCATTTGTATTTAGAAAACTAACCATGAAGAAGATAAAGGAATAGGTTTAAAGAGAATTGAATTTTCGTAGGAAAGAATAGGCAGAACTTGCAGAGGCCATAACTAATTCAATATAACTTCGAATTGGGTGATTCTTGAGCCTAACCTCAAGAATTTTTTTAGAGGAACAATCTTTTATGAAATGTCAATACCTTAAAAACTAGCCATAAGTGCCTAAAAATTTGATTCAAAGATAAACGTGCTGATTTGTAAGAAAAGTATGAAAAGGTTTACGGAAAAGAAGAAGAAGAGAGAAGAAGAGAATTGGGTTTTGGTGTGAAGAATATGAGAGGTATGAAGAGGTACTTATAGGATAGCTCATGCAATAATTATGGTAAGAGAATTTGAGAAGAATTATGGCAAGTAGGGTTTATGGAATTTCTTAGAGAAGTGAATAAAGAAATATGTAAACTTTTGATATTAAGGTGATTAAGAATAATAGCATTTAGGAAAGTGTGTTTGTCATGAAAATAATATGGAAAAAGAGATTACTTAGGGAATAATCAAAGATGAAATAAGGTAGGGAAATAACATGATCAAATCTTTGTGAGATGGAAAATAAAATTAAGGAAAATAAGAGATTTTAAGGAGATAATTAAAAATACAATTTACCAAAATAAATCACCCAAAATCCATCCAAAGTGGCCGAAAATTTTGAGCTTCCATAGCTCCAATTTTCGGACCCTTTATGTAGAATTTAGGAAGTTATTTTGCTATATTTAAGGATTAAAAATCATCGTGTAAATAATATCTATTTATAAAATAATTAATTAAAAAGATACCAATTATTCACTAAATAAATTAACCTAGAAAATCAGATTTTCCACATTAGGAAAATCCAAAATTCTTGTCAATCATTAGAAAATTTCAAACCTATTAATTAAATAATAAAATATAGTATTTCTTTAATTAAAATATCCAAAATATATAAATAATCCGGTTTTTAAAATAAAAATAAATGGATATTAAATCTTATCCAAAATCCAAAAATAATATTTGAGTTTTTAAAATACTTTTGGCATCAAAATTCAAATATCATTTTGGCTCCAAAATTCAAATAGTAAAATAAATTACTACAATACCCTTTTTTATAGAACACTAATTAATAAATTAATTATAAATACATTTCAAAAATACGGGGTATTACAGTTTACCCTCCATAAAAGAAGTTTCGTCCCGAAACTTAGCTAAAATAAAAAGAAATATCGATTTTAAATTCTTAGACTCATGCACATCCTAACTAAACTCAAGATCATAACTAACTCAAGAAAGACTCAAATTTACTTAGAAATGACTCAAAAAGCAAACGCGCAAAAGTCAATCGCCCTCTGTAGACACCTAAAAATGTCTCCCCAAAACCAAACCCGATGATGAACAATCTTTCACCGCCATTATTGGTCAGGTTGAGTATTTAATCTTTGAAGTGCTTAAATCCACATTCAATCCCAATAAATTTCATTCCTATCCCATTTCCCCAAACCACAACTTATTTTTCTACTTTCGTGCCTTTAAACCCAAAATAATTCATTTCGTGTCCTTTAAAATTATTCATGTCGTGTCCTTTATACAAAAACGTTTAGTCCAGTTTATTTTGTCCATAATCTGGGTTCAACTATGGAATAGTTGGATGGGGCTTGAAAAGAGCTTTCCTACGATATATTATAACCCCAAATCCGAGTTATAAAGAATAAGTTATGACCAAAATATTAAAAAGAGCTCAAACCGAACCTAAGCCCACCTTACCTACGACTCAATGATCATGTGGAGGGTCCAAAGGATTTAATACAATTCCTATAACAAATTAGGATTAATTAGAAGTTTCTATAAGTTTCTAAAAGATCTTAATTATCCTTTTTGAAAAGATAAGATTAAAGAGTTTGAAATTGAATAAAACTTTTCTTTTTGAAAGTCCTAAATCTATTCGAATTGAAAGACTTTCAAAGATAGACAGATATTACTTTTGTGCCTCATAGTTTTTATCCAAATCTTGATGGTTGGATAAACCTTGAAATTATCTTTTCAATGATATATTATAATATCAATTCCTAGCTATAATGGAAAGATATGAATGAAATATCAAACTCTGTCCAAAACTGACACTGTCCCACTATTTTGACCATATCTTTTATTCTACAAAGCATTTTAATCTGATTTCAATTGGGTTAGAAATTATATTTCAACATATTTCCAACAACATATTATTTATATTATTCCGATTTCTGGATCAAAAGATATGATAAAAACAAAATCTTTAAAAACTGTTGTCTATCGCAAGAGTATTATTCCAATTCGAGTTCTTATCTTTTCTTAATTCTTTGACCCTTCTTTTTCCTTATAAATAGAGGTCATATCTACCCTTTTTTAATGATCAAAAAGGTTGATCACTCTAGGGAATATTTCAAGCATTACCCCAAACTTGAACCCAACTGTGATCATACACTTAAGCATGGTGGCGTCCAAAGGGAAAGAAGCTAGAGCAAAAGAGTCGCCAACAAGTTTTAGGAACTTGTAAACCGTTCACGAGGTGAAGATTACACCTCTTAACGGTCCAAGAGATCGTCAACTCCAAAAGGTCTGGAACCATGACTAGAAGTTCGGGGATAAAGGTACAAATCCAACCTAAAAGAAATTGAACCTGCCCTAATAATAGGCCTCTACTTTATTCTGATCGTATTCATGTGCACTTTCTGACTAACATGCAATTAATAGGTTTACCCTAAACCTATTTATCTATGTTGGTTGAATATTAATGCACAAACAAGTCTATTATTGGCAATCACTTGAATTATAATCATATTAACCCTAAACAAGATAATTAATTATCTTATTAAGCGCGATGACAAGTACAAATTCCCTTTAAACACGCATAAAAAGTGTGATCTAGCAATAACAATAAATATAATCAAGCAACATAATAATCATCATAAACAATAATAATAAAAATAATTATAATAATTATAATAAAAAATCATCAACATCATATTAAAGCATAATAATAGCAAGATCCTAGGCATGATACTAACAAGATTAATAACAAACCCTAGCATGTCACTAAGCAATAAAAATCAAATATTTATCCCTAACATGATTCTAACATGAACATTAGGAAGAGAAAATATGAAGCATCATAACAATCATACTTTTTATAAGGAACTTATTCTTTACCCTAAACATGATACTGGAAAGATCAAAACGCCCTAACATGACACTAGGAATCATAATAACAACTTAGACATGATTTCTATATCATAAAATCAATTAAAGCACTTACTTGGATGCCTCGTATCTCTTTCTAATAACAAAATACATACGTAAGTAACTTCAAGGAAAATAATAAAATCAAAACAATCAAATTAAATAATTGAAAGAGAGATTTGGGACCAAACCCTCAGAAATTAAAACCTTTCACATCTAGAGCGAAGGTAAATTCGAACTTGGATAGGTATGTCTACTGCTAATGTATTAGGAATTGTGTTTGTAAAAGGGTTGGTTTAGAAAGAGAGAGAGAGAATCAAGAAATTCTTGATGAGAATTAGATGAGAAGGATTTATGAGAACAAAGAATTAGAAAGAATAAGAATTGATGATTGAAAACATAATTTTAGGAGGCTATTTATAGAGAAAATCAGCCGGATATGATAAAAAACGAATCAGGGTTTCGAAAAGAATAAAATACGATCGCAGCGTCAAACATGCGCGTGGCGCAAAACGCTGAGTGCAGCGCCAAACGCTAAGTCTGGCGCCAGACGCTAGGCTTGGCGTCCAGCGCTGCAAAATGATTTTTGTGGATTTTGTTTTAATCATATCTTTTTATCCAGAAGTCCAAATAAGTCATATAATATGTTGTTTAAAAGATCTTGAAGTCTTCTTTTGAACTCAATTAAGATCAGATTAAAATCTTTTGTAGATAAAAAGATGTAGCCGAAATAGTGGAAGGGTGTCGGTTTTGGATAGAGTTTCATATCCCATTCATATCTTTTTCGTTACAACTCGGATTTAATATTATAATATATCATTGGAAAGATAATTTCAAGATCTATACAACCATTTAAAATTTGGATAAAGATTATGAGGCACAAAAATAATATCTATCTATCTTTGAACATCTTTAAATTCGAATAGAATTAGGATTTAAAAAAAGGAAAGTTTTCTATAAAAGGAAAGTTTTTATTTAACTCAAATTCTTTAATCTTATCTTTTCAAAAAGGATAATTAAGATCTTTTAGAAACTTATAGAAGCTTATAATTAATCCTAATTAGTTTAGGAATAGGATTAGATGTTTGGACCCTCCACATGATCATTGGGCCGTTGGTAAGATCCAGTCCGAACTCAATTTAGTGTTTTGGCCATAACTTCGTCATTATCCATCGGAATTGGGCTTATAATATATCGTTGGAAAGGTCTTTTCAAGCCCCATCCAACTACACTATTATTAAACCCATATCATGGACCAAAGTAAACAAAAATGCGCATTTTCATAAATAGGGTAAGAAAAGAAATATTTTCAAAAACAGAAAGAAGAGATATTTAAATAAAAACATCCTCGTCACTAGAATTTTCACACTTTCGCTTTGTTCAATAATCAAATGACATGAAAGCTATTCATCACTGGGTTTTGTTTTGGGGAGACATATTTGGGTGTCTACAGAAGCCCTCACTTTGACTGAGTTTGGAGAAACGCAAGTTTCAAAAACAAAAGTCAAAGTATCGATAGGGACGGAGAATGATTCAGAACGTTCTGCGATCCTAAATCATTCTTGTAACACCGATACCTGCAAAACTAGCATTATTTAAACAGATAAGAGAGTTAAGAAACGCGTATTTTGTACCGCCGAGCACACGTCTCTGGAGGTAACCGATTTGTTGCTTTGTTGTTGTGACAACCTTCCACAAGCTAGAGAATGTCATCCTGCTGTTTGTTTTGACAATCTTCTGTAAGCTAGAGAATACCGCCTGAAGACTGCTACGCTTGTAACTGCCTCCAATTCCGCTGTGATAGTCTTCGAAAAGACCACTGCTTGTTGATCCTTAATACTGCTTGAATTTTGTTGTTGATGCTTTAGGTGATGACAATCCTCTTTTCTTTGGGAATAGTTGTTGGGGTTTGGTAAGTCCAACTTACCGCTGAAACGACCCTGACCCAAAGAACCACTCGCAATTAATAAAACCATAAAGCATAACAAATAAACATAAAAGGATAAAATCGGAATATACCTTTGACGCGTGCTTCGCCCGACCTAATGGGCTCTTACTTGAAAGCTTTAGCTCCGAAAATACTGAACCTCCAATGTTATCCACCCACAAAGGACGGACACCGACTTTTTAGGTCCGCTACCTTGGAGTTAGCAAGGTTCGACCAAAACCCGAGTGATTAAATGAGTTCAAAGGTTTTCACAATGGTGATGCCTTTTTCAACTCTCACTCAAGTGATTTTCCCAATACCCCAACTTGGGTATTTATAGGGAAAACAAGAGAGTGAAAAGGCTCTCCCATCAATGTGGGAGAATTTGATTTTTCCATTTTATTTTAAAGCTAAAATAAAATAAATAATAAAACTAGTAATAAATCAACAAGTGGCAAGCTCATGAGAGAGGTTAGGTGAGGACCATTTGGAGGAGGGGTGGACCAAACTTGCTCCCCACTCCCTCTCCAAAAACCGGCCACCTCATTCCTCAAGCCTCCCCTTACAATGTGCCACATGGCACCACACTTGGGCACCAAGGAACCCAAGGTGGGCTGCCATGTGCGGCTTCCATCATGCCCAGCACAAGCGTGCGGGATGCTTGGCGCTGCTGGCTAGCAAGCGTGCACTCGGCCATCAAACCGCGCATCAAGGGTGCGGGCTGCTGCTGAGTGTCGATGCTCCTTGCGTGCGTTAGCCAACACTGCTAGCATGCGATGCTAGCATTGGTGCGTTAGCAAGCACCAGCCAGCCTACGCTCGGCTTGGTGCGCATGCTAGCCACCATGATATACCAAATGCCCCTAGCACTCGGTTTGCTTGGGGCATTCCGATGCTAGGGGTATTTTGGTCTTATTGATTTATTATTTTTGTGTCTCGTCTTTAATTATTTTGACTCGACTTCCGACGCTCGGTTTCGACGCTCTAAGCTCAACTTTCTAACGTCTAAATATTTAATACTCGGGCGACGAATTAATTTTTTCCGAATTAATTCGTCGAGTTAATTCGTTGAGTCGGTTCGTATATTTGCTAGGGTGTGACTCGAAGGGTTCAGTCAAGATTAAGTTGTAATATTAATTATATTAATATTACAGATCGTAAGCGTCCTCCACCCAGGCATTCCGATCACTTGACCTTGCTGAATATATTAGCTTTCTAATAATTCTAAACCCGCTATCAGAATAATACACTTGTTTGAAGGACACCATTCCTTTCAATCTTTCACTTGTCCTTCCGGACAAGTGAGCATTTAGTGTATAGCCTATTTCCTATGTCTCTTCATGTCTCTTCATGAACTATAAGGTAAGATTATTTCGTCATCCTTATTACATCCAGAAGTGTTTCTCGATTCCAAGTCCGACTGTAAATAAATAGATGATTTCTAAAATCCATCCGAGCACAGCCATGCATTTTTACAGTGTCGCTCTACGAGAGACCTTGTATACAACAAAGACATCTTCCCTATTTTAGTAAGGGGACATTCTCAGTCTTGTAATGTAGCTCCTCTTACTGAGAGGACCTAGTCGCCCGAGTGTTGCCGTTATAATCCCCTATTACAGCAGACGTTTGACAACATCAAAACGGACTAGTACTCAAACAAGAGAACTCACAATACTCATGGTTAAGGAAATAGGTTCCAATAGCCATAATGAGAAGTATACTTCATGACGATCTTTAATCTCTTTAAAGTATTCTCATAGGTCGATCCACTATGGTTCTAAACCAATACCTGTGCAAATAATTTATGACAATCATGTCCTTGTAGCACAAGAAACAATGTTGTAATTCAAACTACACACTAATCTCAATTGGCCTTTAATCGTCCATCGTTTAAATGACCTCGATTAGGGACAATTTTCGATTATAATATTCAATGTTAACTTAATAGGTGTTTCTTTATCAAGACTGGTCTTGATACCCTATTTTGAATATTTCAAGAATAGAATGGACTCATTATTTAATCCTAAACCACTATAAAATAGCAAACAGAGTAATAAAATATTACATCAAATTTATATTACTCCAAAACTTGAATGATTTTTCTTAGTGTCTTACATTAAATGTTCAAAATTTAACTAAAACACTAAACAAGGAAATCAAAGCCAGTCTCTTACATGCCTAATTCCCATTGCCTCAACGTGCTTGTTGTGCTTTACTTGAGGAAAAGGTTTAGTAATTGGATTGGCTACGTTGTCATACGTTCCAACTTTGCAAATTCTGATTTCACCTTCTGATTTCCATTCTCGAATCATGTGAAACCGCCGTTTGACATGTTTGACTTTTTGATGTTCCCTTGGCTCTATGGCCTGAGCAATAGCTCCATTGTTGTCACAAAAGAGGGCTATTGGACCCTTTATGGAGGGTACAACATCAAGTTCACCAATGAACTTACGAATCCAAACAGCCTCCTTAGCCGCTTCAGTAGCTGCTAATTACTCGGCTTCAGTTGTAGAATCTGCAGTTGTACTCTGCTTGGCACTCTTCCAACAGAACGCTCCTCCATTTAGACAGAATACATATCCATATTGCGATTTTAAATCTTCTCTGTCTATCTAGAAGCTTGCGTCGGTATAACCTTCAACAACTAATTCTTCTGAACCACCATATACCAGGAATTTATCCTTGTTCCTTTTCAGGTACTTTAGGATGTTCTTGGCCGCAGTCCAATGGGCCTCTCCTGGATCTGATTGGTAACGGCTCGTAGCACTCAAGACATATGATACATCTGGCCTAGTACATATCATGGCATACATGATTGATCCAATAAGTGAAGCATATGGAATTAGATTCATTCTTTCCCGCTCATCAAGTGTCTGTGGACACTGCTTCTTGCTCAGGGTTATGCCATGTGACATTGGCAGGTGACCTCTCTTGGCCTATTCCATGCCAAATCGAGCAAGTACCTTATCAATATAAGTACTTTGACTCAATCCAATCATCCTTTTTGATCTATCCCTATAGATCTTGATGCCTAGTATGTACTGAGCCTCTCCTAAGTCTTTCATTGAGAAACATTTTCCAAGCCAGGCCTTTACAGACTCTAACAACGAAATGCTGTTTCCAATGAGCAATATGTCATCGACATATAAGACAAAGAAGGCGATGTTACTCCCACTGACCTTCTTGTAAACACAAGATTCATCTGGATTCTTGATAAAACCAAACTTACCGATGGCTTCATCGAATCGCAGATTCCAACTTCTACTAGCTTGCTTTAGTCCATAAATGGACTTCTTAAGCTTACAAACCTTCCCAGCATTGTTTTGGTCGATAAAACCTTCTGGATGTGTCATGTACACAGTTTCTTCCGAAATACCATTTAAGAAGTCGGTTTTGACGTCCATCTGCCATATTTCATAGTTATAATATGCAGCAATCGCTAGGAGGATCCGAACGGATTTAAGCATTGCGACTGGTGAAAAGGTTTCATCGTAATCAATACCGTGAACTTGTCTATAACCTTTTGCCACCAATCTAGCTTTGTAAATGAATACATTTCCATCTTTGTCGGTTTTCATCTTGAAAATCCACTTACATCCGATAGGTGTGTAACCTTCAGGTAAGTCAACCAAGTCCCAGACTTGATTTTCAAACATGGAATCCATTTCAGATCTTATGGCCTCATGCCATTTAGCAGAGTCAGTGCTTGCCATCGCTTGCTTGTAGGTTGCCGGTTCATCTCCATACATAATCAGGACGTCCTCTGATATCTCGGATAATACTAAACCAAGATATCTATCAGGTTGAGATCTCGACCTCTGAGACCTACGTAGGGTAATGGATTGAGCATTTGCATTGTCGGTTTGACTTTGCGCATTTTGATCAATTTGACCTGCGTCAACAGATGTTGTTTGAGCAATTTGACTATCATTCTGATTTTGTTGCTCATCCTCACGAACTTCGTCGAGTTCGATTTTCCTCGCACTTGTCATTTTGGAAAGGTGTTCCTTCTCTAAAAAGACACCATCGCGAGCAACAAACACTTTGTTCTCCGATTTGTCATAGAAGTAATACTCTTTGGTTTCTTTTGGGTAGCCCACAAAGTAAACCTTGTCATATTTGGGATGAAGTTAGTCAGAAATCAATTTCTTGACATATGCTTCGCATCCCCATATCTTTAGAAAAGACAACCTAGGAGGTTTCTTTGTCCATAATTCATATGGAGTCTGTTCTACAGCTTTTGATGGTGCACGGTTCAGTGTTAGTGTCGCAGTTAGAAGTGTGAGCCCCCAGAAAGAGATAGGAAGATCGCTAAGACCCATTGTTGATCGTACCATGTCCAACAAGGTTCGATTTCTCCTTTCGGATACTCCGTTTCATTGAGGAGTTCCTAGAGGTGTCAATTCTGAAAGTATACCTTTTTCTTTCAGATGGTCATCGAATTCTTGGCTCAAGTATTCACCACCTGGATCCGATCGAAGGGCTTTGATTTTCTTGCCAAGATTTTCAACTTCACTCTGAAATTCTTTTAACTTTCCAAACGATTCAGATTTATGTGACATTAGGTAGACATAACCATACCTACTATAGTCATCTGTGAAGGTGATAAAATATCGGTGTCCCTTTCTTGTGGTTGAGCTCATTGGTCCACATACATCAGTGTTTATTAGACCTAATAAGTTTCCTGCCCTTTCTCCTAGCTTGGAGAATGGCTGCTTAATCATCTTGCCTAATAAGCATCCCTCGTAACTCTCAAACGATTCTAAATCAAAAGAGTCAAGAACACCTTCTTGTAGAAGTCTCTTGATGCGTTTGATGTTAATGTGGCCAAGATGACAATGCCACAAGTTTGGTTTGACTCCATGGTCTTAGCTCTGTTGGTATTATCATAAACAATTTTGTCTAAACACACAAAAGGTGTAATTTCCATAAATATAAACAAGACATTTAAACAAAAGGTCTTGTGATCAAGGTTTAAAATGACGTCCAACGTCGCAAGATCAAAGTATGGTAAATAAAACTTAACAAGTTTTAGACAAAATACATGACATTACAAGCTTTCTTTGGATAGATTTTCTTCATCTTCCACTTGTGTGCTCATGTCCACTTGAAAAGCATCGCTCATTTTGTTCCTGAAATAAGAGCATGAAATTAGTCAATTTTCCGGAATCTAATACTTATAAATTGCTTATTTTCAAGTGTGTGGATAATACCTGAGATTGAGGCTATCTTTCCTCTTGCCTCATCTTCCAGATACTCGCTACATTCTCTTTTGTAGTGGCCTTGCTTACTACAATAGAAGCATCGCATCTTTGACTTGTTTATGAAATCCTTTTTCTTGAGCCTAAGAGCAAACGTAGCCGCCTTGCAAGAATAGGTTTTCTGGAGCTCTTGGACAACTTCCTTGTAGGATAGTTTGTTCCGATTGTTGGTAAGTCGCATATTAATTGCAACATACCCCAAGTGGAGTGAGCTTAGAAGCATATGAGCCGCTTGCTCATCCTCCACAGGTTTATCAATCAGTTCCAGATGTTTAAATAACCTTGTCATCTTTTGCACGCACATGGGCTTGAAGTGGCATTTCGGGTCTAAGTCTTGCACTATAGACCCTAGCCCATACTTCTTGCCTTTCTTTACTAAGACATCAATCTTGTGGTGGCTTGATCCTCATGTTAGACAATGACCTAGTCACTTCTTCCACGAGTCTATCATAGTTGCCCTTGTCGCTCTTTGTTACCCTCAAGTTGACCACATCTTCTAGAGCCTTGAGAAGTACATCCGGAAGGTAGTTGGAGAATTTCTTCTTTCACTGTTTCGGAATGGAGTTTTCCATGAGTCGAGAGACTCTCTTGCAATCATGACTCCACTCCTCATGAGCCATATCGCTCATAATCCCTTTTGAGTAGAAACTCAGGATGGGAGTATCAAAGATATGCTCTAGGTAGCAATTGCGGAGGGTCAAACGGAGTTCCTCTTCCCATTCCTTGAAGTTTACCAAGTTCAAGCTAAATGATAACTTCTCGGGAAGTTCTGGGAACATAAGATTTTTGTCGATAGTTGAAGACATGATTCTACATTTGAAAGAATTTTGAAATGAAAAACCGTTCATGAAATTTAAATAAGATTGAATTCATGCATTTTAATCAAACTTATTTAAAACGTCTTATTCACACATTTAAAGTTGTCCCCAATTTGGTGAGAATAAGTCGATTCCAAGATCCAAAGAAACAAAGAGTGGTTAAGCATGCTTTGGCTTGTCTTAACACTCAATCTCCTAAGGTAAGCAACGCTTTGCTAATGGCTCCAAGCCACTCTTGGTTGAATAAATCGTCGCATCTAATGCTCTCTCAACAATTTATTCACTTTGCCACGACATGTTAGGACTCCATCACTCATATCGTTGAGTACAACCAAAACCAACTTGCATACCCGGTATGCCTTACTTCCTAGGAGAGGTAGTGATGCCTCGCTTTGGCGTAGCCCACCACTACCCTCGTTCGGCCGGTAAGTGTTGTTTTGGAATGGCAAGTTTTTACTCAATATTTAGGGACCTAGGGTTT
Source organism: Chenopodium formosanum (assembly GCA_024500155.1). Taxonomy (NCBI): domain Eukaryota; kingdom Viridiplantae; phylum Streptophyta; class Magnoliopsida; order Caryophyllales; family Amaranthaceae; genus Chenopodium; species Chenopodium formosanum. Next base: position 46,983,180 of record CM044865.1, read on the forward strand.
CTATGTTGGTTGATTTAAGTGAACTTAATTAATCATCACAACATTCGAAATCCTAAACATGCATCTAACATATAATTCTTGTACATAAACATATATATATATATATATATATATATATATATATATATATATATATATATATATATATCGAAAAACATAAATATAGATGTATTTGACAACTAGCATGACCCCTTGAGATCTTCAAATCTTCAAAAGGTCTTCATTTGCAACTTCATGGCTACGTCTTCCAAGAAACTCCATCTTCAAGACTTGACCATAACTAAATGCAACTACTAGTATCTACGATTAGGACTAATCTAAATATTAAGGTACAAAAATACTCAACGGTACGCAGACCGTATTTTGATTAACAAAAATACATCACGGATCGCAGTCCGTATTTTCTATCCTAATCGGGCCCCACTAGTTGCCATTTCATAAAACCTATGAGAGAATATACATTCCATTCATCCATTCACTATTTGTGAATGGCCCATGAATTTTACAACGATAAACAAGTAACAATGCAAAAACACGCGTGAACTAGTAACTAATCTAGGTGGTTAATCCAATTAACACGCCTAATTAAAACTAGTCAAAGTTGTTTTAACCGGTTATGTAAATAAGCGCAATTTAACATTTGAAGCTCCCACTAAATTCCGCATCCAACTTAATTAAGCCGATAATTTCCCAAAATTTGTCAAAATATATTTTGCCAATGCCACTCAAAACCGAGGCCTAGCCTCCAAAATTTATTAAAATAATTAAAACAAATTAGATTAATAGAATAATTAAAACGACAATTATTAAGAAAAAATACGTAGTCCAAAATGTCTAAGTGCCTAGCACTAAGACACGGAGTGCTCACATTTCGCACAATCGTTAGATGCTCAATGAACGTGGGAGTGGGTCCGATGACGCTAAGCGTTACATCGCCCACATCAGCGAACTTTCACACATAAAAAACGTGGCCCTTGATGGCCATGTTGAACGAATTCATTGCACTACATTGTTTCGCAAGCAACGTCTACGCATACCCCTAATTACATAATGCATGCACTAAGTCCAAACGATGCACCATGTGCTCGTGCCCCACATCACAGCGGCACAACAGCCCCAAGTGCACGCAACACAGCACACACGCACGCACGCACATGGCAGCATGCTGCTGTTGTGCTGCGTCGCTTGTGATGCTGCTGCTTGCGGCCGTGTGCACCAGCCACGCAATGGCTGCATGCACAGGGCATGGGAGCCCCTTGGTAGCCACATGCGGGCTGCTATGAAGCCCGGCTAGCCAAGGGCGTTCATGCCTTGTTTTGTGTGCCAGTAGCCTCGGGATTTGATCCCCAAAATTTTGCGTGACTTTCGAAATTAATTCTAAATTAATTTTAGAACTAATTTAATGAGCAAAATTAAAATTTAAACAAGTCTAACTCAAATAAAATTTTTAAAGTGCATGCAACCAAAATAATTCCCAAGAACCATTCTTTAATTAAATTGTTTAACTTGGTGCAACAAAAATAACAATAGGGCAAATACTCACTATTAATTTAATTAATTTAAATTAACTTTGAGTTTTGACAAAATAAGAGAAAGTTGGAAAGATGAACATAAATTCAATTAAGACTCCAACTTTAATACTTGTGAATCCTTGAAAAATTATATCTGCCAATATGAAGATAAACAATTTTTCTATCACAAAGTTTCAAACTTTATGATTCCAATCAACTAAAAAATGATTAAATCAATAAAGTTTAACAAAAATTCATGGAATTTAGTAATATAAAGTTTCAATCACTTAACATAATTAAAGATTGAATCTTTAATACTTGGAAGCCTCAAAGAAAAACAATTTCACACTTAATGCAATTAGTTTGCAATTATGTGAAAAATAAAACCAAGCATTCAAGCACAAATTACTACAAAGTAACCATGCCTAAAGAGGTTTGAAATTGCATATAAAATATTTATTGAACCAATTACATAACCACCATAAATATGAAATTAATTTTCAAGGTTAGAAAGACTTAAATTTTTTTCGTAAAAACGAAAAAACCCTCCAAAATAGCATTTCTAGTCGTTTTTTGGCTAAAAGCCGCACCCTAGAAGGATAAAACCATTTCCAGAACACATTTTCCCTCAAGGATGCGGGCTGCTGCTGAGTGTCGATGCTCCTTGCGCGCATTGGCCCGCGCTGCTAGCATGCGATGCTAGCATTGGTGCGCTAGCATGCACCAGCCAGCCTAGGCTCGGCTTGGTGCGCATGCTAGCCACCATGCTATACCAAATGCCCCTAGCACTCGGTTTGCTCGGGGCATTCCGATGCTAGGGGTATTTTGGTCTTGTTGATGTATTATTTTCGTGTCTCGTCTTTTATTCTTTTGACTCGACTTTCGACGCTCTAAGCTCGAATTTCCGACGTCTAAATATTTAATACTTGGGCGATGAATTAATTTCTTCCGAATTAATTTGTCGAGTCGGTTCGTATATTTGCTAGGGTGTGACCCGAAGGGTTATGTCAAGATTAAGTTGTAATATTAATTATACATTAATATTACTTATCGGAAGTGGCCTCCACCCAGGAATTCCGATCACTTGACCTTGCTGAATATATTAGCTTTCTAATAATTCTGAACCCGCTATCAGAATAATACACTTGTTCGAAGGACACCATTCCTTTTAATAGTTGCCAACACAACTCTTGTATGATGTATGACAACCCATTTTGGGAAAGTTGTCAATACCACGTAACAATCCATCATTGGAAATGTTGCTACGATGAAGCGACAATCCGTATCTTGGAAAATTTGCCAAAATCCAATTTTGGGAAAAGTTGCCAATGCTTCGTAACAATCTGTCATAAGAACTTTGCTACGATCGACAATCCACATCTTGGAATATAACTCTTGAAAGCAATCCACCTTGGAAATTTGCCAATGCTATGAGACAATCCTTTTAGGAAAATAATGCCACAATTGACAATCTGTGTCTTGGAACATTTGCCAGAAACGAGTCAATCGACAATCCACTTCGGGAAAATTTGCCACCTGCTGAAATGAATGACAATCCACGTTGAGGAACTTTTGCCGAAATTTATGATGAGTAGAGACCTACGACAATCCTTTGGGAAATTTTGCCATAGGGAACTAGGTGTATGACAATCCAATCTCGGAATACTTGCCAAAGATCCATGAATGTATGACAATCCAAACTTGGAAAAACTTGCCAAACAAAGAAGGAGCACGACAATCCACGCTTGGAAACTTTGCCAGGGATGACAATCCAATCTTGGAAAAATTGTCGTTTGAAGAAGATACGCGACAATCCATATTTTGGAAATATTGTCAGTTGGAGATGATAATCCAATCTTGGAAAATTTGTCGTATAAGTGATGCGCTTGCTTTTGAACCGATGCCTTGGTGCTTGTAATGAGTCAATGCTTAGGCTCTTAAGCTAAGTGAGACGCTTTTTTGTCAGGTCAATCACTTACTACGATTGTAATCGAGCTGACTACTAACCATGTCAATTTGCTTATAGGGGCTAACTGGAGTACCAAGGAACCCAAAATTGTTGTATGAGGTCGAAATAACCATTTTGAGGGGCTTCGACCTCTGTCGCTGCTGAAATATCGTTGGCGCCAAGAATTGGCTTTGTCGTCAAACGCTGGGATCTAGCGCCAGGCGCTGAACTTTGTCGCCAGACGACAGATGCTGTCGCCAAGCCACAGCCTTGTCGTCTGGCGCTGGAGTCGGGTCTTCCTAATTCTGCTCTTGCTGCCGCTGTTGCTTGGTTTTGCTCCGAACTTTGAGCATGGTCGTTTCCTTTCAACCAAATCCGCTCAAATATTTTGTAAATTAAAGCTCTTCATCTCTAATATACTGATCTATGTAACTCCTCTTATCTTGGAGGAATCTCCAATGTCATATTCACGGTTTTTTTTCGAAAAAAATCCGGGAATGTCCTCGCTTGCTGGGATGCACCTGCATTTATATCTTTTACTATGGGACTTTTCTTATCTTTCTTTAGGGTTGACCTAAGACTTAGTGTTGACTGACTCATTGACTTGACATGACTCAAGGTATAAACTTGACTCACTGTAATTGATTGACTCGAGGTTGACTCATGTGTTAGACTCAAATTAAGGTGATATGACACGACATGACTCCGTGTGTACATGACTCGAAATGCAAAAAAAAAAAAAAAAAAAAAAAAAAAAAAAAATATATATATATATATATATATATATATATATATATATATATATATATATATATATATATATATATATTTCCGTCATTTTTGTGGAGGGTATCGACTTTCTCCCGAAAAAGAAAGACGCGAAAAAAGAAAGAAGAGATGTTTTTGAAGGTGCATGTTGAATGAGCTTAATCCGTTAATGTTGTCTCTTATAGTAAAAGGATTGTAACATCTTAGACTATCGTAGTTGACACGATAATGAAAGTATTTAGGTAACTTAGGCGCGGAGGCTAAGTACTTCATACTTTGTGATGCAATGATGATTGATGAACAATTTTGACATGACAAGGCATGCTTCAGCGTTATGTTAAGATTTCGTGACAAAGGGTTCCTAAGGGAAGTATATTTGGTCATGTGTCTGTGATGTGTGTGATGGCGACACTAAAGTTCGGCCGCAAAGGCTAAGTGTGTGAAAAATATATTAAAAAAAGTCAAGTAATGGTGACTCTTAGGCTAGGTAAGCTAATGATGTAAGGATCAAGCCCCGAAGTCTAGCTCTAAGTAGATAAGGATGAGCATTGGAGATCCCTTGATATGATCATGATGTGTGAATGTGAATATGAATGAATGTTTATTACGGCTGCACCTCGATGTGAAGTTGCCTACGTTTCCGTTAGGAATTAGGCCGAAAGTAGCTTTAGCCGAACCTCGCATAAGTGTGTGTACACCTCAAAGAGGTCTTTTAAGGGTTGTAACGTGGTTAGGCTAAAGGTTATAGAAGAAAGGGATAAAAGCTCAAGACCCTAGATAAGCCCCCAAGGTGTGCTACCTTGCTTTTGAATCTTTATATTGGTATGCTTGAGGCTTTTAACTCTTTTTTAGCTCTTTTTTTTTTTTTTTTTTTTTTGTTTATATTTTGCTCTATCTTTTGGTTTAGCATTTATTTTATTTTTATAAGTGTGGGCAATCCCGATCATGCGGTCTATCACTCACTTGACATTCATGTTTCTCAGGCACGGTACCGAGAACTTAATAAGAGACGTAATTTGAGACGTGTCCATATCAAAGACATGTTCATGTCAAAGACATTGGAACACTTGCCCTTTTGTACACTTTTATTTATTTATTTTGCTTATTTTTTTGCTATTTTAATCTTTTGAAGTCACTCGAGCTTTTTATGAAATTGAAAATTGCATAAGTTGCACACCATCCCATCCCAAGATTAGGTAAATATGGGTTGAAAAATGAAAGGTCTATCGTTAGACGAGGCTCAGTGGTTTATCAAAAAAGGATTGCATATTTGAAGGGTGAAAGGTGATATGATGTGGCTACAGGGGGTGCCTCAAATCATTGGTATACCTTGTGCTTAGTTTGACATGGATTTTTTTATTTTTTTTTATTTAATTTTTTTTTTTGCAATGCAATGCAATGATCATATGTAAGGAAATAAATGCTCATTTTATTTAAAAAGTGAAGGGTAAAAATCAAACTCTAAGAAATAAATTAAAGGAGGATAGGGTGTCTATGCTAGACTTATTGGGGAAAGGGTATGAAAAAAAGAAGAAGAAAGCATGAAATCTTGGTGAGAAGCTTGCCTTGTGCATTTGTTTCATCATTACCCTCATTTTTTTTGTTTGTCAATCACATGACTCAAACTCGATTCAACATGCATGGATGGTAGGAATAATGAAAGTTGTGATATAGAAAAAAAATGTAGAGAACAGAAAGATGATGTAGATGGAGAGATATGAAAAAACTAGGAATAGAATGTAACCCCAACTTAAATAATGGAAAAACGACTCATGCATGAACCTAGACATGGTCATGGTGTAAAAAGAGTATGTACAAAGTGTGTGCTAAGACTAGTGAGTTTAGGTGACATGTTAAGACTCGTGTCATGACCATGTGGCTAAACTATGTGACTAGACTCAAGCAAAAACTAAGTTAAGACTTCATGTATATGCATTAAACTGACAGGCTGTGGTATTTTAGTCATAACTTTTTATCTGTGACTTTAATTGGGATGAAAGCAACGCCAAATTAAAGATAAAACTCGGGGTTACAAATCCATAGGTTGTACGACTCGTAGTTCTTCCTAGAGCTCCGGATATGACCAAAACAAGTTGACGCTTGTGCAGTATACGGGAATAAAAATCCGGGTTGACTTAAAGAAACTATGACTCGATTTAAGGTTTATTCATTAGTTCAGATTAATTAATCAATTAATTATGAAAATCCCTTTAGTCCTTGGTTAGTTTATTTAAACATATTCATAATTACAAGTCAAACCAAACGATTAGTTTAATCACATGTAAATATGCACAAGCAAATAATGCACAAGTAGTCAAATAGTCACAACATGATGCAACGAGTTTGCAACCTAACCATGGCTCTAGTTCTATAAAGTTCGGGATATGGATTATTCAAAGAGGGTCCATGGTTACTTGTCCAGATGCACCGCGCGGAAGCCTTATCTTATGAAGGGTTGGCGAGAGTGAGTGGGACACCGCGAGTTAAAAACTCGCTTCCACTACTACAATTTCCATATTTTATGGACGCTTTTATCTCGACGCTATGGTACTAGCGTCAATGTAAGGATTTATATTCCGCTTATTATCGACGCTTTTCCAGGTCGAGGTCGTCTGTGGACACCAAAAAGCGTCGACAAAGTCACATGACCCCGCACGTGACTATTTTTGGTTGCCCGGGATTTCAATTTTTAAGGAAAAAAAGCGGGGTTAGAGCATCCCCATCAATGAGCATTTTTTTGCTCATGAGCAAAAATGATGAGCAAAAATGGTATAAGATGTTCCCCATCAATGAGCATATTGAAAAATGCTCATGAGCAAAATGAGGGCCAGTTCTGTTCCGTTGAAATTCAGTTCAATTCAGTTCAGTTCAGTTCAGTTCAGTTCAGTTCAGTTCAGCTCTTAATTTATGTCTAATGATATTGCTAATGATATAAAGCCAAATTTCATTCTTTTAAGCTCTTATTACAACGACAACAACAACAAAAACAACAACAACAACAACAACAACAACAACAACAACAACAACAACAACAACAACAACAACAACAACAACAACAACAATAATAATAATAATAATAATAATAATAATAATAATAACAATAATAATAACAATAATAATTGAAATAATAATGCTAATAATAATAATCAATAAATAATAATAATAATCATCAATAAATAATAATAATAATAAATAGTATATGTGTTTAAAATGTTTAGAGGTTTCAAGTTTTTAATATATTTTCCATACATTTTATAATATATTTTCCATACATTTTATAATTATAATTATATAGTATATTTTTCGTAAATATTTTAATATGTACATTTGTATATGCACATATGTATAGTAATAAATAATCAATAAATAATCAAAGATCACTAATCCGTAGTTAAAAATTACTAATTAATAAGTTCAGTTCAGTTCAGTTCAGCTCAGTTCAGTTCAGTTCAGTTCAGCTGAGTTCAGTCAATCGGAATAGGCCCTGAAAATTGCTCATTGGATGCGCATTTTTTAAGATGAATAGTGATCATGTGGAGTCCACAATACAAGTAAAAAAAAGAATTAAAAATAATATTGTTGAGAGAAATATAAAACGGTATTAGTAAAATTAAGAGAGAAGATGTACTAGAGAGAGAATGGGGAAGAATTTTTTTTTTTTATCATTGGTAGGATAAAAATAAAATCACAAAAATGCTCATGGGTTGAAGGAGAGAAAGTGGATAGAGAGAGAATGAGGAAACCAATTTTTGCTCATCGTTGGGAATGCTTTAAGAAAAATGTTTCGAGTTAAACCGCCTAATTTGCTATGGTCTGGTTTCAGAAAAAAAAAAAAAAAAAAAAAGCTAGGTCAGTCATCTTTGCTTCTGGAAATTGCTAATTTGCTTCATCCATGTTCTCCGTTCAAATTGATCTCCCAATTCGTTCTGGAAATTAAATTGTGGGAATTTGGGAATTTTCTTCTTCAACCTGTCAAATTCATTGATTTATAGAGGTAAACCTTCTTGCTTTTCCTTAATCCCTGGTTCGAATTTCATCTAGGCTATAGTATAATGTTCGATTTCTCATGTTTTTTGTTTAATCTCTGGTAGAAATCGGAAAATCTCTGGTCTTTCACAGTTTTGAATTGAAAGAGAACAAGAATCGCGCGATACTTCAAAGAATTCATTGACGGCGAAACTATCATTTCAAATTATGGAATTGTCTCAAATTGCTTGTTTGGGAATTATAAGTATTTGCATTTGGATTTCACTCAATTCCAGATTTTGTATAGTTAAGTTAAATTTTCAGAATTTTAAATCCAGCTTTAATGCATGTCATTTCAAATCCTTCAAACCTTCACTCTGATTCACGCACTCATACGAGTCATACCCAGTCGCCAGTTCGCCGCCACTAACGGTTCAATTCATTTATTTCAATTTTTCAGATTTAATTGCTTCATTTTGTGATGAATTTCTCACAAATTTTGTTTCTAATTTCAGAAGAAAGAAGAATCTTGTGCCTGGAGGATTGTTGATGGCTGAATTGAGACCTGGTGGAGACCTTCTGACGGTGATCAGGTTTTGGATAATTAAAATTTTCATAATTATATAATATTTTGATGATTAATATTGCCTTGATTAGTATAGTAAAGTAGTTCTTAATTTTAATGAAATAATTTGTATCACCGTTGCCACTGCAGGCACGCCACCTGCAACTTTCTCCCTCCTTTTAATTGACCTTTGCCACCGTAGCCACTGCCGGCACGCCACCTGCAACTTTCTCCCTCCTTTTAATTGACCTTTGCCACCGTAGCCACTGCCGGCACGCCACCTGCAACTTCTTGAAGATTGGCCACTCTACTGTAAATCCTTGACTATTGCCTTCACCTTCTAAAAATGTGTTTTAAAAATAAGGCTTTTCAATAAAGTACTCCCTCTTAACTTAATTTCTGGTTTAATTTGTTATATATGGTTGATTTAATTTCTTAGTTCGAGCATACTGCATTTTTAGAGGGAGAAACACAGAGGCATGCAACTCAAAATTCATAGTGAGTTAATCATGGTTTCGAAATACATATTGAATTCAAAGTGATTAATTTGGAATTTCTAAATTTATACAAACAAAGAATTTGGAATTGAATGTCTGTATTTGAAATAACAGATTTGAAATTCCAGATTTGAAATCTAATTTTCTTGAATCCAAACACCACCTAAACGTTTTTCAGTTCATAATTTGTGCTTTCAATTTCCAAATTTGTTGTTCCTAATTTTTTCCTTTTTTTTTGTACTAGATATGAAATTGTTTTGGCTATTTTGTACTAGATATGAAATTGTTTTGGCCATATTGACATCAAACAGGGCAAACCCTGATACTTTTTCAAGGATTGCAATTTTGAGCAATCTTTCTTGTCCTCTAATATATTTACACTTGGTCACTTAATATGCTATGAAGATACATAGTTTTTTGCAAGCCTGATATATACTTGGTAACCTTTAATATCATCTAAATCTGGTCCCCAATTTTTTTTTTTGCTGAACAGACTGCTGAGGAACTTTTGCCTTGGATGCCAACTCAAAATTAGATTGGTAATGATGTTTTTTTCTCCTTCCTTATATATAAAATGATTCATATATATTACCCACCCCTGGAAAAGAGTAGGCAAGTTCAATTCATTAATGGTGTTGTTAAGCATGTCTAAGTCATGGGATCATGGAAGAAATTTAACTGTTGAGTACTACTGTTTTGTTTTATTGCTTCATGTCTGTTTCTGCAATGGTTTTTATTTTTATTTTATTTTATTTAGTTTTTTTTTTTTATAATTCCCAATCACGTAGGTGATGAGTGCATGACCTGAGAAGTGCCTTTTATTAGTTAGCTAAAAATTGAAAGTATGAATGTTTACATGCTGCTAGTAGATGGAAATTCTCAGGTTCACACGGCTAAGTGGTTTCTAGGTTTTCAATCTTTCACCTAAGTGTTGTTTCTGTTTATGTTCCCAAAAATTAACAAGAACTTTGGCTAATTCATAGAAAGCTACGTATAGTTTAGGTTCAATTCGTTCTTTCCTGTTGGTATGATTAATGCCTTTAATGGTTTACCCAAAGAAGAAAGTAGGGAGAAATTACACATTTTGTTTTGAGTTATCATCTATTATTATATGGAAAATCACCTTTACTCATTTTTTATTGATAACATATTATTTTAATATATTTCTCATAAATGTAAGAGATTACATATTGGGGTAAGAATGAAAATAAACATTTTGAAGGGCATATATGTCCGTGCACGCTTCATAAGCGCAATCTCCTACTTTTTATAAGGTAAAGAAATAATAAAAATAGGTCGTTAGTAGTTCTACAATTTTATGGCGATTTTTATGGGTTGTTTGTTTGGATTTTCTGAATTTTCTCAGCCTAAGGTAAAGGTTTCATCAGTAATTGTTTAGTTTAGCTTAATTTCCCCTTTTAATTTTGCCTAATTTTCATTAGATTAACTTCCTCTCCCTATATTTAGCTGATTTTTCTCTCAATTTCATCTATAATTGAAATTTATTATTTGTTGTCTTGAAGAACTTCGTTTCAAAAAGAAAGAGGCCAAGAGATAGAAGACAATTAGGTATGTTTACTACATGTTTGAAATAATATATACTTCATATTTTTAAAGCAATTTCTCATTAATAGTGAATTATTTTGGCAGTATTTAATAAATGAATCAATGTTTAGTGTATTTTACTGTGTTTATTATAATGGGTGTTTAATTCATTAATATTATCCTCTGGTTATATATGGGTTAATTTATTCATTAATACACTCTCTAGGCTGATGTTTCTGTTTTAAAATGAAATGTTTCGCAAGCTAAAATATGATATTTTAATTTAATACAACCTCTTGATAGCCTTGGTGATGCAATTGCATTGTCGGGGTTGAAACTTTTATTTGAATCATTCCTTCTTTTTAGCATTATTAGAATCACAACAGAATGATATGTATGCAAGTGACACATTCTCAATTTGATTAGTTTTTGTTTCATGGATTATCTTTGAGTTGGTTTGGTTCAATTTTGTTTTCTTGGACTGCTTGGGTGTTTGTTTGCTTTCTACAGTTACTCAATACTCATTTACTTTGGTTGGTAAATTGTTCACATTATGAGTATTAGGATGTGAAAAAGGTTGATGGTGGATTTGGTTTAATTTATTTTTGCTTGAGAATTTTACACAAACTTCATGTGTAGCAATCTATGTGTCCTTAGTTAACATCGAAGCACACATTAAAATCTATCTTGTAAAATGATATTTTATAATGTACATATATATAATTTGTAGTTAACTATATATTTCTTTGTAGACATGGATACTAATTGGATTGATTTACCAAAAGGTGATCCTCGTTATTATAAAGGTTGCATGAAATTCTTTGACCTTGCTAAAGAGACTCTTTCACAAGATACATTGGTAACTCGCTGCCCATGTAACAAACGTAAGTTAAATAAATGGGATTTTGTAGAAGAAGTTGGAGGGCATATTTTATTTAATTGTTTTTATAAAAACTATAGAAATTGGATATTCCATTGTAAAAATAAAGGGAGTAAGACTCATGATCCAAGTAATGATGAAGCAAAGGCAGTAGGTCGAGATGATATGGATGGGTTACTAAGAGCAGCTTTTAAAGTTGATACTTAACCTACCGACAATCCATCTTCAAGTGAACCAAGTATTAAAGATGACAATTCATATAACATGGATGATGGGTTTACCCTTAATTGCGAGGTAGATGATGAGTATCAATCAACAGTCTCAAATGAAGAGCATACAAAGTATAAAAAACTCATGGAAGCTTCTGAAAAAGGCCTGTATGAAGAGTGTACTACTTTTTCAAAGCTATCATTTCTATTGCACTTGTTTCACCTAAAGTGTATGTTCCATTGGTCCGCTGAGTCATTTAATAAATTACTTGAACTTTTAATTGATGCATTTCCCATTATTAAGGATTTTCTGTCGTCTTATTATGAAGGCATGAAGATAATAAATGATTTGGGATTGGGATATGAGCAAATCCATGCATTTCCAAATGACTGCATGTTATATTGGGGCATATTTGCGGATAAAAGTGAGTGTCATATATGCCATACATCTAGGTGGAAAAGTGTGAAAGGAAAGGAGGGTGATCTAAATGAGAAAGGAAAAGAAGTATGTAAAAAAGGCGAGGTGGCTAAGGTAATGCGGTACTTTCCCCTTATCCCTAGATTAAAGAGGCTTTACATGTCGAGGAGATGAGATGGCACTTTAATCGTAAGGATGATAAGATTCTGCGACACCCTACGGATGGCGAGGCTTGGAAAGAAAAAAACTGATGAAAAATATAAAGAGTTTGCTCCTGATCCTCGCAGTGTTAGACTAGGCCTAGCTAGTGATGGTTTTAATCCATATCGTCTAATGAATACAAATTATAGTACATGGCCGGTGGTCCTCATTCCTTATAATTTACCACCATGGTTGTGCATGAAGTCATTATCATTTATTCTTTCTATAATTATTCCCAGTAAATTTGGTCCCCGTATGGATATTGATGTGTACTTGTAACCACTAATCCATGAATTGAAATTGTTCTGGGAAGGTGTTGATGCTTTTGATTCTTATAGTGGAAGCAACTTCAAAATGCGAGCAGCCCTACACTCTACTATTAATGACTTTCCTGCATATGCGTGCTATGCTATCAGGTTGGAGTACAAAAGGCTACAAAGCTTGTCCTTCTTGCACTCATTCTACAAATTCAGATAGATTTGGTGGAAAAATTGTTTACCCTGGGTATCAAAAATGGTTGCCAATTGATCACTCATATCATTCACAAGCTAATTTGTTTGATGGGAAAGAAGAATATGGTCTTGCTCCAATTTGTACTAGTGGAACCGAAGTCTTGAAGCAACAAGAAGGGGTAAAGTATGTGTATGGGAAGGCTAAAAAAGTTCCTAAGAAAAGAGGGAGAAAATTGCCAATGAACTTGATGATGATTGCGATCTAGATGGTGATGATGTTATTTAGAAAAAGAAAAGTACATTTTTTGAATTAGAGTACTGGGAGCATAATCCTCTTAGGGCCTGTTCTGTTCCGTTGAAATTCAATTCAATTCAGTTCAGCTCAGCTCAGCTCTTAATTTATGTCTAATGATATTGCTAATGATATAAAGCCAAATTTCATTCTTTTAAGCTCTTATTCAACGACAACAACATCAAAATAATAATAATAATAATAATAATAATAATAATAATAATAATAATAATAATAATAATAATATTAACAATAATATTAATAATAATAATACTAATAATACTAATAATAATAATCAATAAATAATAATAATAATTATCAATAATTAATAATAATGATAATAACAATAATAATATTGATACAATTCATTGTTCAAATGGTTCTATTTTTTTGAAACATATTTCTAATGTTAATCTCATTGAGAAAATTAGAGTACTACACAACTTAAACTAATTTTCATAGTCAGTTAGAGTACTACACAACTAATTTTCTTTCTCTTTATTTGGGGTTAGAGCATCGTGGGTTAGTTAGGGTGTTTTGTTGGTTTTTTTTTTTTTTATTTTTTTTTTATTTTTATTTTTATATATATATTATTTTATTTAAAATTTGTTTAAATGGTTAGATACATGTAAGTGTTTTGTGTTCTTTTGTCCTAATACTATTTTATTTTTGAATTAAATAGTATATGTGTTTAAAATGTTTAGAGGTTTCAAGTTTTTAATATATTTTCCATACATTTTATAATATATTTTCCATACATTTTATAATTATAATTATATAGTATATTTTTCGTAAATATTTTAATATGTACATTTGTATATACACATATGTATAGTAATAAATATCAATAAATAATAAAAGATCACTAATCCGTAGTTAAAAATCACTAATTAATAAGTTAAGTTAAGTTCAGTTCAGCTCGGCTCAGTTCGGCTCGGTTCGGTTCAGTTCAGTTCAGCTGAGTTCAGTCAAACGAAACAGGCCCTTAGACATAATTTAGATGTTATGCTTATTGAAAAGAATGTGTGCGATATTTTATTAGGAACTCTTTTAGATATGGATAATAGTAGAGATGATGAGAGTGGCAGAAAAGCCCTAAAGGAATTGAATATAAAGCCTCATCTTTGGAACCCTCAAGGTAACATCCCGCCGGCCTCATACACCATGTCTAATGAGGAGAAAGAAAGATTTTTGAAAGTCTTAAAGAAGATGAAAGTTCCTGATGGATACAGATATAATTTGCAAAAATGTGTATCTAAAGCAGCAAAAACTTATTAATATGAAAAGTTACGACCATCATATTCTCATGCAAGATATCCTTCCCGTTGCTTTAAGGGCGTCGACTGCCACAAAAGTTATTGACTTGCTTGAGGAGTTGTCGAGCTTTTTTAAAAAGATATGTTCAACTGCTATAGATACCGGAGCATTAGATACCATTCAATCAAAGCTTGTGTTGACACTTTGTAAGATGGAGATAGAATTTTTACCAACATTTTTTACGATCATGGTTCATCTAATAATTCATTTAGTGGATGAGGTCAGATTTGGCGGACCGGTTCATTACAGATGGATGTATCCCATTGAAAGGTGATTTTATTTTTATTAATTTTGTTTTAAATGTTAATTTTCCTTATTTTTTCACATTCACATACATAATCATTATTATAATTCAATGTACTTGGCCTTTTTAAAATCTCATGTAAGCAATAAAGCGCAACCGGAAGGTTACCTTTTGTAGGAGACAATTGCATTATGTTCGAGATATTTAGAAAGTGTTGAAACTATATCCAACAGACCTAGAAGGAATGAAGACGGTGTATAAAACACTGATAACTATCTATATAACTCTGGTGGTCGTGTTATTGGAAAGAAAGAAAATGTTCGTGTAGACAATAGATGTTTAAAGCAAGCACATCGCTATATTTTACTACATTATGATGAACTGACACCGGTTCTAGAGTAAGTAGCAATGTAGAATTATGTGTTTCTTTTAAGCGTCCAATATTTACTTATTATTAACATAAAATTTTCCATCTCGATAGTGAGTTTTTAAAACAAAAAGGCAAGAGAATGGCGTTGGAGGAAGTCAATCTAATGACTATTGAAAATCAGTTGATAATTAATGAATTTGCCGATTAGTTGCGAAACCAGGTTATATGCTATTACAATAAGTTTTTTTTTTTTTTTTTCTAATTTTCATTGTATACAACAATTTTAGTCTAATTATATATTCCCGAATTGTAGGTCCATAATTTAGATGATAGCACGGTAGAAGGAAAGTTAAGAAAAGCCTTAGCAGGTGGCTTGAGTAACCGCGTGAAAAGGATGAAAAGTGTTATTATTAATGGTTACAAATTTGATATTGTGGATCGTGAGCGATTTCGAACAACTCAAAATTCAGTAATCATGGTGGAAGCCGAGGGCCACGAATATTATGGAAAACTCAAAGAAATTTTTGAATTAGATTATTATGGTTCTTTTAAGGTTATATTGTTTCGTTGTGATTGGGTCGATATTCGTAGGGGTATCAAAACAAACCGGAATGGAAGTGTTCGTGTTATTTTCTCAAAGTTGATGCACACCAGTCGATATTTACATGATGATCCAGTTGTTTTCTCATCTCAAGCAGAGCAAGTTTTTTATGTTGAGGATGAGATACAAAAAGGATCGGATGGTGTCATGTTGTGAAGACTAAGCCTAGGGACTTGTTTGATATACCTGAATAATTGGTTCAAAACATTTTGGAGAATTTTTTCTATTAGTGTGTGTTTGGTTTTGTTCGAGTTCACAACTTCGATTAGGTGTATTTTTATATTTGATTTATTTATTGAAATTTGTCAAAGATGTTAATGGAATAAATGTCTTTAGCCAATCTTGTTTCTTATGGAAACTCTTGTGCATAGATTTTATTGCTGCTCTTGTTTGTAATATCAATATTGAATTAAAAGATTGGTAAATTGTCACTGATTTAATGTGCAATTCAGTGGATTATTATTATTTTTTGGGGAAAAATGAGCAAAATTATCAGATTACTATTTTTGTGATTAATTTCGAGTTGCTATGTTGTGTTCTTATTCAGGTTGGTTCTAGGCATTTATTGTCATTCATGGACGGTGGATTTACACCAAGAGACTCAAAGGTGCTAATGTTAATGACAAGGTGAGGTTTTTTGGCTTGAGTGTCTGTCGATTGTGAGACTCAGTATTAATCTATTGATTTCACGTGGCAGATCCCTTTCATGAAGTGAGAAGGAGACGAGAGAAGAAGAAAGAGGTAATTTTTTTTGTGATACCTATCATTATTGATTATTTTGTGAATCAGCCAATAAATTATTTGTTCAAATTATTGCTGCTACAAGTTGTTACCGTTAATTTCTTTTTGATATATGTATACTCTTTGCTGGGGTTTCTTTGTAAATTCCTTGTATACAAGTTATTATCTTGTCTCTGAGCAGGGCATGTAATAATTCAGGACTATGCTCCTTTTACCTGGTTGTTACTATAACTTCTGCTGTTTTGATTATTTTAGGTTGAGCTTGTGTATTCAATTTTGGTTCAATTTATCTCACTTTTTGACAAATTCAACATCGTCTTCCAATATTCCTCTCTCTACATTTTTGGGTTTTCGGGGTTTTTTTTTTTTATTTGTGAAGGTTTTTATTCGTTGAGCTGGTAATTTGGTAGCTTTGTTAGTATAAATTTTAATTGGTGCATTCTCTATCTGATGGAATCGGGAGCTTAGTTCAATTGGTACATTCTCTATCTGGTGGAATTGGGTAGGGAATCTGGGTTCAAGGGAGCTTAGTTCAATTGGTGCATTCCTGGGGGAGTACTTGCTGCCTCGGCCATGATAGCCAAAAACAAAACAAAGAACCCAAGATAAATCATCTTGGGCAAACCCAATTTTCTTAATTAGTTGATATTTAGGGTAGTAAAGGTTAATTAGTTGATATTTAGGGTAGTAAATCAAGAAATTGTTTTATATAACTGTATTGTTCTTAAAATGTTGTGGGGTTGTAAATTTGTTGTTTGTTGCTTTTGGCAATTCTAGTTTGATGCTTACTTGGCATGATTTTGGGGTGAATTTAACGGATAGCTGCGCTAATTACTTGCCAAACCCCATTATTAGTGCTGTGATAATAGCAGGGAGCACAATAATGATTCAGCTGAGTTCCAGCTTATACAATAATAATTTATAAGTGAACATATATAGAATGTTGTTTGTGGTAAGATGCCTATTGTTGTTCAGCTGACGAAATTTGACTTGTTATGACAAGAAACACCCAGAAGTAACATGCCATATTAATGTGGGCATCGTTGCATTGGTGTTCCATGGACGAGTCATTGTTGCAAGTTCTAAAGTTTGGATTTACATGTATGGAAATTAAACTATAGGAGTTGAAAATGGTAAGTTTTAATTAGGGTGAAGGTCTCAAAAAAGAATTGTTTCATTACTAACTTTGGAAGCTGTTGCTTCAAACATTGGAAGCTGTTGATGATGAAAGTGAAATTATGTGATCTTCTCTATGTGCATGGAAACCTATCATCTTAAAAAAAAAAAAAAATTCCCCTTTAATAGAATATGCTAGTGATCAAGCTACAATGTTCCTTCAAAAAATAAAAGCTACAATGTAACAGAGAAACAAGCATGAATTCATCTGGCCTGGAGCTTCTTTGGGAAATTGAAACTTCCCTCTCAGTAATGTTGTACTATATTATTAAATATTATTAACTAATAAACAAATTTTAAGCTGTCAATTTTTTATTTATATACATTTTTTTTTATTTGAAAAGCTGTCAAATTGTCGGTCTCAAAAAGGAAGCAGTTTTGTGACAGGTATAGATTAAAGTTACTGGAGGGCTTCAATGTGAGATAAGTTACCATCTGACCAATACTTGTATAACTGTTGAGTGTCGAATCCACATAAGAGGGAGCCCATAAACCTTTTGCTCTTAGAAGTCAATTGCTTTAACCTCCTTTGACCAGCCTTTTTCTTTATTTTTTGGGTGGGTTGGGGGGGGGGGGGGGATGATCTGGAAAAAGACAGTGATCCATCTCCAATGTGCTAGCAACTTTGAATTACAATCACCCCATAACTTTCTCACTGTGTGACATATGCAGAGCTTCTGGCACTAGCAGCCTGAATTCATGACACTAAAATGATGTAACATGGATTTTTTCATATGTTGCTAATTATTCATCATTCTTATATCAGTTTAGATATATTGATCTTTTGGCATCAATTATCTTGCAGTGTTATATATAGTACAAGATGACTTATCGAAGCAAGAGAGCAAGGGAAATACTTGCTGCCACATCTAAGTCACAAGATCCACAATCATCACAGTCACCAAATACAACTGCATCTAAGTTGCATGATCCACTATCATTTGTAAGTGAGTTTGCTTCCAAACCAACAAAAAAACAAGTTGTTCAGTCACCACCAGGTGAGGTTCTTAAGAATGATAAGTGGGGGGCCATTTTCTTCACCTGATACAACTACAAAATGTGCACAACCACCACCTAACAGACTAGGATCTATTGGGAAAAAACCTCCAACTGGATCAACATTGAGTTCAGTTAAGGATTCTTCATGTTACCAGTCAAAGAACCCACCCCAACTCTCTTCCAGGGTTCCACCTAATGTACAACATTCAAATAAACTCAACTCACTTAACAACCCTTTAGCTTCCTCTCCTACTTCTCACCCACCACTTCAGCATCCTCAACCTGGGAAGGGAGGTTCTCAGAACCTTGGTACTAGTGTTGTGAAAACTTCGGCAGCAACTCCTATTTCTCACAAACCACTTCAGCATCCTCAACCTGGGAAGGGAGGTTCTCAGAAAACTTCAGCAGCAACTCCACAGTTTAATCAAACACATCAAAAAAGTGCTGTAACTTCCAATGATATCACGAAAAAATCTAAGTCTCTATGACCAAAGTCACTTCCCGATTGGCCTGTAGACATAGATTTTGATGATAAGGAGGAGGTTCTGACCATAGGTAATCTTTTTACCTTCATTTTTTTTTTTTTACTTTATCATCGAGATTATGTTTGTGGTTGCATAAAATAGATGAGTATTAGTTGCATGGTGTTAGTTAAAAGCCAAATTAGTTCTTCAAGATCCCTAAATCATGTTTTCCAATTAGTAAACTAATGGTTTTTTTATTTTTATTGTTTTTGTAGACGCCAATGGTAATACTACATTGGTGAGTGGTATAATTATGCCAATTGACGTTCGGAGCAATAGTGACGTCAAGTACTATGTTGAATTCAATGATCTATGCTAACCGATTAGGAAAGGTGGACATATATTGGTTAAATTCATTGGTATGATGGCAAAGATGGAGACTCATTGTCCAGTTGGAGAAAAAAATTGGCATGCAATTGACAACCATATACAAGAAAGGATAGTTACGGATATGAGAGTAAGTACATTGAACACACTAGCTTTGCATAAAATATTCTGATAAATTATTAGCTTTTTTCAAGTAAGACCACTTACAAATTTCATAATGTCTGATAAATGAGGACCACTTTGTGATTCCTAATGGTGTGGAATACGACAACCAAGCTCTCAAGCGTTGCCAATAAAGCCTGGAGACAGTTCAGATTCTCTTTAAAAAACAACATTACAAGCCATATGAGAAAACAGTGGAAGAGATGTGTAATCAGGATCCACCGCATGGAATAAGCAGGAACAATTGGGTAAAGTTGGTGAAGTACTGGGATTCAGAGAAAGCGAAAGTTAACAAAATATTCATTACCACTAATATATTAAGTTTTAATTAGTCTTGGTTGAATTATTTGAAAAATACTAATTGGTTGAATATGAGTGCAGAATTTGTCTATAGCTTGAAAAAAAGCACGAACCTTCATAAATCAGCTTCACAGATCTGGCTCTTATAGCTTTGCAAACCAACAAGCTGATTATGTATGGATTATTTATATATGTGGCCTTTTATTAAACTTAAAAGAGTGTTAGTCTCAAAAAATATAAAATCAAATAAATAACAATATAGATTTGTAGCATAAATAAGCTAATAAAGTATGTATAAATGAATATAATTCTTTCTCTTATTCATACACATTGTGTTATTTATGATGCATCTCATTGACATTGTCGATTTCGCTTACAATGCACCTTTTGACATTATTGTTAATAGGAAGATGAACATGGAGAAAAAAATGAGCTTATTAGCTCTTTGGATAAAAGCTCATACGGGTAAGGACGGAAGCTTTCTTCCCGACACCGTCACTGCAGATTTTGTGGTATGATTCCTGACATAGTCACTGTAGAAATTATGAATTAATAAAGTTCATGTCATTGCTCTTGTTGTTGGTTATGCTAGATGGTCTACTAAATGTGTGGCTCTGTTTTTAATCCCCGTGTTCATTACTTAAACTTGGTACAGGATGATGTAAACGCTAAGGTTGAAGAGTTGAGGATGTTGTATCCTAAAAAGTCACAACAAGAGCTTGAAGATGAAGCTTTTCACTATACCATGTATAGCAATGAGATTCCGGATCTTCCTTTAGGTTACGGACTAGGGGTAGGGCGACATTTACGGGGTGCGTGGTTTCTTAAGGAAGAAAGGTTATGGAAAATTTCAAAGGAGGATTAGTTTAATGGACAATGTCAAGGAAGAAGTGACTTCATTGCACGAAAAAAATGATCACTTGAAAAGGAAAATGAAAAGCTAAAAGACAAGGTCGAACAAAATAATTTACTTCTTAAAACGCTTGTTGGACAATTTTCTGATATTGTGGGTGCAGTTCGTCAGGGGAATGCTTCTCCAGATCTTCTTAACAAGACATCTCAATTCTTGGGTATGGCAAACCAACAGGTACTATTATTTTGACAATAAATTTCATATTAGACTTATTATTTTGACAATGAACTGAGGTATTAGTTTATGAATATCTCTCTTGATTAGTTTGACAATAAAACTCATATTAGACTTATTTCAAGGTCTTCTTTATAAGAATCTAGGTAGAAGGTTTCTAAGTCTAGTAAGTTTGTCACAAACATGGAAGTCTCCTGTTAGATCTCCCTGTATCCATTTGATTTGTCTTGAATCTGGCGTATATGCCTCTAAGTGCCACAGTCTGTGTCTCAGAGCTTTTGTAGCTCCTTTCAGCATAGCTTCCAAAAGATAACTGCTTCTGTTATCCTGCACGAGCCCTTCACCAAGGTGTGTGCTGCCATCAAGAGCAGTTAGCTTCCAGTTGAAAAGTGTCTTGTTCCTGCATTTAGACTTCTGACCTTCTAGGATAGAAGAAACACACTCACTACTGTTCCTGACCACGTTAACACAGACGAAAATTGAGGCATTTATGGATTCACATGTAAATAAATGGGTAGGGAAACAACCCTTGCTTAAGATAAAAGCTAAAAACATCCTTGGCACTTAGTGCCTCGGAACCTATCTGACTATAAGAGCCCATAGTAGGCTAATGCTTGTGAGTCGTACAGCCTTAGGCAACATGAACACATCTTAAAGCCATTTTGAGTGTTGAGTTCAATTAGTATTTTGCTGGTAGATACTTCATGTTTAGATACTTCTGGTAGATACATTTGAAGTATCTAAACAACCTTCAGAATTTTTGCAACCATCAGAAGTAGTATTTTGAAGGGTTGTTTTGTAACCATCTCAACCTTCAATTAGTATGGTTGCAATATACTACTTCTCATATGGTATCAAAATACTAATCTGAAGTATCTAAACAGCCTTTAAATGTAATCCCCTCCTTGATCTGATGGTTGAGATATGGAATTGAGTTGACAACTTGTGTATTTTCCCTTTATCTGCTATTTTTTGTTGCTCATCTGTTTAGAATTTTTGCTGGTAGATACTTCATGCAAACTAGAATCCTTCCTTTCTTACTTTCTTTAATGATTCATAATCTAGAGCTTTTAGATCCCGTTCTACACTGAATTCCTGCTGGTCAAGTGTAGAGGTAAATTGGCTAGTGTAGCTTATTCTGGTAGCTTTTGAGTTAGCTCTAAGAGAATTTTGTCTGTTGAATTAGATCCCAAATTTGGGATGCAAAGCAAAAATAATAGATCAATAGAATTTTGAATCTGTAGAGGAAGTGAAAGTCATACATACGATTGAAACCTAACTGTCAATTATACATGTAGTACTTTTTTTTTGGGTAGCTTAGAGTCATAGACTGATTTAGTTGAACCAAGCTTAAATCTTCATCTTTATCCCCTGTTTGGTTCGCAGGATTAGCTAAATGATTATCTCTCCGGTGATTTTCAATGGTCCTTCCTGTAATTTGTCGAGTGATTCAGCAGTTTTTTTTTTTTTTTTTTTTTTTTTTTTTTTTTTTTTTTTTTTTTGATTATTGATTTAGCATTTGAACCGACTTTCAGTATGTAGTGTACTAATGTTAGTGAATTTGTGGTTGTTCTCTGCTGTACGACGTACAAGAGCTAACTGGACCCCCATTGTGGCTGAAGTGAAAGCAGTAGCCATGGCCATCAGATTGGCCAAGCGTTTTGGGCTAGCTGACATTGTCATAGAATCGGACAGCCATACTCACATGGCCATCAGACTGTCGAAGGCTGCAGTCTATTTCACTGATCCTTTTGCATATTATCTACAGCAGTTGGGTTAATTTGAGTTATATATTGTTTCTAGGCTTTTAATGTGTTTTATTCCTACTGGGTTTTCGAAAAAGTTTAGTCATAATTTCATTGATTTTTAGTCATAAAGTTCATAAAAAAGCTAAGTTCATCAGTATGTTTTTTTTTTTTTTTTTTTTTCCTTTCCTGAAGGAAAAGTTCATCATCAGTATGTTTAATATTTATATATATGTACTAATAACTTTTTAATTTTATCTTGAAGGTTGGAAAAGGTAATTTGATGATTACAGGAGAATGAATTAGGGCGGATATTTGAGCAAAAAAAACTAGTGACTACCAAGATATCATCCATCATCATCATCGATTTATCAAGTGCAACTAATTGGGGTTTTTAGTCTTTGTGTAATTATTATTTTTTTGTTTTCGTTGAGGCTAATTAAAGTTTTTGTGTTTGACGATTATATTGCTGATGTTTTTTTTGTAATTATTTTGTTGGATAGTTTAATTAACTATGAACAAATTACAATGTTGACTAATCGCTAACTAGCTAGCTTTATCTTTTTAGTATATATATATATATATATATATATATATATATATATATATATATATATATATATATATATATATATATATACTTTTTGTTAAATTCATCGTTGTGGTGTTTATTTGATTTACATGCATTGTAATTTTAATGTCGTAAAAAAAATTACTACAAAAATATTGTGGACGCTTTTTTACGTTAAGGACATTTGATTGGCATTTTAAAAAAAAATTCCCGCCAAAGAAATATTGGAGGCTTAAAAGCGTCGCCCAAATAAAAATATATGGACAGCAAAAGACGTCGAAAGGATATAAGGACACCAAAAAGCGTCCACAATCCTATTTACTATAGACACATAAAAACGAAGCAAACATTGAGAGATAGCGTGAACCAACCCATTTTTGGACATTCCTTATAATAATCTAGACACCAAAAAGCGTCGTGGCTGTCGACGCTTTTATTCGTCCAAATCTCGACTAACTTTTTTTTCGACGCTTTTGAAAAGCGTTGAGAACAAAATTTTTGATGCTTTTATACTTCAAAAACAGCCTATAAAGCGTCGCAAAAACACGGAAATAATAGTAGTGTTCCGTGGTTTGGTGAACTCAACATTCTCGGATGTACCGTTTGTTGCTCAGAGCGTTCAATCAGGTAGATGGAGCATGAATTCCTAGAGGGTTATGTCCATATTTAGAACACATGAGTTTCAGAAAAGTGAGAACAACTCAATCAGGAAGTAGAATCGAGCAAACAGTGCTAAAAACTGATAAAAATTAGAACGCATATTTCTGGCTCGGTATTGGAAGAACTTGGCGCTAGCGAACAAAGGTCGGCGCCTCCTGTCGCCGGGCGCCACAGTCAAATCCTCGGCGCTAGACTCTGTTTTCTGACGCTATTTCCTACATGTCTCAGCAGCTTTCTGTGCTCGATAAAATTTTCCAGTTTCGCGCAGCATTATTTCGGTCCTAGTTGTGAAAGATATTCCTCAAATCTCCTACGTGTAAAAATCCTATGTTTTTAACTCATTACGGATGATCTTTCCAATGAGATCTTTTTTATGCATATGACAATAATGTTAATCAAAATTACGCACATGAAATACTTAAAACTTTTCGAGTCTCGACAACTCATTCTAAATTATTGTCAAAATAAATTTTAGGAATTAAAATAGAAATCCTCCCCAGCGGAGTCACCAAAAACTTTAGGGAATATTTCAAGCATTACCCCAAACTTGAACCCCCACTGTGATTATACACTTAAGCATGGTGGCGTCCAAAGGGAAGGAAGCTAGAGCAAAAGAGTCGCCAACAAGTTTTAGGAACTTGTAAACCGTTCACGAGGTAAAGGTTACACCCCTTAACGTTCCAGGAGATCGTCAACTACAATAGGTCTGGAACCATGACTGGAAGTTCGGGGATGAAGGTAAAAATCCAACCTAAAAGAGATTGAACCTGCCCTAATAATAGACCTTTACTTTATTCTGATCGTATTCATGTGCGCTTTCTGACTAACATGCAATCAATAGGTTTACCCTAAACCTGTTTATCTATGTTGGTTGAATATTAATGCACAAACAAATCTATTATTGGCGATCGCTTGAATTATAATCATATTAACTCTAAACAAGATAGTTAATTATCTTATTAAGCGTGATGAGAAGTACAAATTCCCTTTAAACACGCATAAAAAGTGTGATCAAGCAATATCAATAAATATAATCAAGCAACATAATAATCATCATAAACAATAATAATAAAAATAATAATAAAAAAATTATCATCATCATGTTAAAGCATAATAATAGCAAGATCCTAGGCATAATACTAACAAGATTAATAACAAACCCTAGCATGTCACTAAGCAATAAAAATCAAATACTTAGCCCTAATATGATACTAACATGAACATTAGGAAGAGAAAATAGGAAGCGTCATAACAATCATACTTGATTTAAGGAACTTATTCTTTACCCTAAACATGACACTAGAAAGATCAAAACGCCCTAACATGACACTAGGAATCATAATAACAACTTAGACAAGATTTTTCTATCATAAAATCAATAAAATCAATTAAAGCACTTACTTGGATGCCTCATATCTCTTTCTAATAACAAAATACACGTGTTAGTAACTTCAAGGAAAATAATAAAATCAAAACAATCAAATTAAATAATTGAAAGAGAGATTTGGGATCAAACCCTCAAAAATTAAAACCTTTCACGTCTAAGGCGAAGGCAAATTCGAACTTGGCTAGGTATGTCTAATGCTAATGTATGAGGAATTGTGTTTGTAAAAGGGTTGGTTTAGAAACAAAGAGAGAGAATCAAGAAATTCTTGATGAGAATTAGATGAGAAGGATTTATGAGAAGAAATAATTAGAAAGAAAAAGAATTGATGATTGAAAATAGAATTTTAGGAGGCTATTTATAGAGAAAATCAGCCGGATATGATAAAAAACGAATAAGAGTTTCAAAAAGAATAAAACACGATCGCAGCGTCAAACACGCGCGTGGCGCCAAATGCTGAGTGCAGCGCCAAACGCTAAGTCTGACGCCAGATGCCAGGTCTGGCACCAGACGCTAGGCTTGGCGTCCGGCGCTGCAAAACAGTTTTTGCGGATTTTGTTTTTATCATATCTTTTGATCCAAAAGTCAAAATAAGTCATATAATATGTCGTTTAAAATTTTTTGAAGTCTACTTTCCAACCTAATTAGAATCAGATTAAAATAATTTGTAGATAAAAAGATATGGCCGAAATAGTGGAAGGGTATCAGTTTTGGATAGAGTTTCATATCCCATTCATATCTTTTTCGTTATAACTCGGATTTAATCTTATAATATATCATTAGAAAGATAATTTCAAGATCTATCCAACCATATAAAATTTTGATAAAGATTATGAGGCATGAAAATAATATTCAACTGTCTTTGAACATCTTTAAATTCGAATAGAATTAAGATTAAAAAAAAGAAAGTTTTTATAAAAGGAAAGTTTTTATTTAACTCAAATTCTTTAATCATCTTTTCAAAAAGGATAATTAAGATCTTTTAGAAACTTATATAAGAATCTAATTAATCCTAATTAGTTTAGGAATAGGATTAGACCTTTGGACCCTCCACTTGATCATTGGGCCGTAGGTAAGATCCGGTTCGAACCCAATTTAGTGTTTTGGCCATAACTTCCTCATTATTTATCGGAATTGGGCTTATAATATATCGTTGGAAAGGTCTTTTCAAGTCCCACCCAACTACACTAATATTGGACCTATATCATGGACTAAAATAAAATTGAATGCACGTTTTTAATAAATAGGGTAAGAAAAGAAATATTTTCAAAAAACAGAAAGAAGAGATATTTAAATAAAAACATCCTCATCACTAGACTTTTCACACTTTCGCTTTGTTCGATAATCAAATGACATGAAAAGTATTCATCACTGGGTTTGGTTTTGGGGAGACACATTTGGGTGTCTACAATCACCAAATCATTTTCTCTTCCTCTCTTCTACACCAAAAATCATTCTCTCTCTCTCTCTCTCTCTCTCTCATACTCTAAGCCCTAAACCTATATCCCTAATTACATCATTCCTTCCTTAGGCACTCCAAGGAGTTCATACAATACCCAAAGTTCTATACTTAAACAAAGGCGTGAAAGGTAGAATTAACTGAGGGTTTGGTCCAAATCATCTCTACTTTTTAAATAATTTAATTATTCTAATTTGATTTATTTTTATTGAAGTTACTAATAGTTTATTCATGATGTAGCAGTTTAAGAAAACGCAGAAAGTGAGTAATTAATCACTTAATTGATCTTATTTTTATTATTGTTGCTAGTATCATGATTAGGTTTATTAGGGTTTGATTTGACTAAAATTTTATTGTTGAATTGCTTCCAATATTAATGTTTGTTATATTTATTATTTTTTATCATCATATTGCATGTTTAAAGGGAATATGTGATTGAAAATCACAACTAATAAGGTAATTTGGACGACCGGTTTAGGTTTCTCTTTAATCTTGTTACTAATCAAGTGATCACAATATTTTAGAATTATATGTTGCATTAATATTCAACCAATTTATCCTAATAATAGTTTGGAGCAAATTGAATCTTTGTTTGCATGCCTTTGAGATTGCAGGAATCATTTTTCACAATAAGAATCAAGTAGAGACCAATACGGGCAAATGTGACTCCATGACTCACTTCGTACCATCATCCCCAATCCTCTTTTCATGGTTCCTAACTTTATGGAGTTAGTAGTCTCATGGATTATGAATGGGGTGTAACCTTCACGGGTCAATCGTTATTGCCTTTCGTTGTCCCTTTATCGTGGTTGCCTTAAATGATCCGTGAACGGTTTACAAGTTCCTTAAAAACTTGTTGGCGGTTTCCTACTTTCCTTGTCCCTAGTCATATTATGTCAACTCCCACTTACTATTAGTGCCAAGCATATTCACAACATGCTTCAACGTAGGCGCACTTCGAATGATGCCTACACCCTCTACCCCCCTTAAAAGGAGTTATGCCCCCGTAACTCGACCAACACATTAACCCACAAAATAAGTCAACTATATTAACAATTTATTAACAATTTATCAACAATCATCAAAGTAAGAAAAAGTAGAAAGTTTCAAACATCCAAAGAGCTTAGGTTTTAAAATGATTTGAATACGAATAAAAGTAGTGAGTAAACTCAAAAAATATTTTTATAAGTCAATCTAAAAATAATTTAAAATACTTAGTTTAGGAGAAATTGTTGTAAAAGTCACGTATATATATAGGTACAAAGTATGAACTGAAATAAAAATACTTAATAAAAGATTTTAAAAGATCTATGAAAGTTTTCAATCTAAACAACTATTTAAAAATAAATAATACAAAACTTTATTTTAAACATTATGTATTTGAAAATTCATTTTGCATACTTGTAATAAAATACTTATTTTTAATAAAAGTCTTCCTTTTTTCATAAAGAAACTCAATAATCACATATTCAACTTCAAAGCAAACACTTCCATGGGTACTAAGCATAAAAGGAACACACCTTATCTTGACCCTCTTATCGCTCGTAGATTAGTAACTTGTCTCAATGTATCCTCCAAAAGTATTAACAACTTCCCCAACACATTCATAAATCCTGGTAATACAACCTTAAATCGTAATCATTAACTCTTGGTTACTTCATAATACTTCATTTTAAACATTTAAAAAAACTCGATCATCCTTTCGCATAACTTCAAATTCCTCAATCTGGTTGTTATAGTCCATAACTCATCTTTAAGGCAATTCATTAATATCTCAATGAAATCATTGATTATTCCATCATTAATAACTTCTCTCTATCAATTAACTTTGTCGTCAATCCCTTAGAGTAAAATCCTTTTAGTAACCATCCAAACAATAATTCTTTTAACTAACTTCAATAAATCTCTTCACAAGATATTATTTCTTCAAAATAAACTTCAATTTAAAACAAAATCTTTTATCTCAAATACCTCCTTTCACTTGAATTGACTCAAAATCCTCTAACTTTTGTATTAAGTTTCTTCAAAGATTAAACCATCATCCATTTTGCTTTAAATAATAACCACAATATTCATCCTCACACCATATGGATACTTTCCACCATTAGATACAAAATATCAAAAATTAATGCTAATATCCAATTTATATCTCCCAAAAATACACACCTTACTCCAACACATATATAGTACTAGTTCAAACCACAAATAATATTTCCTTGATCAACATAAATCATATTCCAAAAATTAGGAAATACTTGATAACTCAAATCCTCCAAATATTCATGATAACAATCCAAAATGACTCATCACTTATTCCATAGTAATCATCAAATCCTTTAATCTCAAAATAACAACTCAACCATATTGACCACATGTAACACTCGTATGATCCAAATACTTGCCACATATCACATATCCAAATTATACTTCTCATAAAGGGTTAGGGCCAGAGTAACAATTCTAGTTATGAACTCACTAACTGTGACTCCATTATCTTTCAAGTAATTCTGTCTCATTTCATTAATTCTTTCCATCTGTTTCACACACACATGCAAAACAATTAATTAAATGTCGAATCACACAAACAATTCAATTCAAAATCCATTTGCAATAAGCAATTCATTTCTCAATCAACCAAGCATAACTCAAGATCACCCAACAATGGGCAATAACTCAAAAATTCGGACCTTATGACCATACTTTAATGTTTTTTAACACCAACTTTAATGCACACATAATCACATACTCAAGTTCAAATAGTTTTAATTCTTTTTGTTTTTGAAAATAATAATAATGTACTTGAATCAAGATATAGGATGGCCGCGCCCGCGTCTCGTAGGAAAGTTACCTACGACAATATGGCGAGTCTTTCCTAGACAGAGAGTCGTACCCATTATAGGCCTCCGCAGAGAAATCAAGAATCATTTTCTCCTTCATCTTTCCACAAATAGGAAAATAGTTTTTAAGTAAAAATAAAGCTTATGACTCTCACACAAATGCGAAACTCTATCTATCCTACATGCCCTTCTTATGTCTACCCATAATTTTTATTATTTCCAATTTTAATCTTTTTAGGACCGTTGAAACTGATACCACTTTGTAACACCCCCAAATCTCCCTCTATGGAAATACTAGTATAATACGTATAATTATACTATAGAGATAGACTTGGGCGTATTACCGCAGCGTGATTACGCAAGGCTACTCAAAATACTTAACTCAAAAACAAAACTTGCAGCGGAAACTCAACTTTCTTTTATTAATACTTACAAAAATAGTAACATTTTAATGAGTGATCAAAATAAACATAAGACCAACATTTCTAAACTAGGTGAAGCAAATCCCGACACTCCCATATGCTCATTCATGACTCCACCTGAAAATAGTAAACACTGCTTACCATTACGGTAAACAGGGCGAACCAAAACAAATAAGAAATACGGATTAGCAAATTACGCTAAGCACGATAAGTGCAAGATAGTGTAAAATCAATTTATTTGCAAACATGCTTTTAAAATCAATTCCAATAATTAATCCAATAAATTCAAAACTCATTATTCCAAAAGCGATTCCAATGATTCATATTCAAAATAATAGTTAATAAAACCAATTCCTTTATTAAGAACCAAGTCCTTTTAATCCAATTCCTCACCCAAGTGAGCACACCCCCAAGCTAGTCTCCTTATATTACAAGACTATTCTTGATGAAAGACCCGGTCATACAAAGTCCTAGGCCTTATCAATAAACGAAATCCGCATAGTGGGATTACCAACATGCTTAAAAAGCATTAATAATAATAATAATAATAATAATAATAATAATAATAATAATAATAATAATAATAATAATAATAATAATAATAATAATAATAATAATAATAATAATTCAGTGGTTCAATAAATCCTTTTTAATATCCAATAGTTCCAATATAATTCAAAATCATTTTTAATTAATTCCACAAGCTTTCAAAATCAAACCTTGTAAATAAATACTTAAGAATTAAAACTCATATTACTAACTTTTCAAAATCAATAACTCTTCCTTGAAAAACCTTTTATTTAATTCAACCAACCTTTTAAAATCAAATCCTTTATTTAAACATGATATATAACTCAAAACATGATTTAAAAATCAATCATCATTCAAAATACTTTTATTAAAACAAATATTAAAATTAATACCTCCAAACATAATTTATCGTAGTTAAATCAATTTAATTCAATCATCATAAAATCATTCAAAACATGTTATTCAAACCAATCACTTTTAAAGGTATCTAGCCACCTAACGTACCTTGATCCTTGCAACAAAAACCACACAAAAAGAACCTCAAGAAATTTGATTCCGAATATCAATCAACACTTAGCACTTTCAAAGTTCAATCACGAATACACCTTGGAAATAACATAACCATAAGGTTATCACAGCATAAACTCAAATCTAATGTACATGGACTACAAAAATATTTTAAAATAATACTTTAATATAAAATTATATCTTTGAAATAGGCATTTGTATTTTAAAAAACTAACAATGAAGAAGATAAAAGAATAGGTTTAAAGAGAATTAAATTTTTGTTGGAAAGAATAGGCAGAACTTGCAGAGGCTATAACTCCTTCAATATAACTCCCAATTGGATTATTCTTGAGCCTAACCTCAAGGATTTTTCGAAAAAAACAACCTTTTGTGAAACGTCAATACCCCAAAAACTGACCAGAAGTGCCCAAAAATTGGCTTCAAAGATAAACGGGCTGATTAGTAAGAAAAGTATGAAAAGGATTAGGGAAAAGAAGAAGAAAAGAGAAGAAGAGAATTGGGTTTTTGTGTGAAGAATATGAGAGGTATGAAGGGGAATTTATAGGCTAGCTCATGCAAGAATTATGACAAGAGAATTTAGGAAGAATTATGGCAAGTAGGTTTTATGGAACTACTTGGAGAAGTGGATAAAGGAATATGTAACTTTTGATATTAAGGTGATTAAGAATAATAGCATTTAGGAAAGTGTGTTTGTCATGAAACTAATATAGAAAAAGAGATTACTTGGGGAATAATCAAGGATGAAATAAGGTAGGGAAATAACATGATCAAATCTTTGTGAGATGGAAAATAAAATTAAGGAAAATAAGAGATTTTAAGGAGAGAATTAAAAATACAATTTACCAAAATAAATCACCAAAAATCCAACCAAAGTGGTCGAAAATTTTGAGCTTCCATAGCTCCAAATTTTGGACCCATTATGTAGAATTTAGGAAGTTATTTTAATAAACTTAAGGATTAAAAATAATTGTGTAAATAATATCTATTGTATAAAATTATTAATTAAAAAGATACCAATTATTCACTAAATAAATTAACCTAGAAAATCAGATTTCCGACACTAGGAAAATCCAAAATTCTTGTCAATCATTAGGAAATTTTGGACCTATCAATTAAATAATAAAATATAGTTTTAGCTTTAATTAAAATATCTGAAATATATAAATAATCCGGTTTTTAATATAAAAATAAAAGGATATTAAATCTTATCCAAAATCCAAAAATAATAATTGAGTTTTTAAAATACTTTTGGCGCCAAAATTCAAATATCATTTTGGCTCCAAAATTCAAATAGCAAAATAAATTTCTAAAATACTCTTTTTAAGAGAATACTAATCAATGAATTAATTATAAATACGTTTTAAAAATACGGGGTATTACAGGAGCACCTATCTTTTCCTTATTCAACAAAACATTCTCAAGAGCATCGTTAGAAGTGAGCAATTGCTCATGCATGGAAGACACAACATGATCAAGATAATCAATCAACATGCAATTTTCTAGAGAGGAACTTGGATACTTCATACTATCATTCAAGTCAAATTCTATCACCTCATCCCCTACTTTGAGTGAAATTTTAGCACTCTTCACATCTATCATAGCACCCGAAGTAGCAAGGAATGGTCTCCCTAGAATGATAGGAATGCTAGCATCTTCCTTCATCTCAAGCACCACAAAATCCACCGGAATGACAAATTTCCCAGCCCTCAAAGGAACATCCTCCACCTTACCCTTAGGAATCTTAATTGACCTATCAGCCAATTGCAAAGTGTTGTTGGTAGGTAAAAGTTCTCCAATATCAAGTCTTTTGTATACCAAATATGGCATAAGGCTAACACTAGCACCTAGGTCACATAAGGCATTCTCAATTTGCATTTTGTAAATGTCATAAGGGATGGAAAAGTTTCCGGGGTCTTTTAGCTTAGGAGGCATCTTGTTCATTATAATTGCACTACAATTCTCGGTCAAGTTCACTGTCCCTACAACATCACAAGTCCTCCTACCGCTCAAAATGTCTTTGAGGAATTTTGCATAGTTGGGCATTTGGGTGACAACCTCGGTAAATGGTAGAGAAAGGTGAAGTTGCTTAAGCATGTTAATAAATCTTCCACATTGTTCATCTAACTTGTGTCTCATGAACTTTAAGGATAAGAAAGCTTGGGTTTCACAATTTCTTTCTTCACTCTCATCTCACTAGGTTTCTCAATCTCAACCTCACTCAAAGATGCACCATCTCTCTTATCATCTACCAAAACCTCATTTGTGGCCTCCTTGATCTTACTCTTCCTAAGAAAACTCTCCTCAAGAACCTTACCACTCCTTATAACAATAACATTAACCGGTCTCTTGGGATCTAGGCTTTGGGATGGTAAAGAAGAAGGACTAGATTTGTCTTTCAAAGCATTAGCAAGTTGAGAAATTTGGTTTTCAAGAAACTTATTATGAGTCATCATTTCATTAAATTCTTGTCACTTACGGCTATGTAAGTGTTCAACAATTTTGTTTGATTTTCAATGCTTTCTTTCAAATTAGTCCTAGAAGAAGAAGAAGAAGAAGAAGAAGAAGAAGAAGAAGAGAAATGAACATAGGAATTACCGTTTTGGACCTTTGGAGAAAGTACAGGTGGGGGACCCCTTTGAGAGTTATTTTGAAAATTTCCCCTATTTTTATTGTTGTAATTACCACTACCTTGATTATGGTTACCATAACCTTGGTTATGATTACCATAATTTTGGTTTTGATTTTGGCCACTATAACCTTTCTTATTATAGTTACCTCGAGAATTTTGGTTCCCATAGTTCCTATTACCACCACCTTGGCTGTAGTTATCAAAATTGCCATGGTTGTTGTAATTCCTATTCAATTGGCTTCTTTGATTCTCAAACCTAGAATCATTATTGTTTGACACATAATTCACATGCTCATTCACATTTCCATCTTGATCATCATAAACATCCAGACATGCATGAGGGCAATTAGAATCATCATGATCATACGATCCACAAACATCACAAAACAAGCATCCACTAGGCATGTTACTAGAAGAGGGAGGGGGTTGAGGATTATAAGACATACTTCTCCCCTTAAATTGGGAGGGAAGACACGAGACTTGGGAGGTAGCACTTTCCATCTTTTCCTTGATAGCGGACATTTCTTTTCCCCAAGTTTGTCATTTGTGAGGAGAGATTGCTAATTGGATTTAGATGATCAACCGAGTACACCAAAGAGCTACTCTTGCTAGTTGACTTTCTTTCTCCATCTTGCTAATCTCTATAGTATCTCACTACGTCTTCAATTCTGTCTACCACTTCCTCTTCCATTGTATTCATGATGGGACCTCTGGCTCCTCCATCTAAACAAGACATCCCTTGAGGACTAAGACCTCCATAAATTACTTGAATAATTTGATAAGTAGGAATTCTGTGGTGAGGACATTCTCTTTGATACTCTTAATATCTCTCCCATGATTCATAGAGGCTCTTACTAGGCTTTTGTTTGAAACCTTGAATCAAAGCTCCAGCCTCCGCCGTTTTCTTTTGTGGATAGAAACGGGATATAAATTCCTTGGTAACTTCGTCCCATGTCCTTAGAGAATTCAGCTTGACCTCCTTGTCTAGCCATTCCAAGGCACGCCCTATGAGGGAAAAGGGAAAGAGTTGAGGCGGATGAATTCTTGGGAAATTCCACTTACCTTGATAGTATTGCAATATATTTCGAACTCCTTGAGAAGGTTTAGTGGGCTTTCATGCTTGTGGCTCCACTAAATTGTCGCCTCTCTATCAAAGTGATCATTGTCGGCCTTATTTCAAAATCATTCGCCGGTGTTGTAGGTGGAGCAATCCCACTCTCAAATCTATATGCATTGGGAATCCCCAATTCTTTCAACACCACCCTTGGATTTTCTCCCATTCTTGCTTATTCTTCTTCACTTAAAGTGCTAGAACTCAAAGATCGTCTAGCAACCCTTAATCTTGCAATAGTCCTCTCAATATCCGGATTAAATGACACTAGTGAATGACCACGTGCTCTATGCATACAATCTCAAAAGAAATGATTAGTAGCACGGCTACAAGTGTAGCCTAAAAAGAAAAATCTTTTTTTTTTTTTTTCAATTAAAGATGAAATAGATTCAACAACTATAGCACCAATATCACTCCCCGGCAACGGGGCCATTTTGACGCAAGGAAAATGGAGGTTGTTTTCTACCCTTTACTAGAGCCAAACAAAATTTGTAAACACTCGACCAACCTAATACGAGTATATGGTAAGTCAAGGGTTGGACCCAAAGGAATGAGTAGGTGCAAGCTATAGCCTATGTTAAGCTACTTTGAAGAATGTAGAAGGTTATGGTTGGTAACTAAGGTATCGAGAAAGCTAAAATAATAGTGAAATTTAATATACTAAACACTAGGGATATAGGTTCCACGTGCAAGCTCAATGATTATGCTAATTAAAGGATCACTCAATCAATTCAAACATTGCAAAGGACAAAATATAGTTGCAATCAATGGAATTCAAGAGCTATATCCTATAAACTAAACTAGGGTTCACTATGAATGACAATCAAGGAAAATCACAGTCAAATTCAATCAATTAAAGCAATTCTCATATCAAGGGTTCATGTCATTGAAAATTACAATGCAATCAAGAATTGTCTTATAGGTTTATCACTCCTAGTCTAATTAATCACATGCACAACTATGTCAAGTAATTTAATTGCAACAATTCAATCAATTAAGGATTATCAACTAGAAAAAATCATCAATCAAGCATGCTTCCCCTTCTCCCTAGCAAATAAATTGCTCACTAATCATGGTGAAATTCAGAAGCAA
Organism: Chenopodium formosanum; assembly: GCA_024500155.1. NCBI lineage: Eukaryota > Viridiplantae > Streptophyta > Magnoliopsida > Caryophyllales > Amaranthaceae > Chenopodium > Chenopodium formosanum. Next base: position 47,019,249 of record CM044865.1, read on the forward strand.
AGAAAATTCAATCACAATAATACTCATTTCAAGTTTAATCTAGAAGAAATTCAATCACTCAACAAATTCTAAGGCAAAAAATGAAATTCCAATAAAAATTTCAAGAATTAAAGGAAATTGCAACAAAAGGAAATTGCAAGAAAAGTAAATTCAAAGGAAATAAATATCACAAGTTTTCATTGAATTGAAGAAGAAATTCCAAGATCAACTTGAAATTAAAGATCAAATTCAAGTACAATAAACTAATCTTAAGCTTCTCTCTCTACTTTTTCTCTATACTAAGCATCAAGTACAAAATAAGTCGTCCCCCTAAAAAAAAGTTAAAAGCTATAAATAGAAGAGTCGAGCAAAGGGGGTCGAGACACATGGTGCGTGCGCACCACCCACGCCGCGCGCGCGTACAATTTGGTCTGCGCGCACGCACCACTTGTGCCGCGCGCGCACCCTTGCTTGGTGCTAGTGGCCTTGCCTCCTTCGCTTGCTCGATAAAAATCCGAGCTCCCGAGCATCCCTATCATTGTTGCACTTGAGGCGATGCTCGTGAGAAGGGCAGTTCCTTTATCTTCTAAGCACTTGAACACTCCAAGCCAAAGCATTGCTTCCAAGGTCCTTGTGCTTGCGGAGCTAGCTTGAATTGCATGATTGGAATCCCGAACTTAGCTCCATCAACCTTCTTGAATGCGCTCAAGCTTCCTCCTTGGAGATCAAACCTCAGGAAACTCAACACACTTACAAAACAAGTCAAGGAAACAAAGAAGCGAGAGAAATAGTCGAAAAATGAATAAAATGACAAGAAAACCATTAAATGCATGCATTTCTCTAAACTTACACACAAACACGCAAAACAAGCATTATATGTAAAAACACAACATAAAGGACTAAAAACGAGAGTAAAACTATAAAGAAAACCTAGACAAAGAGTGCCATAAATGACACTCATCATTAGGCGCACTTCAAACAATGCTTATACCCCCGTTGAATGGAATTTTTTTAGTTGTGTGATATGTCCATTTTATATAGTATTTTACACCCGTCCCTTGGTCATAATTAGTAGTGTTTTTAGCTCTTTAGAGCCACTTTTATTACTAATTGGTGTTTTCTAGTGTTTTCGTAGATTTCGCTGATTTTTGTAGGGATTTGCACTTTTGGAGCATTTTCCCGAGATATTATGGAGTATCTACGAGCATTGGAGATGCACGACCATCCTTCATAGCCCAGGGCCGGTTAGAGCCATCGAATCGGTGATTAAGGGCTCGGTATATGTGATACCAGGGCATTTTGACCGAGTATTCAAGACTCGAAGAGGAAATCCGGATTGGCCCAAAGAATTGGAGCCCAATCGAAGTCCAAAGAGTAGCCCAAGAGTGCCGCCCGGCCAAAGGAGCTCCCGCCCGAAGGCGCGCCCGGCCGGGCGGGGGAAGCAAAGCTGGCGCCTGAACTCGCGCCCGGCCGGGTGCGGGAGACGTACCTGATGAGTAAAAAGGCGCGCCCGATTGGGCGCGTGTCATTATTAGGAATTTTAATCGTCGTTTAAGTTTGTTTTATTTTAGGATTCTTGCTTTATATAAATACTTTTCCGTTAAGCAAGTTAAGGATCTTCTTTTGACTCTTTCTTAATTTTTCTCCTAGATTTTCTCTCTCTACTTAGTTTTTAGATTAGTTTCTCTCTCTAATAATTTGTTCTTAACTCTACTCTTAATTCCAGATTACTTTGGTAACGATTTCTTCTACGTTAATCTCAGTTATTTATTTTAATTCTTTCATCATGTCTTATTTTATTTCTTTGATTAGTTTAGATTTAATTACGTGTGAGTAGTTTTATTTCTATGGTTTGTGGGGATCCATAAATAATATGAAGGGGTAATTTATTGTTGTTGATTATCAATGCTAGATTAATTTTCTATTGATTGGTTTAATGCTCTATGACTAGATTAGGCCTGATCTTTTATGCATGAGTTTGACAACATTGATTTGAGATTCGAGAGATGAGAATTGATGTTTAGGTCTAGTTTCAATAGGCAGGTTAATTTATGAAAGGTTAAGTCGAGATTTGAGAGATGAGATTTAATACCGGTAGATTAATTATGTGATTGTAATACGTAGCGAAAGCCCTTTATGATCTGATTAATTTATGCATTGATGATTGATTATTATGTTTTACCCTGGAATGTTATTTATTTTTAACATATTCCCTAGGCCTTTATTCATTGTTTTCTCTTTACTCTTAATCTCCGTAGTTTAGTTTTATATCCATATTAGTAAATTGTTACTTGATAATTTAGATTGCTTTAATTAATTAGGAATAGAAAGACCAGTTTTCCTGTGGATTCGACCCTATTTCCCTATCTGCATTAGTTAGAGGATTTAGGAATTATTTTTGATTGGGTGATTACGATTTTAGCCTGTCATTGTGCTCTCGGCGGAAAGATTAAGTTAATGCTAGGGTTTCCCTCCCATAATCCAAGGTTTAATTCAGGTGAGGTGGTTGTTCATGCGTTGGCCTTTGACGGCTATTCGTAGTGGTCGGTTTTGAGTTCAACGGTGTTCGATCTTCTTGTAACCTTCTTCCAATCACTAGTAGCTTTGTGAGTGTTTGTATGTGTTTTCTTTTTTTAGTTATTCATAGTTTGCTCTGGTTTGTTCTTGTTTTGCTAAGGTAGTTTGCTCTTATTATTTGGGCTTTTTGCTTTTAATTAGGGAATTTCTCTTACTATTTCTGTATTGTCTTGTGTTGGGATTTCTCTTGGTAATACTATTATGGAGGGTAAAAGAATGTTGTCTTTAGGGTATTGTTGGGAAAATTAGATTTATTTATTAAGGATTGTGTGGGGAATATTTCAAGCCATCCCACACTTGATCCCCACTGTGATCGTACACTTAAGGATGGTGGCGTCCAAAGGAAAGGAAGCTAGAGTAAAAGACTCGCCAAAAAGTTTTAGGAACTTGTAAAGCGTTCACAGGGTGAAGGTTACACCCCTTAACGATCCATGAGATCGTTAACTCCAATAGGTTTGGAACCATGACTGGAAGTTTGAGGATGAAGATAAAAATCCAACCTAAAAGAGATTGAACTTGTTCTAATAATAGGCCTCTACTTTATTCTTCTTGTATTCATGTGCGCATTCTGACTAACATGCAATCAATAGGTTAACCCTAAACCTGTTTATCTATGTTGGCTGAATATTAATGCACAAAAATATCTATTATTGGCGCTCACTTGAATTATAATCATATTAACCTAAAACAAGATTATTAATTATCTTATTAAGCGTGATTACAAGTACAAATTCCCTTTAAACATGCATAAAAGGCGTGATCAAGAAGTAACAACAATATATATCAAGCAACATAATAATCTTAATAATAATCATAATCATGTTAAAAATAAAGCATAACAATAATAGGAATATCCTAGGCATAATACTAACAAGATTAATAACAAACTCTAGCATGTCACTAAACAATAAAGACTAAAGCTTTAGCCCTAACATGATACTAACATGATATTAGGAAATAATAGGAAGCATCATAATAATCACAATTGATATTAGAAATATTAATTAACCCTAAACATGATATTAGGAAGCAATAAAACATCTTAACATGATACCAAAATAATCTAAGCATGATTTCTATATTAAAAGATCAATAAAACAATTTAATTACTTACTTCGATGCCTCGTACCTCTTTCTAATAACAAAATATACGCATTATTAATTTCAAGGAAAATAATAAACAAAATAATTAAATTAAATACTTGAAATAGGGATTTGGGACCAAACCCTCAGAAATATCAAACCTTTCACGTCTAGAGCGAAGGCATCTTCGAACTTGGCTAGGTGTGTCTAGAACTGATGTATGAGCAATTTTAAGAGAGGGAAGGTTTAGAAAAAGAATAGAGAGAGAATGAAAGCTTCTAGGTTTTAGAGAGAGAAAGAGAGAGATGATGATTGTGAATTCTTAAAAACGGGGAGATACAACCCCTATTTATAGAAAAAATAGAACCGAAATCGAAAGAAAAGAGTTCGAGTCATATTCGGAATAAATGACCTCATGTTTCCAACATAAGGAGCAGCGCCAGACGACAATCTTGTCGCTTGGCGATAGGTATCGTCGCCAGGCGACAGACCTGTCATTTTGTTCTGGGGCAGCTTTTTTGCGGATTTTGCTTTTATCATATCTTTTGATACAGAAGTCCAAATAAGTCATATAATATGTCATTTGAAATATATTGAAGTCTAATTTTTAACCCAATTAGAATCAGATCAAAATCTTTTGTAAATAAAAAGATATGTCCGAAATAGTGGAAGGGTGTCAGTTTTGAATAGTGTTTTGTATTCCATTCATATCTTTATCGTTGTAGCTCAGAATTAATATTATAACATATGATTGGAAAGATAATTTCAAGATCTATCCAACCATATAAGATGTGGATAAAGATTACGAGGCACAAAAATATTATCTGACTTTCTTTGAACATCTTTAAATTCGAATAAAATTAGGATTTTAAAAAAGAAAAGTTTTATTCAATTTCAAATTTTATGATTTTATCTTTTCAAAAAGGATAATTAATATCTTTTAGAAACTGATGGAAGATTCTAATAAATCATAATTAGTTTAAGAATATGATTAAACCTTTGGACCCACCACATGATCTTTTGGCTGTAGGTAAAATCCGATTTGGGCCCAGTTTAGTATTTTGGCCATAACTTCCTCATTATTCATCGGAATTGGGTTTATAATATATTGGTGGAAAGATATTTTCATGCCCCATCTAAATACACTATTATTGGACCCATATCATGGACCAAACTAAACTGGAATTCATGTTTTTCATAAATAGGGTAGGAAAAGAAATATTTTCAAAAATAGAAAGAAGAGATATTTTAATAAAATCATCCACATCACTAGATTTTTCACACTTTCGCTTTGTTCGATAACAAATGACATGAAAGGTATTCATCACTGGGTTTGATTTTGGGGAGACACATTTGGGTGTCTATAGAAGCCCTTACTTTGACTGATTTTGGAGAAACGCAAGTTTCGAAAACAAAAGTTAAAGTAACGATAGGGATAGAGATTGATTTAGAACGTTCTGCAATCCTAAATCATTCTTGTAACGCCTATAACTGCAAACTAGTGTTAGTTAAAACAGATAAGAGAGTTAAGAAACGCGTATCTTGCACCGTCGAGCACACGTCTCTAAGGGTAATCGATTTGTTGCTGCATTTGTTGTCGTGACAACTTTCCACAAGCTAGGGAACGTCATTTTGTTGTTTTGATGTTGTGGTCGTGCTTTGCCGCTGTTGATGTTCACTCGTCTCTGATCAAAAGAGCTTCTTTTTGAGGATTGTTCAATCGTCTCTGAACAAAAGAGCTTTTGGAAGAAATTTCCACGCGTCTCTAAACAAAAGAGATTTTGTAGGATGCCCAAACGTCTGTGAGAAGGAGAGCTTGAAAGACATGTCCACGCGTCTCTGAAAAAAGAGCTTTGAATGATATACCCACGAGTCTCTGAGTAAAAGAGCTTTTTAATATGTCCACGTGTAGGGAATATTTCAAGCATTATCCCTAGCTTGAACCCCACTGTGATCATACACTAAAGTACGGTGGCGTCCAAAGGGAAAGAAGATAGATCAAAAGAGTCGCCAACAAGTTTTAGGAACTTGTAAACCGCTCACGAGGTGAAGGTTACACCCCTTAACGATCCAGGAGATCATTAACTCCAATAGGTCTAGAACCATGACTAGTAGTTCGGGGATGAAGGTACAAATACAACCTAAAAGAGATTGAACCTGCCCTAATAATAGGCCTCTACTTTATTCTGATCGTATTCATGTGCGCTTTTTGACTAACATGCAATCATTAGGTTTAACCATAAACCTGTTTATTTATGTTTATTGAATATTAATGTACAAACAAAACTATTATTGGCGATCACTTAAATTATTATCAAATTAACCCTAAACAAGATTAATAAATTGTCTTATATAAGCGTGATTACAAGTACCAATTCCCTTTATGCATAAAAGGCGTGATAAAGCAATAATAATAAATATAAAGCAACATAATAATCATAATCAAGTTCATGTTAAAAATAAAGCATAATAATAATAGCAAGATCCTAGGCATGATACTAACAAGATTAATAACAAATCCTAGCATGTCACTAAGCAATAAAAATCAAAGCTTTAACCCTAACATGATACTAACATGAATATTGGGAAAGTAAATAAGAAGCATCATAGAAATCATAATTGTCATATTTGATAATAGAAATTATAGGTGTTACCCTAAACATGATACTAGGAAGATCAAAATGCCCTAACATGACACTAAGAATCATAATAACAACTTAGACATGATTTCTATATCATAAATAACAATGCAAACAATTAAAGCACTTACTTGGATACCTCGTACCTCTTTCTAATAACAAAATACACGTTAGTAACTTCAAGGAAAATAATAAAATCAAACAATTAAATTAAATAATTGAAATAGAGATTATTAGGGACCAAACCCTCAGAAATTAAAACCTTTCACGTCTAGGGCAAAGGCAACTTCGAACTTGGCTAGGTGTTTCTTGGTCTTGTGAATGCGGAATTTTGTATGCAAAAGGGTTGGTTTAGAAAAGAGAGAGAAGAAAATAAGTTTTAGCTTAGAGAGAATTAGAAAACTAGAGAGTTGATGAGAATTGATGATATTTGATGATTGAAAACAAAATTTTAAGAGGCTATTTATAGAGAAAATCAGTCGGATGGATTAAAAAACGAATCAGAGTTTCAACGAGAATAAAACACAATTAGCGCCAGACGCTGGTCATTAGCGCCAAGCGCTGAAGGATAGCGCCAGGCGCCAAGCCTTAGCGCCAGGCAGTAATGCTTGTCGTCAGGCACTAATAATCAGTTTCACGCATTTTTTTTAATCATATCTTTTGATCCGTATGTCTAAATAAGGCATATAATATTTCGTTAAAAAGATATTGAAGTCTACTTTCAAACCCAATTAGAATCAGATTAAAATATTTTGTAGATAAAAAGATATGGCCGAAATAGTGGAAGGGTGTCAGTTTTGGATAGAGTTTCATATCTCATTCATATCTTTTTCGTTATAGCTTCGATTTAATGTTATAATATATCATTGGAAATATAATTTCTAGATCTATCCAACCATATAAAATTTGGATAAAGATTATGAGGCACGAACATAAAATCTGAATATATTCCACTTTGTACAAAACAAGGATTCTAAACAGGAGTAGTATTATTCAATTTCAAACTCTTTGAAACATAATTATCAATCCCAACTCCATTAGGATTTAAAAGAACCTTATAGAGTATTCTAGAAGACTATAATCAATTAATAATAGGCCCTCCTCTAGATCATTGGGCCGCATATAAAAACCAAACCGGGCCCAGTTTAATATTTTGGCCATAACTTCCTCATTATTCATCGGAATTTGGCTTATAATATATCATTGGAAAGGTCTTTTCAAACCCCATCCAAATACACTATTATTGGACCCTTATCATGGACCAAAATAAAATAGAATGCAAATTTTTCATAAATAAGGTAAGAAAAAAAATATTTTCAAAAACAGAAACAATAGATATTTTAATAAAAACATCCTCATCACTAGACTTTTCACACTTTCGCTTTGTTCGATAATCAAATGACGTGAAAGGTATTCATCACTGGGTTTGGTTTTGGGGAGACACATTTGGGTGTCTACACCACGCATCTCTGAACAAAAGAGATTGAAAGGATTGTCCACGCGTCTTTGAACAACAGAGCTTTGATACTTGAATGTTTGTTGCGATCGTTCGGTTGGCTGTGAACAGGAGCTTTGCTAAATGGTTGTATCATGTAAAAATCAAAATATTTCAAAAGACGTTGCTGGTGTTTTCCTTAGGGTTGACTTAAGGCTTGATGTTTTTTCTTAGGGTTGACCTAAGGTGATTAACTGACTTGAGGTTGATTCAATGTGTTTTGACACGTGTGTAAGACTCAATTCGAGGTGAAATGACTCAACATACATGACTCGTGTGTGCATTATAATGTGATTGTGTGACTCAAAAAATGCAAAAAAGCAAAAAATTTCCGTCATTATTTTTGTGGAGGGTACCGACTTGCTCTCGAAAAAGAAAGACACAAAAAAGAAAGAAGGGAAGTGTTTAAGGTACATGTTGAATGAGATTAGTCATTGATGTTGTTTCTCATGGTGTAAGGATTACAACATCCTAGACTATCCTAGTTGACTCGATACTGAAAGTATTTAGGTAACTTAGGCACGGAGGCTAAGAACTTTATACCTTGTGATGTAATGATGATTGATGTTGATATTGAAGGATTTATGTCTTAGTTGTGTGCAATTACTAGATATATAATTGGATCAAATTATGGAGATAATTAAGTTCGTACATTTGGGTCGTTGTTTTACCATAGCTAGAGGTACTAACGATATTTGGACTAGTAAAATAGCCCAAAGCTCAATTGGACGGATCCTATAATGTCACGCAAAGGGGATAGATCGAGCATTAGAGGATGAGGCCCATCATGGGCCTCATCACTCTAAGTGGCCGGCCATATAGAGGACTAGAAGGGGTTTTGGGCTTCGTGCCCTAGTCTAATTATAATGAGATTATAAATAGACTAGGTGCCTAGGTTTGCAAGTATGTAGTTTTTCTGATCTATTGATCAAACCCTAATTAGCAAACACGAAACCCAATACCTCTTAAAGTCCTATCTCTCACACGGTTCTCTCCTCCTCCTTGGCGCCGGTGGTGTCTCGTGGAGGTGGTAGTTCGTGCGGTGGTCGGTTGTTCGTAAAGGTGGTGATCGAGGTTTTCCTCAATCACTCGACCAATCTAGTATTGGTGGACGGCTCTTTCGAATCTCGTGGACTAAGTAGAGGAGCAACAATTGGGGCTCTATTCTCTTTTTTTATTTGCCTGTCGAATAGCTTCGTGAAATTCACACATCAAAGGTATGATTATGTGTCTTGTGTGTTATGCATGTGATTCTTGGTTTAGGTGCTTTATGAATATGATTCATGTTATTTCCGCTGCGTAGTACCTATAAACTCCTATAGTGGTATAAGTTAGCCTCTCGAATGAACGCGGTAGATCATAATAATACCATTATTTGATGTCCATGTTAATTTTATAATTAATTAAGAGGGAGAAATTAATTTAATTATGGTTCAATTATTATTTTAATGTGATTAAACTTTTGGAATCGATTAAATGTGATTTAATAATGCTCAAATAGCCATGAAGATGACCGAATTAAGCCCTAAAGCATTCAAAATTTCAAACCCTAACCCTAATAATTTCTGATTTTTTCGAAAATTCAAGACCTAAAATATGATTTTTGTGCTTGATTTTGATTTAATTCGATTTATTTTATGATTCATAATTTTAATCTGATTGATTTATGCATAAAAATGTTTTAAGTCTAGTATAATCATCGATTTAATTTGAAAAGTTAGAATTAAATTAGGATTAATTTTATGATAAACCCAAATTTTAAAGTTGAATGTGATTTAATTTTATTCTTATGGACTGATTTAATTTAATTATGATAAATGTTATTTTAATTAAATTAAAACACAAAAAAAAATTATTTAAGGTCGGCAACCGCGGCTGGGTGGCACAGCCACGGCGGCTGCCGACAAGGTGGCAGTCCAAGGGGGAGGGTGGAAGGGTAGGAGGTCTGGGGTGGCCGTGGCAGGGTGCAATGGCCACCAGCGTCGCTGTTGCTGCTGCTCTACGGCAGTGGCTGCCGTAAGGCAGCCAGCCACCGTGGCTAGCCTTAGCTGGACATGCACGGTGGCCTACAGCCACAACAGGTGTTGCTGCACGCTACTGCCTTACGGCAATGTCTGCTGCATGAGCAGCCAGCCACCGTGGCTAGCTTCGGCTGGCCAACCACGGTGGTCGGCGTGAGTGGCACGGTTTTCAAAAAAAATATTATTTTATTTTGAAAAATATTTCAAGATAAATATGTTTTATTTTGGATAAGATAAAATATTTTGAAAATATAATCTTTTATTTTAAAAGATAAAATCGGTTTTATTTGGATTAAATATTTTATTTTAGGATAAAATCAAATATTAAAAAGTTGTTATATTTGATATTAACCATATTTAAAGTTGTTAAATAGGTAATTATCCATATTTAAAGTGGTTAATTTTATATAAGATTAATTAGGATATTCTGAGCATATTCCAAAAGGATAATAATTGATTTAAATAATGTGATTATCCCGTAATTAGATTAGGATATAATTGATTTTAAAATTATCTGATTGACTAGTAACTAGGATAGAATTTCCTAAATTTGTTAGAATAACATGGAAGATTAAATATGATTTATCTTCCTAGATTAAAATGTGATTTGATTCTATCTCATGACTAAATTAAATATATGATATTTTATAAATGATCATGAATAATATGTGATACTATCTAATTATTATTTATAATATAAGATATTTTAGAATATGCGTTGACTTTATTATGAACATTCGATGTTGTAGTTTAGACAAGCATGTTGAGTGATTTATTATATGGCACTATTATAATATACGATATTATGTTGCTATATATAGACTTGTATGTCCAATATATTCTTAAATACGATCTGCGCATCGTGAAGTATTTTTGTAATCTAAATATGGTCTGCGTACGTTAAGTATTTTTGTAAATTTTATTTAAAGTAAATAGAATAGTTATTGTAGACAACCATTTGTGTCTCCCCAAAACCAAACCCGGTGATGAGTACCTTTCGCGTCAAATCATAATCGAATGAAGCGAAAGTGTGAAAAGTCTAGTGTTGCGGATAATTTTAATTTCTTTTCTCTTCTCTCTGTTTTGAAAACCTATTTTAAGAAAACAGCCAATCCATTTTGGTTGGTCCATGATATGGGTCCAATAGTAGTGTAGTTGGATGGGGCTTGTAAAGACCTTTCCAACGATATATTATAAGCCCAATTCCGATGACTATTGAGGAAATTATGGCCAATTTACTAAACTGGGCCCGGTTTGAGCCTTATACGCGGCCCAATGATCTAGGACAGGGCCTAATATAATTTATCATTCCTAATGCAATTAGGAATGGTTTTAGTCTTCTAGATTCTTTTAGAAAGTTCTTTTCATTCCTAATTCAATTAGCATTGATAAGTAAGTACTTTAATGGTTTTAATTGATATTGTGATGTAGAAATCATGTTTAGATTGTTATTTTGATTCCTAGTATCATGTTAGGATGTTTTACTTAATTTGATGTTTAGGGTGACAACAATAAATTCCTAGTATCACGTCTAGGGTAACTTTAATACCAAGTATGATTAAAAGTATGATGCCTTTTATGTTCTTCCTAATATTTATGATCGTTAGTATCATGTTAGGGTTAAAGATTTGATTTTTATTACTTAGTGACATGCTAGGGTTTGTTTTTAATTTTGTTAGTATCATGCCTAGGATCTTGCTATTATTATTATGCTTTAATATTAACATGAACATGATTATGATTATAATTGTTTTTATTTATGATGATTATGATTATTATTATTATTATTATTATTATTATTATTTTGATGATGATTATTTTATTTATGATGATATTATTATTCATGATATTGATTATTTATTATTGTGTTGATACATTATTCATTGTTATTGCTTGATCACGCCTTTTATTGCATGTTTAAAGGGAATTTGTACTTGTAATCACGCTTAATAAGATATTTAATAATCTTGTTAGGGTTAATTTGATTATAATTTCAAGTGATCGCCAATAATAGTTTGTTTGTGCATTAAATTCAACCAATCAACATAGATAAACAGGTTTAGGGTTAATCCTATTGATTCCATGTTAATTAAAAAGCGCACATGAATACGATCAGAATAAAGTAGAGGCCTATTATTAGGGCAGGTTCACTCTCTTTTAGTTTGGATTTGTACCTTCATCCCCGAACCCTTATTTGGTTCTAGACCTTATGGAGTTGACGATCTCTTGGATTGTTAAGGGGTGTAACCTTCACCCTGTGAACGGTTTACAAGTTCCTAAAACTTGTTGGCGACTCTTTTGCTCTATCTTCTTTCCCTTTGGACGCCACCATACTTTAGTGTATGATCACAGTGGGGTTAAAGCTAAGGGGTTAATGCTTGAAATCTATTCCCTACAGTTATTTAAATAGTGTTAGTTCAAAGAAGCACATGAAGTGAAGGCCCAAAGAAGCAAGTTTGATAGAGATCCATGATGATTCAAGTGGGAGCATTTTCATTTCTAGTTTTCTTAGGACTAACGGGCCATACTATGTCATGCTTTATTTTATTGCATTAGTAGATTATGCATGTTAGATTTTATTTATGTTGATTGATGATGCGCTAGAGTTCACTAAATAATCACAACATAATGAATCTAGGTCCCATTAATATTGAGATTGCTTTTCCAATTAAAAACCCAATGAAACCTTCGATTTTTATGATGGGTCATGCCAAAGCTAGGTGTCATATTATATCTTTGGGAAGTTGGGGTAAATCAAATTTTACAATTTTAATTGGTTATGCTCAACAAAGTTACCTAAAGAGTTTAGAGCCTTGAAGCAAAAGGAAATAATTAAACATGTAATGATTAATTATTTAACCAAGAATTACAAGAGTTGTAATCAGTAAAGAGTTTTCTCACCTTGAAAATGTAATGATTAATGGTAAGGCCAAAGTCCAGTCAATTATTTCACGAATAAAGGGTCTTGGAATCACTTAAATTCAATTGGGATCAATTAATTATTGAATAAAGTATTTTAAAGTTACCGAATGAATGCGTTTGTGGTACTTTAATTTTAATTAAACATAATTATAAAACTTTTCCTTATTTTGACATAGATGGGTAGCCGTAAAAATGATGACAGTAATTCTTTACCTCCAACAATGAACACAAGGCTTAACTTTCTCAAATTCAACGATTGGGAAAGCGAATTTAGAAGTGTTCTAAGGAACGAAAATCTCGAATTTTGTTTAGATTTACCAATCGACGGTAGATTTAGTCCAGGCATGACTCTTGAGAAGCATTTGAGAAATGTTTTAGATTTTGAGAGAGTTGCGCATGTGATGTTGTCTTCTACCCCAGAGGATTGGGCTAGATGATTTATGGACTATGAACCTTATCTCTTATTCAAGTGCTTACGTGATGTTTGCTATGGAATTTTGAATTCCCATGTTGATGGAGAAATGGATGGAAACGTCATGGAAATCATTTACATGGTTTCCCAAGAATGACGACTCTTGGACTGGAAGTATTAGGTTTAAAACCTACAAGCTCAATGACGAGATAATTTCAAGAAAACTCTTACCAGGTCAGTCAGTACAGATTCATGTGGATATGATGGTTTATCTATTTGAACGCATGAGTATGTTAGGGAGACCACACACAGATGATCAGGTTCATGATATAATTCTGCATTCTCTACATGATGGTTTTGACCTCGAGAAACTTTGTCAAGATGATGAGGATTCTGCTGTCAAACTTATTGATTTACTCAAGAATAATGCAGAGGATTACCTAAAAAGAGAATAAGCCAGTGCTTGAACAATGATGTCCCCACTTTGATGAGGTAACAGGTAAGAGTTACCTAATACTCTTGTAATAAACATTTTAACTTTCACTTAGGTATGTGATACCAAGTTGCAGTGCTTAACATTGTTATGTTGCGCAGGAACTGCAAACAAGTGAAGTTAGAAAGGAAATGGAGCTTGAAGGTGCACTATAATTGTTTGAGTGGCCAGAGATAGCTTTATAGTTTTAAATTTTGATTAGTTTATCATGATTTTAAAACAATTTCCAGTTTTGATGAGACAATATTTCAGTTTTGTTAGAATACTGATTTGGTTTTCTTGGCTTGGACAAGTGTTGATCCATGACCAAGATAATAAATTGCTTTCATTTTGCTAGATATGAGTTAATTTCCTTTGATAACATTGATATAAGTAGATCACAAAAGTAAAATTTAGATGATTCAAAGTACACTTACTTATAACAAGTAAGGTTAGGTCACATGAACCATTTGCACATCCAAAGTTATGGATGGACTCTTATTCTTATATGATTATGAATCACTTGAGAATTAGAAGTCATGCTTGATTAGTTAGGATGACTAAGCTGCCTTTTAGTAGAAAGGGTAAAAGAAGCTAAAATAACTTTATGGAACTTATACATATGATGTATATGGACCAATAAGTTCAAATTAACAAAGAGATTTAACTACTTCATTGCTTTTACTAACGGTTTAAGTAAATATATTGATAATTACTTAAGGAAGTAACGCTTGGAAACATTGAAATGTTCAAAATTTTAAAATGAAATGTAAAATCAGTTTAAGATAAACAATTTAACACCACAATATGATTGTTGTGATAAATATTTAACTCAAAAGGAATGATCATCTAAAGGATTTATTGAATTAATTCACAATCCAGAAACACTACAATAATTAAAATGCATGTTGAAAGTAGGAATCAAACTTTTCTTGCCATTGTTCGATCCAAGATTTAATGATTTACAAATATCATTTTGAGGATATACATTACAACAACAATTGCGAATATACTAAACGAGAAACTTAACCAAAGCAGTAGAAAAGATGTCATAAGAGTTATGATTTGGAAATGTTCCAAAAGTTATGTTTTCTAAACAGGATTAAGGGTTATGAAATCAATGTAAAATGTTTACAAAGATGACATAATGCCCCCTAATTCAGATTAATAGTTCTTCATGGGTTTTCTCATTGGAAAGACCATCCGTAATGAGTTAAAAACATAGGATTTTACACGTAGGAAATTTGAGAAATATCTTTCACAACTAGGACTGAAATAACACCGCGCGAATTTGGAAAATTTTATCGAGCAAAGAAAGCTGCTGAGGCATGTGGGAAGTAGCGCCAATGACCAGAGCGTTGGCGCCAGCATTTTAGCCGTAGCGCCAGACGCTAGCATTGGCGCCAGGCGCTACTGTTAAAAGCTGGCGCCAGTCTCTGATTGCTGGCGCCAATTTTCCCCAATACCGAGCCAGAAATATGCGTTCTAATTTTGACCAGTTTTTCGTATTGTTTGCTCGATCCTAATTCCTGATTGAATTTTTTCTCACTTTTCTGAAACCCATATGTGTTCTACATATGGACATAACCCTTAGGGAATTCATGCTCCATCTACCCGATTGAACGCTCCGTGCAACAAAGGGTACATCCGAGATGTTGAATTCACCAAACCATGGAAGCGAGTTTTTTTCTAAAGTTCGCGGTGTCCCATTCACTCGCGCCAACCCTTCACGGTTAGGCTTCCGCGCGGTGCATCCGGACAATTAACCATGGACCCTCTATTGACTAAACCATATCCCGAACTGTAGAGAACTAGAGCCATGGTTAGGTTGCAAACTCATTGCATCATATTGTGCCTACTTGACTAATTGCGCATTATTTGTTGTGCATATGGTATATGTTTTTCCTAACCGTTTGTTTGACTTGTGTTAAGACCAAATAAACTGATTAATGACTAAAGGAATATGTTTAATTAATTAGTTAATTAATTTGAGCTAATAAATAAATATAAAATCGAGTCATAGTTCCTTTAAGTCAATCCGGATTTTTATTCCCGTATACTGCACAAACGTCAACTTGTTTTGGTGATAGCCGGAGTTATAGGAAGAACTACGAGTCGTAAAGCCTATGGATCTATAGCCCCGAGTTTTATATTTAATTTGGCGTTGGTTTCATCTAAATCAGAGTCACAGATAAAAAGTTATGACTAAAATACCACAGTCTGTCAAGTTTAATGCATATACGTGAAGTCTTAACTTAGTCTTTGCTCGAGTCTAGTCACATAGTCTAGCCACATGGTCATGACACGAGTCTTAAAATGTCACCTACACTCACTAGTCTTAGCACACACTTTGTACATACTCTTTTCACACCATGACTATGTCTTAGGTTCACGCATGAGTCGGTCTTTTTCATCATTTGAGTCGGGGGGGTACCTTCTATTCCTAATTCTTCATACCCCTCCATCTCCATCATTTTTCTTCACTTTGTTCCATCATTCTTCAATTCCTCCATCCTTTGCATGTTGAATAAAGTTTGAGTCAAATAATTAACAATGAATATCCCCAAATTCCTTTTCCACAGTACTTGGTCGAGGAGAGAAGGGCGATTAATCAAGGACAACCTCTTTATTCAAGTCTCACTTTTTGATAAACCGATTCGTCAAAAAAGGAAGGCTAAGAAAATAATGGCAAGTCAAGAAGAAGTCAATGAGCTTAGGAACCAATTGGTTACCGTGACTGAGACACTGAAGCTACTCACACTCAAGATCAATGATCCAGTGTAGCAGCAACAAATGGACCTCATGCAAGAGAGTCTAATCAAGCTATCTAGTGACTATAAATTTCAAGGCATGAGTTCACAAGGGGTCTCGCTGGATAAGGAACTTCTTCCGCACAAGTTCAACGCCACTGACATCCCTAAATTCAAGGCAACGGATAACCCTTATTTTCATCTAAGAGATTTCGAAACTATAATGAACATTAAGGGTATCGATAACAAGGTTTTCCCCTCTCTATTCCCACTATCTCTTGAAACCGTTTGCCAACAATGGTTCTTCTCCCTTGACAAGGAGAAAACCTCTACCTGGGAATCGATAGTGAACGCTTTCGTTGATAGGTACAAGTGCAATATTCAAGTTTAAACCGACCATAGACAACTTGAGATGCTAAGACAAAAGGATAATGAAGGCTTTACTTCTTTCTTTAATAAATGGAGGGAAACTTCCGCCAAGATGATTGAGGTCCCCACAGAAAAGGAGTCTGTGCGGATGTTTATCAAGAATCTCCAAGAAAAGTATTCAAAGCATTTAAAATATCAACACAATCTGAATACTTTCAAGGCCGTTTATGACATCGGAATTGAAATTGAAGATGACCTCGCAAAGCAAAAAGCTACTAACAATAGTAACCACGGTGGATGGAAAGGAAAGAAGAACGACAATCCTTCTTCTTTCGAAAACGCCCACTCTAGTAATAATGTTAGTACCTTTGACCATAATAGTGTCTTAGCCATGGACAATCAAGGATCTAAAAGGAAACCCAGGCGAGAGTTCACACCCATTGGAATGACCTACGATGCTGCTTTCGATCGTCTCTACGATCGAGGATTAATCAAACCTATTAGCCCTACCGATGATCCAACACCAGAAAATCGATATTTGAGATGGAATCCAAACTCCTATTGCAAGTACCATCGAGAAAACGGTCATACTACTGATGAATGCTACAGGTTTCAAAACCTCATTCAAGATCTCATAGAGGCAAATAAGATCCCATTGCCTCTAGCTAGCGAGAAGACTGGATGATGACAGAGCAAACAACACAAGATAGAGGCAAGCTTCAACGACAAGATTTCATGACCTCTTTTTCTATTTTCTTTTTCCTTTCCCCAATAAGTCTAGCACAGGCACCTTTTCTTTTCACTTAGATTAATTTTGTAGATTCTTTCTTTTTCTTTAATAAAATGAGCATTTATTTCCTTGCATATGATCATTTCATTTCATTATATTGCATTAAAAAAAAACAAAAATAAATAAATAAAAAAAAAAAAAAATTCCATGTCGAACTAAGCACAAGGTATACCAATGATTTGAGGCACCCCGTGTAGCCACATCATATCACCTTTCACCCTTCAAATATGCAATCCTTTCTTCGTAAACCACTTTGAGCCTCGTCTAACGATAGACCTTTCTTTTTTCAACCTACATCTACCTAACCTTGGGATGGGATGGTGTGTAACTTATGCAATCTCGAAAGCTTGAGTGACTCATAAGATTAAAATAGCAAAAATAAGAAAAAATAAATAAATACAAGCGTACAAAAGGGTAAGTGTTCCAATGTCTTTGATATGAAAATATTTTTGATATGAACACGTCTCAGATTGCGTCTCTTATCGAGTGCTCGGTACCGTGCCTTAGAAACATGAATGCCAAGTGAGTGATAGACCGCATGATCGGGATTGCCCACACTTATAAAAATAAAATAGATGCTAAAGCAAAAAAAAGAGAGCTAAAAAAGAGTAGAAACTCAAGCATAAAAATACAAAGATTCAAAAGCAAGGTTGCACACTTTGGGGGCTTATCTAGGGTCTTGAGCCTTTATCCCCTTCTTCTATAGTCTTTAGCCTAACCACGTTACAACCCTTAAAAAGACCTTTTTGAGGTATTCACACACTTGTGCAAGGTTCGGCTAGAGCTACGTTCGGCCTGATTCCTAACGGATACGTAGGCAACCTCACATCGAGGTGCGGTCGTAATAAATATGCATTCATATTCATATTCACATGCTTACACCATGATCATATCAAGGGATTCCCTATGCTCATCCCTATCCATTTAGAGCTAGACTTGGGGGCTTGATCCTTATATCATTAGCTTACCTAGCCTAAGAGTCACCATCATTTGACTCTTTTAAAAATAATATTTTCCCACACATTTAGCCCTTGTGGCCTAGCTTTAGTGTCACTTTCACACACTGCACAGATACATGACCAAATATACCTTCCCTTAGGAACCCTTTGTCATGAAATCTTAACGCTGAAGCATGTCTTAGCTTGTCATATCAACATCATTCATCGATCATAATCATTATTGCATCGACGTATGACGTGCTTAGCCTCTGTGCCTAAGTTACCCAAATACTTTCATCATTGAGTCAACCATTGAGATAGCCTAGGATGGATTAATCCTCGCACCTTGAGAGATAGTATCAAACAACATTTGACTAAGCTAATTCAACATGCACCTTCAAACACTTCGATTCTTTTTTCGAGTCTTTCTTTTTCTGGAGAAAGTCGGTACCCTCCACAAAAATGACAGAAATTTTTGTTTTTCTGCATATCAAGTTTCATGAGTTAACACTACGCACACACTAGTCACATTGAGTCGAGTTAACCTCGAGTCAGTCAATCACAGTGAATCAAGTTTATACCTTGAGTCGTGTCAAGTCAATGAGTCAAGCAACGCTAAACCTTAGGTCAACCCTAAGATAATTAAAAAGATTGGCAAAGTTCTATAGTCAAAATAAATACAGGTGCAGCAAAACAGGGAAGACCCTACTCCAGCGCCTGGAGCTAGATCTTTTCAGTAACGACAGAGCTTAAAGCCTCTCAGAAAGGTGATTTCGACCTCATACAACAATTTCGGGTTCCTTGGTACGCCAGTTAGCCCTTATAAGCAATTTGACATGATTAAGTAGTCGGTTTGATTACAATTGCAATAAGTGATCGACCTGACGAAAAATCGTCTCACTTAGCTTAAGCGCCTAAAACACTGGCTCATTACAATCGGTTCAAAAGCAAGCACTTAAATGACAATATTTCCAAATATGGATTGTCGTGCATCTTCTTATTAAATGACAAAGTTTTCGAAAAATTGGATTATCATCCCCAACTGACAATATTTCCAAGCATGGATTGTCGTGCTCCTTCTTTATTGACAAGTTTTTCCAAGTTCGGATTGTCATACATTCATCGGCTCGTTGGCAAGTTTTCCGAGATTGGATTGTTATACACCCAGTTCCCTATGGAAAAATTTCCCAAAGGATTGTTGTAGGTCTCTATTCATCATAAATTTCGGCAAAGGTTCCTTAACGTGGATTGTCATTCATTTCAGTAAGTGGCAAATTTTCCCAAAGTGGATTGTCGGTCGACTCTTTTTTGCAAATGTTCCAAGACGCGGATTGTCAATAGTGGCAATATTTTCTCAAAAGGATTGTCGCATAGCGTTGGCAAATTTCCAAGGTGGATTGCTTTCAAGAGTTATATTCCAAGATGTGGATTGTCGATCGTAGCAAAGTTCTTATGAAAGATTGTTACTAAGCATTGGCAACTTTTTCCCAAAATTGGATTTTGGCAAATTTTTCGAGGTATGGATTGTCGCTTCATCGTGGCAACATTTCCAAGGATGGGTTGTTACGTGGCATTGACAACTTTCCCTAAATCAGATTGTCATACATCGTACAAGAGTTGTGTTGGCAACTATTCCAAGATAAGAGAGGATTGTCGACATATTGGTTCACAAGCAGCAAAGCGCCGACGTACTGGCATAGCAGCATTAAAGATTAAAAAGCAGTGATCTTTTCGAAGACTATCACAGCGGAAATTGGAGTCATATAAAAAAGAAGCTCTTTGTTCAGAGACGCGTGAACATATAAAAAAGAAGCTCTTTGTTCAGAGACGAGTGAACATCGAAACAATAAGGTGGCGTTTCCTAGATTGTGGAAAGTTGTCACAAACAGCTGAGGATTGTTTCAAGAGAAGAAATATTCGATGGTATTCCCTTGGATGTGGAATACTATCATAGCGGAGGAGGATAGTTTTAGGCGAAGCAATCTTCTAATTTGGAAGCAGTTATGGGCGTAGCGGTTTTTAAGCGGGATGACATTCTCTAGCTTGCAGGAGGTCATCAAAACAATCGGTTACTTTCAGAGACGTGTGCTTGACGGTGCAAGATACGCATTTCTTAACTCTTTTATCTGTTTAACTAACGCTAGTTTTGCAGGTATCGTTGTTGCAAGAATGATTTAGGATCGCAGAACGTTCTGAATCATTCTCCGTCCCTATCGATACTTTGACTTTTGTTTTTGAAACTTGCGTTTCTCCAAACTTAGTCAAAGTGGGGGCTTCTGTAGACACCCATTAGTGTCTCCCCAAAACCAAAACCGGTGATGAGTACCTTTCGCGTCGAATCATAATCGAATGAAGCGAAAGTGTGGAAAGTCTAGTGTTGCGGATAGTTTTAATTTCTTTTATCTTCTCTCTGTTTTGAAAACCTATTTTAAGAAAACAGCCAATCCAATTTGGTTGGTCAATGATATGGGTCCAATAGTAGTGTAGTTGGATGGGGCTTGTAAAGACCTTTCCAACGATATATTATAAGCCCAATTCCGATGACTATTGAGGAAATTATGGCCAATTTACTAAACTGGGTCCGGTTTGAGCCTTATATGCGACCCAATGATCTAGGGGAGGGCCTAATATAATTTATCATTCCTAATGCAATTAGGAATGGTTTTAGTCTTCTAGATTCTTCTAGAAGGTTCTATTCATTCCTAATTCAATTAGCATTGATAAATTGACTTTTGTTGACTTTTCAGAGTTTTAATAAAAATCAAAAAGCATTTTCGAGGAAAAGATACGATTTTATCCTCCAGTACGGCAAACTTATCTGATTTTCGAAAACGCGTCAAAAACAGGCCTGGCGCCTGACTCCAGGCATTGGCGTCTGGAACCAGGCCTGACGCCAGCCATTGGCGCCTGGTGCTAGCCATTAGTGCCTGGCGCCAGCTCTGTTTTGCGTGCGCCAATCTCGTTTTACGTGCGCCAAGTGCTCTGTTTTGATATTTTATATTTTTGGCTGATTTCTCTATAAATAACGTATTAAAAACTCCGTTTTCATGAACCAACTCTCATTAAGATTTTCGTGATTACTCTCTCTCTCTCTCTCTTTTTCTAAACTAGCCTTTTCTCAAATACAAAATTCCGCATTCGCAAGACTTAGATACACCTAGCCATATTCGAAGTTGCCTTCACCCTAGACGTGAAAGGTTTAATTTTTGAGGGTTTGGTCCCAAATCTCTATTTCAATTATTTAATTTAATTATTTTGATTTTATTATTTTCCTTGAAGTTACTAACGTGTGTATTTTGTAATTAGAAAGAGGTACGAGGCATCAAAGTAAGTACTTTAATGGTTTTAATTGATATTGTGATGTAGAAATCATGTTTAGATTGTTATTTTGATTCCTAGTATCATGTTAGGATGTTTTCCTTAATTTGATGTTTAGGGTGACAACAATAAATTCCTAGTATCATGTCTAGGGTAACTTTAATACCAAGTATGATTAAAAGTATGATGCCTTTTATGTTCTTCCTAATATTTATGATCGTTAGTATCATGTTAGGGTTAAAGATTTGATTTTTATTGCTTAGTGACATGCTAGGGTTTGTTATTAATCTTGTTAGTATCATGCCTAGGATCTTGCTATTATTATTATGCTTTAATATTAACATGAAAATGATTATGATTATAATTGTTGTAATTTATGATGATTATGATTATGATTATGAATATTATTATTATTATTATTATTATTATTATTATTATTATTATTATTATTATTTTGATGATGATTATTTTATTTATGATGATATTATTATTCATGATATTGATTATTTATTATTGTGTTGATACATTATTCATTGTTATTGCTTGATCACGCCTTTTATTGCATGTTTAAAGGGAATTTGTACTTGTAATCACGCTTAATAAGATATTTAATAATCTTGTTAGGGTTAATTTGATTATAATTTCAAGTGATCGCCAATAATACTTTGTTTGTGCATTAAATTCAACCAACCAACATAGATAAACAGGTTTACGGTTAATCCTATTGATTGCATGTTAATTATAAAGTAGAGGCCTATTATTAGGGCAGGTTCAATCTCTTTTAGGTTGGATTTGTACCTTCATCCCCGAACCCTTATTTGGTTCTAGACCTTATGGAGTTGACGATCTCTTGGATCGTTAAGGGGTGTAACCTTCACCCTGTGAACGGTTTACAAGTTCCTAAAACTTGTTGGCGACTCTTTTGCTCTATCTTCTTTCCCTTTGGACGCCACCGTACTTTAGTGTATGATCACAGTGGGGTTCAAGCTAAGGGGTTAACGCTTGAAATCTATTCCTTATAGTTATTTAAATAGTGTTAGTTCAAAGAAGAACATGAAGTGAAGGCCCAAAGAAGCAAGGTGGATAGAGATCCCTGATGATTCAAGTGGAGCATTTTCATTTCTAGTTTTCTTAGGACTAAGGGGCCATACTATGTCATGCTTTATTTTATTGCATTAGTAGATTATGCATGTTAGATTTTATTTATGTTGATTGATGATGCGCTAGAGTTCACTAAATAATCACAACATAATGAATCTAGGTCCCATTAATATTGAGATCGCTTTTCCAATTAAAAACCCAATGAAACCTTCGATTTTTATGATGGGTCATGCCAAAGCTAGGTGTCATATTATATCTTTGGGAAGTTGGGGTAAATCAAATGTTACAATTTTAATTGGTTATGCTCAACAAAGTTACCTAAAGAGTTTAGAGCCTTGAAGCAAAAGAAAATAATTAAACATGTAATGATTAATTATTTAACCAAGGGTTACAAGAGTTGTAATCAGTAAAGAGGTTTCTCACCTTAAAAATGTAATGGTTAATGGTAGGGCCAAAGTCCAGTCAATTATTTCACGAATAAAGGGTCTTGGAATCACTAAAATTCAATTGGGATCAATTAATTATTGAATAAAGTATTTTAAAGTTACCGAATGAATGCGTTTGTGGTACTTTAATTTTAATTAAACATAATTATAAAACTTTTCCTTATTTTGACATAGATGGGTAGCCGTAACAATGATGACAGTAATTCTTTACCTCCAACAATGAACACAAGGCTTAACTTTCTCAACTTCAACGATTGGGAAAGCAAATTTAGAAGTGTTCTAAGGAACGATATCTCGAATTTTGTTTAGACTTACCAATCGACGGTAGATTTAGTCCAGGCATGACTCTTGAGAAGCATTTGAGAAATGTTTTAGATTTTGAGAGAGTTGCGCATGTGATGTTGTCTTCTATTCCAGAGGATTGGGCTAGAAGATTTATGGACTATGAACCTTATCTCTTATTCAAGTGCTTACGTGATGTTTGCTATGGAATTTTGAATTCCCATGTTGATGGAGAAATGGATGGAAACGTCACGGAAATCATTAACATGGTTTCCCAAGAATGACGACTCTTGGACTGGAAGTATTAGGTTTAAAACCTACAAGCTCAATGGCGAGATAATTTCAAGAAAACTCTTACCAGGCCAGTCAATACAGATTCATGTGGATATGATGGTTTATCTATTTGAACGCATGAGTATGTTAGGGAGACCACACACAGATGATCAGGTTCATGATATAATTTTGCATTCTCTACATGATGGTTTTGGCCTCGAGAAACTTTGTCAAGATGATGAGGATTCTGCTATCAAACTTATTGATTTACTCAAGAATAATGTAGAGGATTACCTAAAAAGAGAATAAGCCAGTGCTTGAACAATGATGTCCCTACTTTGATGAGGTAACAGGTAAGAGTTACCTAATACTCTTGTAATAAACATTTTAACTTTCACTTAGGTATGTGATACCAAGTTGCAGTGCTTAACATTGTAATGTTGCGCAGGAACTGCAAACAAGTGAAGTTAGCAAGGAAATGGAGCTTGATGGTGCACTAGAAGTGTTTGAGTGGCCAGAGATAACTTCATAGTTTTAAATTTTGATTAGTTTATCATGATTTTAAAACAATTTCCAGTTTTGATGAGACAATATTTTAGTTTTGTTAGAATACTGATTTGGTTTACTTGGCTTGGACAAGTGTTGATCCATGACCAAGGTAATAAATTGCTTTCATTTTGCTAGATATGAGTTAATTTCGTTTGATAACATTGATATAAGTAGATCACAAAAGTAAAATTTAGATGAGTCAAAGTACACTAACTTATAACAAGTAAGGTCAGGTCACATTAACCATTTGCACATCTAAAGTTATCGATGAACTCTTATTTTTATATGATTATGAATCACTTGAGAATTAGAAGTCATGCTTGATTAGTTAGGATGACTAAGTTGCCTTTTAGTAGAAAGGGTAAAAGAAGCTAAAATAACCTTATGGAACTTATACATATGATGTATATGGACCAATAAGTTCAAATTAACAAAGAGATTTAACTACTTCATTGCTTTTACTAACGGTTTAAGTAAATATATCGATAATTACTTAATGAAGTAAAGCTTGGAAACATTAAAATGTTAAAAATTCCAAAATGAAATGTAAAATCAGTTTAAGATAAACAATTTAACAGCACAATATGATTGTTGTGATAAATATTTAACTCCAAAGGAATAATCATCTAAAGGATTTATTGAATTAATTCACAATCCAGAAACACTACAATTAAAATGTATGTTGAAAGTAGGAATCAAACTTTTTTTGCCATTGTTC
Organism: Chenopodium formosanum; assembly: GCA_024500155.1. Taxonomy (NCBI): domain Eukaryota; kingdom Viridiplantae; phylum Streptophyta; class Magnoliopsida; order Caryophyllales; family Amaranthaceae; genus Chenopodium; species Chenopodium formosanum. The sequence goes on from CM044865.1 coordinate 47,044,383, forward strand.
GATCCAAGATTTAATGATTTACAAATATCATTTTGAGGATATACATTACAACAAGAATTGCGAATATACTAAATAGGAAACTTAACTACAACAGTAGAAAAGATGTCATAAGAGTTATGATTTGGAAATGTTCCAAAAGTTATCTTTTCTAAACAGGATTAAGGGTTATGAAATAAATATGTAAAATGTTTACAAAGACGACATAATGCCCCCTAAATCAGAAAAATAGTTCTTCATGGGTTTTCTCATGGAAACTAAGAGGTATATTATTCCTACAACCACATAGAAACAACGTGTTTGTTGCTCGAGATATTGTCTTTATAGAAAGAAATCTCTTCCTACAAAGCCAAGTGGGAGTAAAGTTAGATCTCAATGAGATTCGAGACGAGCAACAAATGGATGTGGATAACACTACATCAAAGATGAAGGCATATGAAATCAGCTAATTTGATAAACCATGTGTCGAAGGAAGCTAATTCCACCAGCGAGGCTTCTATCGTCCCACTTGAATGAAAGGCTTCAAAAGTTGAAGAAAATAATTTTATTGTTGCTCATACTTATTCTAGGTTACTTAGGATCAAAACAAATAGTTTGTTGAAATTCCGAGAAAAGGTGGATTCTAAAATTTTCTTAATAGAACGGGTAGAATCCATGCCCTACAAGCAAGCTTTGGATAAGTGCCAAATCAGGAAATGGCTTAAAGCCATGAAATCCAGTATGGAATCCATGTTTGTAAAGATGTGGCAGTCCATAATAGTCTTACAAATAAGGTCAAACCTATTTGTTGGGTAAGCTTATTCGGATTATTCTAGTTTTGGATATCAAAATCACCTTCATGAAATGTTCTTGATGGTGAACATGGATATGATATCAAAATCACCTTCGTGAAATTCCTAGAAAGTTTTGCAAACTTTACAAATTCATTTATTATAGTAAGCATTAAGGAGTTGGAACATTCGTTTTGATTAGGCAATCAAACAGTTTGATTTCCTTAGTCGAACGAAAAGGGAATATTGTAGATACAAGAAGTTCAGTGGGAGTAATTGGTCTTCTTAGTCTAGTATGTAGTTGACATACAGTTCATATGAAATGATATATCAATGCTTGAATAAGTCAGGGAGTGGTTACGAAGTTATTTCTATATGAAGGACATAGCAAATGTTGAATACATGTTGGGAATCAAAATCCACAAAGTGAATTATGAAGAATGATTGGACCTAATCAAGAGACTTATGTTGATAAGGTTTTTAACAAGTTTAAGATGCAAGACTCTAAGAGAGGAATTATTCCCATGTCTCATGGAACTGCGCTCAGTAAGACTCAGTGCCTTCAAAAGCTAATAGAGTTGAGTTATAAAAGTAGTGTACCTTATGCTCCTGTGAAAGGATCCATTACATGTGCCATGAAATGTACAAAGCAAGATGTTTCATATGACTTGTGCATGTGTAGCAGGTTTTAAGCAAATTCAGAATAAGCATACGGAGAATTACCAAGAACAGATCCTTGAGTACTTAAGAAGCACTAAAAGGAATTCTTCTAGTTATTGTGTTAAAAGGTAATTTAAGCAAGTTGTCAAAAGGTTACATGAATGCAAGTTTTCAAAACAGGTAAGATGAATACTAGATGTTGATCTAGATACATATTTGTGTCTGGATGGAGAAAAACAGTGAGCCTAAAGAGTTCAAAGTAGAGCATTGTTGCATACCCAATATCTGAATATGTGTATTAAACTATAGTAAGATAGTTAGAGAGGAAGTTCGGATTAAAATACCATGTGACTAACAGGTCACCTTTGCCCAAGAACAAAGGAGCCAGGGTCACATCACAAATCAAAACTTATGGATATGAGATATCACCTCGGTTATGAGATCATTGACCAGCGGAAGGTCATGTTCTGCAAAGTTTTATTATGAGTGAGAAATCACTAAACCCCTTCCATGGAATAAGGTATGAGAGTCATATTAAAGTCTTAGTATTGAAGCAAGTTATGTAATTTAAGTTGTATATGTTTTGAGAATACATATTACATGAGAAATGCATCAATTTGCAGAATTATGTTTAAAATAGAAATTATTATTTCTATTATTTAATTATGCTTTTGAAAATTAAATAAAATGTCTAAAATAATTATGAATTGATGGGCTCATCAGGTTGATGACCTGATGAATTAAAACCCCACAGGTGAACAAAATTCGTATATTATTTAAGTTCCTTGTTTGAGATCATTAAAGTGGACATAAATGATTTCAATAAATGGACTAGCATGTAAGATTGATTGGATAGCGCAGTTTCATGGGCTATAGGGGCATAGTGATGCTCGATCAATCACTTGGATATGCATGAATGATGCATGATCGAACTAATGACCTACTTTGAAGTTCAAGTATAGAGCTTCCGTATATATTAGGGGATTCCTTTGACATGAGTGGAACATTCATTGATTTCATTCAATGGATGTTGTGACTATGTACACTCAAACGTCTAGCCGTAACTGGAGATTATAAAGGGTGTTTCCTGGTTATTTCAGAAGTTGAGTGGGAGGCTTGTTACCACAAGATTGGATAGAGTCTACCTATTAAATTAGGAAATGTGTCATGGTCGCTTGAAGAGGGAAAATTCAGAAAATACGTGGCCGCGTTCAAATGCATTACACAATAATCATTTGGTTTTGTAATTCTAACTCAGATTTCAAGAAACAATTTGTAGATTAATATGATCTCAACATGTGACGCAATCATATATTCAAATCGACACATATATTGACTTAAGGAATTTGAATATTGCTCACTTGTCTCAGACAAGTGGGAGATTAAAGGATTTAAGTCTTTGTCGTGTGCAATTACTAGATATAAAATTGGATCAAATTATGGAGATAATTAAGTTCTTACATTTGGGTCATCGTTTTACCATAGCTAGAGGTACTAATGATCTTTGGCAGTGGCGTATCCAGGATTTCCAAACAGTGAGTTTGGGAACGCGAATACATTAATTAAATATTGAATACATTAGTTCAAATTTTGGATTACAAATGGATTACACTTAGAAAAGTTGTAAAAAAAAAAAATTAAAAAAAAAACCTACAAAAGCATTCTTCGAGTTTTTATACTTTGGAAGCGTATTAATACATCATCATCACTAACTCTAGCAAATAAGTCTCTCTCAAGAAAAGTGACTAAACTATCATTCAATAATTGAACTAGGTGAAGAACAAGTTGAGGATTTTTGTGACTTCCCCACACTTTTCCAAAAAGTCTCTAAACTCATTTGCAAACTAAAATCAAACAACAATCATACAATAAATAAACTACTCACTTACATAGTACACACAAATAAAATGGCAATTTAAGACATCAAATTAATTTTACAATAATCATCAATTTACCAATTATAAACCCCTACAATCTAAATATTCAATATTTTAATCAATAAATCAATTATAAACACTACAAATTTATAATCTAATAGAATGAATTAACATTTAAGTATTTAACTATACAGAATTGTAGAATCCCTACAAAAACAAAAAAGAATTGTAGAGTACCTTACTAGCTTACTCTAGTTACTCACTGAGTCGCTGGGCTGTGGAGTCGTGGAGGAGCACTGGAGCAGTGAGCAGCCGTGTGTGACTGAGTGGTCGGCTGTTAAAGTGCCGCGATGGGGTGGAGTGTTGAGGCGTAGAGCAACTGAGGAAGGTGAGCAATGGAGTCTCGATTCAGTGGGTTAGGGTTTTCGAATTTGGGGGAAATAATTTTTGGGATCTACTGAACATTGAAGCTGTAAATAAGTCTCGATTTTTTTTTTTTAAAAAAAAAGGGTGATGGGAGGGTTCGAACCCGTGTCTCCTTTGTAAGTAGGGGAGTGAAAGACGCACAAGGGAAACCCCACTAGGCTGCACATCATCTTGTTGTTATTTAGTGGAAAGATATTCTATTTAACCTTTTTTCTTTGTTTTATTCTTTTTTTTTTAAAAAAAAACTTTAAATATTTTTAAAAAATTCAGTGGGTTAAATGAACCCACTTGAACCCAACCTGTATCCGCCTCAGATCTTTGGACTAGTAAAATAGCCCAAAGCCCAATTAGACGGATCCTATAAGGTCACACAAAGGGGCTAGATCGAGCATTAGTGGACGAGGCCCATCATGGGCCGCATCACTCTAGGTGGCCGGCCATATGGAGAACTAGAAGGGGTTTTGGGCTTCGTGCCTAGTCTAATTATAATGAGATTATAAATAGACTAGGTGCCTAGGTTTGCAAGTATGCAGTTTTTATGATCTATTGATCAAACCCTAATTTGAAAACACGAAACCCAACCCCTCTCAAATTCCTCTCTCTGTCACGGCTCTCTCTTCCTCCTCGACGCCGGTGGTGTCTCGTGGTGGTGGTGGTGGTTCGCGTGCGGTGGTCGGTTGTCCGTAAAGGTGGTGATCGTGGTTTTCCTCAATCACTCGACCAATCTAGTATTGGTGGACGGCTCGTTCGAATCTTGGGCACTAAGTAGAGGAGCAACAATTGGGGATCTATTCTCTCTCAGATTTGCCTGTCGAATAGCTTCGTGGAATTCACGCATCAAAGGTATGATTATGTGTCTTGTGTGTTATGTATGCTATTCTTGGTTTAGGTGCTTTATGAATATGATTCATATTATTTCCGCTGTGTAGTATGTATAAACTCCTACATATATGACAAGGCATGCTTTAGCATTGAATTAAGATTTCATGACAAAGGGTTCCTAAGGGAAGTATATTTGGTCATGTATATGTGACGTGTGTGATAGTGACACTAAAGTTAGGCCGCAAGGGCTAAGTGTGTGGAAAAATATATAGAAAAGAGTCAAATGGTGGTGATTCTTAGGCTGGGTAGGCTAATAATGTAAGGATCAAGCCCCCAAGACTAGCTCTAAATGAATAGGGATGAGCATAGGAGATCCCCTTGATTTGATCAATTATGAACGAAAATATGAATGTATTTTTATTATGGCCGCACTTCGATGTGAGGTTGCCTACGTATCCGTTAGTAAACAGGCCGAATATAGCTCTACCCAAAACTCGCACAAGTGTGTGTATACTTCAAAGAGGTCTTTTAAGGGTTGTAACGTGGTTAGGCTAATGGTTGAAGAAGAAAGGGATAAAGGCTAAAGACCCTAGATAAGCTCCCAAGGTGTGAAACCTTGCTTTTGAATCTTTGCATTATTATGTTTGAGGTTTCTCACTTTTGAGCTCTTTCTTTTTTATTTTTTCTCTCAATTTTTTTTGTTTTTTGCTTTTGCATTTTTTCTTATTTTGAATATTTTTTTATAAGTGTGGACAATTCCGATCATGGGGTCTATCACTCACTTGGCATTCATGTTTCTCAGGCACGGTATTGAGCACTCGGTACGAGACGCAATGAGACGTGTTCATATCAAAGACATGTTCATGTCAAAGACATTGGAACACTTGCCCTTTTGTACACTTTTATTATATTTGATATTTTAATCTTTTGATTCACTCAAGCTTTTGTTCTTTGAAAATTGCATAAGTTACACACCATCCTATCCCAAGGTTAGGTAGATGTGGGTTGAATAAAGAAAGGTCTATCGTTAGACGAGGCTCAAAGTTGTTTATTAAGAAAAGATTGTATATTTAAAGGGTGAAAGGTATAACAAGGCTACAAGAGGTGCCTCTAATCATGGGTATACCTTGTTCTTAGTTCGAAATGGATTTGTTTTTTTTTTTTTTTTTTTTTGTTTTTTTTTTTTTTTTTTTGGCAATGTAATGAAATAATCATATGCAAGAAAATAATTGTTCATTTTATTAAAAGGTAAAGATGAATAAACCTACAAAATAATATCTAAGGAAAATAAAAAGGTGCCTATGCTAGACTTGTTGGGGAAAGGCTGAATAAAAGAAAAAAAAAGGTAACGAAATCTTGTCGTATAAGCTCGCCTCTTGTCTTATGCCTTATTATCACTCAGTTTTCTTGCTAGCCGGAGGTATGGGAAGCTTGTTATTATCGATCAAGTATTGGATGGCCTCTTTTAGCTTCCAACAGCTCTCAGTAGTATGACCCCTACCTTGATGGTATTTGTAGTGTGCATCTGGATTCCAACTAGGTAGCCTCTTCCTAGGTGCGGGATCTTGAATAGGTCCAATGGGAGTTATGAGACCTTTAGCATGAAGGCGATCGAATGCTGTGTCATAACTTATGCCAATAGGTGTAAATGTTCTCTTTTTCTCTCGTTTGTTCATGGCAAGGACCTTGATATGTCCATTTTATATAGTATCCTACCCCCGTTCTTTGGTAATAATTAGTAGTGTTTTTGGCTCTTTAGAGCCACTTTTATCACTAATTAGTGTTTTCTTGTGTTTTCGTAGTATTAGTTGACCTTTGTACGGATTTGCACTTTTGGAGAATTTTCTCGAGATATTATGGAGTGACTACGAGCATTGGAGGAGCATGACCAGTTTTTATAGCCCAGGGCCAGTTAAAGTCATCGAACCGGTGATTAAGGGCTTAGCATTTGAGATTCCGAGGCATTTGGACCGAGTATTCAAGACCTGAAGAGTAAATCCGAATTGGGCCGAAGAATCGAAGCTTAATCGAAGTCCAAAACGTGCCCAAGTGTCCGGGCCTTGCCGGGCGCGAGAGAAGCTCATTATTAAAAATAGGCGAGCCCGATCGGGTGGCCCTTCGCCCGATCGGGCGCGAGATTTTTAGAGCTAAATCCGACGATTTATTTTAGTTTTAATTAGGAGTATTTGTTTTAGATATAAATACGATTTTAATGCTTTCGATTAGTACCTCTCTTCTTAAACTTTCTCTCTCTACTTAGTTTTTATTAGTCTCTCTCTCTACAACTTTGTTCTCAACTTTGTTCTTAATGCAACTCCTTAATTCTGATTATTTTGGTAAGTATTTCTTCTACTTTTATCTCAATTATTTAATTTATTTCTTTTATCATGTGTTCTTTAATTGCTTTGTTTACTTTATATTTAATTATGTCTGAGTAGTTTCCTTTCTAGGTTTTGTGGGGATCCATAAATAATATGAAGGGGTAATTTATTGTTGTTGATTATCAATGCTAAATTAGTTTCCTATTGATTGATTTAATGCTCTGTGACTATATTAGGCTTGATCTTTTATGCATGAGTTTGACAATATTAATTCGAGATTCGAGAGATGAGAATTGATGTTTAGGTCTAGTTTCAATAGGCATGTTAATTTATAAATGGTTAAGTCGAGATTCGAGAGATGAGATTTAATACCGGTAGATTAGTTCTGTGATTGTAATAAGTAGCGAGAGCCCTTTATGATCTGATTAATTGATGCATTAATGATTGATTGTTATGTTATACCCTAGAATATTATTTAATGGTGAACCTATGCCCTAGGTCTTTTATCCCTTGAAGCTCAGTGATTATTCGCAGCCAAAGCTTATAGATTTTCCACACCTTACCCCCACTCCGGCTCTTGATGGGGGTACAGTTTGAGATTAAACCCTAATTTATCACGAAGATAGAAAGGAAGCAATTCAGTGGAGCTAAGGGTGAAGATTAAAATCTTCACATTGTAGACTACTGTCAGTATTGTAATACCATCAGGCAAGCTGGGGTCACACAAGACCAAATCAGGGAGATTCTCTTTCCTTTCTCTTTATGTGGAAAAGACAAATTATGGTATAACGGATTAAATAGAACTGCACTTGGTATAACTGAGTGGGAGACTCTTGTTTTAATTTTTTTTAATAAATATTATCCAGCAGAGAGAACCACTGTACTAAGGAGTGCTATTTAGAACATTGCCCAAGAGGCCGATGAACCTCTATATGAGGCTTAGGAGAGGTTCAAGGATCTACAGAGAGAATGCCCCCACCACTGGCACAATGGCAGTTGATCCAAGCCTTTTACAATGGGATTGGAAATTCATCTAGAATAATATTGGATTCTGCAGCTAGTGGGAGGTTTATGAACCTTAATGTTGACGATGCAGGTCAAGTTATTGAAGATATGGCAATACATAATTCCCAATATGGGAATCCCAGAGGATTTTCTAACAAAGGGAAACATAGTGTCGACTCTGTATCCTTTTTACAAGCTCAATTAACCTCTATTTGCCAAAAATTAGATAATCTTAGTACTACAAATATAGCTAATGTTTCTGCAATTAATAATAATGCTAATGATGCCTTTTGTGAAAATTGTGGAATTGTAGATCATTGGGAGCAAGATTGCGGGAGTTCCGTGGAGCAAGTCAATGCCTTTCAAGCTTATAGGCAAAATGACCCATACTCTAACACCTACAATCCTGGGTTTCGAAATCATCCATATCCTTCCTACCAGAGCACCAATGTTCAAAATCCACCACCTCGACAACAATCATAGGCGCCACAACAACAACATCAGAAATTTTACCACCCCAATGCTAGCCAGAAGAACCAACCACAACAACCGTCCTCATCTTTCGACCCTGCTTTAACAGAAATTAGAGTGATGTTGGCTAGTATGCAAAAACACATGGAGAGTAGAGATGCCAAAATTGATTCGATCACAGCACATAATAAAATTGTAGATAATCAAATTGAGCAGATTTATTCTACTCTACAGGCTCGTCAACAAGGAGCCCTGCTAGCACAGCCTACCAGGCCTATAGATCAAGCTTTTACAATTACTCTAAGGAGTGGTTCACACTATGAAGGGCCCCCTATGCCTAGAGATGATAAACCTGTTTTAATGAATAATGCTAATCTTGATTCCATTAAACATGACAATGTAGCTAATAGCCCTGTAGGGCTAAAGAGTAGTACTAATATTTCTGATAATACATATCAGGTAAGGTAGCAGCTCCAGATAAGAGCAGCATTGCTCCAAAGCCAGTTATCAAATTTCCATTCCCCAATCGTCACTTGAAAACAAATTTGGATAAGCAGTTTGGTAAGTTTCTAGTGATGGTTAAAGATTTGCAGGTAACAGTTCCCTTCACTGAATTAATTACACAAATTCCTACATATGCAAAACTCATGAAAGAAATATTGACTAGAAAGATGTCTATTAGTGAGGTAGAGATAGTCGCTTTTACTGTAGAATGTAGTGCCGTACATCAAAATAAATCTCCACTTTAACTGAAAGATCCGGGTAGTTTTTCTATCCCTTGTCATATTGGCAATCTAATGATTGATAATGCATTATGTTATTTGAGTGCTAGCGTTAATGTCATGCCATTGTCTTTATATTCCAAGCTAAATATGGATAAATTAAAAGCTACTAATATTACTCTACAAATGGTCAACCGTTCTTTTAAATACTCCTTAGGTGTTTTAGAGGATGTTCTTGTTAAAGTAGGTAAATTTTATATACCTGTTGATTTTGTTGTTCATGATATGGCTGAGGATTTGCAAACCCCAATTATTTTGGGTAGACCATTCCATAACACTGCAGGAGCAATTATAGATGTGAAATGTGGCAAATTGTCACTATCAGTAGGGGACGATAAAATTACTTTCAATTTGAATAATACCCCTAATTGCCCCATGATAGAGGACAAATGTCTCAGTGTTAATGTGGTTCATAATTGTTCTAATAAGTCCCAAGCTCTTGTAAAATATCCTTTGGAAGCGGTATCTTGTATTGCATCTTCTATAGATGAAATAGACAAATGACAAAAGGAAGTTGATGCAATAGAAAGAGCCCTCTACACTGTCGGTTTTGGATTTGAAGATGAGAAGGTGGAAATAAACAAGCAAGTTGTGGAAATTGAGCTTACCGTAAGTGTTCCGCCAGATCGAGTTGCAATTGCTCAATCTAGTGATAATTTGAAGCAAACATCGCTAAAAAATGGGTCTTTAGTGTGTAGTATTAAGGAACCCCTAGTTCAAGTCAAGGAGGATCCACCAGATAAGGTGAATTGGCGTCCCACAGGGTATATCAGGAAGCCGCGTCGTCGTCTAAACACCGCTCGACCGGGTGAGAAACTACCCGACTAAGTGGTAGGCCAAGGGTCCTAGTTTTTATACTTGGTAAGTGGGTCATGTGGGACCTAGATAAACCAACGATTTGCAGGAGGCAACCCGTATTTTCTTGCTTTTTAGACTAGATGTTATACCCCCGTACTAATGTTGTCTCGGGCCCGATCGTGTAAAGCATTTCCCGACCCGGCGCGAGACTAAGGGTTAAAATTCAAGAATTTTTGCCCAATCAGGCTAAGGGCGCCCGACCGGGCGCAAGATTTAACGAAATACGGAGCATTTGATCGCCCGATCGGGCAAAGCGCCCCCAACCGGGCACGAGAGTCAAAGAAAAATCGAGCGAATTTTCGCTCGACCGGGCGCGAGAGGAGCCCAAATTCGAGAATCAGATCGCCCGACCGGGCGATAGCCCGTCCAACCGGGCGCTGATACCTCCTCCCGTGTTTTTCTTCTTCTTCATTCTTTCTTTTCTAACTTCTTTCTCTTTCCACCATTTTTTCCCTCTCTAAAAACCTTAAACTCTTTAACTTCTCTCTAAGATCTCTTCTCCATTTCTCATCCAAATTCAATAATTTTTACATATTTATAACCCTCTATTCATCCTATACTTTCCTATACCAAAATCCCCAAATTCCAATTAGAAAAAAATCTTACCCATTTTTGAAATATGGCATCAAAGAGGTTAAGGTCAGTTCTAGGGAGGAGTTCTAGCTCAAATCAACAATACGATCCAAAATTATAACTTTCACAATGGCTGACCACAAGAATTGCTACCTTGGAGCAAAGAGAACAGCTTGAACGACTTCATGGGCGTGAGGTAATCCCTTCACGGTGGTTACACCGCCCTACTCTTGAATCATATGGTTTATTTGATTATGTGAAGCGTGTTTTTTGAACGATATAGGGATGAGAAAATTTTTAGACATGCACTAGCCTACTTATTGTGAATTAACATGTGAATTCCTGTCTTCTTTATCTGTTGTAAATAGCAAAAATAGTCCTAAATTAATGTTTGGGTTAAATAATAAAAATATTGTTTTAACCTTTGTTGATTTTTGTAAGATTTTTTATTTAAATTCTGAATTACCCAACCAATGCCATGAAAATTATAAAATGGAAGATATTTATCATGTTTTAACTGGTTTACCGGCGCCTAACGCCCAACATGCTAGTGCAAGACCCATCCATCACCCTGTACCTAAAATTTAGCAAGGATTTTCAGTTGTTTGTTTTTTGGGTAATAATGAGTCGCACAATACCCAAACCAATGAATTAGCTGTAACTGGACACTATGTGTTTGGGTACGGTAAACTAAACATTACTAGATACATTATCTTTCACCTAAGTAGACATGCCTCGGCTAGTGACCATGTTACCACCCCGATTCGTCTAAGAGGCCTCATCACCAGGATAGCAGTTAAGAAGGCCGAGTTTGCAGAGAGTGGACCTCTTGGTCTTATTAACTGTGGACCAGACACTTATATGACTGCTAGGTACCTAGAGGACTTGGGTTGGGTACGTTTGGATAGCTAGAGAGTCCCCTATTGGTGCATTAGGATAGGGTCGGATCAACCATTACCTATCTTTCCCATGCCTAACCCCGAGTTGACTGCTTTTCCCCCTGGGTAAGAGTCTTACACCTATGACCTATTAGTTTCCCACGCTAGGGGGCATGCACCACTAGTTCCACCACCCTAGCCTGAGCCCGAGGTACTGCTTTCACAACCTCGCATGTCTCATGCAGCCCCACCTCCTCCCCATAGCGATTGTGAGAAAGTTTGGGATCTTTAGAGTATAGGTTCGGCCATAGGACGCATAGAGTATTCACATAGCGACCTTAGGAGGATGGTAGGCTCCCTTGACCAGTGACTAGGGTACCTTGAGAGGAACAAGGGTAGAGCCTTGTATCCTATGTATGATGATTATGCTCGTCGGGGTAATATTCCCGACGATGCTATTTACCCTGATTGGTTTCAGGCCCCACCCAAGGGATACGACAGAGATCCCACCGCCCGTGGTATTTATACTGAGTATTCATCTTTCCACGGGTACGTCAGAACATACCTTTTGAGGGACCGGCTGGGGGGGTTTCAGCCTAACTATTTTGGTGGTAGCTTTTCGTTGGTAGATCTTCTAGTGCAGGTGGTACAGGTGGTAGCGGTGGAGGATTCGGCTCCATGGATGAGGATGATGAGGATTAGCCAGCTGGGCTATTTCCCGAGCCAATGAGGACATTGTCTGATTCTGGCTTGGGGGAGGTTTTGGATTTGGTATATTTCTTTTTCCCTTTTCTTTTATTTTTGGTGTGTTTTCTTAGGTTAAATTTATTGCTTTCTAGTATAGTTTTATTGCTTTCCTATATGAAAAATAAAAATAAATTGAAAAATAAAAAAAATCCAAAAATATATTCCAATGAATTGTAAATCATGCTTCCCTGTGGCCCATATTTGGAAAATATTGTTTTGATTCTTGGTATAAGACGATAAGAATTGTGGATTTGTTGATCATGATTTGAAGTTTGACTGCTTAGATGCCCTAGCATGCGTCAATTTTGCCCAACTGCTTGTGAATATAGTGCTTGACTAGTTGATTTGGTTAGGAATGTGTGATAGTTCCTGGTATGTCAATGAATTTGAGTATTGGTTTGCAACTATTAGTAATGTTTTTATGGCTCACTACTATGCACATTGAGGAGGACAAAGGCGTTCATTCTTTTAGGTGGCCTTCAGATGGTTTAGATACATTTGTTCCCTTCTTGCTACCCATGTTGTTGCCTTGACTTTTTGTAGTTTATTAGCCACATTACAAGCCTATTTTGCCCCATTGGTTACTAGTCCCAAGCTTGGCTTAGGGGAGATATTAGGTAGTGAGGTGAGGGAGTTTGTAGTGTGCTTATTATTTGCACAACTTTGGTGGGTTTTGAGAAGTTATTTTGTTCTTGATCGTATTTTATTTTTGATGAGCTTGATTATTTAATCCTCTTGAGAAAAAATAAAGTATGATGTTATGAAAAAAAAGAAAAGTTCAAGAAAACAAAGTGAAAAAACAAGTGAACTTCAATAAGGAAAAAAAAAGTTTAATGTTCAAGTGTTCTAAGTGAAGAATGATTAAAATAAAAAAAAAATAAAAAAATATTGAGTTTCAATGAAAAAAAATCAAGTTTGAAGAGTTAAAGTTTATTATTCGCTCAAGTGTTACATAATTGTATGTTTATGAGTGAAATTTGTAAGTGTTAGGATTGTTGTTTATGTTTGAAGTTGTATTTGGTGAACTTTTGTTGGAGTTGAGTATGTTGGAGATGATTGGTCGTCATTTATTTTTGACTTGGATTTTATTAGGATTTGCTCCCTTAAGCATGGCTTTTCTCCCACATTTTCCCAAATATTTCCTACCCTTTACCCTAGCCCTACATTACAAGCTATAAAGGCCTTCCGACCTTGTGCATAAAGTTGTATGGATGTGAAAGTGTTGTTTATCAATGCAAGTTATGATTTGACATATTTCGAGTCGACTAGTAGGTTGAGTGCTTGTCTTTTTAAACACACGAGAGTTGTGAGTTTGGGAGGGCATTGTTCACATAAAGGGACTGGGATGGAGAGCGATCGAGTACACCTTTTAATCGCCACATAAATGAGAGTTGAGTGTGTGAGCACTAGTCTTGAATTCTATATGCTCTTGTGGTTTTCTCTATTTGACAAATGTTAGGGAGGATGAGTGATTTGATGGATGAGATTGGTTGATGTTGAAACATGTTTATTAGATTTTCCTTGAATTGTTTGTGCTTGATTATTTGGGGTGAGGCATGTATTTATTTATTAATTGATGAGATCTTTGCTTAGGGACAAGCAAAGGTTTGGCTTGGGGGAGTTTGATATGTCCATTTTATATAGTATTCTACCCTTGTTTCTTAGTCATAATTAGTAGTGTTTTTGGCTCTTTAGAGCCACTTTTATTACTAATTGATGTTTTCTAGTGTTTTCGTAGTTTTAGTTGACTTTTGTAGGGATTTGCACTTTTGGAGCATTTTCCCAAGATATTATGGAGTGACTACGAGCATTGGAGGAGCACGACAAGTTTTTATAGCCCAGGGCCAGTTAGAGTCATCGAACCGGTGATTAAGGGCTTAGTATTTGAGATTCTGAGGCATTTGGACCGAGTATTCAACACCCGAAGAGGAAATCCGGATTGGGCCAAAGAATCGGAGCCCAATCGAAGTACAAAACGTGCCCAGGCCCGACCGGGCGCGAGAGAAGCTCATTATGAAAAAAAGGCGGGCCCAATCGGGCGACCCTTCTGATGAGTGGCATTTATGCCACTATTTTATCCTTTTTTCTCTAAGGATTCTCCCCTCATTTGCACTTGGTTGACGCTTTTTAATCTACCTCGATGTCAAGACACCTTAAACGCAAAATCACCGCAAATCCTATCCCTCGGTGTTAGAAACACCTTAAGTGCACATAGGCACCACAATATAATTTATTCCTATGTACTAAGACACTTGATAGCTCAATTCCCATACTTAAAGCATCAATAAAAATTATATGAACCATAGTAAAATTTCCTTTCCATATTCCAAAACAAATCAAACATCTTGTTTAATTAAACATTTCTTCAATCATGTTAATAATAAAAGTGTGGTTCATAACAAACATGCCATCATATTTAATTCTAATCACGAATCCATCATAAATAATTCATACATCATAAATCATTCTCCAACATCAACCATACAACAAATTTCAACCAATACCTATCATGATACTACCTTGGAATTTATTAATCAAGGCCAAACATGCTTCTACATAATCAAATAATTACCAAGTACACGAACGTACCTCAATTCAGCCCTTAAAGTAGCCAATTACATTATAACCCTTCCCGAATCAAGTCTCCTACATAGAGGGGCAATAAAAACTACGTTACTTATCCCTGTATACAAAATTTTTAGCAACTTAAACTCGCTTTAAATAACTTACAATAATCTAAAAATTATTTAAAAACCTTTAATTAAACCCCTCTTTAATGGGTCATACAACTTTTTTTTATAAAATCATTAAAACCAATACTTATTAGGCAAAATTCTAGCATTAAACATTAATAAAAAAACCCATTAAAACTTTATCAAAAATACATCTTACTTATAACATCCATAGAATAATTGGTTATATAAAAGCCCCAAATTAATATATGAAAGAACCATACATATCACATCTTTGATAAATTAAAACCCTAACTTTAATCATATTAAAATCTGAAAATGATGATCGTTATAACAATCTGAAAATATAATCTAAAAACCTTAGAACATGATTTTGATACTAAATAAACAAACTTTAAACAATTAAAATCAAAACCTATAATTAAAATAATCAAACTAACTAAAATATAAAGAGGAGAGAGAAGACGAAGGTTGTCGGCAAGGGGGGTGGTCGCTGGCTGGGTTGGTTGGCCGCCGGTGGGAGCTCGGCAGGTGGCAGCAGGGGTGTGGTAGCCAGCACGGGAAGGATTCCACAATAGAATAAAAAATAAAATAAAAGGAAAAGAAAGAAAAGAAAAGAAAAGGAAGATGCTTACTTGACCATTTGACGTTTTTGATAGCCAAATTTTGGGATTTAAGAGGTATTTATAGAGTAGGGCTTAGAATTATTTGTACCTCATAAGAAATGATATGCGGGAGAAATAATTAGCTTATTGAGCCAAATAAACAAGTAAATAGGATGATTGGCCTTATTGTGAAAATTGTTGGGGTTTGGTGAGTCCTACTCACCGCGAATAAAAACCCGAGCCTAGGATCACGCTCGCAATATTTAATATCACTAAAGCATAAAATAATCACAAAGGGCAAAATAGGAAATATACCTTTGACGCGTGCTTCGCCCGACCGAATGGGCTCTTAGTTGAAAGCTTAGCCCCGAAAACACGAGAACCTCCAACGGAAATCCACCCACAAAAACGACTTCCGACTTTTAGGTCCGTTGCCTCTAGGTTAGCGAGGCCCAACCAAAACCCGAGTATTATACGAGTTTAAGGGTTTTTGCAAATGCAATGCCCTATTGAACTCCTACTCAAGCAAAGAATTATCAAGCCATGCTTTAGCTATTTATAAGGAAGGATAGCTTGTGAATTCCACTTATCTTTCATTGTCGGACTTTTTCAAAAAAAAAATCCCAAGGAACAAGTAACAAGTGTCACATGGTTAGGTGAGGACCACTTTCTCACTTGGTCCCCATGGCATTTCACATGCATTGTGAACTAACCATGTGTCACCCAACCTTGAGCCCCAAGTTAGGTTCGGTTGGGCCACTTTCTTTTTGCCTGTGTCCATGACCCATCACCTGAGTCCACGACCCTTGCCACATGCGTTGCCACCGTGGCGCGCTGCCAACGTGGTGCGCTGTGACTTGGTGGCTGCTACTTGACCGCTGCCAATATGGCTGCCACGTGCGCTGCCACGCATGCTGCCACATGGCATTTTTTCCATGTGTGTTGCCATGTGGCACGCTCCTATTTGGCGCGCTTTTCTAGTCTTTCGCCTGGCTAGGATTTTACTTATTACTTGAAGTATTTTCCCGTCTCACCAAATCCTAAATTTTTGCTCGACATTTGAGATTCTCCGACGCTCGGTTTTGACGCTCCAAGCTCGAATTTCCGACGTCTAAATATTTATTACTCTGGAGACTCATTAATTCTTTTGAATTAATTTGCCATGTCGGTTCGTTCATTGCTTGGGTGTACCCGAAGGATTAAGTCAAGATTAAGCTGTAATATTAATTATACATTGATATTAATGATCGGAAGTGGCCTTCACCTAAGCATTCCGATCACTTTACCTTACTGAATATATTAGCTTTCTAATAATTCTGAACCCACTATCAGAATAATACACTTGTTCGAAGGACACCATTCCTTTAAGTCTCCCACTTGTCCTTCCGGACAAGTGAGCATTAAGTGTATAGCCCCTTTCCTATGTCTCTTCATGTCTCTTCATGAACTACAGGTTGTTTAGTCTAACACATGTGTTAAACACTTTGAGTCGCGTCATGACATGTCATATGTGCTAAAACACATTCAGTCTTAATTGAGCCTAAGGACAACCCTAAGATAATTAAAGAGATGAGCAAATTCCTATAGTAAAAAATATAAATACAGGTACAATCCAAAGAGCAAACGAGTAAGAATATTCTCGGATTTTAAAAAACCGCGAATATAATTGCATGAGATTCTTTTAGGGATAAGAGAGGGTTAAGCAAAACTTACAAATTAGAGATAAGAGCTTTAATTTAAGCAGATTTGGTTGAAGGGAAACAACCAAGTTAAAGATTTGAGGCGAAACAAGGCAAGGAACAGCAGCAACATAAGGAAAGAGGATTTATCTGAAAATCCCGAGTGCAACGTTTGGCGACAAGAAAAAATCCCGGCAACAAGTCCTTCCAGTAGGCGCTGGTACGACGACAAAACATGTGGCCCTGTAATATGGTTTTATGGACCTCGTGCAGCAGTTAGGGTTCCTTGGTACGCCAGTTAGCCCCTTTAAGCAACTTGACATGATCTAGTAATCGGCTCGATTACAATCACATTAAGTGATCGACCTAATAAATGATTGTCTCACTTAGCTTAAAGCGCCTAAACATTGGCTCATCGGAGGCACCGACATAATGGTTCATAAATAGTAGAGGCACCGAAATAATGGTTCACAAGCAGCAAAAGCGCCGACGTATTAGCATAGCGGGAGCAAAAGTTCAAGCGATTTTTTAAGGATTAACAAGCGTTGATGTTCGATTATTTTCTTCGGAATATTATCGCAACGATTGGAGATGACTTCAAGTAAAGGTATCTTCGACAACATTCCCTAGCTTGAGGAGGGTTGTCACAAACAAATGGAGGTGATTTCAAGCAAAGTTATCTTCGATCATATTCCCTGGATTGCGGAAGATGGTCGCAAAGCGCTAGAAGGTCATTTCAGGAGAAGCAATCTTCGATAGGGTTCTCTAGCTTGTAGAAGTCTATCACGACGAAATTGGAGGCAGTTACAGGCGTAACAGTCTTCAGGTGGTATTCTCTAGCTTGCAGAAGATCGTCAAAACAAACAGCAGGATGACATTCCCTAGCTTGCGGATGGTTGTCACAACACTGCAAATGCAGCAACAATCGATTACCTTCTGAGATGTGTGCTCGATGGTGCAAGATACGTGTTTCTTAACTCTTTTATTTATTTAACTAATGCTAGTTTTGCAGGTATCGGCGTTACAAGAAGGATTTAGGATCGCACAACGTTCTGAATCATTCTCCGTCCCTATCGATAATTTGAATTTTGTTTTTGAAACTTGCATTTCTCCAAACTCAATCAAAGTGGAAGCTTCTGTAGACACCTATTTGTGTCTCCCGAAAACCAAACCTAGTTATGAGTAACTTTTACGTCGAATCGTAATCAAATGAAGTGAAAGTGTGGAAAGTCTAGTGTTGCAGTTAGTTTTTATTTATTTTCTTTCTTTCTGTTTTAAAAACCTATTTTAAGAAAACAACCAATCGAGTTTGGTTTGGTCCATGACAAGGGTCCAATAATGGTGTAGTTGGGTCAGGTTCGAAAAGAGCTTTCCAATGATATATTATAAGCCCAATTCCGATGAATAATGAGGAAGTTATGACTAAATTACTAAATTGGGCCTGGTTTGATATTTATTTGTGGCCCGATGATCTAGAAGAGAACTTAATATTGATTTATTATTCCTAATGCAATTAGAATTGATTATTGTATTCTTGGTTCTTTAAGAAGGTTTTTTTCATTCCTAATTTAATTAACATTGATAAATTGACTTTAGTTGACTTATTAGAGTTTTAATCAGAATAAAAGAAGTGTTTTTAAGGAAAATACGATTTTGCCCTCTCGTACGGCTAAATTTTATGAAATTAAGAAAACGCGTGGAAATTTATTTCCAGTGTTTGACGACAAGACCAGCGTCTGGCGCTAGAGTCCTGCGTTTGGCGCCACACGCGTGTTTGGCGCTGCGGTCGTGTTTCTTATTTGTTTTTTTTATCATATTCGGCTGGTTTTCTCTATAAATAGCCTCATAAAATTCGGTTTTTAATCATGAATTTCCATCAATTCTCTCTTATCATCAACTCTCATCAAGAATCTCTTAATTACTCTCTCTCTCTCTCTCTTTTCAAAACTAGCCTTTTGCATACAAAATTCCGCAGTCACAAGATATAGAAACACCTAGCCAAGTTCGAAGTTGCCTTCGCCCTAGACGTGAAAGGTTTTAACTTTTGAGGGTTTTGTCCCAAATCTCTCTTTCAATTATTTAATTTAATTCTTTGATTTTATTATTTTTCTTGAAATTACTAACGTGTGTATTTTGTGATTAGAAAGAGATACGAGGCATCCAAGTAAGTGCTTTAATTGATTTATTAATAATATGATATAGAGATCATGTTTAGATTGTTATTATGATTCCTAGTATCATGTTAGGATGTTTTTATCTTCCTAGTATCATGTTTAGTGTAACAAGTATAATTTCTAATATCAAATATGACAATTGTGATTCCTGCGATGCTTCCTATTTTCTTTCCTAATATTCATGTTAGTATCATGTTAGGGTTAAAGCTTTGATCTTTGATGTTTAGTGACATTCTAGGGTTTGTTATTAATATGATTAGTATTCATGCCTAGGATCTTGCTATTATTATGCTTTAACGTGATTATTTTAATTATGATTATTTTTTTTATAATTAATATTGTTATTAATTATTATTGATTATTATTATGTTGCTTGATGTAGAGACCTAAAAATGTCTCCTCAAAACCAATTCCGATGATGAACAACCTTTCATTGCCATTATTGGTCGGATTTAGTATTTAATCCCGAGAGTGCTTACAAAAATCGTAATTAATTAAATTCAATTTTTGAATAGTCCATGGATCAGTCTTGATGTTTAGTCAAAGTAGTTTCAGCCCAAACCTTTTTTTTTTAATTTTTTTATTATTTATTTTGGCCCAAACCTTTTATTTATTTTATTTATTATTTATTTTAGCCCAAATAATAATAATAAATCAGAAATGGCCCAAAATTATTAATCGGCACTTAAAAATGTTGAACGAATTAGAATTAAAAATGAATTTAGACGAAAAAATGGACTACAGACTCCCGCGTCACGGCATTTGTCCACTGTGTCACGGGAAACTGCCCCTCTGACGGTGGGATTCCCCGTGACACGGTGCACCTGCTGTGACACAAGGAATTCCGTGTCCTTTCTGCGTAAACCTTTCACGCGTTTTTTCCCCATACAGTAAAATATTTCCCGTGTCACGCGGCTGTTCACCGCGTCACGGGAATGTTCCCCGTCTGACGGTGGAATTTCCCATGTCACGGTGCACTTTTCCGTGTCGCGGTGCATTTTTTTTGGGTTTTTATCTTTTTAGGGTTTCGTGTGTTCCCTTAGCACATTTTTTCTATAAATACCCCTTCATTTCTGATGTACGGGTCAACAATTAATTATCTATTTTTCTCTCCTTTATGCTCTAGCCTAAATACTAGCCTACCCTTCTTATTTCAAAATTCCTTCTTCAAGCACTCCAAGAAGTCCATACTTTACTCGTGGTTCTGTCCTTAAGCCAAGGCGTGAAAGATAGAACTGTTTGAGTGTTTGGCCCCAAATCAACTCTTTTAATTTAATTTAATTTAATTATTGTTTTATTATTATTTCCTTGAAGTTACTAACTCGTTTATTTTTTTATAGTTGCAAGCAAACAGAATAAAAGTAAGAATTATGTTCCTTTTATTTTTATTATTTTTCTAACAATTTTATATTGTTGGATTTATTGTGAAATTGCTTCCAATGTTAATATCAATTCTATTATTTATTGATCACCATATTGCATGTTTAAAGGAAATATGTAATTGAAAATCACGCCTAATAAGATAATTTGGACGACAGTTTTAGGTTCCTTTTTAATCTTGTTATTTAATTCAAGTGATCACAAATATTTTAGACTTATGTGTCGCATTAATATTTAACCAATTTAGCCTAATAATAGTTTGTAGCAAATTAAATATTTTGTTTGTATGCCTTTGAGATTGCAGGAATGCTTTTCACTATAAGAATCGAGTAGAGGCCAATACGGGCGAATGTGACTGCATGACTCACTTCGTACCATCATCCCCGATCCTCCTTTTGTGGTTCCAAACAATATGGAGTTAGTAATCTCATGGATTATGAATGGGGTGTAACCTTCACGGGTCAATTGTTGTCGCCTTCGTTGTCCCTTTATCGTGGTTGCCTTTTATGATCCGTGAACGGTTTACAAGTTCCTTTAAAACTTGTTGGCGGCTCCATACATTATTTGTACCTAGTCATATATGTAAACTCCCACTTCCTATGAGTGCCAAGCATATTCACACATGCTTTAAAGTAGGCGCACTTCGAGCGACGCCTACAATTTGGCGACTCCACTAGGCAGGATTCTTGGTTATTTATCGATTTGAGTGATCGGTATTTAATTAAGATGAGTGGATGAGACTTGAAAGATTCTTGAAAAATATTTTTGTGATTAATTTAGCATTTTTGCATAAGCATAGACATTTTAACGTCGCATTTAGGTCTGTCCTGTAGGAAAAAATTGAATAACTTGATTGCGTACGAAGGAAAACAGGGCACCAGTAAGTTTTTCTGACTGTCGTGCCATGGCAGGATCTGTCGTGCCATGGTGCAATACATCGTCTGACGGTGTGTAGCACCGTAGCACGGGGATCTCTGCTGTGTCACGGCAGTCCTAATATCAGTTCGGTGGCTTGTTTTCTCTTCTCACAGTCAACTTCCTTCGATTTTTCTGAAAAGAACGTATGTGTTCTACATGCGTCTTAGCCCCGAGGGCTTTAAGCTCTATCAACACAAAAACGCTCATGGAAATAAGGGCTCATCCGAGTTATTAAATCCACCCAAACCATGGAGTCAAGTTCGATTTGATCACGAACTCGCGGAGGCGCCTGTTGGCATACACCCTCAAGGGGGGCTGCCTTGCTAACGCGTCCACTCTTAACCATGGTACTCTTTTTGACACCTAAAGCTTGACCAATAGTTGAACATAGATCTTGACCTTAGGTTGCGAACTCTTTTTACATCATCGTGACTAATGTTACATGGTTTGTTTGGTGCTTACCCTCATGTGTTTGCTCTTTTTGTTTAACCCATGAACGAGGGTTTTTATTTCCACATAGTAATTAGTACAAACTAAAATTGATTAAAATCTGGAAATTACACAAATTTAGGCCTGGAATTGCTCACCGTGTCACGACAGGTCTGCCACGCCACGGTGTGCAATGCCGTTGCATGGTGCATTGCCCCGTCTGACGATGCTCTGTATCGTGTCACGACAGTCAGCACCGTGACACGGTGCCTAAGGGGTTTGTCCAGTCAGCTTTTTTTGGTCTTCGTACATGCTTATGTGGTTGGTATGTCTGGTTTGGTGTCCCGTCTAGCTGTACTGTCATAACACATGTCCATAACCTTCACTTAATCACTCACATGTCGTGTTCACACACTTTTTCCGTTAGTCATGCACCATTTCATGACCGTATTTTAGGGTAGTCTTGTGTCGTTTTTTTTTGTGTCAGTTTTTTTTTTGGAGTAAGTCGGATGGTATCCTCCCATATATTTTTTTTTACGAAAAAATAAATAAAGAGAATTTCAAATTCAAAAATAATTTTTTTTTTTATTTCTAGATGGGTTAAGGTTAAGTTTTGTCATTAAAGGTGTGTTTGTTTCGGTGTCACAGCACTTGGTCAAGAATCAGGGGTAGATTGTTATGGTTTGAGTCAATACCTTAACAACCTCTTATACTAAAGAGGCGTACAAGGAAACCACCACAATAATCTCCACAAGATCCATCTCTAGTTTATTTTCAACCAATGGCTACTAAGGAAGATATCGAGAACATTAACAAGACAATTAAAATGTTGTCTAACATGATGCAAACACTCACCACTAGAGTCAATAGGGTAGGGCAAGACAATCAGAACAATGTCACTGCCGCTGCAATGAACATGATTAAGGAACAGATGAGTAAGATCTCTGAAGAGTCACTTATGTGGAGCAACCTGTCACCGCTTCGTCCATAAGGGACAAACTTCCCGAGAAGTTTTCCACTACTGACATTCCCAAGTTCAAGCCTATTGATAATCCGCTTTTCCACTTGAAGGCCTTTTCTGCAACCATGACTCTTAAGGGAGTAGATGTGACACTCTTCCCTAATGTGTTCCCTCTTTCCTTGGAGCATGCCTGTCAACAGTGGTTCTACTCTCTGGAATCCAAACATGTTGCGACCTGGGAGGACGTTACTGAAAGCTTTATGAATCGTTACAAGTGTAACATCCAAGCCAAGACTTTTGAACGTGAACTCTCTATTATCAAACAGAAGAAGAATGAAGGCTTCACAACTTACTTAAGCAGGTGGAGGGAAACAGCTGTGCTCTTGGTTGATCCTCCCAAGGAAAAGGAGATGGTTCGCCTGTTTATTGCAAATTTGACTCATAAGTACAAGCACCACTTGAAGTTTCTGCCTTTGAGTACCTTCGAAGCTGTATACGATATTGGAATCAATATCGAAGAAGAATTGATGAAGACTACTGGTAGCAACAATAATAACAACAACACTTGGAAAAACAAGAAGAACGACATTCCTTCTTCGTCTTTCAAGACCAATAATGCTACCAACGATAACAATATTAATGATGTGCTGGCTCTTAATGCTCCCCCTCAAAGATTCCAAAGACAAAGGAGGGTTTACACGCCTTTGAGAATGACTTATGATGCTGCTTTCGATTGCTTGCATAGTCAAGGACGTATTATGCTAATTGGACCTTTTCCATAACCTCGACCAGAGAACATAACTGCTAGTTATGACCCCAATGCTCATTGCAAGTTTCATAAAGGCAAGGGTCATACTACTGAGAAGTGTTGGAGGTTGAAGGATACGATCCAAGACCTGATTGATGCTAATCAACTTCCTGTCCCTTTAGGGGGAAGGAAGCCTAACTTTCAAACAAGTCCTATTTCTGATGCTTTGGCTATCATGGGAGATGAGGTCTCCTTTGATCCGTCAATACTCTTTCAACATGTGAATGTACCTGTGCCAGAAGTTGTATTTGTCTCAAACTATGAAGAAGTAAATGGAATTTGGGATAGTGACGATGAAGATGTCTATCTCAAAGATATAGCATGTTCGTCTCTTGGCACAAGTGAAGATGTTTGGGGAGACCTTGAGGTCAAGGTTCTCACCAGAAGTGGACGGTCGCAACAACCTAGTCCATCTCCACCTCCACCGCAATCACAACCAATAGTTGATCCCATCGACCCTGTGAACAACGATGTGGTCAAACAATTACAAAAGATCACAGTGGAAATTAATGTATGGAAGCTTTTGGCCACTTCTCACGAGCATCGGAAGGCTGTGATGAATGCTTTGGTGAAAATAGGAGTTCATGATGATATGACTCCTCAAGGACTGGTCAACTTTCTCACTACTGAATTGCCAAGTACTAGCAATCTAATTTCCATCTCTGACAAGGATCTGCCCTCGGAAGGGGACCAACATAACAAGGCCTTACACCTCAATGTTCCTATGAGCCTGGTTGATAATGGCTCTACAATCAATGTATGCCCACTCCGCACTGCAAAGAAGTTGGGCATAAAAAATGAAGAATTGACTCCCTCTACTCAAGGGATTCGTTCTTATGATAATAATTGCCGTCAAGCCGTGGGTACTATCATGCTAAACATAACTATTAGAGCTATTTAACGTCGCACCAAGTTCCAGGTGGTGGACATTAAGGCTTCTTTTAATCTGTTATTAGGACGTCCTTGGCTTCATGAGCTAAAGGTGATCCCATCGTCGTTGCACCAAAAAGTGAAAGCCATAGTCGGAGGGGTTCCAATTACCATTGATGCCTCCCCCATGCGCATTCAAGTTATCGATACTCCCATCGTCCATGTCGAACATAAAGAAGAATATGAAGATCTTTAGGGGTTTTCGCTCGATGATGTTCTCATGATCGAAGAAGAGGAGAAGTGTCATCTCGACTTTGATCCTTATGGAAATACCAATGTTAATGGAATTATGAAAAAGCAAGGGCATTTCCCTGGATTGACCCTCAGGCTTAAAAAGAAAATGGCTGAACTTTAGGGCAATCCTGGTGCACTCAAGAAAGATACCTTTGGCTTGGGATTCAAGCCAACAAAAGAAGATGTGAAACAAGCCTCCTGAAAATGAAGGCTCGCAATAATGCTCGAATCATGAAGACGGAAATGGCCATGGATCTATATCCATTCACCCTCAATGGCTAATATATCAAAGAAGGGGAAGACTTCCCATGTTATGAATTCCCTGAGCCTTTCGTCCACAATGGGAGGCGCGAGCCAGGGTTCGAAATGTTCCTTGATTGTGACTTTGTCGATGAAGGCGAAGAACTCTTCACAACTGAGAAACCAGCTAGTCCATGCTCTGATGATCTGAACATTAACCTTATTTTTGGACTAGAAAAGAATGAATCCAAGCCTGTATGCAATTATGATTCCGAGCTAATTAAAGCTGTTATATAAAGCAAGGATTTTAACCCCTCTGAGTCTATTGTCAAGGCTGATAATGTTTCAAAGGGATGGGGCAAGACAGTGAAGATCACTACGCCAAGCGGAGAGAAGTTGGAAATAACCGCCGGCGAAGGTCCTATGTTTGACAAATCTTAGTCGTTTGGGTCCGAGTCTGAGTCTAAGTCTATAGACGAGTCCTTAGGGTCTGAGGCCGACCCTCTTTCTGCTATAGAGTCCAGCCCTGAGTCTCTTGTTGATTCTCCTCTTTCTAACCCAAATAAATCCGGCGAGGTCGCAGATAACCTTGCCCTCCTTGATGTACTGACCAATAAATTAAATAAAATGAATACTTTTGCTTATGATGCGTGTCATTCCCCTAACCCGGATCAATATTGCTTTACTAATGATAAAAATGACAAAGAAATAATAAAAGCAACGGAAGAACACGAAAATAAAAGACCAATTATTGAAGATACAGAAACAGTTAATATTTACAATGATACGACTATCAAAGAAGTAAAAATTGGATTAACACTAAGTCAAGACGAACGCAAAGAGCTAATTAACTTGCTTAGTGAATTTGTTGATGTATTTTCTTGGTCATACCAAGATATGCCAGGAATTGACAGGGATATAGCTCAGCATACGATACCACTCATTCTAGGTATGAAGCCTGTCAAACAAAAGCTGCGCCGTATGAAACCGGATGTGGATCTCAAAATCAAGGAAGAAATAAGAAAGAAATTCGCTTTAGGTTTCATTAAAGTATCTAAATATCCAAAATGGATAGCAAATGTGGTTCAAGTTCTAAAGAAGGATGGAAGGGTTAGAATGTGTGTTAATTACAGGGACCTCTATAAGGCAAGCCCGAAATATGGGTTCCCTTTACCTCTCATTGACATTCTGGTCGATAACACAGCAAACCATGCATTCTTATCGTTTAAGGACGGCTACGCCGGATATAATAAAGTATTAATGGCCGAGGAAGATATGGAGAAAACAACATTCATCAAACAATGGGGTACATATTGCTATACGGTAAATCCATTTGGGTTGAAAAATGCGGGTGCCACCTACCAAAGAGTAGCCACAACATTGTTACATGATATGATTCACAAACAGGTGGAGGTCTATGTTGATGATATGATCGTCAAGTCAAAAGATCGCCCAGGCCACATCATTGCACTTCGCAAGTTCTTTGAAAGAGTCTGCATGTACAACATGAGATTA
The DNA here is from genome assembly GCA_024500155.1 of Chenopodium formosanum. Classification (NCBI taxonomy): domain Eukaryota; kingdom Viridiplantae; phylum Streptophyta; class Magnoliopsida; order Caryophyllales; family Amaranthaceae; genus Chenopodium; species Chenopodium formosanum. The sequence goes on from CM044865.1 coordinate 47,071,136, forward strand.
AATCCAGCAAAGTGCGCATTTGGAGTCACGTCAGGCAAACTACTTGGATATGTGATCAGTTCTCGAGGGATTTAAATAGATTCCACAAAATTCAAAGCGATCATGGCCATGCAACCACCAAAGAATGAGAAAGAAATTCGAGGCTTCATTGGAAGGCTGCAATATATAAGTAGGTTCATATCAAAACTCACGGCGATATGTGAACCTATATTCAAGAAGCTTAAGAAAAATATCCCAGTCACATGGGATGATTATTGCCAAAAAGCTTTCGACAAAATCAAAGAGTACCTGCAAACACACCCGTGCTAGCGCCATCAATGCCTGACTTTCCTCTTCGACTCTACCTTACGGTCACAAGAGAAACGATGGGGGCAATGCTAGCACAAGAGATCGAAAGCAAGGGGAAAGCAATTTATTATTTGAGCAAGAAAATTCAAGGATATGAGACACGATACACACCACTTGAAAAGTTGGGCCGCACAGAAGTTAAGACATTGCATGCTCACTCATACATTGCATGTCGTGTCCAAGATGGATCCACTCAAGTACTTGTTCGAAAAAGCAACACTCAATGGCATGTTATCACGGTGGATAGTCAAACTTGCTCAGTTTGACTTGAAATTTGTACCACAAAAAGCCATCAAAGGTTATGCGGTTTCTGACTTCCTAGCAGAAATTCCGCTAGAAGAAGTTGAAAAAGAAGAAGATGAGTATGATTTCCCTGACGAAAATCTACTCATGACTGAAGATGATAGCTCATCTAGAAACTCTAATGGAGAAACTAAATGAAGTGGAATATACGTACTTGCCTAGAGAAGAAAACCATTTTGCCGACGCACTGGCTAAATTAACATCTATGGTGCGAATTCCAACAGACACAATCAGAATGCCATTAACTATAGAAAGAAGATATGAGCCGGCTTACGTTCACGCACTTGATAATGAACAAGAATGACAAGAAGAAGATGAAGATCCATGGTATACAGATATCCTTAACTACGTTACAAAAGGAGAATACTGATAAAAGGGCACGCCGTGCTTTGAGGCTTTTGGCCTCACAGTATTTGCTCATCAGGGGAGAACTCCACAAGAGGACTGCACTAGGGAGAAATCTCTTATGCATAGCCAAGAAAGAAGCACACAAAACCATGGAAAATCTTCATGCCAGCATATGTGGAACGCATATGAATGCTAAGATGTTAGTCCAGAAGATTCAACGACAAGATTATTATTAGAATACCATGGAGAGAGATTGTCACGAATACGTCAATAAATGTATGAAATGTCAAGTCTATGCAAATTTACGGCACGTTCCACCTGTTGGGGTTTGGTAAGTCCAACTTATCGTCGAAACAACCCCGACCCAAAGAACAACTCGCAATTAATAAAACCATAAAGCATAAGAAATAAACATACAAGAATAAAATCGGTATTTACCTTTGTAGCGTGCTTCGCCCTCAAAGTCGGGCTCTTACTTGAAAGCTTTAAGCTCCGAAAATAAGCGAGCCTCCTACGGAAGTCCACCAAAAAAAACTACTAGCGACTTTTAGGTCCGTTACCTCAAGATTAGTGAGTTCTGACCAAAACCCGATTATTATATGAGTTTTAACAGTTTTTTGCTAATACAATGCTCTATTGAAGTCCTACTCAAGCACTCTTCCCAAAAACTCAAGATGGGTATTTATAGGCAAGAGGGAGAGTGTGAATTTCTATCCCATCAATGTGGGAGTCATGAAATTCTACAATTTATTTTAAAGCTAAATTAAAATAAATAAGCAAACTAGTAATAAATCTACAAGTGTCACTATTATATGTAAAGGGTAATGAGGAGCACATGGAGAGTAGGGGACCATACTTGCTCCCCACTCCATACTCTCCTTGTGACACATGTCCCTTACCTTTAACCCTCCCTTTACTTGCTTCCCCTTTTTCACACGGCCCACCACCCGCAGCTAGGTGATGCGGGCTGCTGCTGCTCACAGCTAGCAAGCCACGCACGCTTGTGCGAGTTGCTGTTGCTTGCGGCCAGCAAGCCACACACACCTAGTGTAGGCTGGTGTTGTTGCTTGCGGTTGTGGCTGCCTTTGGCTGCTAGCGTTGGAGCGCTCGTATGCCTCAACCAGCCTAGGCTTGGCTTGGTGCGCATGCTAGCCACCTATGCTTAGCACATTATGCCCTTAGCACTTGGATGCTCGGGGCCTTCCGATTATAGGGGTATTTTTGGAAATATTGTCGATTTATTGTTATTTGCGCGTCTCGTCATTTACTATTTTTTATTTGACTTCCGACGCTCGGTTTTGATGCTCTAACTCGAATTTCCGACGTCTAAATATTTAATACTCAGGCGACGAATTAATTTCTTCCGAATTAATTCGTCGAGTCGGTTCGTTTACTACTAAGAGTGTGACCCGAAGGGTTCAGTCAAGATTAAGCTGTAATAATACTTATGCATTAATATTAATGATCGGAAGCGGCCTCCACCTAGGCATTCCTATCACTTGACATAACTGAATATATTAGCTTTCTAATAATTCTGAACCCACAAACGGAATAGTACACTTGTTCGAAGGACACCATTCCTTTCACCACACCTTCATTTCTCTACACATATACTTCTCAATGGCCTTTCTCTACTTGGGGTATCGACATCATTGGAAAGATAACGCCACCAGGACAAGGAGGGCATGAATTCATCCTTGTAGCAATCGACTATTTCACCAAATGGGTGAAAGCTGCCTCGTACGCTAAGTTAACGGCAAAACATGTAGCTCAATTCTTTGAGAAAAATATTATATGCCCCTATGGGGTACCTCATGATTTGATCAAAGATAATGGAACGTATTTCCAAGTCGAGTGCGCGGAACTATTACAGTAATGTCATATCAACTATTAGAGATCATCACTCTACAGGCCACAAACAAACGTTGCGGTCGAATCGACCAACAAAAATATGAAAACTATCATCGAAAAGATGACGGAAAATTACAAATATTGGCCAAGTAAGCTACATTTTTTCCTTTGGGGTTATCGAACCTCTGTTCGTACATCAACGGGGGCTACCCCTTTCTCTTTGGTCTATGGAGTTGAAGTTGTACATCCCATAGAGCTCGAAATCCCTTCTCTCTGAATTGCGTTGAAAAGCCAACTAGATGAAGTCAATTGGATTAGAGCAAGATATGACGAACTAGTCTTACTTGACGAAAAACGCCTGGCAGCTTTGCATCATGTCCAAACCTACCAACAGCGTATGGCGCGACATTTCAATAAAAAAGTCAAGACTAGGAACATCAAGGAAGGTGACTTGGTGCTTAAGGCACTTCGCAAAAATGTGTTGGATCCAAGAGGAAAATTCAGGCCAAATTGGTCAGGTCCATACATTGTTAAGTCCATCTTGTCTAGCGGAGCAGCACAATTGGTAGACATGGACAGTAACGGTTTCCACAATTTAACCAACTTGGATCAACTCAAGAAATTTTATGCCTAGTTGCATAGGTTCATGACCCAATAGAGCTATGTTTGGCCTTATTCCTTTTTAAGGATACGTAGGCAACCCCTTAAGGGGGCCCGACCACTTTAAAAAATAAAATCCTTCCTCCGTCGATCAAGTACACGCGCTAGTTCAGCATTGCGGAGCTAAAATCAAGAAAATTTGCCAGTTCATCATCTAGAGTCAACCGTGGTACGGGGAGTTCCACTGTGTCACGGTAGTTTCCATCGTGGCACGGTGGAATTCCAAAAAAAAAAAAAAAAAATTGTCGCGCCACGGGAACTGCACCGTGTCACGGCAGTTTCCATTGTGGCACGGTGGAATTCCAAAAAAAATAAAATAAAAAAAGACAAATTCACCGCGCCACAAGGAACTGCACCGTGTCACGGCAGTTTCCACTGTGGCACAGTGGAATTACCAAAAATATATAAAAAAATTGCCACGCCACGGGGACTTCCACCGTGTCACGGCAGTTTCTACCGTGGCACGGTGGAATCTTAGACTTCGCAATTTTTTCAGTGACGCAGACTTTGAAAATTATGTTATTTGTTCGACGTTTTTCTTCCATTGTGTCCGACTTCTTGACTCGAATATAAAAAAAAAAAGGTCATTGTAATTTTATATAAGGTAAAAATAAATATGCTATTATTGAAATAAATGTGACTACAGTTATTGGCATCATGCGCCTTATTTTAAAAATAAAATTTATAATCATATAAGCAAAGCAATATTAATATAATCCTTCTTCACTTTAGGAACCTCCTTCTCCTTTTCAATTATGTCGGCCTTCACCATTAATGTGTCTTTTGTAGCCTGAACCGTCATACCCCTAGTCAAACTTTCACCCCTTTCACTATTCTTAGATTTCTTTGATTGCTTCTCTCTATAAACCATTTTCTCCTTACCCTTTCCTTTCACATAATTCTTCTTTTTAGGCATTATAGGATTCTTAAACTCAATTCCTTGTGTTCTCGGACCTAGACGATCTTTAGGAGGCGCCTTCTTACTTCCAAGACGTCCTTTCACATCAAAGTTGCGTGATTCGACTCGATCCCTTCTACTTCTAGGATTCAACCATGCCTTGTATGCACTAGATAAGGGAGGAGGAGCTTGTTTACTTGAAGAAACGGTCCACAAAGGTCTTCCAATCCAATAAGCCTCGTTGTAGACATAAAAAATGTCTCCCCAAAACCAAACCCGATGATGAACAACCTTTCACCGCCACTATTAGTCGGGTTCAGTATTTAATCCCGAGAGTGGTTAAAAAATCGTATTTAATTAAATTTAATTTTTGAATAGTCCATGGATAAGTCTTGATGTTTAGTCGAAGCATAGTTTTGTTTTAATTTCAGCCCAAACCTTTTTTATATTATTGTTTTATTATTTTTTTTGGCCCAAAACTTTTATTTATTATTTATTTTAGCCCAAATAATAATAATAAATCAGAAATGGCCCGAAATTATCAATTGACACTTAAAATGCTGAATGAAATTAGGGTTAAAAATGAATTTAGACAGAAAAATGGACTACAGACTCCCGCGTCACGGCATTTGTCCACTGTGTCACGGGAAGCTACTACGTCTGATGGTGGGATTCCCTGTGACATGGTGCACCTGCTATGACACGGGGGTTTCCGTGTCCTTTCCGCGTAATTCCTTAACGTGTTTTGTTTCCCGTTCACTAAATATTTCCCTCGTCACATAGCAGTTCCCCGTGTCACGGGATTGTTCTCCGTCTAACGGTGGGATTTCCTGTGTCACGCTGCACTTTGCCGTGCCGCGGTACATTTTTTAGGGTTTTTATCTTTTTAGGAATCCGTGTGTTCCCTCAGCACATTTTTTCTATAAATACCCCCTCATTTCTGATGTACGGGGCATCAATTAATTCTCTATTTTTCTCTCCTCTATGCTCTAACCTAAGCACTAGCCTACCCTTCTTCTTTCAAAATTCCTTCTTCAAGCACTCCAAGGGGTCCATACTTTACTTGTGGTTCTGTCCTTAAGCCAAGGCGTGAAAGGTAGAACTGTTTGAGGGTTTGGCCCCAAATTAACTTAATTTAATTTAATTTAATTTAATTATTGTTTTATTATTATTTCCTTGAAGTTACTAACTCGTTTATTATTTTATAGTTGCAAGCAAACAGAATCAAAGTAAGAATTATGTTCCTTTTATTTCTAATATTTTTCTAACGATTTTATATTGTTGGAATTATTGTTAAATTGCTTCAAATATTGATGTTTATTCCATTATTTATTGATCACCATATTGCATGTTTAAAGGGAATATGTAATTGAAAATCACGCTTAATAAGATAATTTGGACAACCGGTTTAGGATCCTTTTTAATCTTGTTATTAAATCAAGTGATCACAATATATAAGAATTATATGTTGCATTAATATTAAACCAATTTTGCTTAATAATAGTTTGGAGAAAATTGAAACTCTGTTTGTATGCCTTTGAGATCACAGGAATCATTTTTCGATATAAGAATCAAGTAGAGGCTAATACGGGCGAATGTGACTCCATGACTCTTTTTGTACCATCATCCCCGATCCTCCTTTTGTGGTTCCGAACCATATGGAGTTAGTAATCTCATGGATTAGGAATGGGGTGTAACCTTCACGGGTCAATCATTGTTGCCTATCGTTGTCCTTTATTCGTGGTTGCCTTTAATGATCCGTGAACGGTTTACAAGTTCCTTAAAAACTTGTGGGAGGCTCCCTAGTTTCCTTGTCCCTAATCATTTATGTCAATTCCCACTTTCCATGAGTGCCAAGCATATTCACAACTTGCTTTAACGTAGGCGCAATTCGAACGACACCTACAATTTGACGACTCCACTGGGGAGGATTCTTGGTTATTTATCGATTTGAGAGATCAATATTTAATTAAGATGAGTGCATGAGATTTGAAAGATTCTTGAAAAATAATCCTGGGATTAATTTGGCATTTTTGTATAAGCATAGACGTTTTAACGTCGCATTTAGGTCTGTCCCGTAGGAAAAATTGAATAACTTGATTTCGTACAAAGGAAAACATGTGTAGGGAATATTTTAAGCACTACCCCTAGCTTGAACCCTACTGTGAACATACACTTAAGCATGGTGGCGTCCAAAGGGAAAGAAGATAGAGCAAAAGAGTCACCAACAAGTTTTAGGAACTTGTAACCCGTTCATAGGGTGAAGGTTATACCCCTTAACGATCTAGGAGATCGTCAACTCCAATAGGTCTGTAACCATGACTGGTAGTTCGGGGATGAAGGAACAAATCCAACATAAAAGATTTTGAACCTGCCCTAACAATAGGCCTCTACTTTATTCTGATCTTATTCTTGTGCGCTTTCTGACTAACATGCAATCAATAGGTTTACCCTAAACCTGTTTAATCTATGTTGGTTGAATATTAATGCATAATCATATCTATTATTGGCGATCACTTGAATTATAATCAAACTAACCCTAAACAAGATTTTTAATTATCTTATTAAGCGTGATTACAAGTTCAAATTCCCTTTAAAGATGCATAAAAGGCGTGAGCAAACAATAACAATAAATTTCAAGAAACATAATAATCATCATAATAATAATTACAATCATAATAATAATAATAATCATAATTAAAATAATCATGTTAAAGCATAATATTAATAGCACGATCCTAGGCATGATACTAACAAGATTAATAACAAATCCTAGCATGTCACTAAACAATAATGATCAAAGCCTTAACCCTAACATGATACAAACATGAATATTAGGAAAGAATATAGGAAGCATACTTTTAATCATACTTGATATTAGGAATTTTAATTGTTACCCTAAACATGATACTAGGAAGATCAAAACGCCCTAACATGACACTAGGAATCATAATAATAACCTAGACATGATTTCTATATCATAATATCAATGAAACAATTAAAGCACTTACTTGGATGCCTCGTACCTCTTTCTAATAACAAAATACACACGTTAGTAATTTCAAGGAAAATAATAAAACAAACGAATTAATTAAATAATTGAAATAGTGATTTGGGACCAAACCCTCAGAAATATCAAAACCTTTCACGTCTAGGGCGAAGGCAACTTCGTATTATGTTAGGTGTTTCTTGGTCTTGTGAATGCGGAATTTTGTATAGAAAATTAGAGAAAAAGAATTCTTAAAAACTAGAGAGAATAAGAAAACTAGAGAATGTAAGAGAATTGATAATAATTTATGATGAAAAACGGAGGTTTTAGGAGGCTATTTATAGAGAAAAACAAATCAGAGTTTCGCCGAGGATAAATAAAGTTAGCGCCAGGCGCCAAGCATTAGCGCTAGGCGCTAATGTTTGTCGTCAAGCGCGAATTATTATTTTCACGCGTTTTCTTAATTCTGATAAAATTTAGCCGTACAGAGGGGCAAAATCATATTTTCCTTTAAAACACTCTTTTATTCTGATTAAAACTCTAAACAGTCAACCAAAGTCAATTTATCAATGCTAATTGAATTATGAATGAAAAGAATCTTCTATAAGAATTTAGAAGACTAAAATCAATTCTAATTGCATTAGGAATGATAAATCCATATTAGGCCCTCCTCTAGATCATTGGGCCGCATATAAAGATGAAACTGGGCCTAGTTTAGAAATTCGGCCATAACTTCCTCATAATTCATCGGAATTTGGCTTATAATATATCGTTGGAAAGCTATTTTCAAGCCCCATCCAATTAAACCATTATTTGACCCTTGCCACGGACCAAAACAAATTTGATTGGATGTTTTCTTAAAATAGGTTTTCAAAAACAGAAAGAAAGAAAAGAATAAAAACTATCCGCAACACTAGACTTTCCACACTTTCACTTCATTCGATTATGATTCGACGTGAAAGGTACTCATCACCGGGTATGGTTTTGGGGAGACAAAAATGGGTGTCTACAGAAGCCCCCACTTTAACTAAGTTTGAAGAAACGCAAGTTTCGAAAACAAAAGTCAAAATAACGATAAGGACAGAGAGTGATTCAGAACGTTCTGCGATCCTAAATCATTCTTGTAACGCTGATTCATGCAAATTAGTGTTAGTTAAAACAGATAAGAGAGTTAAGAAACACATATCTTGCACTATCGGGCACACGTCTCTGAAGTAACCAATTTGCTGCTGCATTGCAATCGTATTTTTGTATTTTTGACGACCTCCTGCAAGCTAGAGAATGCCCCCTGAAGACTGCTACGCTTGTAACTGCCTCCAATTTTTCCATGATAGACTTCTGCAAGCTAGAGAACCCCATCGAAGATTGCTTCGCTTGAAACGACTTTCTAGCACTTTGTGACCATTTTCTGCTAGCCAAGGAACACGATCGAAGACAACCTCGCTTGAAATCACCTACAGTTGTTTGTGACAACTCTCCCCAAGCTAGGGAACGCTGCCGAATATATCCTCGCCTGAAACTATCCTCATTCGTTGCGATAATATTCCGAGGAAATTTACTGAAGATCCACGCTTGTCGATCTTTAAAAGCTCGCTTGAACTTTGCTTCCGCTATGCTTGTACATCGGCGCTTTTGCTGCTTTTGAACCTGTATGTTGGTGCCTGCTGCTGAACTATGAACCAGTATGTCGGTGCCTTTGCGGTATGAACCATTATGTTGGTGCCTTTGCGATGAGCCAATGCTTAGGCGCTTTAAGCTAAGTGAGACGATCATTCATCCGGTCGATCACTTTATTTAATTGTAATCAAACCGATTACTAAATCATGTGAAATTGCTTAAAGGGGCTAACTAGCGTACCAAGGAACCCAGAATGTTGTAAGAGGTCGAAACAACCGCACTGAGTGGCTGAACATTCTATCACCGCTAAAAATCAGCTGGCGCCACATATTTGGCTCTAGCGCTAGGTGCTGGAACTAGGACAAGGCGCTAAACCTTATCGTCTGGCGCCAAGGCCTGTCGCTTGGTGCTAGAGTCAGGATTTCCATATATACCCCTTTCTTTGTCATTTTCGCTGCTGCTGCTCATTTTTGCTCGAGAAATCGCAGCAAACTTCAATTCACTCATTCTTGCTCGTTTCTTAACCAAATTCTCTCAAATTTGTTGCAAATCAAAGCTTATTTCATCCATTTTCCCGATCTGTGTAAGTTTTCTCCAAACTCACTCCGGTTTTGATGAATTTTGCACGTGTTTGTTCACAAATTTCTTGAAAAAGTAAAACTTGAATTTCTTAATTCACTTTGTTTGTCAAATTTTATGACATGAAATTGCTTGATTATGTTTATATGTTGCCCTGGGAGTAATTTGATACTTGTTTGACTCAATTTGGTGAAGAAACGAACAAATCACCATTGTTGGAAACCTTAAGGTCGGGAAAACAATGTGGCCAGTTCTTTGTGTTTTTGCTAGCAATTCTTGTCCAATTTTTCACAATAATTACCATAGTATTGCAAAAAATTGTTTGGATGCTTGAAAAATGTTGTGTTTGCTCAATTTGTATTTGTGCTCTCTTTTAGTACTACGTACTCTTTTTTTTGCGAACATAGTATCATGCGGCTAGGTGAACCTTAGATACTATAGAACCTTAATTTATAATGATGTTGCGCAATGTATCATGCCTAGACAGCGAGGTTCGGGTTCACGGTTCCTAGCTACACGACGGGAACATGAGCTCGTAGAGGAGGATGCCGACCCGTCCACTTCTCTTGGTCCCTTCCCTGAGTGGGATGAGCGGACTCTATACTTCTCCCTCGTCCACCATATTTCTAAGAGGGTGCGACGTGGGATCACGATTGGTAGGACGCGCTACCACAACTCAGGCTGCGATACCCTGGGCGACCAGTACAAGATGTACGTCGGCATTGATGGGGAGGTGAGACTTCTCTGGGAGTCTTGCAGGTTGATTGCACTGTTTGAGACCTCGGAGGCCATGATTGACTTTAGCGGGGGTCAACACGTGGCACATGCCATGGTGGAGTTCTTTTGGGACACTACCAACACCTTCCACTTCCCCTTGGGTGAGATGATGGTCACCCCGACCGACTTCAGTCTTATTACGGGACTGGAGTTTAGTTTTGTTACGATGCCGTTTGACAACGAGATCTGTGTCTTTTCTCCTGAGGTTGAGGAGTTATTGGGTCCGATTGCTGTTTGGGCTCGTGCTGAGGTAGAGTCGACTCATTTCAGCGCCATTCGTCGTTCAACTCTAGTGGTGGCTTTTGAGGATGATGCGACCACCCGAGAGCAGCGGGTGCGCATCATTGTGCTTATCTTGCTGTCAGGGACGTTTTCCCCTGACAAGGGTATTAGAGTGCTGCTTTACTACCTACCTACGATTCGTGATCTACACTTGATCGGGACTTATGACTGGGCCAACTTGGCCTATGCTGACTTCATTCGAGCGTTACGAGACTCGTGTCGACACCAGTCCTTCACGGGAAACGTCGCTCTGTACGGCTTTTGGAGAGTAGTAGAGGTATACTTTATCTCCCATAAAGTTTAGCTCTAAGCTTTGATTTAGCATTTGCTGATACTTTTCGCCTTTTGTAGATCGGGTTCTACGAGTACTTTCCCTTAGTTGCGCCAGCGAGACAGTCGCCGCGCAAATTTCCGATGAGTTCCTCTTGGGGAGGCCACTGCGCTAGGATATCTACTGCTTATGTCCGAGAATAGATCATCTCGGTATGGTTGTTTGCATGTATGAACACTTTCGTATCACCTTTGATGGATTCTTATATGATAGGATTTCTTTATAGGAGCCTGACGTGCAGTACCAGCCGTGGATCGGTTGGTTGTCCCTTGGTTAGCTGCGCAGTATACCGCTGAATGTTGCTATTTCTTATGGACATATGGAACAGTCGCATATCTTGGAGAGAGGGTTTCTATTCATCAATCCTCAAACACATTCGTCGTTCCTGCTAAACATATTCATCTTGGAGCAGTCGCATATCACATGTTCAATGGCGCGAGGCTAGTGAGCATGTAAGAGAGAGCTGGTACCCCTTGGCGATCTTATATGATCCCTAGGCGGTGCTATGATGAGGAGGTGCTGCCGTTGTAAGCTCCAGTCCCTGTACTGGCTGAGGAGGTGGCGGTATGATTCTCATCTTTTACCTTCCATTAAGTAGCCCCCGAGTAATATTTTGCTGATTTTGATTTGCTTTTGTCAAGCTGCATCTACTGAGTTCGTACCACCTCGTATGTCCATCCATTATCAGGGGACATACGGGCCGATTGAGGAGATGATTCCTCCGGCTCCTGAGGGTGAGCGCTTCGTGGAGCGGTCGATTACTCGTCATCAGACTCGGGTAAGCTTTATTTATTTGCAATTTTGTTCATATATGTTATGCATCATTACTGACTTTATTTCCTTGACGGTTCTCGCGTGAGGTGGTCACGGCGATGGCACGGTGCATAGATGCCTTCCGGAGCTAGCTCGTTTGGATAAGGAATGTGGCTACGTGTCGTCGCGACGACGCCGTTCAGGAGGTAGTTTCCCTTCTTATCTTTGCATTACTGCTTCTATTTTGATTGTTTTTTACTTAGTTTCTTCTCGCTAGGTCAGCCCATTCCTTCTCGTACCAAGACGAGACCTGAGTTGCGGAGAGAACCAGCGAGGTCTTGCTCGAGACGTCGCCGTACTGGTTCTAGCGGTCAGTGTGGTCGTTCTGAGGGTGCCTGGACCGAGGCAATGGAGGGCTCGGGCTCCTCATCTAAGGGTGCACACGCTGCGCCAGTAGGCCAGAGAGAGGATACCTCGGCTCTTAGTGGTGGTGGGATGTACGAGGCTGTCTCATCATCGCAGCAGCCTCCGCAGCCTCAACATCAGGATGATCTTGGGTGGACGGGTCCTGCGCTGAGTTTTCCACCTCCTAAAGAGACTGGAGCTGGAGCTGGAGCTGGAGCTGGTGGAGAGGTTACTCCTCGTACTTCGCAGTTTTATGACATGATGGGCATACGTCCTCCGGTCCCGTAGTTTATTCCTGCGTTTTTTTACTTTGACTTTGTACAAAACTTTACCTTTATTAGACTCATTTATTAGACATATTTGTATATACATATTTTCTATGAGTTTATTTAATATTTATTTATTATTTTTTTATTTTTATGTGCATGTTTGTGTGTTCAAAGAATTGTGATAAATAATAATTTTGCGCAAAAATTCCGTCATTTTTATTATTGATGGAGGATATCTGACTTTTTCCCCCAAAAAGTTAATATGAAAAAAAATAAAATATTGGATTTACAAAAACTTAAAAATTAAGTCTAAATAAAATCCAAAAAATAATATAATTAATAAAATTGATATATTAATTAAGAAAAAGAGGAAAAATATAATTAGAAAATTGGTATAAAAAGAATAAATGATCGTAAAGTCATTGTTCAGACTCGAATCAGGCCAAAAAACGCGGTTATTGGAAAGCTCGTATGGTAAGACAAGTCAGCGCCATCTGGCGCCACGCGTCTTGGGTTAGCGCCATACGCTAACTCTTAGCGTTTGGCGCCAGGCTAAAGCGTCAGGCACCAGGGTCTGGCATCTGGCGCTGATGAGCGCTGACTTTGAATCCTTTCCAGATTGAAACTGTTCCGATTTTGTGTATAAATAGCTCCTTGCTTAGCCGATTTTCTTCATAATTTCAGCAGATTAAATATAACCTTAGCTTTTGATAAAATAATCATCATGTCCTTAGTTTCTAAGAGTTTTACCAACTTCACTCATGAATGGTGTCGGTCTCTAACTGCCAAGGAGAGAAAAGAATTAGACTTTTTTCATATGGGGGGTATTTATGGTGTCAAGGGGGTAGATCTTGATATAGACTTTATTCATACCGCCGTAGTGGACTATGCTTAATCAATATCTTCTCACTAGTGGTAGAGCTAATGAGGGTCAAGCAATCATATCAACTGTTTTGGAGCAGATTGAATCTGGTAGAAATCCAATGCCATTAATTGTTGGAGAGACTATGCTTAGTCTTGATGAATTAACGAAAATCCAAAAGCACCTTTTCGGGGCTCTCCAATTTTATTACAGGTAGAAAAATAATATTTTTAATCACAGAAATAAAAAACATATTTTTGTATAGTAATACTAATTTATTTGCATTGAATTTTTTTTTTTTTTACAGATGTGGCTAATGGAAAGACTAGAATTAATTAGTCCTCCAGACAACGTTGAAAAGTACACTCCAAATTACTTTGTGAGAAGGAAGAAATGCTTCTCTAAGATGGGGCGCCATGAATGGAAGAAGGTCTTTGCCTCTTGCAACTTTGCCATCAAGTGGGTCATCCCTTGGTGGAAAATAGAAAAGATGGTAGGTATAAACAAGCAACCCTTCTGCCGTCTTCCAAGTTTGTCCAGGATGAATTTTTATTATCCCTGCAGGGTAAAAAGACAGTACGACCTACTTCAAACAATTCCTTTCAAAGATCTTCGTCGTCCCTTTGAATTTCCTGTCTCTCAAGAAGTAGACAAATTTGATGCTTATTGGAGCGCTAAACCTTTATGGGAAGTGATTACCAAAAAAGTTCCTCCTTCCTTGCCCAATGATGTGAAGAAGTGGCTTCTGAATAAACCTTCAAAGGACATGAAGAAAAATCAGAGTAAAACTGATGTGAAGAGTCGTCTAGATGACAAAGTGGTTCCCGTTAAGGAACGCTTGGGTGAAAAGGTTGAGTTTAAAACACCTACAATGCCTAGGAAGAAAAGCTCTACGAAGGATAAAGGGGAGAGAAAAGCTGACATTTCAGAGAAGAAGGCTTAGGTAGAGATGAAACATGGAGTCCTAGCTAGAGGAGAAACTATTTACTCCTAAATTGAATGTAGGTCCTCTAAAGGATGCCTAGTAGCAAAAGTTATGGATGAAGAAAAGGATACAGACAAAAATGGGAAGAGAAAAAAGATTAAAGCATTGCTTAACTTTCAATTATTAGACTTAATTGTAAATTTAAAGTTAATTTATTTAAGCTTTATTTAAATTCCATCAATAATGTAATTGTTAGTTTATTTAATTAATGAAATTTTAGATTTTGAATTAAATCATCTTCTTTTAATTTAACTTATTAAAGAAATGAAAACTGAAAATTTAATTTTCCAAAAAAAAAATTTCGAGTACGGAAGTCGAAAATTTTCCAAAATTCACCAAAATATTCCCAGGTACTTTCCAGGAAAATGGTGCCGCTTTTTTACAACTCGTGCCAGCTGCGGCAGTCTGGCGTCAGGCGGCAGACATTGTCGTCTCGTGCTAGGGTCAATCGGCTCGCGACGGGGTTTTTTCCGTTACGCCGATGCTTCGTTGAATTTCTATCGAATTTATTTTTAAATCAGGGATGCGAGGTTTGCAAAAAATAAAGTGGCCGCACCCTGTAGGCGTCGCTCGAAGTGCACCTACGTTAAAAGTATGTGTGAATATGCTTGGTACTCATAGGAAGTGGGAATTGACATTACGATTAGGGACAAAGCAAAGTAGGGAGCCGCCAACAAGTTTTTAAGGAACTTGTAAACCGTTCACGGATCATAAAAAGGCAACCACGATACGGGACAACGAAGGCAACAACGATTGACCCGTGAAGGTTACACCCCATTCATAATCTATGAGATTACTAACTCCATATGGTTCGAAACTACGAAAGGAGGACCGGGGATGATGGTACGAAGTGAGTCATGGAGTCACATTCGCCCGTATTGGCCTCTACTCGATTCTTATATTGAAAAGCATTCCTGTGATCTCAAAGGCATACAAACAAAATATTCAATTCGGTCCAAACTATTATTTAACAAAATTGGTTTAATATTAATGCACACATAATTCTAAAATATTGGTGATCACTTGAATTAAACAACAAGATTAAAAAGGAACCTAAACCGGTTGTCCAAATTATCTTATTAGGCGTGATTTTCAATTACATATTCCCTTTAAACATGCAATATGGTGATCATAAATATAATAGAACAACATTAGTATTAAAACCAATTTAATCACAATTCCAACAACATATAATCGTTAGAAGAATAAAAAAAATAAAAGGAGCATGACTCTTTGATTTTGTTTGTTTGCAACTACAAAATAATAAACGAGTTAGTAACTTCAAGGAAATAATAACACAAGATTAAATTAAAAGTATCCAATGACACGGTCAAACTCTACCGTGACACGGGAAGCTCCACCGTCAGACGACACACTTTCCCGTGACACGGTACACTTTTGGTGTGATGCGGGAAATTTTCAGAAAACGGGATTAAAAACGCGTTAAGGGTTTACGCGGAAAAGACACGGAATGTCCCGTGTCACGGCAGATCTCCCGTGTCACGGGAAATCCCACCGTCAGACGGGAAGGATTCCCGTGACACGGTAGGTATCTGCCGTGGCGCGGGAAATTCCAGCTCGATTTTCCGTCTAAATACATTTTTAACCCTAATTTCCTTCGGCTCTTTAAGTGTCGATTGATAATTTTGGGCCTTTTCTATCTTATTATTATTTGGGCTAAAATAAGAAAATAATTAAATAAAAATAAATAAAAGGTTTGGTCCAAAAATAAAAGCAATAAAATAAAAAAGGTTTGGGCTAGAATTAATTAATAAGTTTGGGCTGAAATTAAAACTATGCTTTTACCAAACATCAAGACTAATCCATGGACTGTTCAAAAATATGAATTTAATAAAATACGATTTTTTAAGCACTCTCGGGATTAAATACTAAACCCGACCAATAGTGGCGGTGAAAGGTTGTTCATCATCGGGTTTGGTTTTGGGGAGACATTTTTAGGTGTCTACAGAAGCCCCCACTTTGACTGAGTTTGTAGAAACGTCAGTTTCGAAAACGATAGTCAAAGTAGCCGATAAGGACGGAGAATGATTTAAGACGTTCTGCGATCCTAAATCATTCTGTATACGCCGATACCTGCAGAAAAAATGTTAATTCCACAGATAAAAGAGTAAAGGGATAGAATACGTATCTGACACCAGTGTATTGGTGACAAACGAATTTGGCAGCTTCCTAAGCTTGAAGGAATCCACCGAGTGACATTTGTTGAAATGCTTTCCATGCTTTAGGAAAGCCGACTGAAGAGTTTGGTAGTTTTCTAAGCCTGAAGAAAGCTACCGGATAATACTTTCCATGCTTGAGGAAAGTTGACGTATGAATTTGGTGTCATTCTATGCTTGAAGAATTTCACCGATAAAGCCTTCCATGCTTGAGGAAAGCCAACAAAGGAATTTGGTGGTTTTCTATACTTGAAGAAAAATCCACCGATAACGCTTTCCATGCCTGAGGAAAGCCGACTTGGCGGATTTCTATACTTGAAGAAAAATCCACCGATAACGCTCTCCAAACCTGAGGAAAGCCGACTTGGCGGTTTTCTATATTTGAAGAAAAATCCACCGATAACGCTCTCCAAACCTGAGGAAAGCCGACGATTGCTGAAATTTGTAAGTGTATGATGGTTCGATTATCCCCGAACGTGGGCCGCAGATGATTCACACTTTTAATTCGATTGTTCGACCATATTAGGTGCTTAAAATGTCGAAAAGTAGACGTTGATACTTGCTAGGGGTAAAATGGTAATTTTAGTCCCCTTTAAGTATCAATTACAATTTTCCGCGGAGCTGCTTCCCGTGACACGGAAAGGGGGTCTCGTGTCACGGGAACCGAATGGCTGAAAATTGGTCAAAAAAGAATCTTTGACCGGTCAAGGCTTGTGCACCACACAAAAATCTGACCGTTATGTGGGAACGGGGTCCGTTGCACGGGATTTTTATGTTTTATATATCACACATTTTCCTCATTTTTCTCATTCTCTTGCTCGTCCGATTCTCACCCAAAAAAACTCAAAAAAAATTTTTATTGGTTTGCCGTGACTCGTCGACTGCTCACCGGTGCTCGGTTTTGATTCCCGTCGGCCGGAGTTTACCACCATGTCACTGCGATTTTTCTCCTCTCTTTTTATTATATTTTTTTTTATAATTTTTCGCGACCTGCTGCTGCCGTTGTTCATTTTGCTGTTGCTGCTGCTGTTTATTGCTGGAGCTGCCGTCGGAGTCACCGGAGCTCCGTCGTCTGTGAAGCTCACTGTGACACGGGACAGCATCACCGTGACACGTCACCCTTCAACCGAGCCGCGTCCCAGCTCAACTATGGCACGGTTGTTGCGCAGACCTTCAAGGTTTTTCGAGCTTTTGGAGCTCAAATTTTCACCAATCTTGCTCTAATTTCTTGCTATCTTCCTCATTTTTGACCCTCTACAAGGATCTACGTGAGTTCCTCCTAATTTTTATCTCAAATTTGCTTCAAGTAATTTCATGAAAAAACCTAAAAAATCAATTTGGGGATTTTAATTTTGAGGTTTTATGGTAAAATTCTTGTCATGATTTTACTTGTATATGTATGTATGTGTGTTTGTGAGAAATTTGAGACAAAAATTGCATGATTTGATGGAGAATTGAGCAAATCACCATTTTTGGGTACTACTTTTGTGAAATGATGTTCATGTTACTTCTTTGTACTTGAAATGGTGAAAAAGATGGTGGTAAACCTTGTGATGTGTTGATTCATTGTTTTTGTGCAACTTCGAAACATATTTTGCGTATGTACTATATTGTCATGGAGAACATAGTATCATGCGGCCAGGAGAACTGTAGTATTAGTTTGTCATGGAGAAACTAAATAACATAATTTTGCCAATTTTTAGCCTGGAGGTAAAAATTTAGCGTATAATTCGATAAATAACTAAATAATTTAGGAAATGATACTAAGTATTTAGATCTTTATTTTCATAAAAATGCAACTTGAATTAAATGTCTTAGGAAATGATGTTAAGCATTTAGATTTTTATAATAGCATGCATAGGCGACGAGATTGCGATCTTTCTACCCTCGGCCGGCGTCGGGCTTTTCGGGAGGACACTCCCACCATTCCTGAGGGTATGGACGACGATGCTTTAGAGTCTGAGCCTCGGGCATCCGCGAGTTGAGGTAGGTGGGTTCCACCTCCGTGGACTCCAGACCAGTTGGTTTTCTGCCGTGAAAACCATGTCTCTCATCGCTCACTCTCCGGCATAGTCGATGGCACGCTTTGCCACCACGGTTCTGGAGCCGGCGATTTGATCCCTCGACTTCACCAGATCATTACGAGGGATCTTGCTACGAACGCCCTATGGGAATCAGCTGGTTTAGTAGATTTCTATACGGCGGTTGTAGGGTTTTGCAGCCCCCAGGGTTGCGGTGCGACGGTCGTTCGCGCATTGTTGGAGTATTTCTGGGATACTACCAACACTTTTCATTTTGCTTGGGGGGAGATGACGGTGACCCCTCTAAACTTCAGTATGATCAGCGGGCTGCGCTTCACCGACCGGGCTGTAGCTTAGATGTTTGATCTGTCTTGGGGATCGGCTGAGACAGCTGATTTGTTGGGTCCGATCGTTCAGCACATCAGGACCCGACTAATGTCTTGAGGTGGTCCTAGCAGCGGACGATAGGAGCTGGGTTTAGTTTTAGCTCGTGGCTTCGACATGGAAGATACGACGGCTGAGCAGCGAGTGCGGATCTTTATCCTGATCCTGATCTCTATGACCCTTTCTCCTGATAGGAGTTCACGTGTACTCCTTTTCTACCTCCCCGCTCTGGTCAGGATCAATGAGATAGGATCCTATAGATGGGCCAGCCTTGGATATGTCGATCTCCTCTTATCGCTACGTCATGGCTGTCGGCAGCTGAATGACGAGTCTCCCATCACCGTCTATGGTCTGTGGAGAGTCGTAGAGGTGATGATCTTTTCCCTTTTTGTTTCACATTAACTTGTTCGACTCATGTGCTAAAGATTACTTTTCATCGCAACTATGGTTCTACGAGTACTTCCCAGGCTTGGCTCCTCGCCAGCGTCGTGGAGCGGTCCATGATTTCCCTGTCGGAGCCAGCTGGCGTGATTGAGGAGAGTCGCGGGTGGAGTCTGTCCCTGCACTGCGTGGGCCGCTACGCCGAGGCACCTCTTCTGTCGGCGTAAGAATCAGTTTTGTTGCTGTTATTTTCCCTCTGACGTTGTTTCACGCTAACTTTTTATGGTTTTTAGGTTGCCATTGAGGTCTAGTATCGTCCTTAGGCTGGGATGACTGATCTACCTGAGGCCTTGCGTCTTTCTGCGCACCGCACCATTTTGGTTGGTACCGGACGCTTTGTCTGGTATTTGGGGAGCGAGTTGTTCGTCAACATAACGGCGATCGTTTTATGGTGCCCTCATCTCCACCAGAGTCGATGCTGGACTCACGCTTGATGAGAGAGTTGATCAACAAGGGAGAGCGCTATACTTTTCCATGGCAGGAGCTTGTACACATGGAGAGTGACTATGCGCGAGATTTTCTTCCCTCTCTGGCTCCTCCACCCCGTCTTCCTGAGGTATGATTTCTTTTAAGGATCTTCTTTATTAGTCTTTGTTTTTAATAGTCGAATAACTTGATTATTCGATCATATTTTTAGACGACTATTCGCCCTGTGGGGAGGATCAAGATTCCTCCCCAGTCTGTCCTCTATCCAAGGCCGATTGGTATCACCGAGGACCATATTGTTGATGCGCCAGAGGGTTATAGACAGGCGTAAGAGTCTCTACCCAAGGTCTTCGAGCTGGTAAGTTTTTTTGATGCATCATTCATCCTTTTAACGCCGCTTGTTACTGACTTTTCTTTGTTTTATCCTCAGCCTAACCACCCGAAGATGATGAGACTTATGAAGCTGGTTGACACCCTGAAGTATTGCATCCTCAAGCTTCGGCGTGGTGCGAGTTGTCGGAGCTCTAGCGACGTTCTTGAGGTATCATTCATTTTTTACTTCTACCATTTGTTTTATTTTGCATTGTTGACACCTTTTGATTTTGTATCTTTCAGGAGCGACGGAGGTCCCGCTCGTGCTCGAGGCCTAGAGGCTCGGACGAGGAGGAGCTTGGTCGTGGTAGACGATCTCCTGAGATTCACCGGCGTTCTCATTCTCAGCGAGAGCCTCAGACTACCCAGCCATTTCAAGAGGCTCAGTGGCAGCAGCCTCAGTCTTCCCAGCGCTTTTCGGGCCAGAGTCAGGGGCAGCGTCAGTCGTTTTCACAGCCTCCACAGCCTGAGCATGGGTCTGTTTTGATTCCCTTGGATCCTGGTTCATTTTCAGCTCCATTATCCGGGATTCCTCCACCGGTGTCGGGTTTGCTCTCAGTTCCGATGTATGGGACAATGCCTTCACCGACGATTCCTGTGTCTTTGAGCCAATCTACCCCGTTTTCCGGCTGGACGGGTCCTGCCTTGAGTTTGACTACCGCTGGGGTCACAGGGACTAGTAGGGATACTACTCCCCGTACTCGGATGATGGAGGGACTCTTCCGCTCACCGTTCCCATATGCGCAGGGTGGAGATGATACTGATTCTGGCTCTAGAGACTTTTGACCGAGGGTTTTTATTTGTACATACTATGATGACACTTTACATGTTTATTTATTACGACTCTTTTGTACATTATTCACAGTTTATGTATTATTATGTGTTAGTGTGTTCTTGAAACTCATTGTGTGTGATCGTGTATTTATTAATGACACGACAAAAAATATAAGTGGAGTAATGGAGGGTACCAACCTTCCCCAAAAGAAAAGGAAATAAAAAGACAAGCAAAAATAACTAAAATGCTAGAGAAATGAAATAAATAAAATTACCTTCCCAAAAGAAAAAGAAATAAAAATACAAGCATAAATAAAAAATAAAATGATAAAGAAAAATATTAAAGTGATGAATAAATAAATAAATAAAATAAAAGAAATAATAAAAGAAATAATAATAGAGATAAAAAAGTCGAGAATTTTATTAGAAATAAAACTCTAAAAAAACTGAAAAAAAAAACGGTGAAGATAAAATTATATAAAAAATCCGGATAGATACGGGAAAAGATGAAAAAAGAAAACGCGTGGGGTGCCGTGACATGGCACTGTTCACCGTGTCACGGCAGAACTTGCCGTGTCGCGACAAAAGTTCCCGTGACACAGTAGGACTTGCCTTGTCACGGTACGCGTATTACTCAGCGGTTTGTTTTACGTGTATAAAAAGATAAATTCTGGGCAGTGTCGAGCGCTTTTGCTATAAAATAAGACTAGTTTATTCATGATATGCATAATTACGAAACACAAAATAATTTAGAATTTCTTATTTCAATAATCATAGCTCAGAATTTTGATAATACATTGCGTGACTGGTCTTATTCTTAGACCAATGCTGAAAAAAGAGAGTTAGAATTATTTCATGTCAGGGGTTTGCTAGCCCTGCGACATTTAGCTATTGAACATGATTTTCTTAGGGCAACATTAGATTATTGGAGTCCAGAAACGCACTATTTCAAATTTGATTATGATGAAATCTGTCCCCTGCTGGAGGAATTCGGTGCAATATTTGGATTTCCTGCTAGAAGTCTTATTGCCATGCCTACCCTATGTGAATATTATTACCAGGATTTTGAACGCCATCTGAATCTAACAGATCCAGATTTAAATAGAATTGTTTGTGGTAATGAAGTAGACTTAGAAAAACTTGCTAATTTATATTTTAATCGCCCTATCTCTGAGTCTTATCATGTATAGCGTAGAAGGGCATATATTTTTTGCATGTTTAGCAAGCTTTTATTTGCAAACGGTAGGGTAGGACATGCTTGTCTAGCGTCTGTGCTTGAGCATGTCGAATCTGGAAGATCTCCTATGCCGACGTGCCTTGGAGAAACATTTCGTGGCCTTGACGAGGCAAAAGCTTACCGGAAAGCCATCAGGAAGGGCTCTCTGGTACTACTGCAGGTAAAATTACGCTCCGAGTAGCCCCCGTGACACAAAACAGGCACCGTGTCACGGTGAGTGTTTGCCGTGACACGGTGAAACCTGCCGTGTCACGGGAATCTGCTAATTTGTATTTTATTTTATTTATTTATTTATTTTTTGCAGATTTGGTTGATGGAGCGGTTGGAACTATTCGAAGCCCCCGACGATGTTGAAAAATATGACCCTAACGACCTAGTCCGCAAAAAAAAGAATTACTCTGGGAACATGTCGTATGAAGATTGGAAAAATTTCTTTGCAAAGAGGGAATTTTCCATTTGCTGGGTGGTGCCTTGGTGGAGGCTTACTAGGATGGTTGGCACGAATGATACTCCATATTGCCGTGTTCCTAGTATATCAAAACTGACCTTTTATTGCCCTTCTCGACTGATTCGACAGTATGGACTTGAACAAGTAATTCCACGCTATAACGATAGTCATCGTGAAGTATCGTTGCATGAAAGTAACGTTCACAAGTATGAGACTTATTGGATTGGAAGACCTTTGTGGACCGTTTATGCAAGCGACCAAGCCCCTCCTGCTTTATCTAGTGCATACAAGGCATGGTTGAACCCTAGAAGTAGGAGGGAACGATTTGGATCACGCAAGTCTGATGTGAAGAGTCGTCTTGGAAGTAAGAAAGCTCCTCCTAAAGATCGTCTAGGTCCGAGAACACAAGGGATTGAGTTTAAGACTTCTATAATGCTAAGAAAGAAGAATTATGTGAAAGGAAAGGGTAAAGAAAAGATGGTCTACAGGGAGAAACAATCGAAAAAATTCAAGAAGGGTGAAAGGGGTGAAAGTTCGACTAGGGGTGTGACGGTTCGGGATACGAAAGACACATTAATGGTGAAGGCCGACCTAATTGACCAAGAGAAGGATGTTCCTAAAGAGAAGAGAGATTAGATCAATAGTGCTTTGCTTTTTATAATTTATTATTTTTATTTAAAATAAGGCATATGATGCCAATACTTGTAGTCGTATTTATTTTAATAATAATAGCACATTTATTTCACCCTTAAAAATAAAAATTACAATGACTTATATTTATTATTTATTTATCCGAGTCAAGGAGTCAGACGCAATGGAAGAACATAAATAAAAAAAAAAACTTGAACAATGAATTCGCAACAAATGCGCCACTTAAAAAAACGGAAGATCTGAAATTCCACCGTGTCACGGTGAAAAAATCCCGTGACACGTTACAAATTCCCACGGCATTTTATTTTTTTTTGTGACGCAATGCCGAACTGACGCGCATATTTGATCAATAGAGGGAGGATTTTTATTTTTTAAAGTGGTCGGGCCCCCCTTGAGGGGTTGCCTACGTATCCTAAAAAGGAATTAGGCCAAATGTAGCTCTATTGGGTCATGAAACCATGCGACTAGGCATAGAATTTCTTGAGTTGATCCAAGTTGGTTAAATTGTGGAATCCGTTACCGTCCATGTCTACTAATTGTGCCGCTCCGCCAGACAGGATGGCTTTAACAATGTACGGGCCTGACCAATTCGGTCTGAATTTTCCTCTTGGATATAACACATTTTTACGAAGTGCCTTGAGCACTAGATCACCATCTTTGATGTTCCTGGTCTTGACTTTCTGATTAAAATGTCGCGCCATACGCTGTTGGTAGGTTTGGACATGATGCAAAGCTGCCAAGCGTTTTTCATCAAGTAAGACCAGTTCGTCGTATCTTGCTCTAATCTAGTCGACTTCATCTAGTTGGCTTTCCAATGCGATTCGAAGAGAAGGGATTTCGAGTTTGATTGGTTGTATAGCTTCAACTCCATAGACCAAAGAGAAAGGGGTAGCCCCCGTTGATGTACGAACAGAGGTTCGATAACCCCAAAGGGCGAAATGTAGCTTACTTGGCCAATCTTTGTAATTTTATGTCATCTTTTCGATGATAGTCTTCACATTTTTGTTGGCCGATTCGACTGCACCATTTGTTTGTGGTCTGTAAGGTGATGATCTGTGATGCTTGATATGATATTTCTGTAATAATTCCGCGCATTCGGCTTGGAAATGTGTTCCATTATCACTGATCATCTCATGTGGTACCCCATAGCGGCATATGATATTTTTCTCAATGAATTGAGCTACATGTTTTGCCATCAGCTTAGCATATGAGGCAGCTTCGACCCATTTGGTGAAATAGTCGATTGCTACGAGAATGAATTCATGCCCCCCTTGTCCTGGTGGTGTTATTTTTCCAATGATGTCAATGCCCTAAGCGGAGAAAGGCTATGGAGAAGTATAAGTGAAGAGAAGCGAAGGTGGAACATGCTGTAAATTTGCGTAGACTTGACACTTCATACATTGCTTGACGTATTCGTGACAATCTCTCTCCATAGTAGTCCAATAGTAACCTTGTCGTTGAATCTTTTGGACTAACATCTTTGCATTCATGTGCGTTCCACATATACCGGCATGAAGGTTTTCCATGGTTTTATGTGCTTCTTTCTTGGCTATGCATAAGAGATTTCTTCCCATTGCAGTTCTCTTGTGGAGTTCTCACCTGATGAGCACATACTGTGAGGCCAGGAGCCTCAAAGCACGGCGTGCCCTTTTATCAGTATTAGGAGGGTATTCTCCTCTTGTCACATAATTAAGGATATCCATATACCATGGCTCTTCATGTTCTTCTTGTGGTTCTTGTTCATCGTCGAGTGCGTGAACATAAGCCGGCTCATATCTTCTTTCTATGGTCAATGGCATCCTGATTGTATCAGTTGGAATTCGCACCATTGATGCTAATTTAGCTAGTGCGTCGGTGAATTGGTTTTCTTCTCTTGGAAAATACGTATATTCCACTTCATCTAGTTGCTCCGTGAGAGTTTCTAAATGAGCTTGATACGTAGCGAGACTTTCACTTCTCACTTTCCATCTCTTGGAGATTTGATTAATGATTAGTGAAGAATCACCGTAGATTATGAGTTTCTTAATTCCCAAGGCGACAGCTTTTTCTAACCCAAAAATGCATGCTTCATATTCTGCGGCATTGTTGGTGACATCAAAGTCGAGCTTCATGGAAATTGGGATGTGCTCTTCATTAGGTGATACGAGCAAGACTCCTACACCACATCCTTTTTGGTTTGAAGCTCCATCGAAATAGAGTGTCCAGCTATCATCTTCAGTCATGAGTAAATATTCGTCGGGGAAATCGTACTCATCTTCTTCTTTTTTCATCTTCTTTTAGCGGAAAATCTGCTAAGAAGTCAGAAACCGCAGAACCTTTGATGGCTTTTTGTGGCACAAATCTCAAGTCAAACTGAGCAAGATTGACTATCCACCTTGATAAAATGCCATTGAGTGTTGCTTTCTCAAACAAGTATTTGAGACGATCCATTCTTGACACGACATGCACTGTATGAGTGAGCATGTAATGTCTTAGCTTCTGTGCGGCCCATACGAGTGCGAGACACAACTTCTCAAGTGGTGTGTATCGCGTCTCATATCCTTGAATTTTCTTGCTCAAGTAATAGATGGCATTTTCCTTGCTTTCGATTTCTTGTTCTAGCATTGCCCCCATCGTTTCTCTTGTGACCGTAAGGTAGAGTCAAAGAGGAAAGTCAGGTATTGCTGGCGCTAGCACTGGTGGGTTTGCCAAATACTCTTTGATTTTGTCGAAAGCCTTTTGGCAATCATCATCCCATGTGACTGGGACATTTTTCTTGAGCTTCTTGAATATAGGTTCACATATCGCTGTGAGCTTTGATATGAACCTACTTATATACTGCAATCTTCCAATGAAACCTCGAATTTACTTCTCATTTTTGGGTGGTGGCATGGCCATGATCGCCTTTACTTTTGTAGGATCTATTTCGATCCCTCGAGAACTAATCACGTATCCAAGTAATTTGCTTGGCGTGACTCCGAATGCACATTTTGCTGGATTTAATCTCATGTTGTATTTGCGGAGTCTTTCAAAGAACTTGTGAAGTGCAATAATATGGCCTGGGCGATCTTTAGACTTAACGATCATATCATCGACGTAGACCTCCACCTCTTTGTGCATCATGTCATGTAACAATGCTGTAGCTGCTCTTTGGTAGGTGGCACCTGCGTTTTTCAACCCGAATGGCATTACCGTAAAGCAATATGTACCCCATCGCGTGATGAATGTGGTTTTCTCCATGTCTTCTTCGGCCATCAATACCTTATTATATCCGGCATAACCATCCATGAATGACAGGAGTGCATGGTTTGTTGTATTATCGACCAGAATGTCAATGTGAGGTAGAGGAAACCCATCTTTTGGGCTTGCTTTATTGAGATCCCTGTAATCAACACACATTTTGACCCTTCCATCCTTCTTTGGAACTGGAACCACATTTGCTATCCATTCCGGATATTTGGATACTCTGATGAAACCTGCGGCCAACTGCTTCCTGATTTCTTCCTTGATTTTGATAGCCACATCCGGTTTCATATGGCGTAGCTTTTGTTTGACAGGCTTCATACCTGGAATGAGTGGTATCGTATGCTGAGCTATGTCCCTGTCAATTCCTGGCATATCTTGGTATGACCAAGTAAATACGTCAACAAATTCACTAAGCAAGTTAATTAGCTCTTTGCGTTCATCTTGACTTAGTGTTAATCCAATTTTTACTTCTTTAACAGTCGTATCATTGGAAATGTTAACTGTTTCTGTATCTTCGATAACTACTATTTTATTTTCGTGTTCTTCCATTGCTTTTATTATTTCTTTGTCATTTTTATCATTAGAAAAGCAATATTGATCAAGGCTAGGGGAATGACACGCATCGTAAGCAAAGGTACTCATTTTATTGAATTCATTGGCTAATACATCAAGAGAGGCAAGGTCGGCTGCGATCTCAACAGAATTATTATGACTAGAAAGAGAAGATTCAACAAGAGACTCAGGGTTGAACTCTATAGTAGAAAGAGGTTCGGCCTAATACTCTAAGGACTCGTCTACAGACTTAGACTTAGACTCGGACTCGGACCCAGACAACTCAGACTCATCAAACATGGGACCCTCGCCAGCGGTTATTTCCAACTTCTCTCCACTCAGCGTAGTGATCCTCAATGTCTTGCGCCATCCCCTTGAAATGTTGTTAGCTTGGACAATTAACTCGGAGGGGTCAAAATCCTTGTTTGCTATGACAGCTTGAACGAGCTCGGAGTTTTCATTGCGGACCGTCTTGGACTCATTCTTCTCCATTCCAAAAAGGAGGTTGATTCCTAGATCATCACAGTTCGGACTAGCTGGCTTCTCGGTTGTGAAGAGCTCTTCGTCTTCATTAACAAATTCACAATCGAGGAACACCTCGAATCCTGGTTCACGGATCCTATCATGGACGAATGGCTCAGGGAATTCATAGCATGGGAAGTCTTCCCCTTCTTTGATGTACAGGCCATTGAGGGTGAACGGATATGGATCCATGGCCATTTCCGTCTTCGTGATTCGAGCATTATCGCGAGCCTTCATTTTCAATAAAGCTTGTTTCAGATCTTCTTTTGTTGGCTTGAATCCCAAGCCAAAAGTATCCTTCTTGAGTGCACCAGGATGACCCCAAGATTCAGCCAGTTTCTTCTTGAGGCCAAGGGTCATTCCAGGGAAATGCCCTTGCTTCTTCAGAATGGCATTGATATTGGTGTTTGATTAGGGATCGAAGTCGAGATGGCACTTTTCCTCCTCTTCAATCACGAGAACATCATCTAGTGAAAACCCCCAAAGATCTTCATCTTCTTCGTCATGTTCAACTTGGACGATATGAGTATCAATAACTTGAATGCGCATAGGAGAAGCATCAATAGTAATCGGAACCCCTCCAACTATGGCTTTCACTTTCTGGTGCAGCGATGATGGAATCACCTTTAGCTCATGAAACCAAGGGCGTCCTAACAACAGATTGAAAGAGGCCTTAATGTCCACCACCTGAAATTTGGCGTGACGTTCAATGGACCAGTAGTTATATTTAGTATGGTAGTACCCACGGCTTGACGGCGAGTATTATCATAAGCGCGAAACCCTTGAGTGGAGGGAGTCAATTCTTCATTCTTTATGCCCAACTTCTTTGTAGTACGGAGTGGGCACACATTGATTACAAAGCCATTATCAACTAGGCTCATAGGAACATTCATTTGCCTACACACCACAAAAAGGTGTAAGGCCTTATTATGTTGGTCCCCTTCAGGGGGCAGATCCTTATTAGAAAACGAAATCAGATTGCTAGTACTTGGCAACTCAGTAGTGAGAAAGTTGACCAGTCCTTGAGGAGTCATGTCATCATCAACTCCTATCTTCACCATAGCATTCATCACAACCTTTCGATGCTCGTGGGAAGTGGCCAAAAGCTTCCAAACATTCATCTCCACCTTAATCTTTTGCAGTTGTTTGACCACATCGCTGTTCACAGGGTCGATGGGATCAACTATCGAATGTGATTGTGGTGGAGGTGGAAGTGGATTAGGTTGTTGCAACCGTCCACTTCTGCTGAGAACCTTGACCTCAAAGTCCCCCCAAACGTCTTCACTGGTTCCAAGAGATGAACAGGCTATATCCTTGAGATAGACGTCTTCATCATCACTATCCCAAATTCCATTCACATCTTCAGTACTTGAGATAAATACAACTTCCGGCAGAGGTTCATTCACAAGTGGAATGATTATCGACGGATCAAAGGAGACTTCATCTCCCATGATAGCCAAAGCATCAGAAAGAGGACATGTTTGAATGTTAGGCTTCTTGCCCCCTAGAGGGACAGGAAGTTGATTAGCATCGATCAGGTCTTGGATTGCATCCTTCAGCCTCCAACACTTCTCAGTATTATGACCCTTGCCTTGATGAAACTTGCAATAAGCATTGGGGTCATAGCTAGCGGTCCTATTCTCTAGCCGAGGTTCTGGAAATGGTCCGATTGGCATAATCAGTCCTTGACCATGCAAAAGGCCATAAGCAGCACCATAAGTCATTCCCAAAGGCATGTAAACCCTCCTTTGCCTTTGGAATCTTTTAGGAGGAGCATTAAGGGCCAACACATCATTGATATTGATATTATTGGTAGCATTATTGGGCTTAGAAGACGAAGAAGAAGGAGTGTCGTTCTTCTTGTTTTTCCAAGTGCTGTTGTTATTGTTGCTACCAACAGACTTCATTAGTTCATCTTTGATATTGATTCCAATATCGTATACTGCTTCAAAGGTACTCAGAGGCAGAAACTTCAAGTGTTGCTTGTACTTATGAGTAAGACTGGTAATGAACAAGCGAACCATTTCTTTCTCCTTGGGGGGATCCACAAGAAGCGCAGCTGTTTCCCTTCACCTGCTTAAGTAAGTGGTGAAGCCTTCATTCTCTTTCTGTTTGAGAATGGAGAGTTCACGTTCAGAAGTCTTGGTCTGGATTTTACACTTGTAACGATTCATGAAACTTTCAGCAACATCCTCCCAAGTCGCGACATGTTTGGATTCCAAAGAATAGAACCACTGTTGACAGGCATGCTCTAAGTAAAGAGGGAACACCGTAGGGAAGAGTGTCACATCTACTCCCTTAAGAGCCATAGTTGAAGAAAAAGCCTTCAAATGGAAAAGCGGATTATCAGTGGGCTTGAATTTGGGAATGTCAGCAGTGGAAAACTTTTCATGAAGCTTGTCTCTTATGGATGAAAAGGCGACAGGCTGTTCCACGTAAGTGAACTCTTCAGAAATCTTGCTCATCTGTTCTTTAATCTTGTCCATTGCAGCAGTAGTGACATTGTTTTGATTGTCTTGTTCCACCGTGCTGACTCTAGTGGTGAGTGTTTGCATCATGTTAGAAAATCTTTCGATTGTCCTATTAAGATTCTCGATGTCTTCCTTAGTGGCCATTGGTTGAAAGTAGACTGGAGATGAATCTTGTGGAGATGATTGAGGTGGTTTCCTTGTAAGCCTCTTTGGTATAAGAGGTTGTTGAGGTATGGACTCGAACCGTAACAATCTACCCCTGCTTCTTGACCAAGTGATGTGACACCGAAACAAACACACCTTTAATGACCAAACTTAACCTTGACCCATCCGGATTAAAAAGAAAAAAGGAAAAGGAAAATTTTTATTTTTATTAAAAATCTATAATTTTGAAATTCTACTTGTTTATTTTTTAAAATATGGGAGGATATCATCCGACTTACTCCGAAAAAAAAATGACACAAATCGAGACTTCCCTAAAATACGGTCAAAAAGTGGTGCACGACTAAAACAAAGTGTGTGAACACGATATGTGAGTGATTAAGTGAGGTTATAGAAGCGTGTTTTGACCGTATAGCTAGACACGACACAAAACTAGACACAACATTTGCACAAAAATCGAAAAAAAAGACTGACAAGACACTTTTTTGGGCACCGTGTCACGGTACAGACTGTCGTGACACGGTGCAGTCTACCATCAAAAGGTAGACAGCCCCGTGTCATGGCACTGTTCACCGTGGCACGGCAGAAAATGCCGTGACGCGGTGCGCAGTTCCAGGTCAGTTTTGTGATTTTTCCAGATTTTAACCGATTTTAGTTCCGTACTAATTACTATGTGAGAATAAAAACCCTCGGTCATGGGTTAAACAAAAGAGCAAACACATGAAGGTTAGCACCAAACAACCACATAGCATTTAGGCACGATGATGTAAAAAAAGTTCGCAACCTAGAGTCAAGATCTATGTTCAACTATTGGTCAAGCTTTGGGTGTCAAAAGGGTACCATGGTTAAGAGTTTGGACGCGTTAGCAAGGCAGCCTCGCTTGAGGGTGTATACCAACAGGTGGCTCCGCGAGGTCATGATGAACTCGAACTCGACTCCATGGTTTGGGTTGATTTAATAACTCGGATGAACCCTTATTGCCATGAGCGTTTTTGGGTCGATAGAGCTTAAATCCCCCGGGGCTAAGACGCGTGTAGAACACATAATTTCAGAAAAATCGAAGGAAGTCGACTGTGAGGAAAGAAAATAAGCCACCGGACTGATTTTAGGACTTCCGTGACACCGTCAGACGGTGCACTGTACCTTGACACGACAGACTCTGCCGTGGCACGGCAGTTAGAAGATCTGACTGGTGCCCTGTTTTCCTTCGCGCGCAACCAAGTTATCCAATTTTTCCTACAGGACAGACCTGAATGCGATGTTAAAACGTCTATGCAGATGCAAAAAATGCCAAATTAATCACAGGAATATTTTTTCAAGAATCTTTCAAGTCTCATCCACTCATCTTAATTAAATACCAATCACTCAAACCGATAAATAATTAAGAATCCTACCCAGTGGAGTCGAAGTGCGACTACGTTAAAAGCATGTGTGAATATTCTTGGCACTCATAGGAAGTGGGAATTGACATTACGATTAGGGACAAAGCAAAGTAGGGAGCCGCCAACAAGTTTTTAAGGAACTTGTAAACCGTTCACGGATCATAAAAAGGCAACCACGATAAGGGACAACGAAGGCAACAACGATTGACCCGTGAAGGTTACACCCCATTCATAATCCATGAGATTACTAACTCCATATGGTTCGGAACCACGAAAGGAGGACCGGGGATGATGGTACAAAGTGAGTCATGGAGTCACATTCGCCCGTATTGGCCTCTACTCGATTCTTATATTGAAAAGCATTCCTGTGATCTTAAAGGCATACAAACAAAATATTCAATTCGCTCCAAACTATTATTTAACTAAATTGGTTTAATATTAATGCACACATAATTCTAAAATATTGGTGATCAATTGAATTAAACAACAAGATTAAAAAGGAACCTAAACCGGTTGTCCAAATTATCTTATTAGGCGTGATTTTCAATTACATATTCCCTTTAAACATGAAATATGGTGATCATAAATATAATAGAACAACATTTATATGAAAACCCATTTAATCACAATTCCTACAACATAAAATCGTTACAAGAATAATAAAAATAAAAGGAGCATGACTCTTACTTTGATTCTGTTTGTTTGCAACTACAAAATAATAAATGAGTTAGTAATTTCAAGGAAATAATAAAACGATGATTAAATTAAATTAAATGAAATAAAGTTGATTTTGGGGCCAAACTCTCAAACAATTCTACCTTTCACGCCTTGGCTTAAGGATAGAACCACGAGTGAAGTATGGACTCCTTTGAGTACTTGAAGAAGGAATTTTAAAGTGGAAAAGGGTAGGCTAGTGTTTAGGCTAAAGCATAGAAGAGAGAAAATAAAATAAGAGAATTACTCCGTGCCCCGTACATCATAAATGAGGGGGGTATTTATAGGGAAAATGTGCTGAGGGAGCACACGGAACACTAAAATGATAAAACCCCTAAAAAAGTATCCCGTGACACGGTCAAACTGTACCGTGACACGGGAAGCTCCACCGTCAGACGACACACTTTCCCGTGACACGGAACATTTTTTGTGTGACGCGGGAAATTTTCAGAAAACGGGATAAAAAACGCGTTAAGGGTTTACGCGAAAAAGACACGGAATGTCCCGTGTCACGGCAGACCTCCCGTGTCACGGGAAATCCCACCGTCAGATGGGAAGGATTCCCGTGACACGGTAGGTACCTGCCGTGGCGTGGGAAATTCCAGCCCGTTTTTCCGTCTAAATACATTTTTAACCCTAATTTCCTTCGGCTCTTTAAGTGCCGATTGACAATTTCGGGCCTTTTCTGTCTTATTATTATTTGGGCTAATATAAGAAAATAATTAAATAAAAATAAATAAAAGGTTTGGTCCAAAAATAAAAGCAATAAAATAAAAAAGGTTTGGGCTAGAATTAATTAATAAGTTTGGGCTGAAATTAAAACTATGCTTTTACCAAACATCAAGACTAATTCATGGATTGTTCAAAAATATTAATTTAATAAAATACGATTTTTTAAGCACCCTCGGGATTAAATACTAAACCCGACCAATAGTGGCGGTGAAAGGTTGTTCATCATCGGGTTTGGTTTTGGGGAGACATTTTTAGGTGTTTACACACCCGTAAAGGGTTGCCCACGTATCCTTTATTTAAGGAATCAGGCCAGACGTAGCTTTCTTGAGTATCCTACTCAAGTATTTATGGGTAGTACTTTTTAAGTTGGTCAATATTTTTCATTTTCGAGAACTCATTGCCATCCATATTAGTTAATTTTGCTGCACCTCCTGATAGGATTGTTTTTACAATATAGGGTCCAGACCAATTAGGTCTAAATTTCCCCCTTGGATATAAAACATTCTTCCTTAATGCTTTAAACACCATGTCTCCTACTTTGATGTTTCTTGTCTTGACCTTCGTATTAAAATTTCTAGCCATACGAGTTTGGTAGCATTGAGTATGATGTAGAGCTTCTAGTCGTCTTTCATCAAGTAGAATTAGCTCCTCATATCTCGCCCTTGTCCATTCAACTTCATCGAGTTTGCTTTCTAATGCAATGCGTAGAGATGGTATCTCTAGCTCGACAGGTTGTACGACATCCATTGCATAAACCAAGGAAAATGGCGTATTTCCTGTTGATGTGCAAATTGACGTGCGATAACCCCACAATACGAAGTGGAGTTTGTCAGGCCAATCCTTATAATTTTCTGTCATTTTCTCGATGATAGTCTTTAAATTTTTATTAGCCGCTTTGACTGCTCCGTTTGCCTGTGGTCTATAAGGAGAAGAATGATGGTGTTGAATGCCATATATTTGTAATAATTCTTCACACTCAGCTTGAAAGTGAGTTCCATTGTCACTTATCATTTCATGTGGGACTCCATATCGACAAATAATATTTCTTTTGATAAACAGTGCTATATGTTTTGCAGTAAGTTTAGCGTATGATTGTGCTTCGACCCACTTTGTGAAGTAATCAATTGCTACTAGGATATATTCATAACCTCCTGTTCCTGGGGGAGTGATTTTTCCAATAATGCCAATTCCCCATATAGAGAATGGCCATGGAAAAGTGTAGGTGTAGAGTAGGGATGGAGGAACATGTTGTAAATTGGCGTAAATTTAGCTTTTAGGGCATCTTTTTACGTATTGATGACAATCCCTATTCATGGTAGTCCAATAGAATCCTTCTCGCATTATCTTTTGGACTAGCATTTTGCCATTTACATAAGTTCCACAAATGCCTTCGTGGACTATCCTCATTGCTCTTTCAGCATCCCTTTTTCCTGGATAGTCCACGAAGGCATTTGTGGAACTTATGTAAATGGCAAAATGCTAGTCCAAAAGATAATGCGAGAAGGATACTATTGG
Source organism: Chenopodium formosanum (assembly GCA_024500155.1). NCBI lineage: Eukaryota > Viridiplantae > Streptophyta > Magnoliopsida > Caryophyllales > Amaranthaceae > Chenopodium > Chenopodium formosanum. The sequence goes on from CM044865.1 coordinate 47,105,599, forward strand.
ACTACCATGAATAGGGATTGTCATCAATACGTAAAAAGATGCCCTAAAAGCTAAATTTACGCCAATTTACAACATGTTCCTCCATCCCTACTCTACACCTACACTTTTCCATGGCCATTCTCTATATGGGGAATTGGCATTATTGGAAAAATCACTCCCCCAGGAACAGGAGGTTATGAATATATCCTAGTAGCAATTGATTACTTCACAAAGTGGGTCGAAGCACAATCATACGCTAAACTTACTGCAAAACATATAGCACTGTTTATCAAAAGAAATATTATTTGTCGATATGGAGTCCCACATGAAATGATAAGTGACAATGGAACTCACTTTCAAGCTGAGTGTGAAGAATTATTACAAATATATGGCATTCAACACCATCATTCTTCTCCTTATAGACCACAGGCAAACGGAGCAGTCAAAGCGGCTAATAAAAATTTAAAGACTATCATCGAGAAAATGACAGAAAATTATAAGGATTGGCCTGACAAACTCCACTTCGTATTGTTGGGTTATCGCACGTCAATTTGCACATCAACAGGAAATACGCCATTTTCCTTGGTTTATGCAATGGATGTCGTACAACCTGTCGAGCTAGAGATACCATCTCTACGCATTGCATTAGAAAGCAAACTCGATGAAGTTGAATGGACAAGGGCGAGATATGAGGAGCTAATTCTACTTGATGAAAGACGACTAGAAGCTCTACATCATACTCAATGCTACCAAACTCGTATGGCTAGAAATTTTAATACGAAGGTCAAGACAAGAAACATCAAAGTAGGAGACATGGTGTTTAAAGCATTAAGGAAGAATGTTTTATATCCAAGGGGGAAATTTAGACCTAATTGGTCTGGACCCTATATTGTAAAAACAATCCTATCAGGAGGTGCAGCAAAATTAACTAATATGGATGGCAATGAGTTCTCGAAAATGAAAAATATTGACCAACTTAAAAAGTACTACCCATAAATACTTGAGTAGGATACTCAAGAAAGCTACGTCTGGCCTGATTCCTTAAATAAAGGATACGTGGCAACCCTTTACGGGTGTGTAAACACCTAAAAATGTCTCCCCAAAACCAAACCCGATGATGAACAACCTTTCACCGCCACTATTGGTCGGGTTTAGTATTTAATCCCGAGGGTGCTTAAAAAATCGTATTTTATTAAATTAATATTTTTGAACAATCCATGAATTAGTCTTGATGTTTGGTAAAAGCATAGTTTTAATTTCAGCCCAAACTTATTAATTAATTCTAGCCCAAACCTTTTTTATTTTATTGCTTTTATTTTTTGACCAAACCTTTTATTTATTTTTATTTAATTATTTTCTTATATTAGCCCAAATAATAATAAGACAGAAAAGGCCCGAAATTGTCAATCGGCACTTAAAGAGCCGAAGGAAATTAGGGTTAAAAATGTATTTAGACGGAAAAACGGGCTGGAATTTCCCACGCCACGGCAGGTACCTACCGTGTCACGGGAATCCTTCCTATCTGACGGTGGGATTTCCCGTGACACGGGAGGTCTGCCGTGACACGGGACATTCCGTGTCTTTTTCGCGTAAACCCTTAACGCGTTTTTTATCCCGTTTTCTGAAAATTTCCCGCGTCACACAAAAAATGTTCCGTGTCACGGGAAAGTGTGTCGTCTGACGGTGGAGCTTCCCGTGTCACGGTACAGTTTGACCGTGTCACGGGATACTTTTTTAGGGGTTTTATCATTTTAGTGTTCCGTGTGCTCCTTCAGCACATTTTCCCTATAAATACCCCCCTCATTTATGATGTACGGGGCACGGAGTAATTCTCTTATTTTATTTTCTCTCTTCTATGCTTTAGCCTAAACACTAGCCTACCCTTTTCCACTTTAAAATTCCTTCTTCAAGTACTCAAAGGAGTCCATACTTCACTCGTGGTTCTATCCTTAAGCCAAGGCGTGAAAGGTAGAATTGTTTGAGAGTTTGGCCCCAAAATCAACTTTATTTCATTTAATTTAATTTAATCATCGTTTTATTATTTCCTTGAAATTACTAACTCATTTATTATTTTGTAGTTGCAAACAAACAGAATCAAAGTAAGAGTCATGCTCCTTTTATTTTTATTATTCTTGTAACGATTTTATGTTGTAGGAATTGTGATTAAATTGGTTTTCATAATAATGTTGTTCTATTATATTTATGATCACCATATTTCATGTTTAAAGGGAATATGTAATTGAAAATCACGCCTAATAAGATAATTTGGACAACCGGTTTAGGTTCCTTTTTAATCTTGTTGTTTAATTCAATTGATCACCAATATTTTAGAATTATGTGTGCATTAATATTAAACCAATTTAGTTAAATAATAGTTTGGAGCGAATTGAATATTTTGTTTGTATGCCTTTAAGATCACAGGAATGCTTTTCAATATAAGAATCGAGTAGAGGCCAATACGGGCGAATGTGACTCCATGACTCACTTCGTACCATCATTGCCGGTCCTCCTTTCGTGGTTCCGAACCATATGGAGTTAGTAATCTCATGGATTATGAATGGGGTGTAACCTTCACGGGTCAATCGTTGTTGCCTTCGTTGTCCCTTATCGTGGTTGCCTTTTTATGATCCGTGAACGGTTTACAAGTTCCTTAAAAACTTGTTGGCGGCTCCCTACTTTGCTTTGTCCCTAATCGTAATGTCAATTCCCACTTCCTATGAGTGCCAAGAATATTCACACATGCTTTTAACGTAGTCGCACTTCGACTCCACTGGGTAGGATTCTTAATTATTTATCGGTTTGAGTGATTGGCATTTAATTAAGATGAGTGGATGAGACTTGAAAGATTCTTGAAAAAATATTCCTGTGATTAATTTGGCATTTTTTGCATCTGCATAGACGTTTTAACATCGCATTCAGGTCTGTCCTGTAGGAAAAATTGGATAACTTGGTTGCGCGCGAAGGAAAACAGGGCACCAGTCAGATCTTCTGACTGCCGTGCCACGGCAGAGTCTGTCGTGTCAAGGTACAGTGCACCGTCTGACGGTGTCACGGAAGTCCTAAAATCAGTCCGGTGGCTTATTTTCTTTCCTCACAGTCGACTTCCTTCGATTTTTCTGAAATTATGTGTTCTACACGCGTCTTAGCCCCGGGGGATTTAAGCTCTATCGACCCAAAAACGCTCATGGCAATAAGGGTTCATCCGAGTTATTAAATCAACCCAAACCATGGAGTCGAGTTCGAGTTCATCATGACCTCGCGGAGCCACCTGTTGGTATACACCCTCAAGCGAGGCTGCCTTGCTAACGCGTCCAAACTCTTAACCATGGTACCCTTTTGACACCCAAAGCTTGACACAGAGAGCTCGACCCTTAGGTACCCTTTTGTGTAACTCGTTGTCTATGAGTACCTATTGGGAAGCCAAGAGCCTTAATGCACGTTTTGCTCTTTTGTCAGCATGGGGAGGGTATTCTTTTTTGGTGACATAATTAAGTATATCCGTATACCACAGTTCTTCTTCTTCTTCTTCTTCATCTTGGATCACTTCATCATCTTTTATAGCTTGAATACAGGCCGGTTTATGCCTTTTTTCTATAATTAAAGGCATTTGCTCGATTTCCGTAGGAATCCTAACCATTAAGGCTAGTCTTGCAAAGGCATCAGAAAATTTATTTTCCTCTCTAGGTAGATAGGTGTATTCTACCTTCTCTAACTGATTAGTGATTTTCCAGATAAGTTTGGTAAAGAGCTAGACTTTCCCTCCTTACTTTCTATCTCTTAGAGATCTGGTTGATGATCAATGAAGAGTCCCCGAATATTCGTAATTTTTTCACTCCCAATGCGAAAGCTGTTTCAAGTCCTAGCACGCATGCTTTGTATTCAGCAGCTTTGTTGGGAACGTCGAAATCAAGCTTTATGGAAATTGGTACATGCTCTTCTTTAGGTGATACTAGTAATACTCCAACGCCACATCCTTTTTGGTTTAAAGCTCCATCAAAGTATAAGGTCCAAGTATCATCTTCCATGACCATCAAGTCTTCGTCTGGAAATTCATTGTCGTGTATTGGTGTCCAATCTTCTATTGAAAAGTCCGCTAGAAAATCTGAAACCACAGATCCTTTGATTGATTTTTGAGGCATGAATCTTACATCGAACTGGGCTAAGTTGACTATCCATCTTGATATATGCCCATTGATTGTAGACTTCCGAATAAATACTTGAGTGGATCAAATCGAGAAACTACAAAGATTGTATGCACGAGCATGTAATGTCTTCTGGTTGTCGCCCACACTAATGCGAGGCACAATTTCTCAAGTGGTTTATAGCGTACCTCGTACTCGTGAATCTTCTTAATTAGATAGTAGATTGTATTTTCTTTGCCTTCTAGTTCGTGTGCTAGCATGGCTCCCATTGTTTCTTTGGTGACTGTTAAGTACAACTTAAGAGGTATTCCCGGAAGTGTTGGTGCCAATACGGGAGGATTTGTGAGATAAGCTTTGATCTTTTCAAAGGCTTTTTGATACTTGTCATCCCATATTACTGGTACATTCTTTTTAAGCTTTTTGAATATTGGTTCACATATTGTTGTCAATTTTGATATGAACCTGCTTATGTATTGCAACCGGCCAATAATCCTCGAATTTTTTTCTCGGTTTTGGGCGGTGGCATTGACATGATTTCCTTGTTCTTTGTTAGGTCTATCTCTATTCTTCTAGAGCTTATGACATAACCCAAAAGCTTGCCTGAGGTGACTCCAAAAGCACACTTGGATGAATTCAACCTCATGTTATATTTTCTTAGCCTTTCAAAGAATTTTCTCTAGGCTATTTGATTGCCTGGGTGATCTTTTGACTTCACAATCATATCGTTGGTAAGTGGCACCCGCGTTTTTCAACCCGAATGGCATTACCGTATTACAGTAAGTACCCCATGGTGTCATGAAGGTTGTTTTCTCTATGTCTTCTTCCCCCATGAGAATTTGATTGTATACCGCATATCCATCCATGAACTAATGAAGTCCATGATTCGCTGTATTATCTACAAGAATATCAATGTGTGGTAAAGGGAAGTCGTCCTTTGGACTTGCCTTATTTAGATCTCGATAGTCGACACATATTCTTACCCTTCCATCCTTTTTCAGAATCGGGACGATGTTGGCGACCCATTCGGGGTATTTGGATACCTTGATAAAACCTGCAGTTATTTGTTTTAAAACTTCTTCTTTTATTTTAAGAGCTACGTTGGGTTTCATTCTACGCAACTTTTGTTTTACAGGTTTCATTCCTGGAGTTAGCGGTATGGTGTGTTGAGCTATTTCACTATTAATGCCTGACATATCTTCATATGACCAAGCGAATACATCGATGGATTCTTTAAGTAGATTGATTAAATTAGTTTTTTCTTGTTCATTAAGTGTTAATCCGATTTTAACTTCTCTTTTATTGGTTGAATCATTTGAGATATCAACCGTCTTAGTTTCCTCAATTATCGGTGTTTTGTTTTCAAGTTTTTCCATAGCTTTAATAAGTTCTTTGTCATTTTCATTGTTAGTTAAGCAATTCTCGTCATCTTGGGTTAAAGAAAAGCACGAGGAGTAAGAGGAAGAAGACATATATTAAACTCAGAAATCATTAAACCGAAAAGAGATATGTCCTCAAGGACTTGATCGCTAACTATCCTAGGGGAAGAGATAGAAGAAGGGGGTGCTACAACTAAAGACTTGGATGACTTTACAGGAAAAGACTCTAACTCCGACTCTGACCCAGACGACTCTTTGAACATCGGTCCTTGCCTCGTCGTAATGGAGATTCTTCTTCCGCTTGGAGTAGTCACCTTGACTGTCTTGCGCCACCCTTGTAGTGATCCTTCCGCTGGAGTGATGAGCCTTAAGGGATCAAAGCTTTCGCTTTGTAGGACTGTTTGGATGAGCGAGGAGTTATCCTCTATGTACATTGGCGCATCTTTTTCTCTCCCAAATAGTAATCCCATGACATTAAAGTCAAAGCATGGGGTTGCTTTCTCATTGTGGATAGGAGTTGGGATTTCATCTAGAATTAGCAATCTAGGAAAATTTCGAATCCCAATTGCCTTACGCCATTTACGACAAAAGGTTCGGGAAATTCGTAGCATGGATAGTCCTCTCCTTCTTTTATGCATTGTCCACTGAGTGTAAGAGGATACTGATCCATTGGGATTGCTTTCTTTTGGCTGCGAGCATTCCTACGTGCCTTTGACTTTTCCTGGGTTCGATTTAGATTTTCCCGAGTTGGTTCGATACCAAGTCCTAAAGTGTCTAATTTAGGGAGGCCAGGTGATTCCAACGATTTTGCTATTCCTTTCTTCTTTTCTAGAGTCATCCCAGGAAAATGTCCTTGTTTCTTTAGAATAGCGTTCACTATCATATTGGAGTGGGGGTCGTGGAAGAGAGAGGTCCTTTCATCCTCCTCGATTAAGGAGACCTATTCATTAAAGCCCCACAAATCTTCATCATATTCATCATGCTCCACATTAATTATTGGATTTTCTATGGCTTTAATCCTCATGGGTGAAGCATCGATCGTAATGGGAATTCCTCCAACTATGGCCTTTACCTGTTGGTGGAGAGATGAAGGGACGACCTTTAGGTCATGAAGCCAAGGGCGTCCCAACAATAAATTGAATGAAGACTTAATATCTACTACTTGAAATTTAGTAGCATGTTCTATTGCTCTCGCCGTTATATTCATAGTAATCATGCCAAGAGCTTGACGACGAGTGTTGTCATAAGCTCTTATTCCTTGTGTTGACGGGGTGAAATCATCAGCACTTATGCCTAGCATCCTCGCAATTTTGATGGATAGACATTAATGGTCGATCCATTTTCTACAAGAGTCATAGGGACGTTCATTCTATTGCAAACTACTGTGAGGTTTAATGCCTTATAATGCTTGTCACCTTCTGGAGATAAATCCATGTCCCAAAAGGTGATCAAGTTGATAGGACTAGGGAGATAACTCGTAAGGAAGTTAGCCAACCCCTTAGGAGTGGTGTCAGATTCTATCCCTATCTTATCCAAGGCATTCATCTTTGCCAACCTATTCTCTTGAGATGTTGCTAGAACTGTTTTTCTTGAACTGTTTGACATTATCATTGTCTTCTATGATAGGTATGGGAACTTGCTATGTAGTCGGTATAGGTTGTGACGAAATAGGAGGTTGCATTCTTCCAGATCTTGTGAGGACGTCTATGGAAGAATCTTCTCCAACCCAGAAGTCATCCATGGCATATGACACTAAAGGTGGAGGTCCTTCCATGTCTTTCAAGTAGAGGTCTTCTTCATCACTGTCCCAAACTCCATTAATGCTTATGTCTTCCTCTTGTGGAATTTGGACTAATTTTTTTGTCACCAATCATTTTCTGAATTAAATCTGTAAATTTAAAATAGTTTTCAATAGTGTGACCCCCTGATTGATGGTATTGACTATAGAACTTATAAGTCCTTTTTAGCGATTCAAATGGTCTCGGTTCAAGAGCTTTGACCTTGCCTCTCTCGGAGAGCATATTGAACATTTTAGCATATGCAATTCCAATTAGAGTATAGAGTCTATTACTCTTCTTGGGTTTGTCAATTACTTGTAGAGAGAAGGGTTTCTTTTTCGTGGGTGGGACCTTGTCACCATTTTTCTGAAGCTCTTCTAATTGTTTCTTCGCAACTTCGAGAGCTTCACGCAGCAAGTTTGATCCCTCCAACATGGACAATGTAAGAAATTATATATCCTCTTTACTTGCTAGTTCAAGAAAGTCATCCATGGCATCGAAAAAGATCTCCTCCTCTTCTTCAATAGTATGGATTTCCTTAATAGGTTTGATGAGAGATGAGAGATCAACCTCGTTTTCCTCATTAGAGATAGCCAAAGAGTGAGCGAGAGGTGCATTATCAATGCTCGGTGTAGACATCTACTTTTGGCCTCCTATCGCGTGAGGAAGTGCAATGACGATAAATAAAGTTATCTTTGTGTTGGATCAAAGTGAATAATACTTATGGATAACTGGTTAAGCCACAAAACACAAAAGAATAGCCCAAGTAAAAGAACAAGGCCAATACAAGGTCCAATTAACTAAACCCGATCATAATTAGGCTTAAGCCCGTGATTAAAATCCAATAATGACGGACTTAGGAGCGTCTAGGTTAAAATTTAAGCTATCACGGAAAATGTCGCGCTCAGCTATCGCGCGCAACTTATTATGTTGCGTGCAGAAGTCCGCGTAACTTCTGGAGATGCGCTCGCGAAAGATTCAGAATATCAAAATATTGGAAAATAGAATCTTACCATAGAGCTGCACGCAAGACAAATAGTTGCACGCGTATTCCGCACGCGACTTAGTCACTTGCGCGCGATAGTTGCGTGCAGCTCATCCAGTTGTGCACAACACCTGCTACGGTAGAATGTTATTAACCCTAAACCTAATCATTCCCTATAAATAAGACCCTAATCCGAGGCTTAAACACACAGAAAAATAACCTAAAATGTTGGCAGAATTCTTGTGAACTTGTGCTTCCTAACCCTCTTGTCCTAAACACTCACGCCTTTTGATACTTTGTTACTACGGTTGAGGTTCCCCAACAAGAAGGAATCCATAAGTGTTCTAAATGGAGATCTAGCAAAGAGAAGTGGTAAATTCCCGAGCACTTAGTTAAATCATATTTATTTTCTTGTTTAAAAGAACCTTAATTAATTAATTAGTGTTGTTTGATCATCTTTAAAATAATTAATTAATCAATTCCATATAGTATCTTTCGTTAAATAAAGATTAGAATTAAATAAAATAATTGTTAAATGATCACTTTAGCCAAGGCGAATATTGCTTATATTCTTGTTCTTTTCACGAATTTGATTAAGTAAGAATAACGACCTTATGATGTAATTCCTACGTGAATTGATGTGTGTAAATAAAATCAATTAACATTGTTTTAGGTATCACGTTGCATATATTGTTTGGTGATGAAATTGTGCAAAAGAAGAGCTAGTAGAGGCCGCACTAGGGCTAGGATCGCGATTCCCCTCTAAAGGGAACGTTATCTTGGTACCCTCGCTCCCGAACTCATTTATGGTTTATGTAGACCAATTTGGGCATGGCTAAACTTATGATTCATGATAAGTATCCCTTGAACTCTACTTGGGAGAAAGGCATGAACGAGGTTTATGGGTTTTCCTAAAACTCATTGGCGACTCCTACTTGTTCCTTACAAAAAACCGTGTATGATATAACCATTTCTACTTTAAGGTCCCCCAAACAGTCAGGAATTCATATCCTAATACACCCTAACAAATGTAAAGTCCTAGACTTTTAAAGGGTCATGGGCATTTAAGGAGAGTACCACTTACGATGGGATCACCCTTCTTACAATAGCGACTCCACTGGGGACTTAGAGGTTACATGATTAGTTCGTAGTTATGGTCCAAGGTTTCCAACACCAGGTTGCTTATGGGTTGTAATGAGAATTAACTTGGATAACCTCTAGTTAGAGAGCGATACTTGATTGCATAATATCTTCCTTTTGCACAAAAGTGAAAACCAAACAAGCAACATTGCATCATGCATAAGTATAACACACTTAAATATTGGGGATTGGCTCATTGACTAGGGGTTTCCAACACTAGGCTTTTATCCCGAAATCAATAACAATCATCCCACCCATATTGCCAACAAAATGTTGGGAGGACGATGTCATAGGTCAACTCGTTGAGTGATTGATTTTTGCGTCGTTTCTTAAGATATGGTACCTTGGACACCCAAGCCATTTTCGAACATAGAATGACAATACGTGAATCTTGACTTGTGGCATGCTTATTTCATTATGTGACTATATGCAACGTGTAAGGATAGTCTTCTTTATTTTTTTTTTCTTTTTAGTTCGGTCTAGGTTCCCAATTACGAAGTCGTCTCTTCGTGATTTAGAGTCATATTAGAAGGGAAAAAAAATAGAACAAAAAGAACAATGCAAAAAAAAAAAAAAAAAAAAAAAAGGAAAAAAAAAAAAAAAGCGCTCAAATTAAAAAAAAAAATCATACGAGCAGGTGGCGAGCGCAACTCACTAAGTTGCGCGATCCCTCCCAGCGCAAGTTATTTTGTTGGGCGCGCCCACTGTACGAATCAATTTTGTTTTTTTTCAAAAAACAAATTGACTCGTCAAAACGATATCGTTATTCAAGAATTATTAAGGGCGATGTTATCCGTTCAAATATATCTTACGTCATTTCCTTTTTTTTTTCTTTTTCTTTCTTCCCCTTCTAAGCAAGCGTATCGATTTACTTATTATTTTGTACTTCTTTTAGGGCCGATTTCCAATCTTGGGAAAGAAGACTCTCGGGCACTTGCCTTCTACGTTTACCACCCAAAGATCAATCCCTTTCAAACCATTTTTTTTCGACAACTAGTCCTAGTCCAACAAAAATGTCAACCATTGAAGAACTTCAAGAGGAGATTCTTCGTTTGAGAGAGGAAAAGGCTCAAGAAGCCGAGGAGAAAAGAATTAAGAAAATTGAAAAGGCTAATAAGAAAAAATGCTGAAGCCTTAGCCTTGCAAGAAAAGATGGAACAATTATCCATCAAAGAAAAGTCGTTTGAGAAACTAGTTCTTCGTTCTACGATGGTTTGGAACAAGTACTTTGACGTAGAAAAGTTTTCTCCTCCCACAAGACTTGCTTTACCAGAAAAGTTCGTAGCTACGGACTTGCCAATATTTAAGGTGACAAATAATCCACAAAATTATTTAATGTGTTTTACTGGCACCATGGCATTAAAGCGAGTTGATCCTAAGCTTTATGCTTTGACTTTCCCTTTATCTCTAGACCCAACCGCAAGAGAGTGGTACTATGGGCTAGATCTAAAATTCAAGGCAATATGGGAAGATATAGTTTCGGCTTTCATTACCCAATATGAAAGTAACGTATAGTTCAAATGCACTCTACGTTAACTTGAAATGCTAAAGCAAGGCGACGATGATGGTTTCCTTGCTTTCTATGGTAGATGGCGAGAAAAGGCGGCCCACCTTGCCCAAAGGCCACCCAAACTTGAATTAGTACAAAAATTTATTGATAATTGTCATGAAAAGTACAACAAACATCTACGTTACCTTGGTTTAGATACTTTTCTAAAGGTCTATTCCATGGCTACTGGGATTGAAAATGATCTTGCTAAAGAAAAAGCAAATAAACCCCATCATCATCATCAACCTAAAAATAACTACAAGAAGGGGAATGATGGCACATCATCCTTTATTGACGTATTTGCGACCACCACGCAATACAATAACACAAATCAATATAACTATCCTAGAAAAAGATTGACAAGAGAAAGAAAATTTACTCCATCTCTTGTGAGCTATAAAGAATTCCTAGAGAAATAAGAATGAAGAAAGAAGATTTGCTAATAGGGATGGTAATGCTTATTGCGCTTATCATAGAGGCAATGGACACGATCTTGAACGTTGCTTTGTCTTAAAGCATAAAATACAAGATTTGGTAGACGATGGGAGAATTCCCACGCCTAAACCTAATAATAATGCATCCCCCTTAGGGGTGTTTCACATCAATGAGGACCATATGGGAAGCGATATGTTCAATCCTTTGAGCTATATCACACCTATAGGAGAACCTCTTTCCACAATACTCATAGGGGCAACTCATGAAGTATGTGGACTATGAGACAACGACTTTCAAGATTTATATGTCTCTAAGTATGTCGTCTTCCCACCTCTATCTTGTTTACAAAATGAAACAAATGGAGCACTTGATTGGGATCATTTCTTAGGGAATTCACAAGACTTATAAAATCTCTCCTTGGATGAACAATGGCATCAAGCTAAACTCATGGAACATCTTTAAATGGAGGCACGCTCCAAGCCTCTAGAAGAAAGTTGGTTTGTTAGTCCTACAACTAATCCAAACGAGATAGATCATCTAACTCGTTCTAGGCGAGTTTACCAAGCACCACCACCAAATGGATCTTCAACCACACAAAATCAAACTCAAGGTCAAATGCAAAATACAATACCACCTCCACTTGAGGTTGAAGATCCATTGGTCAAACAACTTTGCCAATCTAAGGCAAATGTTAGCATTTGGGAACTCTTAAGTACTTCTAAAGAACATATGAATTATCTTATGAATGCTCTAACGGCTTTGTCTATAAGCACAGACACAACCCCTTAAGATCTCATTAGCTTGCTTACTAGCGAGAAATCTGACAAATCAATCATTTTCACTAATGATGATTTGCCTTCAAAAGACACTACCCATAACAATGCATTATATTTAACTATGGGGTGCAAGGGATACAACATCCTTCTAACTTTGGTAGAAAATGGGTCAGCTGTAAACGTATGCCCATTGCAAACTGCAAAATACTTAGGCCTTAATCCAGAAGAAGATTTTCAATCAACAACACAAAGAATTAGGGCCTATGACAATTCGAGAAGATCGGTGTGTGGAACTGTTAAGCTACTAATTACCACAGGTACAACACAAAAGATAGTTGAATTCCACGTTATGGACATAAAACCTACATTCAACCTTCTACTTGGACGTCCTTAGATACATGAGCTTGGTGCAATACCATCCTCACTTCATCAAATGATTAGGTTGAACTATCAAGGGCTTCCTATGACTATACATGCTTCTCCACTTAAAATAGCAATAAATGATCCATCACTCTTAGAAATAAACCACGATAATGATGAAGAGGGCATGTTGGGATTTTCCGCAGAGCCAATCTGCATAAGAAAAATGGAAGAAGACTGGGAAGAACTGGATAGTAAACAACGTCTTACTCAAGAGTAGTTACTTTCCTGGGATGCCTTTAGGAATAGGAATGAAGAAATCTTTCTTACTTCCTATCCAAAAGAAAAGATTCTTCTTTGGATTGGGATATAAACCAACCAAAGAAGAATTGAAGTCTCACAATTGCGAAAAACAAAGCACGTAGAGACAACAACAAGAAAGGGATAGTCACTTTACTCTCATCCTACCAACAAATCCTTAATGGACAATTCATTAAGGAGGGAGAAGACTACCCATGCTATGACTTTCCAGAACCACTAGTTTTGGAAGGAATCAAGAAGCCTAGATTCGAAATGTTTCACGATTGCTACTTCTTGGATGACAATTTTAGTATCGTTAAATCAAAATACCCAATTCCAGGGTGCTATGATAGGCAAGCATTTAACTTGCTATTTGGACTAGAACAAAATCATGTCGCTACAATGACCAATAAAAATTCCATCCAAGATGAATTTTTGACCCAACTTCATTGACCAACCCTTCTAATGAAACCTCATAGCATGGGTGGAGGAAATCTTTCAAGTGGACCAATCACAAAGACGATAAGCTGGAAATTGTCACGGGCGAAGGAAAGATGTTTCAAGAATCGGACAACGAATCTATTATAGAATCTAGGGAAGTTGTAAATCTAGGCCTTGTGGCCATTATCGAGTCTTTATTTTCTAGTTCTAAGGACGAAGATCCCAAAAAGGACTCTTCAGTTCTCTTAATGTAATTTCTTTTGATTATAATAATATGAGCTCTATTTCCGAGTATATGCCTTCTATTGAATCTTTCGAATGCTATAAAAATCAATCTAATGAAGATAATAATATTAATAAGTTGGTTGAACTAATGAATGAACGAGAACAAAAGAACCCTATCATTGAAGAAACTGAAACAATCAATATAGGAACTAATGAAAATAAAAGAGAAGTCAAACTTGGCTTAACTCTAAATTCGGAAGAGCGATAGACCCTCATATTGACGCTTAAAGAATTCGAAAACGTGTTCTCTTGGTCATACAAGGACATGCCTTGAATAGATAGGGAAATTGCGAAACATACTATTCCCTTAAACCCTACCTCTAAACTAGTAAAACAAAAACTTCGACGAATAAAAACCTGACGTCGCGTTAAAAATAAAACAAGAAGTATAAAAACAATTGAACGCAGGTTTCATTCGTGTATGTAATTATCCAGAATGGGTAGTGAACATTGTCCCAGTCCCTAAAAAAGATGGACGAGTTTGCATGTGTGTCGACTTTAGGGACCTTAATAAGGCTAGCCCTAAAGATGATTTTCTTCTACCACATATAGATATATTGGTAGATAACACGGCTGAACATGCGATGTTATCCTTTATGGATGGATACGCAGGTTACAACCAAATTTTAATGGCAAAAGAAGACGAAGAAAAGACATGCTTTATCACCCCTTGGGGTACGTATTGCTATACAGTCATGCCATATGGTTTAAAAAATGTAGGAGCTACGTACCAAAGAACGACTACGACTCTCTTGCATGATATGATGCATAATGAAATAGAAGTGTATGTGGATGATATGATTGTAAAGTCCAAAGATAGAATGGGACATATAAAAGCTTTACACAAATTTTTCACTCGCATAAAAGAATAAAACATGCGATTAAATCCACAAAAATGCGCTTTCGGAGTAACTTCCGGCAAGTTACTCGGATACGTAGTAAGCACACGCGGTATTGAGATCGATCCCTCTAAAGTAAAGGTAATTGTTGACATGCCTCCCCAACAAACAGAAAAAGAAATTAGGGGGTTCCTTGGTAAACTGCAATACATTAGTCGATTTATCAACAAATTGACTATGACTTGTGAGCCAATATTTAAAAAATTGAAAAAAGAGGAAAAACATGAATGGGATGATCAATGCCAAAAGGCCTTTGAGAAAATCAAAGATTATCTCAAAAGTCCATCAATTTTAGCACCACCAGTACCAAAACTACCTCTCAGGCTATCCATTACAGTGACAGACACGGCCACAGGCGCCATGTTAGCACAAGAGGTAGAAAAAGTCGAGCGTGTAATATATTACATAAGTAAAAAATTCATCCAATATGAAACGAAATACAACACTTTAAAAAAGACAAGTTTAGCATTAGTGTTGGCAACTAAAAAATTACGACATTATATGCTACCACACACTACTCATGTGATTTCTCAACAAAATCTGATAAAGTATTTGTTTGAAAAACCACCTATACAAGGAAGAATATCCAAATGGTTGGTGATGTTGGCCGAATTTGAGTTAAAATATATTCCAGAAAAATCAATGAAGGCAAAAGTAATTTCCGACTTTCTGGCCCAACATCCAATTCAAACAAGTCATGCAGAAACTACTCATCTTCCGGATGAAGAGATTCTCATGACACAAGATGACAAATGGGTAATGTACTTTGACGGTGCATCCAACCAAAAGGGATGTGGCGTAGGAGTGTTACTCATAAGTCCAGAGGGAGCACATACTCCAATCTCTGTCAAACTAGACTTTGAGGTTACTAATAATGCCGCAAAATGTGAAGCGTGCATTATTGGATTAGAAGCAACAGCTAGCATAGGTGTGCAAAAATTAGAGGTATATGAAGATTCCAGTTTGATTATAAATCATATACTAAAAAAATGGAAAATAAAGAACTCCACAATGGAAAACCACCAAGCACACATAGAGCAACTCATCGAGCATTTTGAACATATTGACTTTAAATATCTCCCAAGGGATGATAATCAATTTGCCGATGCGCTAGCAAAATTAGCCTCAATGATCAACATTCCAGATCACTTGAATATGATGCCATTATGCGTTGATAGAAGAGAAGAACCATCATATAGCTAGCAACGCAATAGAGGAAATAAATGACATCGAAGGAAACAGTCCTTGGTATGAGCATATCCTCCAATATATTACTTATGGCACATACCCCAAAAATACTTCATCGAATGACCAACGAGTCTTACGAACACTTGCGGCTCAATGAGGTCTATTAAATGGTCAATTATGCAAAAAAGGACCTAATGGTCAAAGTTTATTGTTTATAGACCAACCCGAAACCACACGCCTTATGAAGAATACTCACATAGGTGTTTGTAGACCTCACATGAATGGTAAAATGCTCGCAAAAAATAATTTCACGACAACGGTACTATTGGTCCACTATGGAAAATGATTGCATACAATATGTCAAAAAATGTCCAGAGTGCCAAATGTTTGCTAATTTACAACACCTTCCACCATTCGAACTATGGCCTTGTTTGGTAAGGAGCTTTTTGAAAAGCTTTTAGCTTATTGAGCAATATTAGAGGTTTGACCAGTTTAAAAAGCTAATTTGGGTGTTTGGTAAATAACTTATTAAAAGAGCTTTTTGGTTCCAAAAATCTCTTTTTGAAAAAGCTCATTTTAAGAGCTTTTTACTATTAGCTTATTGAAGAATTAGCTTTTTGGGTACTAAACACATTGAAACATCTACTAATAAATAGCTATTTACCAAACACTTTTACACAATCAGCTATTTACAACTAGCTAGTCAAATAAGCTAATATAACCAGCTAGTCAAACCAGTTAATATAATCAGCTATACCAATCAGCTAAAAGCTAATTACCAAACAACGCCTATATAATCTCACTTCCCCTTAGCGCTTTTCAACTTGGGGAATTGACATAATTGGAAAAATATCTCCAACAGGAGTAGGAGGGCACGAGTACGTATTAGTAACCATCGATTACTTTACTAAGTGGATTGAGGCTGCTTCTTACGTGAATATCACTTTTAAACATGTCGCAAAGTTTCTCAAACGAAACATATTTTGTAGATATGGAGTTCCACATGAACTTATTAGTGATTAGGGATCTCAATTCAAAGCTGAAGTCGTGACCCTCTTAACTTGTTATAAAGTAAAACATCATCACTCATCCCCATACAGACCTCAAATGAATGGAGCTATAGAATCGGCAAATAAAAATATAGCAGTCATCATTAAGTAAATGGCAGAAAATTATAAAGAATGGCTGAATAAACTACACTTAGCACTATGGGGTTATAGAACGTATATACAAACATCAATAGGAGTAACTCCATACTCCTTAGTTTTCGAAATGGACGCAGTTCAACCAGTCGAACTGGAAATACCATTCCTACGCATCGTACTCGAAATTAAGCTACCGGAAGCTGAATGGGTAAGAGCAAGGTATGAGGAGCTTTTATTGCTCGATGAACAACGATTAAGAGCTTTGCATCATGTACAAGTCTACCAAAGGTGCATTGCGCGTCATTTCAATAAAAGAGTAAAACCAAGAAATATAAAAGAAGGTGACTTTGTACTAAAAGAGGTTAGGGGTCCACCAACCGATCCAAGAGGGAAATTCAAACCTAATTGGATAGGTCCCTACTGCGTAATTGAAATCCTATCAGAAGGAGCCGTCAGATTAATGAACATTGGAGGACATGAAATTCGCCAATTAATAAACATTGATCGACTTAAGAAATATTACATATGAAATCCGGATTAACTCATTCATTCATACAACTAACTTTAATTAGCATTCAATTGAAAAATTTTAAGTGTTATGCATTTTACCGAATGACACGATAAAATACATAACACTTGGGGGGTAATTTAGAAATGATAAACCGTTCTAAATGTTTAGATTTTTTATCGAACTTCACGAAAAAAATCTTCACACTTGGGGGGGTAATAGCGCAGAAAATAAAAACTTTTTTTCGAAGCACTCGTATTACAAGTGTCGCACGCAACTGGAATAGTTGCGTGCGGATGTCACATGCATCTCATTTAGTTGCGCGCGACTGGTTCACGCAACCTTAGATGTTGCGTGCGCCACCTGATCGTAAACTACGAACCCGGACGTTTTTGTTTGAACGAAGTTGTAACTTCTACTTACGATAAAATAAGGGCGTTTCGTGAGTATAAACATGTACTCGGAAAATATAAAAATTAAACATTGATTTAATTCTTTTTAAAAAAAAGTTTAATTAATTTTTTTTCATTTAATTTCTACTTAAGGAATTAAAGAAAAAACAAAGAAAAAATAATAAAAAAATATACAAGAATTAGAACTACGCAATGACCTGATTTCGTGATATGAATACGTAGGCAATCTATATGACTCGGTCATATCAAAATATTAAAACATAAAGTTCATTTTTTCATTCAAATTTAAAAAAAAAAAAGACACATTGTTGAACTAGATCGTAAATAAAAAAAAATGGGCATAGTAGTGATTATACTTTATTAAAAAAAAAAGAGAACACAACGAAATTGTGTAAAACTATAAGGCTTCACTATATCCTCAATTGTGACGGATGATGGAGGAGTAGTTTCCATCGCAATATTTTTAGAAACCTTAGAGCTTTCTCCTACATTCTTCTTCTTGACCCATACATTGTTCTTCAATTTAGGAATAGGAGCCTTTTCAACCCTTTTTCCCTATTCCGAAGCTTTTGTTAGAGTCCTCTTTCGAGTTTGTTGCGAAGGTTCCTTGCTTATCTCACCTTTTTGTGCAGGTTTGGAAGGAGCTTTCCTTTTGAATTCCTTCGAACGCGCCTTAGGAGATGAGAAGTCCAATTTTCTTCTCACTCCTTTGTTTTGGCCACTAGGAGGGGTCGTGGTGGCCGAATGCATTAAAGTCTTAGGTGGATTACGAGCCGTGACAGTTTGATATTTAGATCGGGCCTTGTTTAATTCGCCCTTATCCGCCGCATTCATCCCAACTTTATAAAAGGAAGATAATACAATACTCGCAGTAGGATTTTGTACTACCCACCTTTGAAGACTTGACCAATAATCTATCTAACAAAAAATTTACTCTGGTCTAAAAGTCACATCTTTGGGTGTATCACAGTCTTGCAGGGGAATAATCTGTTTCATCCTGTATTGTCACATTACCCTGCAAGGAAAAATGTAAGTAGCACTAGATAGGCCTAAAAGCCTAATGTAAGGACAATTGAGACTAATCCCAACCATACTATTTATGTTCTACCAAGGAATCACAAAACGTATGTTAGGAACCCCGTGACAGAAAAACGATGTCCATTCATCTTCATTCTTGTGCTTGTAAAGGATTCGACGTCCAGGGAATGTCCGTACTCCATTAGCCTCTATATTTTGTGGCGGATAGACTATTCGCAAACGCTCCAAGAGCCAAATCTTAAAAAAAAAAATAATCAGTTTGCAATTTTTTACACGAGCAGGTGGCGCGCGCATCAGAATAAGTTTCGTGCGCCATCCGTGCATAGCGTAGAAGATTGCGCTTGTCATACCAGCGCAACTTCATGGCTTGTGCTAAAAAAACAACGAAAAAAAAACTTACGTGTAATAGGAGTGGACTTCCCGTGAAACCATTTTCATTAGGGTCTCCTCTAAGGCGATTCAAGCATAAAATGATTTCTGCCAAAGCCAAAGGAGTGGGTGAATGACATCCTTCTATTTGCTCTACTACGGACACCATGGAATAATCACCATATTCTTTGCCTGTCATAAGTAAACAATTGACAACAAGCAATAGCATAAAAGCACGAATTTTAAAGCGTTGTTTAGTCATGTTTTCACGAGGGGTGACGAAATGTTCAATAAATTGAATTAAATTCACGCCTTCTTCAGTTCCAATATTGGTCATATCATTGTTAGAAAAGCCGAAAAATCTTTGGAATATAGGTTTGGGATCCAACAATGGGGGCGAATAAGTCACAGGGAGAGTATTTGTAGGGAAGCCTAGCAAGGCCTCAAACTAACTAGGAAGGGGAATAATTTCGTCCCCTTTAAATAAGAAGAGATGGTGGTTGGAGTCCCAATGGTTAACTGCGGCATGAAGGAAATCAAAATTAATCACTAATTGCATATAATTCAATAGAGGGTCTAGGTGATAAATTTTAAAGCTAGTTTGTCCTCATTTGAAAGGGAGGTAACCCATTGCTTCAAATGCTGTTCAAAGGTCTTCATCATTGTTCAATGTAAAAAAAAAACAGAGGGAGAGTAAGAATTTAGAGATATTATTCTTTTTAGTTCTTATAAATTACTAAGCAAATGAATGCGAGATGATAAAAAAACCTACACAAAACCATGCTTAAATAGACCCAAGAGAGGCATATTTTCGGCAATTTTCGCCCAAAGGAAAGTTCACAAACAGGTGGCACGCGCAACTCAGAGTTGCGCGCGACATCCGCGAGCAATTAAATCACACGCGCGCAACTCATCCAGTTACGGGCGTCTTCTCTATCGCGACATGTGGTTTAGGTTTATTTCCGTATTTTGGCTTACATAATGACGGAATCTTGACGAAATCTTAAGACTAATCATGTGCTTGCTTTTTGCTAACCCTTGTGTCCCTTTTCTTTCCTTTTTATTTGCTTTCTTTTTTATTTTTTATTATTTTCTTTTTTCTTTTTTTTCTTTTTCCTTTTTTCCTCTTTTTTTTCCTTATTTTCTTTATTTCCTTTTTATTCTCTTTTTTTTTCCTTTTTTCCTTTCTTTTGTTATTTTTTTCGAGGGGGCAAGTCGGGAACCCTTTCCCTCCCTCGAAATTTTTTTTAGCTTTTTCTTTAATATGCGTACACATGGAAACAAAAAATTATAATAATATAAATGACATATAGAAAAAAAGTGTCATATGTACAACAAAACAAAATAATATATACATTTGTTTCCTAAAACTATAACAAAATGTGTATAAAAGGACTTAGGGAGCTCTGCGACTGCTAGACGGTTGTTGTACATCCTACAAAATCCTAAAACGAAGATTAATACAAGAAATGTAATAACTTTGTCGAAAAAGAAAAGAAATGAAACATACCGCAATCATCCGATAATCATGACATGACAAAGTCACGAGGGCTCTCCGATAAGCAGCTCGGAAAGCACGTATATTCCTCACCATGCTGTTCACGGTCTCCCGCGGAACCTGTTCCAAGAATACAAGGACAGTTAGTTTGAAGCAAAAAATAGAATTATTTGAAGTACATATAAAAAAAAGACATACCGACTCAACCGTCTCAGGAACGAACAGTATCCCCTCATCATCCTCCGCTGCTGGAAGGATCTCACGAATTACCGACCCGACAGCATCAGTATACGTGATCTCCGCTGTAGGAGGCACCAACCCGCCTAGCTCGACCCGCTAAAAAATAAAAAAAAATAATAATTAAAAAAACGGGGGGTCAAAGTTCCAAAATTAAATAGAAACAACAAAAGAGAGAGTGAATTAAGATACTAACCGGAACAAAAGCTGGGAAAGGAGTCAGCCTAGATGCATTGAAAGCTGGATAAGAAGCATCCGGCAGCACCAGCTGATCCGCTGGATAACCAAGGATCGCCTGAGCTCGATCCTCGGTCGATAGCAAATTCGGACGTAACATTCGGATCGGAGGATCCACATGAACCACAGGCTCCTCTGATGAATACTGCCAGAGAATGCGCTAGCCTAAAAAACAAGCGACCGTCCTCTGGAGCACCTGGAGTCCCGAGTAGAGAGTCCGGAACCGGCAAAAAACCATGCCATACCGGATATCCTCAGGGACTCGACGATCAAACTCCAAGGATAGAGATCGATCTAATGCCATCACATGTAAAACATCAAAACAAAATAATAATATGTAAAGAAAGATACACAAGTGTTGTGAAAATACTCACCGACGCACGGGTCACTGAAAGAATCCTCTGGCGAAAGTCGCCAGCTGAAGTAGCTCGCCTTTTCCTAATCGTAGCCAGTCGATAGCCGATAGGAAAGCAAGCAGCCCCAAGCACCCTAGGGGCTAGGAAAGGCAGGTACGAGTATCCCCAAGCCTAAACAAAAGAAAACCGTCTTAAAAGAGAAAAATAAATAATAAAAGTAAAAAGAAAATTTAAAGTACGTACCTCAAGGATACGACCATGCCATGTAAGGGAGATCCGAGGCACCTCAGTAGCTGCCGCAGGATCCACTACACAGGTCACCTTGCCCATAGCTCTAAGCATATGGGCATACGACACCTTTGCTCAGTTTAGGTTACTTACCTGCCCCAAGTCTATGAGGCAAGTAAGTAACCCAATAGGGAAACGCTCTCCCCAATCACTCAAGAGAGTGACGGAAAAAATATAGGCAATGTATATCCGAGCCAGATGCTCAGTTGTACACTGCCGGTCAACCTCGTCAGCCGACAACTCGTCGGCAAAAATCGAGTACGGACAAGACTGAGGATATACGTGAAGGATTGCACCAGACGATCCCCCACGAGATCCCTCAGTCTCATGTCTTGCCCAGTTACGGCCTCTATAACTACAAGCTCACCTACAAAAGGAAAACCCGTAATCATAGAGAAGTCGTAAGGGGTGACCGTCATCTGTCCTAACGGAAAGTGAAAAGTGTTGGTGGAATCCCACCAAAAATCCAGCAATCCACGGAGGAAAGCTGACTAAGCAGACTGACTTGACAAATCCCGAAGAGCCGCTAGCGCGCGACCGATCCCTGAAAGCTCCACAATCTGCTTTACCTCATAGGGTAAGCCCCCAATACGAGTCTGTAGGTCACTAGAGCCGTATAGACGCTTGATAGACTCACTCTAATAAAAAGAGAGAGAGAAGAGAGAGAGCCAAAATAATAAAAAAACGGTTATTAAGAGAAAAGAGGGATAGTAAAAAAAAGAAGGCGTAAGAAACTCACGATGTCGCGCAACCCTCGAACCAAGACGTGATGGTCTGGATCCCACTTAAGGACCCTAGAGTCCTAGTTGGGAGGAGCCTCCTAGATCACATCCTCCTGGCGACGTCGATCAGCAGCGGCACGTCGCTCTCAAACCTCCTCACGAGGCCGGGTCACCCTCTTTCGAGGGCGAACTACCTCGTCAGGACCGACTAGAATCTACTCCGCGTCGACAAATGGAGGCGAATCCATGCTATAATAGACGAGATTTCTCTATTAGTTCATTTTCTCCTAATCTAATAATCGTGTTCTAGATCCATTTCGGCTGCATAACGGCTGCCGATAGGACAAAACACAAAAATTGAATGCCACCCATACTTGGGGGCTACGATACCTGCAATCAAACTCAGTAAATGGGGTCTTTTAAAACCCACAAAAGCCATCCTATACAAGTTTTAACTAAGCATTTAAGGGATTATGTTTCAAAATCTCAAAGAATCAAGTATTCCAAGACGAATAATAGTAACACCAACACAATTATCGTCTACCAAACAATCTTGAAGTTCGAATATGGCAAAAACAAGCTAAGTATACACTTCGCGCCATTTTTTCAAATTCAAAATTTGCAAAATGTGAATTATGAAAGTAATACTAGTTCTAATACTACAATATACTTCATAATCAACAAGTATAACCAAAATGTGCAAGAAAAGCAACAGATTCAATCAAAATTCGAACAAAAAGAGCAAGAACGAACTTAAACAAAGAAATGCTCATACAAGGTTCAATACTTAACCATTTTTCATGAATTTTTTTGCAAAACACTCCTTAAACATAGCATAACAACATGTAACAAACAATTTCAAGAATAATGGACCGAATCAAAAATCCCCAAATTCAAAATTTGGGGTTTTACGATTCCGAAAACACTCAAATGCGAGCCAAGAATGAACAAATTTAAGCAAAAAACTTACAATGGATTATGGCAAATGTGAATTAAGAGCGAGATTTGCTTCCTTCAGCTTCAAAAATCGCAAAAAATGGAGCTCTTTAGAGTGAGAAAGAGTTGAAAATGAAGGAAGGAAGGAGAGAGAGAGAGCGAAATGAAAAATCGCATTCGCTATTTTCTTTTTGTTGTACTAAGTGTCGCGCACAACTTCTGAAGTTGCGCGTAACATAGCATTGCAACTCAAAACGATGCGCGCGCCTGGCCAGCGAGACCCACTAAGTTGCTCGCAGATACTGGCCACTAAAATGACCAGTATCCGGATTTTGATGCGTTTGATCATTTTTTCAACAGTTTTTGCTCGTTGTTAGACTTAATGGCGCGCAAATTATCAAAATCCTTTTTTAATTGCTTTGCATTTGTAGTTTATTTTCTTCTTTTATAGTTTTTTGCATCATTTTGCATGCACACCATGCTCTGTGTCTTCCCCAAGAATACGTTTTGAACATTTTTCGTAAGCGTGCCTTAAGACTTTCCGTGGTGGTGCGTTGCGTAAAAGCACCCATAGACAAGTTTGTCATTTTACTATACTGACGTTATAAGTGTCTGGGTTTTCTTCTTTTTCACGTCCGAAGCAAAAGGAAGGCGTTTTCATGCAGCGTAAAAATTGCAAATGGCGTAGCGTACATCGTAAAGTTGTACGGTGTAGATGTTGCGTAAAATTTCGCCTTAGCCCAAGCTTTGCGAGATCTACCTCACAGAACTAAAAGGTAGACTATTAATGTAGGCGTTAGCTCACAAGTCCACAGGCGCGCCGAACCTTCGGGAACAGGCACTTCTTTAATGGAAGCAAATACGGTAGTTAGTGAGCTTACTAACTTATCAGACAGTTAGGGTGTCCGTCCACCCCTTGTATAAAGGGCGACGAGACAATGTCGCACCCATGTAGTCACGTGCCCTAAGTATTGAGACACGTGTACTCATCTGATGGAAAAAACTGTTGAGAAAGTTGTTGACTTTCTTCTCTCTCACTGGAGTTGGATATATGCCTCCATACCTGAGACATGTATTTCTATCTTGTGGACATCCAGTTCAAATTCCGAATCCGGCTCGAATGCTGGACCCTTTTCCGTTCAAATATCGAAAACCCCTTTTTATTCTTTTTTAAAAATCGATTTCTTCTCATGATTTGATATCACCCAGAATACATTTACTTGTAAAAGTATTCTACAATTGCAAAGAATCAATCTAGATTTTTATCGCATTAAGACTAGAGAAAACATTCTCTAGCCTTAATATCTACTTGTTTCAAACATTAAGAAAATCGAGGATTGTATCGACATCCTTAAACATTACTAAAAGATTCTCTAACCTTAGAGAACTTCGCAGAATCAGTCTCGGATTCTTTTTGACTACTTTTATCATCGTCTATCCTAGACTCGATCAAAGTGAGGGCTAACTGTAGACATCTACTTTTGGCCTCCTTTCTTGACAGGAAGTGCAACGATGATAAATAAAGTTATCTTTGTATTGGATCAAAGTGAAGAATACTTATGGATAACTGGTTAAGCCTCAAAACACAAAAGACTAGCCCGAATAAAAGAACAAGGCCAATAAAAGGTCCAATTAACTAAACCCGATCATAATTAGGCTTAAGCCCTTGCTTAAAACCCAATAATGATGAATTTAGGAACGTCTAGGTTAAAATTTAAGCTGCCGCGAAAAATGTCGCGCGGATCTCACAAAATCGCGCTTAGATGTCGAGCACAACTTATTCAATTGAGCGTAGCACTCGATGCAACTTCTAGAGATGCGCTCGCAAAAGATTCATAATATCAAAATATTGGAAAATCGAATCTTACTATAGAGCTGCGCACGGAATACGCGCCCGACTTATTCATTTGCGCGCGATAGCCACGCGCAACTCATCAGGTTGCGCGCGACACCTGCTTCGGCAGAATGTTCTTAACGCTAAACCTAATCATTCCCTATAGATAAGACCCTAATCTGAGGCTTAAACACAAAAAAAAATAACCTAAAATGCTGGCAGAATACTTATGAACTTGTGCTTCGTAACCCTCTTGTCCTAAACACTCACCCCTTTTTATACTTTGTTACTACGGTGGAGGTTCCCCAACGAGAAGGAATCCATAAGTGTTCTAAACGGAGATCTAGCAAAGAGAAGTGGTAAATTCCCGAGCAGTTAGTTAAATCACATTTATTTTCTTGTTTAAAAGAACCTTAAATAATTATTTAGTGTTGTTTGATCATCTTTAAAATAATTTTTTAATCAATTTGATATAGTATCTTTCGTTAAATAGAGATTAAAATTCAATAAAATAATTGTTAGTTGATCACTTAAGCCAAGGCGAATATTATTTATATTATTGTTCTTTTCACGAATTTAATTAAGTAAGAATAAAGACCTTACGATGTAAATCCTACGTGAATTGATGTGTGTAAATAAAATCAATTAACATAGTTTTAAGTATCACGTTGCATATATATAATTTTTGGTGAAGAAATTGTGCAAAGGAAGAGCTAGTAGAGGCCGCACTAGGGCTAGGATCGCGCTTCCCCTCTAAAGGGAACGTTATCTTGGTACCCTTGCTCCCAAACTCATTTTTGGTTTATGTAGACCAATTTGGGCATGGGTAAACTTATGATTCATGCTTAATATCCCTTGACCTCTACTTGGGAGAAAGGCATGAACGAGGTTTATGGGTTTTCCTAAGACTCATTGGCGACTCCTACTTGTTCCTTACAAAAAGGCGTGTATGATAGAATCATTTCTAATTCAAGGTCCCCCAAACAGTCAGGAATTCAAATCCTAATACACCCTAACAAGTGTAAAGTCCTAGGCTTTTAAATGGCCATGGGCATTTAAGGAGAGTACCCCTTACGATGGGATCACCCTCCTTACACTCGGCTTCATACTAGCATGAGGCAATGACAGTTTGTTGTTGTCGATTAAATCTTGGATATCTTCCTTAAGCTTCCAACAATTTTCAGTAAGATGGCCCCTACCTTGGTGATACTTGCAATGTGCATCGGGGTTTCATTTAGCTGTTCTCTTCTCGATCGGTGGGTCCCCAAATGGTCCAATAGGAGTTATAAGACCTTTTGCATTTAGTCGGTCAAATGCGGTGTCATAACTCATACCTATAGGAGTAAAGTTCCTCTTAAATGGTTTCTTTTTTCCTTGATTATTCACAGCAAGGACTTCACTTAAGTTAAAGGTACTCACATTGTTTGAGTCGGTGGTTTTGGAAGAAGAAGGATTGTCGTTCTTCTTGCCTTTCCAGCCACTGTTGGAGTTACTTTTAAAAGCTTTTAGCTTAGCAAGGTCGTCTTCAATATTGATTCCAATGTCATAGACGGCCTTGAAGGTATGGAGATTATTCTGGTATTTGAGATGTTTAAAGTACTTCTCTTGAAGGTTCTTGATGAATAACCTCACATATTCTTTTTCGCTTGGTACCTCAATCATCTTAGCAGAGGTTTCTCTCCATTTGTTGAAGAACGAGGTAAAACCTTCATTCTCTTTCTGTTTGAGGATTTCAAGTTCCCTATAGTCAGTTTTAAATTGAATGTCACACTTGTACCTATCAGTGAAAGTGTTTATTATAGACTCCCAAGTAGAGGTTCTTTCTTTCTCAAGGGAGAAGAACCATTGTTGGCAAACGGTTTCGAGAGATAGGGAGAACCAAGAGATAAACACCTTCCTGTCAATACTCTTAATAATCATTATTGTTTCGAAGGCTCTTAGGTGAAAGTAAGGGTTGTCAGTCGCTTTGAATTTTGGGATGTCGTTGGCATTGAACTTCTGCGGAAGAAGATCCTTGTTCACCGAGACCCCTTGTGAGCTAATTCCTTGAAACTTATAGTCATTAGACAGTTTACTCAGACTTTCTTCCATGAGGTCCATCTATTGTTGTTTCACGAGATCATCGATTTTGAGGGTTAAAACCTTTAACGCCCCAGTCACAGTAGTTAATTGGTTCCTGAGCTCATTATTAACTTCCTCTTGAGTTGCCATTATTGTCTTAGCTTTCCTTTTACGAGCGATCAGTTTGTCGAAAAGTTGAACTTTAATAAAAAGGTTGTCTTTTATCAAACGCCTTCCTTTCTTGACCACGTGCTGTAAATTAAACCAATTTTGTTTTAACGACTTGATTCAAATTGACTTTGAATTTACGTTTTGAAAAAGAAAAAAAGAAAAAATAAAATAAAATAAAAAAAAGCAAAAATATGGTGCGTATTTTTTGCAAAAATAAGGTGTACATATTTGGGAATTATATAAAGGGTTCAAACAAGTGGTTTCATTGGAGGATTAATATCCGACTGACCCCCCCTAAAAAAATGACGGAAAATATGTGCATACAAGACTCTCTTAGATATGGACAAAGTGTGCATTAGTGTGTGCTTTATGTGGTGAGTGTGAGTGACATGCTTTGACTCTTGTGTAAGACCATGGGACTTAGTGCTTAGACTCGATTAATTACTTGATATTGTATTATTACCAATAAAAATTAATCAAATTGACTAGCAAATTGTTCAATAAGACATAAGGTGATGACTCGAGCAATAGACCAAACTGTCGCCAAAACGACAAGACTGGCGCCTTTCTTTACAGTGTAGCGCCTAGCGCGCTACGCTCCATAGAGTGGCGCAGCAGTTTTAATCTTGGCGCCATTACTGGAACGTCGATCTGGAACTTCTTTTGGTATTATTCCTTTACAGAGTATGCCTAAAGTCGTACTAAATCAACTCTGATTAAATTATTAGACTTTAATTACTCAAATTAATTAATTAATAAATTAATTAGGCAAAGTTCTTTTAGTCATAAATCAGTTTATTTAATCTTAACACAAGTCAAACAAACGGTTAGGGAAAACACATAGAGTATGCCCAACTAATAATGCACAATTAGTCAAATATTCACAACATGATGCAATGAGTTTGCAACCTAACCATGGCTCTAGTTCTCTAAAGTTCGGGATATGGGTTAGTCAAAAGAGGGTCCATGGTTAATTGTCCGGATGCACCGCGCGGAAGCCTAACAGTGAAGGGTTGGCGCGAGTGGATGGGACACCGCAAGTTAAAAACTCTCTTCCATGGTTTGGTGAATTTAACATTCTCGGATGTACCCTTTCTTGCTCATAGCGTTCAATCAGGTAGATGGAGCATGAATTCCCAGAGGGTTATGTCCATATGTAGAACATATATGGGTTTTAGAAAAGTAAGAAAAACTCAATTAGGAAGTAGGATCGAGCATTCAGTGCTAAAAACTTGGCGAAATTAGAACGCATATTTCTGGCTCGATATTGTAAGAACTTGGCCCCAGCAAACAGAGGCTAGCGCCACAATTTGGCTTTAGTGCCTGGAGACAGAAGTTGTCGCCTAGCGCTAACGTCAAATAATTGGCCCTAGACTTTGTTCCCTAACGCTTGTTCATACATGCCTCAGCAACTTTCTGTACTCGATAAAATTTTCCAGTTTCGCGCAGCATTATTTCGATCCTAGTTGTGAAAGATATTCATCAAATATCCTACGCGTAAAAATCCTATGTTTTCACTAATTACTGATGGTCTTTCCAATGAGATCTTTTTTATGCATATGATAATAATATTAATCAAAATTACGCACATGAAATACTTAGAACTTTTCGAGTCTCATCCACTCAAATTATAAATCATTGCCAAAATAAATTTTATGAATTAAAATAGAAATCCTCCCCAGTGGAGTCGCCAAAAAATTGTAGGGAATATTTCAAGCGTTACCCCTAGCAAATACAACATGAGGTTGAATCCATCAAAGTGTGCTTTTGGAGTCACCTCAGACAATCTTTTGGGATATGTCATAAGCTCTGAAGGAATAGATATAGACCTGTAGGCGTCGTTCGAAGTGCGCCTACGTTAAAGCATGTGGTGAATATGCTTGGCACTTATAGGAAGTAGGAATTGACATAATACGATTAGGGACAAGGAAAGTAGGGAGCCGCCAACAAGTTTTTAAGGAACTTGTAAACCGTTCACGGATCATAAAAAGGCAACCACGATAAGGGGCAACGATAGGCAACAACGATTGACCCGTGAAGGTTACACCCCATTCATAATCCATGAGATTACTAACTCCATATGGTTCGGAACCACGAAAGGAGGATCGGGGATGATGGTACGAAGTCAGTCATGGAGTCACATTCGCCCGTAGTGGCCACTACTCGATTCCTATATGGAAAAGCATTCCTGTGATCTCAAAGGCATACAAACAATAATTCAATTCGCTCCAAACTATTATTTAACTAAATTGGTTTAATATTAATGCACACATAATTCTAAAATATTGTGATCACTTCAATTAATAATAAGATTAAAAGGATCCTAAACCGGTTGTCCAAATTATCTTATTAGGCGTGATTTTCAATTACATATTCCCTTTAACATGCAATACAGTGATCAATAATAGAATAAAATTAATATTAAAACCAATTTAATCACAATTCCAACAACATAAAATCGTTAGAAAAATAATACAAATAAAAGGAGCATGATCCTTACTTCGATTCTGTTTGTTTGCAACTACAAAATAATAAACGAGTTAGTAACTTCAAGGAAATAATAAAACGATAACTAAATTAAAATAAATAAAATAAAGTTGATTTTGGGGCCAAACCCTCAAACAGTTCTACCTTTCACGCCTTGGTTTAAGGACAGAACCTCAAGTAAAATATGGACTCCTTTGAGTGCTTGAAGAAGGAATTTTGAAGTGAAAAGGGTAGGCTAGTGTTTAGGCTAAAGCATAGAAGAGAGAAAATAAAATAATAGAATTAATCCGTGCCCCGTTCATCAGAAATGAGGGGGTATTTTTAGGGAAAATTTGCTGAGGGAGCACACGGAACCCTAAAATGATAAAAACCCTAAAAAAGTATCCCGTGACACGGTCAACCTGTACCGTGACACGGGAAGCTCCACCGTCAGACGACACTCTTTCCCGTGACACGGTACACTTTTGGCGTGACGCGGGAAATTTTAAGAAAACGGGATAGAAAACGCGTCAAGGGTTTACGCGGAAAAGACACAGAATATCCCGTGTCACGCTAGACCTCCCGTGTCACGGGAAATCCCACCGTCAGACGGGAAGGATTCCCGTGACACGGTAGGTACCTGCCGTGGCGCGGGAAATTCTTGCCCGTTTTTCCGTCTAAATACATTTTTAACCCTAATTTCCTTCGGCATTTTAAGTGTCGATTGATAATTTCGGGCCTTTTCTGACTTTTTATTATTCGGGCTAAAATAAGAAAATAATTGAATATAAATAAAATAAAAGGATTGGGCCAAAAATAAATAATAAAGCAATAAAATAAAAAAGGTTTGGGCTTAAAATTAATTAATAAGTTTGGGCTGAAATTAAAACTATGCTTTTACAAGACATCAAGACTAATCCATGGACTGTTCAAAAATATGAATTTAATAAAATACGATTTTTTAAGCATTCTCAGGATTAAATACTAAACCCGACCAATAGTGGCGGTGAAAGGTTGTTCATCATCGGGTTTGGTTTTGGGAAGACATTTTTAGGTGTCTACAGAAGCCCCCACTTTGACTGAGTTTGTAGAAACGTCAGTTTCAAAAACGATAGTCAAAGTAGCCGATATGGACAGAGAATGATTTAAGACGTTTCTGCGATCCTAAATCACTCCGTATACGCCGATACCTGCAGAAAAATGTTAGTTCTACAGATAAAAAGAGTAAAGGGATAGAATACGTACCTAACACCAGTGTATCGGTGACAAATGAGTTTGGTATTTTCCTATGCTTGAAGGAATCCACCGGATGACGTTTGTTGAAATGCTTTCCATGCTTGAGGAAAGCCAACTGAAGAGTTTGGTAGCTTTCTAAGCCTGAAGAAAGCTACCGGATAATACTTTCCATGCTTTAGGAAAGTCGATGAACGAATTTGGTTTAATTCTATGCTTGAGGAATTTCACCAATAATGTCTTCCATGCTTGAGGAAAGCCGACAAAGGAATTTGGTGGTTTTCTATACTTGAAGAAAAATTCATCGATAACGCTTTCCAAGCCTGAGGAAAGCCGACTTGGCGGTTTTCTATACTTGAAGAAAAATCCACCGATAATGCTTTCCAAGCCTGAGGAAAGCCAACCTGGCAGTTTTCTATACTTGAAGAAAAATCCACCGATAACGCTTTCCAAGCCTGAGGAAAGTCGACTTGGCGGTTTTCTATACTTGAAGAAAAATCCACCGATAACGCTTTCCAAGCCTGAGGAAAGCCGACTGATGAATATGGTGTCATTCTATGCTTGAAGAATTCCACCGATAATGCCTTCCATGCTTGAGGAAAGCCGCTTTGGCGGTTTTCTATAATTGCAGAAAAACTCACCGGATAATACTTTCCATGCTTGAGGAAAGTCTAAAGATGATAAGATTGCAAGTCTCTGTGTATCGAGAACCTTGCGTCATGAAATGATGGTGGTCCGCTTGTCCCCGGACGTGGGCTGTAGATGGTCCGCTTGTCTCCGGACGTGGGCTGTAGATGGTCCGCTTGTCCCCGGACGTGGGCTGTAGATAAGACCTGCAAAAATAAATTTGCTAATGGACTCGTATATACTGTGATTGGCTTGACCACTAACTTGACCAAGTTTGACTTGATGTGACATGACATGTGTATGACTTGTGAGTGTGTGTGTGTGTGTGTATATGTGTGTGTGCAGACACAAGCAAACGAAGATGCAAAAGCAAAAATTTTCTGTCAATTTTTGTCATGAGTGGAGGGTACCGACTTTCTCCCGAAAAAGAAAGATGTGAAAATTGAACTTTTATTTTCGAACTTCCTTCGATGAAAACTTGGAAAAAGTTTTTTGAACTTCCCCAAAATAAAATAATGAAAAGGGAGAGAAGTTTTGAACTTCCTCCTTGAGCAAGACGAAATGATTCGTATGGATTGAATTGTTTGTCCTGAAAATAAAAATAATGTATGTATGATGCATGCTCTTAGGCCAGGAGGCTAAGGACAATTACATCATGTGCCACGATATATGAATGAACTTAAGATATGGAGCTAAGCATCATATATGGTGTAAAGAAGTGATTTTGAACGTCACTTAGGTCTGGAAGCTAAGCACGTATAGTGATTATTGCATAATGAACTTTGCTTAGGTCAAAGAGTTAAGCACGATATGCTTTGTATGGTTAAAAATCATTGATATATAAATGTTTCTTAGCACAATATGCAAAACAATGAACATTGCTCAGGTCAGGAAGCTAAGCAAGTATGCAATGTTTCTTCTACTTAATGTTGTCTTTAAATATGATGAAGCATGCATAGTGTTGAAACAAGATTTCATGATAAAGGGCTCTTAAAGGGAAGGATGATTGATATGGATATGCATGTGTGAGTGAAGTGTGTGAATGTGATACTAAGGCTGGCTACAAGGGTTATAGCGATGGAAAGAGATGTGAGAAGAGTTAAAGATGATGACTCTTCGGGCTGGGTAAGCTAATGTGATTTGGGTTCAAGCCCCCAAGTTTAGCTCTAAATGGGTAGGTATAAGCATTGGATATTCTTTGACTCGATCATGCATGGATATGAATATAAATGTGGACGCACCTCGATGTGAGGTTGCCTACATATCCGTTAGGAATCAGACCGAACGTAGCTCTAACCGAATTTTGCACAAGTGTATGTACACCTCAAAGAGGTCTTTCAAGGGTTGTAATGTGGTTAAGTTGATGGTTTAAGGAAGAAAGGGGTAAAAGGCTCAAGACCCGAGAGAATCCCCAAGATATGCAATTGTGTATTTGAAAATTTTGAATTTTGCAAGTTTATTTTCAACATATTTTTTTTTTTTTTTTTTTTTTTTTTTTTCCTTTGAACTTTTTTTTTTCATTCTTTTGAATCAATGTAGGAAATCTCAGATCATGCGGTCCATCACTCACTTAGCATTCATGTTTCTCAGGCACAGTACCGAGCACTCGATGAGAGACGCAATTTGAGACATGTTCATATCAAAGACATTGGAACACTTGCCTTTAGACATTGTTTTATTGTTGCTTTGTTGCTTTTTTTTTTTTTTTTTTTTTTTTTTTTACTTGCTTTTTGAATGTTGTACAATTACACATCTTCCAATCCCAGGGTTAAGTGAATGTGGGTGTAAGAAATGAAGGCCAAACGTTAGACGAGGCTCAAAATGGTTGATGAAGAAATGGAATGTGATTGAACGGTTAACAGGGAATGACATGGTTGCAAAGGTGCCTCAAGTCATTGGTGTACCTTGGGTTTAGTTCGGTAATTGATTTTTTTTTTATTTTTTTTATTTTTTTTTAATTGAGAATGAATGAATGAATGGAAAATTCTATGATCGAGATGTAAAGGAAAATTGTTCATTTTATTAATGGAAAAGGTGAACGAAACACATGAAACATATAAAAAAATTCAAAGTGGAAAACCTATGCTAGACATGAATGGGGGAATGGAGAAGAATGATAAAGAAAGAAATCATGAAATCTTGCACGAAGGATTTGTGTGCCTTGTATTCATTACTTCTTGCCGCCTTGAGGGACAGGAAGTTTGTTTGCATCCATCAAGTCTTGAATGGCGTCCTTCAAATTCCAACATTGCTCCGTAGTGTGGCCCCTTCCTTGATGGTACTTGCAATGGGCATTGGGATTCCATTTGGCGCTTTTTTCTTCAGGTTTTGGCTCTAGAAATGGCCCAATAGGTGTGATCAAGCCTTGAATGTAAAGGCGATCAAAGGCCGCATCATAAGTCATTCCTAAAGGAGTGTAAGTTCTTTTCTTCTTGGGCAATGGAGTATCAAGAGCTAACACTTCATTGATATCAACTTGGCTTATATTGTTGGTAGTATTTTCGTGCTTAGAAGACAAAGAAGAAGGATGGTCGTTCTTCTTGTTTTTCCAAGTGTTATTATTGTTACTACTAGTAGTCTTTATTAGCTCATCCTCGATATTGATGCCGATGTCGTATACAACTTCGAAAGTGTTCAGTGGAAGAAATTTGAGATATTCCCTATATTTATGAGTCAGATTTTCAATAAAGAGGCGAACTATCTCTCTTTCTTTGGGAGGATATACTAAGAGTGAAGTTGTTTCCCTCCACCTGTTCAGGTAAGCGGTGAAGCCTTCATTCTCTTTCTGTTTGAGAATGAAGAGTTCACGTTCAGAAGTTTTAGTTTGAATGTTACATTTGTAACGATTCATGAAACTGTCGGTGACATCTTGCCAAGTCGCAGTATGCTTGGCATCTAAGGAATAAAACCATTGTTGGCAAGCATGTTCTAAGGAGAGAGGGAACACCGTAGGGAAGAGTGTTACGTCCAATCCCTTAAGAGGCATGGTTGCAGAGAACGCCTTCAAATGGAATATTGGATTGTCAGTAGGCTTGAACTTTGGAATATCAGCAGTGGAGAACTTTTCAGGGAGTCTGTCCTTCACATCCAAAGGAGTGGGAGGTCGTTCCACATAAGTGAAATCCTCATAAATCTTACTCATTTGTTCCTTCAGTTTGTCAAGGGTGAAAACATTGACCTTGTTTTGTTCCATGGTAGTGACCCTAGTGGTAAGGGTTTGCATCATGGCAGACAGTGCCTCAATGGATTTGTTGATGTTCTCAATATCTTCTTTAGTGGCCATTGAAAGGTGATGAGTAACGGAGATGACAAAGTTCTCTTTGAATGCCTATTAGATCTGAGAGATTGTTGCGGTAATGGCTCGAACTGTATTGATCCATCCCTGTTCTTTGACCAAGTACTGTGAAATAAAATAATTCACTTAATTGTTTGACTCATTGCTCAAGATAGGAAAGGAAGGGAAAAAAATAGACATTTAAAAACAGGTGAGAAAACTCCACTCATTTTTTATTATGACGAAAAAAGGGTGCATGAACCTAATATACGATCATAAACGACCTGGTGCATGACTCGAGTCGGAACATAAAGAAAGTGTGTGGACTATACTTGACTCGTGAGTGACTAAGTGATGTTATAAGACTCGTGGTATGATCGTATGGCTAGACATGTGAACAATAACCAAAATGACTGACGCGAGGACCAAATTAACACGGAAGACTTGACTGGTGCTATTTTTTTTTTTTTTTTTTTTTGGAAATTCCACCGTGTCACGGTGGAAATTTGCCGTGAAACGGTAGAGTTTCTCGTGGCGCGGAAGCCCCCTTTTTTTTTTTTTTTTTTGCAGGTCCACCGTGCCATGGTGGACTGTGCCGTGACACGGTGGACAGTCCCGTGTCGCGGCAACCATTCCCGTGCCACGGTGGATGCTGACGTGGCACGGGAATTTTTTTATTTTTTTATTTTTTTATTTTTTTATTTTTTTGCAGGTCCACCGTGCCACGGTGGACTGTGTCGTGACACGGTGGACAGTCCCGTGTCGCGGCAACCATTCCCGTGCCACGGTGGATGCTGACGTGGCACGAGAATTTTTTTTTTTTTTTTTTTTTGCACGTCCACCGTGCCACGGTGGACTGTGCCGTGACACGGTGGACAGTCCCATGTCGCGGCAACCATTCCCGTGTCACGGTGGATGCTGCATGGCACGGGATTTTTTTTTTTTTTTTTTAAAAAAAATCCATAAATTCTACTTGTTTATTTTTAACGGAAGGATACCATCCGACTTACTCCGAAAAAAAACGACACAAAAACAAGACTTCCCTAAAATACGGTCAAAAAAGTGGTGCACGACTTAAAGCAAAAAAGTGTGTGAACACGACATGTGAGTGATTAAGTGAGGTTATAGACGCGTGTTTTGACCGTATAGCTAGACATGACACCAAACTGGACACAACATTCGTACAAAAAAAAAAAAAAAGACTGACAGGACACTTTCCTGGGCACCGTGTCACGGTGCAGACTGTCGTGACACGATGCAGTCTGTCGTCAGACGGTAGACAGCCCCGTGTCACGGCACTGTTTACCGTGGCGCGGCAGAACATGTCGTGACACGGTGCGTAGTTCCAGGTCAGTTTTGTGATTTTTCCAGATTTTAGCCGATTTTAGATCCGTACTAATTACCATGTGAGAGTAAAAACCCTCGGTCATGGGTTAAACAAAAGAGCAAACACATGAAGGTTAGCACCAAACAACCACATAGCATTTAGGCACTATGATGTAAAAAAGTTCGCAACCTAGAGTCAAGATCTATGTTCAACTATTGGTCAATCTTTGGGTGTCAAAAGGGTACCATGGTTAAGAGTTTGGACGCGTTAACAAGGCAGCCTCCCTTGAGGGTGTATGCCAATGGGCGGCTCCGCGAGTTCATGATGAAACCGAACTCGACTCCATGGTTTGGGTGGATTTAATAACTCGGATGAACCCTTATTGCCATGAACGTTTTTGGGTCGATAGAGATTAAATCCCCCGGGGCTAAGACGCATGTAGAACACATACGTTTTTTTCAGAAAAATCGAAGGAAGACGACTGTGAGGAAAGAAAATAAGCCACCGGACTGATTTTAGGACTGCCGTGGCACGACAGTCGGAAGATCTGACTGGTGCCCTGTTTTCCTTCCCGCACAACCAAGTTATCCAATTTTTCCTACGAGACAGACCTGAATGTGACGTTAAAACGTCTATGCATATGCAAAAATGCCAAATTAATCATAGGAATATTTTTTCAAGAATCTTTCAAGTCTCATCCACTCATCTTAATTAAATACCGATCACTCAAATCGATAAATAATTAAGAATCCTCCCCAGTGGAGTCGCCAAATTGTAGGCGTCGTTCGAAGTACGCCTACATTAAAGCATGTGGTGAATATGCTTGGCACTTATAGGAAGTAGGAATTGACATAATACGATTAAGAACAAGGAAAGTAGGGAGACGCCAACAAGTTTTTAAGGAACTTGTAAACCGTTCACGGATCATAAAAAGGCAACCATGATAAGGGACAACGATAGGCAACAACAATTGACCCGTGAAGGTTACACCCCATTCATAATCCATGAGATTACTAACTCCATATGGTTCGGAACCACGAAAGGAGGATCGGGGATGATGGTACGAAGTGAGTCATGGAGTCACATTCGCCCGTAGTGGCCACTACTCGATTCCTATATGGAAAAGCATTCCTGTGATCTCAAAGGCATACAAACAATAATTCAATTCGCTCCAAACTATTATTTAACTAAATTGGTTTAATATTAATGCACACATAATTCTAAAATATTGTGATCACTTCAATTAATAATAAGATTAAAAGGATCCTAAACCGGTTGTCCAAATTATCTTATTAGGCGTGATTTTCAATTACATATTCCCTTTAACATGCAATACGGTGATCAAAAATAGAATAACATTAATATTAAAACCAATTTAATCACAATTCCAACAACATAAAATCGTTAGAAAAATAATAGAAATAAAAGGAGCATGATCCTTACTTCGATTCTGTTTGTTTGCAACTACAAAATAATAAACGAG
The DNA here is from genome assembly GCA_024500155.1 of Chenopodium formosanum. NCBI lineage: Eukaryota > Viridiplantae > Streptophyta > Magnoliopsida > Caryophyllales > Amaranthaceae > Chenopodium > Chenopodium formosanum. The sequence continues at coordinate 47,143,455 of CM044865.1, forward strand.
TTAGTAACTTCAAGGAAATAATAAAACGATAACTAAATTAAAATAAATAAAATAAAGTTGATTTTGGGGCCAAACCCTCAAACAGTTCTACCTTTCACGCCTTGGTTTAAGGACAGAACCTCGAGTAAAATATGGACTCCTTTGAGTGCTTGAAGAAGGAATTTTGAAGTGAAAAGGGTAGGCTAGTGTTTAGGCTAAAGCATAGAAGAGAGAAAATAAAATAATAGAATTAATCTGTTCCCCGTTCATCAAAAATGAGGGGGTATTTATAGGGAAAATTTGTTGAGGGAGCACACGGAACCCTAAAATGATAAAAACCCTAAAAAAGTATCCTGTGACACGGTCAACCTGTACCGTGACACGGGAAGCTCCACTGTCAGACGACACTCTTTCCCGTGACACGTTACACTTTTGGCGTGACGCGGGAAATTTTCAGAAAACGGGATAGAAAACGCGTCAAGGGTTTACGCGGAAAAGACACGGAATGTCCCGTGTCACTGGAAATCCCACCGTCAAACGGGAAGGATTCCCGTGACACGGTAGGTACCTGCCGTGGCGTGGGAAATTCCTGCCCGTTTTTCCGTCTAAATACATTTTTAACCTTAATTTCCTTCGGCATTTTAAGTGCCGATTGATAATTTCGGGCCTTTTCTGACTTTTTATTATTTGGGCTAAAATAAGAAAATAATTAAATAAAAATAAAATAAAAGGTTTGGGCCAAAAATAAATAATAAAACAATAAAATAAAAAAGTTTGGGCTTAAAATTAATTAATAAGTTTGGGCTGAAATTAAAACTATGCTTTTACCAGACATCAAGACTAATCCATGGACTGTTCAAAAATATGAATTTAATAAAATACGATTTTTTAAGCACTCTAGGGATTAAATACTAAACCCGACCAATAGTGGCGGTGAAAGGTTGTTCATCATCGGGTTTGGTTTTGGGGAGACATTTTTAGGTGTCTACAAGACCTAACCAAGATCAAGGCGATCATGTCAATGCCACTGCCCAAAAACGAGAAAAAATTCGAGGATTTATTGGCCGGTTGCAATATATAAGTAGGTTCATATTGAAGTTAACAATGATATGCGAAACAATATTCAAGAAACTCAAAAAGGATGTGGCAGTAATATGGGACAACGAGTGTCAAAAAGCCTTTAAGAAGATCAAAGCCTATCTCGGAAATCCTCCCGTATTAACCCAGCGCTTCTAGGAATCCCTCTTAGGTTGTACTTAATAGTACCCAAGGAGACAATAGGGGCTATGCTTGCACAAGAAGTAGAAGGAAAAGAAAATGCAATCTACTACTAAGCAAGAAAATGCTCAAGTATGAAGTACGCTACACACCGCTTTAGAAATTGTGCCTCGCATTAGTGTGGGGCACAACCAAGCTAAGACATTACATAATCGTGCATACAGTCTTTGTAGTTTCTCGAATGGATCCACTGAAGTATCTGTTCGAAATGTCTACACTCAATGGGCGCATATCAAGGTGGAGAGTCAACTTAGCTCGATTGGATGTAAGATTCATGCCTCAAAAGGCTATCAAGGGATCTGTGATCTCGGACTTCCTAGCGGATTTCCCAATAGAAGATTCTACACCAGTACATGACAACGAGTTTCTAGATGAAGACTTGATGGTCATAGAATATGATACTTGGACTTTATACTTTGACGGATCCTCAAACCAAAAGGGATGTGGAGTTGGAGTACTATTAGTATCACCTAAAGAAGAGCACGTTCCAATCTCCATAAAGTTAGATTTCGACGTTACCAACAACACTGCTAAATACAAAGCATGCGTGGTAGGCCTCAAAACAGCTTTGGCATTGGGAGTAAAGAAGTTCCCAATACTCGGAGACTCTTCTTTGATTATCATCCAAATTTCCAAAAGATGGAAGGTAAGGAGTGAAAGTCTAGACCCTAGTTGGAAAAGGTAGAATACACCTATCTACCTAGAGAGGAAAACCAATTTGCTGATGCCTTGGCAAGACTAGCCTCAATGGTTTGGATTCCTACAAAAATCGAGCAAATGCCTTAAACCATAGAAAAAAAGACAAAAAACGGCTTACATTCAATCCATAGAAGATGAAGTGGTCCAAGATGAAGAAGAAGAAGAACTGTGGTATACAGATATACTCTATTACGTCACCAAAGGAGAATATCCTCCTCATGCTAACAAAAGAGCAAAACAAGCACTAAGACTTTTGGCTTCCCAATATGTACTCATAGACAAAGAGTTACATAAAAGGGTACCTAAGGGTTGAGCTCTCCTATGTGTAGGGAAAAAGGAAGCCCAAAGAGATATGAGGATAGTCCATGAAGGCATTTGTGGAACTCACGTTAATGGAAAAATGCTAGTCTAAAAGATAATGCGAGAAGGGTATTGTTGGACTACCATGAATAGGGATTGTCATCAATATATAAAAAGATTCCCTAAGTGCCAAATTTTCGCTAACTTACAACATGTTCCACCGTCTCTACTCTACACCTACACTTCACCATGGCCATTCTCTACATGGGGAATTAATATTATCGGCAAAATTACCCCTCTTAGGACAGGAGATCAAAGAATATATTCTAGTAGCAATTGATTACTTCACAAAGTGGGTTGAAGCACAGTCGTATGCTAAACTCACCGCAAAATATGTAGCACTCTTTATCGAAAGGAATATTATTTGTCGATATGGAGTCCCACATGTAATGATAAGTGACAATGGAACTCACTTTCAAGCAGAATGTGAAGAATTGATACAAAATTATGGAATTAAACATCATCACTCTTCCCCTTATAGACCTCAAGCAAATAGAGCAGTTGAGGCGGCTAATAAAAATCTAAAGACTTTTATCGAGAAAATGACAGAAAATTACAAGGATTGGCTTGACAAACTCCATTTCGCACTTTGGTGTTATCGCACATCAATTCGCACATCAACAGGAAATACGCCATTCTCCTTGGTTTATGGAATGGATCTCGTATAACCTGTAGAGCTAGAGATACCGTCTCTATGCATCACATTAGAAAGTAAACTCGATGAAGTTAAATGGAGTTGAGCAAGATATGAAGATCTAATTCTACTCGATGAAAAGCGACTAGAAGCTCTACATCATACCCAATGCTATCAAACCCGTATGGCTAGGCACTTTAATAAGAAGGTCAAGACAAGAAACATCAAAGTAGGAGACTTGGTGTTAAAAGCATTAAGGAAAAATGTTTGGGAAATTCTCAATGGTACTCTTAAGGTTTTTTATTTTCTCAACGGTACACACTAAAAAAAAAATTATCAATAGTAATCACTAATTAGTAAAAGTAATTCAATGGTAACATTAGTTAAGCATTTTGAAGAAATATTAACCATGGTAAATATTTTAAAAGGGAGGGAAAAGAGAAATGTCTAAAATACCTTTATTTAAAAAAACCCACCCACTTCTTCAATTCCCCTCCCCCACCCCAGCCCAGTCCCTGCCTACCCACGAGCCTGGCGTCAGCGCCTTTCTATTTTGCAGCACCACCGCCTTTATGACCACCTTGACCACCACCCCCATAAAACCCTAAGAAACTAATGCTATGTTGCTATAGTTCCAGCGTGCCTTGGTGCTCAACTGGCAAAAGTTCAGAGGAAATCTCATTATCATTGAACAAAGTTTAGAGGAAATCGCAAAATCACTCGAATGCGGGAAAAACCCTAGCATGACAGCTGCTGGAAACCGCCATTGAAGGAGATTAAAGGTTTTTTTAGGGTTTTTCTCTCTCCTCGAGATTTGATGTGGTGGCTGGCTAAGAATCGGGGAATGAGATATGAGGATTGTCGGCGCCAAGGAAAGGGAGGGAGGGGGTTGCTGGCCGCCGCTACCATGGAGAGGGTCGCCGGAGCCATAATTGAATTCATTAAGGTTCTATTCGACGACAAAAGGCCAAAAAGTTTACCCCTGTGAGTTCATAATCATTATAAAACGACATTGTATCAATCCAACCAGGTGTAGTAGAATTGGCGGCGAAGAATTTTCCGCCGAGGTCGGAGGATTTTGATTGGGAATCGAGAGAGTAGGAATTTGGCGTCATTGAGGAGAAAGAAAAAGATGAAAATGTCGGGTTTCTGGAAAATTGGAGAGAGAGTGAAGAAGAAGGGAAGGCTTAAGACCTAGAAAATGGTCGTCGCTGCAAGGGAAAGGGTTGTCGGCCGCCGTTGGCAGGGGAGGGGTGGCAAGGGGTTAGGGTTGGGGTGGTTGGGGTTTTTATTAATTTTTTATTTAGTTAATAGGGTTATATTAGTCATTTTACCTTTAGTTAACTAAGGTTAGGCTAATAATTATGGATTAATGTCATTAATGTTACCAATGAATTACTTTTACTAATTAGTGATTACTATTGATAATTTTTTTTTTAGTGTTTACCGTTGAGAAAATAAAAAACCTTAAGAGTACCATTGAGAACTTCCCAAAATGTTTTGGATCCAAGGGGAAAATTTAGGCCTAATTGGTCCGAACGATATATCTTCAAAACCATTCTCTCAGGAGGTGCGGCAAAACTAACTGATATGGATATCAATGAGTTCTCAAACATGACGAATCTTGACCAACATAAAAAGTACTACCCATAATTACTTGAGTAGGAAACTCAAGAGAGCTACGTTTGGCCTGATTCCTTAGGAAAGGATACGTAGGCAACCCTTTACAAGGTGCCACCACTTTAATTTTCACAAACCTCGCATCCCAGAAGCAATAACAATTCGACACAATAGTAGCGCCACAAAAGGAGTCTGTCGCCAGACGACAGACTGCAGCGCAAGGCAACAAAGCCTGTCGCCCGGCGACAAACAGCAACGTCTGGCGACAGACGAAAAACAGCGGCGCCGATTTTCTGCAAATATCTGGGCAAATTTCGGTGTATTTTGAAAAAAAATTTACTTCCATGCTTGAGAAAATTTCTGGAAAATAATTTAAGTTGTTTTCATTGCTTTAATAAATTAATTTTAAAAGTTGATTTAATTAATAAAGCTGAAATTGCATTAATAAAATAAAGTAAAAATTACATTATTGATGGAATTTAAATAAAAGTTTAATAAAATAAATTGACTTAAAATTTAAACTAGTGTAATAAATTGGAAGTTAAGGAATGCTTCAATATAATCTTTATTCTCTTTCTTTGCCCTCTTTCAATTTTTATCTGCATCCTCTTCATCATCCATGACTTTAGCTAGTAGGCATCCTTTAGAGGACCTAAATTCAATTTTAGAGTAAATGGTTTCTCCCTTAGCTAGGACCCCATGTTTCTTTTCTACCCAAACCTTCTTTTCAAGTGTCAGCTTTTCTTTTCCCTTTATCCTTAGTAGTGTCTTTCTTTTTAGGCATCACAGGTGTTTTAAATTCAAATTGTTCACCTAAGCGTTCTTTAACAGGAATAACCTTGTCACCTAGACGGTTCTTCACATTGGTTCTACTATGATTTTTCTTCATGTCCTTTGTAGACTTATTAAGAGGCCATTTCTTCACATCATTAGGCAAGGACGGAGGAACCTTTTGGGTAATCACTTCCCATAAAGGCCTATCACTCCAATATGTGTCAAATTTCTCTACTTCTTGTGAAATAGGGAATTCATTAGGACGATGGATATCCCTGAAAGGAATTGTTGGAAGTAAAGCGTACTGCCTTTTTACCCTGTAGGGATAATAAAAAGTCATCTTGGTTAAGCTTGGAAGACGACAGAAGGTTTGCTTGTTGACACCAACCATCTTCTTAATTTTCCACCATGGGACGACCCACTTGATAGCAAAGTTGCAAGAGGCAAAAACTTTACTCCACTCATGGCGACCAATCTTCGAGAAATGCTTCTTTCGCCTCACAAAACAATTTGGAGTTTATTTTTCAATGTTGTCAGGAGGACTAATTAGTTTTAGTCTCTCCATTAGCTATATTTGCAAAAAAAATAAAAAAATAAAACTTCAATGCAAATGATTAGTATCTGTTAGTCATAAATTAGTTTATTTAATCTTGACACAAGTTAAACAAACGGTTAGGAAAAACATATAGAGTACGCACAATGAATAATGCACAATTAGTCAAGTAGGCACAATCATGATGCAATGAGTTTGCAACCTAACCATGGCTCTAGCTCTCTAAAGTTTGGGATATGGGTTAGTCAATAGAGGGTCCATGGTTAATTGTCCAGATGCACCGTGCGGAATCCTAACCGTGAAGGGTTGGCGCGAGTGGATGAGACACCGCGAGTTAAAAAATCGCTTTCATGGCTTGGTGAATTCAACATTCTCGGATGTACCCTTTGTTGCTCAGAGCATTCAGTCAGGTAGATAGAGCATGAATTCCCAGAGGGTTATGTCCATATGTAGAACACATATGGGTTTCAGAAAAGTGAGAAAAACTCAATCAGGATGTAGGATCGAGCAAATAGTGCTAAAAACTGGTCAAAATTAGAATGCTTATTTTTGGCTCGGTATTGGAAGAACTTGGCGCCAACAAACAGAGGCCAGCGCCACAATTAGGCTTTAGCGTTTGGCAATAGAAGCTATCGCTTGGCGCTAACATCAAATTGATGGCGCTTGACTTTGTTCCCTAACGCTAGTTCCTACATGCCTCAGCAGCTTTTTGTGCTCGATAAAATTTTCCAGTTTCGCGCAGCATTATTTCGATCCTAGTTGTGAAATATATTCCTCAAATTTCCTATGTGTAAAAATCCTATGTTTTGAACTCATTATGGATGGTCTTTCCAATGAGATACTTAGAACTTTTCGAGTCTCATCCACTCCTTCTAAATCATTGCCGAAATAAATTTTAGGAATTAAAATAGAAATCCTCACCAGTGGAGTCGCCAAAAACTGTAGGGAATATTTCAAGCATTATCCCTAGCTTGAACCCCACTGTATTCATACACTAAATTACGGTGGTGTCTAAAAGAAAAGAAGATAGAGCAAAAGAGTTGCCAATAAGTTTTAGGAACTTGTAAACCGTTCACGAGGTGAAGGTTACACCCCTTAACGATCCAAGAGATCGTCAACTCCAATAGGTCTGGAACCATGACTGCTAGTTCGGGGATGAAGGTACAAAACCAACCTAAAAGAGATTAAACCTGCCCTAATAATAGGCCTTTACTTTATTCTATCGTAATCATGTGCGCTTTCTGAATAACATGCAATTAGGTTTACCCTAAACCTGTTTATCTATGTTGGTTGAAATTAATGCACAAACAAATCTATTATTGGCGATCACTTGAATTATAATCATATTAACCCTAAACAAGATTATTAATTATCTTATTAAGCGTGATTACAAGTACCAATTCCCTTTAAACATGCATAAAAGGCGTGATCAAGCAATATCAATAAATAAGCATCAACTAACATAATAAGAATAACGACAATAATTATAATAATTAATAATCATGATCATAATAATCATAATAAAAATAATAATAATAATCATGTTAAAGCATAATAGCAAGATCCTAGGCATGATACTAACAAGATTAATAATAAACCCTAGCATGTCACTAAACAATAAAAATCAAAACTTTAGCCCTAACATGATACTAACATGAATATTAGGAAAGAATATTGGAAGCATACTTTTAATCATACTTGATATTAGGAATTTTTGTTGTTACCCTAAACATGATACTAGGAAGATCAAAACACCCTAACATGACATTAGGAATCATAATAACAACCTAAACATGATTTCTATATCATAATATCAATAAAACAAATTAAAGCACTTACTTGGATGCCTCGTATCTCTTTCTAATAACAAACGCGTTAGTAACTTCAAGGAAATAATAATTAACAATTAAATTAAATAATTGAAATAGAGATTTGGGACCAAACCCTCAGAAATTAAACCTTTCACGTCAAGGGTGAAGGCAACTTCGAATTTGGCTAGGTGTTTCTTGGTCTTGTAAATGCAAAATTTTGTTTGTAAAAAAGGTTGGTTTAGAATAAGAGAGAGAGAGAGAGAGAAAGCTAAGAGAGAGAAGAGAATTAGAGAGTTGTTGATGAAAAACGGAGGTTTTAGGAGGCTATTTATAGAGAAAATTAGCCAAACGGATAGAAAAGCAAATCAGAGTTTCGATGAGGATAAAACAGACTAGCGCCAGGCGCCAAGCATTAGGGCCAGGCGCTAATATCTGTCGTCAAGCGCTAATTAATATTTTCACGCGTTTTTTTAATTCAGATAAAATTTAGCCGTACAGAAGGGCAAAATCGTATTTTCCTTAAAAACAATCTTTTATTCTGATTAAAACTCTAAAGAGTCAACCAAAGTCAATTTATCAATGCTAATTGAATTAGGAATGAAAAGAACCTTCTAGAAGAATCAAGAAGACTAAAATCAATTCTAATTGCATTAGGAATGATAAATCCATATTAGGCCCTTCTCTAGATCATTGGGCCGCATATAAGTACAAACCGGGCCCAGTTTAGTAATTTGGCCATAACTTCCTCATTATTCATCGAAAATGGGCTTATAATATATCGTTGGAAAGATCTTTTCAAGCCCTATCCAACTACACAATTATTGGACCCTTACTATGGACCAAACCAAACCGGATTGGCTATTTTCTTAAAATAGGTTTTCAAAAACAGAGAGAAGAGAAAAGAAATTACAATTATCCGCAACACTAGACTTTCCACACTTTCACTTCATTCGATTATGATTCGACGTGAAAGGTACTCATCACCGGGTTTGGTTTTGGCGAGACACAAATGGGTGTCTACAAGCGCAGACCACTGATCATGCTAAAATCCAGAGGGGTCACTGTCATCTCCCCCCAAGCAAAGTGAAAAGTGTTGGCAGTATCCCAAAAATACTCCAACAACGCGCGAACGAATGTCGCGCCACAACCCCGGGGGCTGCGAAACCCTACGATCGCCGATTAAAAATCTACTGAACAAGCAGATTTCCACAAGGCATTTGTGACAGGATCCCTCGTGATAATCCCATAAAGTCGAGAAATCAAATATCCAGCTCCAGAACCATGATGGTGAAGTGTGCCATCGACTATGCCGGCAAGTAGATGGTGAGAAACGTGGTTCTCACGGCAGAAAACCAACTCATCTGACGACTACGGAGGTGGAACCTTCCTACCCCTGCTCGAGGAAAGGACGAGGCTCGGTCTCTATGGCATCGTCGTCCATGCCCTCAGGAACTTTGGGAGTGTCCTCCCGAAAAGCCTGACGTCGGCCATGAGTGGAAAGATCGCGATCCCGTTGTTTAGGCATGCTATCACAAAAATAAAAATCTTAATACTTAGCATCATTTCCTAAGTTATTTGGTTATTTATTCAAAAGAAGCTTAATGGTTTTCTCAAGTCGCATTTTCAATTATACGCTAAATTTTTACCTCAAGGCTAAAAAATTAGCAAAATAATGGAATTATTTCTAGTAGTTAGTTTTCCATGACAAACTAATACTATGTTCTCCTAATGGCATGATACTATGTTCTCCTTGACAATGTAGTACATACACAAAACAAAACATGTCTCAAAATTGCACAAGAACGATGAATTGGCACATCATGGCATATTTTACAAAACCTACTACCAATATATCATCATTTCAAGTGCGAAAGAACAACATGAACAACAAGAACACCATTTCACACAAGTAGTACTAAAAAATGGTGATTTTCCCCATTCTTCATCAAATCACACAAACTTAGTCTCAAATTGCTCACAAACACACATACATCCATATACAAGTCAATTCATAGCAAGAATTTTGATGTGCAAGCTCAAAATTAAAAACCCCAATTTGATTTTTTTTTTTAGGGTTTTAATCAAATATGGAACTTACAACATGATTTGAGACAAAAATAAAAGGAAACTTACATGGATCCTTGTGGAGAATCGAAAATGAAGAAAATAGCAAAAAATTAAAGCAAAATTGATAAAGATTTGAGCTACAAAAGCTCAAAAAACCGTGAAGACAGCAGCACAACCGCCGCGACACCGGTTAGCAAAAGCCGTGACACGATGTTCAAGGCTCGTGTCACGGTGAATCTAGGATGTGGCAAAGCTCTAGTTAGCAGCGATGATCCTCAAACAGCAGCGGCGAGCAGTACCGGAGAAAAATAAAAAATAAAATAAAACAAACAAAACAGCAGCAGAACCACCGTGTCACAGTGACTGAAATCGTGACACGGCGAAGACAGACGTGTGTCGGTGCAGCAACGTCGTGGCACGGTACTCCAAGAAATTTAAAATAAAAAAATAGAGAAGAGAAAGAGTAGAAGAAGAAAGAAAATGGCAAAAAAGGTGAAGGGCAGATCGAATTTAAAGACAAAAAGTGACCGTTACATGACCCTGTTCCCGTTCCACGCTCAAGCGCAAGTAACGGTGTTCACGCGCGTGGCATGGTGTTGTGCACATGGCGCGTGGGCATTTTGAGCAAAAACTAAATCTCGCGACACGGAAAATACACTGTCTTACGGGATTGGTGCACCGTGTCGCTAGACATTTCCACGTGGTGCGGTACCCATTTTATTGTCCTGCACGCTCCTTGAAGTTGTCAGCGAATATTCCTGGCATTTTGACCAAAATTGCACGATTTTCCGCACAAATTGGACAATTAGTTTCTCAGTAAAATTACGCAAAAAATTCTAACTAACATTTAAAGGGAATCAAAATTACCGTTTTACCCCTAGCAAGCGTCAAAGTCAATTTGTCGATGTTTTAAACACCTAATATGGTCGGATAGTCGACTTGAAGGTGTGAATCATCTGCGGCCCACGTTCGGGGATAATTGAACCATCATACATTTGCAAATTTCAGCGATTATATCAGTTGTCGGTTTTCCTCAAGCATAGAAAACATTATACATGGATTTTTCTTCAAGTATAGAAAACCGCCAACTCGGCTTTCCTCAAGCATGGAAAGCGTTATCGGTGGATTTTTCTTCAAGCATAGAAAACCGCCAAGTCGGCTTTACTTAAGCATGGAAGGCATTATCCGTGGATTTCTTCAAGCATAGAATGACACCAAAATCATATGTCACTTTCCTAAGGCATGGAAAGTATCATCCGGTAGATTTCTTCTGGCTTATAAAGCTACCAAATTCATCCGTAGGCTTTCCTCAAGCATGGAAAGCATTTCAACGAACGTCATCCGATGGATTCCTTCAAGCATAGGAAGCTGCAAAACTCATTTGTAACCGATACACTGGTGCCATATATGTATTATATCCCCTTACTCTTTTATCTTTGGAATTAACATTCTTCTGCAGGTATCGGTGTAAACATAGTGATTTAGGATCACAAACATCTTAAATCATTCTCCGTCCCTATTGGCTACTTTGACTATAGTTTTTGAAACTGACGTTTCTACAAACTCAGTCAAAGTTGGGGCTTCTGTAGACATCTAAAAATTTCTCCCCAAAACCAAACCCGATGATGAACAATCTTTCACCGACACTATTGGTTAGGTTCAGTATTTAATCCCGAGAGTGCTTAAATAATCGTATTTAATTAAATTCAATTTTTGAATAGTCCATGGATCAGTCTTGATGTTTAGTCGAAGCATAGTTTTTTTTTAATTTCAGCCCAAAACTTTTTTATTTTATTGTTTTATTATTTATTTTGCCCCAAACCTTTTATTTATTATTTATTTTAGCCCAAATAATAATAATAAATCAGAAATGGACCAAAATTATCAATCGCCACTTAAAATACTGAGCGAAATTAAGGTTATAAATTAATTTAGACGGAAAAAAAGGACTACAGATTCCCGCGTCACGACATTTGTCCACCGTGTCACGGGAAACTGCCCCGTCTAACGGTGGGATTCCCCGTGACACAGGGCACCTGCTGTGACACGGGGGGTTCTGTGCCCTTTCTGCGTAAACCCTTAATGCGTTTTGTTTCCCGTTCACTAAATATTTCTCACGTCACACAGCAGTTCACCGTGTCACGGGAATGTTCCCCGTCTGACGGTGGGATTTCCCGTGTCATGGTGCACTTTTTCGTGTCGCGATACATTTTTTAGGGTTTTTATCTTTTTAGAGTTTCGTGTGTTCCCTCAGCACATTTTTTCTATAAATAACCCCTCATTTCTAATGTACAGGACATCAATTAATTCTCTATTTTTCTCTATTCTATGATCTGGCCTAAACACTAGCCTACCCTTCTTCTTTCAAAATTCCTTCTTCAAGCATTCCAAGGAGTCCATACTTTACTCGTGATTTTGTCCTTAAGCCAAGGCGTGAAAGGTAAAACTGTTTGAGGGTTTGGCCCTAAATCAACTCTATTTAATTTAATATAATTTAATTATTATTTTATTATTATTTCCTTGAAGTTACTAACTCGTTTATTATTTTATAGTTGCAAGCAAACAGAATCAAAGTAAGAAATATGTTCCTTTTATTTCTATTATTTTTCTAACGATTTTATATTGTTGGAATTATTGTTAAATTGCTTCCAATATTGATGTTTATTCTATTATTTATTGATCACCGTATTGCATGTTTAAAAAGAATATGTAATTGAAAATCACGCCTAATAAGATCATTTGGACAACCGGTTTAGGATCCTTTTTAATCTTGTTATTAAATCAAGTGATCACAATCTATTAGAATTATATGTTGCATTAATATTAAACCAATTTAGGTCAATAATAGTTTGGAGCAAATTGAATCTCTGTTTGTATGCCTTTGAGATAGCAGGAATCATTTTTTCGCTATAAGAATCGAGTAGAGGCCAATATGGGCGAATGTGACTCCATGACTCATTTCGTACCATCCTCCCCGATCCTCCTTTCGTGGTTCCGAACCATATGGAGTTAGTAATCTCATGGATTATGAATGGGGTGTAACCTTCACGGGTCAATCGTTGTTGCCTATCGTTGTCCCATATTCGTGGTTGCCTTTAATGATCCGTGAACAGTTTACAAGTTCCTTAAAAACTTGTTGGCGGCTCCCTACTTTCCTTGTCCCTAATGGTATTATGTCAATTCCCACTTCCTATGAGTGCCAAACATATTCACAACTTGCTTTAACGTAGGCGCACTTCGAACGACGCCTAGACTCATACTTGTGAACGTTACTTTCATGCAACGATACTTCACGAGGACTATCGTTATAGCGTGGAACTACTTATTCAAGTCCATATTGTCGCATCAATCGAGAAGGAAAATAAAAAGTCAGCCTTGAGATACTAGGAACGCGACAATACGGAGTATCATTCGTACCAACCATCCTAGTAAGCCTCCACCAAGGCACAACCCAACAATTGGAAAATTCCCTCTTCGCAAAGAAATTCTTCCAATCTTCATACGACATGTTCACAGAGTAATTCTTCTTCTTGTGGACTAGATCATTGGGACCATATTATTCAATATCATCGGGGGCTTCAAAAAGTTCTAAACGCTCCATCAACCAAATCTGCAAAATAAAAAACAAAAAAGAAAAAAATCATTCGAAGAATTCAAAAAAAAAAAAAGAAAATGCAAAAATCCACCGTGACACGACAGGTTTCACCGTGTCACGGCAGACATGCACCGTGACATGGTGCCTATTTTGTGTCACGGGAGCTACTCAGAGCGCGTTTTTACCTGCAACAGTACAAGAGAGCCCTTCCTAACGGCATTCTGGTCATCTTTTTCTTCGTTAAGGCCGCGCAAAGTTTCTCCAAGGCACGTAGGCATAGGAGATCTCCCAGATTCAACATGTTCAAGCACAGACGCTAGACAAGCATGTCCTACCCTACTGTTTGAAAAAAAAAACTTGCTAAACATGCAAAAAGTATAAGCCCTTCAACGGTATACATGATAAGACTCAGAGACAGGGCAATTGAAATACAAATTTGCAAGTTTTTATATGTCTACCTCAGTGCCACACACAATTCTATTTAAATCTGGATCTGTCGGATTTAGATGGCGTTAGAAGTCTTGGTGAAAATACTCACGTAGGATAGGCATGACAATAAGATTTCTGCTAGGAAACCCAAAGATGGTACCGAATTCCTCCGGCAGAAGACAGATTTCATCGTAATCAAATTTTAAATAATGTGTTTCTGGACTCTAATAGTCTAATGATGCCCTAAGAAAGTCATGTTCAATCGCTAAATGTCTCAGGGCTAATAAGCCCCTGACATGAAACAATTCCAACTCTCTTTTGTCAGCATTGGTCAAAGAATAAGACCAGTTGCGCAATGTATTATCAAAATTCTGAGACATTATTATTGAAATATTAAATTCTAATTATTATATAATTCGTAATTATGCATATCACAAATATACTGGTCCTATATTTTATAGCAAAAACGCTCGGAAATACTCAGAATCTATCTTTCTATACGCATAAACCACACCGTTGCAGAATACGCGCACCGTGACATAGGAATTTCCACCGTGTCACGGGAATTTATGCCGTGAAACGACAACTTTTGCCGTGACGCGGTGTACAGTGACGTGTCGCGGTGCCCACGCGTTTTCGTTTATTATCCATTACCTATGTTTATCCGGATTTCTATTGTTTTGTCTTCACCATTTATCTTTTAATTATGTTTTTCGAGAGTTTCAGTCCTAATAAAATTCTCAGTTTTTTTTTAATATTTATTTTTCTTATTATTTTATTTTATTATTTTTTTAACTATTTCTATTTATCTTTATTATCTATTATTTTATTTTATTATTTATTATTTTATTATTTATTATTTATTTATTCTTATTTCTATTATTATTATTTTTTTGTTTTTTTCTTCTTTTGGGAAAATTGTAAAACTTGTCCCATTTCCATGCTTATTTTCATTTTTCCTTCTTATTTTGGAGGAGTTGTAAAACTTATCCCTTTTTTCTTTTTTTTTTTCTTTTTATTTCTTTTTTTCTTTTGGGGAAGGTTGGTACCCTCCACTTACGTTTTATTTGTTTGCGTCATTAATAAATACACAATCACACACAATGAGTCTCAAGCACACACTAATACACACCAATAAATACATAAACTGTGAATAAGGTACAAAATGAGTCATGATGCATAAGCAGCGTCAAGTGTCACCAACTAAAGTACAGATAAAGACCCTCGGTCAAAAATCTGTAGAAATAGAAGAGTGAGGATCAGTGTCATCGCCAACCTATGAATAAAATTCGCAAAAGAAAATCATACCTCAGGAAGACGGGGTGGAGGAGCCAAGGAGGGAAGCAAGCCCTGCGAATAATCGCCCTCCATACGCACAAGCTCCTGCCAAGGAAAAAGTGTAGCACTCTCCTCTGTTTATCAACTCCCTAAGTAAGCGTGAGTCCAGCATCGAATCCAGTGGAGACAAGGGCACCACGAAACGATCACCACTGTGCTGACGAACAACATCCTCCCCAAGATACAAGAAAAAGTGTCCATTACCAACAAAAACAGTGCGGTACGCCAAAAGCTGCAAAGCCTCGGGAAGATTAGTCATCCCAGCCCAAGGTCGATACTGGATATCAATAGCAACCTAAAAACCATAAAAATTTGTAATGAGACGTCGAAAATAACATCAAGGTAAAGAATAACATGCTACAAAATTCTTACACCAACAGAAGAGGTGCCTCGGCATAGCAGCCCGCGTAGCGCAGGGACAGACCCCACTCATGACTCGCCTCGGTCACGCTAGCTGGCTTCGATAGGGAAGTCATGGATCGCTCCACGACGCCGCCGTGGGGCCATTCCCTAAAAGTACTCGTAGAACCATAGCTGCAACGAAAAGTAATCTGTGAGCATAATGAGTCGAACAGATTAAAACAAAACAAGAAAAGGAAAGAACGTCACCTCTACGACTCTCCATAAACCGTAGACAATGACAGAGGCCTGGTCATTCAGCTGCCTACAGCCATGACGTAGCGACAAGAGAAGATCGGCATATCCAAGGCTTGCCCAACTAAAGGATCCTATGTCACTAATCCTGACCAAAGAAGGAAGGTAGCAAACGAGCGCACGCGAACTCCTATCAGGAGAAAGAGTCTTGGAAATGAGAATCAAAATGATGATTCGCACTCGCTGCTCAAGTGATGTCTCATCCATTTCAAAGCCACGGGCCACAACAGAAGCCAACTTTGATCGCCGCTCCTAGGACCACCTCGAGACACCGGCTGAGTCCTGATGTGCTGAACGATTGAATCTAACAAACGGCTGCCTCAGCCGCCCCCCAAGAAAGATCAGACATCTGCTGTACGACCCGGTCGGTGAAGCGTAGACCACTGATCATGCTAAAATCCAGAGGGGTCACTGTCATCTCCCCCCCAAGCAAAGTGAAAAGTGTTGGTAGGATCCCAAAAATACTCCAACAACGCGCGAACGACAGTCGTGCCACAACCCCGGGGGTTGCGAAAACCTACAATCGCCGAATAAAAATCCACTAAACTAGCAGATTCCCACAAGGCATTCGTAACAGGATCCCTCGTGATCATCCCATAAAGTCGAGGAATCAAATCTCCAGCTCCGGAACCATGATGGCGAAGCGTGCCATCGACTATGCCGGCAAGTGGACGGTGAGAAATGTGGTTCTCACGACAGAAAACCAACTCATCTGACGACCACGGAGGTGGAACCCAACTGCCCCTACTCGAAGAAGGGCGAGGCTCGGTATTTAGGGCATCATCGTCCATGCCCTCAGGAACTGTGGGAGTGTCCTCCCAAAAAGCCTGACGCCGACCACGAGTAGAAATGTCTCAATCTCGTTGTCTAGGCATGCTATTATGTTTAAACAAAATAAAAATCTAAATACTTAGCATCATTTTCTAGGTTATTTGGTTATTTATTCAAAAACAGCTTAACAAGTATCTCAAGTTGCATTTTCTATTCTACGCTAAATTTTTACCTCAAGGCTAAAAATTAGCAAAATAATAGAACTGTTACTAGTATTTAATTTCTCCATGAAAAACTAATAATACAGTTCTCCTAGCCGCATGATACTATGTTCTCCATGACAACATAATACAAACACAAAAAAAAGCACGTTTTGAAATTGCACAAAAATAATAGATCGACACATCATGGCATATTTTACAAGATCTACAACCAATATATCATCAGTACAAGTGCAAAGGAACGACAAAAATAACAAGAACACCATTTCACAAAAGTAGTACCAAAACAGGGGGATTTGCTTAATTCTTCACCAAATCGTACAATTTTTGTCTCAAATCGCGCACAAACACACATACATACATCTACAAGCTAATTCATGGCAAGAATTTCAACATAAAACCTCAAAATCAAAAATCCCCAAATTGTTTTTTTTTTCAAGGGTTTTTTTATGAAAACTACTCAAATTGAAGCAAAATTCGAGACGAAAAGCAAGAGAACTTACATGGACCTTCGTAGGAATTCAAAAATAAGTAAGATTGCAGAAATTTGAGTGAATTTGGTGAAGATTTGAGCTCCAAAAGGCTCGAGAAATCGCAGAACTGTGCAACAACCACCGTGACGCGGTGGCCTAACGCCGAGACACGGTAAAGATTTCCCGTGTCACGGTGAAACAACAGCAACAGCGGAGCTCAGGCAGCAACAGCTAGAAGAAGCAGAGTTCAGTCAGCGAACAGCAGATGCGAGTAGCAGCGGCGAATTCAAGGCAAAACCGATATGTCGCAATCAAAGCCGTCGTGACACGTTCACATATGCCGCGATGCAGAGATCTAGAACGTGCACCGTTACTCTAATCGTGGCACTGTATACCGTGAAACTGCAAAATAAAAAAGGGACGCCGAAAAGAGAGAGAGAGCAAAAGAAGAAAGAAAATGGTGAAATGAAATGAAGATGTGGTTGCTAAAATTTAAAGCCCAAAAGTGACCGTTATGTGGCTCCGTTCCCGTGCCACGTGTCCCGTTACCGAGTAACGGCTTTTTTGCACGGGCCACGCAGAGGTTATCGAGGCGCGTGGAAATTTCAGCAAGAGAAATTTCCCGCAACACGGGGCTATTTACCGTGTGACGTGATCTGCCACCGTGTCGCGGGATTATTCCCCGTGGCGCGGTGCTGACCTGTGTGTCCTGCACGCTTCTTAAATTTCCTTGCTATATTTTCATCTTTTGAACAGTTCAAATTATTTTCCGCAACTTTTTGACAGTTATTTTCTCACTAAAAGTGTGTGGAAAATTCTAACTGATATTTAAAGAGGACTAAAATTACCATTTTACCCCTAGTAGCAGAAAAGTCAATTTTTCGACATTTTAAACACCTAATATGGTCGAATAGTCCACTTGAAGGTAAATCATCTACGGCCCACGTTCGGGGATAATCTAACCACTATCATTTCAGAGCAAGGTTCTCAATACATAGAGACTTGTAATTTCAGTAGATAAATTTTTCCTCAAGCATGGAAAAATTGTCAGTCGTTGTCACCTCTCAGCACACGAAGAAGTCAACGATTATATCATTATTCGAATTTCCTCAAGCATGGAAAGTATTCATTTGTCGACTTTCCTCAAGCATGGAAAGTATTCATTTGTCGGCTTTCCTCAAGCATGGAAAGTATTTATCTGTCTGTTTTCCTCAACAAGGAAAGCGTTATCGATGGAATTCTTCAAGCATAGAATGACACCAAAATCATGCGTCGACTTTCCTCAAGCATGGAAAGTATCATCCAGTAGGTTTCTTCAGGCTTAGAAAGCTACCAAATTCATCAGTCAGCTTTCCTCAGGCATGGAATGCATTTCAAAACGAACGTCATCCGGTGGATTTCTCCAAGCATAGGAAGCTACCAAACTCATTTGTCACCGATACACTGGTGCCAGATATGTATTCTATCTCTTTACTCTTTTATTTGTGGAACTAACATTTTTCTTTAGATATCGGCGTAGACAGAGTGATTTAGGATAGCAGAACGTCCTAAATTATTCTCGGTCCCTATCGACTACTTTGACTATCGTTTTTGAAACTGACGTTTCTACAAACTCAGTCAAAGTGGGGGCTTCTGTAGACACCTAAAAATGTCTCCCCAAAACTAAACCCGATGATGAACAACCTTTCACCGCCATTATTGGTCGGGTTCAGTATTTAATCCCGACAGTGCTTAAAAAAATCATATTTAATTAAATACAATTTTTGAATAGTCCAAGGATCAGTCTTGATGTTTAGTCAAAGTATAGTTTCAGCCCAAACCTTTTTTTTATTGTTTTATTATTTATTTTGGCCCAAACCTTTTATTTATTTAATTTATTATTTATTTTATCCCAAATAATAATAATAAATCATAAATGGCCCGAAATTATCAATCGGCACTTAAAAATGCGGAACGAAATTAGGGTGAAAAATGAATTTAGACGGAAAAACGGACTACAGACTCTCGCGTCACGGCATTTGTCCACCGTGTCATGGGAAACTGCCCCGTCTGACGGTGGGATTCCCCGTGACACAGTGCACCTACTGTGACACGGGGAATTCCGTGTCCTTTCCGCGTAAACCTTTCACGTGTTTTATTCCCCGTACACTAAAATATTTCCCGCGTCACGCAACTGTTCACCGTGTCACGGGAATGTTCCCTGTCTGACGGTGGAATTTCCCGTCGCGGTGCATTTTTTAGGGTTTTTATCTTTTTAAGGTTTCGTGTGTTCCCTCAGCACATTTTTTCTATAAATACCCCCTCAATTCTGATATACGGGGAATCAATTAATTCTCTATTTTTCTCTCCTCTATGCTCTATCTTAAACACAAGCCTACCCTTCTTCTTTCAAAAATCCTTCTTCAATAACTCCAAGGAGTCTATACTTTACTCAAGGTTCTGTCCTTAAGCCAAGGCGTGAAAGGTAGAACTGTTTTGGGTTTTGCCCCAAATCAACTCTATTTGATTTAATTTAATTTAATTATTGTTTTATTATTATTTCCTTGAAGTTACTAACTCGTTTATTATTTTATTGTTGCAAGAAAACAGAATCAAAGTAAGAATTATGTTCCTTTTATTTCTATTGTTTTTCTAACGATTTTATATTGTTGGATTTATTGTTTAATTGCTTCCAATGTAAATATCAATTCTATTATTTATTGATCACCATATTGCATGTTTAAAGGGAATATGTAATTGAAAATCACGCTTAATAAGATAATTTGGACGACCGGTTTAGGTTCCTTTTTAATCTAGCTATTTAATTCAAGTGATCATAAATATTTTACAATTATGTGTTGCATTAATATTTAACCAATTTAGCCTAATAATAGTTTGGAGCAAATTAAATATATTTTTCGTATTATCATCCCCGATCCTCCTTTTTGTGGTTCCGAATCATATGGAGTTAGTAATCTCATGGATTATGAATAGGGTGTAACCTTCACGGGTCAATAGTTGTCGCCTTCATTGTCCCTTTATCGTGGTTGCCTTTTATGATCTGTGAACAGTTTACAAGTTCCTTAAAAACTTGTTGGCGGCTCCCTACTTTATTTGTCCCTAATCGTATATGTCAATTCCCACTTCCTATGAGTTCCAAGCATATTCACACATGCTTTGAAGTAGACGCACTTCGAGCGGCGCCTACACTTGATATATCTTATTTATTGCTTGATCACACCTTTTATGCATGTTTAAAGGGAATTTTTACTTGTAATCACGCTTAATAAGATAATTAATAATCTTGTTTAGGGTTAATATAATTATAATTCAAGTGATTGCCAATAATAGTTTATTTGTGCATTAATATTCAACCAACATAGATAAACAGGTTTAGGGTTAACATATTGATTGCATGTTAGTCAGAAAGCGCACATGAATACAAGAAGAATAAAGTAGAGGCCTATTATTAGGGCAGGTTCAATCTCTTTTAGGTTGGATTTGTACCTTTATCCCCGAACTACCAGTCATGGTTCCAGACTTATTGGATTTGACGATCTCCTGGATCGTTAAGGGGTGTAACCTTCACCTCGTGAACGGTTACAAGTTCCTAAAACTTGTTGGCGACTCTTTTGCTCTATCTTCTTTCCCTTTGGACGCCACCGTACTTTAGTGTATGATCTCAGTGGGGTTCAAGTTTGGGGTAATGCTTGAAATATTCCCTACATTTTTTGGCGACTCCACTGGGGAGGATTTCTATTTTAATTCCTGAAATTTATTTTGGCAATGATTTAGAATGAGTGGATGAGACTCGAAAAGTTCTAAGTATTTCATGTGCATAATTTTGATTAACCTTATTGTCATATGCATAAAAAATATCTCATTGGAAAGACCATCCGTAATGAGTTAAAGATAGGATTTTTAGACGTAGGAAATTTGAGTTTTTCTCATTTTTCTAGAAACCCATAAGTGTTCTACATATGGACATAATCCTCTGGGAATTCATGCTTTATCTACCTGATCGAACGCTCTGTGTAACAAAGGGTACATCCGAGAATGATGAATTCACCAAACCATGGAAGCGAGTTTTTAACTCGCGGTGTCCCATTCACTCGCGCCATCCCTTCAAAAGGTAAGGCTTCCGCGCGGTGCATCCGGACAATTAATCATGGACCCTCTTTGACTAACCCATATCCTGAACTTAAGAGAACTAGAGCCATGGTTCGGTTGCAAACTCATTGCATCATATTGTGCCTACTTGACTAATTGTGCATTATTTGTTGTGCATACTCTTTGTGTTTTTCCTAACCGTTTGTTTGACTTGTGTTTAAGATTAAATAAACTGGTTAATGACTAAAAGGACTTTGCCTAATTAATTAATTAATTAATTAATTTGAGTAATTTAAGTCTAATAATTTAATCAGAATTGACTTAGTACGACTTTAGGCATACCCTTTAAAGTAATAATACCGAAAGCAGTCCCAGATCAATGTTCCAGCAATGGCGCCGCGATTTGGACTGCAGCGCCACACTGTATTGTGCACGCCTGGCGACAACTCTGTCGTCTGGCGCTACATTACAAAGTGCGGCGACAGTCCTGTTGCTTTGACAACAGTTCGATATATTGCTCGAGTCATCGCTATTTGTCTAATTAAACAGTTTGCTAATCAATTCGATTATTTTGTTAAAAATAATATCTTGTTAAATCCTTAATTAAGTCTAGGCACCAAGTCCCATGGTATTACACAAGAGTCAAAGCATGTCACTTGCACTCACAATATAATGCACACACTAATATGTATGTACACTTTGGCCATGTCAAGAAAGTCTTGTATGCGCGTCTTTTCCGTCATTCGAGTGGGGGGATCCAATCTATTCCCATTCTCTTCCACATTTTCTTCCATGTTGAATAGAGCTTAAGTCAAAAGAAATAATAAAAAAGAGAAAACTTACTCCTAACTTCCTTTTCCTAGGCATTTGATCAAGGAGAGAAGACCACTTAACCAAGACAACACTTTTGATAAAGCATCACTTTTCACAAAAAGAGTTGTAATAATGGCTAGTGAAAAAGAAATTTTCTTAAGTAATACTAGTAGTCTAGAAGAGGATGTTCAGGAATTACGAAATACCGTTGTCACGCTTATGGGGGCAATAGAAGGATTAAGAGATTGGATAATGGTTATCGAACAACGTTCTCATTATCAACACCATAGAGTCCATGATCACACTAGCAAAGGATGCTTCATCCTCAAAGATTGCGTTCAAGACCTCATTAATTCAAGTCTCCTCCATGTTCCTCCAGGCAACAAAAAGGCCAAGATTAGTAACGATAACAACAGTGGCTGGAAAGGAAAGAAGAACGACTATCCTTCTTCTTCCGAAAACACCTACTCTAGTAACAGTGTTGGTACTTACGACCATAATGAAATCTTAGACATGGATAATCGAGGCTTTAGAAAGCAACTAAGAAAGGATTTCACCCCTATTGGAATTAGCTACGATGCTGCTTTCGATCAACTCCATGCAAAGGGACTCATTACTCCTATTGGACCCATTCAAGATCCCCCACCTGAGAAGAGATTGCCTAGTTGGAACCAAAATGTACATTGCAAGTACCATCAAGTTAGGGGTCATACTACTGAGAGATGTTGGAAGCTAAAGGAAGCAATACAATATTTGATCGACAATAACGGGCTTCCAATACCTCCAGTCAGCAAGAACACCAAGTGACGATAAGCCAAGGGATAAGAGGTAAGCTTCAACGATAAGATTTCATGATCTTTTTTCTATTTTTTTTATTTACTCTTTCCCCAATAAGTCTAGCATAGGCACCTTTATATTCTCCTTAGATTTATTTTGTAGGATAATTATTTCTTTTCCTTTAATAAAATGAGCATTTATTTTATTGCATATGATCATTTCATTGCATTGAAAAAAAAAATCATTGTCGAACTAAGCACAAGGTATACCAATTATTTGAGGAACCCTTGTAGCCATATCATATCACCTTTCACCATTCAAATATGCAATCCGTTTTTGGTAAACCACTTTGAGCCTCGTCTAACGATAGACTTTTCATTTTCAACCCATATATACCTAACTTTGGGATGGGATTGTGTGCAACTTATGCAATTTTCAATTTCATAAAAAGCTTGAGTGACTTCAATAGATTAAAATAGCAAAAAATAAGCAAATAGATAAATAAATAAAAGTGTACAAAAGGGCAAGTATTCCAATGTCTTTGACATGAACATGTCTTTGATATGAATACATCTCAGATTGCAGCTCTTATCGAGTGCTCGGTACCGTGCCTGAGAAACATATATGTCAAGTGAGTGATAGACCGCATGATGGGATTGCCCACACTTATTAAAGAAAAATAAATAAAGCAAAAAAAAAAAAAAAAAAAAAAAAAAAAAAAAAAAAGAGAGCTCAAAAGTGAGAAACCTCAAGCATGAAAATACAAATATTCAAAAGCAAAGTTGCACACCTTGGGGGCTTATCTAGGGTCTTGAGCCTTTTATCCCCTTCTTTTTCAACCTTTAGCCTAACCACATTACAACCCTTAAAAAGACCTTTTTTAGGTAAACACACACTTGTGCGAGGTTTGGCTAGAGCTACGTTCGGCCTGATTCCTAACGGATACGTAGGCAACCTCACAAAGAGGTGCGGCCGTAATAAAAATGCATTTACATTCATATCAAGGGATCCCCTATGCTCATTCCTATTTACTTAGAGCTAGACTTGGGGGCTTGATCCTTATATCATTAGCTTACCCAGCCTAAGAGTCACCATCATTTGACTCTTTTCAATATATTTTCCACACACTTAGCCCTTGCAGCCTAACCTTAGTGTCACTTTCACACACTGCACAGATACATGACCAAATAGTCTTCCCCTTAGCAACCCTCTATCATGAAATCATAATACGACATTGAAGCATGCCTTGTCATATCAAAATATCTCACCACTTTTAATCGTTATCGCATCACGAAGAATGAAGTGCTTAGCCTCTGTGCCTAAGTTACCTACATACTTTCATTATTGAGCCAACTAGGATAGCCTAGGATGAATTAACCTTTGCACCTTGAGAGACAACGATTAACGGATTAAGCTCATTAAACATGCACCTTCAAAAACTTCTTCCTTTTTGTGACTTTCTTTTTTGGAAAAAGTCGGTACCCTCCACAAAAACAATGACGGAAATTAATTTGCTTTTATGAGCACACACGAGTCATGTACGTTGATTCATGTCGTGTCATATCATCTCGAGTTTAGTCTAACGCATGTGTTAAACACTTTGAGTCGAGTCATGACAAGTCATATGTGCTAAAACACACTGAGTGTTAATTGAGCCTTAGGACAACCCTAAGATAAATAAAGAGATGAGCATAGTTCTATAGTCAAAAATATAAATACAGGTACAATCCAAGGATCAAATGAGTAAGAATATTCTTGGATTTTGAAAAACCGCAAATATAAATGCATGAGATTCTTCTAGAGATAAGAGGGGGTTAAGCAAAACTTAAAAATTAGAGATGAAGAGCTTTAATTTAAGCAGATTTGGTTGAAAGGAAACAACCAAGTTAAAGGTATGGAGCGAAACCAGGCAATGAACAGTAGCAGCATAAGGAAAGAGGATTTATCTGAAAATCCCGAGTGCAATGTCTGGCGACGAGCAAAAAGCCCGACGACAAGTCCTTCCAGCAAGCGCTAGTACGGCGACAAAATGTGTGGCCCTGTAATATGGTTATATGGACCTCGTGCAGCAGTTTGGGTTCCTTGGTATGCTAGTTAGCCCCTCTAAGCAACTTGACATGATCTAGTAATCTACTCGGTTACAATCACATTAAGTGATCGACCTGATAAATGATCGTCTCAGTTAGCTTAAAGCGCCTAAGCATTGGCTCATCGGAGGCCCCGACATAATGGTTTATAAAAAGCAGATGCACCGATATTATGGTTCACAAGCAACAAAGGCGCCAACGTATTGGCATAACGGGAGAAAAAGTTCAAGCGAACTTTTAAGGATTGACAAGCGGTTACCTTCGGTAATTTTCTTCGGAATATTATCGCAACAACTAGAGATGAATTCAAGCGAAGATATCTTTGACAGCATTCCCTAGCTTGCGGAGGGTTGTCACAAAGAACTGGAGGTGATTTCAAGCGAAGTTATCTTCGATCATATTCCCTGGATTGCGGAAGATGGTCACAAAGCACTAGAAGGTCGTTTCAGGAGAAGCAATCTTCGATAGGGTTCTCTAGCTTGTAGAAGTCTATCACGACGGAATTGGAGGCAGTTACAGGCGTAGCACTCTTCAGGCGGTATTCTCTAGCTTGCAGAAGATCGTCAACACAAACAACAGGATCGCATTCCCTAGCTTGCGGAAGGTTGTCACAACAACAGCAAATGCAGCAACAAACGGTTACCTTCAGAGATGTGTGCTCAATGGTGCAAGATACGCGTTTTTTAACTCTTTTATCTGTTTAACTAATGCTAGTTTTGCAGGTATCGGCATTAGAAGAATGATTTAGGATCGCGGAACGTTCTGAATCATTCTCCGTCCCTATTAATACTTTGACTTTTGTCTTTGAAACTTGTGTTTCTCCAAACTCAGTCGAAGTAGGGGCTTGTATAGACACCCATTTGTGTCTCCCCAAAACCAAACCCAATGATGACTACCTTTCACATAGAATCGTAATCGAATGAAATGAAAGTGTGGAAAGTCTAGTGTTGCGGTTAGTTTTTATTTCTTTTCTTTCTCTCTGTTTTTTGAAAACCTATTTTAAGAAAACAGCCAATCCTGTTTGGTTTGGTCCATGGAAAGGGTCCAATAATGATGTAGTTGGATCGGGTTTGAAAAGAGCTTTCCAACGATATATTATAAGCCTAATTCCGATGAATAATGAGGAAGTTATGGCCAAATTACTAAACTAGGCCCAGTTTGATATTTATATGCGACCCGATGATCTAGAAGAGGGCCTAATATTGATTTATCATTCCTAATGCAATTAGAATTGATTTTAGTCTTCTAGGTTCTTCTAGAAGTTTCTTTTCATTCCTAATTTAATTAGCATTAATAAATTAACTATAGTTGACTTTTTAGAATTTTAATCAGAATAAAAAAAGTATTTTTAAGGAAAATACGATTTTGCCCTCTCATACGGCTAAATTTTATCAAATTAAGAAAACGCGTGGAAATTTATTTCCAGCGTCTGACGACAGGACCAGCGCCTTGCGCCATACCTGGCGTCTGGCGCTAGAGTCCAGCGTTTGGCGCCACGCGCGTGTTGGGCGATGCATTCGTGTTTTATTCTTTTCGAAACTCTGATTTGTTTTTTATCATATCTGGCTGTTTTTCTCTATAAATAGCCTCCTAAAATTTTGTTTTAACTCATGAATTTCCATCAATTCTCTCTTATCATCAACTCTCATTAAGAATCTCTTAATTACTCTCTCTCTCTCTCTCTCTCTCTCTCTCTCTCTCTCTCTTTTCTAAACTAGCCTTTTGCATACAAAATTCCGCAATCACAAAAACTAGAAATACCTATCAAAGTTCGAAGTTGCTTTCACCCTAGACGTGAAAAGTTTTAATTTATGAGGGTTTAGTCTCAAATCTCTCTTTCAGTTATTTAATTTAATTCTTTGATTTTATTATTTTTCTTGAAGTTACTAACGTGTGTATTTGTTATTAGAAAGAGATTCGAGGCATCCAAGTAAGTGCTTTAATTAATTTATTGATATTATGATATAGATATCATGTTTAGATTGTTATTATGATTCCTAGTATCATGTTAGGATGTTTTGATCTTCCTAGTATCATGTTTAGGGTAACAACTATAATTTCTAATATCAAATATGACAATTGTGATTCCTGCGATGCTTCCTATTTTCTTTCCTAATATTCATGTTAGTATCATGTTAGGGTTAAAGCTTTGATCTTTGATGTTTAGTGACATGCTAGGGTTTGTTATTAATCTTGTTAGTATTCATGCCTAGGATCTTGCTATTATTTTGCTTTGATGTGATTATTTTAATTATGATTATTATTTTTATAATTAATATTGTTATTAATTAATATTGATTATTATTATGTTGCTTGATATATGTTATTTATTGCTTGATCACACCTTTTATGCATGTTTAAAGGGAATTTGTACTTGTAATCACGCTTAATAAGATAATTAATAATCTTGTTTAGGGTTAATATGATTATAATACAAGTGATCGCCAATAATAGTTTATTTGTGCATTAATATTCAACCAACATAGTAAACAGGTTTAGGGTTAACCTATTTATTGCATGTTAGTCAGAAAGCGCACATGAATACGAGAAGAATAAAGTTGAGGCCTATTATTAGGGTAGGTTCAATCTCTTTTAGGTTGGATTTGTACCTTCATCCCCGAACTACCAGTCATTGTTCCAGACCTATTGGATTTGACGATCTCCTGGATCACTAAGGGGTGTAACCTTCACCTTGTGAACGGTTTACAAGTTCCTAAAACTTGTTAGCGACTCTTTTGCTCTATCTTCTTTCCCTTTGGACGCCACCGTACTTTAGTGTATGATCATAGTGGGGTTCAAGTTTGGGGTAATGTTTGAAATATTCCCCACAGTCATTAATCGTCCACCATATAAATGACCTTGATTAGGGATATTTTTTTATTAAAATATTCAATGTTCACCTAATAGGTGTTTCTTTATCCAAGACATTGTCTTGATACCCTATTTTGAATATTCTTTAAAATCGAATGGACTCATTATTTAATTCTAAACCATAATTAAATAGTTTTGTGGGATATTAAGAAACATTTTATTCCACTATGAAACTGCACAATGTTTTATCTTATGATAAATGGTTTCCCCAAATGTTTTAAGAGTAGTACTTTTCATAAAACATTTATAGAAATCACACCCATATCTAATATGCTTGATTTCTTTCACGCAATTTGTGCATATTTTCGTTCACTTATTGTATAGGTTTAGTTATAATTACTTTGAAAATCTTAGCATCTTGATTATCCACCATTTCCATAAAAAGATGATAAAATTTTGAGAGTGTTAATGGAGTACATGTGATCTAGGATTTATTGTCTAAGCAATTGCTTCCACTCATTTTTCATGATATGTGACCTTCAGCTTGACAACCTACAATAATCAACGTTCAACAACGAACTTTCCATTTAACATTTTCCTTATTATTGCTTATTTTAGGCAACAATATTCTCATAATCTACTTTAGTAGACTTCTTGATGATGCCTTGCTTAGGTTTCACTCTCAACGGCTCACAATGATTTGGAATACCCTAATCACTTGTGATCATGGAAATTTACCTTAAATTTTCGCACATTATACATGGATGCACATCCATGTTACCATTTCTCAAGCCACGACGCTTCTTTCCTCGTACTTACAAATGGCTTCCTTATTAAGGATTTCATCCTTATTTAAGGTTTGTGCTTGCATCATCAATGCTCAAATTATATTTGTTTCCATGCGTCAATATTTCATCCTCTAACTCATCCTAGTGTTTTGGATGTTCTTGACTATAATCTAATACTTAGATTCAAGTTGATTGGTAGTATATACGTACTTCACATGCTCTAAGCAAGTAAGTCGTGTGACGATTTCATATCATAGCTTTATATGGTGGGTTTAATTGTAGAATGCTTCTAAATCTTTATCCCATCAATTTGACATTTTAGCTCATTCGGTTTCACTGAGTCTTTGCTAAATTGTTCGCTATGTGATATGGTTGAAAGTCTCTTACTAGAGTCTTTCTTGTTTGACTTAGTATTTAGCCTATCTTATACTAAGTTCAAACATTTACTTAGTTTTATACATATGGGTCGAAAGCCTTTCAAAGTCCTTCATGTTTAATTTGGTAAATTCTTTTACTCTTTTAAACATTTAATTAAGTCTATACCATAGAACTTAATTCCCAATATGCATACTAAGTATCGCCTTTAGCTTGGTCCATTGTCAAAATACTTTCAAATCTAAACATTTAGCATTTGATAGTTGTTTCACAATAGAGTTCATAAACTTCTCGTTGGACCTTTACTTTTGCTCCCACTAAATTTCTTATTCATCATAATTTCTATGTTTTTCCATAAGTTAATCCTCTTACTAACTTTATGAGAAAACACGTTCCAATTCCTACATGCCATGCTTCCTTTAATCCAATGAGGGATTCCTTGAGCTTGCTTTCAAATCTAGCATTATTTAATTTTCAAAACCCTTAGACTATTCCATATTCACTTCCAAAATCCTATTTTTGCAAGGTGGTTTTGGTATCGATTTTCCCATATTTCATATGTGCAATTTTGCTATATCAATCACAAAAAGACTTAAGCAATCCGGTTGGTGAATAGGTTTTCATCTAATCTAGCTATGTATGCATATCATTTCCACATTTGTTAGTTTTCTCCTTGAAAACTTATTTTCAATCGATGGATCTTTCTCCCTTCATGCAAATTAATCAAGTTTCAAACATGATTTTTAGACATGGGGTCTGTGTCGGATTTTCATGGCCTCTAACCATTATTTGGAATTTGGATTTGTCGTAGCTATCTTACAATACATTATTCCTTTACTATCTAATAGTAAATATTATGCTTGTAATTTTAAGGTTTATTTCTAACTTAATAGAAATTTATAGGATTCAATCCAAGCCTTTGGTGAATTCTATACCTATACGGAGCAATTGCATTAAACACTGAGTTTCAAGGCACTTCTAAAGCCCTTTTATTATGTTGATCTTACTCCAACATTTCTGATGTTTGGTGAGTAATGAATTCTCTTTTAAGGCATTTGTAAAGTCCTTTTGATTATTCTTGATCAAGCATTCTCATGAAGTCCTTTTAAGGTCTTCTGAGATTTTCAGTTCTAGTTTGTTGCTAAACTCGATGGTCATTGAGTTCATTTTCCTCCCACTTGTCATTTTGGAAACGTGTTACATTCTAGAAAGACACCACTTAGAGCAACAAACTTTATGTTCTCAATTAGGTTGTGTAGGTAATGCCCGTAGTCTCACTTGAATTCTTAGAAAGAGACATGTATATTGTCTTTTGTTAGAAGTTCGTTGTGAAACAAACAGTTAGCTCCCACTTGAGCTATCTTAGTCTTTATTGAGCCATTTAGCTCCTACTGATCCACCTAGCTTTCACTAAGCTGGTGAACTCCCACTTAGAATAAGATCCTTAGAAAAATATTTGAAAAAACGTTTAAAAGTTATTTCTATCCATAACTAAATATGGCGTCCTTTCTTAGCATTGACATTTTGTTTAGTGTAAAATTAGTTATTTGTGCAAATCTTTAAGAACTTTATAGGAAGGCTTGTGAACCATCATCGTTCGAGTCATTTTCAAATGACATAGAGGTCTCTATGAGGACATACCATGTTCTTTGTGAAAAATTTCTATTCATAACTTTGAGATGGTCACGCTTTGCTCAAGCAAACATCGCTCGATCTTATCTAGAAGTTTTGATATCTTGGCAAGTCGATTTTGTACTTCACTTGACACTTGAGCTACTTAGGTCAAGTTTGTTCACATTTGATGAATATAGCCATATTCTTTCAAAATCTTTTGTAAAACGTTGAAGTAATTGAATCCTCTTTAGCTTCCGGAGTCAATAGTCTATACCAAGAACAATAGGTCTCTACTTTGTCGGTTTCAACAAGTAAGATTTGCTTGTCTTGGAACGATTCCAAATCAAGAAACTATCAAGAGCCTATCTAATAGATCCTTGAGTACGTTCTTGTCGATGAAACATTGCTAAAGATGTTCGGAATGCAAATCAAGCCCATGACTTGAACTTAGTGAGTTTATCATGTTAGGGAAATGTTTTTTTATAATTAATCATTTCTTGACTCAACGCTTGGATAACCATGCCATTCAAATAAATTCACAACTATTGATTTTACATTGAATGTGAGTCTTTCCGTGTATAAACGGATCAATTGCTGATTATGGAACATAATAATAAACATTATTTGTTCCAGCCTTTTGCTTAAAAGGTCTTTAAACAAAGCATACGACCTTACAACTTATGTAGCTCTCCTTGCTTCATTCTAAGCTTGTAAGTCGATAACTTAGCTTAACTTCAATAGTTTGAGGTTACTTTCAAAGTGAAACACTCAAGCAGTATCCAATACTTGTGAAGATAACAAATTGCTAAGTTAACTACAATAACATGAACTCATGGGTTGAAATGGAATCCAATTCCTTTTCTTCGTTCCTTCTTTCCTATATTTCTTATCATACAATATCTCATAACCTTACTTTAAGAATCATTTCTTTAAGTTCCTTTGACTTTTATACTTTTTTAGGCATAATCAAGATCTAGTACACTGTAAAACAAAGTTCCATCTTTTCCATTAATTCATGCTCAAATTACTACCTCAATGAGTCCTACTCATTTATGTATGAAGCGAAAAGGGATGTTGGTTGTCAAATATTGACAATTTGAGTTTACAACTCAATACTTCATGTTTTATCAAAACTACCTAGTATTTTGAATACATGATGTTCAACCGTCCTTTCGGACTTTTATAAAAGTCATTGATGAGAATAGTATTTTAGAAATGTTTTTCCTTTCTTTGAGAACTATTCTCAAGGATTTCCTTTACCAATCTTGGAAACAATATTATTTGATTTAGATTACTATAAATATAAGTGAAAATTATAACCATTTATAAAGAAATATAATAAGTTTGAAATTTAAGAGCATTCGTGCAAACTTCAATCTTATTAAACTTCTTATTCACGCATAAAATTGTCCCTATTTGGCGAGAATAAGGCGATTCCAAGATCCAAGGGATCAATGAGTAATTAGGCATGCTTTGGCTTGTCCTACCCCTTGATACCCCAAGGTAAGCAATTCTTTGCTAATGGCTCCAAGCCCCTCTTGGTTAGATAATCGTCGCATCTAATGCGTCATGACGATATATCTGTTTTTCCACGACATGTATGGACTCCATCACTCATATCGTTGAGTACAACCAAAACCAACATGCACACCCGGTGTTCCTTATGTTCCTTGGAGTAGTGATGGTACCTTTCTTTGGCGTAGCCCACCATCACCCTCATTCGATGTGCAAGTGTTGTTTTGGAAAGGCAAGTTTTACTCAATATTATTAGGAACCTAGGTTTTCTATATTGGTTGATTTAAGTGAACTTAATTAATCATCGCAACATAATGAAAACCTAAACATGCATCTAATATATCATTAATATATAAGCACAAGCATAAATAAATAAAGCATAAGTATAAGATTCATATTGGCAACTAGCATGACCCCTTGAATTCTTCAAGTCTTCAAAAGGTCTTCTTTTGCAATTTCAAGACTTCGTCTTCCAAGAACCTTCGTCTTCAAGACTTAACCAAAATTATGCAACTACTAGTATCTACGATTAGGACTAATCTGACTATTAAGGAACACAAATAATCAACGGTACGCAGACCGTATTTAGATTTACAAAAATACATCACGACACGTAGTCCGTATTTTCTATCCTAATCCGGTCCCACTAGTTGACATTTCATAAAACATGTGAGAGAATATACATTCCATTCATCCATTCACTATTTGTGAATGGCCCATGCATTTTACAAGAAACAAGTAACAATACATAAAACACACGCCCGCACTACTAACTAATCTAGGTGGTTAATCTGATTAACACGCCTAATAAAACTAGTCAAAGTTGTTTAACCGATTATGTAATTGACGTAATTAATAATTGAAGCTCTCACTAAATTCCACATCCAACTTAATTAATCCAATTAATTAAGCTGGTAGAACCCAAAATTTGTCAAAATAAATTTTGCCAATGTCGCTCAAAAACCGAGGCCTAGCCTCCAAAAATTTTAATTAAAATAAACAAAATTAATTAAAATAATTAAAACGACATAAAATGCAAAACGTAACCTAATGATTTTGTGTGTGTGCCTAGCACAAAGCAATGAGGCTTGGTTTGCTAGGCACCAAGCCTCGGCAGGGGTGCAAGTTGCTGCTCGCACGCACTTGCTGCTGTGTCGGGCTCATGCTGCCTAACAGCCATAGCGCGCGCAGCCCTTCGTATACCCCGCCTACACGCACCAAGCAATGCACTACCTCCCTTGCACACATAGCACGCACAGCCTGCTGCCCATGCGCACAGCAACACGCACACACCATCGAAGCGCC
This sequence comes from Chenopodium formosanum, assembly GCA_024500155.1. Classification (NCBI taxonomy): domain Eukaryota; kingdom Viridiplantae; phylum Streptophyta; class Magnoliopsida; order Caryophyllales; family Amaranthaceae; genus Chenopodium; species Chenopodium formosanum. The sequence goes on from CM044865.1 coordinate 47,176,885, forward strand.
CAGCAGCCTCGGTAGCCCCATATGGGTTGCGTGAGCAGCCCTGCTGGCCGAGAGCTTGCTTGGGGATCTTAGGCCTCGATTTTTGTGCTCATGACTCAGGAAAAATTCCCGATATTGAGTGACATTAATAATCAATTCTAAATTAATTTTAGAATTAATTTATTGAGGAAAAATGAAAATAATAACAAGTCTTACAAAAATAAAATTCATTCAAGTGCATTTAACTAAAATAATTGAAAGGAATGGTGTCCTTCGAACAAGTGTATTATTCTGATAGCGGGTACAGAATTATTAGAAAACTAATATATTCAGCAAGGTCAAGTGATCAGAATGTCTGGGTGGAGGCCGCTTCCGATTAGTAATATTAACGTATAATTAATATTACAGCTTAATCTAGACTGAACCCTTCGGGTCACACCTTAGCAAATATACGAACCGGCTCGACGAATTAATTCAGAAGAAATTAATTCGTCGCCCGAGTATTAAATATTTAGATGTCGGAAATTCGAGCTTAGAGCGTCGAAACTGAGCGTCGGAAGTCGAGTAAAAATAATAAAAGACGAGACACAAAAATAATAAATCAACAAGACCAAAATACCCCTAGCATCGGAATGCCCCGAGAAAACCGAGTGCTAGGGGCATTTGGTATAGCATGGTGGCTAGCATGCGCACCAAGCCGAGCCTAGGCTGGTTGGTGCGTGCTAGCGCACCAATGCTAGCACAGCATGCTAGCTGTACTAGGCCAGCAGCGCCAAGCAGCCCGCACAACTAAGTGTTGGGCGTGCTAGGCCAGCAGCGCCAAGCAGCTTGCACGCTTGTGCTGAGCCTGCTGGCAGCCGCACATGGCAGCCCACCTTGGGTTGCCTTGGTGCCCAAGTGTGGTGCCATGTGGAGCATTGTGAGGGGTAGCTTGAGGCATGAGGTGGCGGTTTTGGGAGAGGAAGTGGGGAGCAAGTTTGGTCCCCCCTCCTCCAAATGGTCCTCACCTAACCTCTCTCATGAGCTTGCCACTTGTTGATTTATTACTAGTTTGATTATATATTTTATTTTAGCTTTAAAATAAAATAGAAAAATCAAATTCTCCCACATTGATGGGAGAGCTTTTTCACTCTCTTGTTTTCCCTATAAATATCCAAGTTGGGGTTTTGGGAAAATCACTTGAGTGAGAGTTGAAAAAGGCATCACCATTGTGAAAACCTGCTAACTCCAAGGTGGCGGACCTAAAAAGTCGGTGTTCGTCCTTTATGGGTGGATACCGTTAGAGGCTCTCATGTGAGCGGGGCTAAAGCTTTCAAGTAAGAGCCCGTCTTTGAGGGCGAAGCACGCGTCAAAGGTAAATTACGATTCTATCTTTTTATGTTTATTTGTTATGCTTTATGTTTATGCTTTATGGTTTTATTAATTGCGAGTGGTTCTTTGGGTCGAGGTCGTTTACGCGGTAAGTTGAACTTACCAAACCCCAACAGCGGTATCGGAGCCACGCTCGTTTATTTTTAAAATCATAATATTTTTCAAGGTGTTTTTTATGGCTTAATTTTTCTGGTTTAAGTTGCTAATTAGATTAGTAGCTCGTATTATCTATTTTAACATCGTATTTAAGCTACCTTCAGCCCCAAACCTAGATTTCGACCCAAAATCAGTGAATTTTGGGTGGAAAATGTGTTTTGGAAATGGTTAAACTTTATGGGGGCGGTTTTTAGCCAAAAAATGACCACAAATGCTATTTTCGAGGGTTTTTTCGTTTTTACAAAAAAATTTAAGTTTTTCTAACCCTGAAAATTATTTGCATATTTATGGTGGTTATGTAATTGGTTCAATACATATTTTATATTCAACTTTAAACCTCTTTAAGCATGGTTACTTTGTAGTAATTTGTGCTTGAATGCTTGGTTTTATTTTTCACATAATTGCAAACTAATTGCATTAAGTGTGAAATTGTTGTTCTTTGAGGCTTCTAAGTATTAAAGATTCAATCTTTAATTATGTTAAGTGATTGAAACTTTATATTACTAAATTCCATGAATTTTTGTTAAACTTTATTTAATCATTTTTTTAGTTGATTGGAATCATAAAGTTTGAAACTTTGTGATAGAAAAATTTTTTATCTTCATATTGGAAGATATAATTTTTCAAGGATTCACAAGTATTAAAGTTGGAATCTTTATTGAGTTTATGTTAATTTTTCCAACTTTCTCTTATTTTGTCAAAACTCAAAGTTAATTTAAATTAATTAAATTAATAGTGAGTATTTGCCCTATTATTTTTATTGCACCAAGTTAAACCAATTTAATTAAAGAATGGTACTTGGGAATTATTTTGGTTGCATGCACTTTAAAAATTTTATTTGAGTTAGACTTGTTTAAATTTTAATTTTTTCTCATTAAAATTAGTTCTAATATTAATTTAGAATTAATTTCAAAAGTCAAGCAAAAAAAATTCGGGATCAGATCCCGAGGCTAATGGCACACAAAACAAGGCATGAACTCCCTTGGCTAGTTGGGCTGCATAGCAGCCCGCATGTGCCTGCCAAGGGGCTGCCATGCCCTGTGCGTGCAGCCATCGCGTGGCAGGTGCGCGAGGCCGCAACCAGTAGCAGCGCAGCATAGCAGCACGCTGCCATGTGCGTGCATGTGTGCTGTGTTGCGTGCACTTGGGGCTGTTATGGCGTGGTGATGCGGGACACGAGAACATGGTGCATCGTTTAAACTTGGTGCATGTATTATGTGATTAGAGGTATGCGTAGACTGATAAGTCTATTTTATATATTTTTTTATTCCCCGTCCCACGGTCATATTTGTGCTTATTTGAGCTCTACGGAGCTATTTTTTTTACTAATATATATTTTCTAGTGTTTTTGTAGAGTTGATATTATTTTACAGGAATTTGCATATTTATGACAATTCCCGAACTTATTGAGCCCTTAAAAAGACATTGGAGTTTGATCGTATTTCATGACCGTATATTTAAAGCCCAAGATCGAACTTATTTTACTTGGTTTGGTGATTAAGGGCTCGGTTCATTTGGAGTTATAATACTTCATATTATTACAAGAATAAGATTTATTAAGAAGGAATCTACGGACCACGTAATGAGGCCACGAATTATAAAATAACACTTAAATTATTGGCCCAAGTTTGCTGGCCCAAACGAAGAACCAAGCAGCCCACAAATACTACTGGGCGTGATATATAGCGGGCCCGATCGGGCGGTAGATGGCCCGGTCGGGCGAGAGTGTTACTGCGAGCTTTTCACTTATCTTAGTGGGATAGTTGTTTAGGCCCATTTGATGATAGTTGTGTCGGTGATTTGTGTTTATTTAAGGAGTAGTAGTACCGCAGATTAGGGGGGGTAGTTTTTAGCTTTTAGATTAATTAGTTTAGTTTTCTTTTCTTTAGTTTTAGTTTTAGTTTTCCTTTTTTTCTTTTCTACTTTTTCACAAGATTTATTATTTTGTTTTGCTTATTACTTTTATACTATTATTTTCTTTATATAAATTATGTGTGAGTAATTTTATTTCTAGGGTTTATGGGGATCCATAAATAATATGAAGGGGTAATTTGTTGTTGTTGATTATCAATGCTAGATTAATTTCCTATTGATTGATTTAATGCTCTGTGACTAGATTAGGCCTGATCTTTTATGCATGAGTTTGACAACATTGATTCGAGATTCGAAAGATGAGAATTAATGTTTAGGTCTATTTTCAATAGGCAGAGTAATTTATAACTGGTTAAGTCGAGATTCGAGAGATGAGATTTTATACCGGTAAATTAATTGTGTGATTCTAATACGTAGTGAAAGCCCTTTACAATCTGGTTCATTGATGCATTGATGATTGACTATTATTGATTGTTGGTATTGCATGATAATTTCTTATTGAATTGTTTTAACGTTTTACAATTGCGGCTTGTAAAAGTATAGCAATATTAAATTGATGAATCGAGCATATGTTAATTTGATATTAAAGGCTATTTTCAATAAGAACTTAGATCTAGTAAATTGCGAGAGCCTGTTAGATCTATGGTGATTAGTAAATTGCGAGAGCTTGTTAATCGTGTTATTTATGCAATGTCAATGATTGATTACTATGTTTTACCCTAGAGTATTATTTATTGGTGAACCTATACCCTAGATCCTTTCATATATTGTTTTCTCCCTATTCTCAATCTTAGTAGTTTAGTTTCTTATTCGAATATAAATATTGGTTACTGAGATAATTTAGATTATAATAATTAATTAGGAGTAAAAAGACTTGTTTCCCTGTGGAGATCGACCCTACTTCCCTATCTGCTTTAGTTAGAGGACTTAGGAATTATTTTTGATTAGGGGATACGACTTTTCCCTGTCAAAATTTGGCGCCGTTGCCGGGGAAACGGTTTTATTTTTATTTCTAATTATTATTAGAGTCTAGATTATTTTTAATTTTTTTTTTATTATTATTATTTTTTTTTAATATTTTTTTATGAGTTGAAAATATCCATGCTTATGTCACTACAAGAATCATATAATTTTTATGCAGCACCTAACTACTGTAGTTGTCAACGTCTTTGTCATGAAAATCCTGAATGCCCTTATAGTGAGTTTTTTGTGCGTGCTTCGGATGATTTTAGAGTCTTTCCATATACATATGATCATATTCGGAAACGATTAGTTGCTAATGAAAGTTATTGGAAGGCTCTTGATGAAAAAGTCTATGGACACTATAATAATATGAATGTTATTGAGGATGAAGAACCATCAGTTATAGAATTTGTGGTTGAAAAATCATTGGTTGACGAATCGGTGATTGAAATATCATTAGTTGTAGAAACGGTGGTTGAAAATTCCTTTGTTGATAATGAGGTTATTCGTAAGGGTGGAATTTTCAATTCATTATTGGATGATAAGGACAATGACTACCTCCATGTTCGTTCTATTAATTCTAAATTTTTAACGGAGGAAGTAGAAGGTTGTGGTGTATTTTCATCTCCCTCTTTTTATTTTTCCTTCTACCTTGAGTTCTCTTTATATGCTCCTAACTTTTTCTTTGTAGGGATAAATGTGCTTGCTATTAAGCCCTATATAGTGCTTAATGAAATGTTTGCAGGAGCGTTTGATAAGTTACTCAAGGCATTGAATTCTTTCGATTGAGAGAAGGAGTATGGTCAAGCGGGACCTTGATAAACTAATGCTTTGCAGGAGGCAACCTGTATTTTGTTGCTTTTTATTTAGTTTATTTTTTTATTTATTTATTTGTTTGTGTGTTTTCTTTTTGTTTTGTTTTAGAGAGGTAGAGGACAGTATATCTTATATTTGTGGGAGTGTGATTTTGTGCAGAGATACTAGAAAAGTTGAGAAGAGATCGAAGGGATAAAGGAATCCCGGGGCAATTAACAGCAGCAAGCTGCCCCATCAAATCAGTAGCACGGGCCCGATTGGGCAGAGCTCGCCCGATCGGGCGCTCGTACGCGTTAGCAAACTTAGTCAACTTTGACAGGCCATAACTTTTCCGTTTCTTATTCGATTTTTGCGTGTTACCTGTCGTTGGAAAGCTCTTCAAGTCTTGTTTCTAATGCAATTAGAATGATTGTATTATCATTTATATATCAAAAGTTATGATCAGAATAGTGAACCTGACTCAAATTTGAACTTTTTCCCACTAACACTTTGTTTCTTTCTTGCCCAATTATGTTCCAAAGAGATGCATTGCAATCCTCGAGGCTTTGGTGACATTGATGTGGTGATGATGAAGAGTAGTCACCTTGACTACTAGCTTCCCTTTAAGACAATGAGGACATTGTCTGATTTAGCTTGGGGGGAGGTTCTCGTGTTCGTATGGTACATCTTTCACTCTCTCTCTTCTCTTTTTATTTTTTTTTCTTAGTATAGATTTTATTACTTTCTTAGGATAGTTTTGTTCCAATGAATTGTAAATTATGCTTCCATGTGCCCCTTGATGAAAATTTTTTGAAATTGTTTTGATTCTTGGTTATTGATGATAAATATTGTGGATTAGTTGATCATGATTTGATGTTTGATTGCCTTGAAACCTTAACATGGGTCAATTTTGTCCAACTACTTGAGAATATAGTGTTTTACTAGTTGATTTGATTAGGAATGTGTGTTAGTTTTTGGTATGTCAATGAATTTGAGTATTGGTTTGCAACTATAAGTAATGCATGTTTATATGATTCATTATTATGCACATTGAGGAGGACGAAGACATTTGTTCTTTTAGGTAGCCTCCAGACATTGTAGATACATTTGTTCCCTTCTTGCTACCCATGTTGTTGCCTTGACCTTTTGTTTTTTATTAGCCGCATTACAAGCCTATTTTGCCCCATTGGTTACTAGTCCCAAGCTTGGCTTGGGGGAGCTATTAGTGAGTGAGGTGAGGGAGTTTGTAGTGTGCTTATTATTTGCACAACTTGGGTGGGATTTTGAGAAGTTGTTTTGTTGTTATTCATGTTTATTTTTGATGCGTTCGAGAGTTATATTTTCTTGAAAAAAATAAAGAATGATATTATGAAAAAAGAGAAGTTCAAGAAAAAAAAAATGTGAAAAAAATAAGTGAACTTTGAAAGAAAGAAAAAATGTTCAAATGTTCCAATTGGAGGTTGATCAAAAGAAAAATAATAGAGCTTCAATGAAAAAAAATATTCAAGCTTGGAAATAAAGTTTGTTTATTCACTCTACTTCTTCATTATTATATCTTATGAGTGAAATTGTAAGTGTTGGGATTATTTATTATGATTGGAGTATATTTGGTTGATGTTAGAGTTGGTTATGTAGGAGATGTTGATCACTATTTATTTTGATCATGGGTTTTATTAGGATATGGCTCCTTTAAGCATAGCTTTTCTCTCACTTATTCCCAAATTTATCCTACCCTTTACCCTAGCCTTACATTACAAGCTTTAAAGACCTTCCGACCTTTGTGCATAGAATTGTATGAATGTGAAAGTGTTGTTTATCAATGCAAGTTATGATTTGGCATATTTCGAGTCAACTAGTAGGTTGAGCGTTCATTGTTTTATACACACGAGAGTGTGAGTTGGGAGGGCATTGTTCACATAAAGGGGTTGGATGGAGAGCGATCGAGTACATCTTTTACTCGCCACATAAATAAGAGTTGAGTGCGTGAGCACTAGTCTTGAATTCTATATGCTCTTGTGGTTTGCTCTATTTGACAATTGTTAGGGAAGATTGGTAGTTGGATGGATTTAATTGGTTGACTTTGATACATGTTTGTCAGATTTACCTTGAATTTTTATTTATTGATTTTAATTGTATTTGGGGTGAAGTTTTGATTTATTTATTCATTGCTTTGCTTAGGGACAAGCAAAGGTTTGGCTTGGGGGAGTTTGATAAGTCTATTTTATATATATTTTTATTCCCCGTCCCACGGTCATATTTGTGCTTATTTGAGCTCTACGGAGCTATTTTTATTACTAATATACATTTTCTAGTGTTTTTGTAGAGTTGATATTATTTGAGATCATTTTTGAATTGCAGAATATGTTTCAAGAGCAGGCCCGAACTGAAAGGTTTGAAACCCACAGGCAGATCCTTGAGAAAAAGCTCAAGAAAGGAGATCCAGTCAGCCCACATGTACTCAAAATGATAGGATTGTTTGAGAACATGGGAAGGCATGATGCAGGGTATTCAACCGAGATGGCAATTGACATCATTCTCCACTCACTGCACAAAGGCTATGATCGGTTCAAGATGAACTATAACATGCACAGCATGGAGAAAACCCTTACCAAGCTTCATGGTATGTTGAAGCAAGTAGAGCAAACGCTCAAGGATGAGGGGAAGCATGATATGCTCATGATCAAAAAGGGCAAGTCGTTCAAATTCTCAGGCAAAAAGAAGAAAGGCTTTAAGGGGAAGGGCAAGAGGAAAACCTTTGCGCCTAAGCCTAAAGCTACTAAGGACAACAAAGAGAATAAGGTATCATCTTCTAAATCTGATTCCGAATGATTCTACTGTAAGAAGAAAGGACATTGGAAGAGAGATTGCCTCAAATTCAAGGAAGATAAGAAGAACGGAACCGTTGCTTCTGAACCATGTATATTCGTTATAGACTTTAGCTTCACTAACTTAGCATCATGGGTATTAGATACCGGATGTGGATCACACCTTTGTTCCAATTCTCAAGGACTAAGGAATGCTGGAAGGCTAGAGAAGGGAGAGGTTGAACTCCGGGTCGACAATGGAGCCAAAATTAGTGTCGTATCCGTAGGAACTCTCCTTGTCTTTGCCCATCGGGCTTGTTTTGGAACTAGATAACGTTTATTATGTTCCCAACATTACCAAAAACATCATTTCAATTTCGGCGTTAAACGCCTAGGGTTTTGAATTTTGAGTAAAAGACAATGAATGTTCGTTTTATCTCGATAATGTTTTATATGGTATTGCACATTCTGAAAATGGTCTTTATGTGCTTGATCTGGACAAACAAGTTTATAATGTGAATAATAATACCAAAAGAGCTAAGACCATGAATTCAAACCAAACTTACTTGTGGCATTGTCGTCTTGGCCACATTAACATCAAACGCATCAAGAGACTTCTATAGGAAGGTGTTCTTGACTCATTCGATTTAGAATCGTTTGAGAATTGCGAGGGATGTTTATTAGGCAAGATGATTAAACAGCCATTCTTCAAGCTAGGAGAAAGGGCAGGAGACTTATTAGGTCAAATACACACTGATGTGTGTGGACCAATGAGCTCAACTACAAGAAATGGACACCGATATTTTATCACCTTCACAGATGACTATAGTAGATATGGTTATGTCTACCTAATGTCACGTAAATCTGAATCATTTGAAAAGTTCAAAGAATTTTAGAGTGAAGTTGAAAATCAGCTTGGCAAGAAAATCAAAGCCCTTCGATCGGATCGAGGTGGTGAATACTTGAGCCAAGAATTCGATGACCATCTAGAAGAAAAAGGTATACTTTTAGAATTGACACCTCCGAGAACTCTTCAATGTAAAGGAGTATCCGAGAGGAGAAATCGAACCTTGTTGGACATGGTACAATCAACAATGGGTCTTAGTGATCTTCCTATCTCTTTTTGAGGACACGCACTTCTAACTGCGGCACTAACACTGAACCGTGCACCATCAAAAGCTATAGAAAAGACTCCATATGAATTATGGACAAAGAAACCTCCTAGGTTATCTTTTCTAAAGATATGGGGATGCGAAGCATATGTCAAGAAATTGATTTCTAACAAACTTCATCCCAAATCTGATAAGGTTTACTTTATGGGCTACCCAAAAGAAACCAAAGGGTATTACTTCAACAACAAATCGGAGAACAAAGTGTTTGTTGCTCGCGATGGTGTCTTTTTGGAGAAGGAACACCTTTTCAAAATGACAAGTGGGAGGAAAATCGAACTCGACGAAGTTCGTGAGGATAAGCAACAAAATCAGAATGACAGTCAAAGTGCTCAAACAGCATTTGTTGACGCATGTCAAAATGATCAAAATGTGCAAAGTCAAACCGACAATGCAAATGCTTAATCCATTACCCTACGTAGGTCTTAGAGGCCGAGATCTCAACCTGATAGATATCTTAGTTTAGTGTTAAACGAGATATCAGAGGACATCTTGATTATGGATGGAGACGAACCCCCAACCTACAAGCAAGCGATGGCAAGCACCGACTCTGTCAAATGGCATGAGGCCATGAGATCTGAATTGGATTCCATGTTTGAAAATTAAGTCTGGGACTTGGTTGAATTACCCGAAGGTTATACACCTATCGGATGTAAGTGGATTTTCAAGATGAAAACTGACAAATATGGAAATTTATTCATTTACAAAGCTAGATTGGTGGCAAAAGGTTATAGACAAGTTCATGGTATTGATTACGATGAAAACTTTTCACCAGTCGCAATGCTTAAATCCGTTCGGATCCTCTTAGCGATTGCTGCATGTTACAAATATGAAATATGGAAGATGAACGTCAAAACCGCCTTCTTAAATGGTACTTTGGAAGAAACTATGTACATGACACATCCAGAAGGTTTTGACAACCAAAACAATGTTGGGAAGGTTTGTAAGATTAAGAACTCCATTTATGGACTAAAGCAAGCTAGCAGAAGTTGGAATCTGCGATTTGATGAAGCCATTGGTAAGTTTGGTTTTATCATCAAGAATCCAGATGAATCTTGTGTTTACAAGAAGGTCAGTGGGAGTGACATCGCCTTCTTAGTCTTATATGTCGATGACATATTGCTCATTGGAAACAGCATTTCGTTGTTAGAGTATGTAAAGGCCTGGCTTGGAAAATGTTTCTCAATAAAAGACTAAGGAGAGGCTCATTACATACTAGGCATCAAGATCTATAGGGATAGATCAAAAAGGATGATTGGATTGAGTCAAAGTACTTATATTGATAAGGTACTTGCTCGATTTGGCATAGAAGGGGCTAAAAGAGGTCACCTGCCAATGTCACATGGCATAACCCTGAGCAAGAAGCAGTTTCCACAGACACCTAATGAGCGGGAAAGAATGAATCTGACCATATGCTTCGCTTATTGGATCAATCATGTATGCCATGATATGTACTAGGCCAGATGTATCGTATGCCTTGAGTGCTACGAGCCGTTACCAGTCAGATTCAGGAGACGCCCATTGGATTGCAGCCAAGAATATCCTAAAGTACCTGAAAAGGAACAAGGATAAATTTCTGGTATATGGTGGTTCAGAAGAATTAGTTGTTGAAGGTCATACCGACGCAAGCTTTCAGACAAACATAGACGATTTCAAATCGCAATCTAGATATGTGTTCTGTCTGAATGGAGGAGAGTTCAGTTGGAAAAGTGCCAAGCAGAGTACGTCTGCAGATTCTACGATTGAAGCCGAGTACTTAGCAGCTGCTGAAGCGGCTAAGGAGGCTGTTTGGATTCGTAAGTTCATTGGTGAACTTGATGTTGTACCCTCCATAAAAGGTCCAATAGCTCTCTATTGTGACAACAATGGAGCTATTTCTCAGCCAGAGAGCCAAGGGAACATCAGAAAGTCAAACATGTCAACCGGCGGTTTCACATGATTCGTGAGTGAAAATCAAAAGGTGAAATCAGAATTTGCAAAGTTGGAACGGATGACAACGTAGCCGATCCACTTACTAAACCTTTGCCTCAAGTGAAGCACAACAAGCATGTTGAGGCAATGGGAATCAGGCATGTAGGAGACTGGCTTTGATTTCCCTGTTTAGTGTTTTAGTTAAATTTTGAACTCTTAATGTAAGACACTAAGAAAAATCATTCAAGTTTTGGAGTAATATAAATTTCATGCAATATTTTATTACTCTGTTTGCTATTTAATGGTGGTTTAGTATTAAATAATGAGTCCATTCGATTCTTGGAATATTCAAAATAGGGTATCAAGACCAATTTTGATAAGGAAACACCTATTAAGTGAACATTGAATATTATAATCGAAAATTGTCCCTAATCGAGGTCATTTAAACAATGGACGATTAATGACCAATTGAGTTTAGTGTGTAGTTTGATTTATAACACTGTTTCTTGTGCTGCGAGGACATGATTGTCATAAATCATTTGCACAGGTATTGGTTTAGAACCATACTGGATCGACCTATGAGAATACTTTAAGAGATTAAAAATCGTCATAAGTATACTTTTCATTATGGCTATCGGAACTTATTTCCTTGCCATGGGTATTGTGAGTACTCTTGTTTGAGTACTAGTCCGTTTTGATGTTGTCAAACATCTGCCATAGTAGGAGATTATAACGGCAACACTCGGGCAGCTAGGTACTCTCAGTAAGAGGAGCTACATTACAAGATTGGGAATGTCACCCTGCTAAAATAGGGAAGATGTCTTTGATGTATACAAGGCCTCTTGTAGAGCGAGACTGTAAAATGCATGGCCGTGCTCGGATGGATTTTAGAAATCATCTGTTTATTAACAGTCAGACTTGGAATCGATAAACACTTCTGGACGTAATAAGGATGACATAATAATCTTACCTTATAGTTCATGAAGAGACATTAAGCGACATAGGAAAAAGGGTGTACACTAAATGCGCACTTGTCCGGAAGGACAAGTGGGAGGTTGAAAGGAATGGTGTCCTTCGAACAAGTGTATTATTCTGATAGCGGGTTTAGAATTATCAGATAGCTAATATATACAGTAAGGTCAAGTGATCGGAATGCCTGGGTGGAGGCCGCTTCCGATCAGTAATATTAATGTATAATTAATATTATAGTTTAATCTTGACTGAACCCTTCGGGTCACACCCTAGCAAATATACGAACCGACTTGACAAATTAATGAGATTGCCACTTTTTGATTTATTACTAGTTTGATTATATATTTTATTTTAGCTTTAAAATAAAATAGAAAAATCAAATTCTCCCACGTTGATGGGAGAGCTTTTTCACTCTCTTGTTTTCCCTATAAATACCCAAGTTGGGGTATTGGGAAAATCACTTGAGTGAGAGTTGAAAAAGGAATCACCATTGTGAAAACCTTTGAACTAATTTAATCACTCGGGTTTTGGTCGGACCTTGCTAACTCCAAGGTAGCGGACCTAAAAAGTCGTTGTTCGTCCTTTGTGGGTGGATACCGTTGGAGGCTCTCGTGTGAGCGGGGCTAAATATTTCAAGTAAGAGCCCGTCTTTGAGGGAAAAGCACGCGTCAAAGGTAAATTACGATTCTATCCTTTTATGTTTATTTGTTATGTTTTATGTTTATGCTTTATGGTTTTATTAATTGCGAGTGGTTCTTTGGACCGGGGTCGTTTCCGCTATAAGTTGGACTTACCAAACCCCAACAATAATTTTCAAGAACCATTCTTTAATTAAATTGGTTTAACTTGGTGCAACAAAATAAATAAGGTAATTTCTCATTATTAATTTAATAAATTTAAATTAATCTTGAGATTTTGACAAGGTAAGAAGGAGTTGGAAAAATATGAACTTTAATGTTCAAATAAAAAATCCAACTATTAAGACTTGTGAATCCTAGAAAAATTATATCTTCCAATATGAAGATAAACAAATTTTTATCACAATGTTTGAAAACTTTATGTTTCCAATCAACCAAAATGATTAAAACAACAAAGTTCAACATAAAATTCATCGAATTTAGTAGCTTTTAAGTTCCAATCACTTAACATAATTAAAGATTGAATCTTTAGCACTTTAGAAGCCTCAAAAGCAAAAACTTCACACTTAATACAATTAATTTGCAATTATGTGAAAAATAAAACCAAGCTCTCAAACACAAATTACCATGAAGTAAGCATGCCTAAAGAGGTTTAAAATTGCATATAAAATATGTATTGAACCAATTACATAACCACCATAAATATGCAATTAATTTTCAAGGTTAGAAAGACAGAAAAATTTTCGTAAAAACGAAAAAACCCCTCAAAAAATGAATTTCTAGTCGCTTTTTGGCTAAAACTCGAGTCCTAAGAGGGTAAAATCATTTCCAGAACGCCTTTTCCACCCAAAATTCACTATTTTTGGGTCGAAATCTGGGTTCAGGAGCTGAAGTCATCTCTAATACGAGGTTAAAATGAATAAAAACGAGCTACTAATCTAATTAGCAACTTATAACCAGAAAAATTAAGCCATAAAAATACCTTGAAAAATATGATAAAAAAAATAAACGAGCGGGGCTCCAATACCGATATTGGGGTTTGGTGAGTCCTACTCACCGCGGAAAAAAACCCAAGCCAAGGATCACGCTCGCAATAATTAATATCACTAAAGCATAAAATAATCACAAAGGGCAAAATAGGAAATATACCTTTGACGCGTGCTTCGCCCGACCGAATGGACTCTTACTTGAAAGCTTAGCCCCGAAAACACGAGAGCCTCAAACGGAAATCCACCCACAAAAACGACTTCCGACTTTTAGGTCTGTTGCCTCGAGGTTAGCGATGCCCGACCAAAACCCGAGTATTATACGAGTTTAAGGGTTTTTGCAAATGCAATGCCCTATTGAAATCCTACTCAAGCAAAGAATTCTCAAGCCGTGCTTTGGCTATTTATAAGGAAGGATAGCTTGTGAATTCCACTCATCTTTCAATGTGGGACTTTTTCACAAAAAGATCCCACATGGAAAGATTGATGAACTCAACCCTTAGTTAAATAAACCAAGGAACAAATAACAAGTGTCACATGGTTAGGTGAGGACCACTTTCTCACTTGGTCCCCAAGGCATTTCACATGCATTGTGAACTAACCATATGTCACCCAACCTTGAGCCCCAAGTTGGGTTCGGTTAGGCCACTTTCTTTTGGCCCTTGTCCATGACCCATCGTCCGGGTCCACGGCCCTTGCCACATGTGTTGCCACCGTGGCGCGCTGCCACTAGGCGGCTGCCAACATCGCTGCCACGTGTGTTGCCATGTGGCACGCTCCTATTTGGCGCGCTTTCCTAGCCTTTCACGTGGCTAGGATTTTACTTGTTACTTGAAGTATTTTCCGGTCTCACTAAATCCTAAATTTTGGCTCAACATTTGAGATTATCCGACGCTCGGTTTTGACGCTCCAAGCTCGAATTTTCGACTTCTAAATATTTATTACTCGTGCGACTCATTATTTCTTCCGAATTAATTCGTCGTGTCGGTTCGTTCATTGCTTGGGTGTGACCTGAAGGGTTCAGTCAAGATTAAGCTATAATATTAATCATACATTAATATTTCTGATCGGAAGCGGCCTCCACCTAGGAATTCCGATCACTTGACCTTACTGAATATATTAGCTTTCTAATAATTCTGAACCCAGTATCAGAATAATACACATGTTCGAAGGACACCATTCCTTTCAAAAATAGGGTACATTTGGATTAAATACTTATTAACCCAAATATTAAAACTTGTTTTGTTTAAAATCCAATAATTAAAATAGTTTGACTCAAAATACATTTTATAATTAAATAAATAAGGGAAATTCCCATTGGTACCATCCAGGTTCTGACTTTTCCCAGCGGTACCACATTTTTTTTTTTTTACATCCTAATGATACACCCCAGTTTTTGACTTACTAACTGACGTGATTAAGTCTGTTAATCAGACGTTAATAAGTTAGTAAATCTAGGTTAAAATATACTTTGGTTAAAAAAAATAAAAAGACTAATTTACCCCCTTTTAAACCCTTCCCTCCAACGATCAAAACCCCTTCCCCTTCCATTTATGTCGATTTGACATAAACCAAACCGATTTCAAAATTATTTCTAATTTGCTCTGTTGAATCGAAGGGAGAACCTAGGGTTTACAGAGATTTTTTGCAATTTTTGTTGGGATTCAAAGCTTATAGATTGATACATTCCATAATTCAGGTATGTTAGTACTACTACTGTTCAATTTTTTTAAAAATTGGTGATTTTATTTGGTGCTTTGTTTTGAGGGAATTTAGGTTAATTTCTTGATGAATATGTTCTGTAATTATGCGAATTTAGGTTATTTACATCTACATGTTAATTTAGGTTAATTTGTTGATGTATATGTTGATGTATATGATGTATATGGATGATATGGGATGATCATGTTTGATTGATAGGTGAATCTGTGAATGTGTGTTGTTTAAAGTGTGTAGAATATTTGTGCATGTTGTAATTGTGTACTTTGTTTGCCTTATTTTGCAGAATGGGTGATAGTAATGAGGTTGTGTTAAGGTTTCATTACTTTGGGAAACATATTGACTTTAAAGTTGACTTAGATACATGCAATTTGATTGACTTGGTTGTTGAATTTGAAGACAATGTTGACATAGACCCCGACTTTCCTATCATCAACCCTTCCTTTAATTATGCTTACAATCAAAAGCATAACCCTTTATTAGATGATACTAATTTAATTAAGATGTTTCAGAGCCTAGGTCAGTGTGATGTGTATGACATTTGGGTTGGGTGTAATCCCCCATATTTTAAAATATATTATAAATGAAATTATATATTATTTATAATATTTACTTGTATTTTTCCGGAATTTAATTTCAAAAGTTTCAAATTATTTTTGGGGTTGATAAACGATTTTATTACAAAGAACTTTTTATGAACCTTCCTTCTATAATTTATGTCCAACAAACAAACCAAACCCAGTTTACTTTCTTAATTGACCCATTAATTTAATGAGGCCCAATATCCCTACTTACCCTACTACCCTCTCTCCTATAAATACCCCATACATCCCCAAAAATTTCCCCACACAAAGGTTAGTCTTATTTTCTTTCTTCTTTGTTTTATTAATTTGTGTAATTATAATTATTGATTATGGGTTTTGATTTTATTGTTTGAAATTAATTTAATTAGTATCAAATTGTATTTTGATGATTAAACTTTATAATTTCAGATTTTATAAATATTATAATTTTCAGATTTTATAAATGTTATAATTTTCAGATTTTGTAAATTTAATAACCTAGGGTTTTTAATCATTGAAAATCATGATTTTAGGGTTTTTATGAACAACCGATTTAGGGCTTTTATAGTAATGATGTTTTGAAATTTTGGTGATTATACTACTAATTAGTTTAACTTAATTCTAGATTATTTTGAACACGTAAATTTGTATTTTAATGTTTAGATTTTGGTTCGTTAATATTAATCCCGTTTTAATCCCGATCAAGTTCTGAACTCATCCGATTTTGACAAAAAAGTAGTGTTTTCCATGTGAAAACAATGTTTTAAGAAAGACTCACTACCTTTGGTAGTGAGCACCACCTTTTTGTTGCCAAATTTAGCATCTAAATATGATTTTCGGGCAGTTTTTGATTTTTAACGAAGTTTTTTTTTATGCTTAATGTTTATAATTAGTTTTGGGTTTTGATTTTATAGTATAAAGTTTATATTTTTAGTATCAAAATCATGTTTTTATGTTTTAAACTAATAATTTCAGATTATAATTGTTGTTATAATTTTCAGATTTTATAAGTTTAAAAACCTAGGGTTTCAATTTATTTAAATTGGGATTTTAGGGTTCTTATGACTAATTAAATTGGGGCTTTTGTTCCTATTGTATTTCTAATGCATAATTAACCATAAAAACATGTTTTTAATGAATTTTTAAGGAGTTTTAATCTAAATTATATCGCTGGAAATTTGGTTAAGTATTAATTTATTATTGTTGCTTGTTTTCTAGGAAGTGATTATTTCTTAAGAGACTTTTATGTGATTAAAAGTGGCACAAGGGATTGTTTATACGAGGTACGTACATGTCTACTTCGTTGTAAGTAGTATCATGTTTAGGTACCAAAGAAAAGAACTTAGTTTCATGATTAGAGAACACTTGGATGAAAATTATTTGGTTATACATTTAATTAATTCATTTGCTTATGTTTATGAAACATGTTTTGGTGAATTGATTATGTTTGTATGGAATTATGGATGCAAACATGTTGAATTATATTAGATTAATTTTTTGTATGGAATGTTGATACAAGCATATTTTATTGGATTGGTTTGTTAACCACATTTGGATTATTAAAGGATTGGAATTGAATGGTTTAAGTGGAATGAATTTATTAATTATTCCACAAGGTTATTATTTATTTATTTATTACTCAATCATGACTTGTTAGTATGTTGAGTAAAGGTGGATTAAGCCGAAATGGCTAGGTGGGTTGACTATGTTCAACAATTTTGAATAATTTGAAAGTTTATTGGAATTAAAGGTCAACTTGTGATGTGATCACCATTGTCCTAAATAAGATTAAAAGTGAATTGATGTATGATTGTTATGTATGGTCTTCTTGATTGAGTCGGCTATTAATTAAAATTGTAATCACGTAAAGTGAAACATGGATGAGCAATAAAACTCTGGAAAGCGTGCACTTCTAGAGTATTGACAATTATGGGTTGGGGTACACGGTGGTAGCCCGTGGCTTTTCGAGGCTTGTTTGATCAACATGTCCTCTTTTCTTTTGGTATTTACATTTTTATTTTATAATGAAAGTTAGATGGGATCCTAGACTAACTTTGTGAGAATGGAGTCGCGCCCATTCTTGCATCGCGCTAAACTTTTATTTCAAATGGTCATTTGGGACCAAAATGATTTGGTGGATTGGACAACCTCGTCTATTGCTTACTCCAACTAAATTAATTAAATTAAATATAAAGAGTCAAGTGTTTGGAATTGATTAGCAAGTATGTTGAGTCGATTGAATTGTTTAAGTGTGGAGTCTTGATTAATGAATTTATGTTGTATGTTTATTTACTTTAATTAGTTGAGCATGCTAGGCTTGGTACGTTGTAGCCTGTATGTACTCAGCTTTGCTAATTGCGTGCTTTTGTGTGTTTTCTTTTGGTCATGGCCTTCGCCTTTCAATGACCCTGTGATGATCCAATTATTACATTTGTATTATTGGGGAGCAGTATTGCACAGGTTAGCTTGATGATGTGAAGTTCGGGGATTTGACATACGCATTGTCAAGGGATTGGTGTGATTGAGAGTATTCGTTCTTTGTGTTGAACTTATTTATGTTTTACTATTTTAATTATGTTTTGGGATTTTGGAATGTTGGTTTGGTTTTAATAAGGGCCTTTATGGTTCCAATTTGTAAGCTTTGACTTATTGGTTTTCTAAATTATATTATTTTAATATTTAAGTTGGATTTCCGCTGCAATACTTTGATAAAGCCTTAACGTTTTAACACGTGGCGGTAACATGCCAATGGTTCTCCTCTATTTTTATTTAAAGTAAGTGGTTTGGAAAAGGGAGAATTATTGGGGTGTTACATTAGGTTTGCAAAAAAACCAAGTCCTCTTAATAGAATGATCATGAACTTAAGGAAGTCCAAACATGCACCCCAAACTAATGAATCTTCTCAGATGACGCACCCCAAATAGAACCTCCCAAAATTGATGAATCCACTAAGATCACTACAGCCCAAACAGGATCTCCTAAGATTGATGAATCCACTAATAACACTGCACCCCAACCACAATCATCACAAAGAGATCCCTCTCAACCTTCCATAGAAGAGATCATTTTAGATGATTCATCTCCACCTAGGTATGTTGATCATGATTCACCAGTAGATGAACAAATTCCTGAACAAAATGAACATGAGTATACCAAGGGTAGGAAACTGTTTGAGGCTTCCATGGCAATGATAGAAAAGGCAAAGAAAAAAAAAAGTTTCCACTAAATTAACCCCAATGCAACCACCATCCCCTAGGTCACCAAATACTGTTTTCAAGAGCTTACCTTTGAGAAGGAGCCCAAGATTTTCACCTATTACAATGACTGAGACAGCTGCTTCTAATGTCCAACTTTTGCCTAAATCATCTCAAAGCTCTATTTTTGCAAAAAAGCTTCCCAGGACCACAGCAATTAGAAAGGGGTTAAGATTAAAGGTTGGTACTGCTGCCATAGAGAGAAGGATGCTTGGTGTTGAGTCATGTATGATTGAGAGTAAAGATTATGACCTTAGTACTGGTTTGAATGAGGGTGAAGAGGAGGGTCCAGATAGAAAATTAAAGGTGAGAAGGAAGATGGATTTTGTTGTCCAAAGTGATGAATCTGGTAGGAATGAGAGTGAGGTGGAGGGTACTAGCTCTGGTTTGAATGAGGGTGAAGAGGAGGGTCAAGTCTCTAGTATAAAGGTGAGAAGGAAAAATATGCAGTTTGTTGTGCAAAGTAGTGAATCTGGAGAAAAAGAGGGTGATTGTGATGAAGAAGATTTTGATGGAGAAGTAGCACCAAAGGGGGATATACCCCTGCAGATGAGCTGGTACAGCTTCAAAGGATTCCTAAAATAAAGGATAATTTGAAACCAGGGAAATGGTTTGAATTTTTAGATGATGAAGATGATGAGGATTACTTTTAAAGGTTGTACAAGAATGGGGAGATGTATGAGGATGCAGATTTTGGCAAGATTCAACTCAGACCATGGATGATTTTTACAGATAAAGCACACTTTAAGGATACACTAAAAGACTTTGCTGTGCAAGAAAGATTTGCTATTAATGTTGAGTATGCTGACAACAAGAGGTACACTGCAGTGTGCCAATCTCAATGTTGTCACTGGAGGTTACATGCCAGCAGACTTGCAGATGGCAAAACCTGGGCCATTAAGAAGATATGTCCCAATGTGCATACTTGCAGGGGGTTAGAGACATACAACCCCATATGCAATGTTAAGTGGGCTTCTTAGAAGGTTATGGAAGACATCAGAGCTAACCCTGACATTCCTGGCAAAGCACTAAATGAGTTGCTTTTCCAAAGATATGGCATATACATGAGACAGTCCACTTTGTACAGGTTAAAGAGTTTTGTCATTGAGCAACTCTTTGGAGGACATGATGAGTCATACTCTTTGCTGCCTATGTATGCTCAAATGTGCATTGAAACAAACCCTGAAAGTAAAGCTTTTTGTGCTTGGAAAGAATATGAGTCCCTACCTAAGCAGCTTCAGTTTACAAGCATATTCATTTCTTTCACTGGACAATGGAAGGGCCTTCTTAGAGGTGTCAGACCTTTGATTGGTGTAGATGGAACACGCCTCAAAGAAAATTATGGGGGCATATTGCTATCTGCTATGGGTATAGATGGAAATAATGAGATTTTTCCCATTGCCTATGCTATAGTAAGCCAAGAAGACAAGGAGTCATGGAGCTATTTCTTCTGGCATTTGCTGAATATTGTCAAAGAGTCCTCAAGAAAGCATTAGACAATCATTTCTGATAGGCAAAAGGCAAGTACCTAACTTTAATTTTGTTGTTCAGTTCTGTTCTTGATATATATATATATATATATATATATATATATATATATGCATACTTATCTAATTCATCACTGTTTCAGGGAGTTGAATTAGCTTTGGACAATGTGTGGCCAGAAGCTGACAAAAGGTTCTATTGTAGGCACCTCAGTAGGAACTACAAAAAGAATTTCCAGGCCCTCTCATGTATGTCCTGTTCTGGAGAGCTTGTAATGCTACTTCTGCTTTCACATTCAGGTATACTACTCAACTTCTACTTTCACATGTGCATTCACATTCTGCAATTCTCAAGATTTGCATATAACATTCAGGAAAGCTATGGAGAAGCTTCATAAACATGGAGGTGATGAAGTCATGTCTTGGTTTGCTGACTTGGGGGAACAGCCCAAGTGGAGTAAGCATAAATTTGACCCTGATGTATGCAATGAATCCAATACATCTAATTTTGTGGAAAGCTTTAACTCCACACTTGGAGTTAATAGGTGTAGGCATGTATTAACTTTGCTAGGAGGTACATTGTGCATAACTTGTTTACTTCTCATAAGGTTTATAAATTGTGAGTAGTTGTCTAATTTAGATTCAATATGCAGGCATAAGGAGGGTATGCATGGTGAGAATTGCAACAAGGCTTGAGAATGCAAAGTCTTGGAAAGATGAAAACATTTGTCCAAAGATTGTGAAACTGGTGAAAGAGATAAGGAAAGGCAAGCTCAAACTGTAGAGTGTACAAGTCCAGCCCAGGGGAGTATGAAATCCATGAAGGTAGATCTCAGTTCCCTCTGAGCCTTAATACGAAAATTTGTTCATGTGGGTCATGGAAATTATCTGGGGTACCATGTAGGCATGCCATTAGGGCACTAATTGATGCAAAGTTAGACCCACATGACTTTGTTAACTCCTGGTACTCTGTGAAGACATATAAGCAGTCTTACAGTGTGTGCATTAACCCCATTCCAGACACAGAACAATGGCCTACTGATGACTCAGGTAGAATTATCATGCCCCCTAAGATGAAGAGGGGAATTGGAAGGCCAAGTAGGAATAGAAAAAGAGAAGAAGGGGAAGTGCAACCAGGCAAAAGAAGCAAAACAGTGAAGTGCAGCAAGTGTGGTTGCTTTGGGAACAATAAGGCAACTTGTAAGGGAGGCTTAACTGGAAAAGAGTTTAAGGCTTCTGAGCCTGTTGTCATCAAGAACCCAAGGGTCAGAGATCAATCTAATGCAGCAAAGGCAGCAAAGGCTTCAAAGATAGCAACATCTGAGGCTGCAGGATTCAAGTCCATGAAGCAAGGAAGACCCTCAACTGAACATCCAACAGAATTGAATGCCTCACAAATTCCTACCCAACCATTGAACCAGTCTCAAGCCTAATCTGATTCTCTAAGTTTGTACACAGTAGCAGAGAGTTATATGTATTCAGCTCTTTTTTTTTATACTGAAGCTGATTTTTTGTTCAGTAAAAGCTAGTGAATTTAAGTATTTTTTTTTTTTTTTGGATTCTGACAGTGTAGTTTGCTGTTTCGAATTGATATATTTTAGTTTGGAACTTAACTTTGTTAACTATCTACATTTTGGTAATATGAAATCAGCCAACTTTGGCCTTGTTTAAAGTTTTGATATCAGTTCATTTAGATCAAAGGTTGTGTTAGATTCATTACTAATTTCAAAAAGTATATAAAACACAAAGCTAATTGATGTTTCCCTTTTTTCATTTGTCATTCATAAATTCAAACAGTACAACCTTTAATTGCTAATAATCTACCAAATATATGGCATGACAAATTAATATTGCTAATAATTGAACATAGTACATCACTTTCAATTGAGAGCAACAAAAAAAAGTAAAATCAGGTACATGACAACAGCAACCGTAATAACCAAGTAACTGTAGGCTGCAAATTCATATGATCTCTCTGTAAATTCAGTGAATTCTTCTCTCAGATTAGCATAATCAGCAACATTTCTTTCCCCTATTCTATTTCCCATCAATTGATTTTCAGTGACCCACATGAAGAAACCACAGTGCCTGCACTAGAAATAGGGAGTACATACTCAGCAACATACTCAGCATGCCTTGGTGGATGACCCAAGTGGACCTTCCATGTCTGCTGCTAGAAGAAAAACCAGAGCTTGAAGAACCAGCTATGTCAAACAATTGGAGAATAAGATAAATTCAGTAATGGGGTAGAAATGAAATGGAGAAAAAAATAGGAGGTGGCACATTTAAAGGAGGGAATTGTTTTGGTGGGAAATAACAGAAAAATAAGAGAGGGAAAGTTTGGAGGGAAATGATTTAAGTTGGGGCATAATAGACTTTTCCCTTTTTTTTTAAATCTAAGCTTCCATTTACTAACTTATTAACGTCTGAATAACAGACTTAATCACGTCAGTTAGTAAGTCAAAAACTGGGGTGTATCATTAGGAAGTAAAAAAAAAATGTGGTACCGCTGGGAAAAGTCAGAACCTGGATGGTATCAATGGGAATTTCCCAATAAATAATTTATAAGTACATTAAAAATACAGGGTATTACATAGTGTGTTTAGTTTGGTGTATTAGCTTTGTTCTTATTTACTTTTAGCTCTCTTAGGTTGTAATTTGCTCTTTATTTATGAAGTTCTCATTGGAAAAAAAAAAAAAAAAAGAAAGTAAGTAATTGATTTAAAATCTACTAGAAGATAGTTATATTACATACTTTGAATGCGCACTTTAAAGACTACATCATGTAAAGATCTATTGTAACTTCAATAAGTTGTACATCGAAAGAAGTAAATTAATTTACGAGAACTGAATTGAATTTACCTTCAACATTGTACCTTTCATACCTTGGTCCAAAGGTAGAACCCTTGTTTTGTGATGAACCTTCGAATTAATTGAATTGCTATATAAATCAGGAAAATTTAACATTTCTAAACAATTATATATGTACAATAAAAAACAAGGGCCAATAATTGCATTACAAATATTGAACTACTTGAACTACTTCATTAGATGATTTAGCAGTTACAAAATATTAACAATTAAAAACCTTAAAAGAAAACCCCAATTAATTTAAACCAAAACCATAGCTCCCTAATGGCCTAATTAACAATCTGCCAAATAATACCTACCACGAAAAGTACTTCAACTTATTGAATTCAGCATAATTTAAAATTTTCATAAATTTGGGATCTATATAAAGTAGTAAACCCTAAAACCCCTCTAAATAGGAAATACTATTGCTTTGAAAATAACTAAATGACATAAATAACCCCGGCCACATATGAAACATTGTCATTATAGAGCAAAGTAAACCCTAAACCATACCATAAACCAACAATTAGCAACGGAAACCTAAAATCACCAAATCAAAGCGAAGGAATGAATCTAAAGTAAACCACTAAAACTTGATACCTTCTCGTTCAAAGGAAATCTCACGTTACCACTCCACAAACACTGATGGAGAGGGAAAAATTCAAAAGTTTGAAACTGATATGATGATTATGAAACAAAAAAGGTACTATTCTAAAATTTATTCTAGAAACCATAACGGGGTAATGTAGCCTTGAAACGGAGAGTACACTTGGTAAAATGATTCACCTTTCGAATTGGCATGCATAATTCGGTTAGTACAACAAATATGCAATAGATAGTCGTTTGAAACCACTCTACATATATGCTTTTTAGGTTTTTAGTGTTTGCTGAGCACCTTATTGTATCCAAGCATCCACACAACTCTTGAAAGCTCAAAACATCTCCAAAGTGTTGACATCATACAGATACATAATCATTAGAGCGTGTCCCATGACAATATGCTGTAAGCCATATATACATAATAATGAGTTTTCAAATATTTACATAAAATATCCAAATCTACACAAAATTTACTAGTAACAAGTGAATAAGCCTCTCTATGTATTTAATAGGATTCTTGGCATCAAAAACTGGATACCAAATATATATTGGTGACCGGGCATGTCTCAAACAC
Organism: Chenopodium formosanum; assembly: GCA_024500155.1. Taxonomy (NCBI): domain Eukaryota; kingdom Viridiplantae; phylum Streptophyta; class Magnoliopsida; order Caryophyllales; family Amaranthaceae; genus Chenopodium; species Chenopodium formosanum. The sequence goes on from CM044865.1 coordinate 47,201,548, forward strand.
CATTAGCCGTACTCCAAGATGAAAGCTGTTATTGTTTCATACTATGAAAGTCTTCTTTAAACTCTTTTGACCACGTTTTCTTCTAGGGTTAGCTCCAATTATGCAAGAAAAGGCATTGACGAGTTCAGAATCCTCATCACTAATTAGCATCCGGGCTGCATTTGGGTTGGCAAGGAGTAGCTTTGCAACAAGATATCCTGCAACTGACCATGTCTGGAATAATCGGGCTTGCTTACCAATAAACCTTGCTCTTTTTGTGTCATAATATTCTGGCCACTTGTCTTGGGATAAGCGTTTCTCGGCTATCTGAACAGCCTTAGCTGCTATTTCAGGTCTATTCATCTTAATACATGCAACAGTAAGCTGTGAAAAAAATATATAAATTGTCAGAAGTATTATTATACTTTGTACTACGTATATCTTTAACTTATCCAAAGATATATCATCTGAATGCAAGATGTAAGACCACTCTCATTCATGGGCAAATTAAAAAAAATGACATTATCTTTCTACCCACTTTCTCACTCCTCTTTTCCACTTTTTTTCATGGGCATTTTTTTTCTAAAACTTTCTCACACATTTTGAGCTAAGAAAAAAACCCACACCACTCTCTCTCCTATTTTTTCTCTCTCCTAAAATATTACTATCATTACATTATTTTTAATATGTGTAGTTTTTTTTTTTTTTTTGTGCTGATTTGGTACCATGTCCCACACTAATGTAGCAATAAATATTACTATCATTACAATATTTTTAAGCTGCATACTGACACATTATGGGTAATTTGAATAATTTTGTTAAGGCGACAATTAAAGAGTTGCAAACGTCATCAAATCTCGTGATTAGTGGGAAATGTAACGACCACATTTAGTTACAAATAATGGGCAGTTACAGTATATGCTAATTACCACCACTTAATAGCATGGAATTGATTTATCATATTCATGGATACAACTAGGAAAAATCAGTTTTGGTTATGATAATCAGTTTTATAATATTCATGAACAGTTTTGTTAAGGCGACAAAAGTTTTTATAAAATTCACCAAATGCCACCGAGGTTTTAAAAATTTTACGGAGTGCCATTAATGACTAACGGTCGTTAACTCTATTAGTCATTAATGTTTAATCAAGACATGATCATGACACTGTTTCTTGATTTTCGTGACGAAAATTGTTCGACTAAAGTTTTGGGGGTTAATTTGATCCTTTATGGATTCAAATTAAGCTCGAAATTGGCAAAAAAAAAATAATATAATGAACCCCAGTTTGTATGTGGAAAAATATCTCGATTAGCATATCATTATTTTTTAACCATGAAAAATGATCGGGTAAGATTAAGGAGGTTATTTTGACCATGTATGGGTCCAAATTAAGCTCAAGATTAGCAAAATAAACGTAAAAGACCAAAATAAAGCATATATATATATATATATATATATATATATATATATATATATATATATATATATATATATATATATATATATATGTGTGCCAATTCCAAGCTTAATTTGGACCCATAAAAAATCAAAATAACTCCCAAAATTTTATCCGAACAATTTTCGTCACGAAAATCGAAAAACAATGTTATTGTTTTTAAAAGAACCAATCATATCATGACATGTGTCGTGATCATGTCATGATTAAACCTTAATGACTAACAAAGTTAACTGCCGTTAGTCATTAATGGCACTCGGTAAATTTTTAAAAAACTTAGTAGCATTTAGCGAATTTTGAAAACCTTGATGGCATTTGGTGAATTATTAAAGTGTTCAGTGGCGTTTATTTATTTCTTCTCTCTTAGTGAACCCCTCAACTATCATACTTTAATATTTCTAGTTTCTCTCTTTTCTCAACTATATTACTTTATTTTTACACCAACCCCACTTTCTTCATATTTTATTACTTTCTACTATTTCTCCTAAAACGCCGCACATGGAGAAAGGAGCAAGTAATAAAATACGGAGGAAGTATAAATTTTGTGTGCCAAGGCCATGTACACGACCAAAACTAGCATTGTGGTTTGTTTAGTTAGTTGCTACCATAATAACACATCAGTTTCATATTGGCAAGTATTCAAGAGTATCTAGTGCCAAACTGATTTGAAATGTTTTGTTCGAACGAGATGCCATAAACGTTATCGAAATTGAGTATACATGTTTTTAACAAGCTAAGATTTAAATTCCTATATCTCTCCAAGTAACAGATGGAATATGAAATATATTTACAATAAACATTCACATTTTTGCAAGAATCTTATGCACGATTATGTACATGTTTTAGCTAAAGCACACTGACTAAGCTAGTCATATTAGTAGAGTGTGCATAATGCTGAATAATTGTATACATGTGTTGTACTTCCTCTTTAATTTTATCATTATTACCTTTTTACAGTGTGTTGGAACTAGGACCAAGAAAATGGAGAAAGGAAGTCAAATGAACATATTTACCATAACCCTACTCCCTCTGTGTCTTCCATGTCAGCCATTTAACTAAGCAGACACCACCTTCTCCATCCACAGCCAAATTGGTCCAACCTAGAAGCCCACACAACCTTCAAAGCTTCACCACCCATCACCACCCATCTGAGTAATACCCACAAACACCACCATCATCTTTCTCTCCTTTTGTAGATTTATTGAAAGTAAGTATATTTACACATCATCTTTCTCCTCTCCATCTCTCTTTGACTGGTCTCTGTGATGATTTCTTACTCGTGAGAAAGTTGGGTCAAAGTAATGGTAGGGTTGGAATTAGGTGGCAGTTTCATTCACCATCTCCCTGTCTTCTTTCTGCATTTTGAGAATGATGGTGGCATGGACAAGCAATTCTGAAGGTTGAACCAGTGATGGTAAAAATGTATGTAAGGGTTTTGAGTCATACTCTTTGGGGTGGGTCGAGTGTGACTATAGGTGGTGTAATAAAGTTCTTTTACCAAATGTAAATTCTCACTACGAACCATGTTCTTTTGATTTTGATTTTGTTTTTTGTGTTTGACCTTTTTTTTATTTTTTATTCTAAACTACATCATGTTCTTTTATAAATAGAAAATAGAAATGTTCTTTGGACTTCCATATGTATTTGGATTTGAAAAGTATTTTCTTTTGGGTTCATCTTCATTTCCTTTAGCCCATATGTTCTTTTGTTTTGACTCTCATGTTCTTTTGGGTTCATGTTTGCTTATTATAGCTTTTATAATTTTTGAAATTCATTTTCGTTGATTTTAAATTTTTAACCCTTATAATCTTTCAAGTATCGATGGTTGTGTATTTAATCATTTTATGTCTTCAGGGGGTTCATTTCAAAATGGGTTGTCAAGTTTTAGGTGGTTACATTATGCTGATTAACAACCACTCATTACATGAAATGTATATTGTCATATTCATCAATATAAATAGATCAAATCAGTTCTGTTCATTACAAAGTTCTGAGAGTATTTTTTAATCATTCAGGGCTTGGGATTCAGGACATGAACAGAATACAGCTAGTCAGCCACCTTCACTTGATCCCATTTGATAAATCACTTCCACTTCAAGATTAATCCTTGTATATTAAACTTTAGCATATTGTATTTCCCAACATTAAAGACATAGCAAAATACTCCCATAAGCACAGACACACAGCAACAAAATCAATATGAGTAATGGTGCGTCATTAAAATGGCCTAGCATACACAAGAAAGATAATGAATGAATAAAATTGCTGACCTGCCAAAGCAATGTCGGCCAGGAGCCAGCATTGTGATAGGACCAGGGCCTGCAAAAATGAAGGAGCTATATGAAGATGTGCAATATTAGCCATTGAAAAGTGAATGATGTATTACAGAATATTACTCCCTCCATTATGTTACTGTAACTACATAAATAAAGGAAAAGTAAAAAAGGGGATCACACATGTGGATACTTTTGCTTTAAAGAAGACCGAGATAGAGAGAAATCGGGCTCCACAATGTAGGTCGTGGATGATAAATAATAAAAATAAGTTTGTCATAAAGGGAATTGTAATGGATCAGCACTTGGGCCGGCGCATTAAGGTTTACCACCGTAGGTCCAAGTCCAAGAAGAATCACGTGCAGCAGGAGAGGCAACCTCAAGTCAACTACAACGGTAACCAAGAGGAAGAGGAGACGAATTTGGAAGAACAGGGGAAACAGTAGTTTTTGTCAAGCAAGCTATTTTGAGAAAGAGACAAGCTTGAAAAGGAGGAGACACCACTTTAGCAACTATGACAAAGTGATTGTGAATTCCAATTTGTAGAAGTCAGCCGTAATTGGTTTAGGGCAAATTGTAGTGCTTGAGTATAAATTGTAAGGCTTGTAGTTGTAGCCACTTATCCAGAAAATTTGTGAGAACTTGACAGAGATTAGTAGCCTAAAGCTACCTTAGAGAGTGATAGCCTAAAGCTGTCAACTATCCCCTTTTGAGTGTAATCCTTTCGTTCATCAATTAATCAGACTCAAGCTTTTGCCTTAATCCTTAATTAATTATAAGATAAGTTTTGCGAGCAACTCGTCCCTTACAATTTGGTATCAGGTACGATCATGGCCGGAGGACCATCGTTGAGCCAACGTGCTGATGCGGCGGACGAAAGGTTGGAAGTAGTCGAATTCCGATTGAAGTCCATTGAGGACAAATTCCAGGAACAGAACGCGTCCATAGAGCGTGCGGTGGCTGAGGCCGTGAGTAAGGCCATGGCTGACACCCATAAGGCCATTACCGACAGCTTCACTACTCTATTCGAAGCCGAGAAGAAGAGACAGGAGGATGACAGAATCCAGTTGGAGGGAAGAATTGACCCCTTCCGAAAAGACCAGGAAGTGCAGGCCAACATAGCGGCGAAGGAGCAGGAGAAATTTCGAGACGAAATTCGTGCCACTATGACAGCAGCGGGGGGGAACTGACCACCGCCATTAACCCCACAATCTCCTCCAGTGCGACATCGAATCAGGGGATGCATTCTCCCGTGGGTGGTGGGTTTGGAATGCCGGAATGGAGGGTGAGGGAGCCATGAGGGTGGCAGGACGAGGGCGGTGGAGACGGAAAACGGTGGAAACACAGGAAGTTGGAGATGCCGGTGTTTGAAGGGAAAGATCCGGACACTTGGGTGATGAGAGCAAAGATGTACTTTGACTTCTACCAGCTTTCCGACGAAGACCGAGTTACGGCGGCCGTGGTGGCGATGGATGGTCCGGCACTCCAGTGGTTTCAATGGGAGAACCGGCGGCGGTCGTTTGCGTACTGGGCGGATTTGAGGAGTCGAGTGTTGAAGGAGTTTCGCCCGGTGAACTCGAGATCGCTGCAAGAACAATGGTTGGTCGTGCAACAAACGGCGACCGTGGAGGAATACAGAAGGAGGTTCGTTGAAATGGCGTTTCCCTTGGATGACATTCCTGAAGAAATTATGAGAGGTCAATTCATAAATGGGTTGAATGAAGAGATAAAGGCTGAAATCCGACTCTTAGATCCGGCCACGTTGGATTGGGCAATGGATTTAGCCGGAAAAATCGAAGCTAGGAACCGGGTCAGCAAGGGCAAGACGAGTGTGGGCCCGTGGCGGGGCAGGTCCAGTTCATCCGGCCCAGCAGGGAGCGGACACAGCAGTAAGGAAGGAGGTGGACTCATATCTACATATGGGCTGCCCACGAATAACGGCCCAAGTAAAGTATGGCCTAGGGCTAGTGAATCCTAAGGCTCGGTAAGCCTTAACAAGCCCAGTCCCAGCTCCAAGTCTATCAATGAGCCTCGAAGGTTGACAGAAGCTGAACTCCAGGAGCGAAGAGCAAAAGGGCTGTGCTTTTGATGCGATGAGCGATGGGGCGTAGGACATCGGTGCAAGCGGAAGGAGTTGAGTGTGTTGATGGTTGCCGGCGAGTCGGAGTTGGAGGAGGAAACCGAAAGGGAAGAGGAGGAAGAATAGGTGCGTGCCCAAGAATAGGAAGAATATGCTCGGTGGTAGGACTAACTAATCCTAAAACCATGAAGCTCAAGGGACTAGTACAAGGCAAGGAGGTGATAGTCATGATCGATCCCGAAGCGACGCACAATTTTTTGTCACTTCGGTTGGCTGAGGAGGTTGGGATGTCGCTCGATGAAGGAGGTGGATTCGAAGTGTCTTTGGGCAATGGTGAAACCGTGAGGGGAAGGGGCGTATGTAGAGGAGTGAAAATTGAATCGGAGGGAGGTGTGGTGTTGGTAGAGGATTTCTTACCCTTGGGATTGGGCAATGTCGATGTAATTCTTGGAGTACAATGGCTTGAGAAGCTTGAAACTGTAACTACGAATTGGAAAACTCATGTCATGAGTTTCGAACTTGAGGGGAAACCGATTACCTTGGTGGGGGATTCTTCCCTTGACAAAACCCAAGTGTCCCTTAAAGCCATGATTCGCAACCTTTGTCGAAATAAGGGAGGTTTACTTGTGGAGGTAGCAAGAGAGCCGAATGAGGACGGTGCGATTCCGAAATTTTTAAGGGAGGTGGTTAGTAGTTTCGAAGGGGTGTTTCGGATGCCCAACGGGTTGCCACCAAACCGAGATCACGAACACTCCATTACCCTCAAGGGGGGTAGCAACCCGGTTAGCGTGAGACTGTACCGCTATCCTCAAGCTCAAAAGGATGAAATTGAGAAGCTCCTCCAAGAGATGCTTGATGCCGGCATCATTAGACCCTCTACTAGTCCTTTTAGTAGCCCGGTCTTACTTGTGAAGAAGAAGGATGGTTCTAGGCGGTTTTGCGTGGATTACCGTGCCTTGAACAAAGAAACGGTTCCGGATAAATATTCGATACCGGTGATTGATGAGCTACTTGATGAGCTCCATGGAACGATAGTGTTTTCTAAGTTGGACTTGAAGTCCGGCTATCATCAAATTCGGGTGAGGCCCGAGGACACACATAAAACGGCTTTTAGAACCCATGAAGGGCACTACGAATTTCTCGTGATGCCATTCGGGTTGACTACTGCCCCGGCTACGTTCCAATCATCGATGAACGATGTATTTTGACCATTTTTGAGGAAGTTTGTGTTGGTATTTTTTTATGACATTTTGATTTATAATAGGAGTAAAGAGGAGCATGTGAAGCATGTGAAGTTGGTACTTGAGAAGTTGGCCGAAAATAGTTTGTATACCAACTTAAAGAAATGTGATTTTGGACGTGCCAAGGTGGCCTATCTTAGGCATGTCATTTCGGCTCATGGGGTGGCCATGGATGGAGAGAAGGTGGAGGCAATTGTGAAGTGGGAAACACCCAAGAACTTGAGGGAGTTGAGAGGATTCCTTGGGTTAACGGGATACTACCGCAAGTTTGTAGCCAAATATGCGCAAATTACGGCCCCATTAACCGCCCAACTCAAGAAGGATAGCTTTGGATGGACCGAAGAAGCTACCAAGGCCTTCGAAGAGCTCAAGTTGGCTATGACTAAGGCACCGGTGCTTGCTATGCCCGACTTTACTAAGGAATTTGTGGTTAAGACCGACGGATTTGGTATAGGTGCGGTGATGGTGCAAGGAGGAAGGCCCATTGCTTATTTTAGCAAGCTCTTAGGGGTCTGAGCACGAGAAAAATCGATATACGAGAAGGAACTTATGGCCATATGTTTGGCTATTTTGAGGTGGAAGCACTACCTCCTTGGAAGACATTTCATAGTGAGGAGCGATCGACAAAGCCTTCGCTACATCACTAAACAACGAGAGGTGGGTGGAGAATATCAAAAGTGGATGCGTAAACTAGTGGGGTTCGATTTTGAAGTGCAATATCGGCCGGGTGTCTCAAATCGGGTAGCCGATGCTCTTTCTCGTAGGGATCAAGCCAATTAAGTGCAATAAGTCACTCATGCGTTGTGGACCAGAAGGCATTGGAAAAGGATACTGAGGCTGATGAGTGGATGGCCCAAATCAGATTGGGCCTTGAGAAAGGAGAAGAGAGCCCAGTAGGCTTCCACTTAGAAGGTCCAAGAGTGATGTTTAAAGGGAGAGTTGTTATCCCTAAAATATCTCAGTTAACCCAGATCCTACTACATGAGTATCACGACACCTCAACCGGCGGCCATGACGGAGAGGTCAAAACGTACCTTCACCGCCGACTGGTTCTGGGTGGGAATGCGACGAGCGGTGGGGGATTATGTGCGGAAATGCAACGTTTGCCAGAGAAACAAGGCTAGTCAACGGAGCCCAATGGGTCTACTCCAACCACTGCCGATTCCGGCGGCTATTTGGGAAGACATCTCCATGGATTTCGTGGAGGGGCTACCTTTGTCGAAGGGGATTGACTCGGTACTTGTGGTGGTGGATCGGTTGTCAAAGTACAGCCACTTTATCGGGCTAAAATATCCCTTCAACGCCCTGAGATGATTATTTCGTGCGCGAGGTGGTGCGCTTGCACGGATTTCCCTCTTCCATTGTTTCGGATCAGGATAAAGTGTTTATGAGCATTTTCTGGCACGAGTTGTTTCGCTTGCAAGGGACTCAATTGAAGCGGAGCACCGCCTATCACCCACAATCCGACGGCCAGACCGAGATTGTCAACAAAGGTTTGGAGTCGTACTTGCGATGCTTCATCGCCGATGAACCCAGTAAATGGGCTAATTGGTTGCCCTGGGTAGATTATGCCTACAACACCTCCCCTCATTCCGCGACCAAGCTCACACTATTTAAGGTGGTTTACGGTCGTGAACCGCCTAAGCTCTGGTGAATTGGCAATGGGTAGACCCCAATAGATAAATTGGAGGAAACATTAAAAGAGAGGGATGAGATGTTGAACGAACTAAGGGTGAATCAGGTCATGAAAGATTATGCGGATAAGAAACGACGTGACGAGCAGTTCGAAGTTGGGGATGAGGTATTCTTGAAGTTGCAACCTTCCCGTCCAGGTCCCTGGCAATTCGGCCAAACGAGAAGCTTGGGGCTCGATTCTATGGGCCTTTTCGTGTGTTGAACAGAATTGGAAAGGTGGCATACAAATTAGACCTTCCACCGGCGTGCAAGATTCATCCGGTTTTTCATATATCCCAACTCAAGCGTGTTGTGGGGTCAGCTCCGGTGAACCCTACAATTCCAGTCCAATTAACGGCGGAAATGGAATTAGTTGTGGAACCCGAGGATGTGCTCAAGGTAAGGCAATCCGCAAGGGATCGAATACTTTTCCAGAGGTCTTCATCAAGTGGCGTGGACTGCCACCCTTTAAAGCGACTTGGGAGGATAGTGCCACCATTGTCCAGCGGTTTCCTTCCTTCCACCTTGAGGACAAGGTGAATCTCGAGGTGGCGGGTATTGTAATGGATCAGCACTTGGGCCGGCCCATTAAGGTTTACCACCGTAGGTCCAAGTCCAAGAAGAATCACGTGCAGGAGAGGCAACCTCAAGTCAACTACAACGGTAACCAAGAGGAAGAGGAGACGAATTTGGAAGAACAGGGGAAACAGTAGCTATTTGAGAAAGAGACAAGCTTGAAAAGGAGGAGACACCACTTTAGCAACTATGACAAAGTGATTGTGAATTCCAATTTGTAGAAGTCAGCCGTAATTAGTTTAGGGCAAATTGTACTGCTTGAGTATAAATTGTAAGGCTTGTAGTTGTAGCCACTTATCCAGAAAATTTGTGAGAACTTGACAGAGATTAGTAGCCTAAAGCTACCTTAGAGAGTGATAGCCTAAAGCTGTCAACTATCCCTTTTTGAGTGTAATCCTTTCGTTCATCAATTAATCAGACTCAAGCTTTTGCCTTAATCCTTAATTAATTATAAGATAAGTTTTGCGAGCAACTGGTCCCTTACAGGAATAAAGTAAAAGGGAGTAGAACTTAAAAAAAAGGATAAACGGGAAATTGAGTAGAATTTAGGAAAACAGGGAAAGTATATAACTTCCACAACCTTTAGAGTCGCACACTAACATTTTCCTCCTGGTATGAGTTCCCAATTTCCACAAATCCTTCTATACAAATCTTCCAACCCAATTTTCTACAAATTTATCTATGGAGAATACTCGTCTTAAAATAGTGTGTTAAGACAAAATAATTCTTCCTCCCTTTCTCAATACTTGCATCATTTTGAATATACACTTTTCCAACGTACTACTTTGACCATTAGTTATCTATAGTTTTGCTTTAATAGAAATATAAAAATATATATAAATTTTGAAAATCTAAATTGAGATGAACTCAACAACAATTAAAGTAATGAAATTTTTATAAATGCATATGTAAAACATGGTCAAAGTTGGAACATGATGCAAATATTGAGAAACGAAGGAAGTACATGGCAAGGAGTATACAATGCATAAGCAGGGTAAGAACCGTACGTATTCTTGGGATCACAGCCAGTGATGATTTGCCACTCCTGACCTTCAAGAGCAGGATAACATATCTTCAACGGCATGTCTGCCACGAGGTCTGCCCATTTGGCTTCAATGAGGTCCAAAATGGCATGGGATTGATCTTTTGTTGCAAGGCCACTTACCACAGACCAAAGGTTACCCAGCGAGAAAAATCGAAAATCCATGTGCGCTGGTTGCAAGTTACCAATTAGATAACCTCCTTTACCTGGCATCCATTCCACTAGCCAAGGAGAGATCTGATCAGGGTATATATTAAATTTGTTGACAGCATCATATGAGTATTCTTCAGTCTTGTAACGATAAATCTCATTAAGTTTCTTCATATCAACCCAATAATATTCCCTGATGTGAAAAGCTAATGCAACCAAACGATTGTTCAAAGCACGTATTAGGTCTGTTGATCCATCTTCTGGAGCAAGCATTTCACGAGAACAGCGTAATGCAGAATAAAAAAGTGCCTGAAAAGCAAGCAGTGTAAAGATAAATGAAGTGATGACTTCACAATAAAAAACTAGTGAAGGAGCATAAGAAAAAGGAATTCAATTAGAAACAACTTCAAGTCCAGTTTCCTGAAACTCTAATAAAAGTTCCACCTCTATTTTCTCTCTTCTATATTTTCATTTTACTTCCCACTTGGACCTATCAATCAGACTTGGAACTCTTCTAGGGACTTGAATTTCCTCTCCAATTAAAGCCACATCAATACATCATATACGTTCATTAGACTTTCTATCATTGTATGGATCTAATCACTTTGGAAGGATCAGTCCCAACTCCTAATGTCACGCCCCTTCCTAACCCACATCTCATCATACGCCCCAGAGATAAATGACATATTTCAGTACGAATGAGAGAAAAACAAAGATTTTTTCTGCATACTGTTCCCTAACATTACCGTTTATTTGACTACCTACCGCCCTCCAGCAGCTCATACTGTCAGTCTGTCCTCCCTTTCCTATGCTTCCAAGGTCCATCAGATGATCAGATATGAGTAATAGAATTTTCCCCACAGTAAGAACCTAATTATAACATCAAGACAGGATTGTCTCTTGCTGGACCAAAGACATTCCTCATAACAGGATTGTCTCTTACTGGACCAAAGACATTCCTCATACCCAAATGCATGGCGTCTGCATTTTTTTTTCACCCACCTTTTCATCTTGCTTGACAATATACGTCACAAATTATTTCACCCACTTTCCAGTAATACCCATACCCAATTACTCCCCAGTAAACTGTTAATAATTAGGAAGGTTAAGATGAATTGATGAAAATATCTCTAATCAAATTAAGGAAAAACTACTGAAATATGATTGTATTTATAATGAAAACATGGTGGGAATCGCTGATTACAACCTAGCCAACATTTGAGAGGTTGATGCTCTCCGAAGTATCGATTTCTCTATGTACACTTACCACTATTCAATATGTCTTCCTCTCTCTTAAACTGCTAGCTATCTTGTTATTCAAGCCACTAATAACTGGAACATAATGGAACTACCTAAATGACCCTCCTCCTTATATAAATTATTAGCTTTTTGGAACTCCAAATTTTCTACCTTGTCCTCAATAAGGATAGTAGTAGGTGAAGAATTGAGAGATGAAACCAAATTTAAATCCCCAATATGCTTGTTCCTATCTTGTTTACTCATGTATTTATATGATTTACAGCTTTCAATAATCCTATTATGCTGATGCTTGAAAGAGATTCATGTTAGAATTCCACAAAATTCCTATTTCTCATTCCCTTAGTTTAATGCATGTTTGTTTGTGTTGGATTCCTTCGTACCTAACGAGCTGATTTTCCAACGTGTTTATTTACTCATTTTGTCATTTTGTCTATCTTAGTTTAGTGAACAGCTTAACCCCCTCTCCGACATAGCTTATCCCTAATCATAGACTCCATTGTATCATTTGTGAATCCTAGTGGAAGTATGACCCTTCCTTGCCACAACACTAGTTTAGGTTTTGTTTGACCCAGGTGATAAATATACTTTTTGTCAGCAAAATAACCTATAAATCTGATTCATAACTAAGGTAAGTTTAGAACATGACTTGGCTTCTAAGAAGATGAAATCCATCTAGACTTTTCAAAGACAAAAAAATTTCCATGCTATCCTATCTTAATATATCTACGCATTTATATTACATTATAGGGATACAAAATAATTCTTTAGGTGCTATTGTCCAGTGTACATCACATATTGTATTTTCTCCCAAGATTTCAGAAAACTTTTTAGGCTTCAAATTTAAAAATTAAAGGCAATACAAAATATATAGCTTAGCTTGCCAGTCTTGCATGTTCTTGCAAAATTACAACTCTTATCCTAAAACAAAATATTGGTGACTAAATGTCATAAAATATAATTTTCAATTAACCAAAATTTCTAACAAAAAATCTGCTTTTTCTTACCTTTACAATAAGTCTACATAATACACGAGCCTTTAATGACCAGTGCACACAAGCCCCTCTCCGTAGATACTAAAGCTTCATGATACATCACTAGATTCATGCTTGTGTTGCTAAGTGCACACAAGCCCCTCTCCGTACAAGCCCTACACCTTTGCTAATAGCTAGACACGAGTGTGTCGCACACTCTTACACCCTAACCTATGGACAAGACCTATTTGGTATATTCAATATTTTGCAAAAATTGGAATTTGTTTACCAGAGAGTGTCTACATTGAAACATAATTCTTCTTTAATGCTCCAATATTAACAATGACGAAAAATGTTTGAATGGATACTTTTCAACAATTTACCACTGGATCAAACGTTTTGCTAAACTGACAATAGTATGGTGTTTGTTCTATGTAAGGCCTCATCATTACAGGTGTTTGACGATACTAAATAAAACTCCACATGAAAGAAAACTTGTAAGAGTTGTTTGAACATAGAAAAAAAACAAAATTAAAAAACCCACCTATTTATACTAGACAAATAAATCTTGAAAGATGTGAATAGAAACCACCTTGGTTTCCCTTTAGGAAAGAGAGAGAGCTCTGATGAATCCAAGAGGGGAAAAATGCTAACAACAATTTTGTTTACTCACTAGTCAATTTTTTTCCTGTGTCAAAGGTGATAGATTTTATCCCATTAACAATCCGCCAACACCCTACCCAGATTCGAGTTTAGCCCAAAGTCTCGACCCGATCTAAATTTGCCTAAAAGTCGCAACCCAAAATGACTAGACCCAAAATGACCCAACCTGAACTTGACCCGACCCAAACTTGACCTGAAGTCTAACCGAACCCGATTATCTATTAACCCAAACCTATCCAAAACCCAAAATGACCTGCCTGAACAACCCGATTTCCAAATCTAGTACACCCCACCCCCACCCTAGTCCCCTAAAAAATAAAGAATCACAAGAATACCTTTCGTCATTGTAAGGTAGCATCACATTCCACTGGTGCTATATCCTTTCTCAACCACTTGGATGACTTTCCCAACTCATCTTTCTACCCTAAGATCTTTTATGAAAGCCCAATAAGTGCAAGGTAGCAAACACTGAATCTTGATCTGTTATTCTGATGTAACAATTTTATTGTCTAGAATCTCTCAGATGAATTCTCAATATGTATTTATTTCACATTACAAAGGAGAGTCATAATGTAAGCCCGCAATTAGAAAAATTTATCGGTGCATTAAGATAGCTTTGAAAGTCCTTTATAATCTTTTTTCATGATGATACCCATTTAATGTGCTCAATCATCATGGCACATAATTTTAGGAAATAAATTGATGGTCAAGTCCTCAAATGTTAATTTGTTAAAAAAAATGGATGTGATGAAAGATAATTGGGCATTAACTTTGTTAAATGACAGAGTATAGGACCCAAAGTTTTAGTAGTGGAAATAGTAAGGTAATAATCATATAAAGACATTACCATTTTTAAAATTACATTAAGAATTCCCCTTGTGAGGAAGACTTTCTAATGATTATTTTTTCTTACCTAATAAAAATTACCAATATTTGAAATGGCAAGCTGAATTAGAACGAATGAAAAAGGACTATGGGAAATTGGCAAGGAAGAAATAAACTGCTACTTGTAAAGCAGTAAATCTATTTAGTGTAGACTTTTACAAAAGCATACAAAGAGAAGCAGCAAAAAATTTTTGCGAAGGATAGAAAAGGCAATGCAGCAGATGGCGCATTAATACCTGTATTTCTAAAGGATGCCCATGAATTCCCATGCGACGGTCTATCATGCATGAACCATCAGTAACCAACAAGGTTGGGAACATATCAAAGCCATCTGCAAGACATAATCTTAAAATCATCTTCATTCCAGTCTGCACATCAACTCTTTCCTGAAGAGACAGATCTCCAGAGCATTTTCCATAGGCACGTAAAAGTATAATCCACCAAAGCCCTGAAAAATTCACATCAAAGGATGATAAATTTTTAATGGTACACTGTAAATGAGAGTCATGGCAAATTGTGCAACAAAATTATCACAGAACCAGAATCAACAGGTGCCACACGCCCAATTGCTGCTTCTCCAAAGTCAGGGTCCAGAATCTCTTCTGTTGCAAATTCATCACCATCTAAAGGAACAGTGCGAACCTTGAAACTAGCAGGCATCAATCCTTGACCAGGACTATGGCAATCCATTGTTTTCTCCCAGCTCTGCCAAGACAAAAGAGAAGTGACTGTATGACAAACAAAAAACTGAACACCAACTAGAATATAGGGTAAAATAAAGGTATCAACTCAATTGTATAGTTCAGTAATTCTAACCAGCAGACAGCAGCTTGCCAGTTTACCAAGTCTGTCATATTTGGCCTAAGTAAATGGAAGACCAAACATTGCTTTGAGGTATTAAGGGCTTGTGGCCAGTCATCCCTCAATTCTTTCCCTTATCATAGGTGGTTAATCCATTAAATTATTTCTTCACCAAATGAAGATCCTGTGGATCCTAGAAACAGTATGGAAGGGATTTCTATTTCTCTTTTACATATGTTGATAACAATAAATGGTTACCAATATTCCTGTTGAAACAAATACATGTTTGCCAAATATTACCATCACAACTTTAAGATTGTCTAGTGTTGCTGAGTCAATACAGACTCCTCTTACCTTGACATTTCTGCTTCCCTTCTTGGGTATGCTGCTCAGAGTCTTCCAATTACCCACTGAGGAGCTGTACGAGGTTTGATAATAGAAAGCAGACATGTGTTTCATGTAAACATTTTATCACTCTTATCAAGTCTGTCAAGAAACACTTCACATTTCTTTCTTCTACAGGTTAAGTTCAATGAATTATGAGACTTCTCAAGTTCTCATGGTCTGGAGTGGGTATTACCACATTACACATCCATATTTGTGGATTAGTGAAGACACTCTTACTAAGAAGAAGGAAAAAAATATATATATTTCTTTTCCTAGATGACAAGCTATTTCTATCTTCTTTATGTAGAAAAAATTGGTTTAATTCATGGTGATTGTTCACTAATGACCAAGACAGAGGCACACGCAAAGTACACATTGAAAAAGTCCTACTATTTAAGTGATGTCGGAAGAATTGAGCATCTAAAAATTTTTCTACACTCTGCAACAGAATGGAATTTCTGAAATGAATTAGTGGGCCTTACTCCTATTAGATGATCCCTAACAGTATACAGTGATGGAAACAGCTGGAAGTATGCACATGAGGACTTCCCAAAAAGTTATAAGTGGAGGCGGTGTACATTTAGTAATCAGTATACATTCCAAATAGAGGATTCACAAAGGCAGTGATAGATATGATGTCCCTTCATGCCTGTCCAGATTATAATGAACCCTCAGTCAACCAACTACGTGCATTCAAAAGCATCCATTATATGCATGTGCCAGACCAAATGAGAAGCATGTTAGATGTCAAGTTTGAAAATGAAGTATTTATCGACTTTAGTTCTCAGTATGAAGGTTATTGATACTTGACCTTGAAACTACTAGTTGTGATAAGCCATGAAATCAATTTTCACGAAGATGCAGCATGGAATTAGTGAAGAAAGAAAAAAATAAAGTAGAAAGATTTATTTTCCCATAGAGTCAGTTTGCCCATACAGTCAGTTTGCCCATACACCTTCAGGCATTCAGAGATATGAATCATCAACCTTACAATCCTAAGGTAGGACTACATCATTACCAAGCAGGCAAGCAGTCCATAAGGAAAGAAACCAATCTCAAATTTTTATGCAAGATTTTCCCAAGGTATAGATGTCAGGAAAAAAAAAACTGGGTAAAACTTGTAATCTGTGATCCTATAAGGTTTGAAGAGTGTGCCTAATCCAAAATGGAAAGCTGCAACAGAGAAAAACTGAAGATGATTATTTGGACAGGGAAACATATGGAAACACCACCATGATATGAGAGTTACTTTTTTCTACAAGACCAACTTTAATCCAAATAGCACAATAGTAGGCTGCTTGTCAAAGTTTACTCACAAGTCACAACAGTAAGAAGTGAATTTTATGAGATTTTCGCGTCCAATTCAATACATGATAATATGATATCATACATGACGTTCCAGTTTTAGCAGCTTAGAGCATGGAAGGTACAGCAA
The DNA here is from genome assembly GCA_024500155.1 of Chenopodium formosanum. Lineage (NCBI taxonomy): Eukaryota > Viridiplantae > Streptophyta > Magnoliopsida > Caryophyllales > Amaranthaceae > Chenopodium > Chenopodium formosanum. The sequence continues at coordinate 47,218,424 of CM044865.1, forward strand.
ATGAAGTAAAGTCTGCATTACTTACGAGTTAAGACAAGTTCAGGTTCAACAACATCAAGGATCAAATGTATATGGTAAACAGAAATATACTTTACAGGATCAAAAAAAAGCTCAAAGTTTTGAGAATGAAGGGAAGTGCCATTCGATATCTTATGTCAAGAAGTATGACAATGGGTCTATTAAGATTTGTTAAAGAGGTTCAAGAAAATGAACTGTAATCCTATTATCACTATTAGGGTTGTTTACCGGTCCAAGACCGGACCAAAGACTGAATATTTAAAATTCAAGACCAGAAGACCAGACATCCAAACTAGTATTCGTCCCAGACTGAATCGTTTCAACTCGTCCGAAACCCGGACCGGACAATTTAGACCATATTCAGAAAAGAAAAATATATATATATATTCAATATCTTTGCAGAATTTTATAACTTTATGAAAACAAGAAGAAAAAAAATAAGAAATATGATTTTTTTTTTTTTTTTTTTTTTTCCTTTTTAATGCCTATTTTGATGTCTTACATCAAATAACTCATAACAGAAAGATATACATAGCATAATGAAGTTAAAAACTAAACATTATAAAGGTTTTTATTTACAAGTACAATAAAAAAATTAAAAATAAATAAATAAATTGTTCAGTCTAGTTGTTTTTAAGGGCTTCAAACTACGCGGGAAATTTAATGAAAAACCTAATGCCTAATCCAGGACACCCTTTGAAGAAGTTCTCGCATAAGTTACTGTTATATTTGGCTTAGAATACAATTCACACCTAGCAAGAGTATCTGTGTTTTAATATTTAACATACTAATTAGCCTGAAGAAATTATCTTGATTTATAATTTTGATCTATTATTTAATCAGCTTATAATCTTTCTTTATTGTGTGGGTTTTACATGGTGCAGTTTTAAGTTAGGCTTATTTTAAGTTCATAAGTTATTAATAAGGTTTCCCAATCTATTCAGCAGATTGTTTCTAGTCTAGTAGGAAAATAAGTTCAAAGTAAGACTTATGAACATGCAAAAGTCATTAAAAACACACACACAAAGTAGTCTATTATGTTGTACTATAGTTCTTGTCCTTGCCTTTTAACATCACAATTTTGCACAAGGAAATTTTTGAGCCGACAAATAAATTGCTAGAGATTTCAGATGAATAACAAGATATTCACCAAGGAAATATAGAAGATAACACAAGAGTAAGTTCAGGTGAATCACAATTATCTGAAGGAAATAAAATATTCTTGAAATTAGAACACAAAAAAGTTTCCAATCATCAAAAAACCTAGAAACTGGAGATGACGCACATGTAAGATCAAAACAAATAGATCTACGGAAGTTCAGCAGATTTCCTTTGTGACTATATAACTGCCCTAGCAGGGCTAGCACTGTCTGTTTCGATAAATGTACAGCATGAAATGCCAACTACTAGAACTGTCACATCAATTTATAAGATTGACAGAGCAAGTTGATAACATGATTTATAAGAAAAAGTGAGTTTAAGATGAGACTTCCATACACTCACAGTGTGTATCCAAGATTCCAAGGCTTCATGAGTACGAGAGGGAAGATATTCAGAAAAGGGCACTAAGGGAAGGCATCAATTATGGCCCGTACACATTGGCTAGGGCCAAGAAAACACTAGCTTGATATTTTAAGTTGGGAACTTGACCAGCTTGTATAAATGGCTTCTTATCAACCAGGAGTAAGGACGGTTTCCTTGACTTGGATATATCGTTAAAAGGCTCTATTTATATATTCGAAAACTGTCTTGCACAGCCAGCACAGAGTTCCTTCAAGCCTTGATAATTCTTATAAGAGCATGTGCATAGGGGCTCTTGGAATAGCTCTCTGCATGACTCTTCAAGGAGAGAGAAAATCAAGAGTCACTCTGCCCCAATAAGGGATACCTTAAGTAGCTATTGAGTAGCTCTCCATGGACAGTGATTTAAAGATGGCTCTTGGCTGACAGAATGGTGGGGAGCCTTTTGGAGAGACATATTTACCAATGTACATACCCTAAGAGGTGACAAATAAGCTAAATGTTGATCCTGATTATCCTGTGTGGTCCATCAAAAATACTTCAGACCATACCTTAAGTGAGGTCTATGATGGATTAACGTATGTTGCTCCTAAGTCCTAACTATACATTTGGTGCAATCAACTTCAGATTCCACAACAACAATAAATAAATAAATAAATAGAGATAAGAACTACTGTTCTAGTGCATAGAAGAATCATTGGTGAAAGCAACAAGTAATGACTAAAGATACCAACAAATATGCTTGTATACACTACCTCGGTAACTTCTGATTAAGATACGTACCTGAAGCTGAAGTGTGTGAAGGAGGAAGTTGCGCACAATTTCATACTCTCCTTTCAGAAGAAAAGCCATTGCAGATGGTATAAAGTCTCGTATAAAGACCTGATCATAATTTAAGGCATCAGAACTAGTAGGATCATTAGCAGCAATTGTTCCAACAGGGCTACCACAATAATTGACAACAGATTCTCGTAAGAGCTCCCATGCTTCCTCCTCAATAGGGTCGACAGTGCTATCGTCCCTTGCAGCTATTTCAGTCTCTGCCGAAACTAATTTCCTGTTAGATAGAGTAACTTCTTTTTCACCTTGCAGCTGTTGAACATCTTCTAGAGTATTTGACCCATTCACCACACTATTAATGGGATGTAGGTTTTTTGCATCATCAACATACCAAGTTCCATTACCATCCACCGGAGCTGACTCTTTAACACTTTCAGCAGATTTACAGCAGAAGATTGAGGACCTAGATCGATGTGTTGCAACTTCATACAAGCCACCACTTAACCCTCCAAACCCAAATTTAACATTTTGCAAACTGGAACATTGCACAGCTTGGGAAAATCTTAAACCCCGTTTCAAAACAGATTTTCTATAAGATTTTGAAAATACTGATGAAACATAATTGCTGATGTAACTGGTGCCAATACGATAAGGAAAAATTCCACAAAAATTTTGCATAATACCCTCAGAAGTGGCCATTGAAGAAAAAACCAACACAAACTTCAAAATCCTCCAATAATTAGACAGCTGAAAGAACACACCACCAATAGCACATCAAAAACTCGTCTAAAAAGCAAAACATACTCCTACTTATTTGGACAAAATTCTTCAAACTAAAAATTCAAAAAAAAAAAAAAAAAAAAAATCCATCAATAACTAAAAGTCACATTCCCACATTTCCCATTTAATGAAGGATTCACCGCGATGGATTCACCGCAATTTTACGCAGATAATCCTTAATAATAGTTGTCTGATTTCCATCCTATCCATAAGAAATCAAAATTATTTTACTAATAAATTCGGAAATTAAATATGGCCAAAGACAAGACTCCATTTTCATAATTCTGTCGTAACATTCAAGGATTTTGCAATACATTAGCATCCGAAATTGACTCAATTATTAATGGTATTTTGTCAATTTATAATATGAATACCATAATTATGTCATTTCAGTAACTACATTATCAGTTCAATATTCAATAATATACCACAAATGAACCCTAAATTGAAATAAATTAACAATCAAAACAATACTAGATTGTGAAAATCACATTGGATGATCAAGGAAAACATCTTACCGACGCTTCCAATGGAGAAGAAAAAGCTCAAAAGCCACTTCAATTGGAGGAAAGTAACAGGGAGGGCTGCACGTGAAAAACTCTAATAATCCAATATCCTTTTGATTCAATTTTTTTTTAATGGATATCTACGTATCCTTTCACGAGCCGGGCCCCATCCATCAATTTGATAAACAAGAAATCATATCATATTATATAACTAATATATAAAGTTAAACTTTTAGTCAGTCCACGAGATAGCGACACTTGATATTCTAACTTTTTGTCAAGTGTCGTGCCACATTGGATACACTTAAATAGACTTCATAAGATAAATTAATTAGTTTAGATTTCTATTTTTTATCAAACTTTGATAGAATTTTATAATAAAATTGTTAATTGAGAGTTTTATTTTCGATAAAATACCAATATTTCATAGGTTTGAATCGAATTATAATTTTATTAAAAGAACATTAGATTATAACTCTATTTCATATGTATAAATTGAATTATAATTTTATTCAAAAAAATATTAGATTATAACTCTAAAAAAAATATCAATATTATTATTAGTCATTTATATGTCTACTACATAATTTAAATCGTTACAAAAGCACTTCAATTCCTAAATAATTTTGTATTAGATATATATTTTGAAATTTGAATATAGATTTAAAATTTAGCTCAAAATTTAATAAAAATCTCTGGCATCGCACGGGGCACGGGTTTTAACTTTTTGCCAAGTGTCGTGTCACGTTAAATAGATTTAAATATACTTTATTTATAAGATTAAAAAGTTAGTTTAAAATTCTATTTTGATAGAATTTTAGGATAAAATTGTTAGTTTAGAATTTTATTTTCGATATAATACCAATATTTCAGACGTATAAATTGAATTATAATTTAATTCAAAAGAATTATTAGATTATAATTCTAAAAAATTATGATATAAATTTATTTTTTTGTATCATAATATTTTTTGGAATGAAGGAAGTAGTTTAAAGAGTAAATCATTCATTTATAATAAAATTTATACGTCTGTTGCCCACCTCTTATCCATCACCCCACCTTCTTAACCTCCACCACACCAATTCCCCTGCTCCCTCACGCACACAGCAGCCAGCGATCAACTCCACCTCACAGCCACCAAAACCAGAGCAGCACCGCGAACCCCCACCTAGCAGCAACCCACCATCTATCTCCATCAAACCTCACCAACCTTACCTCTCTCCTGCTCACCCTTCACCAATCCGCATCTCACCCCAATTCACCAACAACAATACCAACAGCAGCAGCGTTGCTCACGCAAACCCCTGCTCCCTCACGTCAACCAGCCCACGCAACTCCCTGCCCCCTCAATTCCACCACCGCAGCAACAACAAAAACATCCCTCACACCAACCACCATACCACACACAGCCGTCCACCAAAACAGCAGCACCGCGCACCGCACCACCGCCGCAGCCACTCAATTTCAGCCACCCATTCTCCGCATCCACCGCAATTACTCAACCCTTCAATCAAGCGCCCAAAATCAGAGCAAATAGCAAATCAATCGGGTTCGAGCAAACCGCATAGGAGTTCGGTCGAAGTGCGAGTCAGGAACTTTTGAAGTTTTGTAATTTGATGAGGTGTGGTCGAACATACCCATGGTTCGACCGAACCAACCCCGTAGTTCGGCCACTCCAACCCATGGTCCGACCGAACCATTTCACGAGCTTCGTGTAGGAGATTATAGGTACTAAATGCGGAATTAACATGAATCATATTCATATAGCACCAAACCAAGGATCTCATGCATAACACATAAAGAAGTAAGAATTATACCTTTGAAGCGTGATTCCACGATGATCGAGCAAGAACAATGGGGAGATAAAGAACCTCAAACGTGATTCCTCTATTCAGTCCACGGGCACGGATTAAAGCCTCCACTAATGCTAGTTAGTCTCGAGAGAACACTTCTATCGATCTTCTACGGAGATGGAAGAACAATCAACTAGGCAAGGAACACCGTGCAACACCACGAGGGCCACTAGGGTGGCCGGACGTGAGGGGAGGTGAGAGAGAGGTGGCGTGAGAGAGAGAGAGGAAGAGGGTCTTTGGATGGTGGTTGCTTGTTTCACAATTCACTGTAATGTTAATTGTGACCTTTCACCAACCCTAGGCAAGGCTATTATTTATAGATCCCATCTCTAAATAATAGCCCAAGTCCAATTCCAAGCCCACTTCTATTCCTACTCAAACTATACTTAGCCCACTCAAGCTTATGACTAATTGATTGCTCATGAGGCCCATAAATGGGCCTCTAACTTGCTTTAACCCAATACCCTTGTGTGTGACCAACATAGGATCCACTCTAAAGGGCTTTGGGCTATTTGACTAGTCCAAAGATCATCTCTCATAGTCTAGCAACAGATGATGACGCCCCAATAGAATGAACTTATTATCTCCATAATAGTGATCCTTGATATATCTAGTAATTGCACTTATCGAAGACACAATTCCTTCAATCTCCCACTTGTCTGAGACAAGTGCGCAATATTCAAATTCCTTAAGTCGCTTTGTGTCGATTTGATAATATGATTGCATCTCATGCTAATCTATACTAATCCACAAATCGTTTCTTGAAATCTGAGTTAGAATTACAAAACAAATGTTTACTATGTAACACATTTGAGCACGGCCATGCATTTTCTGAATTCTCCCTCTTCAAGAGGCCAAAACATGACACATTCCTAATTTAATAGGTAGACTCTATCCAATCTTGTGGCAACCAAAGCTCCCACTCAATTTCTGAAATAACCAGGAAACACCCTTTATAATCTCCAGTTACGGGCAGACGTTTGAATGTACCACAGTTACATCATCCATTGAATGGAATCAATGTTCCACTCATGTCAAAGGAATCCACTAATATATCCGGAAGTCTTATACTTGAACTTCAAAGTTTGGTCTATAGTTCGATCCTGCATCATTCATGCATATCCATGTGATTGACCGAGCTTTATCACTATGCTCCTATAGCCCATGAAACCGAGCTATCCAATCAATCTTACATGCTAGTCCATTCATTGAAATCATTTATGTCCACTTTAATGATTTCGAACTAGGAACTTAAATAATATATGGATCTGTTCACCTGTGGGGTTTCATACACCAGGTCTGCATCGAATGCACAACCTGATGAGCCCATCAATCCACAATTATTTTTGGACATTTCATTTAATTTTGAAACCACAATTAAATAAGAGAAGAAAATAATTTCCAATTAAACATAATTCTGCAAATAAATGTATTACATATGTAATTTGTTTTCTCAAAACAAAAACAATTCCTAATTACACCATTCGCTTCAATCCAGTTGCACTAGTATGCTTCTCATGCTTGTGCATTGGAAGGGGTTTAGTAAGCGGATCAGCGATGTTCTCATCCGTGTGAATTTTGCTCATCTTGACATCTCCTCTGTCAACGATCTCTCGTATGAGGTGAAACTTCCTTTCTACATGTTTGGATTTGAAGTGTGACCGAGCTTCCTTGGATTGAGCAATAGCTCCATTATTGTCACAATATATCTCGATACCCTTTTGAGAACTTGGTACAATATCCAGCTCAGTCAAGAACTTCTTTATCCAAACAGCTTCCTTGGCTGCTTCAACAGCAGCCAAATACTCTGATTCTGTTGTAGAGTCTGCGACAGTGCTTTGCTTCGAACTCTTCCAGCTCACTGCTCCTCCATTCAGACAGAAAATATATCCAGATTGGGATCTGAAGTCATCCCTGTCTGTTTGGAAACTCGCATCCGTATAACCATTGACAACCAACTCATCCTCGCCACCATACACTAGAAACATTCCTTTCGTCCTTCTCAAGTACTTAAGGATGTTCTTGGCAGCTGTCCAGTGTGCTTCACCTGGATTTGCCTGAAACCTGCTGCACATGCTTAAAGCATATGCAACATCCGGCCTTGTACAAATCATGGCATACATTATCGATCCTATTGCAGAAGCATAAGGAATGATAGCCATACGTCTCATCTCATCTGGCGTAACCGGGCCTTGAGATTTACTGAGCGTAATGCCATGGGACATGGGGAGATTACCTCTCTTGGAGTTTGTCATCTCGAACCTGTCAAGAACCTTATCAATATAAGTTTCTTGACTTAGTCCAATCATCCTTCGAGACCTGTCTCGATGGATTTTGATTCCCAAAATGTACTCAGCTTCACCTAAGTCTTTCATGGAAAAACAACTCTTCAACCATTCCTTGACTGACTCAAGCATTGGTATGTCATTTCCCATGAGAAGTATGTCATCTACATACAAGACTAAGAAAATTATGCTGCTCCCACTAAACTTCTTGTATACACAAGGTTCCTCTTCACTTTTGACAAAATCAAACCTTTTGATCGCTTCATCAAAACGAAGATTCCAACTCCTGGATGCCTGCTTCAATCCATATATGGATTTCTCAAGCTTGCACACCTTTCTAGGATTTTCTGGATCTTCAAAACCCTCAGGTTGTGTCATATACACTTCCTCCTTCAAGAACCCATTCAAGAAGGCGGTCTTGACATCCAGCTGCCATATCTCGTAATCGAAGAATGCGGCAATCGCTAGAAGAATCCGAATGGACTTAAGCATTGCTACCGGGGAAAAAGTTTCATCATAGTCAATACCATGAATCTGTCTGAACCCTTTTGCAACTAGTCTTGCTTTATGGATGTAGGCATTTCCATCCTTGTCTGTTTTAATCTTGTAGACCCATTTGCAACCAATGGGTTTTACCCCTTTAGGCAAGTCAACTAGGGTCCACACTTTATTTTCAGACATTGACTCCATTTCGGATTTCATGGCCTCAAGCCATTTATCTGAGTTGGGGCTCACCAAAGCTTGCTTGTAGGTTGTGGGTTCCTCATTCTCCAATAAGAAGATTTCAGAATCCTCAGTTAACAGAACATCGACAAACTGTTTGTTTCTGATTCTGTCAGACCTACGTGGGGTAGGAGCAACAATAGAAATTTTCTCTCCAACTCCTTGAAGATTTTCGCATGAATTAGATTCAAGTGGGGCGATAGGAGTCTCGCTGGTGGAATTAGCTTGCTCCGACGCATGATTAATCGTTTCATGCGCCCTCGCCTCTGATGTGGTGTTATCCACATCCATTTGTTGCTCGTCTCGAATTTCTTCGAGAACCACTTTACTCCCACTTGGCTTTCTAGATAGAAATTCCTTTTCTAGAAAGACACCATCGCGAGCAACAAACACTTTGTTATCTTCGCGATTGTAGAAGTAATACCCTCTCGTTTCTTTGGGGTAGCCCACAAAGAAACATTTGTCTGATTTAGGGTGTAGTTTATCGCCTTGTAAACGTTTTACATAGACTTCACATCCCCAAATCTTGAGATAAGACAAATTTGGAACTTTTCCTTTCCATAACTCATATGGTGTCTTCTCAACTGCTTTGGATGGGCTTCTGTTTAGTACTCTGGAAGCTGCTTCTAATGCATATCCCCAAAAAGATATGGGAAGATCAGTAAAGCTCATCATGGACCTAACCATATCTAGTAGAGTCCTATTTCTCCTTTCTGACACTCCATTTAATTGAGGTGTCCCTGGAGGAGTTAATTGTGAAAGTATTCCACAATTAATCAGATGTTCATCAAATTCTTGGGTTAAATATTCGCCACCACGATCGGATCGTAATGCCTTAATTGTCTTCCCAAGTTGGTTTTGTACTTCATTCTGGAATTCTTTGAACTTTTCAAAGGCTTCCGACTTGTGCTTCATTAAGTAAATATAACCATATCTACTTAAATCATCAGTAAAAGTTATGAAGTAGCTAAATCCACCCTTAGCTTTTGAACTCATAGGTCCACACACATCTGTATGTATGAGTCCCAAAAGATCACTAGCTCTTTCACCTATTCCCGTAAAGGGTGACTTAGTCATTTTCCCAAGCAAGCATGACTCACAGTTTTCAAATGATTCATAATCAAAAGAAGAAAGGAGTCCATCCTTATGTAATTTTTGGACGCGCTTTTGGTTAATATGTCCAAGTCTACAATGCCATAGGTAAGTTGGGTTTGAACCATCTGTTTTCTGCTTTTTATGATCAATGTTGTAGACATGAGTTGTATATTCCAAAACATACAAACCATTAATTAATCTAGCATTAGCATATAACATGTTTTCTTTCGAAATAAAACAACGTTTGTCTCTTATTTCAAATGAAAAACCTTCAGTATCTAAAACTGGAACTGAAATAATGTTTTTAGTAATGCTGGGAACGAAATAACAGTTATTAAGTACTAAAATTAATCCAGAAGGTAGTCTCAAATGATAACTCCCAATAGCAAGTGCAGCAACTTTTGCTCCATTTCCTACTCGAAGTGTCACTTCTCCTGGATCCAGCTTCCTACTTCCTTTCAAGCCCTGCACGTCATTGACGATATGAGCACCACAACCGGTATCGAATACCCAAGTGGAAGATGAAGTAAGATTTATTTCTACAACAAAAACATCAAGTAACACCTTACCTTCTGTTTTCACTGGTGCATAATGGGGACACCCTGGTGTATGGACTTGCCATCCACCACAATAGAAGCACTGGCAATCTCTCCTTATCAGGTACTCCTCAGCATGGTTAAGTAAGATGTTGATCAAATTCGCTGATGATCCTTCATCATTATGAGAAAGTCTCACAATGTCAAAACCAGCATGGAGTGAGAACAAAATAATGTCACGTGCATAATCATCATCGATCGGTTTCCCGAGGACATCCATTTGGTTGATCATATCAACCAATTCATTAACATGGTTCCTCACAGACTGACCAGGCAAGAGTTTCTTTGCCATTATCTTACCATGAATCCGGTAAGTCTCATACCTTAAACTGTCAGCCCAGGAATAGTAAATCTGAGGGATCGAGTTAACGATCTCTCTTACATTTGGATCGTTGACACCTCCACTACCCAATGCCCCCATGCCACCCCTACAGATAGCACGAAGACATTGATATAAGTTGGTCACCCTCATACCGTTTGAACCTATTGTACCAACAGTTTGGAATAGATTCCAGTATTAGGTTCTTGACCTTTATTGCATCCAAAACTAATTTTGCATGCATTTCAGGGTCCTGACCAGGAGCACACTTGTTCTCAACGGGTACATATAGGCGAGCATCAAGCTTGAAGCTTGTGAGAACATTTCTCAATTCGCCCTCCCATTGCCTGTAGTTTCTGAGATTAAGCCTTAAATTGAGTTTCATTGGTAAATCTGTGTTGTCATATAAGTTATTCATCTACAAACAAAAACAAACGAGGCAAAATTCAATAATTATGTTTAATAATTTTAAAGTACCATAGGTAATATTAGAATTTATTGGTAACTTTAAAGCATTTTATCCAATTTTAAATTGACCCCTATCGAATAAAATGATTCCAAGATCCTTTATTTGTGCAATAATTAACCAGAGTGAGGCCCTGCAATCAACCATTACATTTTCAAGGTGAGTAAACTCTTTACTGATTACAACTCTTTGTAATTCTTGGTTGAATAATTAATCCATCACATGTTTAATTATTACTCTTAGCTTCAAGGTTCTAAACGCTTTAGGTAACCCTGTTGAATATAACCAATTAAAAGTGTAGATATGCGGTCCTACCCCCACTTCCCCAAGATATATTATGATGCTCTGCTGAGGGCCGACCCATCACAAACGATCAAGGTTTTCGTCGGGTTTTTAATTGGAAAAGCTGCATCAATATTTCTGGGATCTAGATTTATTATGTTGTGATTTTATAGTGAACTCTAACGCATCATCAAGCAACATAAATAAACCTAAACATGCATAATCTACTAATGCAATAAAACATGACATAGTATGGCCCCTTAATCCTAAGAAAACTAATAAAGTAAAATGTTCCCACTTGAACCTTCATGGACCTCATCCATCTTGCTCCATTGGGTCTTCACTTCATTGGCTTTTGGATCAACTGCAACCTGTAAATTTATTCTATTCTATCTACTACTTAAATAAAATAAAATAAATTACAAAATACTCAACGGTACGCAGACCGTATTTAGATTACAAAATACTTCACGATGCGCAGATCGTATTTTAGAATCTATGGGCCATACTAGTCTATATATAGCAATAAACAATATCATATATTATAAAGTGCCATATAATAAATCACTCATCATGCTTTCCTAAACTACAACATCGAATGTTCATAATAAAGGTGCATGGCTATAAATATCTCATATTTTAATTAATTACCGTAATTAGATAATATCATATATTAATCATGACCAATTATAAAATATCATATATTTTAATTTAGGTATGAGATAGAATCAAATCTTATTTGAAATTATGGAATATAAATCATATTTATTTTCCATGTTTATCCTAACTAATTTAGGAATTCTATCCTAATTACTTGCCAATCACATATTTTAAATCAATTATTATCCATAAATAATTATGAGATAATCACATTATTTAATCAATTATTATCCTTATAGAATCTTTTGCTCCATAATTATCCAAACTTAACAAAAATAACAACTTTACTTTGTTAATTATCTTTTCCAAAATTTAAACTTATCTTTTAAAATTTTAAAATCTGATTTTATCTAAAATAAAATAATTAAAAAAAAAAATTTTTTTTTTTTTTAAAAGAACCGTCAGCCACCGTGGTGTGGCCAGCCGGAGCCGGCCACGGTGGCTGCTGCCCCTGCAGTAGCGCAGGAACAGGAGCAGCAGCAGCACACGCAAGGCTGCGGCACTGCTGCGCTGCTCCTTGCTGCTGACCCAGCCCCGCCCCTCCCTCCTGGACCACCAGCAGCGGCACCACCGTGGCAGCGCCACCCAGCCGCGGTGCTGCTGCTGTTTTTCCTTTTTTTTTTTTATTATTTTTTTTTTTAAAATTTATTTAATTAATCAAAACAACTTTTGTTAAAATTAATTAAAACTTTATGTGGTCCAATTAATTCCAAAATTAAATCATATTCAATTTTGAAATTAAGGTTCTTGATGAAATTAATCCCCAATTTAATTTAACACTTAAATTAAATAATTTGACCATGAAAATTCATAATTTTAGCATGTAATCAAATAGATCAAATTCCTTAAACATATTACCATCGAATTAAATCAAAATTTAAACACGAATTTCACAAATTAGGGTTCAAATTTCGAAAATTTCGAAATTGGGGTTCTAGGGGTTCGAATTTTTCGATTTTGTTAGGGCAAATTCAGATCAAAATTATGGTTAATATGGAGCAAATTAAACACCTTTAATGATTCTATATTGTTAAATCACATTTAATATAACAATTGACTCATAATTAAATATTCTCCCTCCTAATTGAATTAAAATTGTGGATTATCAAAGAATTATTACTCAATATATGTAGATGCAAGAGGCTAACTGATACCACTGTAGGAGATTATAGGTACTAAATGCGGAATTAACATGAATCATATTCATATAGCACCAAACCAAGGATCTCATGCATAACACATAAAGAAGTAAGAATTATACCTTTGAAGCGTGATTCCACGATGATCGAGCAAGAACAATGGGGAGATAAAGAACCTCAAACGTGATTCCTCTATTCAGTCCACGGGCACGGATTAAAGCCTCCACTAATGCTAGTTAGTCTCGAGAGAACACTTCTATCGATCTTCTACGGAGATGGAAGAACAATCAACTAGGCAAGGAACACCGTGCAACACCACGAGGGCCACTAGGGTGGCCGGACGTGAGGGGAGGTGAGAGAGAGGTGGCGTGAGAGAGAGAGAGGAAGAGGGTCTTTGGATGGTGGTTGCTTGTTTCACAATTCACTGTAATGTTAATTGTGACCTTTCACCAACCCTAGGCAAGGCTATTATTTATAGATCCCATCTCTAAATAATAGCCCAAGTCCAATTCCAAGCCCACTTCTATTCCTACTCAAACTATACTTAGCCCACTCAAGCTTATGACTAATTGATTGCTCATGAGGCCCATAAATGGGCCTCTAACTTGCTTTAACCCAATACCCTTGTGTGTGACCAACATAGGATCCACTCTAAAGGGCTTTGGGCTATTTGACTAGTCCAAAGATCATCTCTCATAGTCTAGCAACAGATGATGACGCCCCAATAGAATGAACTTATTATCTCCATAATAGTGATCCTTGATATATCTAGTAATTGCACTTATCGAAGACACAATTCCTTCACTTCGAACATGATGTTTAATAAGATCGAACGGTTGATATTGAAGGTCGGAGTGAGGATAGCCATTAATGAACGATGGTGATGGTGATGCGCTTCAAGGGAGTTTAGAGCAGCCAAATGCGAAGAAGAAAGCTGGAGTCTGTTGGTTTTGTGGGAATTGGTTTTTGGTTTTATTTTCTTTTTCTTTTAGTTTTATTTTTCTTATTTACTTTCCTTTTCTTATTTCTTTCTTTTATTTTTATTTTCATTTTCCCTTTTGATTTCTTTATATTTCTTTTATCTTTTATTTTGCTTAGTTTTATTAGCTTTGTATATATACCCATTTTTAGGGTAATTAGTAGAACATGAAAGAGAACAATTACCAATAATTCAATTCTCTAATTAGTTTTTAGGAGAGCTTCTCTCTCTAGGTTTAGGTTAGGATTAGAGTAGTTTAGAGAGAGAAAGTAAGGGTTTCACCATTGTTGAGTTTTGATTTTGAAGAAGAAATTGATCATCTTTTCTATAGACTTTCATCTTCAATCAATGAGAATCTCTAACTCTCTCTCCTCTATTTTTATTGCTTTCTTTTGATTATTATTTTAGTTGTTGGTATTGCTTGTTAATCATGTTTATTCTTGATTATTTGTTAACTAATCTTGTTATTAGCATGATTAGTGAGTAATTCCCCCATTAAGGGGATGGTTGTGGTGTAGTTGGATCTTGAGCATGTTCTAGGGTTTAGAATTGATTTATTTGTGATTAAAGTCTTTATATGCTTGATATTCTTTAATCTTCTAGCAAGTGCACATTGTTGGTTGATTAAAGGTGAATCTTTGCTAACAAGGAACGGAAGTTGACTTAGTTAAGGTTCATTACTATCGATTGTTATTTAATAGTATCTCCTAGTATATGATTCTAATGTGGAAGCATAGAGGCTATGTTAAGAGAAGCCAATTGACCCCGGAAGGTGGCTAGATTGGATCTTTTACTTCGATATTCGAGCATGTTTAGTTCATAATTAATTCAATTTCTATGCCTTTGTTTATGTTCAAGTGAATGTTATACCTAAATAATTTCCCTTAATGTTTTATTTCTTGTTCTAGCATCTTTAGACTTTAGTTTATTTATCTCTTATTCTGGACTAGCTTAATTGTCGATAACATTTGGTGGTGTTTATTCGTTCCCTGTGGTTCGACCCCTATGCTTGCCTTATACTCGTATTAGGTTTGTTTAGGTTGTATAAATTGTATTTGATCTAGGGATAGTCGTTTCACGACGCTGTAGGGAATTATAGGTACTACGCAGCGGAAAAACATGAATCATATTCACATAGTACCTAATCCCAAGATCTAATGCATAACACATAAAGAACATTTAATCGTACCTTTGAAGCGTGATTCCACGTGCGATCGAGCAAGAACAATGGGAGATAAAGAACCTCAAGCGTGATTCCTCTACTTGGTCCACGGGCACAGATTAAGACCTCCACTAATGCTAGTTAGCTGCAATTGAACCCTTCAATTGACCTTCTATGGAGAAGTGCGAGCAACGAACCACCATGAACCACCACGAACCACCACACGCGCCACCAAGGTGGACGGCCGTACGGACGAGGGGAGGAGAGAGAAAGCCGTGAGTTAGAGAGAGGAATTAGGGTTTTGGGATTGGTTGCCTTGATGTCAAAATACACTGTGTGTGAATTATGACTGCTTGCATGCAACCCTAGGCATGGATCTTATTTATAGATCTCATCACTAAACAAGAGCCCATGTCAAAAGCCCAAAACTTATTTCCAATCTAACTATGCTAGCCCAATCCATTTCATGATTAGTTAAATGCTCATGAGGCCCATTAATGGGCCTCTAACTTGCTTAACCCAATACCCTTGTGTGTGACCTCATAGGATCCATTCTAGCGGGCTATGGACCATTTGACTTGCCCAAAGATCATCTCTCATAGTCTAGCAACAGATGATGACGCCCCAAGAGAATGAACTTATTATCTCCATAATAGTGATCCTTGATATATCTAGTAATTGCACTTATCGAAGACATAACTCCTTCAATCTCCCACTTGTCTGAGACAAGTGCGCAATATTCAAATTCCTTAAGTCAATTTGTGTCGATTTGATGATATGATTGCATCTCATGTCGTGATCATATTAGTCTACAAATCTTTTCTTGAAAAACTGAGTGAGATTCACAAAACAAATGATTACTATGTAATGCATTTGAGCACGGCCATGCATTTTTCTGAATTCTCCCTCTTCAAGGGGCCAAGACACATTCCTAATTAAATAGGTAGACTCAATCCAATCTTATGGAAACCAAAGCTCCCACTCAACTTTTGAAGTAACCGGGAAACATCCTTTATAATCTCCAGTTACGGGCAGACGTTTGAATGTACCACAGTCAAATCAGCCATTGAATGGAATCAGTGTTCCACTCATGTCAAAGGAATCCACTAATATATCCGGAATCTCTATACTTGAACTTCAAAGTAGGTCTATAGTTCGATCATGCATCATTCATGCATATCCATGTGATTGACCGAGCTTCACTACGCTCCTATAGCCCATGAAACTGCGCTATCCAATCAATATTACATGCTAGTCCATTAATTGAACTCATTTATGTCCACTTTAATGATTTTGAATTAAGAACTTAAATAATATATGAATTTAGTTCACCTGTGGGGTTCCATTCACCAGGTCATCAACCTGATGAGCCCATCAATTCATAATTATTTTGGACATTTTATTTAATCTTGAAACCACGATTAAATAATATTGAAATATTGTTTCAATTGATAAACATAATTCTGCAAATGAATGTATTACATATGTAACTTGTTTTTCTCCAAAAACAAATACAACTTCTAATTACATCATTTGCCTCAATCCAGTTTCATTAGCATGTTTCTCATGCTTTGGAAATGGAAGGGGTTTACTAAGTAGAGTTCATGAGACATTCTCATAAACATGAATTTTGCAATTTCTAAATTTTATAATAATTTTCATCTCCATACACTAAGAATTTTCCTTCGTCCTTTCACAAGGAACTTAGAAATTTCTAATTTGTATTCCAACGTAACATTGGATTTCAATTGAAATCTATCATCACTTGTTCTTAAAACATCATGATGCATCATTTGCAAACTGCATAAGGATCATCACTCAAGGCCTTAATTTCATCAGCCTTTCTCAAAGTATTGAATCATAAGTAATGTGCCATGTTACATGGGATTGAAACTCCTTTCAATATAACGTTGAACTTTATAAGAATCTTATCAATATAATTTTCTTAACCAAGCTCAAACATCCATCAAAACCTATCTCTATAGATTTTGAATCCCAAATGTACTCATCATTCTTCTTCAAGATTTTCATACAAAATGCATTAGCCATCACTTGACCCTTCAAGAAATGAACAATTGCTCTCTATACTAGACCAAGAAGACTTCATAGCTCCCACTAAACATCTTGTACATACAAGATCTTTTCTTCATTTTACGAGAACATCAAACGATTTGATTTACTCACAAAATTAAGAACACTAACTCCATGATGCTATGCATCCCTAGGATTATTGGATCTTCAAACTTTTGATTGTATCATATACAAATCTTCTTTCATGAACAACTTCAATAAGGTGTTTTGAAGTCCATCTACCAAATCTTATAAGGTAGTAATCACTAAAATATCTTTAATAGATCTTTGCAACATGACTAATATAAAGTTTTCACCGTAGTCATAGTCATACTATGAATTAGTTGAATCCTTTAATAAGTCTTTGCTTTAGTTAGAAAACATTTTTCTTTCTTGTCTGTTTTTCTTATAATGGGTCTCACCCAATAAGGCAAATTATTCAAGTGTCATACACTTGCTTACAGATCTAGAATCTATTTCAGATTTCCTGATTTTTAAACCACTTGGAGTTATAACTTGTCAAATCATCTTTGTTACTTGCATAATCATCATGTTCCAAAATAAATATTTTAGAACTCTTAGTCAATATGAAATCATATTTCTTTGGCTAAGTTTTACATATGCTAGTAAATAATTGAAACTCATACAACAACTTTGTTTAGTTTTCACTGAGAAACGACAATTGAGGATGTGCACTAGGAATGTACTAACTTCGATACATGGTTATTATTCCCATTACACTTAATGAGACCATGCGCTATCACTTGTAACATGAGGTGAATCATGCTCATATTGTTGCTTTGATTCGATTACTTCTCAAATTTCTTCAAGAATTTCGAATCACTTTTCTTGAACTCTTTCAAGGCTCTCGAACTTTTCAAGATTCTTATACTCCCACTTGCCTTTTGAGGAGGCATATTTAGCATAGGGTGAACCAACCATGGTTTGAGCCATGTTTGTTTGTTGCTTTTCTCAAACTCTTTCGAGATTTATACTACTCCCACTTGACCTTTTGGAACAATTTCCATAAGGGCACCTATTTGAGCAACAAACATTTTGTGCTAAGTGTGATTTGTGTAGTAGTACCCCGTGCTCTGTATAGGAATTGATCGTGCATTAAACGATTTAATACAACTTTTATTCCTTGCTTTGTAGAAAGACTTTATAAGAACTCTTCTTATCCATATCATATATGGAGTCTTTGCTACATTTTGATTTGACCTATGTATTTTTGTTTAGTTTTGTAGCTTATCTTAAAAGTATATTCTCTGAATAATGGTTGGAAGATAGGTAATTTTCATCCATTATCAAAATATATCTCATATAGATTGATAGCTCCCTTCATAAACACTTCACAAGGTTTTCTTTCGGAGTTTGTTGTAAAACGATTTCACAACTCTTGGATGTTTATCAAGGTCTTGGCTTAAATTCTCATTATTACGATCATATCGCAATATTTTTAATGTGTTGCCAAGTACATGTCTTGACTTAAATTTTCACAATTACAATCATATTGTACTGTAAACATTTATCTTAACAAGTTGATACTGAACTTCATACCGAACCTTTTGAACTTTTCAGTATTTTCATTTCCATGCTTCAACTAAGCATAAATAGTGATCATATCATAAATGAAGTTTCATTGTCCGTCTCTAGCCTTTGAACCTTTGGTTTTCTTACATCAATATGTATTCGACCTTGAGTTCACATCATCATTTCTCTAAATGGTGATTTTGTCAAAATTTCAAATTAGAATGATAATTACATATATCAATGGATTCATAATCTAAATATATTGAAAGTCCATCCCTTTGGATCTTTCGCATGCAATGTTCATTTTTGTTCGAATTATTTGACATTTTAGAGACAATTCATTTATAGAAATGGTTCAATTATTTCTATCATATAGAACTTTGAACCTATTTAGCAAATCAAAACACATTATGACTCAATGAAGCATAGAATAACATTTATTCCACGTTTTTGAATCTTCGATGCTTAGTCAGTACTAACATTGAATGGTGTTTTGATGATGGCAAGAATGAATAACATTTATTTAATTCTAGCCAATAACAAGGTAAGGTGAAATATAGGTTCTACTTGTAAAGTTGCAACTTTTGCTTCGAGACTTGTAGATTCTACTTGTGAAGTAGCAACATCTGCTTCTAAACTTGTAGATTTATTTCTCTTTCAGCCATAACTTCTTCCTTTAGTTCAACCACATTGTGCAATGAGTGATCTAAACAAGACATCATATGCCCAAGAAGTAGCAATATGCTAAATCAATTTCTATAATACACTTCTTAAATTTGGAACATTTCCATTCTTTTACCTTCCAACTATATGAGGTAGTTTCTAATCAATTGGAATTGGTCCATTTAATTTGAAACATTTGCTGTTCATAACAACTTTTAGCATGTGAGTAGTTCTAGGTTTGAGAAGTAGCAACTTGTTTGCATTTCTTGGCCTATAACTTCTTAATGCAATCCTCATATATTCCTAAACCTTTCCTATTTGAGCCACTTAGAACACTTCTCTTAGGTTCAAAATGATGCTTTGATTAACTACTTTAAGCACATTTCATGATTTTGCTAAGTCTATTCAATCATCATTCATATTAGAGTTTAATCAACTATTTAACTCTTATATAAAGTGGATGAAGAATAGCGTCATTTGATTAACTTTTGATCATAGAGTTTTCCAATCACTTTCTTATATTCAATCATATTGAATATAAGAGATTTTATTGGACTACTATACTTGTCTTTTAGAGAGTTTGTACCTCCCATCTCATTGTATCCCTTGAAACACTTTTCAAAATGAAGATGTGTTGGCATTTTACTAAAACATTTTGAATAAAACCAACCTTAGACATGTGACATGGATTTCTAAAACTTGCCTTTTAGAACCATCTTAGCAAAGTTGGGATATAGGTTTATGGATTATCTTTTAACCTTTTGAGAACGTTTCTCAACTTTATTTTCAATCGAGGAGATTATATATAATAATAAAATTAGAACGACATGTTACTTAAAAGTAAACGCAAAATTCAATTATGTTTAATAAAAATTTTAAAGTACCTTAAGCGATTATAAAACTGGTAACTTTAAAACATTCATTCAATTTAATTGATCCCTATTGAATAGAATGATTCCAAGATCCTTAATTTGTGCAATAATTGACCGGACTTTGGCCCTACCATCAACTATTACATTTTCAAGGCGAGTAAACTCTTTACTGATTACAACTCTTTGTAATTCTTGGTTGAATAATTATCCATCACATGTTTAATTATTACCCTTACCTTCAAGGTTCTAAACTCTTTAGGTAACCTTGTTGAGAATAACCAATTAAAAGTGTAAAACGTGATTTACCCCCACTCCCCTAAGATATAATATGACACCCAGCTGAGGCATGACCTATCATAAATAGCGAAGGTTTCATCGGGTTTTTAATTGGAAAAGCAACCTCAATATTACTAGGACCTAGATTTATTATGTTGTGATTAAATAGTGAACTCTAGCGCATCATCACAAAACATCAATAAAATCTAACATGCATAATAAACTGAATGCATAAACAAGACATAACATGGCCCCTAATCCTAAGAAACTAATAAAGCAAAAAACTCCCACTTGAACCTTCATGGATCTCATCCACCTTGCTCCTTTGGGTCTTCACTTCATGGGCTTCTTGGATTAACTGCAACCTGTAATTTTACTCTATTCTATCTACTACTAAAATAAAATGAAATAAAATTACAAAAATACTTTATCGGTACGTAGACCGTACTAAGATTACAAAAATACATCACGATGCGCAGATCGTATTTAGTAATATACTGGGCCATACTAGTCATTATATAGCAATAAATAACATCATATATTATAAAATTACCACATAATAAATCACTCATCTTGCTTTCCTAAACTACAACATCGAATGTTCACAATTAAGGAAACATGACACCAAAATATCTCATATTTTAATTAATGCAATTAGATAATATCATATATTATTCATGACCATCAATAAAATATCATATATTCTAAATTAGTCATGAGATAGAATCAAATCTTATTTTAATCTTAAAAGATAAATCATATTTATCCTCAAAGATTATCCTAACAATGTTAGGAAATTCTATCCTAATTACTAGCCAATCACAAAATTTTAAATCAATTATTATCCAAAAATTATTATGGGATAATCACATTATTTAAATCAATTATTATCCTTTTGGAATATGCTCAGAATATCCTAACAAATCTTATCCAAAATTAACCACTTTAATTATGGATAATTACCAATTTAGCAACTTTAAATATG
The DNA here is from genome assembly GCA_024500155.1 of Chenopodium formosanum. Lineage (NCBI taxonomy): Eukaryota > Viridiplantae > Streptophyta > Magnoliopsida > Caryophyllales > Amaranthaceae > Chenopodium > Chenopodium formosanum. The sequence continues at coordinate 47,239,987 of CM044865.1, forward strand.
GATAATATCAAATATAACAACTTTTGAATATTTGATTTTATCCTAAAATAAAAGATTTTATCCAAATAAAACCAATTTTATCTTTTAAAAATAAAAGATCATATTTTCAAAATATTTTATCTTATCCAAAATAAAACTGATTTTATCCCAAAATAATTCATAATTATCTTGAAATAATTTTTCAAAACAATTTTTTTTTTTTTTGAAAAGCCGCGCCAGCCACCGTGGTGTGGCCAGCCGAAGCCGACCACGGTGGTCGTACACCTTACGGTGTACGCTGTCCCTGCAGCGACGCAAGGACAGCAGCAGCAGCACACACAACGGGGTGGTGCACTGCTGCGCTGCCCCTTGACTGACCCGAGCCCAGCCCACCCTTCCTCCTGGACCACCACCGGTGCGGCAGTCGCCGTGGCTGCGCCACCCAGCCGCGGCTGCCGCACCTCAATCCCCCCCTTTTTTTTGATTGATTTTTAATTTAAAACAAAACATTTTTATTAAAATTAAAATTAGTGTGGTCCATCTAATTTTAAAATTAAATCATATTCAATTTCAAAATTAGGGTTCTTCATGAATTTAATCCCAATTTAATTCTAACTTTTAAAATTAAATTGATCATCATACATAAAACATTTGTATGCATAAATCAATCCAATTAAAATTATGAATCATAAAATAAACCGAATTAAATCAAAATCAAGCACAAAAAAAAAAAATAATATTTTAGGGCTAGGATTTTCGAAAAATTCGAAATTTAGGGTTAGGGGGTTCGAAATTTTCGAACATATTAGGGCTAAAAACGGTCATCTTCATGGCTATTTGAGCATAATTAAATAACATTTAATTGATTCCAAAAGTTTAATCACATTAAAAATAATAATTGAACCATAATTAAATTAATCTCCCTCTTAATTGAATTAAAATTGTGGATTATCAAAGAATTATAGTCAATATGCGTAAATGCAAAAGGCTAACTGATACCACTGTAGGGAATTATAGGTACTACGCAATGGAAAAACATGAATCATATTCACACAGTACCTAATCCCTAGATCTAATGCATAACACATAAAAAACATATAATCGTACCTTTGAAGCGTGATTCCACGTGCGATCGAGCAAGAACAATGGGAGATAAAGAACCTCAAGCGTGATTCCTCTACTTGGTCCACGGGCACAGATTAAGACCTCCACTAATGCTAGTTAGTTGCAATTGAACTCTTCAATTGACCTTCTATGGAGAAGTGCGAGCAACGAACCACCATGAACCACCACGAACCACCACACGCGCCACCAAGGTGGCCGGCCGTACGGACGAGGGGAGGAGAGAGAAAGCCGTGAGTTAGAGAGAGGAATTAGGGTTTTGGGATTGGTTGCCTTGATGTCAAAATACACTGTGTGTGAATTATGACTGCTTGCATGCAACCCTAGGCATGGATCTTATTTATAGATCTCATCACTAAACAAGAGCCCATGTCAAAAGCCCAAAACTTATTTCCAATCTAACTATGCTAGCCCAATCCATTTCATGATTAGTTAAATGCTCATGAGGCCCATTAATGGGCCTCTAACTTGCTTAACCCAATACCCTTGTGTGTGACCTCATAGGATCCATTCTAGCGGGCTATGGACCATTTGACTTGCCCAAAGATCATCTCTCATAGTCTAGCAACAGATGATGACGCCCCAAGAGAATGAACTTATTATCTCCATAATAGTGATCCTTGATATATCTAGTAATTGCACTTATCGAAGACATCACTACGTGAAAAAATAAAAATGGCACCGGTTCAAACCCGGCCTAAGGCACCAGTTTGAACCGGTGCCAATGTGGGGGGTGCCAATTAATCCCCTTTTTGGCACCGGTTCAAAACCGGTGCCATAAACACGTTTTGGCACCGGTTAACCGGTGCCATAAACACCAATATTCTTGCATCTGTACTCGTAAATCAAAAAGAAAATTACAATATGAACATATCAATATTCTTGCATCTGTACTCGTAAATCAAAAAGAAAATTACAATATGAACATATCAATATTCTTGCATCTGTACTCGTAAATCAAAAAGAAAATTACAATATGAACATATCAATATTCTTGCATCTGTACCTGCACCAAGTAAAACAGACAAAAAAAATGGTAAAAATAAGCTTAAGAAAAAAATAAAAAACCCAGAAATTCAATCCAAACAATTCAAACCCAGAAAAAAAAAGCATTAATTCAAACAAAGGAAAAAAAAAACAGAAATTAAAATCAAAATTAAAAAAAAAATCAAAAACGAAAAAAAAAAACAAAAATTGAAATCGAAAAAAAAACCAAATCGAAAACAAAATACCAGAAAACCCAAAAAACCAAAATCAAAAACAAAATCCCAGAAATTGAAAACAAAAACCAAAATCAAAATCAAAATCAAAATCAAAATTGATACCCAAAAAACCAAAATCAAAACCAAAATCGCAAAAATTGAAAAAAAAAAATCAAAATTGAAACCTAGAAAACCAAAATCGAAAAAAAATCCCAGAAATCGAAAAAAAAAACTAAAATAAAAAATAAAAACCAAAATCGAAAATAAAAACCAAAATCGAAAAATTTGAATCGAAAAAAAAAACAATTAAAATAAAAAAAATCCAGAAATCGAAAAAAAAAAAACCAAAAACCAAAATCGAATAAAAAAACAAATCCGAAAAAAAAACCAAAATTGAAAAATTTGAATCGAAAAAAAAACAATTAAAATAAAAAAAAAATCCCAAAAATCGGAAAAAAAAACCAAAATCGAAAAAAAAAAAACCAAATCCGAAAAAAAAAACAATTAAAATAAAAAAAATAAAACCAGGACTTGAAAACAAAAACCCAGAAATTGTTGTTGATCTTGATGCCGGTGGGAATGGAGGTGGTGCTCGAACTTTGTGGTGGTGGTGTCGGATGTTGTTGCATGTGGCGGCCGTTGTTGTGGTGGCGGCTTTGGTTGCTGCGGATCTAAGGGGAGTGGAGATCGAAGGGAGATGAAAGAAGAACTAAGAGAGATAGAGAGAGAGGAGATCGAAAATGGTGATCTTAGAGAGAGGATAGAGAAGGGAGAGGAGAGAGAGGGAGAGAAGAGAGAAGGAGAGGAGAGAGAAGGAGAGGAGAGGAAATGGGGAATGGAGGCGGAGAGAGGAAAGCTATTAGGGTATAAAAATGACCCGGTTTTTTTTTTATAATGTTGGGCGGTTCAGTGGCACCGGTTCAAACCAGTGCCCTTTGTATTTTTGGCACCGGTTTGAGCTGAACCGGTGCCATTACTCTTGGTCTAAAATCTCGCCCATTTTTAGGGCGGTTTTTGGCACCGGTTTGGTTTGAACCGGTTCCATTTAGGGGTTGCCTTTTTGTATTTTTCTACTAGTGCATAACTCCTTTAGACGCGATTATTCCCTTGTCAAAAATTTCTTTTGACTGTAAAAAGCGTCGAGAAAACACGTATATCATAATTAGCTGTTGACGCTCTTGCTCTGGTGTCGAGGCTATACTGTCAAAAATACACTCCTTTTGTAGTAGTTATCATTGTCTTCTATAATAGGTATGAGAACTTGCTACACGGCTGAAATAGGTTGTGTAGAGACGGGAGGTTGCGTTCTCCCGGATCTTGTGAGGACGTCTATAGGTGAATCCTCTTCATCCCAAAAATCATCTATTGAATACGACACAGAAAGTGGAGGTTTTTCCATGTCTTTTAGGTAGATGTCTTCTTCGTAACTGTCCCAAACCCCGTTAATGCTTATGTCTTCTTCTTGTGGGATTTGAACTAGCTTTCTATCTTCAATCATCTTCTAAATTAAATCTTTAAATTTAAAACAACTTTCAATGGTATGTCCTCTTGATTGATGGTATGGACAGTAGAACCTGTCTGTCCTCTTTAGAGATTCAAATGGTCTCGGTTCGAGAGGTTTGACCTTACCATTCTCGGAGAGCATTTTGAACATTTTAGCATAGGTAGTCCCAATTGGAGTATAAAGTTTACTACTCTTCTTGGGCGTGTCAATTACTTGTAGAGGGAATGTTTTCTTTTTCATAGGTGGAACTTTATCGTACTTTTTATGATGTTCCTCTCCTAGTTTATTTGCAAATTCAATAACCTCACGTAGTAAGTTTATTCCCTCCCACATGGACCATATAAGAATTCGCACGTCTTCCTTGGTTCCTGGTTCGGGAAAATCATCCATGGCATCGAAAAAGATTTCCTCCTCTTCTTCGATAGCATGAATTTCTTCAATAGGTTTGGTGAGAGATGAGGGATCTGTTGGGGTTTGGTGAGTCCGACTCACCGCGGAAACAAACCCAAAAACAAGACCGCACTCGCAATAAATAAAACCATAAACATAATTAAATTAATCACAAGATTAAGATAAGCTAATTACCTTTGACGCGTGCTTCGCTCCAAAATGAGCTCTTACTTGAAAGCTTCAAGTCCCGCTCACACGGAGACCTCCAACGAAGTCCACCCGCACCAACAAAACCGACTAGGTCCAATGTCTTGGGGTTAGCAAGACCCGACCAATAAAACCCGAGTAATTATATTGAGTTCAAAGGTTTTCACTAATTGTGATGCCTTTTTCAACTCTTACTCAAGCATCATTCCCAATGCCCATACTTGGGTATTTATAGGAAATGATGGGAGTATCATTTACTCTCCCATCAATGTGGGATAGTATGATTTTTCCATTTTATTTTAAAGCTAAAATAAAATTAATAATCAAGCTAGTAATAAATCAACAAGTGGCAAGCTCATGTGAGTGGTTAGGTGAGGACCACTTGGAGAAGGGAGGGACCAAACTTACTCCCCACTCCCTCTCCCATAACCGGCCACCTCACTCCACACACACTCAAGGACCACAAGCCACATGGCACCCACCCTTGGGCACCAAGGCAACCAAGGTGGGCTGCCATGTGATGCTGTCCGTGGCAGCCACGCCCAGCAAGCCCAGCAGGTCCAGCACTCGCATGCGGGTTGCCAGGCGCTGCTGGCCAGCAAGCCTAGCATGCTTGTGCGGGCTGCTGCTGGCCTTGGCCAACGTTGCTAGGCAGCAAGCAATGGCCTAGCCATGCTGCTGCTAGCTGTGGCGAGCTGGCGCGCCTCGCGTGCTAGCTACTGCAGCTTGTTGCGGCATGGCTTCGTAGCCATTGCGCGCACAAGGCTGCGCCTAGCATACTAGCATGCACTTGGCAGCGCCTAGCCTTGCGATGCTAGCATGGGTGCGCTAGCACGTACCAGCCTAGGCTCGGCTTGGTGCGCATGCTAGCCACCATGCTAGGCCATACGCCCTTAGCACTCGGTTTGCTTGGGCATTCCGATGCTAGGGGTATTTTGGTCTTTTGTTGATTTATTACTATTTCTCGTCTCGTCTTTCACTATTTTTTGACTCGACTTTCGACGCTCGGTTTCGACGCTCTAAGCTCGAATTTCCGACGTCTAAATAAATATTACTTGGTCGACTCATTAATTCCTTCCGAATTAATTCGTCGTTTTGGTTTGTTGAATGCTTGGGTGTGACCCGAAGGGTTCAGTCAAGATTAAGTTGTAATATTAATTATTCATTAATATTACTGATCGGAAGCGGCCTCCACCCAGGCATTCCGATCACTTGACCTCACTGAATATATTAGCTTTCTAATAATTTTGAACCCACTAACGGAATAATACACTTGTTCGAAGGACACCATTCCTTTCAGGATCAACATCGTTTTCCTCATCAGAGATGGCCAAGATATCAGAGAGAGGTTCATTGTTGATGCTTGGCTTCTTACTGGCAGGGGGCAATGGTAGTTTATTATTATCAATTAAAATTAAATCTTGGATAGCTTCCTTAAGCTTCCAACAATTCTCACTGAGATGGCCCCTACTTTGGTGATATTTGCAGTGTGCATTGGGGTTCCAATTAGCTGTCCTCTTTTCAACTAGTGGGTCCCCAAATGGTCCAATAGAAGTTATAAGACCTTTTGCATTCAGTCGATCGAATGCGGTGTCATAACTCATACCAATAGGTGTAAAGTTTCTCCTAAATGGTTTCTTTTGTCCTTGGTTGTTCATAGCAAGGACTTCACTCAAATTAAAGGTGCTAACATTGTTTGAGTGGGTGGTTTTGGAAGAAAAAGGATTGTCGTTCTTCTTGCCTTTCCAACCACTGTTGGAGTTATTGTTAGCAGCTTTTTGTTTAGCAAGGTCGTCTTCAATGTTAATCCCAATATCATAGACGGCCTTGAAGGTGTGTAGATTGTTTTGATATTTTAGATGCTTGGAGTACTTTTCTTGAAGGTTCTTGATGAACAACCTCACAAATTCTTTTTCCCTTGGTACTTCAATCATCCTAGCAGAGGTTTCTCTTCGTTTATTGAAGAAAGAAGTGAATCCTTCATTCTCTTTCTGTTTAAGTTTCTCAAGTTCCCTATGATCAGTTTCAACTTGAATGTTGCATTTATACCTATCAATGAAAGAGTTTACTATTGATTCTCAAGTAGAGATTTTCTCTTTGTTAAGGGAGAATAACCATTGTTCGCAAAACGGTTTCAAAAGATAAGGAAAATAGAGAAGGAAATACTGTTTTATCAATACCCTTAATACTCATTATTGTTTCAAAAGCTCTTAAATGGAAATAAGGGTTATCAGTTGCCCTAAATTTTGGGATGTCGTTGGCATTGAACTTCTGCGGAAGAAGCTCCTTGTCTACCGAGACCCCTTAAGAGCTAATGCCCTGAAACTTGTAATCACTAGATAGCTTGCTCAAGCTTTCTTGCATAAGATCCATTTGTTGTTGCTTCATAGGATCATTAATTTGGAGAGTTAAGGTCTTTAATAGTTTAGTAACACCAGCCATTTGCTTCTTGAGATCATTAACTTCTTCTTGACTCGCCATTATTTTCTTGGCTTTCCTTTTTCGAGCGATTGGTTTGTCAAAAAGCTGTACTTGAATGAAAAGGTTGTCTCTGATCAAACGCCCTTCCTTTCTTGACCACGCGCTGTAAATTAAACCATTTTATATTTTAATGACTTGACTCAGATTGACTTTGACTTTACGGGTTTATAAAGAAAAAGAAAAAAGCAAAAATAGGGTGTATATTTTTGGGAATCAAGTATAAGGTTCAAACAAGTGGTTTAAATTGGAGGATTAATATCCGACTTACCCCCCTAAAAAATGATGGAAAACACGCTCATGCAAGACTCTCTTAGACATGGTCAAAGTGTATATACATATTAGTGTGTGCTTTATTTGTGAGTGCAAGTGACATGATTTAACTCTTGTGTAAGACCATGGGACTTAGTGTCTAGACTCAATTAAGGACTTAACAAAGGTGCTGTTATTAATAAAATAATCGAATTGATTAGCAAACTGTTTAATTAGACTCGTCGTGATGACTCGAGTAAAACACTGAATTGTCACTACAAGAAAAAGAGGAATTAGCAACAGAAATTTGCGACTACCCTAATATTCAGTTGCATAAAATATTTTTGCGACTGAAAAAAGACGGTTAGTCACAAATTTTGCAACTAATTTTGCACCGGTTGCTACGCCGTCGCTAATTTGCGACTGAATTTTACGACTACTATAATAATCCGTCGCAAAAAATATATTTGCGACTGTCAAAGACGAGTAGTCGTAAATTTTGCGACTCATTTTGCAGCAGTTGCAATGTTGTCGCTAAATTGCAACGCTCTTATAATTTTTGCGACTATAAATTATAGTTGCTGGAGATAATGATTTTCTAACTTTTTAATTTAAAATTTACAACTAATATTGCAACTAAATTGGTAGTCATTACCATTATTTTATAAATTTAATTAAAAAAAAAAAAAAAATCCCTATTTTTTTTTTTGGGGGGGGGGAACAAATCCCTTAATATGATTAGGAGTTGCCAACAACACAATCACTAACTTAATCGCTTACTCGTCCAAAAAAAAATAAAATAAATTAATAAAAGCCTTAATTAATTTTTTCATCAATAATTCTATAAAGTACATAAACCCCATATTATAGTCGCTCTTCATCTGCCTCCGCTGCGCCCCCACGCCTCCTCCAAGGTAAGTTCAAATGCTTGACGTCCCTTCTATCTTTCGTTGAGCAAATCCGAGCAGAATCGAGCTAATCTGAGCCTAATTCGAGTAGGGGGTGGTGCATGTGGGTGGTGGTGTTTGATGGATGGATTATTTTAAATATTCGACCATGGAATTCTAGGTTTTTAGGTAAGAATTTAGATTTAATTTTCGAGCAAAAATCGAACCAAAACCCCCAAAAATCCCCACATTTTCGAGCAAAATTTGAGGAATTTCGCCAATTACTTGTATATTAATTTTTTAAATTAGGTAATTACTTGTATTTTAATTACTTGTAAGAATTTAGATCTAGTTTTATCTTTTTCAAATTTCACATCTAATTACTTGAATTGGACAGGGGAGCAACGGGTTTGCGTGGGTGGTGGTGCGTGTTGGTAGGCGGTGGTGCGTGTGGGTGTTGGCAGCAGCGCCAGTTTGGTGGTGAACAAACTATTGTAAGTGAATTGGACTCCTAGTGATAGTGAATGTGAAGAATTAGACTGGGAAGAAGAGGTTAGTTTTGAACATAAGAAGCTTTTTCCATCAGAAAATTATTTACTCGTATGTTTTATTGTTGTTCCTTTGCTATTTTGCCACTTTTTTTTTTTTTTTTTTTTGGATTTAATCTTTATAATTCTTTTGGCTACAGCATATTAGGTGACATCCAATGACACTGGTGTTTGTATTCAACCACGGCTATAACCATTGTGCGATCAAATTAAACACTCTCTGTATTTATTGTTTTAACTCTATGATTTTCATTTCCATATTTTTTTTGTCTTTATATTAATATTATGAGGCTGATCTACTGAAAAATGGAATCTAACAGAGGGAACAAGAGTTTGAAGGAATGAGGAATCAAATCGAGGAATACACATCATAGAGGCAGAGGAGCGTAACCTTGCAATCAAGGAATAAGAAGCAAATGCCACCTTGAAGGTATGAATTCTTAGATATAATTTGAAATAGTTGCTTGATATTGGTGATAGGAAGTCTTTATGGTATTCCCCTGTAGTTGTGGGGTTTAAATGTTGAAGTCTTATTCGTATTTCATTAGAACATCAGTTGGATGAGGATTTTTCGGTTTGTTTGACTTATTCGATGTCTTATGTTGCTTTATCCAGGCTGCTTTTTTCTTACTAGTGGTAATACTAATAGTTCATGTGTTAGAAATTATTTTAACATATGATGATGGTGTTGAATATATTACAGTGGTTTTTGAGTGAGTTTCCTAAGAAGCTAAGGTTAGTTGATTGTTGTTTGTAGGACTCAGCTAGAGTGTGATTTTTGTGACCAACTAATCATGTAATGTGTGAAGATAACCTAAAAGATGGTGATTTTTCCTACTAGTGAAAATTTGAGACATTTTCTTGTATTCATTTCTCTTAAACTAGGGAAGCTATATGTTTGAATACTAGCTTTGAGTCTCTAATTCTCTATGGAAAGCATGGCCTGGTTGAGTCTTTAATTCTCTGTGAAAAGCATTTCATATTAGAGCATAGTTCAATTTCCTATGTCCTAAGACAATTAGATCACTGACCTTTTACAAGTGCATCCATTAACTGTCATTTTTTTTTTCTAAACTTTAAGCCAAAACCTATAACAAAACCCACCTGTGCTCGATTGATGCACCTCATTTGATATGTTGTTAGTCTGTTGTTATGTTAATATCTTGGTTGTATAATCTGTATGTTAATATTTTATGTTTTTCTAGCAAGTTTTATCTGTATGACAGAATCCTATCACCGGAATAAGGTTTTCAAGCATGAGTAATCAAATATTCTAGATGCAACAGAGGCACTCTTTAGTGTCAAATTCTATGTCAATCTTGTTGAAAATTTGTTCATTTTTTTGACACTTATCTTTACACCTGTTCCGGATGAGTTGAGTTTAACCTTGTTTGTTCAAAGCTATTCTTGTGGTGTGGTGCTTTTTAGAGCTGAATCAAAGTTATTTTTGTGATTTTTTGAATGCTTGATATAGTTGTAGCCCCTGTAGGCTTGTGTTTTGTTTTCTTAGATTATATAATATACTTCCTCCGTTAACTATTATTTGCAACAAAGAGGGTGTTTGCGGACTCCTAGGCAAAATTTGTTTGTGAGAGTAAAATGGAGAGAGAAAAAGTTGGGAGCATGTGATGAGGAGAGAGATAGAGAGAAATGATTACCTAAAAAGGAAAAAAAACATTTGTTGCACATAATAGTTAGCATTCATTTATAGTATATGTTGCAAATAACCGTTAACGGAGGTAGTATATATATATATATATATATATATATATATATATATATATATATATAGAGTCTCTGAACTATATTTGTGCGTATCTGCTGGTATAGACATCATTTAGTTGTTCATGTAATGTACTAGACTATTACTCAACAGAAAATAAGACAACACGCAGTGAAGATGCAAACTTTAAAGAAATAAGAAACTGAGGAAAAGGGATGGGTTTCATTCTAGCAGAAACGACTATTACAAGGGTGACTTTTAAGTCACAAATCTCATTAGTTACTGAATTACACAAAAAATTCACTACTAATCCCATTGCTCCTCCTCCCCTTTTTATATTTACAATGTTGACAAATGATCCCAACTACTCCCCTGTCAGCAGCGTTTTTGGATTAAAATTTTGGAATAAATCAGGTGTTTGGCATTATGCTCTGTTATTATACATTACTTATAGGGTCTATGAATTATCCTTTATTTTGTAATGAACTGCTACTACTTTCACTCGATTTCTCACAACTTAAGCAAGAGAAAAATAAATCAGAAAGAACAGTAAAGAAAATGAGGGAAGTTAGGCTGCTTTTTGTAAAATAAATCAGCTAGAACATTAAAGAATACAGTTAGTTAATTACCACATAATACCTAACAAAACCAATCCCTCCTCCTTTTTATATGTCCCCTTTTTTTATGTTTGTTTTTTTGTAGTGCTAACAACTTCTTCAGATATGAGAGCACTCATTATGTTGATGTGGGAAATAATGAAATTGAATTGATGGGTGAAAAGACTCATCAAGTCATGGTATGAGTATACTTATATATTTTGCTAAGATTACAAAAAAAAAATATGGTAGTTAATGTTTTTAGATTATTTATTTGTTTGTGTGATTGAGCTGGAGGATGAGGGCATTAATCAAATGATTAACGTGGTATGGCATAATGTGAATTAAAACAGGTTTTGAAGCGATACCCTATTGGAAGGAATTGTTTGATTTACAAAGGAGAATATGCCAAAAAATTCTAATATTTGTTTACAATAATTATTTTATTATAAGTGTTGTTATTTGTTTTAGTCTTTTAAGTTTTAACAATTCAGACCATAATTACTAATACATATCTTAATGCAGGGACAATATATGGATAAACTTGAGGAATATAAAAAGGAGTTGAGATAAACCCCGACAAAGTCTACTTGAAGGTTGTAGGTGGGCAAAAGAATAGAAAAGTTTATGGTTTAGGGAGTGTTTCACAAATTTACTACAAGAACGATCCTACTTCTCACCTTACTGCATAATGTATATCATCATTAGTTCTTATTTGTCATGTTAGAGTTGATATTTGAAACAATTAGTGTTATGGTTGCTAATATTGTTTTTTAATACATTGATACAAAATTGATGATGATATTTTGGATATTTGAATAAAATTAACACTTTGGTTATTTGAATATATATGTAGGTACCTTTTTTTTTAATTGAAATTTGGCCGTCACTAAATTAAGGTCTCCAAATATTAATAGTCAGTCGCAAAAATTTAGCGACGACAGATTTCTTATGGAGACTAATTGGTATGTTGCAATAATTGGACTCAATAGTCGCTAGTTTGTTGCAAAAAACTAGTTTTGGTAGTCACAAAAATTAGTTGCTAATTCGTCCCGAAACAATTTAGTCTCTATAGTCGCAAAAGTTTGGCCTCTAGTTGCAAATCCATCGCAAAGAAATTAGTCTCTGTAGTCGCAAAAGTTGTCTCTTAGTCGCAAAATTTGGTCTTGTAGTTGCTAATCCGTCGCAAAAAGAATTTTAAAACATTAGTTTCCGTAGTAGCTAATCCGTCGCTAATATTTTACGACGGACAATAATTTAGTTGCTAAAATTTAAAAGTTAGTCACTAAATGACAGTTGCAAAGTCGTTGCAAAATTTGTGACTGTTCAAAAATTAGTCGCAAAAATGGATTTGCGACGAGGTCTTTGCCAACTAACCAAAGTAGTTGCTAATCCGTCGCAAATCCATTTTTGCGACTACTTTAGCCGTCGCTAATACCCCTTTTTCTTGTAGTCGCCGCACTTTGCAGTGTAGTGCCAGACGACAGAGTTGTCGCTCGGCGTTGCACAGCAGCGTGTGGTGCTACAACCCAAATCATGGCGCCATTAATGGAGCATTAATCTGGGACTGCTTTCAGTATTTTTACTCTACGGGACATGCCTAAATTCGTACTAAGTCAATTCCGATTAAATTATTAGACTTTAATTACTCTAATTAATTAATAACTTAATTAGAAAAAGTCCTTTTAGTCATTAATCAGTTTATTATAGTCTTAAACACAAGTCAAACAAACGGTTAGGAAAAACTTATAGAATGTGCACGACAAATAATGCACAATTAATCAAGTAGGCACAATATGAAGCAATGAGTTTGCAACCTAACCATGACTCTAGTTCTCTAAAGTTTGGGATATGGGTTAATCAAATAGGGTCCATGGTTATTTGTCCGGATGCACCGCGCGGAAGCCTTACCTTTTGAAGGGTTTGCGCTAGTGGATGGGACACCGCGAGTTAAAAACTCGCTTCCATGGTTTGGTGAATTCAACATTCTCCGATGTACCCTTTGTTGCACAGAGCGTTCAATCAGGTAGATGAAGCATGAATTCCCAGAGGGTTATGCCCCTATGTAGAACACATATGAGTTTCAGAAAAGGGAGAAAAAATCAATCAGGAAGTAGAATCGAGCAAACAGTGCTAAAACTGGTCAAAATTAGAACTGATATTTCTGGCTCGGTATTGGAAGAACTTGGCGCCGGCGAACAGAGGCTGTCGGCGCAATATAGCTCTGTAGCTTGGGGACAGAGTCATATCGTCGGCGACATACTCTGTTTTCTAGACGCCAGTTCCTACTTGCCTCAGCAGCTTTCTGTGTTTGATAAAATTTTCCAGTTTTTCGCAGCATTATTTCGATCCTAGTTGTGAAAGATATTCCTCAAATTTCCTATGTGTAAAAATCCTATGTTTTAACTTATTACGGATGGTCTTTACAATGAGATTTTTTTATGCATATGACAATAATGTTAATTAAAATAAATTTTAGGAATTGAAATAGAATTCCTCCCCAGTGGAGTCGCAAAAAGTTGTAGGGAATATTTCAAGCATTACCCCAAACTTAAACCCCACTGTGATCATACACTAAAACATGGTGGCGTCCAAAGGGAAGGAAGCTAGAGCAAAAGAGTCGCCAACAAGTTTTAGGAACTTGTAAACCGTTCACAGGGTAAAGGTTACACCCCTTAACGATCCATGAGATCGTTAGCTCCAATAGGTCTGGAACCATGACTGGAAGTTCGGGGATGAAGGTACAAATCCAACCTAAAAGAGATTGAACCTGCCCTAATTATAGGCCTCTACTTTATTTTGATCGTAATCATGTGCGCTTTCTGACTAACATGCAATGAACAGGTTTACCCTAAACCTGTTTAATCTATGTTGGTTGAATTTAATGCACAAATAAATCTATTATTGGCGATCACTTGAATTATAATCATATTAACCATAAAAAAGATTATTAATTATCTTATTAAGTGTGATTACAAGTACTAATTCCCTTAAAACATACATAAAAGGTGTGATCAAGCAATAACATAAAATATATCAAGCAACATAATAATAATAATAATAATAATAATAATAATAATAATAATAATAATAATAATAATAATAATAGCAAGATCCTAGGCATGATACTAACAAGATTAATAACAAACCCTGACATGTCACTAAACACCAAAGATCAAATATATAGCCCTAACATAATACTAATATGATATTAAGAAAGAGAATAGGAAGGCATCATACAAATAATAATAAGCATATTTGATATTATAACCTTTACCCTAAACATGAACTAGGAATCATTGTTGTCATGCACTCATGCTAAACATCAAACATCCTAACATGATACTAGGAATCAAAATAGGAACCTAGACATGATTTATATATCATAATAACAATAAATCAATTAAATCACTTACTTGGATGTGATGTGTCTATTTTATATAATATTTTACCCCCGTCCCTTGGTCATAATTAGTAGTGTTTTTGGCTCTTTAGAGCCACTTTTATTACTAATTGGTGTTTTCTAGTGTTTTCGTAGATCTGGTTGACTTTTGCAGGGATTTGCACTTTTGGAGCATTTTCCCGATTTATTATGGAGCAATTACGAGCATTGGAGAAGCACGACCAGATTCTATAGCCCAGGGCCGGTAAGAGCCATCGAACCGGTGATTAAGGGCTCGGTATATGTGATACCGGGGCATTTGGACCGAGTATTCAAGACCCGAAGAGCAAATCCAAATTGGCCCGAAGAATTGGGCCCAATCGTAGTCCAAATAGTGGCCCAAGAGAGCCACCCGGCCAAAGAGGCTGGCGCCCGGAGGCGTGCCCGGCCGGGCGAGGGAAGCAAAGGCTGACGCCCGAAGACGCGCCCGGCTGGGCGCGAGACTCATACCTGATAGAGAAAAGGCGTGCCCGATCGGGCGGTGCCTCGCCCGTTCGGGTGCGTGTTATTGTTAGGAGTTAATTATTCGTCGTTTAAGTTTGTTTTAGTTTAGGATTCTTACGGAGTATAAATACTTCTCCGTAAAACGAGTTTAGCACCTTTTTTTTTTTACTCTTCCTTAATTATTTCTTAGATTTTCTCTCTCTACTTAGCTTTTAGATTAGTTTTCTCTCTCATACACTTTGTTCTTAACTTGATTCTTAATTCTAGATTTATTTTGGTAACGATTTCTCTTCTCTTAATCTTAGTTGTTTATTTTATTCTTTTGCTCATGTCATGCTTTATTACTTTGATTAGTTTAGTTTTTATTATGTGTGAGTAGTTCTATTTCTAGGGTTTATGGGGATCCATAAATAATATGAAGGGGTAATTTATTGTTGTTAATTGTTAATGCTAGATGGATTTCCTATTGATTGAATTAATGCTCTGTGACTAGATTTGCGCAGATCTTTTACGCATGAGTTTGACAATATTGATTCGAGATTCGACAGATGAGAATTAATGTTTAGGTCTAGTTTCAATAGGCAGGTTAATTTATAAATGGTTAAGTCGAGATTCGAAAGATGAGATTTAATACCGGTAAATTAATTGTGTGATTGTAATACGTAGCGAAAGCCCTTTATGATCTGATTAATGTATGCATTGATGATTGATTATTATGTTTTGCCCTGGAATATTATTTATTGGTGAACCTATGCCCTAGATCCTTTTATATATTGTCTTCTCCTTATTTTTAATCTCCGTAGTTTAGTTTATTATCCAAATTTACATATTGGTTACTTTATAATTTAGATTACTTTAATTAATTAGGAATAGAAAGACTTGTTTCTCTGTGGATTCAACCCTACTTCCCTATCTACATTAGTTAGAGGATTTAAGAATTACTTTTGATTAGGGGATATGACTTTACCTTGTCAATTGGCGCCGTTGCCGGGGAAACGGTTTTATTTTTGTTTGTGATTATTTTTGTAGTCTAGGTTATTTCTTTTTGTCTCAGAGAACGTTAGTTCTTTGAGGCAAGTCTCATATTTGCTTGTAGTTTTTTGTTTATGCCCAGGTGTTCCAGATCAGGGTACGTCCCATTCGATCATGAGACCGAACGATCCTTCCATAGACAGAAGAGTCTTTACAAGCAAATTCTGGCGGATTCTGGTGATAATAATAATCACCGAGATCCTCCAACTGGTTCTAGCGATTCAGAGGTATCATCAGATCCAGAATCAGAGATGACGACTCCAAAGAAGCTTAGTGATTACTCACAACCAAACCTTACAGATTTTCCACACCTCACTCCCACTCTGGCTCTTGATGGGGTACAATTTGAGATTAAACCTCAATTTATAACGATGATAGAGAGGAAGTAATTTAGTGGAGCTAAGGGTGAAGAACCGAACCTTCACATTGCAGACTATTGTCAGTATTGTAATACCATCAGGCAAGCCGGGGTCAAACAAGACCAAATCAGGGAGATTCTCTTTCCTTTCTCTGTAATTGGAAAAGCCAAATTATGGTTTAATGGTTTAAATAGAACTACACTTGGTATAACTGACTGGGAAACTCTTGTTTTGAATTTTTATAACAAGTATTATCCTGCAGAGAGAACAGCCGTATTACGGAGTGCATTTCAGAACTTTACCCAAGAAGCCGATGATACTTTATATGAGTCTTGGGAGAGGTTCAAGGACCTATAAAGAGAATGCCCCCACCATAATTTGGCGCAATGGCAGTTAATCCAAGCCTTTTACAATGGCATTGGAAATTCATCTAGAATAGTTTTAGATTCTGCAGCTAGTGGGAGGTTTATGAATCTTAATGTTGATGATGCAGGTCAGGTTATTGAAGATATGGCAATACATAATTCCCAATATGGGAATCCTAGAGGCTTTGCTAACAAGGGGAAGCATAGTGTTGACTCTGTATCCTTTTTGCAAGCTTAATTAACTTCTATCTGCTAGAAATTAGATAATCTTAGCACTGCTAATATAGATAATGTTTCTGTAATTAATAATAATGCTAATGAGGCTTTCTGTGAAAATTATGGAATCTTAGGTTATTGGGAACAAGATTGCAGGAGTTCCGTGGAGCAAGTTAATGCCTTTCAAGCTTATAGGCAGAATAACCCATACTCCAACACCTACAATCCTGGGTACCGGAATCATCCGTAACTTTCCTACCGAAGTACTAATGTTCAAAATCCACCACCACAAGAACCACAGGAGCCACAACAACAACAACAGAAATATTACCACCCCAATGCTGGCCAAAAGAACCAACCACAACAACCCTCCTTGTCTTCCGACCCTGCTTTGGTAGAAATTAGAGCGATGTTGGTTAATATGCAGAAGCACAGGGAGAGTAGAGATGCACAAATTGATTCAATTCTAGCACACAATAAAATTGTAGATAAACAAATTGCGCAACAGAGAGCTCAGCCAGCACAGCCGACCAGGCCTACGGATCAAGCCTATGCAATTACTCTAAGGAGTGGTTCAAACTATGAAGGGCCCCCTATGCCCAGAGTTGATGAACCTGTTTTAATAAATAATGCTAATCTTGATTCCGTTAAACCAGACAATGTACCTAATAGCCCTGCAGGGCTAAAGCATAGTACTAATATATCCGATTCTACATTGCAGGGTACAACCCTAGAGAAGGTGGCCACTCCAGATAAGAGCAATAATGCTCTAAAGCCAATTATCAAACTTCCATTCCCCAATCATCAATTGAAAGCAAATTTAGATAAGCAGTTTGGTAAGTTCCTGGGGATGGTAAAAGATTTGAAGGTAACAGTTCCCTTCACTGAATTAATCACACAAATTCCTGCATATGCAAAATTTATGAAAGAAATATTGACAAGAAAAAGGTCTATTAGTGACGTAGAGACAGTAGCTTTCGCTGCAGAGTGTAGTGCCGTACTTCAAAATAAATCTCCACCTAAATTAAAAGATCCGGGTAGCTTCTCTATCCCTTGTCATATTGGCAATCTAATGATTGATAATGCATTGTGTGATTTGGGTGCTAGCGTTAGTGTTATGCCATTATCTGTGTGTTCCAAACTAAATATGGGTAAATTAAAAGCTACTAACATTATTCTACAAATGGCCGACCGTTCTTTCAAATACTCCTTAGGTGTTTTAGAGGATGTTCCCGTTAGAGTAGGTAAATTTTATATACCTGTTGATTTTGTTGTTCTTGATATGGCTAAGGATATGCAAACCCCAATCATTTTGGGTAGACCATTCCTCAACACTGCAGGAGCAATCATAGATGTGAGAAGTGGCAAATTAACACTATCAGTAGGGGACGATAAAATTATTTTTAATCTTAATAATACTCCTAAAAGCCCCATGACAGAGGAGAAGTGTTGTAGTGTTAATGTGGTTCAAAGTTATTCTAACAAGCCCCAAGCTCTAGCAAAAGATCCCTTGGAGGCGGTATCTTGTGTTGCATCCCTTTCAGATGAGATAGAAAAATGGCAGAAGGAAGTTGATGCAATAGAAAGAGCCCTCTACACTGTCGGTCTTGGTTTTGAGGACAAAAAGGTGAAATCAATCAAGCAAGTTGTGGAAATTGAGCCTATAATAAGTGGTCCGCCAGATCGAGTTGCAAGTGCTACATGCAATGACAATTTGAAGCAACCCTCGATGAAAGAGGAATCTTTAGTGCGTAGCATTGAAGAACCCCCAATCCAAGTCAAGGAAGATCAACCAGAAAAGGTGAATTGGCGTCCCATAGGGTATGTTAGGAAGCCGCGTCGTGCGCTAAACACCGCTCGACCGGGTGAGAAACCACCCAATAAAGCGTTAGGCTAAGGGTCCTAGTTATTGTATTGGTAAGAAGGTCGTGCGGGACCTAGATAAACCACCGCTTTGCTGGAGACAACCCGTATTTTAATGCTTTTTAGACTAGTTTTTTCTTTCTTTTTCTCATGAAAGGAGAGATAAGAGAATTTCAAAGAGTTTTATGAGTTTCTGTACAGGTTTGAAGGAAAAGAGTTAGCTAAAAATTGAAGAAAAGAAGAAACTAAGAAAATCGTCCAATTAGCCTCGGGCCCGATCAGGCAAAGCTCGCCCGACCTGGCGCGAGAGCTGTGTAAAAAAATCGAGTGTTTTCGCTTGACCGGGCACGAAACTCGTAGTATACGGATATCTTCGATAGCCCGATCGACGAATCTCGCTCGACCGGGCGCGAGAAGAGATGAAAATTTAAACACCAGATCGCCCGATCGGGCGAAGGGCGCCTGACCGGGCACGAGAGTAGAAGAAGTTGGGCACTTAGATTGCCCGATCGGGCGAG
The DNA here is from genome assembly GCA_024500155.1 of Chenopodium formosanum. NCBI lineage: Eukaryota > Viridiplantae > Streptophyta > Magnoliopsida > Caryophyllales > Amaranthaceae > Chenopodium > Chenopodium formosanum. The sequence goes on from CM044865.1 coordinate 47,259,114, forward strand.
TGCCGATCGACCGGGCGCGAGAGCATAACAGAATAAAAAAAATCAGATCGCCCGATCGGGCAAACGCCCGCCCGACCGGGCGCGACGCACATCCGAGGTTAATTCCCTTTCTTTTTCTTCTTTCTTCTTTCTTTTCTCATTCTTATTCTCTTTCCTACATAACTTTCTCTCTCTAAAAACTTAAAACCTCTACCTTCTCTCTAAGTTTTCTCCTTCATTCCTCAACCAAATCTGTAGACACCCATTTGTGTCTCCCCAAAACCAAACCCGGTGATGAGTGTCTTTCATGTCGAATCATAATCGAATGAAACGAAAGTGTGGAAAGGTCTAGTGTTGCGGAAAGTTTTATTTCTTTTTCTCTCCTTCCTGTTTTTGAAAACTTTATTTTAAAGAAAACAGCCAATCCAGTTTGGTTGGTCCATGATATGGGTCCAATAGTAGTGTAGTTGGATAGGACTTACAAAGACCTTTCCAACGATATATTATAAGCCCAATTCCGATGAATATTGAGGAAGTTATGGCCAATTTACTAAACTGGGCCCGGTTTGAGCTTTAAGTACGGCCTAATAATCTAGGGGAGGGCCTAATATAATTTATCATTCCTAATGTAATTAAGAATGGTTTTAGTCTTCTAGAACATTCTAGAAGGTCTTTATCATTCCTTATTCAATTAGGACTCTTCAGAGTTTTAATCAAGATCAAATAACATTTTCGATTGGAATTATATTATTTTATCTTCCAGTATAGGAAATTTATCAGATTTTCGAAAACGCGTTGAAAACCACTTTGGCGTCCAACCCCAGGCCTTGGCGCCTGGAACCAGGCTTGGCGCCAGGCGCTAGCCACCTGTGCTTGGCGCCAATTAGCCTGGCGCCAATGTGTTTCCGCGATCTTCAGACTCTGTTTTGTTAAATTATCTTTCTTTGGATGATTTTCTCTATAAATATCGTATTAAAAACTCCGTTTTCATTCACAAAGAATCACCAATTCTCTTTATTCTTAAGTTTTAATCAACTCTTTTTTTCAATCACCAACTCTCATCAAGATTTTCTTGATTATTTTCTCTCTCTCTCTTTTTCTAAACTAGCCTTTTCTCAAATACAAAATTCCGCATTCATTAGATCTAGAAACACTTAGCCATATTCGAAGTTGCCTTCGCCCTAGACGTGAAAGGTTTTAATTATTGAGGGTTTGGTCCCAAATCTCTCTTTCAATTATTTAATTTAATTGTTTTGATTATTATTTTCCTTGAAGTTACTAACGTGTGTATTTTGTTATTAGAAAGAGGTACGAGGCATACAAGTAAGTACTTTAATTGATTTTATTGATATTATGATGTAGATATCATGTTTATATTGTTATTATGATATTCCTAGTATCATGTCTAGGGTAATTTTAATATTAAATATGATTTCTATGATGCTTCCTATGTTCTTCCTAATATTTATTTATGTTAGTATCATGTTAGGGCTAAAGATTTGATTTTTATTGCTTAGTGACATGCTAGGGTTTGTTATTAATCTTGTTAGTATCATGCCTAGGATCTTGCTATGCTTTGACATGATTATGATTATTATGATTATGATTGATATTATTATTATTAATGATGTTGATTATTTATTATGTTGCTTGATTATATTTATATTTATTGCTTGATCACCTTTTATTGCATGCTTAAAGGGAATTGGTACTTGTAACCACGCTTAATAAGATATTAATAATCTTGTTAGGTTAATTGTGATTATAATTCAAGTGATCGCCAATAATAGTTTATATGTGCATTATATTCAACCAACATAGATTAAACAGGTTTAGGGTTAATCCTATTGATTGTCAGGAAGCGCACATGAATACGAGTAGAATAAAGTAGAGGCCTATTATTAGGGCAGGTTCAATCTCTTTTAGGTTGGATTTGTACCATCATCCCCGGACCCTATTTTGGTTCATGACCTTATGGAGTTGACGATCTCTTGGATCGTTAAGGGGTGTAACCTTCACCTCGTGAATGGTTTACAAGTTCCTAAAAAACTTGTTGGTGACTCTTTTGCTCTATCTTCTTCCCTTTTGAACGCCACCGTACTTTAGTGTATGATCACAGTGGGGTTCAAGCTAGTGAGATTTTTAAGGCTTGAAATCATTCTCTGTAGGGTGTGTAGCGCCAGACATTTACTAAAAAGTATGGCGCCAATCACCATATTGTGACGCCAGTCCTGTCGCTTGGCCAACAATTCGGATTGTCGAGTCATCACCTAGGGTTTAATTAACCAGTTTGCTAATTAATTCGGTTAATTTCTGCTGTCAATAACACCTTGTCGAGTTATTAATCGAGTCTTGGTCACATAGTCTAGCCACATGGTCATGACACGAGTCTTAACATGTCACCTACACTCACTAGTCTTAGCACACACTTTGAGTACACATCGCCGTGGCCATGTCTTAGGTTCATGCATGAGTCAGTCTTTTCCATCGTTTAAGTTGGGGGTACATTCTATTCCTAATTCTTCATATTTCTCCATCTAAATCTTCTTTCGCATTCTTCCATATTTCTTCACTTCCTCCATCAATCGCATGTTGAATAAAGTTTGAGTCAAATAATTAACAATAAGTATCCCCAAATTCCTTTCCCACAGTACTTGGTCGAGGAGAGAAGGGCGATTAATCAAGGACAACACCTTTGTTCAAGTCTCGCTTTTTGATAAACCGATTCGTCAAAAGAGGAAGGCTAAGAAGATAATGGCAACTCGAGAAGAAGTCAATGATCTTAAGAACCAACTGGCTACTATGACTGAGACACTGAAGCTTCTCGCGCTCAAGGTCGATGATCCCGTGAAGCAACAACAAGTGGACCTCATGCAAGAGAGTCTAAGCAAGCTATCTAGTGACTATAAATTTCAGGGCATGAGTTCGCAAGGGGTCTCGCTGGACAAAGAACTTCTTCTGCATAAGTTCAACGCCACTGACATCCCTAAATTTAAGGCAACAGATAACCCTTATTTCCACTTAAGAGCTTTTGAAACTATAATGAGCATTAACGGTATCGATAAAAAGGTTTTCCCCTCTCTGTTCCCACTATCTCTCGAAACCGTTTGTCAACAATTGTTCTTTTCTCTTGAGAAAGAAAAAACCTCTTCTTGGGAGTCGATATCAAACGCTTTCATAGATAGATATAAGTGCAACATCCAAGACGAGACAGACCACAGACAACTTAAGATGTTAAGACAAAAGGAAAACGAAGGGTTCACTTCTTTCTTCAATAAATGGAGGGAAACTTCAGCAAATATGGTCAAAGCTCCTACCGAAAAAGAATCTGTGAGGATGTTTATCAAGAATCTCCAAGGGAAGTATTCAAAGCACTTAAAGTACCAACACAACTTGAATACTTTCAAAGCTGTCTATAATATAGGCATTGACATTGAAGGTGACCTTCTGAAAGATAATAGTGCGAGAGGAAAAAAGAGCGACCATCCTTCTTCTTCCTCTCCCACTAATGAGGTACATGCCACAAACACCTCTAAACCACGAATCCAAAGGTCAAAAAGGGTGTTCACTCCACTTGGTATAAGTTATGAAACGACTTTCGAGAAGCTACATCACAAAGGACTAGTCATGCCCATAGGGCCCATCAAAGATCCAGTTCCAGAAGCTAGGCCACCTAAGTGGGACCCTAATAAGCATTGCAAATATCATCAAGGAAAGGGTCACGACACTGAAGAGTGTTGGAAACTCAAAGAAGCCATTCAAGATCTGATCGATAACAATGAAACTCCCTAGATTCTAGCTATCGAAGATGACCAAGCATCCTTTGATCCATCGCTTCTTATCACCCCTGTAGGAGAGCCTATGATCGAGACAACTTATATGACCTCTATCGATGAAGTGGCCATAATTGAGGAGGATGAAAGTCTTTTCTTAGATAATACCAAGGAAGACTCGTCAAGTCTAAAAGAGGACATTCGAAAACTGCAAGATGTCATTGCCATACTCTTGAATGTGGTAGAAGGATTAGCAAATCGGGTGATGGCCATCGAACAAAATTCTTGCCAAGGGTTTAATGAAGAACTCAATGCTCCTAAGCCACAAGCAAAACGGACCATTAAAGAATACACACCAATAAGAATGACTTACAATGAAGCTTTCGATTATCCCCACAATCAAGGATCTAAAAGGAAACCCAGGCGAGAGTTCACACCCATTGGAATGACCTACGATGCTGCTTTTGATTGTCTCTATGACCAAGGATTAATCAAACCTATTGGCCCTACCGAGGATCCAACACCAGAAAATCGATCTTCGAGATGGAATCCAAATTCCTATTGCAAGTACCATCGAGGAAACGGTCATACTACTGATGAATGCTACAGGTTTCAAAACCTCATTCAAGATCTCATAGAGGCAAATAAGATCCCATCGCCTCTAGCTAGCGAGAAGACTGGATGATGTCGGAGCAAACAACACAAGACAAGAGGCGAGCTTCAACGACAAGATTTCGTGACCTCTTTTTCTATTTCTTCTTCATTTTTTCCTTTCCCCAATAAGTCTAGCATAGGCACCTTTTCTTTTCTTTTAGATTAATAGGATTTTTCCCTTTTTCCCTTTTTTAATAAAATGAGCATTTATTTCCTTGCATATGATCATTTCATTATATTGCATTAAAAAAAAAAGAATAAAAAAAAACATGTCGAATTAAGCACAAGGTATACTAATGATTTGAGGCAGCCCTTGTAGCCACATCATATCTCCTTTCACCCTTCAATTATACATCCTTTCTTCATAAACCACTTTGAGCCTCATCTAACGATAGACCCTTCTTTTTTCAATTTACATCTACCTAACCTTGGGATGGGATGGTGTGAAACTTATGCAATTATAAAGAAAGCTTGAGCAAATTCAAAAGAAAGCAATAGCAAAAAATAAGCAATAATAAAAAAACGAAAACAAGTGTACAAAAGGGCAAGTGTTCCAATGTGTTTGATATGAAAATATCTTCGATAAGAACACGTCTCAGATTGCGTCTCTTATCGAGTGCTCGGTACCGTGCCTGAGAAACATGAATGCCAAGTGAGTGATAGACCGCATGATCGAGATTTCTCACACTTATAAAAATAAAATAAATGCTAAAGCAAAAAGAGCTAAAAAAGAATAGAAATTCAAGCATGAAAATACAAAGATTCAAAAGCGAGGTTGCACACCTTGGGGGCTTATCTAGGGTCTTGAGCCTTTATCCCCTTCTTCTTTAAACCTTTAGCCTAACCACGTTACAACCCTTAAAAAGACATTTTTGAGGTATACACACTTGTGCGAGGTTTGGCTAGAGCTACGTTCGGCCTGATTCCTAACGGATACGTAGGCAACCTCACATCGAGGTGCGGCCGTAATAAACATGCATTCATATTCACATTCACACACTTACACCATGATCATATCAAGGGATCTCCAATGCTCATCCCTTTTTACTTAGAGCTAGACTTGGGGGCTTGATCCCTATATTATTATCTTACCTAGCCTAAGAGTCACCACCATTTGACTCTTTTCAATATATTTTTCCACACACTTAGCTCTTGCGGCTTAACTTTAGTGTCACTTTCACACACATCACGCATACATGACCAAATATATTTCCCTTTGGAACCCTTTGTCATGAAATCTTAATGCTGAAGCATGCTTCGTCAACATCACTCATCAATCATAATCATCATAGCATCGAAGTATGAAGTGCTTAGCCTCCGTGCCTAAGTTACCCAAATACTTTCATCATGGAGTCAACCATTGAGATAGCCTAGGATGGATTAATCCTTGAACCTTGAGAGATAGTATCAAATGACGTTTGACTAAGCTCATTCAACATGCATCTTTAAACTTTTGATTTTCTTTTTCACGTCTTTCTTTTTTGGGAGAAAGTCGGTACCCTCCACAAAATTGACGGAAAATTTTTGTTTTTTGCATTTTTCGAGTCGCACAATCACATTACAATGCACACACGAGTCATGTACACATTGAGTCATTTCGTGTCATATCACTTTGATTTGAGTCATACATGTCATTTCACTTCGAGTCGAATCAACCTCGAGTCAGTCAATCACATCGAGTCAAGTTTATACCTTGAGTTGTGTCAAGTCGATGAGTCAAGCAACATTAAACCTTAGGTCAACCCTAAGATAATTTTAAGCCTTAGGTCAACCCTAAGATAATTAAAGATTGGCAAAGTTCTATAGTCAAAATAAATACAGGTGCAGCAGAACAGGGAAGACCCTATCACAGTGTTCAGCGACAGAGTCAATTCCTGGCACCAAAGATATTTCAGCAGTGGCAGAGCTCGAAGCCTCTCAGAAAGGTGATTTCAACTTCATATAGCAATTTTGGGTTCCTTGGTACGCCAGTTAGCCCCTAAAAGCAATTTGACATGATTAAGTAGTCAGTTTGATTACAATTGCAATAAGTGATCGACCTGATGAAAGATCGTCTCACTTAGCTTAAAGCGCCTAATCACGGAGACACCGACATATTGGTTTTAGCGAAAGCAAAGTTCAGGCGAGCTTTAGAGATCGACAAACATTGGTCTTCGGAAATTTTTCTTCAGAACATTATCGCAACAAACATTCAAGCACCGAAGCTCTATTGTTCAGAGACGCGTGGACATTTCATTCAAGCTCTTTTGCTCCAGAGACGCGTGGACATTTTGTTCAAGCTCTTTTGTTCAGAGACGCGTGGACATTTTCATTCAAGCTCTTTTGCTCTAGAGACGCGTGGACATTTTATTCAAAAGCTCTTTTGTTCAGAGACGCGTGGACAATCCTTTTCAAGCTCTATTGTTCAGAGACGCGTGAACATTTCTTTCAAGCTCTTTTGTTCAGAGACGCGTGGACATTTCCTATTTTCAAGCTCTTTTGTTCAGAGACGCGTGGACATATCATTAAATATCATCCTATTATCAAGCTCTTGTTCAGAGACGCGTGAACATATAAAAAAGAAGCTCTTTGTTCAAAGACGAGTGAACATCGAAACAGCAAGATGGCATTCTCTAGCTTGCAGGAGGTCATCAAAACAACAGCATCAAAACAATCAGTTACTTTCAGAGCCGTGTGCTCAACGGTGCAAGATACGCGTTTCTTAACTCTTTTATTTGTTTAACTAATGTTGGTTTTGCAGGTATCGGCGTTACAAGATTTATTTAGGATCGCAGAACGTTCTGAATCATTCTCCGTCCCTATCGATACTTTGACTTTTGTTTTCGAAACTTGCGTTTCTCTAAACTCAGTCAAAGTGGGGGCTTCTGTAGACACCCATTTGTGTCTCCCCAAAACCAAACCCAGTGATGCGTGCCTTTCACGTCGAATCATAATCGAATGAAACGAAAGTGTGGAAAGGTCTAGTGTTGCGGAAAGTTTTATTCCTTTTTCTCTCCTTCCTGTTTTTAAAAACTTTATTTTAAAGAAAACAGCCAATCCAGTTTGGTTGGTCCATGATATGGGTCCAATAGTAGTGTTGTTGGATAGGGCTTACAAAGACCTTTCCAACGATATATTATAAGCCCAATTCCGATGAATATTGAGGAAGTTATGGCTAATTTACTAAACTGGGCCCAGTTTGAGCTTTAAGTACGGCCTAATGATCTAGGGGAGGGCCTAATATAATTTATCATTCCTAATGTAATTAGGAATGGTTTTAGTCTTCTAGAACATTCTAGAATGTCTTTATCATTCCTAATTCAATTAGGACTCTTCAGAGTTTTAATCAAGATCAAATAGCATTTTCGATTGGAATTATATTATTTTATCTTCCAGTACAGGAAATTTATCAGATTTTCAAAAACGCGTTGAAAACCACTTTGGCGTCCAACCCCAGGCCTTGGCGCCTGGAACCAGGCTTGGCGCCAGGCGCTAGCCATTGGCGCCTGGCGCTAGCCACCTGTGCTTGGCGCCAATTAGCCTGGCGCCAATGTGTTTCCGCGATCTTCAGACTCTGTTTTGTTAAATTATCTTTTTTTGGATGATTTTCTCTATAAATATCGTATTAAAAACTCCGTTTTCATTCACGAAGAATCACCAATTCTCTTTATTCTTAAGTTTTAATCAACTCTCTTTTTCAATCACCAACTCTCATCAAGATTTTCTTGATTATTTTCTCTCTCTCTCTTTTTCTAAACTAGCCTTTTCTCAAATACAAAATTCCGCATTCATTAGATCTAGAAACACTTAGCCATATTCGAAGTTGCCTTCGCCCTAGACGTGAAAGGTTTTAATTATTGAGGGTTTGGTCCCAAATCTCTCTTTCAATTATTTAATTTAATTGTTTTGATTATTATTTTCCTTGAAGTTACTAACGTGTGTATTTTGTTATTAGAAAGAGGTACGAGGCATCCAAGTAAGTACTTTAATTGATTTTATTGATATTATGATGTAGATATCATGTTTATATTGTTATTATGATATTCGTAGTATCATGTCTAGGGTAATTTTAATATTAAATATGATTTCTATGATGCTTCCTATGTTCTTCCTAATATTTATTTATGTTAGTATCATGTTAGGGCTAAAGATTTGATTTTTATTGCTTAGTGACATGCTAGGGTTTGTTATTAATCTTGTTAGTATCATGCCTAGGATCTTGCTATGCTTTGACATGATTATGATTATTATGATTATGATTGATATTATTATTATTAATGATGTTGATTATTTATTATGTTGTTTGATTATATTTATATTTATTGCTTGATCACCTTTTATTGCATGCTTAAAGGGAATTGGTACTTGTAACCACGCTTAATAAGATATTAATAATCTTGTTAGGTTAATTGTGATTATAATTCAAGTGATCGCCAATAATAGTTTATATGTGCATTATATTCAACCAACATAGATTAAACAGGTTTAGGGTTAATCCTATTGATTGTCAGGAAGCGCACATGAATACGAGTAGAATAAAGTAGAGGCCTATTATTAGGGCAGGTTCAATCTCTTTTAGGTTGGATTTGTACCATCATCCCCGGACCCTATTTTGGTTCATGACCTTATGGAGTTGACGATCTCTTGGATCGTTAAGGGGTGTAACCTTCACCTCGTGAATGGTTTACAAGTTCTTAAAAAACTTGTTGGCGACTCTTTTGCTCTATCTTCTTCCCTTTTGGACGCCACCGTACTTTAGTGTATGATCACAGTGGGGTTCAAGCTAGTGAGATTTTTAAGGCTTGAAATTATTCCCTACAAAATCCAAATATTTTTGCATATTATTAATCCTCTCTTCATCCTCTACATTTCTATATCAAAATTTTCGAATTCCATTCAAATTAATTTTCAAACCCATTTTTACCATGGCTTCAAAGAGGGCTCAATCTATTTTCGGTAGGAGCTCTAGCTCGAGGGAGGAGTACGACCCGGATTTACAACTCCCGTACTGGCCAAGGATCCGTATTGCTAGCTAGGAGTAAAAGGAGCGGCTAGAACACCTAGTCGGGCGCGAGGTAATTCCTTCACGGTGGTTACACCGCCCTACTTTAGAATTGTATGGTTTGTTTGATTTTGTTAAACGATTTTTAAATGACATAGGAATGATAAAATTCGTTGATATGCATTATCCTACATACTGTGAATTAACTTGTTAATTCTTGTCTTCTTTGAAAGTTGTAAATAGTAGAAATGGACCGAATTTATTTTTTAGGTTGAACAATAGAAATATTAGTTTAACCTATGTGGAATTTTGTAAATTGTTTGAATTGAATTCTAAATTACCATACCAATGACATGTTGAATATAAAATGGGTGACATTTATTATGCTCTGACTGGTTTGCCTACTCCCGACCCCAACATGCTAGTACCAAACCTATTCATCACCCTGTCCCAAAAATCTGGCAAAGATTTGCGGGTTTGTGTTTTCTAGGTAGGAACGAGCCCCATAACGCCCAAACCAATGAATTAGCTGTTATAGGACACTATGTGTTTGGGTTTGGGAAACTGAACATGGGTAGGTACATTATCTACCATTTGAGTAGACATGCCACAGCCAGTACCCAGTCTCGCACCCTCATTCGTACAGGAGGCCTTATCACTAGAATAGCAGTGAAAAAGGTCGGTTTTGTTAAGGGTGGACCCCACTAACTGACCAACTGTGGACCGGATACCTATATGACTGCTAGGTATTTTGAGGAGTTGAGGTGGGTACGACTGGATAGTGAGCAGACACCCCACTGGTGTATTAGGACTGGGACCGAGCAGCCTTTGCCCATCTTTCCCTTACCTAGTCCTGACTTGACCGCCTTTCCCCCCGTAAACTATCTTACACGTATGACCTTTTAGTTGCCAACTCCAGGGGGCAAGCACCACCAGTACCACCACCAGTTTCACCACCCCAGCCTTAGCCCGAGGTGGCATTTTCTCCACCTCGCATGTCTCACTCCGTCCCCCATGTCGACTCTGACCCAGTTTGGGACCTTCAGAGTATAGGTTAGGCTTTAGGCCGTATCGAGCATTCTCACACTTACCTTAGGAGGATGGTAGGCTCCATAGACCAGAGGTTAGGGTATCTGGAGAGGAACCAGGGTAGAGCTCTCTAACCTATGTATGATGATTATGCTCGTCGGGGCAACATTCCCGATGATGCTATTTACCCTGACTGGTTTCAGCCTCCACCCCAGGGATACGATAGGGATCCCACTGCCCATAGCATTTATACTGACTATTATGCCTTCCATGGGTACGACCAGGACATTCCTTTCGGGGGACCGGCGGGGGGGGGGGGGGGGGGGGGAGTTTTCATGCTGATTATTTTGGTGGTAGCTCTTCTGGTGCAGGTGTAGGGTCCGGCTCTATGGATGAGGATGATCTGGACTAGCTATGCTGGGCTAGTTCCCGAGCCAATGAGGACATTGTCTGATTCTGGCTTGGGGGAGATTTTGGATTTGGTATCTTTCTTTTTCTCTTTTATTTTGTTTTGGTGTGTTTTCTTAGGGCCTGTTCCGATTGACTGAACTCAGCTGAACTGAACTGAACTGAACTGAACTGAACTGAACTGAACTGAACTCAACTGAACTGAACTGAACTGAACTGAACTGAACTGAACTGAACTGAACTCAGCTGAACTGAACTGAACTGAACTGAACTGAACTCAACTGAACTGAACTGAACTGAAATGAATATTTTATAAGAGAAGGAAATTAGGAGCTGAGCTGAACTGAGCTGAACTGAACTGAACTGAACTGAACTGAACTGAACTGAACTGAACTGAACTGAACTGAACTGAACTGAGCTGAACTGAACTGAACTGAACTGAACTGAGCTGAACTGAACTGAACTGAACTGAACTGAACTGAACTGAACTGAACTGAACTGAACTGAACTGAATTTCAACGGAACAGAACAGGCCCTTAGTTTAGATTTATTGCTTTCTAGGTTAGTTTTATTGCTTTCCTTTATGAAAAAAATACAAAAAAATTGAATAATAAAAAATTCCAAAAATACGTTCCAATGAATTATAAATCATGCTTCCCCGTGCCCCTTACTTGAGAAAATTGTTTTGATTCTTGGTATATGATGATAAGCATTGTGGATTTGTTGATCATGATTTGATGTTTGATTGCCTTGAAACCTTAACATAAGTCAATTTTTCCTAACTACTTGTGAATATAGTGCTTGACTAGTTTATTTGGTTAGAAATGGGTGTTAGTTCTTGGTATGTCAATGAATTTTAGTATTAGTTTGCAACTATAAGTAGTGTTTGTATGACTCATTATTATGCACATTGTGGAGGACGAATGCGTTCATTCTTTTAGGTAGCCTTTAGATGATTGTAGATACATTTGTTCCCTTCTTGCTACCCATGTTGTTGCCTTGACTTTTTGTTGTTTATTAGCCACATTACAAGCCTACTTTGCCCCATTGGTTACTGGTCCCAAGCTTGGCTTGGGGGAGCTATTAGTGAGTGAGGTGAGGGAGTTTGTAGTGTGCTTGTTATTTGCACAATTTGGGTGGGATTTGAGAAGTTGTTTTGTTTTTTATTATGTTTATTTTTGATGAGTTTGAAAGTTATATCTTCTTGAAAAAATAAAGTATGATGTTATGAAAAAAAAAGAGAAGTTCAAGAAAAAGAAAAAAAAATGAAAAAAAAATAAGTGAACTTCAAAGAAAAAAAACAAAGAGAAAAAAATGTTCAATGTTCGAATGTTCTAGTTGGAGGTTAATCAAAAGGAAAAAAAATAAGAGCTTCTATGAAAAATTCAAGTTTGGAAAATAAAGTTTGTTTATTCACTCCACTTCTTCATTATTATATCTTATGAGTGAAATTGTAAGTGTTGGGATTGTTTATATTGTTTGAAGGATATTTGGTGGATGTTAGAGTTGGTTATGTAGGAGATGTTGATCATTATTTATCTTGATCATGGGTTTACTAGGATTTTCTCCTTTAAGCATATCATGGGTTTACTAGGATTTTCTCCTTTAAGCATAGCTTTTCTTTCACTTGTTCCCAAATGATTCCTACCCTTTACCCTAGCCTTACATTACAAGCTTTAAAGACCTTCCGACCTTTGTGCATAGAGTTGTATGAATGTGAAAGTGTTGTTTATCAATGCAAGTTATGATTTGACATATTTCGAGTCGACTAGTAGGTTGAGTGTTCATTGTTTTAAGCACACGAGAGTGTGAGTTGGGAGGGCATTGTTCACATAAAGGGGCTGGTTGGAGAGCGATCGAGTACATCTTTTACTCACCACATAAATGAGAGTTGAGTGTGTGAGCACTAGTCTTGAATTCTATATGCTCATGTGGTTTGCTCTACTTGACAATTGTTAGGGAAGAAAGGTAATTGGATGGATTTGATTGGTTGATTTTGAAGCATGTTTATTTAATTTGCCTTGAATTGTTTGTGCTTGATTTTTACTTTTTAAGGTGAAGCATATTTATTTATTCATTGATGAGATCTTTCCTTAAGGACAAGCAAAGGTTTGGCTTGGGGGAGTTTGATGTGTCTATTTTATATAATATTTTACCCCCGTCCCTTGGTCATAATTAGTACTGTTTTTGGCTCTTTAGAACCACTTTTATTACTGATTGATGTTTTCTAGTATTTTCGTAGATTTGGTTGACTTTTGTAGGGATTTGCACTTTTGGAGCATTTTCCCGATTTATTATGGATCAATTACGAGCATTGGAGAAGCACGACCAGATTCTATAGCCCAGGGCCAGTTAGAGCCATTGAACCGGTGATTAAAGACTCGGTATATATGATACCAGGGCATTTGGACCGAGTATTCAAGACCCGAAGAGGAAATCCAGATTGGACCGAAGAATTGGGCCCAATCGAAGTCCAAATAGTGGCCCAAGAGAGCCGCCCAGCCAAAGAGGCTGGCGCCCGGAGGCGCGCCCGGCCGGGCGAGGGAAGCAAAGGCTGACGCTCGAAGACGCGCCCGGCTGGGCGCGAGATTCATACCTGATAGAGAAAAGGCGCGCTCGATCGGGCGGTGCCTCGCCCGTTCGGGCGCGTGTTCTTGTTAAGAGTTAATTATTCGACGTTTAAGTTTGTTTTAGTTTAGGATTCTTACGGAGTATAAATACTTCTCCGTAAAACGAGTTTAACACCTTTTTTTTACTCTTCCTTAATTATTTCTTAGATTTTCTCTCTCTACTTAGCTTTTAGATTAGTTTTCTCTCTCATACACTTTGTTCTTAACTTGATTCTTGATTCCATATTTATTTTGGTAACGATTTCTCTTCTCTTAATCTTAGTTGTTTATTTTATTCTTTTGATCACGTCTTGCTTTATTACTTTTATTAGTTTAGTTTTTATTATGTGTGACTCGCTCTATTTCTAGGGTTTAAGGGGATCCTAAATAATATGAAGGGGTAATTTATTATTGTTAATTGTCAATGCTAGATTGATTTCCTATTGATTGAATTAATGCTCTGTGACTAGATTTGCGCAGATATGTTATGCATGAGTTTGACAATATTGATTCGAGATTCGATAGATGAGAATTAATGTTTAGGTCTAGTTTCAATAGGCAGGTTAATTTATAAATGGTTAAGTCGAGATTCGAAAGATGAGATTTAATACCTGTAAACTAATTGTGTGATTGTAATACGTAGCGAAATCCCTTTATGATCTGATTAATGTATGCATTGATGATTGATTATTATGTTTTACCCTGGAATATTATTTATTGGTGAACCTATGCCCTAGATATGACTTTACCCTGTCAGTATGCCTCGTATCTCTTTCTAATAACAAAATACACGCGTTAGTAACTTCAAGGAAAATAACAAACAAAATAATTAAATTAAATAATTGAAAGAGTGATTTGGAACCAAACACTCAGAAATTAAACCTTTCACGTCTAGGGCGAAGGCAACTTCGAACTTGGCTAGGTGTGTCTAGATCTTGTGAATGCGGAATTTTGTTTGTGAAAAGGCTAGTTTAGAAAAGAGAGAGAGAGAGAGAGAGAGTATATCAAGAATTTCTTGATGAGATTTGGTGATTAAAACAGAGGTTTTAGGAGGCTATTTATAAAGAAAATCAGCCGGATATGATAAAAAACGAATCAGAGTTTCGAAAAGAATAAAACACAACGCTGTCGCCAAACACGCGCTTGTCACCAGACGCCAGGTCTGTCGCCAGGCGACAGACGTGTCATATGGCGCTGCTATCAGTTTTCCAAGCGTTTTGTTATTTTGATAAAATATAAGCGTATGAGAGGATAAAATTGTAATTTCCTTAAAAACACTTCTTTTATTCTAATTAAAACTCTTAAAAGTCAATTTATCAATGTTAATCAAATTAGGATTCAAAATAACCATCTAGAAGATTCTAGAAGACTATAATCAATTCTAATCGCATTAGGAATGATAAACCATAATAGGCTCTCCTCTAGATCATTGGGCAGCATATAAAGATCAAATCGGGCCTAGTTTAGTAATTTGGCCATAACTTCCTCTTTATTTATCGGAATTGGGCTTATAATATATCGTTGGAAAGCTCTTTTCGAACTCAACCCAACTACACCATTATTGGACCCTTGACATGGACCAAACTAAACTGGATTGGCTATTTTCATAAAATAGGTTTTCAAAAACAGAGAGAAATAAAAGAAATAAAAACTAACCGCAACACTATACTTTCCACACTTTCACTTCATTCGATTATGATTTGACGTGAAAGGTACTCATCACCGGGTTTGGTTTTGGGGAGACACAAATGGGTGTCTACACCATGACTTTGAGCTTTTGTTAGTTTATCATGTAAGCATTCTTGACTCATGGTTTAGACAAACATGCCATTCAAATAAATTTGCAACTATTGCTCATTGCTTTGAATGTGAGTCTTTCCGTGTGTAAACGGATCAATTGCTGATTATGGAACACAATAACCATTTATTTGTTTTAGCCTTAGCTTAAAGGTCTTTAAACAAAGCATACAACCTTACAACTGATGTAGCACCACTTGCGTAATACTCCGTATTTTCATACGTATTTTCCTAATTAATTAATTAATTAATTAATTTCTAAAAAGTTATTTTAGTAATTCAACTTACTATTTAAATCTTGGAGCCAAAATGATATTTGAATTTTGGCGCAAAAGTATTTTAAAAACAAATTATTATTTTGGATAAGATTTATTATCCATTTATTTTATTTTAAAAACCGATATATATTTCGGATATTTTAATTCAAGCAAAAGCTATATTTTATTATTATTTTTATAAGGTTCAAAAATCTCATTTAATGGACTAATAATTTCGGATTTCCTAGTGTGCAAATCTGATTTTATTAGTTAAATTATTTGGTGAATAATTGGTATTTTATTAATTAATTATTTTATAGAATAAATATTATTTACACAATTATTTTTAATTCCTTAAAACTAGAAAAATAATTTCCTAAATACTAAAGAGGAGGGCCGAAAATATGAGCTTAGGAAAGCTCAAAGATTTCGGCCACCCCAAGTGGATTCTAGGAAAATTATTTTGGTAATTTGTATTTTTAATTATCTTCTTAAAATCTCCTATTTTCCTAAATTCTATTTCTCCATCTTTTTAAGATCTAAACCTCATATTTTCTTTCCATTCATTCTTCTTAATTATTCCCTAAGTAATTCAAATTTCCTTAATATTTTTCATGACATACATACCTTTCATATTCAATTATACACAATCTTTTCAATATTAAAACTTTCCTTAAATCTTTACTCACTTCTCCAAGTAATCCCTTAAACCCTACTTACCATAATTCTTCCTACATTTTCCTACCCTAATTCTTTCATGAGCTAGTCTATAAATACCCCTTCATACCTCTCACATTTTTCACACCAATTCTCTTCTTTTCTTCTCCTCAATTTTACACAAATTATCCTGTTTATCTTTGAAGCCAATTTTCGGGCACTTCTGGTCAGTTTTGGGTATTGACGTTTCACAAAAAATTGTTCCTCTCAAAAAATTTGTGAGGTTAGGCTCAAGAATTACCCAATTCGAAGTTGTAACGAAGGAGTTATAGCCTCTGCAAGTTCTGCCTTCTTTTTATAACGCAAATCCAATTCTTCTTTCTCCTTGGTTTCTTATCTTTCTTCTCCTTTACTCTTATTCAATTATTATTATTAATATCAATAATATAATGATATTGCAATGCTCACTTTCTCTCTCTAGAAAATAGAGAGCTTTTCCTCTCTAGCTTTTAACTAGAGAAGCTTATGTTAATAGTCTTTTCTTGACTATTCCTTCTTAATTTTCTTTCAAACACCCTCCTTCTTACTTCTCCCTTCTATCTCCTCACTTCTCATGCCTCTCCAAGAGGGTTTTCAGTGCCTAAATAGAATGGGTATTGGTATCCTTAGGCTACCAGAAGACAGCCCAGAGGATGTGGATAAATACAACTTAACAGTTGTAGCTAAGGTGCTGGATGTAAGGGAGTTCTCTAAGATTCAGCTACAAAACTGGATGGATAATGTGTGGAAAACTAACAGAGCTATCATAGTGCAGAAGGTAAGCCATTCCAAGTCTATGTTCTTTTTCTTCTATACTACCTGGGAAGATCGAGACAATTTAGTTGATATGGGATCAGCTGTCTATAAAGGAGCGCTAGTTGTTTTCAAGGAATGGATCATGGGATCTAAAGTTGAGGAGTTGGACTTTTCCGCGTCAGCATTATGGATAAGAGTTGAGGGACTCCCAAAAGAGGAGTGTCAAATTCCGGTTGCTAGACGAATCCTTGGAAAAATAGGTAGAATAATCAGGTTCGATCATGCCTCAAGTGATGATCGGCCCCATAGCATTATACGAGCAAAAGTGGAAATCCCTTCACAGAAAGCTCTAATCCCTGGTTTCTTCTATGAGTATTCGGCGGTGAAGGCTTTTTAGGTCTTTCTCCGGTATGAAGGGGTCTTCACCTTTTATAATGGGTGTGGCATGATAGGTCACAGGCAGCCGGGATGTAGAACACCCCCTATCTTGCACAAAGAGAGGTTTGGTACATAATCAGAGGATTATGCGGCCCTAGGCACGATATGTTGCTTACTAGATCACTAACCCCTATGCTCTCTAAGAAAGTAATGGGGCTGCAAGACATAGAGAGATTTAGAACAACAAGAGTAAACTTGAGAATCCTTCCCCACCCAGCCCTGCTTCGCACTCAACAGAGTATACTCCACCAAACAACTAAAATGACATTGATGATCAAGGGGATCTGAGTTCAGGAAGTTCTTAGTCCAATGATTAGAGTGACAATGACATGGAACAGGGTGACCCTGCAAATTCATCCTCTGATGGAAATTCGGATGGTCAGGATGCGCCACACAACAGTAATGGGAATGGGAGTGGAACCACTCAACAGGCAACACAGACACCAGCTAGTACTGTTCATTTGGTGAATCAGACGGAAGAACTTAGCTAGTTGGGTGTATCCCAACTAAGCTTGCAAAGCAAAGTTCCTCTTTTTGTTTGAAGGGGAGTGTCTGATATACATCCCATTATAATCCCCTCCATGCAAAGACGTGGCAGCATTCTAGATGGTTGGGATAAAATTAGAGTTTAGAGGAAAGCTGATGTTCCAGCAGGGAAGAAGTATACTAGAAATTGGTGCCAGCAATCGGAACCTTATACTACGTCCATCTCGAAGGAACGCTACAAAAGAAGGAAATTGGACCATGAGACTGAGCCCTCGAGCCTTTTGGAGGTTTCTATAAATTGTGAAGCAAAAGCAAAGGTGAGCAAGAGGAAATCACCATCAGGAGCAGACATTCAAAATAACTTCTCACAGGAGAAACGCTGTAAAAAACACCTTCTCTTGGATGGCAGCGATGTGTTGCTGGACAAATTGGAAGGAAATGGAGAAAGATTGGAGATGCTACAAAATACAAGTGCAACCTCTGGTGGCCGGGAAACCAGCAAGAATAGGGAGGAGTTAGCTACTCAAGGTAATCCTATTTCCTCAACCACTTTCTCAGATCATTTATGTCTGTTTGCTCCCGAAAGTCATTTGACTAAGCCCAGAAGTTTGACTCCCCTAATCAGTCAAACAAAGCTAGGAAAATTTTTAGATGGGATAAATGTGCACCCTCCAGTAGTAGCAGTTTGCGAACCTCGAGCCTCAAAAAATCCTTTCAAATCTGGGAGGGGGATTCCCACCTGGGCACTGCGGGAGTTAATGTCAACTACCTGTTTGGTCCCCCCTCTTTTGGGTGCCCCTGATCGGGATTAAGTAGGTCGTTAAACTACCCCACCCTAATCAAATTAACAATTTATAATACCTAAACTACCCTAATACGAGTATAGGGGTAAGTAAAGGGTCGAACCACTAAGGAAGCTCACTCGTCCAATCATCAATATCACTAATGCAAGAGTCAAGAGGGGAAATGTTTTTGTTGATATATTGGATAAAAAGCACTAAAACTACGAATAAGCAGAGATAAAGATGAGTAAAATCAAGAAAGAACAACGCTAGGGATACGGGGGTGTCAAACATGACTAGAAAGAGGGAAATAATGATAGTTATCAAGAAGAACATGCCAAAGAACACAAGATCCTACCTAAACAATTCATTCTCATGCAATAGTCTAGGCAAATCAATGAAAGAAGTCCATGCTAATTAGGATAATTCTCATGCATCCTATTAGACACAAGCAAATCAAGAGAATAAAGAAACACAATTCATAAAACTCAATTTTAACAACTCATTCTCATGCAATCATTAAAATAGAGGTGATCTTAATCTAGTTCAAATCACTTTCATGCATTTAAACTAGAGGGAAATCAAATAAAGTGTAACAATAATCTCAAGCCATCAAAAATCATATCTTTCATCAATTTAAGGCATGTATTCAATCCAACCATCATCATTAATCCAACATTCAACACATATTTTCCACCCCCCTTCCTCTAGCTAAGAAATTAGCCTAGAGAAGGGAGATTAAACATAATAGAAAAACCAAAAATATATTCAAGAAACACAAAACAAAACATGATTAAGAACAATGAAAACAATAATAAATAGATAAACTAAAAGGATAACAAAAATAAGCAACAATAAAGCAAATAAATAAAGCTAAAGGAAAGGATTAGAGATTACTAGAGAGAGGATTAATGAAATATGAAAACTTGAAGGAATTGCTTGATTGGAAATTAAACTTAACCAAAATTGATTACTTGGAAGAAAATTGAGCAATAATCTACTTTATCTCTCTAAAAACTATCTAATCTAACCCTTAGAGAGAGAAGCTCTCCTAAACTAACTAAGAATATAGCATAATAGATAATAATCCTTCTAATTACCCCAAAAATGGGTATTTATACTAAGCTAGGAAAAATAGAAAAATAAAAGAAGGAAAAAAAGAGTAAAAAGGGAAATAAAGAAAGAAAATAAAAATAAAATAAAGAAATAAGAAAAGAAAATAAATAAATAACTAAAGAATAAAAGAAAAGGGGAAACTAAAGAAAATAAAACAAAAATCCTCAAAATGCAAACTATCAGACCCCATCTCCTTCCTCTTCGAGATTTTGGCTCCTCTTGAATCTTCACCACCACCGTTTATCAACCATCCACAACAATCATCAAGGGTAATCATCGAACATCATCTTTCATCTTCGCTCTCAGCCGTTCGATCTCATTAAATATCATGTGCGAAGCTCGTGATATGGTTCAATGTGAACCCACAATTGGGCGCCCGCACAGACATCGCACAGAGGTCGCACGATAGCTTCTGCCTCGACTCTGATTTTGGACTCCAATTTGTGTGCACCTTCTGACAGGGTTGCGCGCCCGCGGAGGTCTAGGTAGCTGCAATTGTAGCGGGTTGCTGCTGGTGTTTCTGTGAATTGGTGGTTGACGTTGTGGTGTGCGTGAGGTGTTGAGTGGCTGAAGCAATTTGTGTGGAAGAGATGGTGGCAGGTTTGGGTCGAATTGATGGGTGGTTATTGATGGTGGATTGCTGCTGTGAGTTGCGGGGTTTACTTGGTGAGTGGTTTGGTGGTGTTGCTGGTTGCTGATTGGGGTTTCTGGTGAGTGTGAGGTGGAGATGGAAGCAGGGGAATTTGCGAGATGGAGTTATGATGGTGGTGGCGCTGCGTGGTGTGTGGTGGTAAGGGAGCTTCGTGGGTGGTGTTTTGGGAGGCACAGCCGGTGCTGATGTTGCTGTTGGTGTTAGTGGTGTGGCGGGGTGAAGCAGCAAGGTGTTGTTGGCTGGTGGTTTGCGTGGTGGTGATTGGAGGTGTTGGGGTTTGCTTGGGTGAATTGGTTGCGGTGGCTGGAAATTGGTGTGATTGGAGGTGTGTTGTGGTTGTGATGGTGAGATGCGTGGTTGAAGCAGGGCTAGTGGTTGCTGTAAATTGCTGGTGTTGTTGGTGTTGTTTGCGTGGGGAAAGCAGGGGAGGTGAGAGATGTGAAGAGGTGGAGTTGGGCTGTGGTGTAGGTTAGGTGGTTGTGTGGTGTATGATAATATGGCAACAAAAAGGGGCAGCAGCTTTGCAATTTGGCAAGGGAGTGAGGGAGTTTGACTTTGCTCGTTAGAACATTTGACCTTGGACTGCCAAACATGACTTTGATTATAACCAAGTCTCGACCCGAACGTTCCTACAAACAAAACCAAACATGAGGGGAAATCGGGACAAAGACTAAAATAAAATAAAATAAAACAAGAAAAATAAAGTTAAATAAAATGCTAAAACAAAAGAAATAATAAAATAAAATGAAATAAAATAAAATAAAATGTAACAAACTAGAAACTAAAAGAAAATAAATAAAACGAGAGAAGCGGGAAATTATTAACTAAAACTACAAAAATAAAATAAAAACTAATAAAAAAAGCAAAAATACTCAAAATAGAGAACGAATAAGGAAAATAAGAAAATAAAAGAAATAAAGGATAAAAAGGGTTAAATTATTGGAAAACAAGCCGGAAAACGACTCAATAAACACCCTAAAAGTGACATAAAAGTCACTTATCAGCCCCAACCACCAGTAATTATGATAATTCCCTTCCTATCTTCAGTTTAAACTCTTCTCATTCCTTTACATTCTTTCCTTATTTAATAAACCCCCCACCTTTCACGGAAAGTCATTCATTTTTTAATCCCCACCACTTGTCCTCCTCCATACCTTTTCAACCTATAAATCCACTTCCAATAATAGAAATGTTCCAATTATCGGGCCCCAACAAAGGAAATGAAAGTGACGAAGCTTTTTTCCCCACTTGTTTGGAAACCGATCGTATCATCCCTATCATTGACCCTCCCAGTGACCCTTTTAAACCAAAGTCAACCCATATTGCTATCTGGATAGCTCAGCTAGAGCTCTCTTTTCCGCGTGCTACAATAACACCTACAACCTTGCTGGAGGGCTCCTCAGCAATGCAACCATTTGAAACTCACCTGAAACAAGAAGATTTAACCCCGACTTCCCACCTTTGGCCCAAGTTGAAAGGGGTGGCATGTGACCCGAATAGCTCAGGATACTCCCGATATGAGTCGGAGAGTGCCTCGGTTGAAACAGGGGAGCTGAAAACTTCCCCAAATTCACCCATGTCACCGGCCTCGGTGAACTCGTTTGCTACTGCGCCGTCCTCGCTTTCATTTGGGTCCTTTGACTCTATCATGAATTTAAGACTTTTAGAACTAAAAAATGAGATGAATTCGGAATTGGAAGTGGAGCCTGAGTTTTACTCGCACGAAGAAAAGAAGAAGCTGTATAAAAAGAGGAAGGGAATTCGAAGGGTGAACAATAGGCCTCAGCAAAAGAAGTGGCATGCTAAGGGCATGACATAAGTGACTGAAGGAAGGGGAGGAGTGGCTGTTCAGCTCAAGAGGGCAAGAATGGAGGCAAGCGAGGACTGCCAAGGGGAGAAGAAAATAAAGGCTCAACTCGTGGATGAGGGTAAGGGGAAATGGAGGTTTGGTCCAGACAAGGGAGAGGACGTGGAGGCTTTAGATGAAGGGAGAGGAACCTGGAGGTTTGGTTTGAACTCAGAGGATGACCTCTGGGAGAAGTTTTTGGATGCCGAAAGCAAGAATGACAATTCAACGCTGATCAAGGTGCTGAAGCTGAAGGGCGCGGCTGGCCCGGGACAGCCTCGACAGGAAAAATGAAGGCTCTTAGCTGGAACTGCAAGGGGCTGTGTGATCGCACTTCCCCAATTTTCCCGTTCTTATTTATGTTATCGGCTAGGTTTAATGTAGATTTTATGTTTTTAGCATAAACTAAGTGTAGGGTTGATAGCTTAGAACCCCTCTTCTCAAGAAAGGGTTTCCCTGGGTGTACGGGGTCTAACTCGGAAAATGGTGGGGGTGGTTTGTTTTTGTGTTGGTCCTACCGGGTTAACGTAGAAGTAGTAGTTTCTAACTGGAATGTAATCCTGTGTAAAGTTTTATCAATTAACGGATTGGCTTGCTTTTATGCGTTTGTGTATGGTAGTCCTTATCTTGTTGAGAGAGAGATGGTCTGGAATAACCTCCTTTCTCTTCTCCTACCTATTATTGATCCACTGGTATTGGTTGGTGACTTCAACCAAGTCGAGCTTTCCTCCCAAAAACTTGGAGGAAATCCATGCATCCCAAGACTAGCAAACTTCTTGAGTTGGAAGACAGAGTTGGGCCTATCACCAATACCAGCCAAAGGGGTCCAATTTACCTGGACCAATAATAGGGCTTCTAACCCAATATATGAAACTCTAGGTAGGGCTTATGTGAATAATGGGTGGAGGCTGGCCCATCCAGATGCCCTAACATGGAACTTACCAATTTTCTTCTCGGACCATGGCCCAATCATCCTGGATCCAGATCAAAGAAAAGAGAAAAAATGGAGCCCATATAGGATGGATGCATGGTGTCTAAACATGAAGGAGACCCATAAGATAGTGGAACAGGCCTAGGCAGCGGATATAGTGGGTTCTCAAATGTTCAAAGCCCAACGGAAAATTAAGGCTTGCCTAAACGCTCTAAGAAGTTGGTGTATCAGTCACAAAGCTGAAGTGGGATTGAACTGGAAAGAGGTCCAATCGGAACTAGAAGAGGCCCAATCCAAAAATGAGTTACTGGATCACAAGAGATTGAGAAAAGAGCCTTAGCGGAGGAAGCTATGGAGAAAAAATGGTGGTACTGGAGACAGAGATCGAAGTCAAAATGGGATGCTTTCGGAGACCAATCCTCAAGTTTTTTCTACAAGAGTGTAAAGGAGAGAATGTCAAAAATGGAAATCAGAGCACTCCAAGACGATCAAGGGGAATGGATAGTGGACCGAAGCCAAATAAGAGCAGAGTTTCATAGCCGCTTTAATAGTTTGTATGCTGGGGGCCCATTGCAAAGCCCAGTAGACAACCAGGAGGCCCATGAGTGGTTAAAGGAACTACCTAAAATATCCCAAAGCCAGGCCCAAGGGCTGGTAAGACCATTTTTTGAGGAGGAAATTTGAGAGGCTGCTTTTGCTCCTCATCCTCTAAAGGCACCATGCCCAGATGGTGCCCCCCCGTTGTTTTTCTAGGAGAACTGGAAGACTATTAAGCATGAGGTGATAATGGGTGTCCAATCCTTATTCAAGCACGGACATATGCTTAAGGAAACAAACCGTACTTTTATTGCACCTATCCCAAAAGTGAAGAACCCAACAAAAGTCACCGAATTTTGGCCTATCATCTTGTGCAACTCATTTTATAAAATAATCTCTAAGTGCTTTGTTAATAGGCTAAAACCCATCTTGAGTTCACTTATTAGGGAATTCCAAAATGCGTTTGTACCTAATAGAAGTATGGTGGATAATTGTTTTATTGCCCATGAATTGCTGACCTCGGTAAAAAAGAGAATGAAAGGAGGCAGATTTGAAGCAATTTTAAAGGTGGATATCAGCAAAGAATATGATAGAGTACGATGGGATTTCTTAATCATGATCCTTAAAAGTATGAAATTCCCAAGTGAATGGATAAATTGGACAGAACAATGCATCAAATCAGTGAGCTATGCAATCTTAGTCAATGGAGAGGCAACCAATCTCATCTTCCCAAGGGTTGTCCTGCGTCAAGGAGACCCCCTATCTCCTTACTTATTCATCCTTTTAATGGAAAGCCTCTCTAGGAAAATGCTGGCTCTGGAAAGGAATAAATGCATCCAAGGTATAAAGGTGGCTAGATCAGCACCCTCGATCTCACACCTCTTTTTGCAGACGATGCTCTCTTCTACTTCAAGGTAACTCCCACAGCAATAAGGACAATGAAAGATACACTAGAAAGGTTTTGCAGACTGTCAGGTGAAGCTGTAAATTTTCAAAAATCTGCTATCATTTTTAGCCCCAACACTCCGGCAAGGTTTTCAAGAATATTAAGGCAGCCTTTGGGAGTCAAAAGTACTAAGGAACTTGGTACATATCTAGGGTTCCCAATGGATGTAGATGGAAGATTATCAACGAGACTCAGGAAAGTGCAAGAAAAGATCATGTCAAGGATCAATTCTTGGAAGTTTGCCAACTTATCGATGGCCGGGAAAGTAATTCTGATCAACGGAGTTCTAATTGCAGCGATTCAACATATCTTCTCGATGTACTGGTGTCCTCGTGGATGTGAGGAAAGCATAATGTCAATCCTTTTGAGGTTCTTATGGTCAAATAGGAACCAAGGAAAACCTGTGTATTAGGTGAATAAGGATACATTATGTAGCCATAAGAATGTTGGGGGACTAGGTTTGAAAATATACGGTGGGTAAATAGAGCCTTGTTGATGAGACAGAGTTGGAGGCTGTACACTCACCCAGAAATCTTTGCGAGCAGGATTTTTGCTAAGAGGTATGGGGATGACCCCATTAGCTTGGGATACCGAGGGAGGGTACCTAAACTTGGTTCGTGGGCAGCAAGAAGCCTAGTTAAAGCTACTCAAGAGTTGAAAGCTGGGCTTGGTCGAGTCATTGGAGATGGAAGTTCCACGCACATAACCCAGGATGCCTGGGTAAAGGAAAAGTTACTTCAACCAAAGCCAAACTTCTATGGGATGGGTATCAATACAGTTTCGAACTTAATGACGAATGAAAGGAGCTGGAATGCTGCTCTTATTTGGAATGTGTTTGAACAGGAGGATGCA
Source organism: Chenopodium formosanum (assembly GCA_024500155.1). Classification (NCBI taxonomy): domain Eukaryota; kingdom Viridiplantae; phylum Streptophyta; class Magnoliopsida; order Caryophyllales; family Amaranthaceae; genus Chenopodium; species Chenopodium formosanum. The sequence goes on from CM044865.1 coordinate 47,284,639, forward strand.
AGAGATATTCTTTCTATTTGCATCCCTGAGCAAGGGAAGGACAAATTCTAGTGGATGCTAGAGGAGAATGGAACCTATAGATTTAAGTCCAGGTATTGGTGGCAAGACCACAAGCTTCAATCAGATGGGGCGGGGAGCTTCTGGAAGGATCTTTGGAGAATCAAAACATGGCCAAAATGCATCTTTTTGGCATGGAAAATAATGCACAATAGAGTAGCAACCAGAGATAACTTGAGGAAAAGGGGTATGCTAGTCTAGCAGACTTGTGTTCTGTGTGGAAGAGAGGATGAAACGGCGTGCCATCTATTTCAAGACTGCTCTATTATCCAACGAATCTGGAAGGCTTGTGCCCTGGGTTTGAACACAGTAGAAAATAAAGATGTCCCTCTAAACAAGTGGATGCTAGACCTTATACAATATGCAGGGAAAATGGATGGAAAAGAGCAACTGATTCAACAACACTTATTAGCTGTCTTATGGGCAATCTGGACCCATAGAAATGATGTAATCTTTAACAATGTGAGTGTCAGTCCTTTAACAATTTTGGAACTGGTGCAGGTATACATTAGAAGATGGGGACATGCAAAGAGAATCCAAGAGAAGGAGCAGCAGATGCAAAAGAGGTGCAACAACATTGCCACCAATGTGCCCCAAATTTTCCAGTTAGGAAAAGCTAGAACACAGCTTACTAGAGCTATTCTAGTGGATGCAGCTTGGAAGAAACAAAGGAAGAAAGATAAGCCAGGTTGGGTAGCTGCGGTAGCATGGATTGAAGGTAAAACAGGAGGACAAGGCACGGGGATATCTAGGAAATTTTTTGCTTCTAGCCCTAGGCAATAAGAGGCTTACGCAGTTTGGTGGGCTTTAAAAGACCAAGAGGCAAAATGCAAAAATGTCATCATGAAAAGTGACTGTGTAGGGGTGATTAAGGCTCTCCAGAACCTAGAGAAGGCTTCGATAGACATCCAAAACATAGCAAAGGACATAATACATGCTTGCAGGAAGTTTGACCTTGTAATATGCATCAAAGTTAAGCGAGAGATGGTCCGGGTGGCTCACCTAATGGCTACTGCAGAAAGGAGGGCTTAGGACTAATTTTCTTACTGTTTTGTAACCATTGTCTAAAAAAAAAAGGGAGATTAATATTAAATTATTATGAGTAGTTTTAATTATATAAAATTCGATTTTAATGATGTTTATGTGGAATTAATTTAAAAGGTTCATGTACATATACTTGGGAGGGTTTAATTTAATTGTTTGTGATTATTTGATAACCTTATATTAATTAAGGTTATATTTATTTGTAGGGTGTTTTTGATCAAGCTACTTAAGAGTTCTTTTGAAGTGATTTTTGGCTAAGCAAGGATCAAGGTACATTAGGTGGCTAGATACCGTGAAAGTGATCGATTTGAATAAACATGTTTGAATGATTTATGTTGCTTGAATTAAATTGACTTGAATTATGGTTTATGAAATAAAAGTATGTTTAAGAGATTTGTTTTAATAATTAATTTGGAGTATTGAATTTTATAACATGTTTTGATTAATTAATTTATTATTCATGTTTAAAAAGGGATTGATTTTAAAAGCATGTTGAATTTATTAAAAAGGAGTTTGGATTATTTTCATTAAAGGTTGAATTATTGGATTTAAAAGAGGATTTATTGAATCATTGAATTATTATTATTAATGCTTTATAAGCATGTAGTAATCCCACTATGCGAATTAGGTATATTGATAAGGCCTTGGACTTTGTATAACCGGGTCTTTATTTCCTCAAGAATAGCCTTGTAACATAAGGAGACTAGCTTTGGGGGGGGGGGTGTGCACACTTGGGAGAGAAATTGACTTATTTGGTTTCATTGGTTTATTATGAGGAATTGGTTATTATAATATGAGAATTTGGTTTTAAAATAATTGGAATTGGTTTTATTGATTATATTATTTAGATTGGAATATTGAGAATTTGGTTTTAAATCATGAGTTTGGAATTATTGGATTGATTATTAGAACTGATTTTAAAGCATGTTTGCAAATAAATTGAGTTTAATTATCTTGCACTTACCGTGCTTAGCATATTTTGCTAACCCGTACTTCTTATTTGTTTTGGTTTGCCTTGTTTACCGTAATGTTAAGCAGTGTTATTTCAGGTGAAGTGAATAAAGTGATGCATTGGAGTCCCGGGATTTGGTTTCACTAATTTAGGAATCTTGGTCTTTGTATTTAATTTGAGTACTCATGACATTGGTTTCTATTTATAGTTATTATTAATAAGAAGAGTTTTGAAGTTTCCGCTGCAAAGTATTGTTTTGTTTAGTAATTTGAGTAGCCTAGGGTAATCATGCGGCGGTAATATGCCTAAGTCTATCTCTACGGTATAATTATACGTATTATACTAGTATTTCCATAGAGGGAGATTTGGGATTGTTACAACTTGCTTCATTCAAAGCTTGTAAGTCGATAACCTAGGTTATCTTCAATAGTTTGAGGTCACTTTCAAAGTGGAACACTCAAGGAGTATCCGATAATTTCTGATGATAATGAGTTGCTAAGTTAACTTCAATAACATGAATTCTTTAGTAAAATGGAATCTCATTCCTTTTCTTTGTTCCTCGTTTCCTATATTTCTTATCATACTTTATCTCATAATCTTTAGAAAAATACACTTTAATAATCCCAACTATTGGCGATTTACCTTGAATAATCCCAACTAAAGATTATTTTCTAACAGTACCAACTCTGCCTCTTATTTTCTTCCAGCGGTCCCAATGACCGATAACCTATTGAAAAGGTAATTTTTTTTTAATTTTTTCTATAAATGCCACGTGTCAACACGTGATTATTTTAGAATTTAAAAAATTAGAAAATTAAATCAGAAAATTTAAAAATCAGAAAATAAAAAATAAAATTAGAAAATTGAAAAATAATAATAAAAAAATTAGAAAATGGAAAAAAATATAGAAAATAGGGAAAATTTTTTTAAAAAAACAAAAAAAAAAATCAGAAAATAAAAATGCAATTAGAAAATTCATTTTAAAAAATCAGAAAATTAGAAAAAAAATTAATGAAAATAAAGAAAAATCCCAAAACCCTCCCAGCCACCTTCCCACCACCTCGTAACCCTAGCCAGCCACCCTCCCTCCCATTTCCCCGCCAGCGGCCAACCCCCAAAACATGCCAAAATGGCCGGCCGACACCCATCTATCTCGAAAAACACTCGGTCGGCCCAAAACCACCCTCCGAAACTACCCCTCGCTATTCCCTGACCCCCAAAACCACCCCCTCTAACTTCCCCGGCCATCAAAACAGCCCCTCCTCCTTTCCCCTACCGCCGAAAATGGCCAATTTTGACGGTGGCGGAAAGGAGGTGGGGTTGTTTTGAGGGTCGGGGAAGAGGAGATGGTGGTTATGGGGGTCGGGAAATAGTGAGGGGGTGATTTCGGGGGTGATTTTGGGCCGACCGGATAGTTTCCGAGCTGGGTGGGTGTCGGCCGGCCGGCCATTTTGGGATGTTTAGGGGGTTAGCCGCCAACGGGGAAAGGGGAGGGAGGGTGGCTGGCTAGGGTTACGGGGTGGTGGGAGGGTGGGTTTTGGGTTTTGTTTTGTTTCTTTAAGTTTTTTGATTTTTTTTTCTAATTTTCTGATTTTTTTTAATTAATTTTTTTATTTTTTATTAATTTTTTGAAATTTTTCTAAGTGTTTGGTTTTTTTTTTTTTGGTTATTTTTGTCTTTTTTTTTTTTAATTTCAGATTTTTAATTTCTGATTTTTTTTTTTAATTTTGTTTTTTTTTCTAATTTTTTTAATACTTATTTTTGTTTTTAATGTTCTAATTTTTTTTTATTTTTTTATTTTGGACCAATTGTGTGTTGACATGTGGCATATGACTTGTTATAACAGGTTGTTGACCCATAGTTCACTGGTTGGGTCTACTAGAAGAAAATAAGAGGCAAAGTTGGTAATGTTAGAAAATAATCCCTAGTTGGGATTATTCTAGGTAAATCGCCAATAGTTGGGATTATTAAAGTATAATTTTCCTAATCTTTAGGAACCATTTCTTTAAGAGTCTTTGACTTTTATACTTTGTTAGGCATAATTAAGCATCTAATTCGCCGTAAAACAAAGTTCCATCTTTTCCTTTAATTCACGCTCGAATTACTACATCAATGAGTCCTACTCATCTATGTATTAAGCTAAAAGATATGTTGGTTGTCAATATTGACAATTTTGAGTTTGCAACTCAATACTTCATGTTTTATCAAAACTACCTAGTATTTTAAATACATGATGTCCAACCGTCCTTAAAAGTCATTTATGAGAATTGTATTTTAGAAATGCTTTACTTTTCTTTGAGAACCATTCTCAAAAATTTCCTTTACCAATCATGGAAAACAATACAGTTTGATTTGGAATTCTACAAATTAAGTGCAAAGTATAACCATTTATCAAGTAAATAACATAATAAGTTTGAAAATTAAAAGGTACTCATGCAAATTTTCAATCTTATTAAACGTCTTATCCAAGCATTAAATTTGTCCCCATTTGGCGAGAATAAGTCAATTCCAAGATCCAAAGAAACAAAGAGTGACTAAGCATGCTTTGGTCTTGTATTAGCACTCAATCTCCCAAGGTAAGCAACGCTTTGTTAATGTCTCTAAGCCACTATTGGTTGAATAAATCGTCGCATCTAATGCCCTCTCAACAATTTATCCACTTTGGCACGACATGTTAGGACTCCATCACTCATATCGTTGATTACAACCAAAACCAACTTGCATACCCGATATGCCGTATGAGTCTAGGGAGTAGTAGTGATGCCTCGCTTTGGCGTAGCCCATCACTACTCCCAATAGGTCGATAAGTGTTGTTTTGGAATGAAAATTTTACTCAATATTTAGGGACCTAGGGTTTCTATGTTGGTTGATTTAAGTGAACTTAATTAATCATCACAACATTCAAAATTATAAACATGCATCTAACATAAAATTCATATATAAATAATCATGAATATGTAAAGCATAAGCATTTTAATGCATATTGGCAACTAGCACGACCCCTTGAATTCTTCAAGTCTTCAAAAGGTCTTCTTTTGAAACTTCATGGCTTTGTCTTCCAAGAACCTCCATCTTCAAGACTTGACCATAATTATGCAATACTAGTATCTACGATTAGGACTAATCTAAATATTAAGGTACAAAAATACTCAACGGAACGCAGACCGTATTTAGATTTACAAAAAAATACATCACGGATCGCAGTCCGTATTTTCTATCCTAATCGGGCCCCACTAGTTGCCATTTTTATAAAACCTGTGAGAGAATATATATTCCATTCATCCATTCACTATATGTGAATGGCCCATGCATTTTACAACGATAAACAAGTAACAATGCATAAAACACACGCCCGCACTAGTAACTAATCTAGGTAGTTAATCCAATTTACACGTCTAATTAAAACTAGTCAAGTTTGTTTAACCGATTATATAATTGGCGTAATTAATATTTGAAGCTCCCACTAAATTCCGCATCCATTTTAATTAATCCAATTAATTAAGCCGGTAAAACCCAATTATTTGCCAAAATAAAATTTTGTAAATGCCGCTCATAAAAATTGAGGCTTAGCCTCCAAAATTTATTAAAATAATTAAAACCAAATTAGATTAATAAAATAATTAAAACGGCAAAAATAAGCAAAACTTTACGTAGTCCAAAATATCCAAGTGCCTAGCACTAAGATTTGGAGCGCTTACAACTCGCACACAACTCGCACGATCTCATTGCACCACATTGCTTCACAAGCAATGTATACGCATATTCCTTTTAATGATGTACCATGCTATTCACAAAAAACAACCCTCAAGTAAGCTCAAATGCAAGCACCCTAGTCAGCTTACCCACGGCAAGCCACAAGGCTGCCATGGTGTGCCAAGGGCTGCACGTGCAACAGCCACCACGCACATGTGCACCATTTCGAGGCGCCTAGCAGCCTCGGCAGCCCATGTGGGTTGCGTGAGCGACCCGGCTGGCCGAGAGAATGCTTGGGGATCTTAGGCCTCGATTTGGTGCTCATGCTTCGGGAAAAATCCCGACTTTGTGTGACATATTTAATCAATTACTAAATTAATTTTAGAATCAATTAATTTTGAGGAAAAATGAAAATTGTAACAAGTCCAACGTAAATAAATTCATCCAAGTGCATAAAACCAAAATTATTCCAAGAACCATTATTTAATAAAATTGGTTTAACTTGGTGCAACAAAAGTAAGAAGGAAATTACTCACTATTAATTTAATTAATTTAAATTAATCTTGAGTTTTGACAAAATAAAAGGGAGTTGGAAAAATGAACATAAGTTCAATAAAGATTCCAACTTTAATACTTGTGAATCCTTGAAAAATTATATCTTCCAATATGAAGATAAACAAATTTCTACCACAAGTTTCAAACTTTATGATTCCAATCAACTAAAAAATGATTAAATCAACAAAGTTCAACAAAATTCATGGAATTTAGTAACTAAAAGTTTCAATCACTTAACATAATTAAAGATTGAATCTTTAGTACTTAGAAGCCTCAAAGAACAACGATTTCACACTTAATGCAATTAATTTGCAATTATGTGAAAAATAAAACCAAGCTTTCAAGCACAAATTACCACCAAGTAATCATGCCTAAAGAGGTTTAAAATTGTATATAAAATATGTATTGAACCAATTACATAACCACCATAAATATGCAATTAATTTTCAAGGTCATAAAGACTTAAAATTTTTCGTAAAAATAAAAAACCCCTCGAAAATGCATTTCTGGTCGTTTTTTGGCTAAAAACGAGAACTACAAGGAAAAAACCATTTCCAGAACGTCTTTTCCACCAAAAATTCACTATTTTGGGGTCGAAATCTGGGTTCGGGAGCTGAAGTCAGCTCTAATACGAGGTTAAAATGGATAAAACGAGCTACTAATCATATTAGCAACTTATAACCAGAAAAATTAAGCCATAAAAATACCTTGAAAAATATTATGATTTTAAAAATAAACGAGCGAGGCTCCGATATCGTTGTTGGCGTTTGGTGAGTCCGACTCACCGTGGAAACAAACCCAAAAACATGACCGCACTCGTAATAAATAAAACCATAAACATAATTAAATTAAACACAAGATTAAGATAAAACGATTACCTTTTGGAGCGTGTTTCGCCCGACCGAATGGGCTCTTACTTGAAAGCTTAGCCCCAAAATAAGAGAGCCTCCAACGAAAATCCACCCGCAAGAACGACTACCGACTTTTAGGTCCGTTGCCTCGAGGTTAGCGAGGCCCAACCACAACCCGAGTATTATATGAGTTTCAGGGTTTTTGCAAATGCAATGCCCTATTGAACTCCTACTCAAGCAAAATATTCTCAAGCCATGCTTTTGCTATTTATAAGGAAGGATAGCTTGTGAATTCCACTCATCTTTCAATGTGGGATTTTTTCACAAAAACATCCCACATGAAAAGATTGATGAATTCAACCCTTATTTAAATAAACCAAGGAACAAGTAACGACTATCACATGGTTAGGTGAGGACCACTTTCCCACTTGGTCCCCAAGGCAACTCACATGCATTGTGAGCTAACCATGTGTCACCCAACCTTGAGCCCTAAGGTGGGTTCGATTGGGCCACTTTCTTTTGGCCCGTGTCCATGACCCGTCACCCGGGTCCACGACCCCTTGCCACACGTGCCGCCACCGTGGCGCGCTGCCACCATGGTGTGTTGCCACATGGCACGCTGCCACTTAGTGGCTGCCAATATGGCGGCTGCCAACGTGGTGCTGCCACGTGGGCTGCCACACGACGCGTTGCCATGTGTGCTGCCACGTGACACGCTCCCATTTGGTGCACTCTTCTAGCCTTTCGCGTGTCTAGGATTTTACTTGTTACTTGAAGCATTTTCTCGTCTTGCCAAATCCTAAATTTTGGCTCAACATTTGAGATTCTCCGACGCTCGGTTTCGACGCTCCAAGCTCCAATTTCCGACGTCTAAATATTTAATACTCGGGCGACTCATTAATTTCTTCCGAATTAATTTGTCGAGTCGGTTCGTTCATTACTTGGGTGTGACCCGAAGGATTCAGTCAAGATTAAGTTGTAATATTAATTATACATTAATATTACTGATCTAAAGCGGCCTCCACCTAGGCATTCCGATCTCTTGACCTTACTAAATATATTAGCTTTTTAATAATTATGAACCCATTATCAGAATAATACACTTGTTCGAAGGACACCATTCCTTTCAGGGATCTCCCTTGATATACACTTATTTTTTTTTTACCGCAAACCTAAAAAATATTGCCTTTTTGTCCCGCAGTTAGTACTTGATCTGATAATTATAAATTCGGATCAAACCCATAGACATTTATCTAAGTGTTGTATGGACGAGAGTAAAAGGAGGATACTTATGGTTTATGTTAGGATAGGAATGTATAATTGTTTCGTCAAAAAGAATGTACTCCCTCCATTTTTAAATACTTGCTCCACTTCCCATTTGCGGCCGTTTTTAAATACTTGCTCCATTTCCTTATTTGGAAAGGTTTTACAATATTTAATCAATTTCTCTCACTTAGTGGTCCCAACATATATTCTCTCTCCTCCAATTCTCTCCACTACTTTTGCTTTCTATAATTTTTTTTCCACCAACCCCACTACCTCCATATTTTTTTACTTTATCTAATTTCTCCTAAAACTCCGCGCATGGAGAAATGGAGCAAATATTTAAAAACAGAGGGAGTATGATTGTTTCGTATAATTGCCCATATTATGTTGAATAGTAAGTGAAATAGTCTTTGCAGGGTATGTTGGTGTAAAGCAACATGAAAATCTAGCGTAAAAATAGGATATTGTTTCCCTTTTTTTTTTTTAATTACTAGTTGAGCCATCGCGCGCCACGAGCGCGATAGCCTAATAAACACGGATTGATTGCGGGTAATGATATTGTTAAATAGATGTGTTGTACTAATTTAATTTAGTTTATGTGTGTAAATTCTATGTGCATTTAAAACGGGTATAGATTTGCTTAAGGTAGATTATGGTGCCGGCAGTAAAATGCAAAGAACTTTGTGTTATTTTAAATAAATCTGTTAAATATCAGCTTTAGTAATTGATTTTTTAGCTTTAATAATCTTTTAAGGTTTTAAATTTTTGAAAAGTAGCAAATATGGATGTATTGTATGTTTTCATAAATTTGTGGGGTACGGTGTAATAGGAATCTAAAATATTGATTTTTGGTTTTCAAAAATTTATCGGAACAAATTTTTAAATCGAAATTATGACTAACACACGTGTGTATCGATATTGTGTATATAAGGAATGTTACGAAAGATAAATTTCTATTTTTAGAATTTTAAATGCACGTACACTTATAGAATATAAGATATAATCATCTAAAGAAGTTGAAAAGTTGTACTTTGTAAGTCATAAGTTCTTTTATTCTTTCTAGATTTTGTCATGATTGTTGGACTTCCTCTTCGTTGGTCAGTTGAAGTACTTCTTTTGCGTAGTGTATAATTTGTGCCTTGCTTTGCTGTCTTGTCTTTCATTTTCCTGTTTTTTCTTTCTTTTTTTTTTGTTCCATCTTTCTTTTTCTTCTGTGCTTGCATCTTACAAACAACAATGGGTAGCACAAATAGCATGGCTACTTCCGGGAAGGTCTTTGCACCTCCAATCTGGAGACCAAATGAGGCTAAGTCACAGGAACAGAATGTTACAAGCTTTTGGCTGTATGTTACTAATATGACAAAGCAGATGAACAGTCATTTGGAATTTTTACAACAAGAAATTTTGAAAAGGGAGAGGAAAAGAGAAAAAAAAGAATCAAGCAACAAAAGAAAACGAGGAATTGAGAGGGATGTCTGTGGAGAATGGCCTGTTATCATGTTAAGTTAGACAGTGATGAAGCCAAAACAAAAAGTAAGAAAGGTGGTGAGACAAAAGATGGTGGAGAGGAAAGTAAGGGAAAATATGAGACCAAGAAAGATGATGAGAAGGAAGTAGGGGAGCTAGAAGAGGAAGGTGAAGAATCTGAAGAAGATGACGAGACTGATGAAGATGGTGAAAGTGATGTGAATTCTAATTCTGAGACTGAGAGCGAGGAAAAAGTGGTTGTAGACCTAGAGGATGTGTCATTTGAATTTGAGAGCAATGACTACAACAATGATGATGATGGTGATAGTGGTTCGACCTCTGATTCAGGGAACTGTCAGGATGCAAAGCACAAAACAAGCGAAGACTCTTCTATGTTTTATATGAAAATTTCTGACTAAAAATCGACTGTGGAAATTTAAGTGTGGGAGGTGGTTTTTGTTTGTTTTTGGATGGTTGTTTTTGGGTAAACTCTACAAATGTTAGGATGAATTTAGAGTTTTTAATGGGTTTTTTTTGGGACATTAGATTATGATATGAAAATATGTAATGGTCAATCTCCTGTAGATATTATTAGTAAGGGAGATAGTAGGTTGTAATGATGTTCAATTATGATGAAAAATGGATCTCATTTCTATATTTTCTCTTGCATTGTTGTTTATGATTGATAATTCTTAGTATTTTACTGTTGTGAATTATGTGTACCTATGTGGTAGTATAGTCTCATATGCAATAGGCTAGTAGTATGGTCCATGTAAGGCTGTCTTTGTTCTTTAGTAAAACCTTAATTGTCATTTATTTTTGGTATAAAAAATTATTATTTGAGTCTCATAATTTTTCAAATGGTTTGTGGAAGCTTGTGCTGACTGGTTTCTATGTGAATTGTGTGCTTAATCTTAGATGAATTGATTTGGATTCTATATGCAACATGAAGATACTTGTGGGGCTATTTTTTATATGATTAAAGGAATGATTAAAAGGTTATATTTAGTGCTAAATCTTAGATAAGGGTAAGAGTAGAAGGTCATGTTTAGATGTGGGGATATATTTTTATTTTAATAAATTTAATAAGATATTTATGAGATTAATGGATATTGTGTACTGTTTTAAAAATGTGTAATTCCCTAAGCTATGCAGTTATCTTGCTTTAGGAAAGTCTATATAACTGTGCTAAAGCGGTATAAGTTATTAGGTTTGATGTTAAAGTGCTGCACGAAAAGCTGCACGATAATCTATATGTAATCATCTGCACTACTTAACCATAATAAAAGATTATATTAGCTTGATATAATAAGTACAAGCTACTAATTACAATTATAGGAACATAAAGCTAAGCTTCTTGATATATTAATTACACAGTGGTTGACATACTATTGTCAAGCACTTAGACAACAAAAGACTATTTTCAAAAGTAGTGTTACATAGGAACAAGTAATTTAAGTTACCTGTTCCTATATAAAACGTTAATTTTTGATGGGTTTTGTATTTAAATCTAGGGAATTAGACAGCAAAAGGTAGGCTGATTACAATACTAATGGTGTTGTTTAGGAATAAAAATTTCTATAAGTTCTGTTCCTTTCCAAGACTACAGCCTATAAAAGCCTTAAGCATAATCGATATTGCTTATATATGTGGTGTTATTGTGGGACAAGTAATCTGAAGATACTTGTCTTTTATAACACCCACATGATACAGAATATTTACTTGTAATGCATAGCCTTAATAAGTATGTACATAGCAAAAGATTTAATAAGTGAAGCTGTTACCCAAATGATCTGTCATAAACTTTCTTTTTCTTTTTCAAAGGTCATCAGAGTCATCATCTTCAAACACGAGCGCTCTGCGTTTGCTTTCTTTCTCTTGCTTAACATCCTGCTTTGTCTCAACAGCAACAATCTCTAAGGCCACACCCTTTCCTTTAAGTGCGGCACGATAAGCTGGATCTTTTTCCTTTTCTTTCATGATAATTGTGGCTTTGATTGTTGATTCTATTTCATATTCAATGGCATCTTTCACTGGTGTTGCTGTTTCAGATTCATCATCAGCATTGAGTCTTTTCCTTTTTGATCCAAAATCTCTAGTGGTTGACTAAGCTACTTTCAATGCTGCAGCCATTAATTCTGCCAATAAGCAAGCATCTTCCTCTTCTTGGCTGAAGATTGATAAGTCATAGGCATCAACTGTTTCTTTTTTTATGGTCTTGCTTAGGAGCTAGCTATCTTTGGCTGCATATGCATTGCCCTCTTTAGCTTTACCATGTTATGTATCAGCAGTTGCTTCTGCATTTTTGCCATCAGATTTTGCAGAAACATGTACATAACTACTTCCTGCAACATTAGCTGTGATGGTGTCTTCCATCTCTACACCTTTTATACCCCATTGTAGCACTTTGTTTTGTTCTAGAGTAGTTTTCGGGCCAATCTTAAGTAAAAAGTATGTGTTTCGCAGCTTATTGGCTATCTGACAAAACTTTGTGGTGTCATCCTAGAGTTTAGATAGATTGATAGTTAGTTTTCGAAGCAAGGATTTAAAGGAATCAAGGGACTACGATTTGTGTTAAACATTTAATGTGAGCTGTGGACTATTTACCATTGCCTTCATGTGATAGATATCTGCAGCTGACATGCCAAGCAGCGGCACATAATTTTTAGTAAATGCAGTAACCTGCAACGCTCCAGTTCCATCTGAAGCAGTAAAAGGGATAGTTTCTTTGTAAAAATTGAAGAATTAGTGTGAGTTTTCAATTGTTTTTAGTGATACATTTTTGCGGCCATTTAATGTAATCCATAAAGTGTTTTTGGTACCTGTAAATAGCAGATACTTCATTTATGTCACAAGCTATCCAACCATAGACTCTTCCTAAAGGCAACTATGTCCGCTTTCCACATTAAGAACATCCTATTTATGTCCTGAGCCTGTCATACTGAATATCAGATGCTGTAACTGTGAGCCAATAAACTTCCTGTGGAAGTGTCTTTTCTACCTGCATTATCAATATAAATATTAGCAAAATTCTGGTGTGTGTATGTTAGTTCTAGAATCACATGAAAAAGAAGTATCTTATTGTTATTAAGAGAAGACGAGGAAGGTTGTGCAACAACAACACACAACTATCGTATAATAGCAATCTACCTTTTTGGTCTTGATGTGGGCTATTATTGTTAAAATTCTTTCTGCAGGTGGATTCCAAGCAACCGTAACTCTATTATGATGTTCAATTAAAACACTTTGATGTTTTCTTTCCCTGTTATTAACGACTATAATGTGCAGTAGTCTGAAAGAATTTAACATATACGCTATTAAGTGATCAAAGAAGTGGATGTTAATTAAGATACCATTCAGTCAAGGCAGCTGCTTTTTTGCCTTCAGGAGATTCAATTATCACAGTTGACATGGACGATTCAAGTTGAAAGCCTGTGATTTGAGAAAGGTAAAAGGTATCATTGAGTGGTTGATAATGAATGGAAAAAGGTGAGGTTAGACATTTATTTATTAGCCTATTTTGTGGGCTACCTTTGCAAGTAATAGGGCAAAGAACTGTGATGCCAATCACTTTGAAATTTTCACTGTCAGAAACAAGAGTTTCGCATTGTTTTCCAGATAAGTTATTCCAGGTACACAGTTTTACTGGTGAATTAGTGCTAAGAGTAGGTACATAGGGTGAGAATGGAATGATTGTAGTTATGGTAATACTGTACTCACAATGAATGTATGTATGGCATATATGTATGTACCTATGATCTATAACCATCAAGTCGTGTTCAAATCAGGGTTGTCACAATCTTCCTTGGTTCATCTGCAACATACAACACAATAATAAGGATATCTACAAAAGAAGAGCATTTATGAGTAAATTGCAGCATATGAACTGGATATGTTCACTTAGAAACATATAATATTTAGTATGGAAATCTTTTTTACCATGTTGAACATCATCAGTAGAAAATCTAGGCATAGAAGCAAGAGATTGATATCTAGGAAACACTTGTTCTCCTTCAGGATCTAAAGACAAGATGAGAGTGCTGCTTCCTATTGTCATCTGAAATGGCAGACAATTCTTTAGCTCTATACTGTGCATCTAGTGGCCTTATTAAAGCATTAACAATGTCATAGTTGCCTTTAAACAGAATCACATCCTTATATGCATCAATCTAATCACAAAATAATATCATCTTCATGCGATTTTTCTGCAAAAAGAACAAAAGAATAAGCTAATGTATAGTTATCCATTATGATATGCTATAACCTTGTAAATGGTATGCATAGATTATACCTTATCATCTTGTAAGATGATATACCGGTACAATATTTTATTCTCAAGCTATTGCTTTATACCCTTTTCTGCAATGTGTACCTTAACCTTGTACGATTTACTTAATGTATCAAATTCTCTTATGAACGCTCTAACGACTTTGTCTGTAAGCAAAGAAAAAACCCCTTAGGATCTCGATAGCTTGCTTACTAGCGAGAAATCCGATAAATCAATCATTTTCACTAATGATGATTTGCCTTCAAAAGACACTACCCACAACAATGCATTATACCTAACTGTTGGGTGCAAGGGATACAATATTCCTCTTACTTTGGTAGACAATGGGTCCGCCATAAACGTATGCCCATTGAGAACTGCACAATACTTAGTCCTTAATCTAGAAAAAGATTTTCAATCAACAACACAAAGCATTAGGGCTTATGACAACTCGAGAAGATCGGTGTGTGGAATTGCTAAGCTACCAATTACCACAGGCCCAATTCAAAAGATGGTTAAATTCCATGTTATGGACATTAAACCTACATTCAACCTTCTACTTGGACGTCCTTGGGTACATGAGCTTGGTGCAATACCATCCTCACTTCATTAAATGATTAGGTTGAACTATCTAGAGCTTCCTATGACTATACATGCTTCTCCACTCAAAATAGCTATAAAGGACCAATCACTTTTGGAATTGAACTATGATAATGATGAAGATGACATGTGGGGATTTGCTGCGAAGCAAATCTACACAATTGAAATGGAAGAAAGCCTTAAAGAACCATTCAAGCTTGATCCATATTCCACCTAGATAGTAAACAACATCTAATTTAAGAGTAGTTACTTTCCCGAGATGCCTTAGGGAATAGGAATGAAGAAATCTCTCTTACTTCCTATCCCTAAGAAAATTTTATCCTTTGGATTGGGATATAAACCAACCAAAGAAGAACTAAAATCTCACGATGCGAAAAACAAAGCACGTAGATACAACAATAAGAAAGGGATAATCACTTTACTCCCATCCTACCAACAAACCCTTAATGGACAATTCATTGGGGAGGTAGAAGATTACCCATGCTATGACTTTCCAGAGCCATTAGTTCTGGAAGGAATCAAGAAGCCTGGATTTGAAATATTTCATGATTGTTACTTCTTGAATGACGATCTTAAAATCATTAAATTGAAACACCCAACTCTAGGGTGCTATGATAGGCAAGCATTCAACTTGCTATTTGGACTAGAGCAAAATCATGTCGCTACAATGACTAATCAATATGCCATTAAAGATGAAGCTTTTGACCCAACCTCGTTGATCACCCCTTCTAATGAAACCTTTGAGCATTAATTAAAGAAGTCTTTCAAATGGACCAATCACAAAGGCAATAAGCTAGAAATCATCACAGGTGAAGGGAAGATGTTTGAAGAATTGGACGATAAATCTAGTATACACTCTAGGGAAGCTAAAAATTTAAGACTTGTGGCCATTACTGAATCTTTATTTTCTAGTTCCAAGGACGAAAATCCGAAAGAGGATTCTTCTCTTGATGTACTCTCTTTTTAATTTTATAATGTAAGCTTTATTTTCGAGTATATGCCTTCTCTTGAGTCTTTTGAATGTTATAACAATCAATCTAATGAAGATGATAATATTAATAAATTGGTTGAACTAATGAATAAACGAGAACAAAAGAACCCTATAATTGAAGAAACCAAAACAGTCAATATATGAACTAATGATAACAAAAGAGAAGTTAAAATTGTCTTATCTCTAAATCCAGAAGAGCAATCAACCCTCATATGGACGCTCAAAGAATTCGAAGATGTGTTCGCTTAATCATACAAGGACATGCCTGGAATAGATAGGGAAATTGCGAAATACACCTGTAGACACCCATTTGTGTCTCCCCAAAACCAAACCCAGTGATGAGTACCTTTAACGTTGAATCATAATCGAATGAAGTGAAAGTGTGGAAAGTTTAGTGTTGCGGATAGTTTTAATTTCTTTTCTCTTCTCTCTGTTTTTGAAAACCTATTTTAAGAAAACAGCCAATCCAATTTGGTTGGTCCATTATATGGGTCCAATAGTAGTGTAGTTGGATAGGGGTTGAAAAGAGCTTTACAACGATATATTATAAGCCCAATTCCGATGAATATTGAGGAAGTTATGGCCAAATTACTAAACTGGGCCCGGTTTGAGCCTTATATGCGGCCCAATGATCTAGAGGAGGGCCTAATATAGATTTATCATTCCTAATGCAATTATGAATGGTTTTAGTCTTCTAGTTCTTCTAGAAAGTTCTTTTCATTCCTAATTCAATTAGCATTGATAAATTGACTTTTGTTGACTTTTTAAAGTTTTAATCAGAATAAAAGAATGTTTTTGAGGAAAATACGATTTTATCCTCGTGTACGGCAATTTCTATCTGATTTTAGAAAACGCGTCAATAATTAAGTTAGCGCCAAACGCCAGCATTAGCGCCTGATGCTAAGCTGGGCGCCTGGCGCTAGCGTTGGCACTAACCTCGTTTTACGCGTCAGAACTCTATTTTGATTTTTTATCTTTTTGGCTGATTTTCTCTATGAATAACCTTTTAAAAACCTTGTTTTCATTCACTAACTCTCATCAAGATTCTCTTGATTACTCTCTCTCTCTCTTTACTAAACTAGCCTTTTCTCAAATCCAAATTTCCGCATTCGCAAGACTTAGATACACCTAGCCATATTCGAAGTTGCCTTCGCCCTATACGTGAAAGGTTTAATTTTCTGAGGGTTTGATCCCAAATCTCTCTTTCAATTATTATTTAATTTAATTGTTGTTTATTATTTTCCTTGAAGTTACTAACGTGTGTATTTTGTTATTAGAAAGTGGTACGAGGCATCCAAGTAAGTGCTTTAATTGATTTATTGATATTATGATATAGAAATTATGCTTAACTTTTTATTATGATTCCTAGTATCATGTATAGGGTAATTTTAATATTAAGTATGATTAAAAGTATGATGCTTCCTATTCTCTTCCTGATATTCATGTTAGTATCATGTTAGGGGTATATTTGATTTTTAATGTTCAGTGACATGCTAGGGTTTGTTATCAATCTTGTTAGTATCATGCCTAGGATCTTGCTATTATTATGCTTTAACATGATTTTGATAAATATGATTATTTTATGATGATTATTATTATTATGTTGCATGAGGATATTTATTTTTATTGCTTGATCACGCCTTTTATGCATGTTTAAAGGGAATTGGTACATGTAATCATGCTTAATAAGATAATTAATAATCTTGTTTAGAGTTAATTTGATTATAATTCAAGTGATCGCCAATAAAAGTTTTATTTGTGCACTAATGTTCAACCAACATAGATAAACAGGTTTAGGGTAATCCTATTGATTGTATGTTAGTCAGAAAGCGTACATGAATACGATCAGAATAAAGTAGAGGCCTATTATTAGGGCAGGTTCAATCTCTTTTAGGTTGGATTTGTACCTTCATCCCCGAACTACCATTCATGGTTCAAGACCTATTGGAGTTGACGATCTCTTGGATCGTTAAGGGGTTTAACCTTCACCTCGTGAACGATTTACGAGTTCCTATAAAAAAAACTTGTTGGCGACTCTTTTGCTATATCTTCTTTCCCTTTGGACGCCACCGTACTTTAGTGTATGATCACAGTGGGGTTCAATTTTGGGATAATGCTTGAAATATTCCCTACAGTTTTTGGCGACTCCACTTGGGAGGATTTCTATTTTAATTCCTGAAATTTATTTCGGCAATGATTTAGAATGAGTGGATGAGACTCGAAACGTTCTATGTATTTCATGTGCGTAATTTTGATTAACATTATTCTCATATGCATAAAAAAAGATCTCATTGGAAAGACCATCCGTAATGAGGTAAAACATAGGATTTTTACACATAGGAAATTTGAGGAATATATTTCACAACTAGGACCGAAATAACACTGCGCGAGCTGGAAAATTTTATCGAGCGCAGAAAGCTGCTGAGTCATGTAGGAATTAGCGTCAGCGAATAGAGGTTAACGCCAGTATTTTGGCTTTAGCGCCAGACGATAGCTCTGTCGCCAGGCGCTAAAGCCAAAAGTTGGCGCCAACCTCTGTTTGCTGGCGCCAAATTCTTCTAATACCGAGCCAAAAATATGCGTTCTAATTTCGACCAGTTTTTAGCATTGTTTGCTCGATCCTACTTCCTGATTGAGTTTTTCTCACTTTTCTGAAACCCATATGTGTTCTACATATGGATATAACCCCCTGGGAATTCATATTCCATCTACCTGATTGAACGCTCTAAGCAACAAAGGGTACATCCGAGAATGTTGAATTCACCAAACCATGGAAGCGAATTTTTTCTAAAACTCGCGGTGTCCCATCCACACCCGCCAACCCTTCACGGTTAGGCTTCCGCGCGGTGCATCTGGACAATTAACCATGGACCCTTTATTGACTAACCCATATCCTGAACTTTAGAGAACTAGAGCCATGGTTAGGTTGCAAACTCATTGCATCATATTGTGCCTACTTGACTAATTGTGCATTATTTGTTGTGCGTATGGTATATGTTTTTCTTGACCGTTTGTTTGACTTGTGTTAAGATTAAATAAATTAATGAATAAAAGAACTTTTCCTAATTGATTAATTAATTAATTAATTTAAGTAAATAAAGTCTAATATTTTAATCAGAATTGACCTAGTACGACTTTAGGCATACCCCTGTTGATTAACAATACCGAAAACAGTTTCAGATAGAAGCTCCAGCAATGGCGCCAAAGTTTGAACTGTAGCGCCACTCTGTGGAGTGTGGCTCCTGGAGAAAATGCTGTCGTCTGGCGCTACACTGCAAAGAGAAGCGCCAGTCCTGTCGTTTTGATGACAGTTCGGATTATTGATCGAGTCATCACTTTATGTCTAATTAGCCAGTTTGCTAATTAATTCGGTTAAATTTTACTGTTAATAATACCTTGTTAAGTCATTAATTAAGTTTAGGCACCAAGTCCCATGGTCTTACACAAAAATCCAAGCATGTCACTTACACTCAACGCACACGCCAATACACATACTTTGACCATGTCTAAGAGAGTCTTGTATGCGCGTTTTTTTCCGTCATTTTTTTAGGGGGGTAAGTTGGATATTAATCCTCCAATTTAAATACCATATTGGTTCTTAAAAAATAAATACATTATTTTTGCCAAAATATGCACCTATTTTTTTGTTTCCTCTTTAAAACCGTAAAGTCAAGGTCGATTTGAGTCAAGTAATTAAAACAAAAAATGGTTTAAATTACAGCGCGTGGTCAAGAAAGGAAGGGCTGTTAATCAAAGACAATCTTTTCGTACAAGTCCAACTTTTCGACAAACCCATTGCTTGTAAGAAGAAAGCTAGGAAAATAATGGCAACATAAGAAAAGTCAATGAGCTCATGAACCAACTAGTTACCGTGACTGTAGGCGTCGTTTGAAGTGCGCCTACGTTAAAGCATGTGGTGAATATGCTTGGCACTCATAGGAAGTGGGAATTGACATATGCGATTAGGGACAAGGAAAGTAGGGAGCAGCCAACAAGTTTTTAAGGAACTTGTAAACCGTTCACGGATCATAAAAGACAACCACGATAAGGGACAACGATAGGCAACAACGATTGACACGTGAAGGTTACACCCCATTCATAATCCATGAGATTACTAACTCCATATGGTTCGGAACCATGAAAGGAGCATCGGGGATGATGGTACGAAGTGAGTCATGGAGTCACATTCGCCCGTATTGGCCTCTACTCGATTCTTATATTGAAAAGCATTCCTGTGATCTCAAAGGCATACAAACAAAGATATTCAATTCGCTCCAAACTAGTATTTAACTAAATTGGTGGAACATTAATGCACACATAATTCTAAAATATTTGTGATCACTTCAATTAATAATAAGATTAAAAGGACCCTAAACCGGTTGTCCAAATTATCTCATTAGGCGTGATTTTCAATTACATATTCCCTTTAAACATGTAATACGGTGATCAATAAATAATAATAGAATAAACATTAATATTGGAAGCAATTCAACAATAAATTGTTAGTCAAATCAAATATAAAATTAACCTAATCATGATACTAGCAATATTAAAATAAAATAAGAGTAATTAAATTAATTAATTACTCACATTCCGCGCGTTCCTTTAAATTGCTACATCATGAATAAACTGTTAGTAACTTCAATAAAAAAAATATAAAGTAAATGAAAATTAAATTAAATTAATATAGATTTGATTTGGTCCAAACCCTCAATTATTTATACCTTTCACGCCTTGGTTTAAGGACGAAACCTCGGGTTTAGTATAGACTCCTTGGAGTGCTTAAGGGGAAAATGGTGTAATTAGGAATATAGGTTAAAGGCTTAGAATATGAGAGAGAGAGAGAGAGAAGAATTTGAATGTAAAAGAGAGGAAGAGAGAAGGATTTGATGATCAAGCTTGTTGATGATTGATAAAGGGGTGATATGACCTTTATTTATAGAGAAAAAAAAAGGTCGAAGAATTAAGATAAGATCTGAATTAAATCGGAATAAAACTCTTGCGATAGACAGCAGTTTTTGCGGTTTTTGTTATTATCATATCTTTAGATCCAGAAATTGGAATAAGACGAATAAGATATCGTTGGAAAGCTCTTGATGTATAATTTATAACCCAATTGGTATCAGATTAAAATATTTTGTAGAACCAATAGTGAGACGGTGTCAGTTTTGGATAGAGTTTGACATTTTATTCATATCTTTTCCGTTATAGCTCGGAATTGATATTATACTATATCATTGGAAAGATAATTTCAAGATCTATCCAACCATATAAAATTCAGATAAAAAAAATATGATGCACAAAACTAATATCTATCTATCTTTGAATGTCTTTCAATTCGGATATAAATAGGATTTTCAAAAAAAGGAGTTTTATTCAATTTCAAACTATTTAATCTTATCTTTTCAAAAAAGATAATTAAGATATTTTAGAAACTTATAGAAGCTTCCAATTAATCCTAATTGGTTTAGAAATTGGTTT
This sequence comes from Chenopodium formosanum, assembly GCA_024500155.1. NCBI lineage: Eukaryota > Viridiplantae > Streptophyta > Magnoliopsida > Caryophyllales > Amaranthaceae > Chenopodium > Chenopodium formosanum. The sequence continues at coordinate 47,305,863 of CM044865.1, forward strand.
AAATCATTTGGACCCTCCACGTGATCATTGGGTCGTAGGTAAGGTGGGCTTAGGTTCTGTTTGGGCTCGGTTTAATATTTTGGCCATAACTTATTCGTTATAAATCGGATTTGGGCTTATAATATATCGTTGGAAAGCTCTTTTAAAGCTTCATCCAGCTATTGAATCATTGGATCCAGATTATGGACTAAAATAAACTGGATTAAACGTTTTTTTAAAAAGGACACGAAATGAATGATTTTAAAGGACACAAAATGAATTATTTTGGGTTTAAAGGCACGAAAAGAGGAAAATAAATTATGGTTTGAGAAAATGGTCTAGGAATTGGGTTAGCTTATGAAAATATGGATTTAAGCACTCCAAGATTAAATACTAAACCCGACCAATAATGGCGGTAAAAGGTTGTTCATCATCGGGTTTGGTTTTGGGGAGACATTTTTAGGTGTCTACAGAAGCCCCCATTTTGACTGAGTTTGTAGAAATGTCAGTTTCAAAAACGATAGTCAAAGTAGTTGATAGGGACGGAGAATGATTTAAGACGTTCTGCGATCCTAAATCAATCTGTATACGCCAATACCTGCAAAAAATGTTAATTCCACAGATAAAAGAGTAAAGGGATGTAACGCTTATCTGACACCAGTGTATCGGTGACAAATGAGTTTGGTATTTTCCTATGCTTGAAGGAATCCACCGGATGACGTTTGGTGAAATGCTTTCCATGCTTGAAGAAAGCCGACAGATGAGTTTGATAGCTTTCTAAGCCTGAAGAAACCTACCGGATGACACTTTCCATGCTGAAGGAAAGTCGACATATGATTTTGGCGTTTATCTATGCTTGAAGAAATCCACCGATAATGCTTTCCATGCTTGAGCAAAGCCGACAAAGGAATTTGGCGGTTTTCTATGCTTGAAGAAATCCACCGGATAATACTTTCCATGCTTGAGGAAAGTTGATAGATGATGAGATTGCAAGTCTCTGTGTATCGAGAACCTTGCGTCATGAAATGATGGTGGTTCGATTGTCCCCGAACGTGGGTTGTAGATGGTCCGCTTGTCCCCGGACGTGGGCTGTAGTTGTTTTGCTTGTCCCCGGACGTGGGCTGTAGATAAGACCTGCAAAAATAAATTTGCCAATGGACTCGTATATACTTTGATTGACTTGACCACTAACTTGACCAAGTTTGACTTGATGTGACATGACATGTGTATGACTTGTGAGTGTGTGTGTGTGTGTGTGTATATGTGTGTGTGCAGACACAAGCAAACGAAGATGCAAAAGCAAAAATTTTCCGTCAATTTTTGTCATGAGTGGAAGGTACCGACTTTCTCCCGAAAAAGAAAGATGTGAAAACTGAACTTTTATTTTCGAACTTCCTTCGATGAAAACTTGGAAAAAGTTTTTTGAACTTCCCCAAAATAAAATAATGAAAAGGGAGAGAAGTTTTGAACTTCCTCCTTGAGCAAGACGAAATGATTTGTATGGATTGAATTGTTTGTCCTGAAAATAATGTATGCATGATGCATGTTCTTAGGCCAGGAGGCTAAGGACAATTACATCATGTGACACGATAGATGAATGAACTGAAGTCATGGAGCTAAGCATCATATATGGTGTAAAGAAGCGATTTTGAACGTCACTTAGGTCTGGAAGCTAAGCATGTATATAGATGAAGTGATCGATGAATATCGCATAATGAATGTCACATAGGTCAAGGAGCTAAGCACAATATGCGATGTATGAAACAATGAACATTGCTTAGGTCTAGAAGCTAGGCAAGTATACAATGTCTCTTTTAATGTTGTCTTGAAAGACGACGAAACATGTGCATCGTTGAAGTAAGATTTCATGATAGAAGGTTCCTAGAAGGAAAGATGATATGGATATGTATGTGTGAGTGAAGTGTGTGAATGTGATACTAAGGATGGCTGCAAGGGTTATGGTGATGGAAATAGATGTGAGAAGAGTCAAAGATGATGACTCTTTAGGTTGGGTAGGCTAAATGATGTGGGTTCAAGCCCCCAAGTCTAGCTCTAAATGGGTAGGGGTAAGCATTGGATATTCTTTGACTCAATCATGCATGGATATGAATATGAATGTGGATATGAATGTGAATGTGGCCGCACCTCGATGTGAGGTTGCCTACGTATCCGTTAGGAATCAGGTCGAACGTAGCGCTAACCGAACTTTGCACAAGTGTATGTACACCTCAAAGAGGTCTTTTAAGGGTTGTAATGTTTAAGGAAGAAAGAGGTAAAAGGCTCAAGACCCGAGAAAAGCCCCCAAGATGTGTAATTGTGAATTTGAAAATTTTGAATTTTGCAAGTTTATTTTCAACACATTTTTTTTCATTCTTTTGAATCAATGTAGGCAATCTCAGATCATGCGGTCCATCACTCACTTAGCATTCATGTTTCTCATGCACGGTACCGAGCACTCGATGAGAGACTCAATTTGAGACGTGTTCATATCAAAGACATTGGAACACTTGCCTTTAGATATTGTTTTATTGTTGCTTTCCTGCTTTCTTTTTTTTTTTTACTTGCTTTTTGAATGTTATACAATTACACATCTTCCAATCCCAGGGTTAAGTGAATGTGGGTTGAAGAAATGAAGGCCAAACGTTAGACGAGGCTCAAAATGGTTGATGAAGAAATGGAATGTGATTGAACGGTTAACAGGGAATGACATGGTTGCAAAGGTGCCTTAAGTCATTGGTGTACCTTGTGTTTAGTTCGGCAATTGATGATTTTTTTTTTATTTTTATCACATGATCGAATGTAAGAAAGAGATGCTCATTTATGAAGAAGGTAAGAAATGTGACGTATAGACACATGGATAAGGAGAACCTATGCTAGACTTTTTAGGGGAAGGGTTTGAAACAAAAGAAGAAGAAAACATGAAATCTTGGTGAGAAGCATGCATCGTGCATTGTCTTCATGGTTATTTATGAGTAACTTTTTGCCGCCTGGTGAAAAAAAAAAGTTTCTTGTTGTTGATGCTTTGATTGGAAGGAAAGAAGGAAGGAGTGACGTTCCCCTTATTCTTCCAACTATTGCCTAGTGATTTTAGACTCAAGTACTTTGTAAGGATGAACTCACTTAATGCATTCACTCAATACTCAGATTGGAAAGGAAGAGTGTAAGAAACAATTTTGAAATCTGATGGGAAAACTCCACTCATTCCTATTACGACGGAAAACGACGCATGCATGGTCCTAATATACGATCATAAACAGTATAGTGCATTACTCGACGACAAAGTGTGTGCAATGACTCAACATGTGTGATTAGATGAGTTTATTAAGACTCGTGGTATGATCGCATGGCTAGACATGAAGACGTTGTGAAAAACAAAGGACCCAATGACCAAATAGCACGGAAGACTAAAAGACAAACTAACTTGATTAATTTTGTCAAATTTTATGTTTATGCTATTTACTAGGTGAAAACGGTCCATTGACAATCGTTATTCATAAATAAGATCAACCACAATCAAAGACGAAGAACACATGTTAAGGTTAGCATAAAAATTGATCACAAGAAACTAGGAAGAGGACTAGAATTCTAGAAGAGTTATGACTCATGGGTATAAAAAAAAATGAAAAAAAAAAAATCTATAATCCTATGTTATACGATTTGACACGGATTAAAGGACTTGTCTAAGACTAGCTTGAAACGAAAAGATAAATAAAAATAATAAAATAAAAGTTGACGCTAAAAAGACACCTAAACTGGACAGGCCGTAGTATATCGGTTATAACTTTTGATCTGTGACTCTGATCGAGACAAAACCAATTCCAAATGAAAGATAAAACTCGGGGCTACAGATCCATAGGTGGCACAACATGTAGCTCTTTCTAGAACTCAAGATATGACCAAAACAAGTTGACTCTTGTGCAGTATACGGGAATAAAAACCCGGGTTGACTCAAAAATTAAAAAAAATAAAATCTATGGCTCAACTCTAATAATAAAATAAGGGTTTGATAAAAAAAATCAATAAAAAAATGCAAATATAAGCACATCGTCACGAATGATGCAATGAAGTTCGCAACCTAAAGTCAAGATCTAAGTTCCACTATGGTCAAGCTTTTCGGTGTCAAAGGGTACCATGGTTAAGAGTTTAGACGCGTTAACAAGGTAGCCTCCCTTGAGGGTGTATGCCAACGGGCGGCTCCGTGAGTTCTTGATGAAATCGAACTCGACTCCATGGTTTGGGTGGATTTAAAAACTCGGATGAACCCTTAATGCCATGAGCGTTTTTGGGTTGATAGAGCTTAAATCCCCCGGGCTAGCCACATACGTAGAACACGTACTATTGTGGCAAAATAGGTACCCTAAAAAAATCATATGCATATGTGACAATGACAATTAAAAAATCATATGCATATGTGACAATGACAATTAAATCGCAGGATTACAATTCAAGAATCTTTCAAGTCTCATCCCCTCATCTTAATTAAATACCGATCACTCAAATCGATAAATAACCAAGAATCCTCCCCAGTGGAGTCGCCAAATTGTAGGCGTCGCTCGAAGTGCGCCTACGTTAAAAACATGTTGTGAATATGCTTGACACTCATAGGAAGTGGGAATTGCCATATACGATAAGGGACAAGGAAAGTAGGGAGCCGCCAAAAAGTTTTTAAGGAACTTGTAAACCGTTCACGGATCATAAAAGGCAACCACGATAAGGGACAACGATAGGCAACAACGATTGACCCGTGAAGGTTACACCCTATTCATAATCCATGAGATTACTAACTCCATATGGTTCGGAACCACGAAAGGAGGATCAGGGATTATGGTACGAAGTGAGTCATGGAGTCACATTCGCCCGTATTGGCCTCTACTCGATTCTTATATTGAAAAGCATTCTTGTGATCTCAAAGGCATACAAACAAAGATATTCAATTTGCTCCAAACTATTATTTAACTAAATTGGTGGAACATTAATGCACACATAATTCTAAAATATTTGTGATCACTTCAATTAATAATAAGATTAAAAGGACCCTAAACCGGTTGTCCAAATTATCTCATTAGGCGTGATTTTCAATTACATATTCCCTTTAAACATGTAATACGGTGATCAATAAATAATAATAGAATAAACATTAATATTGGAAGCAATTCAACAATAAATTGTTAGTCAAATCAAATATAAAATTAACCTAATCATGATACTAGCAATATTAAAATAAAATAAGAGTAATGAAATTAATTAATTACTCACATTCCGCGCGTTCCTTGAAATTGCTACATCATAAAAAAACTATTAGTAACTTCAATAAAAAAAATATAAAGTAAATGAAAATTAAATTAAATTAATATAGATTTGATTTGGTCCAATCCCTCAATTTTTTATACCTTTCACGCCTTGGTTTAAGGACGAAATCGCGGGTTTAGTATAGACTCCTTGGAGTGCTTAAGGGAAAAATGGTGTAATTAGGAATATAGGTTTAAGGCTTAGAATATGAGAGAGAGAGAGAGAGAGAGAATAATTTGAATGTAAAAGAGAGGAAGAGAGAAGGATTTGATGATCAAGCTTGTTGATGATTGATAAAGGGGTGATATGACCTTTATTTATAGAGAAAAAAAAAAGGTCGATGAATTAAGATAAGATCTGAATTAAATCGGAATAAAACTCTTGCGATAGACAGCAGTTTTTGCGGTTTTTGTTTTTATCATATCTTTTGATCCCGAAATTGGAATACGACGAATAAGATATCAATGGAAGCTCTTGAAGTATACTTTATAACCCAATCAGAATAAGATTAAAATATTTTGTATAACAAAAGATATGGACGAAATAGTGAGGCGGTGTCAGTTTTTGATAGAGTTTGACATTTTATTCATATCTTTTCCGTTATAGCTCGGAATTGATATTATAATATATCATTGGAAAGATAATTTCAAGATCTATCCAACCATATAAAATTCAGATAAAAAAAATATGATGCAAAAAACTAATATCTGTCTATCTTTGAATGTCTTTCAATTCGGATATAAATAGGATTTTCAAAAAAAGGAGTTTTATTCAATTTCAAACTATTTAATCTTATCTTTTCAAAAAAGATAATTAAGATATTTTAGAAACTTATAGAAGTTTCCAATTAATCCTAATTGGTTTAGAAATTGGATTAAATCATTTGGACCCTCCACGTGATCATTGGGTCGTAGGTAAGGTGGGCTTAGGTTCGGTTTGGGCTCGGTTTAATATTTTGGCCATAACTTATTAGTTATAACTCGGATTTGGGATTATAATATATCGTTGGAAAACTCTTTTAAAGCCCCATCCAACTATTGAATCATTGGACCCAGATTATGGACCAAAATAAACTGGATTAAACGTTTTTATAAAAAGGACACGAAATAAATGATTTTAAAGGACACGAAATGAATTATTTTGGGTTTAAAGACACGAAAAGAGGAAAATAAGTTATGGTTTGAGGAAATGGGCTAGGAATTGGTTTGGCTTATGAAAATATGGATTTAATCACTCCAAGATTAAATACTCAACCCGACCAATAATGGCGGTAAAAGGTTGTTCATCATCGGGTTTGGTTTTGGGGAGACATTTTTAGGTGTCTACAGTGACTTAAGCACTAAAGACCCTAACCCTTAAGATTGATGATCCCGTGAAACAACAACAGATGGAACTCATGCAAGAGAGTCTAAGCAAGCTGTCTAGCAACTACAAGTTTCAAGGGATTAGTTCACAAGGGGTCTCGGTGGACAAAGATCTTCTTCCGCAGAAGTTCAATGCCAACGACATCCCGAAATTCAATGCAACCGATAACCTTTATTTTCATTTAAGAGCCTTCAAAACAATAATGTGTATTAAGGGTATCGACAAGAAGGTGTTCCCCTCTCTGTTCTCACTATCTCTCGAGACCGTTTACCAGCAATGGTTCTTTTCTCTCGAGAAAGAAAAAACCTCCACATGGGAGTCCATAGCAAACACTTTCGTTGATAGATACAAATGCAACATTCAAGTTGAGACTGACCATAGGGAACTTGAAATCCTCAAGCAAAAGGAGAACGAAGGCTTCACCTCCTTTTTTAACAAATGGAGAGAAACGTTACCTAAGATGATTGAGGTGCCGAGTGAAAAAGAGTCTGTAAGGTTATTCATCAAAAACCTTCAAGAAAAATACTCCAAGCATCTCAAGTATCAATATAATCTCCATACCTTCAAGGTCGTCTATGACATTGGAATAAATATTGAAGACGACCTGGCTAAGTTGAAAGCTGCCAACAATAACTCTAACAGTGGCTGGAAAGGCAAGAAGAACGACAATCCTTCTTCTTCCAAAACTACCCACTCAAACAATGTTAGTACTTTTAACCTAGGTGAAGTCCTTGCTATCAATAATCAAGGACAAAAGAAACCATTTAGGAGGAACTTTACTCCTATTGGCATGAGTTATGACACCGCATTTGACCGACTAAATACAAAAGGTCTTATAACTCCTATTGGACCATTTGGGGACCCACCAGTCGAAAAGAGGTCGGCTAACTGGAACCCCAATGCACATTGCAAGTATCACCAAGGTAGGGGCCATCTTACCAAGAATTGTTGGAAGCTTAAAGAAGCTATCCAAGACTTAATCGACAACAACAAGCTGCCATTGCCCCCTGCCAGTAAGAATCCAAGTATTGATAATGCGCCTCTCGCTCATTCCTTGGCTATCTCTGATGAGGAAAACGAGGTTGACCCCTCGTCTCTCATCAAACCTGTTAAAGAAATCCATGCCATCGAAGAAGGGGAAGTGATATTTTTTGACGCCATGGATAACCTTCCAGAACTAGCAATTAAAGAGGACATACAATCGCTCACACTGTCTATGATGGAAGGATCGCACTTGCTACGTGAAACTCTCAAGGCTATAAAGGAACTTCAGAAGAAGTATGACGAGGCTCCACTCCCGAAAGATGAACCTAAGAGAGAGTTCACACCTATGGGAACGACTTACGAGGCGAAACATTTTCCTTTACAAGTCACCGAAAAACCCAGGAAGAGTAATAGACTTTACACTCCAATCGAGATACCATATATACAAATGTTCGAAATGCTCTCCGAGAGTGGCGAGATCAAACCTCTCGAACCAAGACCATTTGAATTATTGAAAAGGACAGATAGATATTACTGTCAATATCATCAATTAGGAGGTCACACTATCAAAAACTGTTTTAAATTCAAGGATTTAATTCAGAAAATGATTGATGAAAAGAAACTAGTCCAAGTTTCACAAGAAGAGGATGCAAGTATTAATGGAGTTTGGGACAGTGACGAAGAAGATGTCTACTTAAAAGACATGGTAGGACCTCCACCTTCGGTGTCATATGCCATGGATGACCTTTGGGCTGAAGAAGATTCATTAATAGACGTCCTCACAAGATCTGGGAGAATGCAACCTCCCATTTCGACACAACCCATGCCAACCACACAACAAGTTCCCATACCTATCATTGAAGATAATGACATCGTCAATTAGTTCAAGAAAACAAAAGTCGAAATGAACGTATGGAAACTTCTGGCGATGTCTCGAGAACATAGGTTGGCTGTAATGAATGCCTTGGACAAAATAGGGATAGATTCTGACACCATTCCTGAAGGGTTAGCTAACTTCCTCACGCGTGATCTACCTAGTCCCATCAATTTGATCACCTTTCTGACAAGGATTTACCCCTAGAAGGTGACAAACACAATAAGGCATTAAACCTCACAGTAGTTTGCAAGAGAATGAACATCCCTATGACTCTTGTAGGCAATGGATCAGCCATTAACGTCTGTCCACTTAGAACTGCGAGGATGCTAGGCATAAGGGATGAAGACCTAACCCCGTCAACACAAGAAATAAGAGCCCATGACAACACTCATCGTCAAGCTCTTGGTAAAATTACCATGAATGTCACAGCGGGAGCGATAGAACATGCTACTACTTTCCAAGTAATAGATATCAAAGCTTCATTCAATTTATTGTTGGGACGCCCTTGGCTTCATGACCTAAAGACCGTCCCCTCATCTCTCCACCAACAAGTAAAAGCTATATTTGGGGAAATTCCTATCACCATGGATGCTTCACCTATGAAAATCAAGTCTATAGAAAACCCAATAATTAACGTGGAGCACGATGAGGATGATGAAGATTTATAGGGCTTTAACGAAGAGGTCTCTTTAATCCAGGAGGATGAAAGGACCCCTCTCGGCCACGACCCCCATTCTAACATGATCGTGAATGCTATTCTAAAGAAACAAGGACATTTTCCTGGGATGACCCTAGGAAAGAAAAAGGGAATAGCAAAACCGCTGGAGTCACCTAGCCTCCCTAAATTAGATACTTTCGGACTTGGTTTCGAACCGACTCCAAAAGATCTTAAGCGAGCCCAGGAAAAATCAAAGGCACGTAGGGACACTCGCATTCAAAAGAAAGCAATCCCAATGGATCAGTATCCTCTCACACTCAATGGTCAATTCATAAAAGAAAACGAGGACTATCCATGCTACAAATTTCCCGAACCATTTGTCGTAAACGGCATAAGGCAACCGGGATTTGAAATTTTCTTGGATTGCTATTTCACAGATGAAATCCAAACTCCTGTCCTTAAGGAGAAAGCACCCCCATGGTTTGACTTTAATGTCATGGGATTATTATTTGGGCGAGAAAAGGATGAGCCAACATACAAAGAGGATAACTCCTCGCTCATTCAAATAGTCCTACAAATTGAAAACTTCAATCCCTCGAAGCTAATCACTCCAGCGGAAGGATCACTACAAGGATGGCGCAAGACCATCAAGGTGACTACTCCAAGTGGAAGAAAGATATCCATCACGATAGGGCAAGGACCGATGTTCGAAGGAGTCGTCAGAGTCAGAGTCTCTCCCTATAGAGTCATCTAGGTCTTTAGTAGTAGCACCTTCCCCTTCTATCTCTTCTCCTAGAATAGTTAGTGATCAAGTTCCTGAGGACATATCACTCTTTGATGTAATGATCTCAGAGTATAATAATATAACTTCTTCTCCTTACTTCTTGTGTTCTTCTTTGACCCAAGATGACGAGCATTTCTTAACTAATAATGAAAATGACAAAGAACTTATTAAAGCAATGGAAACACTTGAAAAGAAAACACCGATAATTGAAGAAACTGAGACGGTTGATATCTCAAATGATTCAACCATTAAAAGTGAAGTTAAAATCGGACTAACACTTAATGAACAAGAAAGAGCCGATTTAATTAACTTACTTAAAGAATTCATCGATGTATTTGCTTGGTCATACAAAGATATGCCAGGCATTAATAGAGAAATAACTCAACACACTATACCACTAATTCCGGGAATGAAACATGTAAAACAAAAGTTACGTCGAATGAAACCCGACGTAGCTCTTAAAATAAAAGAAGAAGTTCAAAAACAGATAACTGCAGGTTTCATCAAGGTATCTAAATACCCCGAATAGGTCGCCAACGTCGTCCCATTTCCGATAAAAGATGGAAGGGTAAGAATGTGTGTCGACTATCGAGTCTAAATAAGGCAAGTCCAAAGGACGACTTCCCTTTACCACACATCGATATTATGGTGGATAACACAACAAATAACGCACTTATCTCGTTCATGGATGGATACGCAGGTTATAATCAGATTCTCATGGCAGAAGAAGACATGGAGAAAACAACCCTCATAACACCATGGGGCACTTACTGCTACACGGTAATGCCATTCGGGTTGAAAAACGCGGGTGCCACTTACCAACGTGCGACAACTGCCTTACTCCATGACATGATGCATAAAGAAGTCGAAGTATATGTGGAAGACATGATTGTAAAATCAAAAGACCGCCCAGGTCATCAAGTAGCCTTAAGAAATTTTTTCGAAAGGCTAAGAAAATATAATATGAGGTTAAACCCATCTAAGTGTGCTTTAGGAGTCACTTCAGGCAAGCTTTTGGGTTATGTCATAAGCTCTAGAGGAATAGAGATAGACCCAACCAAAATCAAAGCAATCATGTCAATGCCACCGCCCAAAACCAAGAAGCAGATTCGAGGATTTATTGGCCGGTTGCAATACATAAGTAGGTTCATATCAAAATTGACGACGATATGTGAACCAATCTTTAAAAAGCTTAAGAAAAATGTACCAGTAATATGGGATGACAAGTGTCAAAAAGCCTTTGAAGATAAAAGCCTATCTCGCAAATCCTCCCGTATTAGCACCAGCACTTTCGGGAATACCTCTTAGGTTGTACTTAACAGTTACCAAAGAGACAATGGGAGCTATGCTAGCACAAGAAGTAGAAGGCAAAGAAAATGCAATCTACTATCTAAGTAAGAAAATGCTTGAATATAAAGCACGTTATACATCACTTGAGAAATTGTGCCTCGCATTGGTGTGAGCCACAACCAAGTTAAGACATTATATGTTAGTGCATACCGTCTTTGTAGTCTCCCGATTAGATCCACTCAAGTATCTATTCGAGAAATCTACGCTCAATGGACGCATATCGAGATGGGTAGTCAATTTAGCCCAGTTTGATGTAAGGTTTATGCCGCAAAAAGCTATCAAAGGATCTGTGGTGTCAAACTTTCTAGCGGACTTTCCAATAGAAGACTCGACGCCAATACAGGACAATGAGTTTCCAGATGAAGACTTAATGGTCACTGAAGATGATACTTGGACCTTATACTTTGACGGAGCCTCAAACCAAAAGGGATGTGGCGTTGGAGTACTACTAGTATCACCTAAAGAAGAGCATGTTCCAATCTCTATAAAGCTTGATTTCGACGTTACCAACAACGCTGTTGAATACGAAGCATGCTTGGTAGGCCTTGAAACAGCTTTGACATTGGGAGTAAAAAAGTTACAGATATTCGGGGACTCTTCATTAATCATCAATCAAATATCCAAAAGGTGGAAAGTAAGGAGCGAAAGGTTGGCCCCTTACCAAACCTATCAGTTAGAGAAGGTAGAATACACATATCTAGCTAGAGAAGAAAATCAATTTGCTGATGCCTTGGCAAGATTAGCCTCGATGGTTAGGATTCCTACGGAAATCAAGCAAATGCCTCTAACTATAGAAAAAAGGCACAAACCAGCATATATTCAAGCTATATAAGATGATCAAGTAGTCCAAGACGAAGAATAAGAAGAAGAACCGTGGTACACGGATATACTCAACTACGTTACCAAAGGAGAATACCCTCCCCATGTTGACAAAAGAGAAAAACGAGCATTAAGACTCTTGGCTTCCCAATATGTACTCATAGACAACGAGCTACATAAAAGGGCACCTAAGGGTCGAGCTCTCTTATGTGTAGGAAAAAAGGATGCCAAAAGAGAAATGAGGATAGTCCATGAAGGAATCTGTGGAACGCACATAAATGGCAAAATGTTAGTCCAAAAGATAATGCGAGAAGGATATTATTGGACTACAATGAATAGGGATTGCCATCAATACCTGAAAAGATGCCCTAAGTGCAAAATCTATGCCAATTTACAACATGTTCCTCCATCCTTGCTCTACACCTACACGTCGCCATGGCCATTCTCTACATGGGGAATTGACATCATTGGCAAAATCACTCCCCCAGGAACAGGAGGCCACAAATATATCCTAATGGCAATTGATTACTTCACAAAGTGGGTCGAAGCGTAATCATATGCTAAACTCACTGCAAAACATGTAACACTCTTTATCGAGAGAAATGTTATTTGTCGATACGGAGTCCCACATGAAATGATAAGTGACAATGGAACTCACTTTCAAGCCGAGTATGAATAATTGCTACAAAAATATGGCATCCAACATCATCATTCTTCCCCTTATAGGCCTCAAGAAAATGGAGCAGTCGAGGCAGCTAATAAAAATCTAAAGACTATCATCGAGAAAATGACGGAAAATTATAAGGATTGGCCTGACAAACTTCACTTCGCATTGTGGGGTTATCGCACGTCTATTCGCACATCAACAGGAAATACGCCATTTTCCTTGGTTTATGGAATGGATGCCGTACAACTTGTCGAACTAGAGATTCCATCTCTACGCATCGCGTTAGAAAGTAAACTCAATGAAGTTGAATGGACTAGAGCAAGATATGAAGAGCTAATTCTACTCGATGAAAAACGACTAGAAGCTCTACATCACACTCAATGTTACCAAACTCGTATGGCTTGGCATTTTAATAAGAAGGTCAAGACAAGAAACATCAAAGTAGGATACTTGGTGTTAAAAGCATTAAGGAAAAATGTTTTAGATCCAAGGGGAAAATTTAGACCTAATTGGTCTGGACCCTACAATGTCAAAAAAATCCTGTTAGGAGGTGCAGCAAAATTAACTGATATGGATGGCAATGAGTTCTCGAACATGACAAATCTTGACCAACTTAAGAAATACTACCCATAATTACTTGAGTAGGATACTTAAGAGAGCTACGTTTGGCCTGATTCCTTAAGAAAGGATACGTAGGCAACCCTTTACGGGTGCGGCCACTTTATTTTTTTTTAAAATCTCTGATGGGGGGAAAACTAGGTCGTTATCTAATCTTCCCTCGATCAAACTAAATTTATAAACACTTAACAAACCTAAATACGAGTATAGAGGCAAGTCAAGGGTCGAAACCAAAGGAACAGTAATGTTCAAGCACTTTCAAATATGCGCCTAATCTAGGTCAAAGACGAAGGTAAGAGAGAATACTAACAACTAACAAAACAAGTAACCAAGGAAATAAAACACTAGGAACGGGGATTAACAAGTAATCATGTCAATTGCAACAACTTGGGAAGAGCATGCCAATCAAAGGTTGTGAGGACTAATGATAAGAGAAATCAATAGGAATCAAAGAGCTATCTCCTAATTGTTAAGCTAGGGTTCACTATGAATAACAAACTAAGAGAATCACAATCAAAACCAATTGATAATTGCAATTCCTAAATCAATTGTTCATGTTATTAGCAATTACAATGCAATCTAGCATAATTCTCAAGGCCTAATTGAATTACACACATGAAAACCTTCACTAATCACTTTAATCTCAACAATCAATCAACACAATTCCCAAATTAATCACAATTAATCAATCATACAAGTTTCACCCAATTCCTAGCCAAGCAACTATTCAAGAATCATCATTTATCAACTAACAACTATGGAAATCAAGAATCAACAAAATACCAAGAACAATTACACTAATCAAGAATCAAACATCAAAATTAAACCAAAGAAACATGAAATTAAATAAAGCAATAAGGTGAGATAGAGTTAAGAATGCTCATTGATAATAGAGAACATCTTGAACACAATTGTCACCCTTGTATCTTCAATCTCTCAATCACCATTGAAATCCTTCACTTTCTCTCTCTAAAACTACTCCTAATCTAGCCTAATCTAGAGAGAGAAGCTTTCAACCGAAGAGAGAAACTATTCTAAAAACTAAGAATTATGTGAATGAATGATAATAATAACCCCCCAAAACAATCTATAAATAAAAGGAGAAAAGAAACTTAAAATCGTAAAAGACCCAGAAGTCCGCGCCCTCGGAGAAATCGGCCGCGCCCACGGACACCCCGGAAGCCGCGCCCGCAGGGAGCTCGCGGCCAGCCCGCGGGGAGTTACTGCCTAAAATGGCAGAAATGGGTTACGACAAATTTGCAGGGTCAACTTTGTAAGGTTGTAACTCACGATCTAGTAATTTTATGAAGGCGTGCAACCTATAATTAGAAAGCTCTTCAAGTCTAGTTTCCAACCCAACTTGAATCACTTCAATCCAATCTGTAGAACTCGAGATATGGTCGAAACAATGCACAAAGGTCCTTTTTGATACTTTGTAAGGCTTCATTTTCCTTTGTTTTTTTGGATTGGCTTGACTTGCGTGCTTGGCTTCCCTAACTTGGCTCCGTTAAATTCCTTGAATGACTTGAGCTCCCTCCTTGATGATTGAATTCCGGGAAGCTCGACACACCTACAAAACAAGTCAAATAAACGGAGAAGCGAGGGAAAAAGCCGAGAAATGAATAAAATAATAAGAATACCACTAAAAGCACGCATTTCTCTAAACTAACACACAAACACGCAAATCAAGCATTATTCCCTAAAAACACGACATAAAAGACTAAAAACCAGCATAGAAATATAAAGAAAACATAGCCTAAAGGTGCCATAAATGGTACGGATCAATCTCGCATCCCAGAATTAATAAAAAATTCGACAGAAGATCGACGAAACATCGGCGTCACTGAAAACTTTCTGGCGCCAGCCGATGAACGTTGGCGCCAGACGACGGCATCCGTCACCTGACGCCAGATTGCCACAAGCGGCGCCAGTCGCAAAATTGTGGCGCCAATTTACTGTTAAATGTTTGAGAATATTTCGGTGCTTTTCGAAAAATTTTCGACTTCCGTACTTGAAAAAATTTCTGGAAAATTAATTCTTTGTTTTTCATTGTTTTAATAAAATAAATTTAAAGTAAATAATTTAATTAAAAAGCTGGAATTTCATTAATAAAATAAATTACATTATTGAAGGAATTTAAATAAGGCTTAAATAAATTAACTTTAAATTTAAAAACTAAGTCTAATAATTGGAAATTAAGCAATGCTCTTAATCTTGTTTCTCTTTCTTAGCCCTTTTTCAATTTTTGTCTGCTTCTTCTTCTTCATCCATAACCTTAGATAGTAGGCATCCTTTAGAGGACCTACATTCAATCTTGGAGTAAATAGTTTCCCCCTCAGCTAGGACTCCATGCTTCTTTTCCACCCAAGCTTTCTTTTCTGTGGTGTTAGCTTTCCTTTTTCCTTCATCTTTTGCAGTACTCTTATTCTTAGGCATTATAGGTGTTTTGAACTCGATCCTTTCACCCAAGCGTTCCTTAACAGGAACCACCTTGTCACCTAGACGACTCTTCACATCAGTTTTACTTTGTTTTGTCTTCACGTCCTTTGAAGGTTTCTTGAGAAGCCACTTTTTCACATCATTTGGCAAGGAAGGAGGAACCTTTTGGGTAATTACTTCCCATAAAGGTCTAGCGCTCCAGTAAGCATCAAATTTGTCTACTTATTGGGAGACAGGGAACTCGTAGGGACGACGAAGATCACCAGAAGTAATAGTCTGAAGTAGGTCGTATCGTCTTTTTACCCCGTAGGGATAATAAAAAGTCATATAGGACAAGCTTGGAAGACGACAGAAAGGTTGCTTGTTGACACCAACCATCCTTTCTATTTTCCATTAAGAGATGACCCACTTGATGGCAAAATTACAAGACTCGAAGACCTTCTTCCCTTCATGGCGCCCCATGTTAGAGAAGAGTTTCTTCCTTCTCACGAAACAATTTGGAGTATACTTCTCAAGGTTGTCTAGAGGGCTAATTAATTCCAGTCTTTCCATTAGCCACATCTGTAAAAATTGCAATGCAAATAAATTATTATTACTATACAAAAATATATTTTTGATTTCTGTAATTAAAAATATTATTTTTCTACCTGTAATAAAATTGGAGAGCCCCGAAAAGGTGCTTTTGGATTTCTCTTTAACTCATCAAGACTAAGCATAGTCTCTCCAACTATTAAAGACATTGGATTTCTCCTTGATTCAATTTGTTCTAAAACAGTGGATATAATTGATTAACCCTCATTATTTTTACCACTAGTAAGAAAAAATTGATTAAGCATGCAAAACAGGAAAGCCCTTCTTCTATAAACATGGAAAGATTCAGAATAAGGTCTATCAAAATACTGGCGAGCAAATTCTTTCAAATTAACTATGCTACCATCTACTATTTTTGATAGATCTTTGTCTTTTAAATTGAACAAGCGTTCAAAATCCTTATAATAACATTCATTTATTCTAGGGATTACTACAAGATCTAGTGTAGGGAAGCCTAAAATAGCACTAAATTCTTCCGGCAAAGGGCTAATTTCATCATACCCTATTCTAAAGCAATGAGTATCTACATCCCAATATTCTAGAGCGGTATGAACAAAATCTGAATCAAGATCTACCCCTTTGGTACCATAAATACCCCCCAAGTGAAACACATCTAATTATTTTCTCTCCTTGGCATTAAGAGACCGACACCATTCATGGGTGTAGTTGGTAAAACTTTTGGAGACTAGAGACATGATGTTAATTTTTCTAAAAGCTAAGAAATATTTTATCTGCTGAAATTATGAAGAAAATCGGCTGGGCAGGGGGCTATTTATGCACAAAATCAGAGCAGTTTTAATCTAGGAAGGATTCGGAGTCAGCGCTCTTTAGCGCCAAACGCCAACTATTGGCGCCTGACGCCAGAGACTGGTGCCAAACGCTAAGTGAATCGCCTGGCGCTACACCAAAACGCGTGGCGCCAGCTGGCGCCAATATGCCTCATCGTACGCGCTGTCTAAAAAACCGCGTTTTTGACTTGATTCGAGTCTGCTAATGACTTTACAGTTTTCTTATCTTTTTCTAAATATTCATTTATTCCTCCCTTTTAATTAATATAGTTATTATATTAACTATATTATTTTTCTGATTTTATTTAGACTAACTTCCAAGTTTTTATAAATCCAATATTTTATTTTCCTTTTATTTTTTATTTTTTCTTTTTTTGGGGGATAAAGTCCGATACCCTCCACCAATAATAAAAATGACGGAATTTTAGCGCAAAATAACTTTTCACATTTCCTTGCACACACAAACATGCACATATTAATAATAAAAATAAAAACGTGATAAATAAAGAATAAACTCATAATAGTATGTATATACAAAACATGTCTAATAATGAGTCTCATAAAAGGCAAAGTTCTATACAAAGTCAAAATAAAATAAATAAAAAAGCACAGGAATAAACTACGGCGCCGGGGGACGTACACCCATCATCTCATAGAACTACGCCGTGCGAGGAGTAACCTCTCCACCAGCTCCGACTCCAGCTTCAGTCTCCTCGGGAGGAGGAAAGCTCAACACAGGACCCGTCCACCCAAGATCAACCTGAGGCTGAGGCTGCGAAGGCTACTGCAATGACGAGCCGACCTCGTACATCCCACCACCTCTAAGAGCCAAGGTAGCCTCTCCCTGGCCTACCGGCGCAGCATGTGCACCCTCAGATGAAGAGCCTGAGCCCTCTACCTCCTCGGTACGAGCAACCTCAGAACGATCGCACCGACCTCCTGAACCAGTGCGGCGACGTCTCGAGCTAAACCTCACTGGATCCCTCCGCACCTCAGGTCTCGTGCGGGTACGAGAAGAAATGGGCTAACCCTGCAAAAGAAATTAAAATCAGAAGCTGGCAAAATAGAAGCGGTAATACAAAAACATATGAACGGCGTCGTCTCGACGGCATGTAGCCACGTTCCTCATCCGGACAAGCTGGCTCCGGAAGGCATCTATGCATCGTGCCATCGCCAAAACCACCTCGCGTGAGAACTGTCAAAGAAATAAGTCAGTAAACATGCATAACATATATGGACAAAAAGTTGCAAATAAAAAAGCTTACCCGAGTCTGGTGATGAGAAATCGACCGCTCCACAAAGCGCTCGCCCTCAGGAGCAAGAGGAATCATCTCCTCAATCGGCCCATATGTCCCCTGATAATGGATAGACATACGGGGTGGCACGAACTCAGCAGCATCATCCTGACAAAGCAAAACAAAATCAGTAAAGCATCACTTGGGGGCTACTTAACAAAAGATAAAAGCTGAAAAATCATACCGCCACATCCTCAGCAGGTACAGGAACTGGAGCTAACAAAGGCAGTAGCTCCTCCCCATAGCATCGCCCAGGGATCGTGTAAGATTGCCAAGGGGTACCAGCTCCCTCTAACATGCTCACCAACCTCGTAGCATTAAACATGCGACGTTGTGGAGGAACAGGAACGATAAAGGTATCGGAGGAATGTTGAATAGCAACCCTCTCTCCAAGGTACGCAGCCGCTCCAAAAGTCCCCAAGAAATAGCGACGCTAAGCAGAATACTGCGCGGCTAACCCAGGGACTTCCAAGTCGACCCACGGTCGGTACAACACCTCAGGCTCCTACAAAGAGCATCAATTAGACAAGAAGCCAGCCAAGAAATCACAAAATGTCAAATAAGAAAAGAATCATACCAAGATGATCCAATCTCGGACATAGGTAGTGGACATCCCCACACGGCGGCTGCCCCAGGAAGCGCTAACTGGAAGCCTGCGCGGCGACGGTCTCGCCGGCGCAGCTGAGGGGAAGTACTCACAAAACCAGATCTACAAGAAGCTAAAGTCATTAGCAAGTGCTAACTAAAATCTAGAGCTAAACTTTATAGGGAATAAAGTTTACCTATACGACCCTCCAAAAGCCGGACAGAGCAACATTCGCCCTGAAGGACCGATGCCGACACGAGCCCCACAGCACTCGGATGAAATCAGCATAGGCCAAGCTGGCCCAGTCGTAAGTCTCGATCCGGTGTAGATCGCGGACGGCAGGAAGGTAGTAAAGCAGCGCCCTACTACCCTTGTCAGGGGAGAACGTCCCTAACAGTAAGATAAGTGCAAAGATGCGCACCTGCTGCTCTCGAGTAGTCGCACCATCGTCAAAAGCCGCTAGAGTCGAGCGGCGAATCCCCCTAGCACTTAACTGAGTCGACTCTACCTCAGCTCGAGCCCGAATAACAATCAAACCCAATAGCTCCTCGACCTCAGTAGAAAAGACGTCGATCCCGGTGTCGAACATCAGTGGCACGGAGCTAAACTCCAGTCCTGTAATGAGACTGAAGTCGGTAGGAGTGACCATCATCTCACCCTAGGGAAAGTGGAAAGTGGAAAGTGTTGGTGGGGTCCCAAAAGAACTCCATCAGAGCACGGACTACATGGTGACCCCCGCTAGAGGCAACCATGGCCTCGGAGGTTTGAACAGTGCAGTAAGCCCGCAAGACTCCCATGGAAGTCTCGTCTGATCGTCTCTGGCGATGTACATCTTGTACAGATTGCCCAAGCCGTCACAACCAGAACCATGACAGCGTGTCCTCCCAACTGTGATGCCCCGTCTCACCCTCTTAGAGATATGGTGGACGGGGGAAAAGTACAAGGTCTACTCATCCCACTCAGGGAGTCAGCTGAGCAAAGTGGACGGTTCAACATCGTCCTCTACGGGCTCGTTCTCCCGTCGAACGTCTCAGGACCGTGAACCAGAGCCTCGCTGTCTAGCCATGCTACATTGTGCAGAATTGTCATAAATTAAGGTTCGCCTAGCCACATGATACTATGTTCGAAAAAAAACAGAGTACGTAGTACTAAAACAGAGCACGAATTCAAATTGAGCATACACGACATTTTTCAAGTGATCAAACAATTTCTTGCAATACTATAGTAATTATTGTGACAAATTGGACAAGAATTGCTAGCAAAAATATCAAGAACAAGCCACATTTTTTTCCCGACCTTAAGAGGTTCAACAATGGTGATTTGTTCATTTTTTCACCAAATTGAGTCAAACAAGTCTCAAATTACTCCCAAGGCAATATATAAACATAATCAAGCAATTTCATGGCATAAAATTTGATAAACAAAGAGAATTAAGCAATTCTAATTTCGAATTTTCAAGAAATTTGTGGATAAACACATGTAAAATTCATTAAAACCGGTGTGAGTTTGGAGGAAACTTACATAGATCGGGAAAATGAATGGAATAAGCTCTGATTTGCAACAAATTTGAGCGAATTCGGTTGAGAAATGAGCAAGAACGAGTGAATTGAAGTTCTGAGAATTCACGAGCAAGAAACACGAACAACAGCAGCGGAAATGAGAAAGAGAAGGGTATTTAAGGAAAACCCTACTCTAGCGCCAAGCGTCAGACCTTGGCGTCAGTCGTTAAAGATTAGCGCCTGGCGCTAGATCCAGCGTCTGATGTTACGGCCAGATAAGTGGCGCTGACGTTCTTTTAGCGGCGCCAGATCATTCAGCCACTCAGTACGGTTGTTCCAACCTTATACAATATATATCTTTGGGTTCCTTGGTACGCCAGTTAGCCCCTCTGAGCAATTTGAGACGATTTTTAGTAATAGGCACGATTACATAGAGTGATCGACCCGATGAAAGATAGTCTCACTTAGCTTAAAGCGCCTAAGCATTGGCTTATCGGAAAAGGCACCGACATACTGGTTCATAATTCAGCAAAAGGCACCGACATACAGGTTCACAAACACCAAAAGCGCCGACGTACAGGCATAGCGGAAGCAAAGTTCAAGCGAGCTTTTAAAGATCGACAAGCGTAGGTGTTCGGTAATTTTCTTTGGAATATTATCGCAACAAATGAGGATAGCATCAAGCGAGGATATCTTCGGCAGCTTTCCCTAGCTTGCGGAGAGTTGTCACAAACAACTGAAGGTGATTTCAAGCGAAGTTGTCTTCGATCGTGTTCCCTAAGATGTGGACGATGCTCACAAAGCGGAAGAGGATCGTTTCAAGCAAAGCAATCTTCGATAGTGTTCCCTGGCTTGTGGAATATTATCAAGGCGGAAATAGGAGGCAATTACAAGCGTAGCAGTTTTCAAGCGGGATGGCATTCTCTAGCTTGCAGGAGGTCATCAAAACAAAAAGCAGCAACAAATTGGTTAATTTCAGAGACGTGTGCTCGACGGTGCAAGATACGCGTTTCTCAACTCTTTTATCTGTTTAACTAATGCTAGGTTGCAGTTATCGGCGTTACAAGAATGATTTAGGATCGCAGAACGTTCTGAATCATTCTCCGTCCCTATCGCTACTTTGACTTTTATTTTTGAAACGTGCGTTTCTCCAAACTCAGTCAAAGTGGGGGCTTTTGTAGACACACATTTGTGTCTCCCCAAAACCAAACCCAGTGATGAGTACCTTTCACGTCGAATCATAATCGAATGAAGTGAAAGTGTAGAAAGTTTAGTGTTGCGGATAGTTTTAATTTCTTTTCTCTTCTCTCTGTTTTTGAAAACCTATTTTAAGAAAACAGCCAATCCAGTTTGGTTGGTCCATGATATGGGTCCAATAGCAGTGTAGTTTGATAGGGATTGAAAAGAGCTTTCCAACGATATATTATAAGCCCAATTCCAATGAATATTGAGGAAGTTATGGCCAAATTACTGAACTGGGCCCCGTTTGAGCCTTATATGCGGCCCAATGATCTAGAGAAGGACCTAATATAGATTTATCATTCCTAATGCAATTAGGAATGGTTTTAGACTTCTAGATTCTTCTAGAAGGTTCTTTTCATTCCTAATTCAATTAGCATTGATAAATTGACTTTTGTTGACTTTTCAAAGTTTTAATAAGAATAAAAGAATGTTTTTGAGGAAAATACGATTTTATCCTCCTGTACGACAATTTCTATCTGATTTTAGAAAACGCGTCAATAATTAAGTTAGCGCCAAACGCCAGCATTAGCGCCTGACGCTAAGCTTGGCGCCTGGCGCTAATGTCAGCGCCTGACGCTAACCTAGTTTTACGCGTCAGAACTCTGTTTTGATTTTTTATCTTTTTGGCTGATTTTCTTTATAAATAGCCTTCTAAAAGCCCTGTTTTTATTCACCAACTCTCATCAAGATTCTCTTGATTACTCTCTCTCTTTTCTAAACTAGCCTTTTCTCAAATACAAAATTCCGCATTCGCAAGACTTAAATACACCTAGCCATATTCGAAGTTGCCTTCGCCCTAGACGTGAAAGGTTTAATTTCTGAGTGTTTGGTCCCTAATCTCTCTTTCAATTGTTATTTAATTTAATTGTTGTTTATTATTTTCCTTGAAGTTACTAACGTGTGTATTTTGTTATTATAAAGATTTACGAGGCATCCAAGTAAGTGCTTTGATTGATTTATTGACATTATGATATAGAAATTATGCTTAAGTTGTTATTATGATTCCTATTATCATGTATAGGGTAATTTTAATATTAAGTATGATTAAAAGTATGATGCTTCCTATTCTCTTCCTGATATTCATGTTAGTATCATGTTAGGGATATATTTGATTTTTAATGTTTAGTGACATGCTAGGGTTTGTTATCAATCTTGTTAGTATCATGCCTAGGAACTTGCTATTATTATTCTTTAACATGATTATGATAAATATGATTATTTTATGATGATTATTCTTATTATGTTGCTTGATGATATTTATTTTTATTGCTTGATCACGCCTTTTATGCATGTTTAAAGGGAATTGGTACTTGTAATCACGCTTAATAAGATAATTAATAATCTTGTTTAAGGTTAATTTGATTATAATTCAAGTGATTGCCAATAATAGTTTTATTTGTGCATTAATGTTCAACCAACATAGATAAACATGTTTAGGGTAATCCTATTGATTGTATGTTAGTCAGAAAGTGCACATGAATACGATCAGAATAATGTAGAGGCCTATTATTAGGGCAGGTTCAATCTCTTTTAGGTTGGATTTGTACCTTCATCCCCAAACTACCAGTCATGGTTCAAGACCTATCGGAGTTGACGATCTCTTGGATCGTTAAGGGGTGTAACCTTCACCTCGTGAACGGTTTACAAGTTCCTAAAAAAAAACTTGTTGGCGACTCTTTTGCTCTATCTTCTTTCCCTTTGGACGCCACTGTACTTTAGTGTATGATCACAGTGGGGTTCAAGTTTGGGATAATGCTTGAAATATTCCCTACAACACCATTCCCTTGAACCCTACCGCTAAACCAGTAAAGCAAAAACTTCGACGAATGAAACCTGATGTCGCATTAAAAATAAAAGAATAAGTACAAAAACAATTGGACGCAAATTTAATTCGCGTATGTAATTACCCAGAATGGGAAGCGAATATCGTCCCAGTCCCTAAAAAGGATGGACGAGTTTGCATGTGTGTCAACTTTAGGGACCTTAATAAGGATAGCCCTAAAGACAATTTCCCTCTACTGCGTATTGATATATTGGTAAATAATACAGCTTAATACCTAGGTTACGACCAATTTTTAATGGCAAAAGAAGAAGAAGAAAAGACATGCTTTATCACTCCTTGGGGTACATATTGCTACACCGTCATGCCATTTGGTTTAAAAAATGCAGGAGCTACGTACCAAAGAATGGCTACGACTCTTTTGCATGAGATGATGCATAAAGAAATAGAAGTGTATGTGGATGATATGATCGTAAAGTCCAAAGATAGAATGGGACATATAAAAGCTGTTGAGTCACTTAAGGTTTTGAGTGATGACAAACAGCTGACTAGCTGGTTCTTGTTGGTTTTATATTATATCAACTGACATTTTGAACAGGAACAGCTATCCCAAGTACTTGAGGCAATATGAAGTCCTTTTGAATCAAAGCATTCAAGAAATCTGTATCAGAATGTTCTATCAAGGAAGGCCGCCAAGACTTGAAGATTATGAAGTCTCTTAGATTAGGATAGTTGATCTTTGTAGTCTTTATAATGTTAAGTGTGCATGGATGTTTGTACGTGAGCTATTTGTATCCCTTACTTAGAGTATTTAGTGTTGTAGAGATCAGGAAAAGTTGACCTGATCCCTAGGACATTAACAGGTCAGGAAACAGCTGCTTCGTAGCTTGTTTCATGAACCTGGACATTAGTTCAGTAAATATTTTCTGGAATATATATTTCCTATCCTTAGAGAATATTTACTAAACTAATTGATTCAGTTTATGCAAAGTTGGAGATGAATTATTTCGCATATAACTTAGAATATATTATTCTACCCATTTATGGAAAGTAGAATAATATCTTAAAATATCTCTTATTTACAAAATAAAAGATATTCTATTTACCTAAGTTATGATCTGAAAAGATCACAAAAGATTTTATCTCCCAACCTTATAAAAGCATAAACTCGATCAGAATTTCGAGTGAGCTTTTCTGAAAAAAATTCTCTATCTTTGGAAGCTCGAAATACACTCTAATGGAAATAGTTAGTTCATCTCTTACAAACTATTTATGCACACAGTAAGAATTGTTTTGTAATTATCTCTTGTAAGCTTTGAGTGGAAGCATTTAGAGGGAAACAAAGGGTTTGTATTGAATCACTAAGAGGTTAGTGATTGGGTAGCATTT
This sequence comes from Chenopodium formosanum, assembly GCA_024500155.1. Classification (NCBI taxonomy): domain Eukaryota; kingdom Viridiplantae; phylum Streptophyta; class Magnoliopsida; order Caryophyllales; family Amaranthaceae; genus Chenopodium; species Chenopodium formosanum. Next base: position 47,330,862 of record CM044865.1, read on the forward strand.
ACGAGTGTGAGTGCAAGTGCTTGTGAGTTCAAGTGCGAAGTGACACCTAGAGTTAGGTGTGGGGATCACGAGTGTGATCATTTGTAATTGCTTTTGTTTTTCAGAGTTGATTAATAAAAGTAATTAGGGTAGTGGAGGACGTAGGCTCAGAGTTGAGCTGAACCTCGTTAAATCTTTGTGTTGATTATTTATTGTATTTTCTGTTTCCGCTGCAGGACCAGTTCATCACCTGGTCCCCCTACATAAATAGAAGAAAATCCAATAATTCCTAACACTGCCCTGTACTCAATTCAACCCCCCCTTCTTGAGTACCAGCTGCACTTTCAATTGGTATCAGAGCCTCGGCTTCTTGTAAGGGTAACACCTAGAGAAGTAGATCATGAGTACTCAGGAAATGAATGCTATGGGATATGACAACAAGATACCAAAGTTCAATGGGAAGAACTATGCATGGTGGAAGAACAGAATCAAGAACATCATCATTGGCATTGATTATGAATGCTGGTTGGTTGTTAAGAATGGTCCCCTGACCATTGAGAAGTCTGATCCAGAAGGGAAGCTAGTCCCAAAGACTGAAGATGAATACATCTCCACTGATTACAAAAAGCTGGAGAAAAATGCTAAGGCTATGTCAATACTGCAACAGGCCATTGCTGAGAATGAGACAAACAGGATCTCAGCATGCACCACTGCCAAGGAGATCTGGGATACCCTTGAACTTGCCTTTGAGGGTACCAGTGAGGTAAAGAGGTCTAAAATTGATTTGCTTATGTCAAAATATGAATCTTTTAATATGTTTAAGGATGAAGATATTAATACTTGTTTTGGTAGATTCATGACTATTGTAAATGATTTAAAATCTCTTGGTAAAAGCTTTACTGATGAAGATCTTGTTAGAAAGATTTTGAGAAGTTTGACAGGTGAATGGACTCCCAAGGTTACAGCCATTTATGAAGCAAAGGATCTTTCAATTCTATCAGTTGAACAGCTGATAGGTTCCCTCATGACCCATGAATGCTGGTTGGATCTAAGTCAGAGAAGGTACCAGCAAAAGGAATTGCACTAAAGGGAACAGTCGAAGATGAGAATGATGAGATAGGAATGATGGCTAGAAGGTTTGAAAGAAGTTTCAGAAACCAGAAGGGAAAATTCATCAAGGGTAAGTTTAATAATGCATCAAATAAAAAAACTAACAACTTCTCTGCAACAGGATGCTTTAAGTGTGGTGAGAAGGGACACCTTGTGAAGAATTGTCCTCAATGGAAGGACAACCAGTCCAAGGAAGCAGACAAGATGGCCTACAAAAAAGCCATGGTTGCTGCTGTCTGGGGAGATACAGACAGTGATGAAGAGGAAGATGATTCAAGTCAGTCAGATGTATGTATGACAGCAATACTGAATCAAAGTTCAGAAGAAGGTACCAGGAACAGCAGAGGAACCAGCTCAGATGTCCACTGACTCATGGCAAAGAAGCACCCCTTGGATCAACATCAGGTAAACATTGATCAGATCAAAAAGGATATGCTCTTTTATGATAGAGAAAACTTGATGGAATGTGCTAGTAGTGCTTTAGATCAATGTTTAGAACTTGGAATTGCTTATCATGATTTTAAGAGAAAGTTTAAAGAAAAATCTAAAGAATATGATATTGCTAATTCAAGTTGTGATCTGTTGGAAAGTGTCTGTGCTAACTTGAAGCAGGAAGTAGCTGAACTAGAGATTGCTTTAGATCAAAGCAAACTTGAAATTCAGAGAATAAAATCTGATATGGGTTTGTGTGATGACAGTGATGATGAATGTGAGAAACAGTTTACAAGTTGTGTCATTAATGTGCTTGATTATAGTGGTGATGACTTGTATGACTTTGATAGTATAAAATCTAGGGCAAGTGCTCTAAATAGGTCTAAACTGTTAGAAGGATTCAACTTGTTAGTTGATGATGTAGAGGAACTATATAAAGCATATGTCCTAGTTAAGAACAGCAAAAGTACTGGTTCTAAAACTGTTTCTAGTAATATGCATGATGAATGTGAAGCTAAAATTTGTAGCTTGCAGGTTGAGTTAGCCCAGCTTAGAAAGACTAATTCATGTGATTCTGTAGTTTTGCATGATTCAAATATTTCAAAATTGCAAGCTGAGCTTGAAAGAGCTAAGCTTGACTTTGAGATAGTTGTTGACCAGAATTTATCCCTGCATGAGAAAATGAACTTAAAGGACAGAGAGTTCATAGAATTTAAGAAGAGAATGGATAAAGTCCTCCAATCCCAGAACTCATTGAACCAGTTAACTTTAACTGCTGGAAACAGTGGTAGAAGGGGACTTGGTTATACTGGGAAGGGGAACAAGAGGAACTGGTCTCCTAGAGATACTACATGGTTACAGGAGTATAAGAAAGGTAAGTATGTCTTAGCAAAAGACATGCATGTGTGCTATCATTGTGGCAAGAATGGCCATAAGAAATATGAGTGTAAAGACAGGAAAAGTAGATTGGATAAAAATAAGAAAAATGTTAAGCAGATTTGGGTTAGAAAAGACTTGCTTGAATCTGCTGTTGGAAAGGGACCCAAAAAGATTTGGGTTCCTAAAGCTAATGTTTGAATTTCCTGTGCAGGCTGAAGTGAGAGACAATACCTACTGGTATTTGGACAGTGGCTGCTCAAGACACATGTCAGGGGATAGGAAACAGTTTCTCTCACTTACAGCTCATGAAGGGGGAAAGGTGACCTTTGGTGATAACAACAAAGGTACCATTCTTGGAATTGTTAAGGTTGGTAAGTCACTTTCCCATGCTATTAGTGATGTATATTATGTTGATGGTTTACAACATAATCTCTTGAGTATTTCACAATTATGTGATAAAGGTAATAAAGTTGAGTTCAAAGACAACCTTTGTCACATAGTGAATTTGCAAACAAATGAACTTGTCTGCCAGGGATTCAGACATGAAAACGTTTACATTACTTATTTAAACCAAATACCTGAGAACAAGTCCATCTGTTTGAATGCTATTTCTGATAGGGACCAGTGGCTTTGGCATAAAAGGATGGGACATGTTAGCTTTAGACTTATTAGCAAACTCAGGTCTCAAGAATTGGTGATAGGCCTGCCTAACATCAAGTTTGAAGCAGATAGAGTTTGTGAAGAATGTGCTAAAGGGAAACAGGTCAAATCCTTTTTTAAGCCAAAGAAAACTATCAGTACCAGCAGACCTCTAGAACTTATTCATATTGATTTATGTGGACCCATGAGAGTCCAAAGTAGAAATGGTTCTAGATATGTGTGTGTCATTGTTGATGATTATTCCAGATACACATGGACTCTATTTCTGTCTTCTAAAGATGAAACTTTTGATGAGTTTATTGTGTTAGTAAAGCAGGTTCAGAACAAGATCAATCATCAACTGGCTGCCATAAGATCTGATCATGGATCAGAGTTTGATAACTCTAGCTTCATACAGTTCTGCAGGGAACATGGAGTTTCTCACAATTTCTCTGCCCCAAGAACTCCTCAACAAAATGGAGTAGTTGAGAGGAAGAAAAGGACTTTGGAAGAAATGACAAGAACAATGCTCATTGAGAGTTGTCTCCCCAAGTCTTTTTGGGCAGAAGCTGTAAATACAGCTTGTCACATGTTAAATAGGTTGATGTTAAGGCCTCAAATGAAGAAGACTCCATATGAACTACTTAGAGGAAGGAAACCAAACATAGCATACTTCAGAACCTTTGGTTGTAAGTGTTATGTGCATAATAATGGTAAGAACAGCTTGGATAAATTTGATCCAAGAAGTGATGAAGCTGTTTTCCTTGGTTATTCTTCTCACAGTAAGGCATATAAAGTATTCAATAAGAAAACTTTGTGTGTTGAAGAAAGTGTTCATGTAGTCTTTGATGAATTTAATATGTGTTGTGAGAATGTGCAGGTTGATGACTTAGATGAGATAGGACTTTTATATTTTACAGGAGAATCAACTGCTGTTTCCTTAGAAGAACCAGGTTCACCTACTGGTTCACCAGATGCTGCTGGTGAAGGACTTGGTCACAATGAAGGAGATCCTCAACAAGTAGATACTCATGAGGATGGAGATGAAGGCCCCCAAGTAAATGGAGAAAGCAACACCTCAGGGGGAACAGAAAACTTTCAGGACAAGTTTTCCACCCAGGTAAGGGAGGTAGGGGGAACATCTCAGCATACTGGTCCATCTGTGCAAAACCAATTTGATGGCACAAATGAACCAGGGATGCATGATGGTTCTGATGGATTAAATGAGAATGCACCTAGGTCTAACATTTTTAAATATAAATCTTCTCATCCTACTGAACAAATTCTGAGTGATATCAGTAGAGGTATTCAGACTAGGAGAGCTGTTTATGAAAACTTTTGTGCATTTTTCTCATTTTTATCTAATATAGAACCAACTAACTACAAGATGGCTTTAAAAGATCCTCATTGGGTTTTGGCTATGCAAGATGAATTAAATCAATTTGAAAGAAATAAAGTGTGGCATCTTGAGCCAAGACCTGAGAACAGGTCAGTCATAGGTACCAGGTGGGTCTTCAGAAACAAATTGGATGATCTGGGTACTATAGTCAGAAACAAAGCTAGACTGGTCGTGCAAGGTTATAATCAGCAAGAAGGCATTGATTATGATGAAACCTTTGCCCCAGTAGCTAGACTTGAGGCAATAAGGATCTTGATTGCCTTTGCTGCTCATAAGAACATTAAGCTCTTTCAAATGGATGTTAAGACAACATTTCTTAATGGTTATTTGAAAGAAGAAGTATATGTTGAGCAGCCCCCTGGCTTTGCTGATAGTCAATTCCCAAATCATGTATATAAGCTGGACAAAGCACTCTATGGTCTTAAACAAGCTCCTAGAGCTTGGTATGAAAGGCTGTCCAACTTTCTGATGGAACATGACTATAGAAGGGGAACGGTTGATAAGACCCTCTTTATCAAAACCAGGAATTTTGATTTGATTGTAGTACAGATATATGTAGATGATATAATATTTGGTGCTACTAATCAAATTTTGTGTAGTGAGTTTGCAGATCTGATGCAAAGTGAATTTGAGATGAGCATGATGGGAGAACTAGGATTCTTCCTAGGATTGCAGATCAAGCAAACAGTTGATGGGATCATGATACATCAACAGAAGTATCTAAAGGAACTAATCAAGAAGTATGGATTGCAAGACAGTAAATCATATGCAACTCCAATACCTACAAATGCAAAGCTAGACAGTGATGATAAAGGAAAGAGTGTGGAAGCTACATTGTTTAGAGGTATGATTGGTTCCCTTCTCTACTTGACAGCTAGTAGGCCAGATATAGTGTTTTCTGTGGGATTGTGTGCACGTTTTCAAAGCAATCCCAAAGAATCTCACCTAAAGGCTGTCAAGAGAATACTTAGATACTTAGTAGGAACAGATGATCTGTACTTGTGGTACCCCAAAGGTGGTTCAATTGAACTATTAGGGTACACAGATGCAGATTATGCTGGATTCCTAGTAGACAGAAAGAGCACATCTGGTATGGCACATTTCTTAGGTCCCTGCTTGATTTCATGGGGATCAAAGAAACAAAATTCTGTCGCTTTATCTACAGCAGAATCTGAATACATAGCTGCTGCAGCTTGCTGCTCTCAGCTGTTGTGGATAAGGAACCAGTTGAAAGATTTTGGTATTTTCTATGAAAATGTACCTATTTTATGTGATAATACAAGTGCTATTAACATTTCTAAGAATCCTGTGCAGCATTCCAGGACAAAGCATATTGAGATAAGACATCATTTCCTAAGAGATAATGTTGAGAAAGGTCTTGTAGAGCTGAGTTTTTGCAACAGTGAAGAACAAATTGCAGATATCTTCACTAAGCCATTGGGTAAAGAGTCTTTCTGTAAGTTTAGAGTCATGTTAGGTCTGACTAGGTCAAACTAAGAGACCTCTCTCAGCTGTTTTCCCCAATGATTGGCTAATTAAGTATTCTTTAAATGTGTGCGTGCATCATACCTTTGCAATCTGTCTATTATCTCAATGTTAATTGCTTATCTCTATGTGAGCAATATTGTAGCTAATCACTTTCAGGATTGAAGGTCATATTGAACAGATAAGCAACTGTTTCAGTAACCCTACCAGTAGAGGAAACAGCAGCAAATACGAACGGATTAATTTTGAAATTAATTTCAAATTAAACCGTGAGAAAATATTTTTTTTCTTATTTGAATTTAAAATCTTTCAAATATGGCAGTTATTTTCCTCTGACGGCAATTTGATCTGACAGTTGCAATTAAGGCCAGTTGTTCATTTATGGAAGTTATTTCCAAATCAAAATAACTTCCAAATATCTTCTGATTCTCTGATTTTATTTCTGTTTGTCTCTATAATTTCTCTTGCTATATATTTGCTTCCCTTTCCTTGCTCCGTGATTATTCATCATTCATAAAAAATTCTCAACTTCTCTCTCTACACAAGATCAATTTTTCGAAGCTTAGACTAGCAACAATGGTGAGAAAGGCTGGAACTAGAAGGAAAGGAGGAAGGAAAGGAGGTTCCAAAGGAAGTTTGGCTAGTTCCCCCTCTTCAAAATCTCAAGAAACAATCAAGGATGTTCTTATGAACGTCTCTGAGCAGACACCTTCACAAGCAACACCAGATATCAACCCCTCTGAAACTGAACCCATCAAGGCCGTTCCCTTGAGACAAACTCCTTCAAAAGAGAATGTCTTGAAGGAAAAACCTGTTTCACCATCAAAGACTAAAACTTTAACCCCATCTCCACAAAAATCCAAATCTAAAAGGGCCCCAAAAGAAAAATCCATCGAAACCCTCACTCAAATAACTCAAACCGTTTCTTCAAACCCCAAATCACCATCTGAGGGGGAACCTGATAAAAAGATAGCCAAGAATCTTGAAAAACAGTTAGAGGAAGTGGCTGATGAAGGATTGGATGAGGAGAAGGAGGACAAGAAGATGGAGGAGGATCTAGATGTAATGGTGACCAAGGTGGTTGCTGGTACCACTACTGGTTCTGTAAGGAAAAGGCAGACTAGGGCTGCTTCAAAGGTCATTAAGGGCTCCGATGAGAAGGAGACTACACCATCTGAGCCTAAGAGAGGAGAGAAAAGGAAAGCAACATCATCTGTTTCCCGTATCTCCAAGGCTGCTAAAGGTAAACAACCTGTTACCCCCAGTACTGGTGCAACTTCTTTAAGTTCTAGGACTGTGTTATCTGGTTGTGGTGTTGAGAATGAATATTTTGATATTCCTGCTTTGAGTCAAGTTAAGGAACTTCTTGAGTTCCAAGGATGGATGTCTCTGTTTAATGATTTGAATGATGCTTTTGTTGGTCCTGTTCGTAAGTTCTTTGTTAATCTGAAGCAAAACATTGATATGTCTGTGGTATCAACTGTTTCTGGTAGTGTTGTACATGTTTCTGAGTCTGTTTTATCTGAGTTCCTGGGTATACCTAGAGATGGTTTTGGTAGATATAGCAGTGATGGGTGGCCCCTAATGGGAGGAGTAACACCTGAGGTGGTTACTCAGTTTTTGTTTGGAAAGAAGGAAGAAGCTGGTTCCCCAAGTGTCTTTAGGGAGGCAATTATGTTGGTTCTGCACTCCATGTGTTTGAAGGTCTTTCTGCCCAAGGGTCAAGGCAGAGGTACTGTTAGGATCATGGACATGGTCTTGATCTATCTGATCATGAAAAAGGTTAAGGTTAATCTGCCAGCTCTAATGATGGAGCACATGCTGTACTGCCATGCTTCATCTCACAACTCCCTGCCCTATGGTTCCTTTATCTGCAAAATCATCAAGGAGCAGAATCCCAAATTTTCTTTTTCTGGTGAGGTGGTGAGTCTTCAGTTGTTCTCCAAGAAAATACTCACTCAGAAGAAGATTGACTACTCTGGAAAGAGGCTGACTTTTGTAGGTCAAGAAAGTAGCCCAAGGGATGCAAGGAACCAGGACGAAATCACTCCTGCGGATGTGGCAATGCTTCTTGCCAAGTTGGAAAAGCAGGATGAGAGGATAACAAAGTTGGCTGCCAGTCTAGTGCAGGCTGAAGAAGAAAGGAAGCTTGATAAGCTTATGAACAACAGGAAATTCCTCACTATTTGCAGGGTGATTGATCACCTGTTGCCCCCAGAGTCTGGGATGCAGTTTGACCCTGCACACTGTAGGATCATTGAGACGGATGATGAGGAATCCTCCAGTGAGAAGGGTCCTGATGCTGAAGAAGGAGAAGGCTCGGAGGAAGAAGAAAATGAATCTGATGAGGAAGAAGAAGAAGAGAAAGAGGAAACAGAAGAAAAGGAGAAGAAGGAGGAAGAAAAGACAGATGAGGAAGGGTCTGACTTCGAGGAGGAGATCAACCCAGAGGGTGAAGAAGAGGATGAAGATGATGATGAATGATCACTTCAGTCTCCCCCTCCCCTTCCATTAACTGCCATAATATTTGCTGTTCCCCCACACTGCTAGACTGTTTTTAATGCAGTGTGGTTTCTATTATGTTTCTAACCTTCTGGTGTATAATCCTGAACAGTTTTAAGCTTTTTCAGTTTTATGTGATTAAATAACCTGTTTGTGCTAACCTGCAGCATTGAGATTGATCAGTGGTTGAAACTACTGATTTTTGGCTTACTTGCGATATTTTGGTGTGCAATTCTATTTTTTGAATGCTTTTTAATGATGCCAAAAGGGGGAAAAGCAGGTTGAAGTTTCTGAAAAGGCCTTGTTAGACAATTAGATTGAGTCTTTTATTTCCTTGAGTCAGATAATCACAAAAACAAGTTAAAATAGAGGGAACAGTTAGATTAACTAACTGTTTCAGTGTCTTTTTACAAAAATCCAAAAACAAGTTGTTTCTTTTAAATAAAGATGGCTATCCTGGTCAGTCATCAGTGTCATAAGTCTTTTACACAAGATATCCCTTGTGTAGAAAGTCTAGTAGAAAGTCTTGTCTTCTTAAGTGTAGATTAGAACTTTCTTTACTTTGCTGTTTCTCACTAACGTGCAGGTGCAGGAAACTTCAAAGTGTTTGTCATCATCAAAAAGGGGGAATTTGTTGAGTCACTTAAGGTTTTGAGTGATGACAAACAGCTGACTAGCTGGTTCTTGTTGGTTTTATATTATATCAACTGACATTTTGAACAGGAACAGCTATCCCAAGTACTTGAGGCAATATGAAGTCCTTTTGAATCAAAGCATTCAAGAAATCTGTATCAGAATGTTCTATCAAGGAAGGCCGCCAAGACTTGAAGATTATGAAGTCTCTTAGATTAGGATAGTTGATCTTTGTAGTCTTTATAATGTTAAGTGTGCATGGATGTTTGTACGTGAGCTATTTGTATCCCTTACTTAGAGTATTTAGTGTTGGAGAGATCAGGAAAAGTTGACCTGATCCCTAGGACATTAACAGGTCAGGAAACAGCTGCTTTGTAGCTTGTTTCATGAACCTGGACATTAGTTCAGTAAATATTTTCTGGAATATATATTTCCTATCCTTAGAGAATATTTACTAAACTAATTGATTCAGTTTATGCAAAGTTGGAGATGAATTATTTCGCATATAACTTAGAATATATTATTCTACCCATTTATGGAAAGTAGAATAATATCTTAGAATATCTCTTATTTACAAAATAAAAGATATTCTATTTACCTAAGTTATGATCTGAAAAGATCACGAAAGATTTTATCTCCCAACCTTATAAAAGCATAAACTCGATCAGAATTTCGAGTGAGCTTTTCTGAAAAAAATTCTCTATCTTTGGAAGCTCGAAATACACTCTAATGGAAATAGTTAGCTCATCTCTTACAAACTATTTATGCACACAGTAAGAATTGTTTTGTAATTATCTCTTGTAAGCTTTGAGTGGAAGCATTTAGAGGGAAACAAAGGGTTTGTATTGAATCACTAAGAGGTTAGTGATTGGGTAGCATTTACGAGTGTGAGTGCAAGTGCTTGTGAGTTCAAGTGCGAAGTGACACCTAGAGTTAGGTGTGGGGATCACGAGTGTGATCATTTGTAATTGCTTTTGTTTTTCAGAGTTGATTAATAAAAGTAATTAGGGTAGTGGAGGACGTAGGCTCAGAGTTGAGCTGAACCTCGTTAAATCTTTGTGTTGATTATTTATTGTATTTTCTGTTTCCGCTGCAGGACCAGTTCATCACCTGGTCCCCCTACATAAATAGAAGAAAATCCAATAATTCCTAACACTGCCCTGTACTCAATTCAACCCCCCCTTCTTGAGTACCAGCTGCACTTTCAATTGGTATCAGAGCCTCGGCTTCTTGTAAGGGTAACACCTAGAGAAGTAGATCATGAGTACTCAGGAAATGAATGCTATGGGATATGACAACAAGATACCAAAGTTCAATGGGAAGAACTATGCATGGTGGAAGAACAGAATCAAGAACATCATCATTGGCATTGATTATGAATGCTGGTTGGTTGTTAAGAATGGTCCCCTGACCATTGAGAAGTCTGATCCAGAAGGGAAGCTAGTCCCAAAGACTGAAGATGAATACATCTCCACTGATTACAAAAAGCTGGAGAAAAATGCTAAGGCTATGTCAATACTGCAACAGGCCATTGCTGAGAATGAGACAAACAGGATCTCAGCATGCACCACTGCCAAGGAGATCTGGGATACCCTTGAACTTGCCTTTGAGGGTACCAGTGAGGTAAAGAGGTCTAAAATTGATTTGCTTATGTCAAAATATGAATCTTTTAATATGTTTAAGGATGAAGATATTAATACTTGTTTTGGTAGATTCATGACTATTGTAAATGATTTAAAATCTCTTGGTAAAAGCTTTACTGATGAAGATCTTGTTAGAAAGATTTTGAGAAGTTTGACAGGTGAATGGACTCCCAAGGTTACAGCCATTTATGAAGCAAAGGATCTTTCAATTCTATCAGTTGAACAGCTGATAGGTTCCCTCATGACCCATGAATGCTGGTTGGATCTAAGTCAGAGAAGGTACCAGCAAAAGGAATTGCACTAAAGGGAACAGTCGAAGATGAGAATGATGAGATAGGAATGATGGCTAGAAGGTTTGAAAGAAGTTTCAGAAACCAGAAGGGAAAATTCATCAAGGGTAAGTTTAATAATGCATCAAATAAAAAAACTAACAACTTCTCTGCAACAGGATGCTTTAAGTGTGGTGAGAAGGGACACCTTGTGAAGAATTGTCCTCAATGGAAGGACAACCAGTCCAAGGAAGCAGACAAGATGGCCTACAAAAAAGCCATGGTTGCTGCTGTCTGGGGAGATACAGACAGTGATGAAGAGGAAGATGATTCAAGTCAGTCAGATGTATGTATGACAGCAATACTGAATCAAAGTTCAGAAGAAGGTACCAGGAACAGCAGAGGAACCAGCTCAGATGTCCACTGACTCATGGCAAAGAAGCACCCCTTGGATCAACATCAGGTAAACATTGATCAGATCAAAAAGGATATGCTCTTTTATGATAGAGAAAACTTGATGGAATGTGCTAGTAGTGCTTTAGATCAATGTTTAGAACTTGGAATTGCTTATCATGATTTTAAGAGAAAGTTTAAAGAAAAATCTAAAGAATATGATATTGCTAATTCAAGTTGTGATCTGTTGGAAAGTGTCTGTGCTAACTTGAAGCAGGAAGTAGCTGAACTAGAGATTGCTTTAGATCAAAGCAAACTTGAAATTCAGAGAATAAAATCTGATATGGGTTTGTGTGATGACAGTGATGATGAATGTGAGAAACAGTTTACAAGTTGTGTCATTAATGTGCTTGATTATAGTGGTGATGACTTGTATGACTTTGATAGTATAAAATCTAGGGCAAGTGCTCTAAATAGGTCTAAACTGTTAGAAGGATTCAACTTGTTAGTTGATGATGTAGAGGAACTATATAAAGCATATGTCCTAGTTAAGAACAGCAAAAGTACTGGTTCTAAAACTGTTTCTAGTAATATGCATGATGAATGTGAAGCTAAAATTTGTAGCTTGCAGGTTGAGTTAGCCCAGCTTAGAAAGACTAATTCATGTGATTCTGTAGTTTTGCATGATTCAAATATTTCAAAATTGCAAGCTGAGCTTGAAAGAGCTAAGCTTGACTTTGAGATAGTTGTTGACCAGAATTTATCCCTGCATGAGAAAATGAACTTAAAGGACAGAGAGTTCATAGAATTTAAGAAGAGAATGGATAAAGTCCTCCAATCCCAGAACTCATTGAACCAGTTAACTTTAACTGCTGGAAACAGTGGTAGAAGGGGACTTGGTTATACTGGGAAGGGGAACAAGAGGAACTGGTCTCCTAGAGATACTACATGGTTACAGGAGTATAAGAAAGGTAAGTATGTCTTAGCAAAAGACATGCATGTGTGCTATCATTGTGGCAAGAATGGCCATAAGAAATATGAGTGTAAAGACAGGAAAAGTAGATTGGATAAAAATAAGAAAAATGTTAAGCAGATTTGGGTTAGAAAAGACTTGCTTGAATCTGCTGTTGGAAAGGGACCCAAAAAGATTTGGGTTCCTAAAGCTAATGTTTGAATTTCCTGTGCAGGCTGAAGTGAGAGACAATACCTACTGGTATTTGGACAGTGGCTGCTCAAGACACATGTCAGGGGATAGGAAACAGTTTCTCTCACTTACAGCTCATGAAGGGGGAAAGGTGACCTTTGGTGATAACAACAAAGGTACCATTCTTGGAATTGTTAAGGTTGGTAAGTCACTTTCCCATGCTATTAGTGATGTATATTATGTTGATGGTTTACAACATAATCTCTTGAGTATTTCACAATTATGTGATAAAGGTAATAAAGTTGAGTTCAAAGACAACCTTTGTCACATAGTGAATTTGCAAACAAATGAACTTGTCTGCCAGGGATTCAGACATGAAAACGTTTACATTACTTATTTAAACCAAATACCTGAGAACAAGTCCATCTGTTTGAATGCTATTTCTGATAGGGACCAGTGGCTTTGGCATAAAAGGATGGGACATGTTAGCTTTAGACTTATTAGCAAACTCAGGTCTCAAGAATTGGTGATAGGCCTGCCTAACATCAAGTTTGAAGCAGATAGAGTTTGTGAAGAATGTGCTAAAGGGAAACAGGTCAAATCCTTTTTTAAGCCAAAGAAAACTATCAGTACCAGCAGACCTCTAGAACTTATTCATATTGATTTATGTGGACCCATGAGAGTCCAAAGTAGAAATGGTTCTAGATATGTGTGTGTCATTGTTGATGATTATTCCAGATACACATGGACTCTATTTCTGTCTTCTAAAGATGAAACTTTTGATGAGTTTATTGTGTTAGTAAAGCAGGTTCAGAACAAGATCAATCATCAACTGGCTGCCATAAGATCTGATCATGGATCAGAGTTTGATAACTCTAGCTTCATACAGTTCTGCAGGGAACATGGAGTTTCTCACAATTTCTCTGCCCCAAGAACTCCTCAACAAAATGGAGTAGTTGAGAGGAAGAAAAGGACTTTGGAAGAAATGACAAGAACAATGCTCATTGAGAGTTGTCTCCCCAAGTCTTTTTGGGCAGAAGCTGTAAATACAGCTTGTCACATGTTAAATAGGTTGATGTTAAGGCCTCAAATGAAGAAGACTCCATATGAACTACTTAGAGGAAGGAAACCAAACATAGCATACTTCAGAACCTTTGGTTGTAAGTGTTATGTGCATAATAATGGTAAGAACAGCTTGGATAAATTTGATCCAAGAAGTGATGAAGCTGTTTTCCTTGGTTATTCTTCTCACAGTAAGGCATATAAAGTATTCAATAAGAAAACTTTGTGTGTTGAAGAAAGTGTTCATGTAGTCTTTGATGAATTTAATATGTGTTGTGAGAATGTGCAGGTTGATGACTTAGATGAGATAGGACTTTTATATTTTACAGGAGAATCAACTGCTGTTTCCTTAGAAGAACCAGGTTCACCTACTGGTTCACCAGATGCTGCTGGTGAAGGACTTGGTCACAATGAAGGAGATCCTCAACAAGTAGATACTCATGAGGATGGAGATGAAGGCCCCCAAGTAAATGGAGAAAGCAACACCTCAGGGGGAACAGAAAACTTTCAGGACAAGTTTTCCACCCAGGTAAGGGAGGTAGGGGGAACATCTCAGCATACTGGTCCATCTGTGCAAAACCAATTTGATGGCACAAATGAACCAGGGATGCATGATGGTTCTGATGGATTAAATGAGAATGCACCTAGGTCTAACATTTTTAAATATAAATCTTCTCATCCTACTGAACAAATTCTGAGTGATATCAGTAGAGGTATTCAGACTAGGAGAGCTGTTTATGAAAACTTTTGTGCATTTTTCTCATTTTTATCTAATATAGAACCAACTAACTACAAGATGGCTTTAAAAGATCCTCATTGGGTTTTGGCTATGCAAGATGAATTAAATCAATTTGAAAGAAATAAAGTGTGGCATCTTGAGCCAAGACCTGAGAACAGGTCAGTCATAGGTACCAGGTGGGTCTTCAGAAACAAATTGGATGATCTGGGTACTATAGTCAGAAACAAAGCTAGACTGGTCGTGCAAGGTTATAATCAGCAAGAAGGCATTGATTATGATGAAACCTTTGCCCCAGTAGCTAGACTTGAGGCAATAAGGATCTTGATTGCCTTTGCTGCTCATAAGAACATTAAGCTCTTTCAAATGGATGTTAAGACAACATTTCTTAATGGTTATTTGAAAGAAGAAGTATATGTTGAGCAGCCCCCTGGCTTTGCTGATAGTCAATTCCCAAATCATGTATATAAGCTGGACAAAGCACTCTATGGTCTTAAACAAGCTCCTAGAGCTTGGTATGAAAGGCTGTCCAACTTTCTGATGGAACATGACTATAGAAGGGGAACGGTTGATAAGACCCTCTTTATCAAAACCAGGAATTTTGATTTGATTGTAGTACAGATATATGTAGATGATATAATATTTGGTGCTACTAATCAAATTTTGTGTAGTGAGTTTGCAGATCTGATGCAAAGTGAATTTGAGATGAGCATGATGGGAGAACTAGGATTCTTCCTAGGATTGCAGATCAAGCAAACAGTTGATGGGATCATGATACATCAACAGAAGTATCTAAAGGAACTAATCAAGAAGTATGGATTGCAAGACAGTAAATCATATGCAACTCCAATACCTACAAATGCAAAGCTAGACAGTGATGATAAAGGAAAGAGTGTGGAAGCTACATTGTTTAGAGGTATGATTGGTTCCCTTCTCTACTTGACAGCTAGTAGGCCAGATATAGTGTTTTCTGTGGGATTGTGTGCACGTTTTCAAAGCAATCCCAAAGAATCTCACCTAAAGGCTGTCAAGAGAATACTTAGATACTTAGTAGGAACAGATGATCTGTACTTGTGGTACCCCAAAGGTGGTTCAATTGAACTATTAGGGTACACAGATGCAGATTATGCTGGATTCCTAGTAGACAGAAAGAGCACATCTGGTATGGCACATTTCTTAGGTCCCTGCTTGATTTCATGGGGATCAAAGAAACAAAATTCTGTCGCTTTATCTACAGCAGAATCTGAATACATAGCTGCTGCAGCTTGCTGCTCTCAGCTGTTGTGGATAAGGAACCAGTTGAAAGATTTTGGTATTTTCTATGAAAATGTACCTATTTTATGTGATAATACAAGTGCTATTAACATTTCTAAGAATCCTGTGCAGCATTCCAGGACAAAGCATATTGAGATAAGACATCATTTCCTAAGAGATAATGTTGAGAAAGGTCTTGTAGAGCTGAGTTTTTGCAACAGTGAAGAACAAATTGCAGATATCTTCACTAAGCCATTGGGTAAAGAGTCTTTCTGTAAGTTTAGAGTCATGTTAGGTCTGACTAGGTCAAACTAAGAGACCTCTCTCAGCTGTTTTCCCCAATGATTGGCTAATTAAGTATTCTTTAAATGTGTGCGTGCATCATACCTTTGCAATCTGTCTATTATCTCAATGTTAATTGCTTATCTCTATGTGAGCAATATTGTAGCTAATCACTTTCAGGATTGAAGGTCATATTGAACAGATAAGCAACTGTTTCAGTAACCCTACCAGTAGAGGAAACAGCAGCAAATACGAACGGATTAATTTTGAAATTAATTTCAAATTAAACCGTGAGAAAATATTTTTTTTCTTATTTGAATTTAAAATCTTTCAAATATGGCAGTTATTTTCCTCTGACGGCAATTTGATCTGACAGTTGCAATTAAGGCCAGTTGTTCATTTATGGAAGTTATTTCCAAATCAAAATAACTTCCAAATATCTTCTGATTCTCTGATTTTATTTCTGTTTGTCTCTATAATTTCTCTTGCTATATATTTGCTTCCCTTTCCTTGCTCCGTGATTATTCATCATTCATAAAAAATTCTCAACTTCTCTCTCTACACAAGATCAATTTTTCGAAGCTTAGACTAGCAACAATGGTGAGAAAGGCTGGAACTAGAAGGAAAGGAGGAAGGAAAGGAGGTTCCAAAGGAAGTTTGGCTAGTTCCCCCTCTTCAAAATCTCAAGAAACAATCAAGGATGTTCTTATGAACGTCTCTGAGCAGACACCTTCACAAGCAACACCAGATATCAACCCCTCTGAAACTGAACCCATCAAGGCCGTTCCCTTGAGACAAACTCCTTCAAAAGAGAATGTCTTGAAGGAAAAACCTGTTTCACCATCAAAGACTAAAACTTTAACCCCATCTCCACAAAAATCCAAATCTAAAAGGGCCCCAAAAGAAAAATCCATCGAAACCCTCACTCAAATAACTCAAACCGTTTCTTCAAACCCCAAATCACCATCTGAGGGGGAACCTGATAAAAAGATAGCCAAGAATCTTGAAAAACAGTTAGAGGAAGTGGCTGATGAAGGATTGGATGAGGAGAAGGAGGACAAGAAGATGGAGGAGGATCTAGATGTAATGGTGACCAAGGTGGTTGCTGGTACCACTACTGGTTCTGTAAGGAAAAGGCAGACTAGGGCTGCTTCAAAGGTCATTAAGGGCTCCGATGAGAAGGAGACTACACCATCTGAGCCTAAGAGAGGAGAGAAAAGGAAAGCAACATCATCTGTTTCCCGTATCTCCAAGGCTGCTAAAGGTAAACAACCTGTTACCCCCAGTACTGGTGCAACTTCTTTAAGTTCTAGGACTGTGTTATCTGGTTGTGGTGTTGAGAATGAATATTTTGATATTCCTGCTTTGAGTCAAGTTAAGGAACTTCTTGAGTTCCAAGGATGGATGTCTCTGTTTAATGATTTGAATGATGCTTTTGTTGGTCCTGTTCGTAAGTTCTTTGTTAATCTGAAGCAAAACATTGATATGTCTGTGGTATCAACTGTTTCTGGTAGTGTTGTACATGTTTCTGAGTCTGTTTTATCTGAGTTCCTGGGTATACCTAGAGATGGTTTTGGTAGATATAGCAGTGATGGGTGGCCCCTAATGGGAGGAGTAACACCTGAGGTGGTTACTCAGTTTTTGTTTGGAAAGAAGGAAGAAGCTGGTTCCCCAAGTGTCTTTAGGGAGGCAATTATGTTGGTTCTGCACTCCATGTGTTTGAAGGTCTTTCTGCCCAAGGGTCAAGGCAGAGGTACTGTTAGGATCATGGACATGGTCTTGATCTATCTGATCATGAAAAAGGTTAAGGTTAATCTGCCAGCTCTAATGATGGAGCACATGCTGTACTGCCATGCTTCATCTCACAACTCCCTGCCCTATGGTTCCTTTATCTGCAAAATCATCAAGGAGCAGAATCCCAAATTTTCTTTTTCTGGTGAGGTGGTGAGTCTTCAGTTGTTCTCCAAGAAAATACTCACTCAGAAGAAGATTGACTACTCTGGAAAGAGGCTGACTTTTGTAGGTCAAGAAAGTAGCCCAAGGGATGCAAGGAACCAGGACGAAATCACTCCTGCGGATGTGGCAATGCTTCTTGCCAAGTTGGAAAAGCAGGATGAGAGGATAACAAAGTTGGCTGCCAGTCTAGTGCAGGCTGAAGAAGAAAGGAAGCTTGATAAGCTTATGAACAACAGGAAATTCCTCACTATTTGCAGGGTGATTGATCACCTGTTGCCCCCAGAGTCTGGGATGCAGTTTGACCCTGCACACTGTAGGATCATTGAGACGGATGATGAGGAATCCTCCAGTGAGAAGGGTCCTGATGCTGAAGAAGGAGAAGGCTCGGAGGAAGAAGAAAATGAATCTGATGAGGAAGAAGAAGAAGAGAAAGAGGAAACAGAAGAAAAGGAGAAGAAGGAGGAAGAAAAGACAGATGAGGAAGGGTCTGACTTCGAGGAGGAGATCAACCCAGAGGGTGAAGAAGAGGATGAAGATGATGATGAATGATCACTTCAGTCTCCCCCTCCCCTTCCATTAACTGCCATAATATTTGCTGTTCCCCCACACTGCTAGACTGTTTTTAATGCAGTGTGGTTTCTATTATGTTTCTAACCTTCTGGTGTATAATCCTGAACAGTTTTAAGCTTTTTCAGTTTTATGTGATTAAATAACCTGTTTGTGCTAACCTGCAGCATTGAGATTGATCAGTGGTTGAAACTACTGATTTTTGGCTTACTTGCGATATTTTGGTGTGCAATTCTATTTTTTGAATGCTTTTTAATGATGCCAAAAGGGGGAAAAGCAGGTTGAAGTTTCTGAAAAGGCCTTGTTAGACAATTAGATTGAGTCTTTTATTTCCTTGAGTCAGATAATCACAAAAACAAGTTAAAATAGAGGGAACAGTTAGATTAACTAACTGTTTCAGTGTCTTTTTACAAAAATCCAAAAACAAGTTGTTTCTTTTAAATAAAGATGGCTATCCTGGTCAGTCATCAGTGTCATAAGTCTTTTACACAAGATATCCCTTGTGTAGAAAGTCTAGTAGAAAGTCTTGTCTTCTTAAGTGTAGATTAGAACTTTCTTTACTTTGCTGTTTCTCACTAACGTGCAGGTGCAGGAAACTTCAAAGTGTTTGTCATCATCAAAAAGGGGGAATTTGTTGAGTCACTTAAGGTTTTGAGTGATGACAAACAGCTGACTAGCTGGTTCTTGTTGGTTTTATATTATATCAACTGACATTTTGAACAGGAACAGCTATCCCAAGTACTTGAGGCAATATGAAGTCCTTTTGAATCAAAGCATTCAAGAAATCTGTATCAGAATGTTCTATCAAGGAAGGCCGCCAAGACTTGAAGATTATGAAGTCTCTTAGATTAGGATAGTTGATCTTTGTAGTCTTTATAATGTTAAGTGTGCATGGATGTTTGTACGTGAGCTATTTGTATCCCTTACTTAGAGTATTTAGTGTTGGAGAGATCAGGAAAAGTTGACCTGATCCCTAGGACATTAACAGGTCAGGAAACAGCTGCTTTGTAGCTTGTTTCATGAACCTGGACATTAGTTCAGTAAATATTTTCTGGAATATATATTTCCTATCCTTAGAGAATATTTACTAAACTAATTGATTCAGTTTATGCAAAGTTGGAGATGAATTATTTCGCATATAACTTAGAATATATTATTCTACCCATTTATGGAAAGTAGAATAATATCTTAGAATATCTCTTATTTACAAAATAAAAGATATTCTATTTACCTAAGTTATGATCTGAAAAGATCACGAAAGATTTTATCTCCCAACCTTATAAAAGCATAAACTCGATCAGAATTTCGAGTGAGCTTTTCTGAAAAAAATTCTCTATCTTTGGAAGCTCGAAATACACTCTAAGGGAAATAATTAGTTCATCTCTTACAAACTATTTATGCACACAGTAAGAATTGTTTTGTAATTATCTCTTGTAAGCTTTGAGTGGAAGCATTTAGAGGGAAACAAAGGGTTTGTATTGAATCACTAAGAGGTTAGTGATTGGGTAGCATTTACGAGTGTGAGTGCAAGTGCTTGTGAGTTCAAGTGCGAAGTGACACCTAGAGTTAGGTGTGGGGATCACGAGTGTGATCATTTGTAATTGCTTTTGTTTTTCAGAGTTGATTAATAAAAGTAATTAGGGTAGTGGAGGACGTAGGCTCAGAGTTGAGCTGAACCTCGTTAAATCTTTGTGTTGATTATTTATTGTATTTTCTGTTTCCGCTGCAGGACCAGTTCATCACCTGGTCCCCCTACATAAATAGAAGAAAATCCAATAATTCCTAACACTGCCCTGTACTCAATTCAACCCCCCCTTCTTGAGTACCAGCTGCACTTTCAAAAGCTTTACGCAAATTTTTCACTCGCATAAAAGAATACAAAATGCGATTGAATCCACAAAAATGCGCCTTTGGAGTAACTTCCGACAAGTTACTCGGATACGTAGTAAGCACATGTGGTATTGAAATCGATCCCTCTAAAATAAAGGCAATCGTTGATATGCCTGCCCCTCAAACAGAAAAAGAAATAGGGGGTTCCTTGGGAAACAACAATACATTAGTCGGTTTATCAACAAATTGACTATGACTTGTGAGCCATTATTTAAAAAATTGAAAAAGGAAGAAAAACATGAATGAGATGATCAATGCCAAATGGCCTTTGAGAAAATCAAAGATTATCTCAAAAGTCCACCAATTTTAGCACAAGTAGTATCCAAACTACCTTATAGGCTATACATCACAGTTACAGACACGGCCACAGGCTCCATGTTAGCACAAGAGGTAGAAAAAGTCGAGCGTGCAATATATAACATGAGTAAAAAATTCATTCAATATGAAACAAAATATAAAACCATGGAAAAAACAAGTTTAGCATTAGTGTGGGAAACTAAAAAACTAAGACATTATATGCTACCACACACTACTCATGTGATTTCTCAACAAAATCCGATAAAGTATTTGTTTGCATAACCACCTATACAAGGAAGAATATCCAAGTGGTTGGTAATGTTGGCCGAATTTGAGCTAAAATATATTCCTGAAAAATCAATAAAAGGGAAAGTAATTTATGATTTTCTTGCCCAACATCCAATTCAAACAAGTCATGCAAAAACTACTCATTTTCCGAATGAAAAGATTCTCATGACACAAGATGATAAATGGGTAATGTACTTCGATGGTGCGTCTAATAAAAAAGGATGCGGCGTAGGAGTGTTACTCATAAGTCCAGAGGGAGCACATACTCCAATCTCTGTCAAACTAGACTTTGAGGTTACTAATAATGCCGCAGAATGTGAAGCGTGCATTATTGGATTAGAAGCAACAACTAGCATGGTGTGCAAAAATTAGAGGTATTTGGAGATTTTAGTTTGATTATAAATCATATACTGAAAAAATGGAATAAAAGAACTCCACAATGATATTATACCAAGCACACCTAGAGCAACTCATCAAGCATTTTGAACATATTGATATCTCCCAAGGGATGATAATCAATTTGCCGATGCGCTAGCAAAATTAGCCTCAATGATCAACATTCCAGATCACTTAAATATGATGCCATTATGTGTTGATAGAAATGAAGAACCATCATATTGCAACGCAGTAGAGGATATAAATGACATTGAAGGAGACAATCCTTGGTATGATCATATCCTCCAATATATTACCCATGGCACATATCCTGAAAATACTTCATCGATAGACCAACAAGCCTTGAGAACACTTGCGGCCCAGTACAGTCTATTAAATGGTCAATTATGCAAAAAATGGTCTAATGGTCAAGTTTATTGCGTATAGACTGTAAGGAGGGGGTTCCCATCGTAAGGGGTCCTCTCCTTAAATTCCCATGACCACTTAAAAGCCTTGGAATTTACACTTTTTATGGTGTATTAGGATTTTAATTCCTGACTGTTAGGGAGACCTTGAATTAGAAATGATACTCTCATCACGCTTTTTTGTAAGAAACAAGTAGTAGTCGCCAATGAGTTTTAGGAAAACTCATAAACCTCGTTCATGCCTTTCTTCCATGTGGAGTTCATGGAATAATTAACACGAATCATAAGTTTACCCATGCCCAAATTGGTCTACATAAACCAGAAATGAGTTCGGGAGCGATGGTACTAAGATAACGTTCCCTTTAGAGGGGAATCGCTATCTTAGCCCTAGTGCGGCCTCTACTAGCTCTTCCTTTTTAAAAATTTTAATTCCAAACATATATGCAATGTGATACCTAAAGACTAAGTTAATTTATTTTATTTACAAGCATTAATCATGTACGAATTACATTGCAAAAGTCGTTATTCTTTGTTTAATCAATATTCGTGAAAAGAACAAAATAAACAATATTCTCCTTGTCTTAAGTGATAAAACAACAATTAATTATCAAATTCTATTCTTGATTAACAAAAGAATACTATGTGAATTAATTAATTAAAAGTTTGTTTAAAGTGATCAAACAACACTATTTATTCAATTAAAGTTATTTAAACAATAAAGGAAAAGTAATTTATCTAAGTGCTCAGGAAACTAACCATTCTTGTTTTATGTTAAATGTCCGTTTAATGTGTTTGTGGAATTTATTTCTTCTTCGTACCTCAAGGGCTTCAATGGATGGATTAGAGTTGAAGAGTAGTTAGGAAGAAAGAGGGAACAGTAGTATGATAGTAAGAGAAGTAGAGAGATTAGGGTTTTGAGAATAATAGGATTTTAATTCTTAATTTTTTGGTCCCCGTAATGTTAAACGAAGACCCCTATTTATAGGCGTAGGGATCTAGGTTAAGGGTTTTAGAGCCGCGTCGTCAGGTGGTACGCGCAACTCTCTAAGTCGCGCTGGGTGTCGGCCGCATCTCACTGATTGAGTTGCGCTGGTTTGCGGTTTGCGTTGTACGAAAATGCGTTTTTAGAACTTCCATAACTTTTGATTGCGAAGTCGGATTAAGGCATTTCAGCGTGTGTAATATCATTGGAAAGATCTAAATGTCTACTTTTCAATGCTGTTAAAATTAGGTTAAAGTATGTTATGGGTTAAAATTTATAGCCGTTGGAGTGCAAGGGTGTTGGTTTTAGGGCCCGGTTTAGTGTTTTGATCATAACTTCTTCGTTTTGGCTCGGAATTGGGATTATAATATACCGTTGGAAAGCACTTTGAAAGGGATATCCATCTATATAGGCCTGTAATGGGAATTTTATGGTTGGTGCATCTGTTTGGCTCGGTTTTTCAACAATGTAGGTTCCATTGGATCCAATCATTACATTTGACGCATTTTGGTCCGTTATTAATCAAGTTTAAACATGTATGAACATGTTTTAGGCCTAATTAGTAATTAAACAAGGCTTTAAGATAACTTGGTCTCAAATATGGGTTTCAACTTACTTCATAATTCTTTTCATAGTCCATAACCATTTTAAGTTTTATCTATCATGAAGAACGGATTTTTGTAACATCATCGCACTTCATTTCGGGACAAGATGACAAAAGTAGGCACAACATCGTCTCTTCGCTTCTTTATACAGAGGGTGGTCGAACACCCTAATTGTCCTGTAAGTTAGTTAGTGCACTAACTACCGTATTTGCTTCCATTCAAGAAGTGCCTGTTCCTTATGGTTCGGTGCGCCTGTCGACTCGTGAGCTAATGCCTATAGTAATTCTCTAACTTTTTGTTCTGAGAGGTAGATCTCGCAAAGCTTGGGCTGAAGTGAAATTTTACGCAACACCTACGACGTACAATTTTGCGCCGTACGATACGCCATTTGCATTTTTACGCTACATGAAAACGCCTTCCTTTTTGCTTTGGACGTGAAAAAAGAAGAAAACCCGGAAATTTGTAACGTTAGTACAGTAAAATGACAAACCTGTCTATGGGTGCTTTTACGTAAAGCATCACCACGGAACGTCTTAAGGCACTCTTACGAAAAACGTTCAAAATGCATGCTTAGGAAAGGCACAAAGCACGGTGTGCATGCAATATGGTGCAAAAAACTAACAAAGAAGGAAATGAACTACATAATGCAAAGCGAGTTAAAATATTTTGATAATTTGCGCGCCATTACGTCAATGACAAGCAAAAACCGTTGAAAAATGATCAAATGGATCAAAATCCGGATACTGGCCATTTTAGTAAACTGTATCCGCGCGTAACTCAGTAGCTCGCGCTTGCTAAGTACACGCATCTTTCTGAGTTGCGCTGGTCTGTCACGCGCAACTAATTCAGTTGCGTGCGACATTTAAGTCAACAAAAAGAGAATCGCTAAGCATGATTTTTTTCATTTCGCTTTCTCTCTTCTTCCTTCACGATTTTTGCTTCTTTATCTCTCTAGAGAGCTCGAATTTTCTTGTTATTCAAAGCAAAAGGAAGTAGATCTCGTCACTTATTCATATTTGCCATAATTTGTTCATTCTTGGCTGAATTTGGGCTATTTTCGAACTGTTAAATCCCAAATTTTGAATTTGGGGGGTTTTTAATTCGACTTGTTTTCATGAATCTGTTTGTTTGTCGTTGTGACATGTTTAAGCAATATATTGCATAAAATTTCATATTAAGTGACAAATCATTGATCTGGTATGAGCATGTCAAGCATATATATATGTTGTTTTTTTTTTTTGTTCTAATTTTGACATTGTGCTTGATCTTTATTTCCCTCTTTTTTGCTCACATAGACTATACATGTTAATTTTAATGTAAATTGAAGTTTTTAGAACAACAATTATGCTTTAAAATTATAAATGATATTTTGAACATTTATAATAGCATGAATTTGTTCTTGCAACTCATTTTTTTTTTCATGCGTAAGTTGCAAAATTGGCTTTATCAAGGATAAAAATAACCGATGGTTATTATTATTCACTTATAAAACCGTGATTTCAAGATTTGCACAAAACTAGTTAGTTTAGGAAATTCTTGAAGAGATCATCGAACTAGTGTAGCTTGGTTATATTTCGGATTCGTAAGCCCCCATTTTACTTTTTTGAATGTTGTAGCCCCCAGTGTTGGGTGACATCGAGGATTTTCTTGTTGTCAATAATTAGACCCTTTCATGTTGCTTAAAATGGGTCTATAAACCCCGTGTTTTGTCTTATTATGATAACTACTAGGATCTTGGAAACGATTAAACTAATGTGTTTAAACCATTTTTTTACCATTCATAGTTTTAACAAATAAATTTTCCAAGTCTAGTAATATTGGTCATTCATTAGAACAAGGGGAAAAATGAAATGTTGTTTAAATTTTTCGTCTATTCTTGCTACTTTTGAATTCTTTCTTTTGAGTTCAAATTTGGTCACTGTTTTGAAGCTCAAGAAAGTAGATGTTATCCTCCCTGCAAAATTCCAATGTGTGCAACAATGGAGAATAATTTTAAATGAAGACTCCTTAATTTAGCATTTAGGAGTCTTTTGTTTACATTCTAACTCATGAAATTTTTTGTCTTATGTAAATAAAGTGTCTTGATACAATTTTCATGATGAATGATTGAGTACTAAACTTTCATATGAGCAGGTATGTATCATGATTTTGTTTCTTTGCTCTATACTAGTCATACTCTCTAACCTTGAGAGTAAATTGAAGTATCGAAACAACAATTATGCACTAAGATTAGTTATTTGAATTAAAAATGGCTCAAATATGTAACCTATTGTAATGGCCAAGTTTAGTTGCAAACATAGTTTTCAAAGGAACAAAAAGATCATTAAATCATTGTGATGCATTTGAAAATTGTAAGGCTCGAGATCTGCGTAAACCATTTGTAGCTTAGGCAATTCTCGAAAGTATATCGAATGGCATGAGTATCTTTTTTTTTTTTTTTTTTTTTTTTTTTTTTGTGGATATTGGAGCCCCCATGTGTTGGGTTATGCGCATTCTTGCTATTTCACAAGTCTTGGAGCCCCCAATTTGGGGTAGTTCTAATGACTTTCTATTGTTTAGGCCATTCATATGATACTGAGTTGGACCTATGTATATATCCTATTTTTGTTTTGAGATATTTAGGACAATGACATGGGTTTCGCATTTTAGTTAAAGTCATGTTCAAGAAAGCAAGTTATTTCTTTGCTTGTTTATAAACCAAAACAATTGTGTTTAAGGTTTAATAATCTTACCTAATTTCTAAACGATTATAAAGGTCATTACGGTGATTTTATTCTCAAAGTTGATTTAGAACATCAAACATTTTCTTTGTTCTTATCAATCTTTGATTTTTGTCTTGTAGGTGTTTTTTTTACCATCCCTTAGCCAATATTCGCAGGGGAACTAAGCGAGAAAAAGTTCGAGTCAAGAAGAAGTTGAATCTTAATTCATTCCTTTTGGAAATATTTATGTATATACATGTATCATCCAAACGGTTATTGAGAATCTGAAAATTTATTTATTTGAGAAAACAAAAATTCAGAAAGGAAATTTTCAATACTGTTTTAATTAGAAACATGTTGTTTCGAACTAGAATTCAAAATTTGAAAAGGTATCCAATAATTATATTATTTTTAAAACTGGACCCAGAATGGAAAGTAAAGTCTAGCTCGTAATTGAGTGTGACTTTTTTGTCAAAGATTGATGAAGGTAAGTTGTAATTTCCAACTTATTTTAACAAAGATATGAAAATGTGAGCAAACTTTCGTATATCTAATTTTGTTTATGTTTTTTTGCTTGTCATCATTGTCATATGTTTTTTTTAATTAAAAGTGAAGTTCTTTCAATTAAATAAGCACCGTAGTTTGAAAATGAATGTTTATCAAACATAGGTTTGGTGAAGTGTTAGAATAATTTATAAAATCATTCGAATCAGTTTCTAATATATGGTCTTATTTTAAAATGAAACTTAGGGTGAGACCTATATTTTTAATTTGAAGCCCCCAAGAGTAGACTTTAGGTGGCTTTTGGAATTCATGTATACATATGCTAGGGGATGTTTCTCATGTTTACTTAAGGAGGCCCCAAGATTTGTATTTTTGATTTGCGGAATATTGCATATGTTTATCATAAAATGTTTGATCAAGTAACATAATTAATTATCTTGGTCAAATAATAGGAAGTGGTATTCTTCCCTTTGTCATTTAAAGTTATTAAGATGGTTCGTAAAAAGCTTTGCATGACATTGATTTTGCAGCATTAATAGCTTGTTCAAATCTTTAAATAGAGAGAAGTGGGGATGTCCTGGCTTTTTAAAACCCCCAATTTGAGGCAAAGAGCGAAAAAATTATATTATTTTCAAGTATTTTAGTTGCCAAATGGGAGGGATCATCCTGAATTACCCTCTAAAAAAGAAATGAACAAAAAAGACGGATTTGTATAACAAGGAAGGGGAATCCAACTTTCCCATAGAAGAACAAAGAAAAAAAATTAGACATGTTTTCAAAAAGCAAGGATTATTGACTTAATATTTGAATCATTGTGATGACTTGGCAGTGAGGTATACGTGTGATATCGATAACGATCATTTTTTTCGTATAGCAATCATGTTCAAGCAATATTCCTCGCTTAGAGAAGATGGAGATATCCCACGTAGGGAGATATTTAAGTTGCTCATGACAAGTGAAAAGACCAATTCTCAAGAGTTGTAAAAGACATCTAAAGTTGACGTCGAGGTTGTCAATATATCAAATCAATTTATTGTATTAACTCTTTTTCTTTTAGGCAATGTATATAGAACCTGAATTACCTTGGTAATAAATAGCTCTATTATTAAAAGAAAATAAGACGATTGTGTTTTTGTTTTTTAAACTGATAGTCATCTCATTTTTCTTTGGCAAAGGATATGGAAAACATCGAATTTAGTTTGATTCGATTGCTTTACTAACATGATGTAATAAAGCAAATGGCTATCAAATCATCCTAATCATTTGATTTTTTTTATATGATCTTGTAATCATAGCTCAACACTTCATGCATGTTATATATGGGTATGACTACTTAATAGTAGGTCCATATGTGCAAAGGCCTAAGATTGGCCATATTTTCATGGAATCATGGTTTTGGTATATGGTTATGGTCTACCTCAAGGAGGGCCTTTCCAAGATCGTAACGTGGCTAGGCTTGGGGTGATGAACAATGGACAGACTCAAGTATACTCCCAAAATACTTTACATTTGGTGCTTATCAAATTAGAACCTTTTTGCTTTGTGTGACAACTTCTACATTAGGTGCCTTTTCCTTGTCATCTATCCTTTCTTTTTTTTTTTTTTTTTTTTTACAAATTTTGTTTTGGGTTTAGAATGATTTTTTATTTGTTCTTTTAGATTTGATCTATCCTTTTGGGTTTAGACTAACTTTGTGTCCCCCTCTTATCTTTCGTTCCCCCAATTCCCTATTTGTATCTTTGCACCATTCCCATCCCAAGGTATGGAATAATGTAGGTTGAATAACTAAGGCTCAATTGACGAGGCTCAAAAGGGCTGCTAAAAAGATGGATTTTCTCTAAGGTTAAGAACATGGGATTATATTTATGGTGAAATCATCATATCCTTTCTTTGTGGGCCTAAGATGGGCCTCTTTTCATTCAATACATCTTGTATGCCAAAGCTCATCAAGATTCTTAAAGCGTTGAGCAAGTATGCCTTTTGATATTACCTGTTGCATGTATACGTTTTATTTAATTAAAGTCAATAACAATAAAGAGATTGAAAAGAGAACAAGATAGACGTACTCGAAAATATATTTTTTAGTCATTAATTAACGAGAGTACAAATTAAGTAGATTCGACAACATGAATCTCTTAGTTTACCATAAAAAACAAAGGAAAGAAACAAAACAAGACCTAGGGTGCTACATCTTGAATCGTTGACAACTTCTTGAGATTGCATCTTCGAGATTTGTCCGTTTCTGACGTAGGTGAAATCCTCTCTAAAAATCAAGTCCATCTATATGATTCATGGTTTCATTTATCAAGTCCCTCTCAATTAATGTTCCCACAGTATAGACTTTTTGAAATGTGTCTAAACTAAGGTATTGTAAATGGCACTTGTATGGTGGAGACATATTGTCTATGAACTTTGGGACAAGTTCATGATCCGGAGGTCTTTGTGGAATAAGAACAACCTTTGATCGCTACCTGGAAAAGAAGTCAATAAAGCCTTCTTCTTCCCCTTGCTTAAGCAATTCGAGATCGTGCAAGGTAGTTGTGAGCTCGATGTTATTTCCATATTGGGTTAAAAACGCTTTTACAACGTCACTCAGCTCCAAGTGGAAGTTTGTTTTGCATCGAGGTTATAAAAACATGTTCTAGCAGTTGGCTCCAATGAAAGAGGAAAAGTACATGCATATAGGATTGGCTCAACCCCTTTCAATGCCATAATTCCAATAAAGCTCATTAAGTGAGTTCTAGGATTTTCTGTAACCTTAAAGGTTGGAAAATCCGTAGTCAAGAACTTTTCTAGGAGAGTCTTGCCACTAGGTTGTGGTGCAAGCTCATAATTGAAGTACTAATTCCCTAAGTTAGCTCGAAGGACAAGTTTCTCCAAGTCCTCTACTCTTTCGGCTCTTGCTTTTTCTTGCCGAATGTTTTCTTTTTCTTTTTTTGCTTTAATTTTAGCCTGTTCTGCTTTTTTATGAGCCTTCATTTGGGCTTCTTCTTCTCGTAGGGCCTTTAGGTTTTGGAGTTCCTCTCTTAGTTTCTCTAATGCTGCTTTATCACCCATGATTGGACTAGTATGCGAATGTGGAAGATGATCTAGTAATGTGTAACACGAGAAATTGAGCGCGTTCACTTAAATCTTTTCTACCAAGCATTCAAACAAAGAACCAAAGTAAAAATGATTGTTTTATTTCTTTTTTTTTTTTAATCCTTGTAATACGAATTCACTTTAATTAAGTTTGTTGATGAAGAATGTCAAAAAATTTACGAACAATCATTAATGGAATGTCATGATTTATTGACTTCAACAAGGTAATCATCTAAGGATTTTACTTTAAATGAATTGTTTTCGAAAACGGTAGAAGAGAAAGTCAAGAAAGTTGGATTGAAAATGCTCATCAAATTTTAGGAATATTAATCAACCCGAACATACTCCTTAAAATGATCAAATATACTATAGTATTTGTTTATCATTTAGATTACAATAGAGATCAATATCATTTTTTAAAATTATGATTCTCATATTGCTTATCTTTAAAGGATAATATAGTACTATTTGTTTAAAAAGAATGATGGCCTCCGAATGTAAAATCCAAGAAATAATTAAATCATTTTCTCGGTTTTATCATTAATTATATATTTTTTTTGTATCATACTCTCTCTTTTTTTTTATATTTTTTATTATTTTTTTAAGAACAACATTTCTTTTTTTTTCGTTCTATTTCTCTCTTTGTCTTTTTTTTGTGAGGCAATCCTCCCAAGTTAAGTTCTCGGGATTTCTTAAATCAAGGTTGACCAATTACAACTAAAAAAATGATGAACACGAAAATAGGCACGTTTAAGAAAAAACATATTGATGACGTCCTATTAAGAGATGCGAACTTCTAATGATGAGCAGCATAAGAAGTAATGTCATTGGCTTGATTATAAAGTACGTAAATGAATCATCATAAAAATAATATTTTTTGATTTTTTATTTCGAAAACGCAAAAAGAACGATAAAAAAAACATGTTTTTCGAAAAAAGACGATCATAGTAAAATTTAGACAACGTTGTTGATTAGCCAAAGAGATATTTTTAACACCTACTTAACGATTAACCTTGAAGCGGTAGTATCGTTTTCTCCGTATGATATTGCTTGTAACGAGTCAAAGTCAACGTTGAAGCGGTAGTATCGTTTTCTCCGTATGATATTGCAAGACACAGTGTTGCGCGGAGGTGCCTCGCGCAACTTATGAACTTGCGCTAGGAGGGCGCGCACAACTTTCACAGTTGCGCGTGCCACCAGGTAGGTTTGACAATTTTTTTTTTTTTTTTTTGCGAAAACGCAAAAAGAATGATAACAAATTTTATTTATTTATTTATATTTTATTTTATTTTATTATTATTTTTTCTTTGTCGAACCATAATTTTTGCGAATGTTTTGTTTTATTTTTTATTTTATTATATCTCTAGGTAACAATGTTGGAATTATTTAGATTAGACACGAAGCACATATTCATGAAGTCACATAAGCACATAAAAGGAACCGTTAAAGCATACAATGTCATTCGATGGTCAAGGTTTGGATGTCCAAAGGTACCATATCTTAAGGGACGATGCACGAATCAATCACTCAATGTGTTGACCCACGACATAGCCCTCCCAACATTTTGTTGGCAATATGGGTGGAATGACTGTTATTGATTTTAGGATAGAAGCCTAGTATTGGCAACCCCTAGTCAATGAGCCAATCCCCAATGGTTAAACTTTGCTATGATTATGCATGATGCAATGTTTCTTGTTTGATTTTTACTTTTGTGAAAAAGGAAGATATTATGCGTTCGAGTCTCGCACTCTAACTAGAGATTATCCAAGTTTGTTCTAGTTACAATCCATTGACAACCTAGTGTTGGAAACCTTGAACCATAACTACGAACTAATCTTGTAACCTCTAAGTCCCTAGTGGAGTTGCCGTTGTAAGGAAAAGGTTCCCATCGTTAGGGGTCCTCTCCTTAAATTCCAATGACCACTTAATAGCCTAGGACTTTACACTTGTTAGGGTGTATTAGGATTTGAATTCTTGACTATTTGGGAGACCTTGAATAAGAAATGATACTCTCATCACGCTTTTTGGTAAGAAACAAGTAGGAGTCGCCAATGAGTTTTAGGAAAACTCATAAACCTCGTTCATGCCTTTCTTCCATGTGAATTTCATGGAATAATTAGCACGAATCGTAAGTTTACCCATGCCCAAATTGGTCAACATAAACCAGAAATGAGTTTGGGAGCGATGGTACTAAGATAATGTTCCCTTTAGAGGGGAATCGCTATCTTAGCCCTAGTACGGCCTCTACTAGCTCTTCCTTTTTAACAATTTTATTTCCAAACAATATATGCAATGTGATACCTAAATACTAAGTTAATTGATTTTATTTACAAGCATTAATCATGTACGAATTACACTGCAAAAGTCGTTATTCTTTGTTTAATCAATATTCGTGAAAAGAACAAAATAAACAATATTTGCCTTGTCTTAAGTGATAAAACAACAATTAATTATCAAATTCTATTCTTGATTAACAAAAGAATACTATGTGAATTAATTAATTAAAATTTTGTTTAAAGTGATCAAACAACACTATTTATTCAATTAAAGTTATTTAAACAATAAAGGAAAAGTGATTTATCTAAGTTATCAGGAAACTAACCGTTCTTCTTTTATGTTAAATCTCCGTTTAATGTGTTTATGGACTTTATTTCTTCTTTGTACCTTCAAGGGCTTCAATGGATGGATTAGAGTTAAATAGTAGTTAGGAATACAGAGGGAAAAGTAGTATGATAGTAAGACAAGTAGAGAGATTAGGGTTTTGAGAATAATAGGGTTTTAATTCTGAATTTTTTGGTCCCCGTAATGATGAACGAAGACCCCTATTTAAAGGCGTAGGGATCTAGGTTAAGGGTTTTAGAGCTGCGTCGTCAGGTGGCGCGCACAAATCTTTGAGTCGCGCTGGGTGCCGTGCGCATCTCAATGAGTCGCGCGCGCCAGGCGTGCGCAACTGATTGAGTTGCGCTGGTTTGCGGTTTGCCTTATACGAAAACGTGTTTTGAAAACTTCCATAACTTTTGATTGCGGAGTCGGAGTAAGGCATGTGAGATATCATTGGAAATATCTGAATGTCTACTTTCTAATGCCGTTAGATTTAGGTTAAAATGTGTTATGGATTAAAATTTATAGCCGTTGGAATGCAAGGGTATCGGGTTTAGAGCCCGATTTGTTGTTTTGATCATAACTTCTTCGTTTGGCTCGGAATTGGGATTATAATATACCGTTGGAATTCTTTTTGAAAGGGCTATCCATCTTTATAGGCCTTGAATGGGAATTTTATGGTTTGTTCATCTGTTTGGCTCGGTTTTTCAACAATGTAGGTTCCATTGGATCCAATCATTGCATTTGACGCATTTTGGTCCGTTATTAATCAAGTTTAAACAGGTATGAACATGTTTTCGGCATAATTATTAATCCTACAAGGCTCTTAAATAACTTGGTCTCAAATATGGGTTTCAAGTTACTTCATAATTCTTTTCATAGTCCATAAACATTTTAACTTAGATCTAACATGAAGAACGGATTTTTGTAACATCATTGCACTTTCTTTCGGGACAAGTGGCCAAAAGTAGGTGTTTACATAGACCAACATGAAACAACACGCCTTATGGAGAATACTTGATGAGTGACATTTATGCCACTCTTTTATCCTTTTTCTCTAAGGATTCTCCCCTCGTTTGCACTTGTTTGGCCCTCTTTCTAAGCATTTTTACTTAGTTTTGCTTTCTCTTTTCTTTCTCCTTTATCCTCCCTTTTCTTAGTCTTCCCGCTTTGTTCTTACTGTGCTTTTCATGCTTATGCTTTGTAAGAACCATCGAGATTTTCAAGAGGAGGAAGCTAAGCTCAAAGGAGGCTAGAGGAAGCATGATTCAGAAGAGGTTCGGCCGAACCTCCTGATGGTGTGGCCGAACCTGCTCTGTGGTTCGGCCGAACTTCGAGGCAGGGGCAAGATGAAAATTGGCAGTTTTGCAGGAGTGGCCGAACCGCAAGAGTTCGACCAGACCAAGATCAGGGAGGTTCAACCGAACCTACCCATGGTTCGGCCGAACCTACCCTGTAGTCCGGCCGAACCTTCCCATTTGTTCGGTCGGACCTCTCCTTTTGTCAGCTAATTCTGTACGGACTATATAAGTCCGTTTTTTAGAACGTTTTAGGGGAATTAACTTAATTTTAATTTTCTACATTTTTTTAGCTTAATCTAGAGAGAGAAACTTCATTAGTAGAGAGAGAAAGTGTGGATTTCTATTGATAAACTTGGATATTGAAGAAGGAGCTTGATTGAATCTTTGTAAATCTTCATCTTCAATTAATGAGCAATCTCTTACTCTCTTTCTTTACTTTTGTATCTAGTTTTGTTTGCTTATTTTGATTTTCCTTCTTTGCTTATTGATCATGTTGATGCTTATTGATTTAATGATTGATATTGTCTTCAATATGATTTGTGAGTAGTCACCTAGCCAAGGGTGTGGGGATGGTGTAGTTGTTAATTTATTCATGCTTATGATGTTGGGGTTATGTTAATGGTGATTAAAGTCTTTGTATGCTTGATATTCTTTGGTCTTTCTTGCAAGTGCACATTGTTAGTTGATCAAAGATGAGTCTTTACTAACAAGTAACGGAAGTTGACTTAGTTGAGATTCATTACTATCGATAATTCTTTGTTTGCACCTTCTAATATATGGTTCTAATGCGGAAACATAGAGGCTATGTTAGGAGAAATTGATTAACCTCGGAAGGCGGTTAGATCGAGCTTTATTTCGATATTCTTGCATGCTTAGTTTACCATTGCTTTGCTTCTGTGTTATTGCATGATCAAGTGACGTCTACATCTACCCACTTCCCTTGGTGTTTAGTTATATTGATCTTTAATCATTCTTAATCCTTAGTTTAATCTCTTAGTTATTCATACTTCTTGTCTCGAGATAGCTTAAAGTTTTAAGTAGTGAATGCGGTGTTTATGCATGTCTCCTTGTGGTTCGACCCCTCTATTTACCCTATACACGTATTAGGTTGGTAGAGCGTTATAAATTAATTTGACTTAGGTGTAGTCGCTCGACGACACGATTATTGCCTTGTCAAATTGGCGTCGTTGCCGGGGAGACGGTTTCCATTGCTATTTCATTGCTTGTTTAAGACTATCTCACCTTTATTTGTTAGTGTTTGCTACTTTTGTTACTTGTCAGTGCTTACGTTCTTCTTAGCTTTGTTGTATGAACAGAGGACGAACCCGCTCAAGATCTTTAATTCCCATCGATCTAGAGCTAGAGAGGTCTTTGTCCCTACTTCGAAGAGAAGCAAGAGCAAGGAGTAGAAATTCCCGCACTCCAAGGAGAGGAGTAAGAGAATTAGAAGATACTCCACCCTCTTCGCCCTCAAGTGAAGAATTAGATAGCCCTAAATCATCTTCGAATTCAGAAATCAACCCTTTCTCAACCTATAAGTTTGGAAGTAAAGAAGGTTCTAAAATGGGAGAGAATACGCCTTTGAGTCGTCTTGGGGCCCCCGAAGCTTTTAGAGCGCAAAGTGGGATCCTAACTCCTACTACTCAAGCCAACAATTTCGAGATCAAGCGTAATTTGATTGCCTTGATTGAGAGGAAACAATTCTCGGGTGGAAAGTTTGAGAGTCCTCATGAGCACCTAAAAGAGTTTGAGAAATATTGTGACACAATAAAGGCCAATTGAGTGACTCAAGAATATATTCGCCTCAAAATGTTTTCATTTTCGCTAATTGGGAGAGGTCTAGAATGGCTAGAGAAGGAGGTGCCCCCTAATTCTCTCACGACATGGGACCAAGTGACTACGGCTTTCTCGAGGAGGTTTTATAACCATAGGAAGACCGCCGAGGCTCGGTCTTTGATTCAAGGTTTTCGCCAAAAGAGTGGTGAGTCTCTAAGTGCGGCATGGGAACGATACAAAGAGCTTCAACGTCAATGCCCACACCATGGGATACCCAAGTATCAACTCATTCACACTTTCTATGGAGGTCTCACACCTCAAGGAAGAACGAGCCTAGACGCCGCGGCCGGTGGTCCAATTATGAACAAAGGAGAGCATGAAGTGGAGTGTATTATAGAGGAAGCCGCAAAGCACTATGATGATTAGTACGAAGGAGAAAGGGATGCTACTTCTAGCAAGGGCGTTTATGCATTGGAGCAAGCCAACGCAATCAACAACCTTTCTACCCAAATCTCCAAAATGACCAAGCAAATGGATGAATTGATGAAAGAAAGGTCCAACCCTCAAGGTAATATCTCCCCTTCAACCAAGGGAGGCAATGGTATGGATACTTCCTCCCCCTCTTCTACAATACAATGCCCTAAGGGTGCATGTTTTGTTCTAATTGTGAAACCTATGATCATGATACCTCTCATTGTGTCTATGCTTGTGAAGTTCAACCCCCTTCCCATGAACATGATAATAATATGGAAAATGTTAATGCTATGAATTTTGCTCCTAGAATGGGAAATGTAGGAAACTTGAGGCCAAACTCCAATCAAATGGGGAACTGGAATCAAGGTGGAAACCGTGGTTGGAACCAAACTGGTGGTGGTTATGATAACCAATACCATGGTGGGGGAGGCCCTTCCAATTTCAATGGAAGAGGCCACTCTAACCAAAGAGGGTATAGTAATCAAAACCAACAACCTAATCCCTGATACCAAGACCATCAAAATCAAAATTTTGGTGACCAAGGTAACATGGGAAACAATCAACAAATCAATGTTCCTAACCAAGGCACCGGAGGCAATAGGGGCCAATTTGTTTCTAACTATGCCCAAACTAATAGGCCTCCGGGTTTCCATCAACCCCAACTTCCTCCACCTCAACAACCTCTTCAAATTGAAGCCCCTCCAATAGATCCCGTGATGGCTAAATTAGATGCTCTTTTAAAACTGCGTGAGGAGGATCAAAAGAAACATGAAGAGGCTCAAAAACGAACCAATGCTCATATGAAAATGCTTGAGACTCAAATTGCTCAACTTGCATCTAATTCATCCCTTTCTTCTTCTTCTCCTTCTTCTTCTCACATCCCAAGTCAAGGAGTCAACCCAAAACCTTTGTATGCCGTGACAACAAGGAGTGGGAAGGTAGTAGGGAGTGACCCTTTAATTGAGGAAGAACCCCAAGAAGAGGCGGAGTTAGAGAATGAGGGTGAAAAACCCAATGAGCCATTGAGTGTTGAAAAAGAAAAACATGTTGAGGTGCTCAAGGAAAAAGAAGCCACCCCTTGCCCCTAAATCGCCAACCTAGAGAGGAGAAGCTACCCTTTCCACAACGATTTGTGAGAGCTAAACTTGATGCCCAATTTGGGAAGTTTTTGGAAGTCATTAAGAATTTGAATATCTCCGTCCCTTTTGTTGATGCTATGAAGCAAATGCCCCACTATTCCAAATTTTTGAAAGATCTTTTGAGTGGGAGAAGGGAGTGGGAGACGGTGAGTTTAACCGCCAATTGTAGTGCAATTCTTTCTAACAAACTACCTACCAAATTGAAAGATCAGGGTAACTTTTCCATCCCTTGCTCTATCAATGGCATTGAATTTGATAAAGCCTTGTGTGACTTAGGAGCAAGTGTGAGTCTCATGCCTTATTCCGTCTACCAAAAGCTTAGTGTAGGAACCCTCTCTCCTACTAACATTACTCTCCAACTAGCGGACCGTTCCGTTAAGTTCCCCATGGGAAAAGTCGAGGACATTCCCCTTAGGGTAGGAAAGTTCACATTCCCCATAGATTTCTATGTGCTAGAAATGGATGAGGATGAGAGGATTCCTATAATTTTGGGTAGGCCATTTCTAGCCACTTCTAGAGCTATCATCGATGTGAAGGAGAGGAAGATATCCTTGAAAATTGACAATGATTCTATTGAGTTTGATTTGAACAATGTCATGCAACAACCCTCCTCAAGTGGTGAATGCTTTAGGGTAGATATTCTTGATACGGTTCTTGATGAATTTTCTCGCTCCCACTTGCATACCACTAATGATCCCCTTGAAAGTGTGTTGTTGAATGAATTAAAGATAGGTACTCACAAAGAAGACATACAATTCTATGAGGATTTGCTTGAGGAAAGCAAGGAGTGCAAGGGCGCGACCATGGAAGAAAAGGCTCCTTACATTCATGACCTCTTTCAAGTTGAAGAAAGAGAGGAGAGCCCCAATGGTAA
Organism: Chenopodium formosanum; assembly: GCA_024500155.1. Classification (NCBI taxonomy): domain Eukaryota; kingdom Viridiplantae; phylum Streptophyta; class Magnoliopsida; order Caryophyllales; family Amaranthaceae; genus Chenopodium; species Chenopodium formosanum. The sequence goes on from CM044865.1 coordinate 47,368,540, forward strand.
GGGAGCACCAAATGTAGACTTGAAACCTCTACCTTTGGGCTTGAGGTATGCATTTCTTGGTCCCAACGAGTCTTTCCCCGTGATTGTAAATTCTAACCTAACAGAGGAGCAAACCTCCCTCTAGATCAATGTTTTGAGAAATCTCAAAAAAGCTTTGGGTTATACTATTGATGATATCAAGGGTATAAGTCCATCTTTATGTATGCACACAATTGATCTAGAGGGAGATGCCAAACCCGTCAGGGGAAAGGCAAAGAAAGCTTAACCCTTCCATGCAAGAGGTTGTGCAGAAGGAAGTGGCTAAGCTTCTTGATGCGGGAATTATTTACCTAATTGCTCATAGTGATTGGGTATCTCCCGTGCAAGTTGTGCCTAAGAAAGGGGGCATGACGGTAGTGAAAAATAATCATGATCAACTAGTACCCACTAGACTTGTTACCGGTTGGCGCATGTGTAATGACTATCGCCAACTTAACACAAGTACATGCAAAGATCATTTTCCACTACCGTTCATTGATCAAATGTTGGAAAGGCTTACAAAGCATTCCTTCTATTGTTTCCTTGATGGTTACTCGGGATTTTTCCAAATCCCAATTGACCCTAAGGATCAAGAGAAGACAACTTTCACATTCTCCTACGGTACTTATGCGTATCGTAGGATGCCTTTCGGGCTTTGTAATGCCCCCGCAACATTCCAACGTTGCATGATGTCCATTTTTAGTGATATGATTGAGGATAAGATAGAAGTCTTCATGGATGACTTCTCTGTTGGAGGAGCCACCTATGAAGATTGTCTATCTAATTTATCTCGTTGCTTAGAAAGGTGTGAGAGGGCTAACCTCGTGTTGAATTGGGAAAAGTGCCACTTTATGGTCGAAAGTGGGATTGTTCTTGGGCACAAAATTTCCCATGCCGGCATTGAGGTTGATAGAGCCAAGGTTGAGGTAATCGAAAAACTTCCTCCCCCCACCAACGTGAGGGAAGTGAGGTCTTTTCTTGGCCATGCTGGGTTCTATCGGCGCTTTATTAAAGATTTTTCAATGATCGCTAAGCCTCTCACATCCCTGTTGCAACAAGATAAGGAGTTTGTGTTTGATGATGCTTGTCAAAAGTCATTTTATAGGTTGAAAGAAGCCCTTTGCACCGCTTCTATTGTCCAAGGTCCGGATTGGTCTCTTTCATTTGAGCTCATGTGCGATGCAAGCGACAAGGCCATTGGATCGGTTCTTGGACAACGAAAGAATGGGAAACTTCATGTCATACATTATTTGTCTAAAACTCTCAATGATGCCCAACAAAACTATACAACTACCGAGAAGGAGTTCCTAGCGGTTATCCATTCATTCGAGAAGTTTAGAACCTACCTCATTGGTTCTAAGATAATTGTGTATACCGACCACTCGGCTCTCAAATATTTGATAGGGAAGAAGGATGCTAAACCAAGGTTGTTGAGATGGGTTTTAGTCCTCCAAGACTTCGATTATGAGATGAGAGACAAGAAGGGAGCCGAGAATGTGGTAGCGGATCACCTCTCAAGGTTGGGCGGTGCAAGGTTTGAAGATGACGGCTTGCCAATAGAGGACGCTCTAAGAGATGATGTGCTTTATGTCCTTGAAGTGAAATCGGAGCCTTGGTATGCGGATATTGTGAATTACTTAGCTTGTAGTGCCATACCATCATATTTCACTTCACAACAACGTCGAAAACTCAAGCACGAGGCCAAGAGGTACGTTTGGGATGATCCCATTTTATTGAAAAGAGGGGTCGATGGTTTGTTGAGGAGATGCATCCCCAACGACGAGGTTCAAAGTGTTCTCCATATGTGCCACTCTTCTCCTTGTGGTGGGCATATGAGTGCTAAAAAGACCGCCTCAAAGGTCCTTCAATCTATGCTCTTTTGGCCTTCTCTATTCAAGGATGCGTGGATATTTGTCAAAACTTGTGATAGATGTCAACGGATGGGGAATATTTCTAGAAGGGATGAAATGCCGCAAAATCCCATCCTTGAGCTTGAAGTTTTTGATGTGTGGGCTATAGACTTCATGGGCCCTTTCATTTCTTCACATGGGAACAAGTATATTTTGGTCGCCGTTGACTATGTGTCTAAGTGGGCGGAGGCCGTGGCTTCTCCAACGAATGACTCTAAGGTGGTGGTCAACCTTTTCAAAAAGGTGATCTTCCCGAGATTTGGTGTTCCAAGAGCAATAATTAGTGATGGGGGATCGCATTTCAAGCACCACACCTTCGTTCGACTACTTGATAAATATGGGGTTTCTCACAAGCGAGGGCTTGCATACCACCCTTAAACGAGTGGCCAAGCGGAGGTTACCAATAGAGAGCTCAAGGTGATTTTGGAGAAGACGGTTGCTAGGACAAGGAAGGATTGGTCCTCCAAACTTATTGATTCACTATGGGCTTATAGGACCGCCTTTAAAACTCCAATAGGGACCACTCCCTACAAGCTTATCTATGGGAAAAATTGTCATTTGCCCGTGGAGATGGAGCATCGTACGCATTGGGAAATCAAGCAAATCAACTTTGATCTCCATAGTGCGGGTGAGCAAAGGCTTCTAGAGCTACATGAGTTAGAGGAGTTGACGATGAATGCCTACGATAGCGCAAGCATGTATAAGGCGCGGACTAAGGCTTGGCACGATGCGCAAATTGTCAAGAAGGAATTCGTCAAAGGCCAAAAAGTCCTCCTATTCAACTCCCGCTTGAAGCTTTTCCCGGGCAAACTTAGGTCAAGATGGAGTGGGCCGTACATTGTCACAGAAGTGTTTCCTTATGGAGCCTACGAAATTTCCCAAGACGGCCACTCCCCTTTCAAAGTCAACGGTCACCGTCTAAAGCCCTATCATAAAGGATTCCCAAGTGATGAACAAGTTTCTGTGACACTTCTTGATGTGCATCGTCAATTCGACCCTCCTTGATCAACTCAAAGAACGTCGAGCTAACGACGTTAACCAAATGCGCTTCCGGGAGGCAACCCGATTTTCTAACCCTTTTATACTTTTTCTATTTATGTTGCTTCTATTTTTCCATCTACGACTTTGGATTGTTTGGATTTTTGAGTTTTGATTGTGCTTGGGTTTTAGATATACTTTGCATCTAGCATGATTGTAATGTGTTTAGATGTGTGTTAAAGAACTATTTTTACTTGCGTGATTCTTTATGGAACTTTGGCCGAACCACTTCATGTTCGGCCACTGCAGCAATTTCAAGGATTTATGTCAACATTCTGCCAAAAACAAAAATATTGACTTCTGGCAGAAGGTTCGACCAAACCCATGGGAGATTCGACCAAACTTATACTGTAGTGCGGCCGAACTTCCCTGGTTCGGTCACTCCTTAATTTTTAGAAATTTCCAGCAACTTTCTGCCAGAATCTGAAAATTTGCAGTTCCATCATAGGTTCGACCGAACCCAAGTATGGTTCGACCGAACTTAATTCGTAGTGCCGCCGAACTTCCATGGGTTCGGTCACTCCTCTCTTTTTACGATTTTGCTGGAACTTTCTGCCCAGATTTTAAAATGTAGAGTTTTGGCAATGGTTCGACCGAACCAAAGGGGAGTTCGGCCGAACTTTTACTGTGGTTCGACCGAACATACCCTCGGTTCGGCCGAACCTATCTTCAGAGTCGAAAAAAAATGCTACCATGTTTTCTATTTTGCTGCATTTTCGTGAATATCACTTCCATATTCGTCACCTACCCCATTCTTCCCCTTCACACTCTAAACCTCCATTGCACCTCCCCTTACAACCTCAAATCTCCATCAAAATCACTCCAATCTTCATCCTTTCTCACTTATTTTCCATCCTTCACTCAACTTTTGCAATCTCTACAAAAAATTCCTACCAAACAAACCCATCTTTCCATTTTCCCCAATTTCAAGGGTTTAAGTGCTTCGGTGTTTTTGGGTTTTTACTTCCTTCCAATCAATTGTGGTATGTTTGTTCTAGCTTTTTCAAGTTTATTTCTTTAATTTCTTATAGTTTTACCATGTTTTACATATTTAAGTGTGAATTATGGTATTCTTGAAATTATTAGTAATGACTTGTTTATTTCATGTGGTTCTTTGGATTGACTTGTTGCAATTGATTGGTTGTTCATAGTAGAACATGTTCTTATGATGATTATGCATGTTTATCTTGGTTTTATTTTGATCTCAATGTAATTGAGTGTTGATTTCATACTAGGGTATTCATGTTACCATTTTATGATTGAGAAATGCATGAGTTGGATGTTATTGGAGATTGTTATTCATGGTTTTGGCTTGATTTTGATGGTTTGATGATTGGATATCATGAAAATAAGGGGACATCATGCCAAATTTCACCTAGACCTTGTTAGGACTAATTTAGGAATGACATAGGAATCCTTATTCAAACCTTGGTCCAAATGTATTCATGCATGCCTTGAATTGTATACTCTCAAGCATACACTTTTACCTTGGTTAAGTACTTGGCTTCTTATTTCGTTTCCTACCAATTTGTTCTAATGATATGCTCTTGGTGAATTTGTAGAATCACGATGTTCGGCAAGGGAAAAGGAAAGTCAAAGAGGAAGAGGGTGGGAGAATCCTCAGCAACACAATTCCCACCTCCTCCCGGCATCAACGATCATGGCATTATTGCTCCGGACGAGAAATTTTGGTCTATATATGCATCACTCATCAAGCGTCCGATTAGGTCCACAAGGTTCTTTTGCCCTCAAACTTTGAGGAAGCTGGGAATATTGGATGAGGTGACTAGGTTGGCTCAAAATTTTGGTTGGGGCGACTTCATCCACCTCCACGCTCACACTTACGAGCGTGTGACTTTTGAATTCCTTGCCTCCTTCCGCAAGGAAGTTTTTGAGGCGGAAGATGTCGATGAGGATCCTCAACTCATTATACACTTCAGGATGTTCAACGAGGATCACTCTCTAACGGAGAGTGATCTAAATGAGATCTTCTTTTGGCACGCCACTGGCCTTGATCACCCGTCTGAAATGACCTCCTCCCATCGCATTCCTTACAACGAGCAAGAGTGGTGGAGGAGCATCACAAACAAGGATAGGTTCCAAACTAATACCTCAAAGGTCAACAACATCATCCATTTAGCCTTGAGGTATTTTGTACGGCTTCTACAATACGGCGTGTTCTTCAAAGCCAACCTCGGGTCCATGGTAAAAGACGAGGTTGCTTGCCTATTCTTGGCCGACAATCCTCAACGGCTAAATTTTCAATGCTCCTCCACCTTTATCCAACGGCCCTTGGATACTAGGGATAACCGTCTAGGTGATGAGATATTTATGGGTGGCATGATTACTATCATTGCTCTCTCTTTGAAGGGTGGAGCATACAAGGACCAAATTGAATTGCTTCCACCCGTGCACCAAAACCGAGAAGAGCTCACCAACGAGTTCCCTCCCTATGCTCTATCCATAAGCGCCCTCCGTCACAACCACTTCCTCAATTTCACTACTAGCAAGCGCCGTTTTATCCTCCTGGTCGATAGGGAGATTGAATGGTGTGTCCTCCCGGACCCCGACCTCACTACGGTGGACCACTCCGCTCCTCTCAAATTGAAGATCCCTCAACAAATCATCCCCAATGAGCTGAGGCGAACTAGAGCCCGGGGTGGAGCTCCTCAACCTCCACCGGTCCTCCATCAAGAGCAAATCAATCCCCCCCTTAGCGGGGGAGGTGAGGCATCTTCTTCTTCTTTCTTTCCTCCTTTTGATTTCAATGCCCTTCGTAGTACCCTCGATGATATTCGTCGAGACAATCAAGCTTCCATTGAGCAATGGGGGTACTACGCGAGGGCAAATTATGACAATCTTGTGCAAGCGGGCATTCAAGCGCCCTATGTGAACTACCCTTACCACCCTCCTCAAGAGGGTCCGGTCAATCATTGGGGACCCTATGACCCTCAACACCCCACCCCCCCTTGCTACGCCTATTGGGAAGGTCCCATCGACCCTACCCAACGCGTTGGCACCCCCCCATAAGACCCTTATCGTCCGGGTGGGTGTGATCCGGCTTATGACCCGGCATCCGCATCCACCCCCGCTCCTTTTGATGGTGGTTGGGGTGCCCAAGGGTGACCCTATTAGCACTTTAACCAACCCTTCCACCCTTTCATGGACACTCCCGGGTTTGATCCTAACAACCCCCCTCAACCTAGGGGGCGAGGAGATGATAACCAGTGATGTTGTGGGAACTTTTCCCTTCCCCCCCGATCTTCTCACTTGTCACTTTTGCTCGGGACGAGCAAAGGAATATTGTGGGGGAGGATGTCCTTTTGGTTGGTTGAAGTGTACATAGGAAGGTAGAGTGGTAGGGTAGTTGCTTGCACATAAGGAGGATAGTGAGGATAGTGGCTTTGTGGTATTGATGTGGCGTTGAGGCGGTGGTGATGATGTTGGTGATGTTGTGATGGTGATGTGATGAGATGGTGATGTTTTATGATTATTGATGTGATGATGATGATGATGTTTTATGGTTATTTTTGCTGATTTCTGATGATTTTCTTTGATGATCCCCGAGTCTTTGTAGGTGGAGATGCTCCCGAAAAAAAAAAATCCAAATTTCCCGAAACTCCAAATCCCCTTAATCCAAACTTTGTAGATAGCTTTTTATTAATTTTTCTTCTTTTTGTTTGTTTCTTTAGTCTTTTTCTTTGTTTTCTAACCTTTTCTTGTTTTGTTGTAGTTTCGTTTGTTTGGCTCACCTTTATTGAAGCTTGAAGCGGAGATGTAGGACGTTAAGGAGCAACACTAGCTCCCTTGGTGAGATTGGATATATTACCTTGTTTTATATTTCAAGCGGCATTCGGTGAGACCTTTCCTCTCTTTCTTTTTCTTTTTCTTTGAGTGCTTAGTTTAGGTCTAGTTTAGGAAGAGTTGAATGGTTCGAGGTTGATTGATTTTGGTTCCAAGGAACCTGGGATCGTTGAAGTTGATATCAACGATCACTTGTATGTCGATTGGGATTTATTTGATTTACATGCCTCGATTATGAACCTTTTTAATTTCTTCCTCCCTTTTGTGTGTTTTTCTTGTTCTCTTTTGTGTAACGAGCATGACTAAGACAAGTTGAAACATTTTTGATGTTGATTTGCTCATTCATTTGGATTCAAGAATTTATGTGCCTTTTTGATGACATGGCATTGAATGCTTACCTTCCTAGTTGATGAGGGTTTACACGGTTTAAGAATGCTTAAGGTTGAATTAGACACATTGTAAGATAAGGTAGCCCGGTTTAGAACTCTTGAGGACGTTTGAACCCCTTAGTTCACGGGAAAGTAGAAAGATGGTGTTGCTCTCCGTAGTGAATAGGATTCCCTTGGTTGGTATTTGCTTATTTTTATCCCGTGTGAGCGTCATTTGTTCTAGCCTTCATCACTCTTGTGAGCGGCGTTTTGGATCCTTAACTATGCATGTCTTAATCTTTGTGTTGGTATTTAGCTCCCGAGATCGTGACCAAACAACTTTAAAGGAGGAAGAGGGCATTTCTTCTCATTTTTCTTTGTTTTCTTTGTGTTTTGTTACAAATTTGGTTTTCATTTTTACATCCACCCACTTGCTAACCAACTTGGGCCTCATTCCCCTTTCTTGATCTAGCCATATTACAAACCTATCGGCCTATGTTCTACCAACCCTTGTAGTTAGTGAAGCATTGGTTTTTGAGGTTCGAATTCGAGAGTGTTGGTTTTAGGGCAAGAAAGTTGTGAATATTGGTTCAAGTGAGATTTTGAAAGTTGTTCATGAAAGGAAATATTTGCAAAAAGTTTGTGAGGAAGGATGCAACGTATGAAGTTCAAAATAAAAAATAAAAAAAAAGGGGGAAGGAAGAAGAAGAGGAAATGATGAGAGAAATGAAGTAATGTTATGAAATTTTGTATTGAAGGTTGTAATTTAAATTTAGGTTCAATTCTTAGGTGGTTCTTGAGAGATGGCCACTCTTTTTCTTCACTTAGGATTTGCCACCAAAAATTTTCAAATTAATTCCCAACCTTAACCCTTAGCCATGACATTACAACCCAAGTTAAGACCCTTGGACTTGGAGAAATGCGGTCAAAGAACGGTGGAGGGAGATAAATTTCAACCCTACGGAAAGAGTTTGCATAGTTGAGATGTCGGGATAACCTCATGACTCCACAATAAATTTCTTTTTCCGGTTCCCTCGAGGAACCATGAGGAGCTAACTTGGGGATGATTTGAAGCTAGAGGAGAGAACGCGGACCGTCTTGGTTGGAGCTAGGGCAGGGGATGAAATCATTAGTTCTCTACGCTTAGCTTAGGTTTGTCTCCCTCAACCATGAGCATCTTAGAACGTGTTCCCCCTCTTTGAGTTGAGAAAAGTAAGCATTATTTGATTCATGTCCCTATGTTAGAGTCCATTTGGAGCATTTCCCATCGTGAAACTTGATTGATTTTCTTAACCCTTGTCATATTATGCTTGTTGTGTGTGTTGTCTTTTTGTTTTAGTATTCTGCTTGAGGACATTTATGCCACTCTTTTATCCTTTTTCTCTAAGGATTCTCCCCTCGTTTGCACTTGTTTGGCCCTCTTTCTAAGCATTTTTACTTAGTTTTCCTTTCTCTTTTCTTTCTCCTTTATCCTCCCTTTTCTTAGTCTTCCCGCTTTGTTCTTACCGTGCTTTTCATGCTTATGCTTTGTAGGAACCATCGAGATTTTCAAGAGGAGGAAGCTAAGCTCAAAGGAGGATAGAGGAAGCATGATTCAGAAGAGGTTCGGCCGAACCTTCTGATGGTGTGGCCGAACCAAGGTGTGGCCGAACCTGCTCAGTGGTTCGGCCGAACTTCGAGGCAGGGGCAAGATGAAAATTGGAAGTTTTTGCAGGAGTGGCCGAACCGCAGGAGTTTGACCAGACAAGGATCAGGGAGGTTCGACCGAACCTACCCATGGTTCGGCCGAACCTACCCTGTAGTCCGGCCGAACCTTCCCATTTGTTCGGTCGGACCTCTCCTTTTGTCAGCTGACTCTGTACGGACTATATAAGTCCCTTTTTAAGAACGTTTTAGGGGGATTAACTTAATTTTAATTTTCTACATTTTTTTAGCTTAATCTAGAGAGAGAAACTTCATTAGTAGAGAGAGAAAGTGTGGATTTCTATTGATGAACTTGGATATTGAAGAAGGAGCTTGATTGAATCTTTGTAAATCTTCATCTTCAATTAATGAGCAATCTCTTACTCTCTTTCTTTACTTTTGTATCTAGTTTTGTTTACTTATTTTGATTTTCCTTCTTTGCTTATTGATCATGTTGATGCTTATTGATTTGATGATTGATATTGTCTTCAATATGATTTGTGAGTAGTCACCTAGCCAAGGGTGTGGGGATGGTGTAGTTGTTAATTTATTCATGCTTATGATGTTGGGGTTATGTTAATGGTGATTAAAGTCTTTGTATGCTTGATATTCTTTGGTCTTTCTTGCAAGTGCACATTGTTAGTTGATCAAAGATGAGTCTTTACTAACAAGTAACGGAAGTTGACTTAGTTGAGATTCATTACTATCGATAATTTTTTGTTTGCACCTTCTAATATATGGTTCTAATGCGGAAACATAGAGGCTATGTTAGGAGAAATTGATTAACCCCGAAAGGCGGTTAGATCGAGCTTTATTTCGATATTCTTGCATGCTTAGTTTACCATTGCTTTGCTTCTGTGTTATTGCATGATCAAGTGACGTCTACATCTACCCACTTCCCTTGGTGTTTAGTTATATTGATCTTTAATCATTCTTAATCCTTAGTTTAATCTCTTAGTTATTCATACTTCTTGTCCCGAGATAGCTTAAAGTTTTAAGTAGTGAATGCGGTGTTTATGCATGTCTCCTTGTGGTTCGACCCCTCTATTTACCCTATATACGTATTAGGTTGGTAGAGCGTTATAAATTAATTTGACTTAGGTGTAGTCGCTCGACGACACGATTATTGCCTTGTCAATACTCACAAAGGTGTTTGTGGACCGCACATGAATGGTAAAATGCTTGCAAAAATAATTTCACGACAAGGGTACTATTGGTCAATTATGGAACATGATTGCATACAATATGTTAAAAATGTTCAGTTTGCCAAATGTTTGTTAATTTACAACACCTTCCACCATATGAACTATACAATCTCACTTCCCCTTGGTTTTTTATAACTTGGGAAATTGACATAATTGGTTAAATTTCTCCAATAGGAGCAGGAGGACACAAGTACGTATTAGTAGCCATCGATTTCTTTACCAAGTGGATTGAGGCTACTTCTTACATAAATATCACTTAAACATGTCGCAAAGTTTCTCGAACGAAACATATTTTGTAGATATGGAGTTCCACATGAACTAATTGGTGATCAGGGATCTCAATTCAAAGCTGAAGTTGAGACCCTCTTAACTCGTTATAAAGTAAAACATCATCACTCATCTCCATATAGACCTTAAATGAATGGTTCTGTAGAATCGACAAATAAAAACATAACAGGCATCATTAAGAACATGGCAGAAAATTATAAGGACTGGCCGAATAAACTACACTTCGCACTATGGAATTATAGAACATCCATACGAACATCAATAAGAGTAACTCCATACTCCTTAGTTTTTGGAATGGACATAGTTCAACCAGTCAAACTAGAAATACCATCCCTACACATCGTACTCAAAAGTAAGCTACCGGAAGCTGAATGGGCAAGAGCGAGGTATGAAGAGCTTCTATTCCTCGATAAACGATGATTAAGAGCTTTACATCACGTACAAGTCTACCAACGACGCATTGAGCTTCATTTTAACAAAAGGGTATGACCTAGAAATATAAAAGAAGGTGACTTTGTACTAAAGGAAGTTAGGGGTCCACCAACCGATCCAAGAAGGAAATTCAAGCCTAATTGGAATGGTCCCTACCGCGTAATTGAAATCCTATCAGGAGGAGCCGTCAGATTAATGGATATTGGAGGTGATGAAATTCGCCAATTAATAAACATTGATCGACTTACAAAATATTACATATGAAATTTGGATAAACTCGCTCATTCATTAAACAAATCATTTTTAGCATTCAATAGAAAGATTGTAAGTGTTATTCAATTTACCGAATAACAAGGTAAAATATATAACACTTGGGGGGGGGGGGTAATTTAAAAATAATAGGCCATTCTAAGTGTTCTGATTTTTTCGAACTTCACAAAAAACTCTTCACACTTGGAGGGGGGTAATAATGCAGAAAATAAAAATAAAAATAAAAATTTAACACTCGTAGTACAGGTGTCGTGCGCAACCAGAATAGTTGCGCGCTGATGTCACACGCAACAAATCTAGTTGCGCAAGACAAGCTCGTGCAACCTCAGAGGTTGCGCGCACCACCTCAGAGGTTGCGCGCACCACCTGATGATGAATTGCGAAACCAGAATTTTTACGCTTGATTAAAGTTGTGACTTTTACCTGTGATAAAAAGAGGGTGTTTCTCGAAAATAACACATACTCAGAAAAAAAAAATTAAACATTGATTTAATCTTTGTCTAAGCAAAGTTTAATTAATTTTTCATTTAATTTCTACAGAAGAGATTAAAGTAAAATAATAATAATAATAACAATAATAATAATAATAATAATAATAATAATAATAATAATAATAATAATAATAATAATTACAAAAGAACTACGCAAAGACCTGATTTCGTAATACGAATACATAGGCAATCTCTATGATTCAGTCGTATCAAAAGAAAAAAATATAAAGCTTATTTTATTTCATTCAAAATTCAAAACAAGAGACATTATTGAACTAGATGATAAATAACAAAAAAAAAAAAAACATAGTAGGGATTACACTTTATTCAAATTAAACTAATGACAAAATTGTGTAACACTCTAAGGTTTTACTATGTCCTTGATTGTCACGAATGATGGAGGAGAAGTTTTCATCAAAGTATTTTCAGAAAACCATAGAGCTTTCCCCTTCATTTTTCCTTTTAACCCACACATTGTTCTTCAATTTAGGAATTGGGGTCTTTTCAACTCTTTTCCCCTTTTCTTTAGCACTTGTTGGGGTCTTTTTTCGAGGGTGTTACGATGATTCTTTGATTATCACACCTTGTTGCGCCGGTTTGGAGGGAGCTTTCCTTTTACTTTCCTTCGAACGAGCCTTAGGAGATGAGAAATCTAATTTTCTTCTCACTCCTTTGTTTTGGCCACTAGGAGGAGTAGTGGTGGGCGAATGCATCAAAGGCTTAGGCGGATTGCGAGCCGTGGCGACTTGATGTTGTGATCAAGCCTTATTAAATTCGCCCTTATCCGCCGCATTCATCCAAGCCTTGTAAAAGGAATAAAATACAATACTCGCGTAGGATTTTGTACTACCCATCTAGGGAGACTTGACCAATATTCCATCCAAAGAGAAATTTGTTCGGGTTTAAAGATCACATCTTTAGGGGCATCACAATATAGCGGGGGAATAATTTGTTTCATCTCGTATTGTCTTATCACCCTTCAAGGAAAGATATAAGTAGCACTAGATAGGCCTAGAAGCCTAATATAAGGGCAATTAAAACTATTCTCGACCATACCACTTATGTTTCACCAAGGAATCAAAAAGCGTATGGTAGGAACCCCGTGACAGAAAATTAACGTCCATTCTTCTTCATTCTTGTGCTGGTAGATAATTTGACGTCCCAGGAATGTCCTTACTCCATTAGCCTCAATGTTTTGTGGCTGATCAACAATTCGCTAACGCTTCATGAGCCAAATCAGAAAAACAGAGAAAAAAATTAATTGCGATTTTACACAAGAAGGTGGCGCGCACATCAAAATCAGTTGCGCGCACATCAAAATCAGTTGCACGCTGATATGACACTCATTTGTTCTCTTTTAGGATGATTTTAGATTGGTTTTGTAGCTCTTTCCTCTCCTTTCTCTTTAGTTTTACTTTTTATTTCTTCAACTTACTCTTTAATTAGTTGATTTTCCTTTTTATGCATTTCTTGGTTTATTTTGTTATTTTTCCTTTTAGTTGCTTGTTTTCTTTAATTATTCAGGTTGAGGTCGCTATCCAAAGGTCCCCAAGGCCCCTTCCCAAATTTGGCTTTGATTTGGATGCCCAATGTTCTCCATTTGAAGCTTAAGCATGGGGAAGTGAAAGTTCCCAAAGATTTCAAGCCGTACATTCAAGTAGTGGATGCACGATTTCTTGTATTGAAACCACAAACATGGAGTTTGGAAACTGCAAGGTCCCATTTTTTATCAAGAGCATTAAGTGAAACGCACGAGGAGCATCGACATGATAGGGAAGAGGGATGCCCTGTTCCCAGGCGTGGGCACGCGCGGCTATGGCGCGGCCGCGCGGCCTGGCGGCGCGGGCGCACCTCTCTTGGGCTCGGGCGCGCCTGTTTGGGTCTCTGTTTCGTACCCATATTTGCGTGACCGCGTTCCCCCTTATAGTTGGCTGCGCCAATACGAGTTTATTTTAGGGACGATCTAACTAACTTCTCTTTGTTAGTTTTGCTATATTTAGATTTTCCCTCTATTTCTAGAGGAGAGTTCAATTTTCAAAAATTAGAATAGAATTAGGTTAGATTTTTAGAGAGAGAAACTCTAGTTTATAGAGAGAGAAGTTCTTGATTGATGATTGAAGATTAATGATTCCAAGTGTTTTCTCCATTGAATTGAAGAAAGTTTGTAAGGATTTCTTTACTTTAATGCAATCTTAGTTTTGATCTCAATTTCTTTGTTAATTGTTCAAGTTGATTGATTTTTTAATTCGTTAATTCTTGATTAATATGATGATGATGAATTTGTTGTTTAGTTTAGTTTTGATATTGATTTCCATGAATAGTGAGTAGTTTTCTTGCTAGGTAAATGGTGAAACATATATGAGTAATGGATTTATGCTAATTGGGGGAAATTGATGGAGTTGATGTTGTGATTAAATTGGTTGATTGATTATGTGCATGTGTGTGTTTAATTTAGGAGTGATCAACCTAGTTACTCGCTCTAGATTGCATTGTAAGTTCACATTGATACGGAAAATTGATTTGTGGCTTACATTTGTCGATTAAGTAGGTTTGCAAGTTTCCTAGCTAGAGTCTGTCGTAGTTGACGCTAGTTTGACCTCTAAGAAATTAGCCTACCACACTCTCTTGATTGCTTAATTGATTATCCCTCGCAACACTCGACTTAGTCATCTCCAATCCCAATTAATTGAATTATTTACGAGTTTATGTGGATACATACCCTAGTGCTTGATAAATTTGAGTTCATTTCGATTGTTTAATTGGTAGAATAGACACACCTCACTTCATTGCTTCGAAATAGCTTAGCTTTGACATTAGCATTCACCTCCCATTCCTAGTGGTTCGACCCTCGACTTACTCTATGCTTGGTATAGGGGTGTGTTGAGAGATTACAAAATTTTTTTGACCGAGGGTAGATTAGTTTCCAACGACCTAGTCTCCTCCCTAGATTAAAAATGGCACCATTGCCGGGGAATGGTGTAGTTGTTTGCTATTGTTGTTTAGTCTAAATCACTGAAATTCGAATATATAAAAGGATTTTTCTCATTTGGCTTCATTTGTAGCCGTGTTACGTTACTAATATTTTCCTTTGAGTTTGTTTGTGCAAGTTAACATGGGAGATATCCTGAGGGTTACATTGAAGGAATTGGGTACTCCGGGTGTATACAAGTATGAGAGCGGGATTGCTCCATTATTGATCCCAGATAGTGACTTTTAAATCAAACCGACAATGATAACTTTGATTGAAAGGGGGCAATATAGTGGAGGAGTGAATGAGAGCCCCCTAAATAATCTTAAGGAATTCGAGAAATATTACAACACAATTAAGGTGAACAGGGTTGCTCAAGAATACATAAGGCTTAAGCTATTTCCTTTCTCTCTAATTGGAAGATCTCAGGAGTGGCTAGATGAGAAAGTGAAGCCTAATTCTTTGAGAAATTGGGATGAAGTCACCAAGGAATTCTTTTCCGTTTCTTACCTTAAAAGAAAACGGCGGAGGCAAGAGCATTGATTCAAGGTTTCAAGCTAAAATCTAGTGAAAGCCTTTATGAAGCATGGGAGAGATACAAAGAGTATCAACGTGAGTGTCCTCACCATTGGATCCCCACTTACCTAATCATTCAAATTTTTTATGGCGGTTTGAGTTCTCAAGGGAGGGCAAGTCTTAATGCCGGAGCCAGAGGTCCGATCATGAATAAGACCGAGGAAGAGGTTGTAGGTATCATTGAGGATGTAGTTAGAAACTACATGGAATGGCAAGAAGGTGGGAAGGAGTCGATAAACAAGAATAGTACAATGGGATGCTCTATGGAACAACTCAATGCTATCAACAATTTGTCGACTCAAATTTCGGGTTTAGGAAAGGAGGTAGTTACTATCAAGTATAAGCTCAAGAGCGCAACCTCACAAGAACCAATTCTTCCCTCCTAAATTACGAGGAGAGGTACTTCTTTTTCCTCTAAATCTCTTCCTTCTTCTTGTTGCATGATAATAGAATGTTGGTTTTGTGATTTGTGTGGAATGAATGACCATGATGCTTCTGTTTGCCCTAATGTTCCTTGTTATGAATATGTTGGGAATCAGAATGAACATGTGAACTTAGTTGCTAATAACAATGTTGGACCTAGATTTGATGCTCAAAGGAATGTTGGAAGTAGGAATTATCACAACCAAATGAACTATGATAATTTAAACCAAAATGGCGGGTATAGAAACCATGGAATCCAAGGGAATTGTGGTAGATATAACAACCATGGTTATAATGGTCAAAGTCATGGCCAAGGATATGGGGACTATAACCAAGGTTATGGTAACAATAATCACGATAGTGGCAAAAATCAATATAGAGGTAATTGGAACAATCAAAGTAGGGGAAATTTTCAATCGAATGTTCAAAGAGTCACCCCACTTGGATTTATTCCGAATATCCAAGAGCATAGTTATAATTTGTATGATCAATCATTTTCCTATAGGAGTTTCTTAGAAGGTGTCATAGAGAAGCAAGCCAAATTGTTGGTCACCTACATAATGAGTGGCATTTATGCCACGATTAAGGCTCATTTTGATGGTCATATTCCCACATTTGCGGCTTGTTTGCATCCTTTTCTTTGCACTTAGTTTTCTTTCCCTTTATGCATCTTCTTTCCTAGATTTTGCCCCTTTTTCCAACTCTTTACTTTAAATTCCATGCTTATGCTTTGTAAGAACCATCGGGGTTTTCAAGTGGAGGAAGCTAAGCTCAAGGGAAGCTGAAGGAAGAAAGATTCAGAAGAGGTTCGGCCGAACCTCTTGAACGTGTGGCCGAACCAGGGTGTGGCCGAACCTGCTCAGTGGTTCGGCCGAACGTCGAGGCAGGGTCAAGAAGCAATTTGGCAATTTTGGAGGAGTGGTCAAACCACAGAAGCTCGACCAGACCAGGATCAGGGAGGTTCGACCGAACCTACCCATGGTTCGGCCGAACCTACCCTGTAGTCCGGCCGAACCTTCGCATGGTACGGCCGAACCTACCCTGTAGTTCGGCCGTACCTTCCCATGGTTCGGCTGAACTAACCTTGTAGTCCGGCCAAACCTTCCCATTGTTCGATCGGACCACTCCTCTTTTTCAGCTGGCTGTGTACGGACTATATAAGTCCCATCTTAGAGCGTTTTGATGTAATTTAGATTAAGTTAGTTTTAATTTTCTGCACTTTTAGCTTAATCTAGAGAGAGAAACACTATTAGTCTTCATTTGGTAGAGAGAGAATGTTTGGATTTCTTCATTGATGAATTGGATTTTGAAGAAGAAGCTTGTTTAATCTTTTGTAGATCTTTTACTTCAATTAATGAGCAATCCCTTACTCTTTCTCTTTACTTTTGCATTTAATTTTTCTTGTTTACTTTGATTTTTCTTCTTTGCTTATTAATCATGTTGATGCATATTGATTTGATGATTGATATTGTTCTCAACGTGATTTGTGAGTAGTCTCTTAGCCAAGGGTGTGGGGATGGTATAGTTGCTAATTATTCATGCTTATAATATTGGGATTAAGTTAATTGTGATTTAAATCTTTGCATGCTTGATATTCTTTAATCTTCTTGCAAGTGCACATTGTTAGTTGATTAAAGGTGAATCTTTGCTAACAAGAAACGAAAGTTGAATTAGTTAGGATTCATTACTATTTATTGTTCTTTGATTGCACCTCCCAATATATGGTTCTAGTGTTGAAACATAGAGGCTATGCTAGGAGAAACTGATTAACCCCGGAAGGCGGTTAGATTGAACCTCACATCGATATTCATGCATGTTTAGTTCACTATTGATTTGCTTTTATGTTATTGCATGATCAAGCGACATCTACATCTACCCATCTCCCTTGGTGTTTAGTTATATTGATTTCAAGTCATTTTATCTTTAGTTTAATCTCTTAGTCATTCCTATCCTTTGTCCCGAGATAGCTTAAAGTCTAGTGTTGAATGCGGTGTTTATGTGATTCTCCCTGTGGTTCGACCCCTCTTCTTACCCTATACTTGTATTAGGATAAGTCGAGTGTTAAAAATTGTATTTGATTTAGGTGTATTTTTCTAACGACGCAATTATTCCTCTATCAAATTGGCGCCGTTGTCGGGGAGATGACTTCCATTGCTATTTCATTGCTTGTTTGAGACTATCTCATCTTTTATTTGTTAGTGTTTACTACTTTTGTTACTTGTCAGTGCTTACGTTCTTCTTAGCTTTGTTGTATGAACAGAGGACGAACCCGCTCAAGATCTTTGATTCCCATCGATCCAGAGCTAGAGAGGTCTTTGTCCCTACTTCGAAGAGAAGCAAGAGCAAGGAGTAGAAATTTTCACACCCCGACGAGAGAAGTAAGAGAATTAGAAGATACTCCACCCTCTTCACCCTCAAGTGAAGAACTAGATAGCCCTAACTCATCATCGAGTCCGGAAATCAACGCTTTCTCAAACTATAAGTTTGAGAGTGAAAAAGGTACTAAAATGGGAGAGAATACGCCTTTGAGTCATCTTGGGGCTCCCGAAGCCTTTAGAGCACAAAGTGGGATCCTAACTCCTAATACTCAAGCCAACAATTTCGAGATCAAGCCTAATTTGATTGCTTTGATTGAGAGGAAACAATTCTCGGGTGGATAGTTTGAGAGTGCTCATGACCACTTAAAAGAGTTTGAGAAATATTGTGACACGCTAAAGGTCAATGGAGTGACTCAAGAATATATTCGCCTCAAGATGTTTCCATTTTAACTAATTGGGAGAGGTCTAGAATGGCTAGAGAAGGAGGTGCCCTCTAATTCTCTCACAACATGGGACCAAGTGACTATGGCTTTCTTGAGGATGTTTTATAACCATAGAAGACCGTCGAGGCTCGGTCTTTGATTCAAGGTTTTCGCCAAAAGAGTGGTGAGTCTCTAAGTGCGGCATGGGAACGATACAAAGGGCTTCAACGTCAATGCCCACACCATGGGATACCCAAGTATCAACTCATTCACACTTTCTATGGAGGTCTCACACCTGAAGGAAGAACAAGCCTAGACGCCGCGGCCGGCGGTCCAATCATATACAAAGGAGAGCACGAAGTGGAATTTATTATAGAGGAGGCCGCAAAGCACTATGATGATTGGTATGAAGGAGAAAGGGATGCTACTTCTAGTAAGGGTGTTAATGCATTGGAGCAAGACAACGCAATCAACAACCTCTCTACCCAAATCTCCAAAATGACCAAGCAAATGGATGAATTGATGAAAGAAAGGTCCAACCCTCATGGTAATACCTCCCCTTCAACCAAGGGAGGCAATGGTATGGTTACTTCCTCCTCCTCTTCTTACAATACAATGCCCCAAGGATGCTTGTTTTGTTCCAATTGTGAAACCTATGATCATGATACATTTCATTGTGTATATGCTTGTGAAGTTCAACCCCTTTCCCATGAACATGATGATAATATGGAAAATGTCAATGCTATGAATTTTGCTCCTAGCTAGAATGGGAAATGTAGGGAACTTGAGGCCAAACTCTAATAAAATGGGGAATTGGAATCAAGGTGGAAACCGTGGTTAGAACCAAAGTGGTGGTGGTTATGATAACCAATACCATGGTGGGGGAGGCCCTTCCAATTTCAATGGAAGAGGCTACTCTAACCAAAGGGGGTATGGTAATCAAAACCAACAACTTAATTCCCGATACCATGACCATCAAAATAAAAATTTTGGTGATCAAGGTAACATGGGAAATAATTAACAAAGCAATTTTCCTAACCAAGGCACCGGAGGCAATAGGGGTTAATATGTTTCTAACTATGCCCAAACTAATTGGCCTCCGGGTTTCCATCAACCCCAACTTCCTCCACCTCAACAACCTCTTCAACTAGAAGCCCCTCCAAATGATCTCGTGATGGCTAAATTAGATGTTCTATTGAAAATGCGTGAGGAGGATCAAAAGAAACATGAAGAGGCCCAAAAATGCACCAATGCTCACATGAAAATGCTTGAGACCCAAATTGCTCAACTTGCATCTATTTCATCCCCCTCTTCTTCTTCTTCTTCTTCTTCTTCTTCTTCTTCTTCTTCTTCTTCTTCTTCTTCTTCTTCTCACATTCCAAGTCAAGGAGTCAACCCAAAACCTTTGTATGCCGTGACAACTAGGAGTGGGAAGGTAGTAGGGAGTGACCCTTTAGTTGAGGAAGAACCCCAAGAAGAGGTGGAGTTAGAGAATGAGGGTGAAAAAACGAATGAGACATTGAGTGTTGAAAAGGAAAAAATTGTTGAGGTGCCAAAGAAAAAGAAGCCACCCCCTTGCCCCTAAATTGCCAACCTAGAGAGGAGAAGCTACCCTTCCACAACGATTTGTGAGAGCTAAACTTGATGCCTAATTTGGGAAGTTTTTGGAAGTCATTAATAATTTGCATATTTTCGTCCCTTTTGTTGATGCTATGAAACAAATGCCCCACTATTTTAAATTTTTGAAAGATCTTTTGAGTGGGAGAAGGGAGTGTGAGACGGTGAGTTTGACAGCCAATTGTAGTGCAATTCATTTCAATAAACTTCTTACCAAATTGAAAGATCCGGGTAACTTTTCCATCTCTTGTTCTATCAATGGCATTGAATTTGATAAAGCCTTGTGTGATTTAGGAGCAAGTGTGAGTCTCATGCCCTATTCCGTCTACCAAAAGCTTAGTGTAGGAACCCTCTTCCCCACTAACATTACTCTTCAACTAGCGGACCGTTCCGTTAAGTTTCCCATGGGCAAGGTTGAGGACATTCCCCTTAGGGTAGGAAAGTTTACATTCCCCATGGATTTCTATGTGCTAGAGATGGATGAGGATGAGAGGATTCCTATAATTTTGGGTAGACCATTTCTAGCTACTTCTAGAGCTATCATCGATGTGAAGGAGGGTAAGATATCCTTGAAAATTGACAATGATTCCATTGAGTTTGATTTGAATAATGTCATGGAACAACCCTCCTCAAGTGGTGAATGCTTTAGGGTAGATGTTCTTGATACCGTTCTTAATGAATTTTCTCGCTCCCACTTGCATGCTACTAATGATCATCTCGAATGTGTGTTGTTGAATGACTCAAAGATAGGTACTCACAAAGAAGACATACAATTCTATGAGGATTTGCTTGAGGAAAGCAAGAAGGAGTCCTAGGGTGCGAGCATGGAAGAAGAGGCTCCTTACATTCATGACCTCTTTCAAGTTGAAGAAAGAGAAGAGAGCCCCAATGGTAAGGGAGCACCAATGGTAGACTTGAAACCTCTACCTTTGGGCTTGAGGTATGCATTTCTTGGTCCCGATGAGTCTTTTCCCGTGATTGTCAATTCTAACCTAACGAAAGAGCAAACCTCCCTCTTGATCAATGTTTTGAGAAAACACAAGAAAGCTTTGGGTTATACCATTGATGATATCAAAGGTATAAGTCCATCTTTATGTATACACAAAATTGATCTAGACGGAGATGCCAAACCCGTTAGACAAAGGCAAAGAAAGCTTAACCCTTCCATGCAAGAGGTTGTGCGGAAGGAAGTGGCTAAGATTCTTAATGCAGGAATTATTTACCCAATTGCTCATAGTGATTGGGTATCTCCCGTGCAAGTTGTGCCTAAGAAAGGGGGCATGACGGTAGTGAAAAATGATCATGATCAACTAGTGCCCACTAGACTTGTTACCGGTTGGCGTATGTGTATTGACTATCGCCAAGTTAACACAAGTACATGCAAAGATCATTTTTCACTACCGTTCATAGATCAAATGTTGGAAAGGCTTACAAAGCATTCCTTATATTGTTTCCTTGATGGTTACCTGGGATTTTTCCAAATCCCGATTGACCCCAATGATCAAGAGAAGATGACTTTCACATGCTCCTACGGTACTTATGCGTATCGTAAGATGCCTTTCGGGCTTTGTAATGCCCCCCGCAACATTACAATGTTGCATGATGTCCATTTTTAGTGATTATGATTGAAGATGAGATAGAAGTCTTCATGGATGACTTCTCCGTTGCAGGAGCCACCTATAAAGATTGTCTATCTAATTTATCTCGTTGCTTAGAAAGATGTGAGAGAGCTAACCTCGTTTTGAATTGGGAAAAGTGCCACTTTATGGTGGAAAGTGGGATTGTTCTTGGTTACAAAATTTCCCATGCCGACATTGAGGTAGATAGAGCAAAGGTAAAGGTCATTGAAAAAATTCCTCCCCCCACCAACGTGAGGGAAGTGTGATCCTTTCTTGGCCATGTCGGGTTCTATCGGCGCTTTATAAAAGATTTTTCAATGATTGCTAAGCCTCTCACATCCCTATTGCAACAAGATAAGGAGTTTGTGTTTGATGATGCTTGTCAAGAGTCTTTTTGTAGGTTGAAAGAAGCCCTTTGCACCGCTCCTATTGTCCAAGGCCCGATTTGGTCTCTTCCATTTGAGCCCATGTGCGATGTAAGCGACGAGGCTATTGGATCGGTTATTGGACAACGAAAGGATGGGAAACTTCATGTCATACATTATTTGTTTAAAACTCTCAATGATGCCCAACGAAACTACACAACTACCGAGAAGGAGTTCCTAGCGGTTATTCACCCATTAGAGAGGTTTAGGACCTACCTCCTTGGTTCTAGGACAATTGTGTATACCAACCACTCGGCTCTCAAATATTTGATAGGAAAGAAGGAAGCTAAACCGAGGTTGTTGAGATGGGTTTTAGTCCTCCAAGACTTTGATTATGAGATGAGAGACAAGAAGGGAGCCGAGAATGTGGTGGCGGATCACCTTTCAAGGTTGGGCGGTGTAAGGTTTGAAGATGATGGTTTGCCAATAGAGGACGCTCTAAGGGATGATGTGCTATATGTCCTTGAAGTGAAGTCGGAGCCATGGTATGCGGAGATTTTGAATTACTTTGCTTGTAGTGCCGTACCACCGGATTTCACTTCACAACAACGTCGAAAACTCAAGCACGAGGCCAAGAGATACATTTGGGATGATTCCATTTTATTGAGGAGAGGGGTCGATGGTTTGTTGAGGAGATACATCCCCAACGATGAGGTTCAAAGTGTTCTCCATATGTGCCACTCTTCTCCTTGTGGTGGGCATATGAGTGCTCAAAAGACCGACTCAAAGGTCCTACAATCTATGCTCTTTTGGCCTTCTCTATTCAAGGATGCTTGGATTTTTGTTAAGACTTGTGATAGATGTCAAAGGATGGGGAATATTTCTAGGAGGGATGAAATGCCACAAAACCCCATCCTTGAGCTTGAAGTTTTTGATGTGTGGGCTATAGATTTCATGGGCCCTTTTATTTCTTCTCATGGGAACAAATATAATTTGGTTGCTGTTGACTATGTCTCAAAGTGGGCGGAGGCCGTGGCTTCCCCTACGAATGATTCTAAGGTAGTGGTTAATCTTTTCAAGACAGGGATTTTACCAAGATTAGAGCCATAATCAGTGATGGGGGGTCACATTTCAAGCACAACACCTTTGTTCGACTTCTTGATAAATATGGAGTGCCTCATAAGCGGGGGCTTGCTTACCACCCTCAAACGAGTGGTCAAGCGGAGATCACCAATAGAGAGATCAAGGTGATTTTGGAGAAGACGGTTGCTAGAAAAATAAAGTATTGGTCTTCTAAACTCATCGACTCTCTATGGGCGTATAGGACCGCCTTCAAAACTCCAATAGGGAACACTCCCTATAAGCTTGTCTATGGGAAAAATTGTCACTTGCCCGTAGAGATGGAGCATCGAACGCATTGGGCAATCAAGCAAATCAACTTTGATCTCCATAGTGCAGGTGAGCAAAGGCTTCTAGAGCTACATGAGTTAGAGGAGTTGAGGATGAATTCCTACGATAGCGCAAGCATGTATAAGGCGGGGGACTAAGGCTTGACACGATGCTCAAATTGTCAAGAAGGAATTTGTCAAAGGCCAAAAAGTCCTCCTATTCAATTCCCGCTTGAAGCTTTTCCCGGGCAAGCTTAGGTCAAGGTGGAGTGGGCCGTACATTATCACGGAGGTGTTTCCATATGGCGCTTACGAGATTTCCCAAGACGGGCGTACTCCATTCAAAGTGAACGGTCACCGACTCAAGCCCTACTACGAAGGATTCCCAAGTGACGAACCAATTTCTGTGACTCTTCTTGATGTGCATCATCAATTTGACCCTCCTTGATCGATTCAAGGAACGTCGAGCTAACGACATAAACCAAAAGTGCTTCCGGGAGGCGACCTGTGTCTCTACCCTTTTTTCTTTCTTCCTTTCTTGATGCTTTGTTATTTTCCTATCTACAATGTTGTATTGTTGGATTTTTGAATTTTGATTGTGTCGGAATTTTTGGTATGCTTTGCCTTAGCATGATGGTATGGTGTTTAGTGTTTTTTGAAGAGGGGTGTTTGTGCATATTGTGTTGCAAAATGGGCATTTTTTGAAAAAAACCAGGTAATTCGACCGAACTTCCTGAAGGTTCGGTCGAACCTTTTGAATGGTTTGCCCGAAACTTCTTGAGTTCGGTCGCACCTCCTCTGGAACCTCAAGTTGAAAACTTTCTGCCAGAATTGCAGAAATTAATAATCTAGAGTAGGTTCGACCGAACCTTAGTTCGCTAAAACATTGCTCTGTTCGGTCGCACTTGCTCTGGAATTAAAACTTGAAAACTTTCTGCCATTTTTTGAATTTCAATCTAGAAAGAAGGTTCGACCAAACCTTGAGCAAGTTCGGCCGAACTATTTCAAAAGTTCAACCGAACTTACCCATGGTTCGGCCGAACCTTTGTCGATTTTTTTTTAAAAAAGGGGTTGCTCTTCTTTTCTAATTCATTTCATTCAGCCCTCTCTCTCTCTATTCTTCTCCTTCTCACTCTAACCTCTATTGAAAACCCCTCCTACAACCTCAGACCTCCATCAAAATCACTCCAATCTTCTTTTTTTCTCACTTATTTTCCATCCTCTACTCTATTTCTACAATATCCACCAAAAATTCCTCACAAAAATCCCATCTTTTCATTTCCCCCAATTTCTAGGGTTTGAGTGTTTTGGTGTTTTTAAGTTTCTACTTACATACAATCAATTTTGGTATGGTTTTCCTAACTTTTGCAAGTTCATTTCTTCAATTTCTCATAGTTTTACCATGTTTTGCAAGTTCATTTCTTCAATTGTAGTATTCTTGAAATTGTTAGTAATATTTTGCTTGATTCTTGTGGTTCTTTGGATTTACATGTTGCAATTGATTGGCAATTGATAGTAGAACATGTTGTTATCATGATTATGCATGTATACCTTGGTTTTATTTGATCTCAATGTCTTTGCTTAAAAATGTTGATTTCATACTAGGGTGTTCATGCTACTATTTGATGATTGAGGAATTAATGAATTGGATGTTCTTGGAGAATGATTCTTGTTGTTTTTGATTTGATTTTGATGGTTTGGTGAATTATTGTCACGTAATTAGGAGACATCATTCCAAAATTCACCTAGACTTTGTTAGGACTTATATATGAATGTCATAGGGTTTCTTGCCCATGCCTTGGTTTAAATGTGTCCATTTATGGCTTGAATTGTATTGTTGTCATCCTCTATATATATTTCACAACTCAAGGCAACTACTTTCACGCATACACTTTTACCATGGCTAGCTTCTTATGTCATCTCTTATCAAATTTTCCTAATAATAGCTCTTGGAATTTTGTAGAATCATGGTTTTCGGCAAGAGCAAGTTAAAGAGGAAGAGAGTGGATGAATCTTCATCAACGAGTTTCCCGCCTCCTCCCGGCATAAATGATCATAACATAATTGCTCCGAATGAGCACTTTTGGGATGTCTAAAAAGCCCTCATCAATCGTCTCATCCGTTCAACAAGGTTCTTTTTTCCTACAACGTTGCAAAAGCTCGGTATATTGGATGAGGTAGTCTGTTTAGCACAAAATTTTGGATGGGGTGAATTCATCTACCTTCACGCTCACACCTATGAGCGAGTGACTTTGGAATTCCTTGCCTCTCTCCGCAAGGAAGTCATAGAGCCAGAGTTTAACGATGAGGAACCTCAACTTGCGATACATTTTCGCATGTTCAATGAGGATCACTCCCTCACCGAGAGTGATCTAAACGAGATTTTCCATTAGCATGCGATCGGGATAGATAATCCTTGCGAGATGACTTCCACTCATCACATTCCCTGCAACGAGCAAGAATGGTGGAGGAGCATATCCACCAGGGATAGTTTCCGAACTAACACATCTAAGGTCAACAACATCATCCATATAGCCATGAGATATTCTGCTCGGCTTCTCCAATATGTTGTGTTCTTCAAAGCAAACCTCGGCTTAATGGTTAAGGATGAGGTAGCTTTTCTATTTTTGGCCGACAACCCTCAGCGCCTCAAGTTCCAATGCTTCTTCACCTTCATCCAATGGCTTTTGGACACTCGGGACAACCGTCTTGGTGACGACATTTTTATAGGGGGCATGATCACTATCATTGCCCTTTCCTTGAAAGATGGAGCTTACAAGGAGCAAATAGAAATGCTTCCCTTTGTGTATCAAACCCGAGAGGAAGTCACCAACGAGTTTCCTCCCTATTCTATCTCCCTTAGTGCTCTTCGTCACAACCACTTCATCAACTACTCCACAAGCAAGCGCAAATTCATCCTCTTAGTGGACAAAGAGGTTGAATGGTGTGTCCTTTCGGACCCATCCCTCACTACGGTGGACCACTCCTCTCCTCTCAAATGGAAGATCCCCCGGCAGCACATCCCCGATGAATTAAGAAGAACAAAAGCTCGGGGTGCAGTTCCTCATCCTCCATCGGTCCACTGCCAGGAGCAAACTGTTCCCCCCCTTAGGGGAGAGGTGAGGCATCTTCCTCTTCTTCATTTCCTCCTTTTGCTATGAATGCCCTCCGTAGTACCATCGAGGATATCCGTCGGGATAACCAAGCTTCCATTGAACAATGGGGGTACTACGGGAGGATGAACTATGATAACCTTGTACAAGCGGGCATCTAAGCGCCCTATGTTAACTACCCCTACCAACCTCCTCAAGAGGGTCCGGTTCCACATTGGGACCCCTATGACCCTAACAACACTAGCCCCAATGTCTACCCCTATTGGGAAGGTCCCATCGACCCTTCTCAATGCATTGACACCCCACCTTATGATCCTTATCGCCCGGGTGGGTGTGATCGGGCTTATGATCCGGCTCGCACATCCACCCCAAACCTTTTGTTGGTGGTTGGGGTGACCAGGGGTGGCCCTATGAGCATTTTAACCAACCCTTCCACCCATCTACGGGCACTCCCGGGTTCGATTTTGAGAACCCCCTTCGACCTAGAGGGCAAAGAGAAAGGACCCCATGATGAGGGTTCCCTTCCTTCCCCCCCCCCCCCAAAACTTCTAACTTTTAACTTTTTCTCGGGATGTGACAAAGACTAGTGTGGGGGAGGTTGTTCCTTTTGGGTTGGTTGAAGTGTACATAGGAGGTTAGTGTGGTAGGGTAGTGGCTTGTACATGAGGAGGACTATTGAGGATTGTGGCCTTGTTGTAGTTGATGATGTTGTGATGAAGATGTTGTGATGTGATGATGATGATGATGTGATGGTGATGATGATGATGGTGATGTTTTGATGATTTTTTATGATGATTTTTGCTGATTTATGATGATTCTTGAGCTTTGTGTAGGCGAAGATGCTTCCAAGGAAAAATCCAAAATTCCCGACAATCCAAATTCCCTTAATCCAAACTTTGTAGATAGCTTTTTATTTATTTTTATTTTTATTTATAACTTTAGTCTTTTTCTTTGGTTTCTAACTTTTTCTTGTTTTATCATAGTTTCTTTTGTTTTGGCTCACCTTTCTTGAAGCTTGAAAGCGGAGACGAAGGAAGTTAAGGAGCAACACAGGCTCCTTTGGTGAGATTGTATGAATTATCTTGTCTTCCATTTCAAGCGGCATTTGGTGAGACCTTTCCTCTCTTTTTTTTTTCTTTCTTTGAGTGTTTAGTCTAGGTTTAGCTTAGGAAGAGGTTGAATGGTTCGAGGATGTTTGCATTTGGTTCTATGGAACCTGGGATCGTTGATGTTGTTATTGAACGATCACTTGTATGACGATTGA
This sequence comes from Chenopodium formosanum, assembly GCA_024500155.1. Taxonomy (NCBI): domain Eukaryota; kingdom Viridiplantae; phylum Streptophyta; class Magnoliopsida; order Caryophyllales; family Amaranthaceae; genus Chenopodium; species Chenopodium formosanum. The sequence goes on from CM044865.1 coordinate 47,396,120, forward strand.
GATTTAATTGGATTATATGCCTCGTGTGTGAACCATTTTGATTTCTTCCTCTATCTTTTGTTTTATTTTTCCCTTTTTTGTGTTACAAACATGACTATGACAAGTAAAAATGATTTTTGATGTGGAATGTGCTCATTCATTTGGTTGTGTAGGCCTTTTATGATGTTGCATCTTTGAATGCTTATCTTCCTAATTGATGAGGGTTTGCACGGTTTGAGAATGCTCAGGGTTGAGTTAGACACATTGTAAGCTAAGGTAGCCCGGTTTAGAACTTTTGAGGACATTTGAACCCCTAGTTCACGGGAAATAAGATGGAGTTGCTCTCTATAGTGGATAGGATTCCCTTTAGTTATTATTTGCTTATTTCTTATCCCATGTGAGCGTAATTTGTTCTAGCCTTCATCATTCTTGTGAGTAGCATTTTGGATCCTTAACTATGCATGTCTTAATCTTTGTGTTAGTATCTAGCTCCCGAGATCGTGACCAAACAACTCTAGAGGAGGAAGAGGGCATTTCTTCTCATTATTCTTTGTTTTCATTATGTTTTGTTACAAATTTGGTTTTTATTTTTGCATCCACCTACTTGCTAACCAATTTGAGCCTTATTTCCCTTTCTTGACTTAGCCATATTAAAAACCTATCAGCCTATGTTCTACCGACCCGTGTAGTTAGTGAAGCATTGGGTTTTAAGGTTCGAGTTTGAGAGTGTTTATTTTGAGCAAGAAAGTTGTGTAATCGGTTCAAGTAAGGTTATGAAAGTTGGTTAAAAATATGCAAAAGGTTTGTGAACAAGGTTGCAACACATGAAAACCAAGTGAAGTTGAAAAAAAAAAGAAAAAAGGTGAAGAAAAAAAGAAAAAAAAAATGAATGAAATGAAAAGAAAAAAAAATGATGAAAAAAAAAAACAGATGAAAGAAATGAAAAGGGATGAAGTAATGTTGTGAGGTTTGTATTGAAGGTTGTAATTTGAGGTTACGTTCAATTTTAGGTTGTTCTTGAGAGATGGCCACTCTTTTTCTTCACTTAGGATTTGCCACCAAAATTTTCAAATTGATTCTGAACCTTAACCCTTAGCCATGACATTACAACCCTATTTAAGACCCTTGGACTTGGAGGAGCGCGGTCAAAGACCGGTGGAGGGAGATAGATTTCAACCCTATGGAGAGAGTATGCATAGTTGAGATGTCGGGATGACCTTATGATTCCACAATAAATATCTTTTTCCAGTTCCCTCGAGGGATCATGAGGAGCGAGCTAGGGGATTACTTGAAACTAGTGGAGAGAACGTGGACCGTCTTGGTTTGGGCTAGGGTGGAGAGTGAAGTCATTAGTTCTCTAAGATTAGCTTAGGTTTGTCTCTTTCAACCCCGAGCATCTTATAACGTGTTTTCCCTCATTAAATTGAGAAAGGTGAGTATTTTTTGGTGCATGTCTTTTCGTTCGAGTTCAAATGGAGCATTTTCTACATAAGTGCTTAATTGGTTTTCCATAACCCTTGTCATGTTATGTTTGTTGTGACTTTCTCTTTGTTTTGGCATTCCTTGCTTGAGGACTAGCAAGAGGCAAGTGTGGGGGAATTTGATGAGTGGCATTTATGCCACGATTAAGGTTCATTTTGATGGTCATTTTCCCACATTTGAGGCTTGTTTGCATCCTTTTCTTTGCACTTAGTTTCCTTTCCCTTTATGCATCTTCTTTCCTAGATTTTGCCCCTTTTTCCTACTCTTTACTTTAATTTCCATGCTTATGCTTTGTAGGAACCATCGGTGTTTTCAAGAGGAGAAAGCTAAGCTCAACGGAAGCTGAAGAAAGCAAGATTCAGAAGAGGTTCGGCCGAACCTCCTGAAGGTGTGGTCGAACCAGGGTGTGGCCGATCTGCTCAGTGGTTCGACTGAACGTTGAGGCAGGACCATGAAGCAATTTGGCAATTTTGCAGGAGTGGTCGAACCACAGAAGTTCGACCAGACCAGGATCAGGGAAGTTCGACCGAACCTACCCATGGTTCGGCCGAACCTACCCTGTAGTCCTACCGAACCTTCCCATTGTTCGGTCGGACCACTCCTCTTTTTCAGCTGGCTCTGTACGGACTATATAAGTCCCATCTTAGAACGTTTTAATGTAATTTAGATTAAGTAAGTTTTAATTTTCTGCACTTTTAACTTAATCTAGAGAGAGAAACACTATTAGTCTTCATTTGGTAGAGAGAGAAAGTGTGGATTTCTTCATTGATGAACTTGGATTTTTAAGAAGAAGCTTTTTTAATCTTTTGTAGATCTTCAACTTCAATTAATGAGCAATCTCTTACTCTTTCTCTTTAATTTTGCATTTAATTTTGCTTGTTTACTTTGATTTTCCTTCTTTGCTTATTAATCATGTTAATGCTTATTGATTTGATGATTGATATTGTTCTCAACATGATTTGTGAGTAGTCTCTTAGCCAAGGGTGTGGAGATGGTGTAGTTGCTAATTGTTCACGCTTATAATATTGGGATTAAGTTAATTGTGATTAAAATCTTTGCATGCTTGATATTCTTTGATTTTTTTGCAAGTGCACATTGTTAGTTGATTAAGGGTGAATCTTTGCTAACAAGAAATGGATGTTGACTTAGTTAGGATTCATTACTGTTGGTTGTTCTTTGATTGCACCTCCCAATATATGGTTCTAGTGTGGAAACATAGAGGCTATGTTAGGAGAAACCGATTAACCCCGGAAGGCGGTTAGATTTAACCTTATATCGATATTCATGCATGTTTAGTTCACTATTGATTTGCTTTTATGTTATTGCATGATCAAGCGGCATCTACATCTACCCATCTCCCTTGGTGTTTAGTTATATTGATTTTAACTCGTTTTTTCTATAGTTTAATCTCTTAGTCATTCCTATCTTTCGTCCCGTGATAGCTTAAAGTCTAGTGATGAATGCGGTGTTTATGTGCTTCTCCCTATGGTTCGACCCCTCTTCTTACCATATAGTTGTATTAGGATAAGTCGAGTGTTAAAAATTGTACTTGATTTAGGTGTAGTTGTCTAACGACGCAATTATTCCTCTATCACTACATGACCCTAAGCAATGAGAAAATAAATGACATTCTAACTTAACATAAGGGGTTGGAGACAAAATTTCTCAATTGGCTAGTGAATTTAGGTTGTGTTTGGATACTCACATTTCATTTGAAATCACTGATTTCAATTCCAGATTTTCATTTTCTAGAATTCAATTCCAAGTTTCATGTTTGGCAAATTAAGAATTTCAAATTTGGAATTTCAAATTCCAAAAACTTGTTTGGGAAAACAAAAAATTTCAAATCCTAGATTCAAGCTAAAACGATAATACACTTCATCAGCAACAAAATTGATTTCTTTTGCCACCAAATTTCAAAATTCGTTTTTGCTTTTCGCTTTTTTCTCAAAATCAACTCAGAGAATTAAAAAAATTAGAGAAAAAAAAAAGAAATAAAGAAGAACAAGAAATCTGCCGCACAAATTAAACAAATTGAAACTACAACAAAATTGAAGCATGAATTTGGGAAAAACTTAACAATAGAGAATCCCTAATTTCATCAAATTGACAAAATTAAACCAAAAATTAGGGGAAAAACGAAAGCTTATCATACAAATTTAAAAGAGAGGAGGTTTAAAGAGTAGAGAAATTGAAAAGCTAATTCAAGGGAGGATTAAGGTGTGCTTTAATGGAGGATTCAAGGTAAGCTTCAATGGCAAAGAGAGCACAAAAGCCACTACAATGGAGGATTAATTGACAAAAACATCGACATAGGAGATCGAGAAAGCTCAGTAGTTCCTTTAATGGAAAAGAACAAGCTGCTTTATAGTATAGAACTCACGATCTTCTTCAATGGAGGAGAGAGAAAATAAGAAACCCATCCATAGGAGAGAGAATTTGAGAAATTAGGAGAGAGGGTTGGGCTTTTTTTTAATTGTTGGAATTTCGAATGACACCTTTTAAGTTGGAATTTTAATTCAACCAAAATTAACTTTTGTTTCAAAACCTTGGAATTGGGCCAAATCAAATTCCCAAATTCAGAGTAAATCCAAACAGTGTAATTAGGCCAAATCCAGAATTTCAAATGAAATTCTGGTTTCCAAATAGGCCATTAAGGAATTTACAAATGTTTCTTCTTTGACTTCACTAAGCTTAGATCTTAAGAGCCCTATGAATGCGACTGTGACTAGAAGTGGTAGGGTCCTTTAGAGTGAAATCTCTAAGAAGAGTGATGATAAAGATAGTCCTAGTAATGGTCAAATTGAGAATGAGGGAGATGAGAATACTCTAGTTAAGGAAGTCAATAAGGAACAAGTTGAGAAGGTGATAGAGAGAGAAAGAGAAGTTTACAAGCCTAAGCTCCCTTACCCCCAAAAGTATAATTGGCACAAGTTAGACGAGCAATTTGGAAAATTTATAGAGATGCTTAGACAACTTCATCTTACTCTTCCTTTTACCGATGTAATAGAACAAATGCCAAATTATGCAAAGTTCCTTAAGGATATTTGTAGTGGAAAGAGAACATGTGATGTGGTGGAAACGGTTAACTCGATCGAGAATTGTAGTGCAATCATAATGAACAAAATCCCACCCAAGTTGAAGGATCCCGGAAACTTTTCTATCCCTTGTGATATATATAAAATACAAATTGATAATGCCTTGTGTGACTTATGAGCTAGTGTTAGCATTATGCCATACTCGGTATATCAAAGACTAGAGAAGGGAGAACTTTTGCCTACCAACATTACCTTGCAATTAGCCGATAGATCAATTAGGATCCCAAGGGGCAAGGTAGAGGATGTTCCCTAAAGGGTAGGAAAGTTCATCATTCCAGTTGATTTTGTGGTCCTTGACATAGATGAGGATTCTACAATTCATGTTATTCTAAGTAAACCATTTCCTGCTACTTCGGGTGCTTTGATTGATGTCAAAAGTGCTAAGATTTCACTTATATTTGGAGATGAAGGAGTTGAATTTGATTTGAATGAAAGTATGAAATATCCTTCTTCATCTCTTGAGAATTGCATGAGAGTTAAAATTTTAGATGATCATGTACATTCAATGCATGAGCACTTGCTCACAACTAATGATCATCTTGAGTGTGTTTTGTTGAACAAGGAAAAGATAGGTGCTCCTAGACAGGAAATGGCTTTGTATAAGAACTTGTTAGATGGGAGTGTTAAAGGAAGTGATGAGAAAATTTGCATGAAAATCTCAAGCCAAGAGGCTTTGCAAGCGGCTTTGACCAAGGAAGGTAAAGGTGTTCCTATGGTAGAGCTCAAATCTTTACCATCACACCTTAGGTATGAATTCTTAGGCCCAAATTCTACTTACCTCGTGATTGTTAGCGCATCATTGACTGAAAGCCAAGCTCAAGCGTTATGCGGTGTTTTGAGAAAGCACCAAGGTGCTTTGGGTTATACCATTGATGACCTCAAAGGTATAAGCCCCGCTTTATGTACGCACCACATAACTCTGGAGGAGGGTACCCTTCCTTCTATTGAATGACAACGGAAATTACATCCCCAAATGAAGGAGGTAGTGAAGAAAGAGATTACTAAGATTTTAGATGCGAGAATCATATTCCCCATCTTAAGCTCTAAGTGGGTCTCACCCGTTCATGTCGTTCCAAAGAAGGGAGGCATGACTGTCGTCAAGAATGAAAAAGCTGAGCTTTTTCCAACAAGGACGGTTACCGGTTGGCGGATGTGTATAGAATATAGAGGTCTAAACACATCCACCAAGAAATATCACTTCCCCCTTCCTTTCATTGATCAAATTCTTGAAATACTAATGAGGCACAAGTACTATTGTTTCCTAGATGGTTACTCGGGATTTTTCCAAATTCCTATTCATCCCGATGACCAAGAGAAAACTACTTTTACTAGTCCTCATGGTACCTTTGCCTAAAGGAGAATTCCATTCGGCCTTTGCAATGCACCCACCACTTTCCAACGATGTATGATGAGTATCTTTAGAGATATGTTGGAGGAGGAGATAGAGGTGTTTATGGATGATTTTTCCGTAGGTGGAGTTTCCTTTGAGGCATGCCTTGAAAATCTTGAAAAGTGTTTGGCAAGATGTGAGAAATTGAACTTGGTGTTGAATTGGGAAAAATTCCATTTCATGGTTGAAGAAGGAATAGTCCTTGGGCACAAAATTTCCCACAATGGCATAGAGGTTGACAAGGCAAAGATTGAGGTTATCTAAAAGTTGCCACCTCCGGTTAATGTGAAAGGTGTGAGATCATTTTTGGGCCATCCCGGGTTCTACAGAAAATTCATTTAAGATTTCTCACTCATTGCAAAGCCCCTCGATGAACTTCTTCAAAATTATACCGAGTTTGTATTCGATGATAAGTGTTTGGAGGCATTCAATAAGTTGAAGAAAGCTCTAATCTCCCCTCCAATTGTTTATGTCCAAGATGGGATTTACCATTTGAGTTGATGTGTGATGCAAGTGATACGACTATTGGAGGAGTCTTAGGTCAAAGAGTTGATAAGAAACTTCATGTGATTTATTATATGTCCAAGACTATAAATGGAGCTCAATGGAATTACACTACAACGAAGAAAGAGTTCTTGCCTATTGTAAATTCCTTTGAAAAATTTCGTTGCTATTTGTTAGGGTCCAAAACAATTGTGTTCACCAATCATGCAACCCTAAAATACCTTTTTGGGAAGAAGGAATCAAAGCCAAGACTAATTCGTTGGGTGTTACAGCTTCAAACTTTTAAACTTGAGATTAGAGATAAGAAAGGAGCGAAGAATGTATGTAGTAGCGGATCATCTATCTAGACTTGAGGATTTTCAAGTTCAAGATGATGGGTCTCCCATTGAAGATAGAATGTTAGATGATTCCTTGTTTGCTATAGATGTGAAGGAACTCCCATGGTTTGCCGATTTGGTGAACTATCTTGCTTGTGGGGAGTTTCCTCCTTCATTTTCCAAAAATCGAAGAAAGAAGCTCAAGAGGGAGGCTAGGCATTATGTTTGGCATGAACCGATATTGTATATAAAGGGTGTCGATGGGTTATTAAAGAGATGTGTTCCAAATGTGGAGTTGCCTAGTGTATTGAAGATGTGCCACTCGGACTTGAGTGGAGGTGACATGGGTGTCTAAAAAACGGCTTCGAAAAAAATCGCGATAAACCGAGCTTTTTAGAGAAAGAAATGGTCGAAAATGGTGATGGAAGAAGAGAGAGAATGCGAACTGAAAATCGCGCTCAGCGATTTTGTTTTGCTGATTTAAATGTCTTGCGCAAGCGTTGCAGTTGCGAGTGATAAACCAGCGCAACTCAAAATGATACGCGCGCCTGGCCAGCGCGACCTACTGAGTTGCGCGCGGATACTTGTCACTAAAATAACGATATCCAGATATTGATCTTTTTTTATCATATTTCAACTGTTTTTGCTCGTCATTAGACGTAATGACGTGCAATTTATCAAAATCTCTAAATTGCTTTGCATTTTGTAGTTTATTGTCTTCTTTGTTTGTTTTTTGCATCATTTTTCATGCGCATCGTGCTTTGTGCCTTCCTAAGAATATGTTTTGAACGTTTTTCGTAAATGTGTCTTAAGACGTTCAGTAGTGGTGCTTTACGTAAAATCTCCTATATACAGGTTTGTCATTTTATTGCACTGACGTTATAATTTTTGACTTTTCTTCTTTTTCCACGTCAAAAGCAAAAAGAAAGGCGTCATCGTGCAGCGTAAAAATGCAAGGCGTATTATACAGCGTAAAATTGTATGGCGTAGGTGTTGCGTAAAATTTCACTTCAGCCCAAGATTTGCAAGATCTACCTCTTAAAAGGTAGAGGATTACTTTAGGCGTTAGCTCAGGAGTCGACAGGCGCGCCAAACCATCAGGAACATACACTTCTTTATTAGAAGTAAATACGGTAGTTAGTGAGCTTAATGGCTTACCGGACAGTTAGGGTGTCCGTCCACCCCATGTATAAAGAGCGATGAGACGATGTCGTACCTATGTAGTCACGTGCCCCTAGTCCTGAGACACGTGTACTCATCTTGTGGACAAAACTGCTGAGAGAGTTGCTGACTTTCTTCTCTCACACTAGATTTAGATATGTGCCTTGATGAGTGTCATTTATGGCACTCATTTGGTTCTCTTTAGGGTGGATTTCATGCTATTTTATAGCTTTTTTCTTTAGCTTTTACTTAGTTTTATTCTTTATTTCTTTAGTTTTCATTTTCTTAGTTGAATTTCTATTTTTATGCATTTCTTGGTTTATAATGTTACTTTCTCTTTTATTTGCTTGTTTTATTTTATTTTTCAGGTTAAGGTCGTTATCCAAAGATTCCCGAGGCCCCTTCCCAAGTTAGGCATTGAATAGGATGCCTAATGTTCTCCATTTAAAGCTCAAGCATAGAGAAGTGCAAGTTCCTTTAGACCTTAAGCCGTGGGGGCACGAATTCTCGTGTTGAACCCACAATCATGGAGTTTTGGGTCTACCATGTCCCGTGTTTATCAAGAGCATCGAGTCGAGCGCACGAGGAACACCAAAATGATGGTGAAGGGGGTTGCTCTGTTCCTAGGCGCGAGCGCGCGCGACCATGGCGTCTCTCTAGGGTGTGGGCGCGCCTCTCTCAGGTGTGGGCACTACTAGAATTTCGACCATTTCCGACGGAAAAAATCTGTCGCAAACACCCTTAATTCCGTCGGAAAACTTGTTTCCGACGGAATTCCGTCGGAAGTCGTCGTCGGAAAAGTGTTTGTAGGAAAAATGACCTTTTCCGAGGAAAATTCCTTCGGAAACACTTTTCCGATGGAATTTTCCGTCGTTAGTGATTTTTCGGTACCGGCATAATCAGTCGGAAATTTCCGACGGAATTTAAAATTCGTCGGAAATTGCCGACGGAAATTCCGTCGGAAAATAATTTCAGGAAATAAAAAAAAAATACGTCGTGCCACCACCGGCACGACGTATCACCACCTCCAACCACCCAAGACGCCCCTCTCAACCACACCACAACCTACCCACCTTAACCGAAACACCACACCTAAACCCCAACCCACAGCCACCCCTGACCGAACCCCACCATACCCACACCCATCCCTGACAGAACCCCACCAAACCCACACCACCCAACCCAAAACCCAGCCACCCAACAAAACCAACACCACCCAATTACCCAAAACCCAGCCACCCCACCAAACCCACACCACCTAATTACCCAAATCCCAGCCACCCAACAAAACCCACACCACCCAATTACCCAAAACCCAGCCACCCCACCAAACCCACACCACCTAATTACCCAAAACCCAGCCACCCCAACCCAAAACCCAACCACCCCTAACCGAGCCCACACTACCCACCCCTAACAAATCCCCACCAAAACCCACACCACCCTGACCGAATACACTAACCAAGCCACAACCACCACGTAAATCACCATAATACGACCCAAACAACAACCACCACCGAAAATCACCCAAATTTAGATCCACCACAATCGAAAATCATCCAAAAATTAAATAAAAAATCAAAATTAAAAATTAGAACGTACCTTAAGATAAAAAAAAACTTCGAAATTAACCACGAACTTGGTTTAACAAGGCCAAATTCGACCACGAAAACCCTAGATCTAGGATTTTCATGGTCGAATTTGACCTTAAAACCCATTAATTTGACTAACATCACCATAAACAACATAAAAGGAGGAGAGATTGCTTGAGAATAGAGTAAGGAGGAGGAGGAGATGAGAGAGAAAGCGTGAGAAGAGAAGGAGGAGGAGGAGATAGAGAGCGTGAGGAGAGAGAAAGGGAGGAGACAGAGAGCGTGAGGAGAGAGAAAGGGAGGAGACAGAGAGCGTGAGGAGAGAAAAAGGGAGGAGAGAGGCGGATTGTGAATGAGGGGGGTTGGGGCGCCGTTTTAATATTAGGGTCTTGGGGTTTTTTCCTTTTTTTATAAAATTAAATTCCGTCGGAAACGAGTTATAATACGTCGTAAATTATACCATTTCAGATGGAATTTTCTGTCAGAAATGGTAAATTCCGTCGGAAATTTCGTACTTTCCGACGGATTTTCTTGTCCGTCGGAACAGTTCTGTCGGAAATGACCTGTTTTCTTGTAGTGGGGCGCGCCTCTCTGGGTCTCTGATCCGTATCCAGTTTTGCGCGGCCGCGCTCCCTCTTGTAGTTGGTCGCGCCTTTACGGGTCTATTTGGACAATCTAACTAATTTCTATTTGTTAGTTTTACTATATAGTTTTTCCTTCTATTTTTAGATAGAGTATTGGAGAGAGAGTTCTTTTTAGAATTAGAATAGAAGTTTTAGATCATATTGTAGAGAGAGAAACTCTAGATTGTAGAGAGAGAAGTTCTTGATTAATGATTGAAGATTGATGATTCTAAACATTTTTCCATTGATTTGAAGCAAGTTTGTAAGAATTTCTTTTACTTTAATGCAATCTTTAGATTTTTAATTCAATTGTTTGTTGATAGTTCAAGTTTGATTGAATTTTTGATTGAATTTATTTGATTGATATGATGATGATGATTTTATTGTTTAGCTTAGTTTTTATCTTGATTTCCATGGATTGTGAGTAGTTTTCTTGCTGGGGGAATGGTGAAGCATATATGAGAAATGGATTGATGCTAATTGGGGAAAATTGATGGAGTTGATGTAGTTATTAAATTGGTTGATTGATTAAGTGCATGTGTGTGATTAATTGAAGAGCAGCTAAATTTAATTGTTGCACTAGATTGCATTGTAAGTTCACATTGATACGACAATTGATTTGTGGCTTGCATTTGTCGATTGAATTAGTTTGTGAAGTTCCTAGCTAGAGTCTCTCGTAGTTGGCGCTAGTTTGACCTCTAGGAGATTAGCCTACCATACTCTCTTGATCGCTTAATTGATTTTCCCTCATAACACTCGACTTAGTAAATTCTAATCCGAATTAGTTGTATCCATTGCGAGTATATGTGGAACCTAAACCCTAGTGTTTGATATATTTGATTTCATCTTGATTGTTTGATTGTTTTAGAATATACACACCTTACTTCATTACTTTGAGATAGCTTAGCTTTAGCATTAGCATTCACCTTCCATTCCTAGTGGTTCGACCCTCGACTTACTCCGATGCTAGTTATAAGGGTGTGTCGAGTGAATACAAATTTTGTTTAGCCGAGGAAAATTAGCCCAATGACCTATTCTCAACCCATGTTCATGCCTCCAGTTCTGAGACATGTATTTCTATCTTCTGGACATCCGGCTCGAATGCCATAACATTTAGGCTTGATTGCCGAAACATTTAGGCTCGAATGCCGAAACGTTTAGGCTTGAATGCCGAAAATACCTTTTTTCATCTTTTTACTTTGTTAAAGTCATGCTAAAGTTTGAATGACATATCGAGGGACTTTAGACCAATGATGACATGATTGAGAGGAAATTACCCCCTTTACTCTTTTTTTTTTTTTTTTAAAAAAAACCGTTCTCTTCTCATGATTTTACATCACCCAGAACACCTTTACTTGTAAAAGCGTTCTACAAAAGAAAATGATCAATATAGATTCTTTAGTGAGTTAAGATTAGAAATAACTTTTTCTGGCCTTAATAGCTACTTGTTTCATACACTTAGCAAATCGAGGATCGTTTCCACATCCTTAACATTTCTGAAAGATTCTCTACTCTTTGAGAACTTTGCAGAATGAGTCTCAAATTTTATTTCCTTGACTACTTTGATCCTCGTCTATTTAAGACTTGATCAAAAGTGGGGGCTAACTATAAACATCTACTTTCAGCCTTCTGTCTCGACAGGAAGTGCAATGACGATAAATGAAACCATCTTTGTGTTTGATCAAAGTGAAGAATGCTTATGGATAACTGGTTAAACCACAAAACACAAAGACTAGCCCAAACCAAGAAACAAAGTCTAATTAATTAAATCCAATCATCATTAGGCTTAAGCCCGTGCTTAAAACCCAATAATGACGGATTTAGGAGCGCCTAGGTTAAAATAATTGTTGTTGTAGAAAATAACGTGCACATCTCAAGGTGTAGCGCTAGGATGGCACGCGTAACTAATTAAGTTGCGCGTGACCTTCAGTGCAACTGTCATAGTTGTGCTCGTGAAAGATATTGAATTTCAAAAAATTTGAAAATCGAATCTTGCAATAAAGTCGCATGCAAGACAACTAGTTGCGCTAACTATAGCAGCGCAGCTCAATCACTTGCGTTGGCTTACCGCGCGCAACTCATCCTGCTACAGCATAATGTTTAAAACCCTAAACCTACCAATTCCCTATAAATATGGGCTTAATCTGAGGCTTAAAAAGAAATAAATCAACCCGAAACTCTGGCAGAAAACTTGTGAACTTATGCTTCCTAACCCCTCTTGTCCTAAACACTCACCCCTTTGATATTTTGTTACTATGGTGGAGGTTCCCAAACAAGAAGGAGTCAATAAGTGTTCTAAACAGAGATCCAGAAAAGAGAAGAGGTAAGTTCCCGAGCACTTAGATAAATCACTTTTGTTTTCTTTTTTAAAAGAACTTTAAATCAATTAATGTTGCTTGATCACTTTAAAAGGTTTAATTAATCAATTCCACATAGTATCTTGCGTTAAATAAGACTAGAATTGAATAATTAATTGTTGGTTGATCACTTAAGCCAAGGAGAATATTGTTTATTTCTTGTCCTATTCACGAATTTGATTAATTAAAAAATAACGACGTCGCAATGTAATTCCTACGTGAATTGATGTGTGTAAATAAAATAAACTAACTTAGTGTTAGGTATCGCGTTGCAAATATTTTTTGATGATGAAATTGTGAAAAAAGAAGAGCTAGTAGAGGCCGTACTAGGGCTAGGATAGCGATTCCCCCCTAAAGGGAACGTTATTTTAGTACCCTCGCTCCCGAACTCATTTCTGGTTTATGTAGACCAATTTGGGCATGGGTAAACTTATGATTCGTGCTAATTATTCCATGAACGAGGTTTATGAGTTTTCCTAAAACTCATTGGCGACTCCTACTTTTTTCTTATAAAAAAGCGTAATAATAGAATCAATTCTAATTCAAGGTCCCCTTAACAGTCAGGAATTCAAATCCTACTATACCTTAACTAATGGCAAGTCCTAGGTTTTTAAATGGTCATGGGCATCTAAGGAAGGACTCCCTACGATGGGATCACCCTCCTTACAACTACATTTTTGACATGACCCAGATCTAGTTGATCAACATCTATGTCAATTATAACACTTACATTTGCTGCTTGTCGAGCTCGGGAAAGGGAAACATACAATTGACCATGTTAAAAACATGATAGCGAAAGATAAACAACAACTTTATTAAGTGTTTTCCCTTGAGCTTTGTTGATAATTATTGCAAAGCTAAGCATTAAAGGAAACTGTTTCCGCTGAAATTGAAAAGTATATAAGGTTAAGACTTTGATGGTCTTAACTTAATTATTAGTATCAATACATTCTCTCCTTTATGATGGCCAAAAACAATAACACATTCAATGAGATTTGGGAAGAACTTTTTACATATCAGCCTCTTCCATTGCAAAGACCTGATGACGGTAAGATGTTACGCAACAATATAACTTCACTATTGACTTTCAATAAAAGCTCATGGGGACTCATGCCACCAAGAAAAAGCTTATTTAAGAATTCTGTAGGATATATGGAGCAATTATCATCAATCATTAAATCATAACTTTTGTAGGACACTACTTCACCTGGAAATTTTTCTATCAAAATTTCATTAATAACATCTACATAATCATTGATTGGTGTGAGTATAGCTTTAGTGGTGAATATATGAGCATTAAACGAAGGTATATCTATTTCTAGAAAAGCAACTGAAGTCAGTTGCATATCTAGAGCTACAACAGCATCATAAGGCTGTACAATTTTTGGTGGAAGCTGAACAAGAGAAATTTCACTATTCTGTAATTGTCCATTTCCTAAGGCTAGCAAAAAGGCTGCATAGGTTAGATCTTGTCTAGCCCGAATATTTCTTGTTAATATAAACTTAATAAACAGCGACCATAGAGTAGAACTGACCAAGCTAGCAGCAACTGCTTGTCATTGTGTTCTTTTTGGGACAACTGGAAGATCTTGCCTGAAATCTCCACCAAAGACGACAAATTTCCCTCCAAATAATAGGTTAGGGTTACAAATATCCCTGAGAAACACATCAAGTGATTAAAAATTTTCTTTTTTTTTTTTCCATTGAAGCCTCATCCCAAATGATGAGTGTTATTTCTCTTAGTAGTGTAGCTAGACTGCCTTGTTTATGCACATTACAGGCAAGTGACTCAAGAGGATCCAGTGGAATTTTAAACCGTAAATGAGAAGTTCTTCCAGAGGGAATATTGGTTGCTGCTATACCAGATGTTGCAGTTGGAAAAAAAATCTTACTCCTGAGCCTTATTTTAGCATATAAAGCATTATATAAAAGGGTCTTTCCTGTTCCATGATGAGTGACATTTATGTCACTCCTAAGGAGTAGTTTTAGAGTCTTTTCCGTGTTTATTTGCCCTTATTTTCCTTTTATTCTTTTGTTTTATCTTTAATAAAGTTTCTAGTTATTTTTGTAATTATGGAGCATTTTAGTTTATTTTCTTTATTTTATTAGTTTTAGTCTATTTTCGTATTTTATTTTATTTTATTTGCTTGCTTAGTTTTAATTACTATTAGTTTAGTTTTATGTCTCTTATTTTCTATTTCATTTTATTTTATTCTATTTGTCGTGGTTTTATTTTATTTCGTCCTTTATTTATTTTTATTTTATTTTGTTCATTTTCTTTGTCCCAATCCTTTCTCGGTTTTGTGTGTAGGAGTTTGGGTTTCAATTTGAGTCAAACGCCAAGCCCTATTTCATGAGCATGCTGCCAGCTCCACTGCCGCAAGAACCAACCTGCTGCCTCTTATCCATCACCAAACCTTCTTAACCTCCACCACACCAATTCCCCTGCTCCCTCTCCTTCACTCACGCATCAAGCCATCAATCACCACCTGCTCCTCCAATCATAGCCACCACTACCCCCTGCTCTCACCACCTCACACGACCACAACAAGACCCCCCACAAATCCACGCACCAGCCTCAGCAACCCACCACCAATTTCAACCACCAGCTGCTGCCACCAACACCACCAAACAGCAGCCGTAACAATCACACGCACATCTCCACCTTTAGCCACCAATTTTGACACACACACCAGCACCAACCACAACAGTAACCACATGCTGCCACCCAATTCACGCACCAGCTCTCAACGCAACTCCAATTCACTCACCTGCTGCCACCCTCACAGCACCACCAGCCGCAACAGCGCACACCAAGGACCACCACTAACCTCCATTTCCCCTGCTCCAATTCGCACCAACACCTCATAACAGCCACCATCACAATCCCCTGCTCAGCCACCACAATCAACCACAGCAGCCACCAATCACCAACTCACCTGCGAACAGCCGCACCACCATTCTCACACACCTAAACCAACAATCAGCCGCACCTGCACCACCGTCAATAACCAGCAACAATTAAGCAACCAAATCGACCCAAAAATCAGAGGAAATCACAAATTCTCAATGTTCGAGCAAACCGTTAAGGGTTCGGTCAAAGTACGAGTCAGAGACTTTTGAAGTAGTCCAAATTGAATAGGTGTGGTCGAACACACCCATGGTTCAACCGAACCAACCCCGTAATTCGGCCGCACCAACCCATGGTTCGACCGAACCACTTCACGAGCCTCCGTATGATTTTTAATGAGGATCGAACGATTGAAGCTTGGTGATGGCCGTTGATCTTTGATTTGTGATGATGATGTGCGGTGATGATGGATTTTGACGAACGGTGATGATGATAATTGAAGCAGCCATGAAGATCGAAGAAAGGGGAAATGGGGGTCTGATGGTTTTTGGGGGATTTATGGGTTTATTTTTCTTTTTCTTTTATTTTTATTTCTTTTGCTTTTCCTTTTCTTATTACTTTTCTCTTTTGTTTTGTTTTCTCTTTTATTTTCTTTTTATTTTCCTTTTCTTTCTCTCTTTATTTCCTATTTATTTCCTATTTTTTTCTATTTTCCCTAGTTTTATTAAGTTAGTATAAATACCCATTTTTGGGGTAATTAGAGAGGGGGGATATATTAAATAACTATCTATTCTACTCTTTAATTAGTTTTAGGTTAGGATTAGTCTTCATTGGTAGAGAGAGAAAGTGTGGTTTTCTCCATTAATGAACTTGGATTTTGAAGAAGGAGCTTGTTCAATCCTTTGTAGACCCTCATCTTCAATTAATGAGCAATCTCTTACTCTTTCTCTTTACCTTTGTTTTTTATTTTGCTTATTAATCATGTTGATGCTTATTAATTTGATGATTGATATTGTTTTCAACATGATTTGTGAGTAGTCACCTAGCCAAGGGTGTGGGGATGGTGTAGTTGCTAATTGTTCATGCTTTTAATGTTGGGGTTATGTTAATGGTGACTAAAGTCTTTGCATGCTTGATATTCTTTGGTCTTTCTTGAAAGTGCACGTTGTTAGTTGATCAAAGATGAGTCTTTACTAACAAGTAATGGAAGTTGACTTAGTTGAGATTCATTATTATCGATTGTTATTTAATAGTACCTCCTAGTATATGGTTCTAATGTGGAAACATAGAGGCTATGTTAGGAGAAACCAATTGACCCCGGAAGGCGTCTAGATTGGACCTTTACTTCGATATTCATGCATGTTTAGTTTACCATTGATATGCTACTTTGTTATAGCAAGATCAAGTGTCAACTTCACCTACCCATTTCCCTTGGTGCCTTAATGTTTTATTTCTTGTTTTAGCATTTTTAGAATTTGGTTTTTTTATCTCCTATTCTAGATTAGCTTAATTGTCGATAACATTTGGTGGTGTTTACCGTTCTCTGTGGTTTGACCTCTATGCTTGCCTTATACTCGTATTAGGTTTGTTTAGGTTGTATAAATTATATTTGATCTAGGGATAGTTGCTCAACGACACGATTATTCCCTTGTCAAATTGGCGTCGTTGCCGGGGAACGGCTTTCATTACCGTTATGTTATCTTCTTGTGACTAGTCCATTTTATATATTTTTCTTTTGATTTGTTTTTGTTCTCTTTGTTTTGTTTTTGAAAAATGGCACATTTTTCTTTTCCTAAATATGATGATGAGCCTTTTTATGTCTACTTCCATAGATTTGTGGGGTTTTTGAACTATAATGGTTGTAATCCTTGTGAAGCTTGTGAGATTTGTTATTATGGCATAAATGAATAGACGAGATATGAAGTTGAAAGTAGGTTTAATGGCGAATTTAAAGCATTATCGGTTCATAGTGCTTGGAGCTTTTTTGTACTGTTTGCTAAGGAAGTACGCAATAGGGCATGTAATGTTGCTAATTTTGATTCTTAATGTGATAATAGTTTTATTAGTGGCATGCATCACCATGATTTGTCTTGTTATCCTATTTGTGAACCTAGTACAAGCGATTTCAACTCTCTATCTCCTATTGTTGATGATGAATCTCATTTGCTTTATTATGCCCCGTCTCCCCAATATGATGATGCTCATGTTTATAATGTGAATGATCCTCCCTCCTCATCTTCTTGTTCTTACATGGCTTCAAATGATTTCCCTTATTCTTCTAATGAGTCCTTTTATGAGGGTAATTCTATGGAAAATTTGAAGGAAGAGAAGATAATGAAGATAATGGAGATGGTGGAGAAGTATAACGAGATGAGAGAAGTGAGAATAGGGAGACGTAAGCTAGAATGAAGATGCTTGAGAACCAAATTCACCAACTAGCCAACTCTCAAGAAAATGCCCTTCCTTCTTCTTCTCTTCCCCATATGAGTGACCATCCCATTAGATAGAATTCGAGTGATGGTGAAGGAGTTGAAAATGAAAAGAGTGTTAATTTTGAAAATCCTAATACTTCTTCCCATCTTGATGAGTCTCAAGTGTATGTTTGTGACCCTTCAATCTATGAGTATATGGACTCTTTTGAGGTAATGTCCCACATTTTTTTCGAGAGTCATATGAGGACTTATAGATTATTGGAGGATTTCATCGAGAACGCTTCTTGGGACTTAGATGAGTTTGAGATGAATCTACCTCAATTCATGCACGATCTTTGGACCTTGGGTTTTGAGATAGTTGAAGGAAAGGTTGTCTATTTTGGTGAAAAGGAGGATAAGGTTGACTTCCTTGGAGTTTTAGAGCTTGAGGGAAGTGTAGATCGAGAGTGCCCATCATTTGAGGATGCTATGATTGATTTTCATGCCCTCATTGGCGATGTGAGACCTTGTGGTGAGGGAGTAGCTACCCCTTTTTCTCTAAGGTTCGACCACATCCTTCCTTACCCTACCTCTCTCCCTTCCTATCTCAAACAGCCTATAAGGAAGCCGCCCTCTATGGATGATTTTCATGTCCCTCATTCCATTATTATTGAGGAAGAGAGGAATTTGTCAACCAAATATTATGTGATGAGGATTTGCCTTTTTCCTTTTCGTTCCATTATTCTTTCCCTTCTTCTACTTCTTACTTTCTTGAGTTTCCTTTTCATCCTTCTTCTTCTTTCTTTTGGCATCTCCCTCTTCACTTGCGTGCAATGATTTTGTTACACGTTCTTATTCCGTTAATTCTTTATTTACACCCCCATGAAATGTGTAATAGTGCATTTGACAAGCTCTTGCGTGCGTTGAATTATTATTTCCTAGAGCGGTCTCGCTTGGACGTTAAACAATCCTCTGCTGGAAGTAACCCTTGTTTTATTGCTTTCATTTTCTTTTGTTTTTAGATTAGATTTTCTCACATGGACGTGTTTGTGTTCCTTGCTAGGTACACAACTTGATATACTCTTGCGCATTGGTGATGATCAAGAATCAAGGAAATGTGCCTCAACTTGCCTATCATGTGGAATTCAAGCCTTTTTTGTAGAGATTATGGCTCATACGAGGTTATTTCGGGTTTTTTGTGTGATTTTGCATTTATCCCATATCCGGTAATATTCTTCTTTTTCCTCTCTCTCTTACTTATTGTGACTTGAAGATCATATGTTAGTAATGTTGGATTAATTTTTCCTTGTTTTCCCCTCCTTGGTTTCATTGTTTATGATTTGAGAGCTTGGTTTCATTCAAGATTGGGGGAGGGTATTCTATCATGTTTGGTGGGATGTTGATTCATATATGCCATGCACGTGAGTATATGCATTTTCCGTGTTTTTCATGCTTTTGGAAAATCCAAAAAGATTTTTGTTTACTTCAAGGCAAGTTTAGCAAAATTGTATTTTGTTTGTTCTTAATTTGACATTATATCTTTTGGATTTGTTTACTCTTGAATGCCTTTCTTCCTAAGTGATTAATGTGTGCACAATTTGAGAGTGTCATCGGTTGACTCTATGATATTACATGCTAAGGTAGCCGAGTTAAGAACTTTTAGGAATCCATGAAGCCCTAGTTCACAGGTATGTGGTAAGATGGTGTTGCTCTCTATAGTGGATTTGGCACCCTTAGAAAGAAAGGAAAAGAATAGTGGAAAGAAAAGGAAAAAGGCAAATCCTCATCACATATTTTTTTGTTGACAAAATTCCTCTCTTCCTTAATGATGATGGAATGAGAGGCTTGAAAATCATCCATAGAGGGGGGCTTCCCAATAGGTTGTTTGAGATAGGAAGGGAGAGAAGAAGGGTAAGGAAGAATGTGGTCGAACCTTAGAGAAAAAGGGGTATGAGAAACGGGAAAAGGGGTAGCTACTCCCTCACCACAAGGTCTCACATCGCCAATGAGAGCATGAAAATCAATCATAGCATCCTCAAATGAAGGGCACTCACGATCTACACCTCCCTCAAGCTCAAAAACTCCAAGGGAGTCAACCTTATCCTCCTTTTCACCACAATAGACAACCTTTCCTTCAACTATCTCAAAACCCAAGGTCCCAAAATCGTGCATGAATGGAGGTAGATTTATCTCAAACTCATCTAAGTTCCAAGAAGCGTTCTCGATGAAATCATCCAATAATATATAAGTCCTCATATGACACTCCAAAAATATGTGGGACATTACCTCAAAAGAGTCTATATACTCATAGATTGAAGGGACACAAACATACACTTGAGACTCATCAAGATGGAAAGAAGGATTAGGATTTTCAAAATCAACACTCTTTTCATTTTCAACTCCTTCACCATCACTCGAATGCTCTCTAATGGGATCCTCACTCATATAGGGAAGAGAAGAAGAAGGAAGGGCATTTTCTTGAGAGTTGGCTAGTTGGAGAATTTGGCTCTCAAGCATCTTCATTCTAGCTTTCGTCTCCCTATTCTCAAGTTACCTCATCTCGTTATACTTCTCCATCATCTCCATTATCTTCATTATCTTCTCTTCCTTCAAACTTTCCATAGAATTACCCTCATAAAAGGACTCATTAGAAGCATAAGGGAAATCATTTGAAGTCATGTAAGAACAAGAAGATGAGGAGGAAGGATCATTCACATTATAAACATGAGCATCATCATATTGGGGAGAGGGGGCATAATCAAGCAAATGAGATTCATCATCAACAATAGGAGATAGAGAGTTGAAATCACTTGTACTAGGTTCAAAAATAGGGTCACAAGACAAATCATGGGGATGCATGCCACTAATAAAACTATTATCACATTGAGAATCAAAATTAGCAACATTACATGCCCTATTGCATACTTCCTTAGCAAACCGTACAAAAAAGCTCCAAGCACTATGAACCAATAATGCTTAAAATTCGCCATTAAACCTACTTTCAACCTCATATCTCGTTTGTTCAATCATGCCATAGTAACAAATCTCACAAGCTTCACAAGGATTACAACCATTACAGTTCAAAAACCCCACAATTCTATGGAAGTAGACATAAAAAGGCTCATCATCATATTGAGGAAAAGAAAAATGTGCCCTTTTTCAAAAACAAAACAAAGAGAACAAAAACAAATCAAAAGAAATATATACAATGGACTTGTCTCAATAAGATAACATAACGGTAATGGAAGCCGTTCCCTGGCAACGGCGCCAATTTGACAAGGGAATAAACGCGTCGTCAATTGTCTATCCCTAGATCAAATACGATTTATACAACCTAAACAAACCTAAAACGAGTATAAGTCAAGCATAGGGGTCGAACCATTGAGAACGGTAAACACCACCAAATGTTATCGACAATTAAGCTAGTCCGGAATAGGGGATAAATAAACTAAAGTCTAAAAATGCTAAAACAAGAAATAAAACATTAAGGCACCAAGGGAAATGGGTAGGTGAAGTTGACGCTTGACCATACAATAACAAAGTAGCATATCAATGGTAAACTAAACGTACATGAATATCGAAGTAAAGAGTCCAATCTAGCCGCCTTCTGGGGTCAATTGGCTTTTCCTAACATAGCCTCTATGTTTCCACATTAGAACCATATACTAGGAGGTACTATTAAATAACAATCGATAGTAATGAATCTTAACTAAGTCAACTTCCGTTACTTGTTAGTAAAGACTCATCTTTGATCAACTAACAATGTGCACTTACAAGAAAGACCAAAGAATATCAAGCATGCAAAGTTTTTAATCACCATTAACATGACCCCAACATTAAAAGCATGAACAATTAGCAACTACACCATCCCCACACCCTTGGCTAGGTGACTACTCACAAATCATGTTGAAAACAATATCAATCATCAAATCAATAAGCATCAACATGATTAATAAGCAAAGAAGAAAAATTAAAGTAAATAAACAAAATCAAGAACAAAGGCAAAGAAAGAGAGTAAGAAATTGCTCATTAATTGAAGATGAAGGTCTACAAAGTATTGAACAAACTCCTTCTTCAAAATCCAAGTTCATTAATGAAGAAAACCTCACTTTCTCTCTCTACCAATGAAGACTAACCCTAACCTAACCTAACCTAAAACTAATTAGAGAGAAGAATAGATAGTTATTCAATTGTTTTAAGATGGGACTTATATAGTCCGTACAGAGCCAGCTGATAAAAGGAGAGGTCCGACCGAACAAATGGGAAGGTTCGGCCGGACTACAGGGTAGGTTCGGCCGGACTACATGGTACGTTAGGCCGAACCATGGGTAGGTTCGGTCGAACCTCCCTGATCCTGGTCTGGTCGAACTCCTATGGTTCGGCCACTCCTGCAAAACTGCCAATTTTCATCTTGCCCCTGCCTCAACGTTCGGCCGAACCACTGAGCAGGTTCGGCCACACCATCAGGAGGTTCGGCCGAACCTCTTCTGAATCATGCTTCCTCTAGCTTCCCTTGAGCTTAGCTTCCTCCTCTTGAAAATCCCGATGGTTCCTTGGACCTTGAACCTGATTTGGACTTGAAAATCGAGCATCAACCTGAACACCAAAAACACGAGGGTATTACTAAGAGATAAAATAAAATAAAATAAAATAAAATAAAGGTAAAATAAAGTAAAATAAAATAAGATAAATAACACTAAACTAATAAAAATTAAATAAAACAATACAAGTAAAGAAAGTGAAATAAAATAGACTCAAAACTAATTAAAATAAGTAAAAGTAAACTAGAAAACTTTCAAGGAAAAATAAAGAACAAAAAATAACAAATCAAAAGCAAATAAAATACAAAAATAAACTAAAAACTACGAAAAGAACTAAAACACGACAAAATTACCAAAATAAACAAGAAATGTTATTAAGAGAAAACAATAGAAAGAAAGGAAAAATAGGATAAAATAAACGGGAAAATGACTCTAAAAATACTTCCTAAGAGTGACATAAATGTCACTCATCAGGTAACATTGTTCTAGCCTTCATCACTTTGTTGTGTGGCGCATTTGGATCCTTAGCTATGCATGTCTTGATCCTTGTTTTGACTTATAGTTCCCAAGATCGTGACCGAAGCACTCTAGGGGAGGAAAAGGGCACTTCTTTCTCATTTTTTTCTTTATCTTCTTTTTGTTTTGTTACAAATTTGATTTTGTATTTTCCGTAAACCAACTTGCTAACCAATTTGAGCTTATGTTTCCCGCTTTTGTTTAAACCATGTTACAAACCTAATGGCCTATGTTTACCAACCCTTTTAGGTAGTGAAGCATTGGCATGTGAGGTTTGAGTTTTGAGTTGTTGATCATAAACAAGAAGCACTTTGAGATTTGGTTAGAGTTGAGCTTGTAAAGAATGATGCAAATTTAAGAAAATCAAGTGAAGTTTTAAGAAAAAGTCGTCCAAAATTAAAAAAAAGGCAAGGAAAATAAATAAAATAAAAAAAAAAATTGGAAAAGAAACAAAACAACAAAAATATTTTCGATAGTTTCATTTTCTACCCTAGTTTAAGCATTGAGGACAATGCTTTGTTCAAGCTTGGGGGGGGGGGAATACTGTGTGTTTGTGTTGAATAAGCTTGGGGGAATGGCATTAGTGGTATTTTTTCTTGATATTTAGTGAATTCTTGAGTTATTTTTGAGTGTTGGACGCACTTTTTGCTTCACTTAGGAATTATCACCAAATTTTAAATTTTTACCCCGCCTTAACCCTTAGCCTTACGTTACAACCAATAAAAAGACCCTTAGACTCTAGTGGGTTAGGTCAAAAGAACGATGGAGGGAGATAGACTTCAAACCTATGGAAAGAGTATGCATAGTTGAGACGTCAGGATAACCTTCTCAAAATTTTTCCTTTCTTTATCTTTTTCCAGTTCCTTCATGGAATCTTGAGAAGCTAGCTTAAATGTTGATTTGAAGCTAGTGGAGAGAACGTGGCCCGATTGGTTGGGGCTAGGGTGGATTGAGTCCTAAGTAGTTATCAATGCTTAGCATGTGTTATGTTTCAATCAACCATTGACATCTTGGAACGTGCATACATTTGTCCATTTAGAAAGGTTTGCATTCATTAGTACTCGTCCTTATTTCTTGTCCATATATGAGCTTGTGTTTTGCTTTTTCTCTTTGTGTTTCTTTTCCTTTTTCCTTTTGTTTCCTTGCCTTGGTTTTTGTCGAGAGTTGTGGGTTAAACCTCTTAGGAAACCCTCACGAGAGCTTACTCGTCCTCTTTGGCGACATAGGGATTTAAAGGGATTGATGCATACGCTAAATGCATCCGTGATTCCTATGACAGTGAGTAAGTTTACATTCTTTCTCTTTGTTTCTTTTTTTTTTCTTTTGCTTTAAATAATTCCATCTTTTTCTCTTTTGCCATAGCTTTGCTCGAGGACGAGCAAAGGTTTAGCTTGGGGGAATTTTAATAAGTGACATTTATATCACTCCTAAGGAGTACTTTAGAGTCTTTTCCGTGTTTATTTGCCCTTATTTTCCTTTTATTCTTTTGTTTTCTCTTTAATAAAGTTTCTAGTTATTTTGGTAATTTTGGAGCATTTTAGTTTATTTTCTTTATTTTATTAGTTTTAGTCTATTTTCGTATTTTATTTTATTTTATTTGCTTGCGTAGTTTTAATTATTTTTAGTTTAGTTTATGTCTCTTACTTTCTATTTCATTTTATTTATATTTATTTTATTCTATTTGTCGTGGTTTTGTTTTATTTCGTCCTTTATTTATTTTTATTTTATTTTATTTTATTCTTTTTCTTTGTCCCAATCCTTTCTCGGTTTTGTGTGTAGGAGTTCGGGTTTCAATTTGAGTCAAACGCCAAGCCCCATTTCATGAGCATGCTGCCAGCTCCACTGCCGCAAGAACCAACCTGCTGCCTCTTATCCATCACCCCACCTTCTTAACCTCCACCACACCAATTCCCCTGCTCCCTCTCCTTCACTCACGCATCAAGCCATCAATCACCACCAGCTCCTCCAATCACAGCCACCACTACCCCCTGCTCTCACCACCTCACACGACCACAACCAGACCCCCCACAAATCCACGCACAAGCCTCAGCAACCAACCACTAATTTCAACCACCAGCTGCTGCCACCAACACCACCACACAGCAGCCGTAACAATCACACACACATCTCCACCTTTAGCCACCAAAATTGACACACACACCAGCACCAACCACAACCGTATCCACCTGCTACCACCCAATCCACGCACCAGCTCTCAGCGTAACTCCAATTCACTCACCTACTGCCACCCTCACAGCACCACCATCCGCAACAGCGCACACCAAGGACCACCACTCACCTCCATTTCCCCTGCTCCAATTCGCATCAACACCCCGTAACAGCCACCATCAAAATCCCCTACTCCGCCACCACAATCAACCACAGCAGCCACCAATCACCAACTCACCTGCGAACAACCGCACCACCATTCTAACGCACCTAAACCAGCAATCAACCGCACCTGCACTACCGTCAACAACCAGTAACAATTAAGCAACCAAATTGACCCTAAAATAGAGCAAATAACAAATTCTCAAGGTTCGAGCAAACCGTTGAGGGTTCGGTCAAAGTACGAGTCATAGACTTTTGAAGTTGTCCAAATTGAATAGGTGTGGTCAAACACACCTATGGTTCGACCGAACCAACCCCGTAGTTTGGCCGCACCAACCCATGGTTCAACCGAACCACTTCACGAGCCTCGCACATGATTTTTAATGAGGATCGAACGATTGAAGCTTGATGATGACCGTTGATCTTTGATTTGTGATGATGATGTGCGGTGATGATGGATTTTGATGAATGGTGATGATTATAATTGAAGCAGCCATGAAGATCAAAGCAAGGGGAAATGGGGGTCTAAAGTTTTTGGGGCATTTATGGGTTTTTTTTTCTTTTTCTTTTATTTTTATTTCTTTTGCTTTCCTTTTCTTATTTCTTTTATCTTTTGTTTTCTTTTCTCTTTTATTTTCTTTTTATTTTTCTTTTCTTTCTTTATTTATTTCCTTCTTTTTTCTATTTCCCCTAGTTTTATTCAGTTAGTATAAATACCCATTTTTGGAGTAACTAGAGAGGGGGAATATATTCAATAACTATCTATTTGACTCTCTAATTAGTTTTAGGTTAGGATTAATCTTCATTGGTAGAGAGAGAGAGTGTTGTTTTCTTCATTAATGAACTTGGATTTTGAATAAGGAGCTTGTTCAATCCTTTTTAGACCATCATCTTCAATTAATGAGCAATCTCTTACTCTTTCTCTTTACCTTTGTTTTTGATTTTGCTTATTTGCTTTTATTTTTCTTCTTTGCTTATTAATCATGTTGATGCTTATTGATATTGTTTTCAACATGATTTGTGAGTAGTCACCTAGCCAAGGGTGTGAGGATGGTGTAGTTGCTAATTGTTCATGCTTTTAATGTTGGGGTTATGTTAATGTTGATTAAAGTCTTTGCATGCTTGATATTCTTTGGTCTTTGTTGCAAGTGCACGTTGTTAGTTGATCAAAGATGAGTCTTTACTAACAAGTAACGGAAGTTGACTTAGTTGAGATTCATTACAATCGATTGTTATTTAATAGTACCTCCTAGTATATGGTTCTAATGTGGAAACATAGAGGCTATATTAGAAGAAGCCAATTGACCCTGGAAGGCGGCTAGATTGGACCTTTACTTCGATATTCATGTATGTTTAGTTTACCATTGATATGCTACTTTGTTATTGCATAATCAAGCGTCAACTTCACCTACCCATTTCTCTTGGTGTTTTAATCCTTGATTTCTTGTTTTAGCATCTTTAGACTTTAGTTTATTTATTTCCTATTCCGGACCAGCTTAATTGCCGATAACATTTGGTGGTGTTTATCGTTCTCTGTGGTTTGACCCCTATGCTTGCCTTATACTCGTATTAGGTTTGTTTAGGTTGTATAAATTGCATTTGATCTAGGGATAGTCGCTCAACGACACGATTATTCCCTTGTCATTCCACCAGGACTATCTATCAATAATGCTCCAAGTTTTTAGTTTATAATGGATCCATTATGACATTAAATTCCTCTCGTTGAGCCTGATTCAATTGGCTCTTTCATTGTAGACATTGGTCTGGTATTGGATCATTCAATGCATCTTCTATATCCTTTGTTCTTCTTATTTCATCATCATCAAGCTGAACTAAATGGTCTAAGCCATATGCAGCAAGACAGCGTCCCATTTATTCTAGAAACTATTTAACTGATCTGACAGTGAGCTGCCTTACTTTTTGTGGATCAGAAGCATATCTGTGTCTAAAATCTTTAGACAAAAAGGTGTAATATTACATCCAAAGAGAGACAGGATTTTTGAGCTGGCAAAAGATAAGTACAGTAGCAAAGAGTTTGCAAACTGCAATTGGCATTTGAACTGCACAACCTTCCTTCTAACATAAATCAACTAAATCATCTTCTTCTAATAGCTTAAGTTTAAGTGCAGCTTGCTGAAATGTATCACATAAATGACCATTGATTGTTCGCAGATCTTCAAATGACTTTGGACTTCTGACATTGTGCAGCAATAATCTTAGATAATATCTTTCTCCTTCTGAAGGTCAACAAATGCCAATATACCAATGACTATTTTTTATTTTGCCTTTTATACCAATGTTTAGTAGATGCATCCCAACGATAGTGCTCAGAAAACTCGTTGTATAACCAGCCTTTTCCAGATGGTAGCCTACAGTTCATGCGAAAAAAACTCTGTAAGGCAAGTCCTTGAATGCTTGTCATCTAAAACAATTGATGTAACTTGTTCATGAGGCCTTAACTATATATAATCTGTAAATAGGGTAAGTGTACAGGAAGAGGCATAACTGGTGGATGCATTTCGTATAAATCAAAACCAAAAAGGCGCCAAGCAGCTTCACATGGAGAAACCCAACGACCTGATTGATATTGCTATATTTCATCATGAACGGGTATATCATCTTTAGATTGCACAACATTGAAAGATATTTTGTCAATTCAGACCCTTTAAAACATATTTGTATAGATACTTGACCGCGTCTATTGTTGAACACACTTCAACAATTATGTGACAATAAAATATGATGATATATATGGATTATATGGAATCACCCATTGATTATCCATGACTGTCTTTCGAATTGTAACAGTTTCTCCTGTATCTCTTCTTCTATATAATGGATATCCATCAGTGCTGTTTTTTGTTTCATAAAAAAAACAGTTTGGATGCTGTAGACACCTAAAAATGTCTCCCCAAAACCAAACCCGATGATGAACAACCTTTCATCGCCACTATTGGTCGGGTTTAGTAATTAACCCCGAGAGTGCTTAAAAAATCGTACTTTATTAAATTCATATTATTGAACAGTCCATGGATTAGTCTTGATGTTTGGTAAAAGCATAGTTTTAATTTCAGCCCAAACTTATTAATTAAGTCTAGCCCAAACCTTTTTTATTTTATTGCTTTTATTTTCGGCCCAAACCTTTTATTTATTTTTATTTAATTATTTTCTTATTTTATCCCAAATAATAATAAGACAAAAAAGGCCCGAAATTATCAATCGGCACTTAAAGAGCCGAAGGAAATTAGGGTTAAAAATGTATTTAGATGGAAAAACGGGCTGGAATTTCCCGCGCCACGACAGGTACCTACCGTGTCACGGGAATCCTTCTCGTCTAACGGTGGGATTTCCCGTGACACGGGAGGTCTGCCGTGACCTAGGACATTCCGTGTCTTTTCCGCGTAAACCCTTAACGCCTTTTTTATCCCGTTTTCTGAAAATTTCCCGCCTCACACCAAAGATGACCATGTCACGGGAAAGTGTGTCGTCTGACGGTGGAGCTTCCCGTGTCACGGTACAGTTTGACCGTGTCACAAGATAATTTTTTAGGGTTTTTATCATTTTAGGGTTCCGTGTGCTCCCTCAGCACATTTTCCCTATAAATACCCCCCTCATTTCTGATGTACGGGACACGAAGTAATTCTCTTATTTTATTTTAATATTGCTAGTATCATGATTAGGTTAATTTTATATTTGATTTGACTAACATTATTATTGTTGAATTGCTTCCATTATTAATGTTTATTCTATTATAGTTATGATCACCATTTTGCATGTTAAAGGGAATATGTAATTGAAAATCACGGCTAATAAGATAATTTGGACAACCGATTTAGGTTCCTTTTTAATCTTGTTATTAATTCAAGTGATCACTAATATTTTAGAATTATGTGTTGCATTAATATTCAACAAATTTAGCTTAATAATACTTTTGAGCAAATTGAATATTTTGTTTGTATGCCTTTGAGATCGCAGGAATCACTTTTCACTATAAGAATCGAGTAGAGGCCAATACGGGCGAATGTGACTCCATGATGCACTTCGTACCATCATCCCCGATCCTTCTTTCGTGGTTCCGAACCATATGGAGTTAGTAATCTCATAGATTATGAATGGGGTGTAACCTTCACGGGTCAATCGTTGTTGGCTATCGTTGTCCCTTATCGTGGTTGCCTTTTTATGGTCCGTGAACGGTTTACAAGTTCCTAAAAAACTTGTTGGCGGCTCCCTACTTTGCTTTGTCCCTAATCGTAATGTCAAAACACGCGTCTATAACCTCACTTAATCACTCACATATCGTGTTCACACACTTTGTTTTAGTCGTGCACCACTTTTTGACCGTATTTTAGGGAAGTCTCGTTTTTGTGTCGTTTTTTTTTCGGAGTAAGTCGAATGGTATCCTCCCATAATTTAAAAAAATAAAAAAAAAATAAACAAGTAGAATTTTAAAATTGTAGATTTTTAATAAAAATAAAAATTTTCCTTTTCCTTTTTTCTTTTTAATCCGGATGGGTCAAGGTTAAGTGTGGTCATTAAAGGTGTGTTTGTTTCGGTGTCACAACACTTGGTCAAGAAGCAGGGGTAGATTGTTACGGTTTGAGTCTATACCTCAACAACCTCTTATACCAAAGAGGCGTACAAGGAAACCACCTCAATCATCTCCACAAGATTCATCTCCAGTCTACTTTCAACCAATGGCCACTAAGGAAGACATCGAGAATCTCAACAGGACAATTGAAAGATTGTCTGACATGATGCAGACACTCACCGCTAGAGTCAGCACGGTGGAACAAGACAACCAAAACAATGTCACTACTATTGCAATATACAAGATTAAAGAACAGATGAGCAAGATTTAAGAAGAGTTCACTTACGTGGAACAGCCTGTCGCCTCTTCATCCATAAGAGACAAGCTTCCTGAGAAGTTTTCCACTGCTGACATTCCCAAATTCAAGCCCACTAATAATCTGCTTTTCCATTTGAAGGCTTTTTCTACAACTATGGCTCTTAAGGGAGTAGATGTGACACTCTTCCCTACGGTGTTCCCTCTTTCCTTAGAGCATGCCTGTCAACAGTGGTTCTATTTTTTGGAATCCAAACATGTCGCGACTTGGGAGGATGTTGCTGAAAGCTTCATGAATCGTTACAAGTGTAACATCCAGACCAAGACTTCTGAACGTGAACTCTCCATTCTCAAACAGAAAGAGAATGAAGGCTTCACCACTTACTTAAGCAGGTGGAGGGAGAAAGAAATGGTTCGCTTGTTCATTGTCAATCTAACTCATAAGTACAAGCAACACTTGAAGTTACTGCCTCTGAGTACCTTTAAAGCTGTATACGATATTGGAATCAATATCGAAGATGAACTAATGAAGTCTGTTGGTAGCAACAATAACAACAACACTTGGAAAAACAAGAAGAACGACACTCCTTCTTCTTCGTCTTCTAAGCCCAATAATGCTACAAATAATATCAATATCAATGATGTTTTGGCCCTTAATGCTCCTCCTAAAAGATTCCAAAGGAAAAGGAGGGTTTACACGCCTTTGGGAATGACTTATGATGCTGCTTATGACCGTTTGCATGGTTAAGGACTGATTATGCAAATCGGACCATTTCCAAAACCTCGGCCAGAGAATAGGACCGCTAGCTATGACCCCAATGCTTATTGCAAGTTTCATCAAGGCAAGGGTCATAATACTGAGAAGTGTTGGAGGCTTAAGGATGAGATCCAAGACCTGATCGATGCTAATCAACTTCCTGTCCCACCAGGGGGCAAGAAGCCTAACATTCAAACAGGTCCTCTTTCTGATGCTTTGGCTATCATGGGAGATGAAGTCTCCTTTGATCCGTCGATACTCATTCAACCTGTGA
Source organism: Chenopodium formosanum (assembly GCA_024500155.1). Classification (NCBI taxonomy): domain Eukaryota; kingdom Viridiplantae; phylum Streptophyta; class Magnoliopsida; order Caryophyllales; family Amaranthaceae; genus Chenopodium; species Chenopodium formosanum. The sequence goes on from CM044865.1 coordinate 47,427,147, forward strand.
ATGAACCTCTGCCAGAAGTTGTATTTATCTCAAGTACTGAAGAAGTGAATGGAATTTGGGGTAGTGATGATGAAGACGTCTATCTCAAGGATATAGCCTGTTCATCTCTTGGAACCAGTGAAGACGTTTGGGGGGACTTTGAGGTCAAGGTTCTCACCAGAAGTGGACGGTTGCAATAACCTAATCCACCTCCACCACAATCACATCCGATAGTTGATCCCATCAACCCTGTGAACAGCGATGTGGTCAAACAGCTGCAAAAGACCAAGGTGGAGATGAATGTATGGAAGCTTTTGGCCACTTCCCACGAGCATCGAAAGGCTGTGATGAATGCTCTGGTGAAGATAGGAGTTGATGATGACATGACTTCTTAAGGACTGGTCAACTTTCTCACTACTGAGTTGCCAAGTACTAGCAATCTGATTTCGTTTTCTGATAAGGATCTGCCCCATGAAGGGGACCAACATAATAAGGCCTTACACCTCACTGTGGTGTGTAGGAAAATGAATGTTCGTATGAGCCTGGTTGATAATGGCTCTACAATCAATGCGTGCCCACTCCGTACTGCAAAGAAGTTGGGCATAAAGAATGAAGAATTGACTCCCTCCACTAAAGGGATTTGCGCTTACGATAATACTCGCCGTCAATCCGTGGGTACTATCATACTGAATATAACTACTGGGGCCATTGAACGTCGCACCAAATTTAAGGTGGTGGACATTAAGGCCTCGATTGTGACTTTGCTAATGAAGACGAAGAGCTCTTAACAACCGTGAAGCCAGCTAGTCCAAACTCTGATGATCTAGGAATCAACCTCCTTTTTGGAATGGAGAAGAATGAGTCCAAGCCGGTCCGCAATGATAACTCCGAGCTCGTTCAAGCTGTCATAGCAAACAAGGATTTTGACCCCTCCGAGTTAATCCTCCAAGCTGACAACATTTCAAGGGGATGGCGCAAGACATTGAGGATCACTACGCCGAGTGGAGAGAAGTTGGAAATAACCGCTGGCGAGGGTCCTATGTTTGATGAGTCTGAGTCTAAGTCTTTAGACGAGTCCTTAGAGTCTGAGGCCGACCCTATTTATGCTATAGAGTTCAACCCTGAGTCTTTTGGTGAGTCCTCTCTTTCTAGTCATAATAATTCTGGTGAGGTTGCAGCCGACCTTGCCTCTCTTGATGTATTAGCCAATGAATTCAATAAAATGAGTACCTTTGCTTACGATGCGTGCCATTCCCCTAGCCTTGATCAATATTGCTTTACTAATGATAGAAATGACAAAGAAATAATAAAAGCAATGGAAGAACATGAAAATAAAACGGCAGTTATCGAAGATACAAAAACAGTTAACATTTCTAATGATACGACTGTTAAAGAAGTAAAAATTGGATAAACACTAAGTCAAGATGAACGCAAAGAGCTAATTAACTTGCTTAGTGAATTTGTTGATGTATTTGCTTGGTCATACCAAGATATGCCAGGAATTGACAGGGACATAGCTCAGCATACGATACCACTCATTCCAGGTATGAAGCCTGTAAAACAAAAGCTACGCCGTATGAAACCGGATGTGGCTCTCAAAATCAAGGAAGAAATCAGGAAGCAGTTGGCCATAGGTTTCATCAGAGTATCCAAATATCCGGAATGGATAGCAAATGTAGTTCCAGTTCCAAAGAAGGATGGAAGGGTCAGAATGTGTGTTGATTACAGGGATCTCAATAAAGCAAGCCCAAAAGATGGGTTCCCTCTACCTCACATTGACATTCTGGTCGATAATACAACAAACCATGCACTCCTATCATTCATGGATGGTTACGCCGGATATAATCAGGTATTGATTGCCGAAGAAGACATGGAAAAAACCACATTCATCACGCAATGGGGTACATATTGCTATACGGTAATGTCATTCGGGTTAAGTCTAAAGAGCAGCTACAGCTTGTTACATGACATGATGCACAAAGAGGTGGAGGTCTACGTCGATGATATGATCGTTAAGTCTAAAGATCGCCCAGGCAATATTATTGCACTTCGCAAGTTCTTTGAAAGACTTCGCAAATACAACATGAGATTAAATCCAGCAAAATGTGCATTCGGAGTCACGTCAGGCAAATTAGTTGGATACGTGATCAGTTCTCGAGGGATTGAAATAGATCCTACAAAAGTAAAGGAGATCATGGCCATGCCACCACCCAGAAATGAGAAGGAAATTCGAGGTTTCATTGGAAGATTGCAGTATATAAGTAGGTTCATATCAAAGCTCAAAGCGATATGTGAACCTATATTCAAGAAGCTCAAGAAAAATGTCCCAGTCACATGGGATGTTGATTGCCAAAAGGCTTTCGACAAAATCAAAGAGTATTTGGCAAACCCACCCGTGCTAGCGCCATCAATACCTGACTTTCCTGTTCGACTCTACCTTACGGTCACAAGAGAAACGATGGGGGCAATGCTAGCATAAGAAATCGAAAGCAAGGAGAATGCAATCTATTACTTGAGCAAGAAACTTCAAGGATATGAGATGCGATACACACCACTTGAGAAGTTGTGTATCACACTCGTATGGGCCGCATAGATCCTCTCAAATACATGTTTGAGAAAGCAACACTCAATGGCAGGTTATCCAGGTGGATAGTCAATCTTGCTTAGTTTGACTTGAGATTTGTGCCACATAAAGCCATCAAAGGTTCTGCGGTTTCTGACTTCTTAGCAGATTTTCCGCTAGAAGAAGCTGAAAAAGAAGAAGATGACTACGATTTCCCTGACGAAGATTTACTCATGACTGAAGATGATAGCTGGACACTCTATTTCGATGGAGCTTCAAACCAAAAAGGATGTGGTGTAGGAGTCTTGCTCGTATCACCCAATGAAGAGCACATCCTAATTTCCATGAAGCTTAACTTTGATGTCACCAACAATGCCGCAGAATATGAAGCATGCATTTTGGGGTTAGAAACAGCTGTCGCCTTGGGAAATAAGAAACTCAGAATCTACGGTGATTCTTTACTAATCATTAATCAAATCTCCAAGAGTTGGAAAGTGAGAAGTGAAAGTCTCGCTACGTATCAAGCTCATTTAGAAACTCTCACGGAGCAACTAGATGAAGTGGAATATACATATTTGCTAAGAGAACAAAATCAATTCGCCGACGCACTAGCTAAATTAGCATTAATGGTGCGAATTCCAACTGATACAATCAGGATGCCATTGACCATAGAAAGAAGATATGATCCGGCTTATGTTCACGCACTCGACGATAAACAAGAACCACAAGAAGAAGATGAAGAGCCATGGTATACGGATATCCTTAATTATGTTACAAGAGGAGAATACCCTCCTAATACTGATAAAAGGGCACGTCGTGCTTTAAGGCTCCTGACCTCACAGTATGTGCTCATCAGGGGAGAACTCCACAAGAGAACTGCAATGGGAAGAAATCTCTTATGCATAGCCAAGAAAGAAGCACATAAAACCATGGAAAACCTTCATGCCGGTATATGTGGAACGCACATGAATGCAAAGATGTTAGTCCAAAAGATTCAACGACAAGGTTACTATTGGACTACTATGGAGAGAGATTGTCACGAATACGTCAAGAAATGTATGAAGTGTCAAGTCTACGCAAATTTACAGCATGTTCCACCTTTGCTTCTCTACATATATACTTCTCCATGGCCTTTCTCCGCTTGGGGCATTGACATCATTGGAAAAATAACACCACCAGGACAAGGGGGGCATGAATTCATTCTCGTAGCAATCGACTATTTCACCAAATGGGTCGAAGCTGCCTCATATGCTAAGCTGACGGCAAAACATGTAGCTCAATTCATTGAGAAAAATATCATATGCCGCTATGGGGTACCACATGAGATGATCAGTGATAATGGAACACATTTCCAAGCCGAATGCGCGGAATTATTATAGAAATACCATATCAAGCATCACAGATCATCACCTTACACACCACAAACTTACTTGATTAGAGCAAGATACGACGAACTGGTCTTACTTGATGAAAAACGCTTGGCAGCTTTGCATCATGTCCAAACCTACCAACATTGTATGGCGCGACATTTTAATCAGAAAGTCAAGACCAGGAACATCAAAGAGGGTGATCTAGTGCTCAAGGCACTTCGTAAAAATGTGTTAGATCCAAGAGGAAAATTCAGACCGAATTGGTCAGGCCAGTACATTGTTAAAGCCATCCTGTCTGGCGGAGCGGCACAATTAGTAGACATGGACGGTAACGGCTTCCACAATTTAACCAACTTGGATCAACTCAAGAAATTCTATGCCTAGTCGCATGAGTTCATGACCCAATAGAGCTACGTTTGGCCTGATTCCTTTTCAGGATACGTAGGCAACCCCTCAAGGGGGGCCCGACCACTTTAAAAAATAAAAATCCTCCCTCTGTTGATCAAATATGCGCGTCTGTTCGGCATTGCATCACAAAAAAAAAAAAAATTAAAAAATAAAAAAATAAAAAATTCCTGGTAATAATATTCACGTAGGGTAGGCATGACAATAAGATTTCTAGCAGGAAATCCAAAGATTGCACCGAATAATCTAATGCTGCCCTAAGAAAATCAAATTTGAAACAGTGCGTTTCTGGACTCTAATAATCTAATGCTGCGCTAAGAAAATCGTGTTCAATAGCTACATGTCGCAGGGCTAGCAAACCCCTAACATGAAATAATTCTAACTCTCTTTTTTCAGCATTGGTCAAAGAATAAGACCAGTCACGCAATGTATTATCAAAATTCTTAGACATGATTATTGAAATACGAAATTCTAAATTATTTTGTGTTTCGTAATTATGCATATCATGAATAAACTGGTCTTATTTTATAGCAAAAGTGCTCGACACTGCCCAGAATTTATCTTTTTATACACGTAAAACAAACCGCTGAGTAATACGCATATTGTGACACGGCAAGTCCTACCGTGTCACGGGAACTTTTTCCGCGACACGGCAAGTTCTGCCGTGACACGGTGAACAGTGCCGTGTCCCAGCACCCCACTCGTTTTCTTTTTTCATCTTTTCCCGTATCTATCCGGATTTTTTATATAATTTTATCTTTACCGTTTATTTTTCAGTTTTCTGAGAGTTTTATTTCTAATAAAATTCTCAACTTTTTTATCTCTATTATTATTTCTTTTATTATTTCTTTTATTTTATTTATTTATTTATTCATCACTTTAATATTTTTCTTTAACATTTTTTTTTTATTTCTGCTTGTCTTTTTATTTCTTTTTCTTTTGGGAAGGTAATTTTATTTATTTCATTTCTCTAGCATTTTAGTTATTTTTGCTTGTCTTTTTATTTCCTTTTCTTTTGGGGAAGGTCGGTACCCTCCATTACTCCACTCATATTTTTTGTCGTGTCATTAATAAATACACGATCACACACAATGAATTTCAAGCACACACTAACACACAATAATACATAAACTGTGAATAATGTACAAAAGAGTCGTAATAAATAAACATGTCATGTGTCATCATAGTATGTACAAATAAAAACCCTCGGTCAAAAGTCTCTAGAGCCAGAATCAGTATCATCTCCACCCTGCGCATATGGGAACGGTGAGCTGAAGAGTCCCTCCATCATCCAAGTACAGGGAGTAGTATCCCTACTAGTCCCTGTGCCCCCAGCGGTAAGCAAACTCAAGGCAGCACCTGTCCAGCCGGAAAATGGGGTAGACTGGCTCAAAGACACAGGAATCGTCGGTGAAGGCATCGTCCCATACATCGAAACTAAGAACAAACCCGACACCGGTGGAGGAATCTCGGACAATGGAGATAAAAATGAACCAGGATCAAAGGGAGTCAAAACAGACCCAAGATCAGGCTTTGGAGGCTGTGAAAACGACTGACGCTGCCCCTAACACTGGCCCGGAAAGCGCTGGGAAGACTGAGGCTGCTGTCACTGAACCTCCTGAAATTGCTGGGTAGTCTGAGGCTCTCGCTGAGAATGAGAACGCCGGTGAATCTCAGGAGATCGTCTACCACGACCAAGCTCCTCCTCCTCCGAGCCTCTAGGCCTCAAGCGCGAGCGGGACCTCCGTCGCTCCTGAAAGATACAAAATCAATAGGTGTCAACAATGCAAAATAAAACAAATGGTAGGAGTAAAAAATGAATGATACCTCAAGAACGTCGCTAGAGCTCCGACAACTCGCACCACGCTGAAGCTTGATGATGCAATACTTCAGGGCGTCAACCAGCTTCATGAGTCCCATCATCTCCGGACGGTTAGGCTGAGGTTAAAATAAAGAAAAGTCAGTAACAAGCGGCGTTAAAAGGATGAAAGATGCATAAAAAAAACTTACCGGCTCGAAGACCTCGGGCAGAGACTCCTGCGCCTGTCTGTAACCCTCTGGTGCATCAGCATTATGGTCGTCGGTGATACCAATCGGTCCTGGATAGCGGACAGACTGGGGAGGAATCTCGATCCTCCCCATAGGGTGAATAGTCGTCTGAAAATATTATCGAATAAAAAAGTTATTCGACTATTTAAAACAGAGACTAATAAAGAAGATCCTCAAAAGAAATCATACCTCAGGAAGACGAGGTGGAGGAGCCAAAGAGGGAAGCAAATCCCGCGCATAGTCACTCTCCATGTGTACAAGCTCCTACCATGGAAAAGTATAGCGCTCTCCCTTGTTGATCAACTCTCTGATCAAGCGTGAGTCCAGCATCGACTATGGTGGAGATGAGGGCACCACAAAACGATCGCCGCTATGCTGACGAATGACTCGCTCCCCAAAATACCAGACAAAGCGTCCGGTACCAACCAAAATGGTGCGGTGTGCAGAAAGACGCAAGGCCTCAAGTAGATCAGTCATCCCGGCCCAAGGACGATACTGGACATCAATGGCAACCTGAAAACCATAAAAAGTCGGCGTGAAACAACAGAAACAACGTTAGAGGGAAAAAAACAGCAACAAAACTTATTCTTACGCCGACAGAAGAGGTGCCTCAGCGTAGCAGCCCACGCAGTGCAGGGACAGACTCCACCCGCGACTCTCCTCGATTACGCCAGCTGGCCCCGATAGGGAAATCATGGACCGTTCCACGACGTCGGCGAGGAGCCAAGCCTGGGAAGTACTCGTAGAACCATAGCTGCGATGAAAAGTAATCTTTAGCACATGAGTCGAACAAGTTAAAGTGAAACAAAAAGGGAAAAAATCATCACCTCTACGACTCTTCACAGACCTTACACGGTGATGGGAGACTCGTCATTCAGCTGCTGACAGCCATGACGTAGCGATAAGAGGAGATCGGCGTATCCAAGGCTGGCCCAGCTATAGGATCCTATCTTATGGATCCTGACCAGAGCGGGGAGGTAGCAAAGGAGTACACGTGAACTCCTATCAAGAGAAAGGGTCTTAGAGATCAGGATCAGGATGAAGATCCGCACTCGTTGTTCAGCAGTCGTATCCTCCATGTCGAAGCCACGAGCTTAAACTGAATGATCGGACCTAACAAATCAGCTGTCTCAGTCGATCCCCAAGACAGATCAAACATCTGAGCTACAGCCCGGTCGGTGAAGCGCAGCCCGCTGATCATACTGAAGTCTAGAGGGGTCACCGTCATCTCCCTCTAAGCAAAATGAAAAGTGTTGGTAGTATCCCAGAAATACTCCAACAATGCGCGAACGACCGTCGAACCGCAACATCGGGGGCTGCAAAACTCTACAACCGCTGTATAGAAATCTACTAAACCAGCTGATTCCCATAGGGCGTTCGTAGCAGGATCCCTCGTAATGATCTGGTGAAGTCGAGGGATCAAATTGCCGGCTCCAGAACCGTGGTGGCAAAGCGTGCCATCGACTATGCCGGAGAGTGAGCGATGAGAGATATGGTTTTCACGGCAGAAAACCAACTGGTATGGAGTCCACGGAGGTGGAACCCACCTACCTCTACTCGCGGATGCCCGAGGCTTGGACTCTAAACCATCGTCGTCCATACCCTCAGGAATGGTGGGAGTGTCCTTCCGAAAAGCCCGACGTCGGCCGAGGGTAGAAAGATCGCAATCTCGTCGCCTAGGCATGCTGTTATAAAAATCTAAATGCTTAGCATCATTTCCTAAGGCATTTAATTCAAGTTGCATTTTTAAGAAAATGAAGATCTAAATACTTAGTATCATTTCCTAAGTTATTTTGTTATTTATCAAATTATACGCTAAATTTTTACCTCCAGGCTAAAAATTGGCAAAATTATGGTATTTAGTTTCTCCATGACAAACTAATACTACAGTTCTCCTAGCCGCATGATACTATGTTCTCCATGTCAATATAGTACATACGCAAAATATGTTTCGAAGTTTCACAAAAATAATAAATCAACACATCACAAGGTTTACCACCATCTTTTTCACCATTTCAAGTACAAAGAAGTAACATGAACATCATTTCACAAAAGTAGTACCCAAAAATGGTGATTTGCTCCATTCTCCATGAAATCATGCAATTTTTGTCTCAAATTTCTCACAAACACACATACATACATATACAAGTAAAATCATGGCAAGAATTCACCATAAAACCTCAAAATTAAAAATCCCCAAATTGATTTTTTAGGTTTTTTCATGAAATTACTTGAAGCAAATTTGAGATAAAAATTAAGAGGAAATCACGTAGATCCTTGTAGAGGGTCGAAAATGAGGAAGATAGCAAGAAATTAGAGCAAGATTGGTGAAAATTTGAGCTCCAAAAACTCGAAAAACCTTGAAGGTCTTCGCAACAACCGTGCCACAGTTGAGCTGGGCCGCGGCTCGGTTGAAGGGTGACGTGTCACGGTGACGCTGTCCAGTGTCACGGTGAGCTTCACAGGCGACGGAGCTCTGGTGACTCCTACGGAAGCTCCGACAATAAACAGCAGCAGCAACAGCAAAATGAACAACGACAGCAGCAGGTCGCGAAAAATAATAAAAAAAAATATAATAATAAGAGAGGAGGAAAATCACCATGACACGGTAGTAAACTCTGGCCGACGAGAATCAAAACTGAGCGCCGGTGAGCAGTCGACGAGTCACGGCAAACCAATAAAAAAATTTTTTGAGTTTTTTTGGGTGAGAATTGGACGAGCAAGAGAATGAGCAAAATGAGGAAAATGTGTGATATCTAAAACATAAAAATCCCGTGCAACGGACCTCGTTCCCACGTAACGGTCATATTTTTGTGTGGTGCACAAGCCTTGACCGGTCAAAGATTCTTTTTTGACCGTTTTTCAGCCATTCGGTTTCCGTGACACGGGACCCCCTTGCCGTGTCACGGGAAGCAGCTCCGCGTGACAGGGGGTCCTTCCCGTGTCACGGGAATTTGTTCTGTGACACGACGATTTTTGTACAGTTATTTGCGAATATTCTGTTATTTTGACTGAGGTTGCATGATTTTTTGCATAAATTGGATAGTTATTCTGCGCTGGAATTACGTGAAAAATTGTAATTGATACTTAAAGGGGACTAAAATTACCATTTTACCCCTAGCAAGTATCAACGTCTACTTTTCGACATTTTAAGCACCTAATATGGTCGGATAATCGAATTAAAGGTGTGAATCATCTGCGGCCCATGTTCGGGGATAATCGAACCATCATACACTTACAAATTTCAGCAATCGTCGGCTTTCCTCAGGTTTGGAGAGCGTTATCGGTGGATTTTTCTTCAAGTATAGAAAACCGCCAAGTCGGCTTTCCTCAGGTTTTGAGAGCGTTATCGGTGGATTTTTCTTCAAGTATAGAAAACCGCCAAGTTGGCTTTCCTCAGGCATGGAAAGCGTTATCGGTGGATTTTTCTTCAAGTATAGAAAACCACCAAATTCCTTTGTCGGCTTTCCTCAAGCATGGAAGGCTTTATCGGTGAAATTCTTCAAGCATAGAATGAAACAAAATTCATACGTCGACTTTCCTCAGGCATGGAAAGTATTATCCGGTAGCTTTCTTCAGGCTTAGAAAACTACCAAACTCTTCAGTCGGCTTTCCTCGAGCATGGAAAGCATTTCAACAAATGTCACTCGGTGGATTTCTTCAAGTTTAGGAAGCTGCCAAATTCGTTTGTCACCAATTCACTGGTGTTAGATACGTATTCTATCCCTCTACTCTTTTATATGTGGAATTAACATTTTTTTCAGCAGGTATCAGTGTATACATAATGATTTAGGATCGCAGAACGTCTTAAATCATTCCCCGTCCCTATCGGCTATTTGACTATCGTTTTCGAAACTGACGTTTCTACAAACTCAGTCAAAGTGGGGGCTTCTGTAGACACCTAAAAATGTCTCCCCAAAAGCAAACCCGATGATGGACAACCTTTCACTGCCACTATTGGTCGGGTTTAGTATTTAATCCCGAGAGTGCTTAAAAAATCATATTTTATTAAATTCATATTTTTGAACAGTCCATGGATTAGTCTTGATGTTTGGTAAAAGCATAGTTTTAATTTCAGCCTAAACTTATTAATTAATTGTAGCCCAAACCTTTTTTATTTTATTGCTTTTATTTTTGGCTTAAACCTTTTATTTATTTTTATTTAATTTTTTTCTTATTTTAGTCAAAATAATAATAAGAAATAAAAGACCCGAAATTATCAATCGACATTTAAAGAGCCGAAGGAAATTAGGGTTAAAAATGTATTTAGACGGAAAAACGGGCTGGAATTTCCCGTGCCCCGACAGGTACCTACCGTGTCACGGGAATCCTTCCCGTATGACGATGGGATTTCCTGTGACACGGGAGGTCTGCCGTGACACGGGACATTCCGTGTCTTTTCCGCGTAAACCCTTAACGCGTTTTTTATACCGTTTTCTAAAAATTTCCCTCGTCACACCAAAAATGTACCGTGTCACGGGAAAGTGTGTCGTCTAACGGTGGAGCTTCCCGTGTCACGGTACTTTTTTAGGGTTTTTATAATTTTAGGGTTCCGTGTGCTCCCTCATCACATTTTCCCTATAAATACCCCCCTCATTTCTGATGTACGGGACACGAAGTAATTCTATTATTTTATTTTAATATTGTTAGTATCATGATTAGGTTAATTTTATATTTGATTTGACTAACATTATTATTGTTGAATTGTTTCCAATATTAATGTTTATTCTATTATTGTTATTATCACCATTTTGCATGTTAAAGGGCATATGTAATTGAAAATCACGCCTAATAAGATAATTTGGACAACCGATTTAGGTTCCTTTTTAATCTTGTTATTAATTCAAGTGATCACTAATATTTTAGAATTATGTGTTGCATTAATATTCAACCAATTTAGCTTAATAATACTTTTGAGCAAATTGAATATTTTGTTTGTATGCCTTTGAGATCGCATGAATCACTTTTCGCTATAAGAATTGAGTAGAGGCCAATACGGGCGAATGTGCCTCCATGACTCACTTCGTACCATCATCCCCGATCCTCCTTTCGTGGTTTCGAACCATATGGAGTTAGTAATCTCATGGATTATGAATGGGGTGTAACCTTCACGGGTCAATCGTTGTTGCCTATCGTTGTCCCTTATCATGGTTGCCTTTATATGATCCGTGAACGGTTTACAAGTTCCTAAAAAACTTGTTGGCGGCTCCCTACTTTGCTTTGTCCCTAATCGTAATGTCAATTCCCACTTCCTATGAGTGCCAAGCATATTCACACATGCTTTTAACGTAGGCGCACTTCAAGCGACGCCTACAGATACCAATATTTTCAACGACCACATGGATCATGCATCATGTGCTTCAGAATAATTTTCCTTAGATCATTGTTGTCAGTAGATGGTATTTCAACACATACAAATTTATCAAAATGTGCAGGGCATTTGATTTTATAGTCTTGCTTTAGAATTATTAGAAAATGTGCATGAGGTAGGCCTTTTTTCTGAAATTCAATCACATAGATCATTGCTGCTACCTCTCCAAACACTTTTTTTCTTTTTAATCAAGTGCTTTAAAGCAAAAACTTTTGCTCTAAAGATCCTTGCAACTATATTTGGCCTGTCTCGTGCCTTTTCTCGAACAGCAAGCTGTTCTTTTATTTAAGGCTAATTAGCATTGCAGGTCATTGTAATGAATAACTCAGGTTTGCCAAACCGCTGAATCAAAGCCATTGCGTTTATGTATCTCTTTTTAAGATCTCGAGGACCACCAATGAATGTTGGAGGCAATATGACTTTACGCCCCACATTTGCTGCACAGTTTTTGCCACAATTAATAGTATCAAGGATTCCTTTATAAAGATCTGCTCTTATAGTCTGCTGATTTCTATGAAAAAATCTAGTCGTGTATTCTCAACCTTGACATACATATCCACTATGTACTGCTGAAAGCATCTACCTCCTCTTAGCAACATGTTATTAGGTTTTCATTGAAGCTTGTATGCATAGTATTCCCTAGCTGAAATATTCCTATATGTCTTTGATGAGCCTCCACTCGCACCTGCAAAAGATTTTTTTTCCCCAAGTTTAATGAACTCCAATAATAGCTGACAGTACAGCAATGAAAATCCCATGCTAGAATATAACCAAGCATATAATTCTACCCTTTTCCAGTAATAATCTGTTTGGTTTTATTCCTATTATACATTTTCTATATACATGGATTATCTAAGTGGTAAGAGATATAGAATATACATACGTCTCGCTTCCACCTCCTGCAACTCTTCAGTAGTATGAACACCGCACGAAGAAACATGATCAGTTTGTGATTGCAACTGTTGTCTTCCACCTCGAGACATCTTTTTTAAACCCCGTGTCCACCCACAATCACTATATGGAAAAAGCAGTGGATGTGGTAAAGGATCATAGCAGTCGTAGTAATGCATGAATCTATTACACGAACTCTTTTTAGGTAGATCATTATAACGCGACTCATCTTCAGATAAATTATTTTCAGCTAGATCTTCTTCAGGTGTATCATGTGAAGATGTATCTTTTTTTGCTGTCACCAGAATATCAGGACTTTCTGACTCACTGGAAGATATAATTTCTGCCCATATGAAAGCAACTTCATCAATTGAGTGAGCATTGTAAACACATTGATCTAGCATAGATGTTTTGTTATCAAAATTTGTGTAGATTAAGTCAATTGTATATCTCTCAGTGAACGAAAGAACCTAGCATAAGGATTTATTTTATTAACTTCCATAAGAATAGCCAACACATCTTCCCTTAGTTTTGGAAAACAGCCAAGCCTTTTTTTGGCCTTATGTTCTCCATCATAGAAATAGAGCTGCATGTACTTAGGTCCTTCCTTTCCAGGGAGTAAATAGGGAATAATGATATAGCTGACCATGTAGCTTAAGGACATAAATCCCTTTTTAGTTTTAGTATTGAATTTTCCACCCAATGATGTCAATGCAAACATGTTGTTATACTAGAGTATATACTGCCTAAAATGCTTTTCATCTTCGTCCATAGGAGTGAGTAGTCTCACAAGCTGTGCAGGGCATTCGTTTGCTGCAATCTTAACTTCACCATCAGCACAACAGAAGTGGGGTGTTTCAAAAGAAAATTTACGTGCCTCACACTTGGAACACTCAGTACGAGAAGGAAGTTCATAGGGTTCTGCAAGTAATTTCTTACCAATTACTGCATCAGGTATCCCTGCTCAGCAAAACATATTTGCAAGACACTAAAAATATATATCTTAATTGAAATGTGGAATACAGATAAAGAATGTATTTATATTTCGTTTCAAATAGTTAGTATAGATATTTAGTGTCATATAAGATATGGCAGATTCTGAATTAGTTGTAACAGGATGCTTAGGTTTGGGTATTCTGGTACGCTTTGCAGCTGGCAGACTCTGCATCCTAGCCAAACATAAGGAGAAAAACATGTAGCTATTCCATTAGGTACTTTTCTAGGCATGTATAACCTCTATTGCAGGAATTAAATGATATTTCTAAGACAAAACAACTTCATGGATGTGAAGTTTTACTAAAACGTATTTCAACATGTAGATATACCTCAACATTTCATCCTGAGACCTTGATTCTAAACACTTAAGCCGTTTAGTATTATATCCTTTTGAAGATTTTGGTTCTCGTAATAATTGATCTACAACATGATTTTAGAAATACACAGCTCAGAATAATAACTTTAGATGGTATATCTATTTATAACAAAGAAAAATCACATTTTACAAGACTTACTCATAGCGGAACAGACAACGAATTTACATAGCTATCGTACTATGATTCAATAGTATGAGAAATTGTACTGCATAAATCCTAGTTATCACCAAATATATAATGTAATAGGTAGTTTGCTAATAACATTGCAACCACTTTAATAAAGAAACAACATAGAAAAGCACATATGTAATTTGCGTAAAGCTTTACGATCATACCACGAGTCTTATAACATCACTTGGTCACTCACGAGTCAAGTATAGTCCACACACTTTCTTTATGTTCCGACTTGAGTCGTGCACTAGGTCGTTTATGATCGTATATTAGGTTCATGCACCCTTTTTTCGTCATAATAAAAAATGAGTGGAGTTTTCTCACTTGTTTTCAAATGTCTATTTTTTTTCCTTCCTTTCCTATCTTGAGCAATGAGTCAAACAATTAAGTGAATTATTTTATTTCACATTACTTGTTCAAGGAACAGAGATAGATCAATACGGTTTGAGCCATTACCGCAACAATCTCTCAGATCTAATAGGCGTTCAAAGAGAACTTTGTCATCTCCGTTACTCATCACCTTTCAATGGCCACTAAAGAAGACATTGAGAACATCAACAAATCCATTGAGGCACTGTCTTCCATGATGCAAACCCTTACCACTAGGGTCACTACCATGGAACAAAACAAGGTCACTGTTTCCACCCTTGACAAACTAAAGGAACAAATGAGTAAGATTTCTGAGGATTTCACTTATGTGGAACGGCTTCCCGCTCCTTTGAATGTGAAGGACAGACTCCCTAAAAAGTTCTCCACTACTGATATTCCAAAGTTCAAGCCTACTGACAATCCAATATTCCATTTGAAGGCGTTCTCTGCAACCATGGCTCTTAAGGGATTGAACGTAACACTCTTCCCTACGGTGTTCCCTCTCTCCTTAGAACATGCTTGCCAACAATGGTTCTATTCCCTAGATGCCAAGCGTACTGCGACTTGGCAAGATGTCACCGAAAGTTTCATGAATCGTTACAAGTGTAACATTCAAACTAAAACTTATGAACGTGAACTCTCCATTCTCAAACAGAAAGAGAATGAAGGCTTCACCGCTTACCTGAACAGGTGGAGGGAAACAACTTCACTCTTGGTAGATCCCCCCAAAGAAAGAGAGATGGTTCGCCTCTTTATTCAAAATCTGACTCATAAATATAGGGAACATCTCAAATTTCTTCCACTGAACACTTTCAAAGCTGTATACGACATCGGCATCAATATCGAGGACGAGCTAATAAAGACTGCTGGTAGTAACAATAATAACACTAGGAAAAACAAGAAGAACGACCATCCTTCTTCTTCATCTTCTAAGCACGAAAATACTACCAACAATATAAGCCAAGTTGATCTCAATGAAGTGTTAGCTCTTACTCTATTGCCCAAGAAGAAAAGAACTTACACTCCTTTAGGAATGACTTATGATGCGGCCTTTGATCGCCTTTACAGTTAAGGCCTGATCACACCTATTGGGCCATTTCCAGAGCCAAAACCTGAAGAAAGGAGCGCCAAATGCAATCCCAATGCCCATTGCAAGTACCATCAAGGAAGGGGCCACACTACGGAGCAATGTTGGAATTTGAAGGACGTCATTCAAGACTTGATGGATGCAAATAAACTTCCTGTCCCTCCAGGCGGCAAGAAGTAATGAATACAAGGCACACAGATCCTTCGTGCAAGATTTGACGCTTTTTTTTATTCTTTTGTTTCGACCCTCTCCCCCAATAAGTCTAGCATCTCTTTCTTACATTCAATCATGTGATTAGCAAAAAAAAAAAATAAAAAAAAAAATTTGCCAAACTAAATACAAGGTACACCAATGATTTGAGGCACCTTTGCAACCCTATCATTCCCATTAATCACTCAATCACATATCCATTTCTTCATCAACCACTGTGAGCCTCGTCTAACATTTTGCCTTCATTTCTTTAACCCACATTCACTCAACCATGGGATTTGAAGATGTATAATTGTATAACATTCAAAAATCAAGAAAAAAAAAACGGTAGAAAAGCAAAAAATAAAACAATGTCTAAAGGCAAGTGTTCCAATGTCTTTGATATGAACACGTCTCAAATTGCGTCTCTCATCGAGTGCTCGGTACCGTGCCTGATAAACATGAATGCTAAGTGAGTGATGGACCGCATGATCTGAGATTGCCTACATTGATTCAAAAGAATGGAAAAAAAAAAGTTCAAAGCAAAAAAAAATGTGTTGAAAATAAACTTGCAAAATTCAAAATTTTCAAATTCACAATTACACATCTTGGGGACTTCTCTCGGGTCTTGAGCCTTTTATCTCTTTCTTCCTTAAACCATCAACTAAACCACATTACAACCCTTGAAAGACCTCTTTGAGGTGTACATACACTTGTGCAAAGTTCAGCTAGAGCTACGTTTGGCCTGATTCCTAACGGATACGTAGGTAACCTCACATCGAGGTGCGGCCACATTCACATTCATATCCATGCATGATCGAGTCAAAGAATATCCAATGCTTATCCCTACCCATTTAGGGCTAGACTTGGGGGCGTGAACCCAAATCACATTAGCTTACCCAGCCTGAAGAGTCATCATCTTTAACTCTTCTCACATCTCTTTCCATAGCTATAACCCTTGCAGCCAGCCTTAGTATCACATTCACACACTTCACTCACACATCCATATCCATATCAATCATCCTTCCCTTTAAGAGCCCTTTATCATGAAATCTTGTTTCAACACTGTGCATGCTTCATCATATTTAAAGACAACATTTAGTAGAAGAAACATTGCATACTTGCTTATCTTCCTAACCTGAGCAATGTTCATTGTTTCGCATAATGTGCTAAGAAACATTTATATATCAATGATTTTTAATCATACAAAGCATATCGTGCTTAGCTCCTTGACCTTAGCAACGTTCATTATGCAATAATCACTATACGTGCTTAGCTTCCAGACCTAAGTGACGTTCAAAATCGCTTCTTTACACCATATATGATGCTTAGCTCCAGGACTTAAGTTAATTCATCTATCGTGTCACATGATGTAATTGTCTTTAGCCTCCTGGCCTAAGAACATGCATCATGCATACATTATTGTCAGGACAAACAATTCAATCCATACGAATCATTTCGTCTTGCTCAAGGAGGAAGCTCAAAACTTCTCTCCCTTTTCATCATTTTATTTTGGGGAAGTTTAAAAAACTTTTTCCAAGTTTTCATCGAAGGAAGTTCGAAAATAAAAGTTCGGTTTTCACATCTTTCTTTTTCGGGAGAAAGTTGGTACCTTCCACTCATGACAAAAAGTACCCTCCACTCATGACAAAAATTGACGGAAAATTTTTGCTTTTGTATCTTCGTTTGTTTAAGTCTGCACACACACATATACAGACACACACACACTCACAAGTCATACACATGTTATGTCACATCAAGTCAAACTTGGTAAAGTTAGTGGTCAAGTCATTCACAGTATGTACGAGTCCATTGGCAAATTTATTTTTGCAGATCTTATCTACAGCCCACGTCCGGGGACAAGCGGACCCTCTACATCACACGTCCGGGGACAAGCGGACCACCATCATTTCATGACGCAAGGTTCTCGATACACAGAGACTTGCAATCTCATCATCTTTCGACTGTCCTCAAGCATGGAAAGTATTATCCGTTGGATTTTTCTTCAAGTATAGAAAACCGCCAAGTCGGCTTTCCTCAAGCATGGAAGGCGTTATCGGTGGAATTCTTCAAGCATAAAATGACACCATATTCATCAGTCGGCTTTCCTCAGGCTTGGAAAGCGTTATCGGTGGATTTTTCTTCAAGTCTAGAAAACCGCCAAGGCGACTTTCCTCAGGCTTGGAAAGCGTTATCGGTGGATTTTTCTTCAAGTATAGAAAACCACCAAATTCCTTTGTCGGCTTTCCTCAAGTATGGAAGGCATTATTGGTGAAATTCTTCAAGCATAGAATGACACCAAATTCGTTCATCGACTTGCCTCAGGCATGGAAAGTATTATCCGGTAGCTTTCTTCAGGCTTAGAAAGCTACCAAACTCTTCAGTCGGCTTTCTTCATGCATGGAAAGCATTTCAACAAACGCCATTCGGTGGAGTCCTTCAAGCATAGGAAAATACCAAACTTATTTGTCACTGATACACTGGTGTTAGATACATATTATATCCCTTTACTCCTTTTATCTGTAGAACTAACATTTTTCTGCAGGTATCGGCGTATAAAGAATGATTTAGGATCGCAGAACGTCTTAAATCATTCTCCGTCCCTATCGACTACTTTGACTATCCTTTTCGAAACTAACGTTTCTACAAACTCAGTCAAAGTGGGGGCTTCTGTAGACACCTAAAAATGTCTCCCCAAAACTAAACCCGATGATAAATAACCTTTCACCGCCAGTATTGGTTGGGTTTAGTATCTAATCCCGAGAGTGCTTAAAAAATCGTATTTTATTAAATTCATACCTTTGAAAGGCCCATGGATTAGTCTTCATGTTTGGTAAAAGCATAGTTTTTATTTTAGCCCAAACTTATTAATTAATTTTTAGCCCAAACCTTTTTTATTTTATTGTTTTATTATTTATTTTTGGCCCAAACATTTTATTTATTTTTATTTTATTATTTTCTTATTTTAGGCCGAATAATAAAAGTCTGAAAAAAGCCCAAAATTATCAATCGGCACTTAAAAAGTCGAAAGAAATTAGGGTTAAAAATGAATTTATACGGAAAAATGGACTAGAAGTGACCGTGTCACGGTACAGTCTGACCGTGTCACGGGAAACCTTCCCGTCTGACGGTGGGACTTCCCGTGACACGAGAGGTCTGCCGTGACACGGGACGTTCCGTGTCCTTTTCGCGTAAACCCTTAACGCGTTTTCCATTTCGTTTACTGAAAATTTCCCCCGTCACTCCAAAACTGTACCGTGTCACGGGAAAGTGTACCGTCTGATCGTGCCACGGAATACTTTTTTAGGGTTTTTTATTATTTTAGGGTTCCGTGTGCCCCCTCAACACATTTTCCCTATAAATACCCCCTCATTTCTGATGTACGGGGCAAACAGAATTCTATTATTCTTATTTTCTCTCTTCTATGCTATTAACCTAAACACTAGCCTACCCTTTTCACTTCAAAATTCCTTGTTCAAGCACTCAAAGGAGTCCATATTTTACTCGAGGTTCTGTCCTTAAGCCAAGGCGTGAAAGGTAGAATCGTTTGAGGGTTTGGCCCCAAAATCAAATTTAGTTTAATTTAATTTAATTTAATTATTGTTTTATTATTTCCTTGAAGTTACTAACTCGTTTATTATTTTGTAGTTGCAAGCAAACAGATTCAAAGTCAGGATCATGCTCTTTTATTATTATTATTATTTTTCTAACAATTTTATGTTGTTGGGATTTGTGATTAAATTGGTATTAATGTTGATTATATTATTATTTTTATTATGATCACCATATTACATGTTTAAAGGGAATATATAATTGAAAATAACGCCTAATAAGATAATTTGGACGACCGGTTTAGGATCCTTTTAATCTTATTATTAATTGAAGTGATCACCAAATTTATAGAATTATGTGTGCATTAATCTTAAACCAATTTAGTTAAATAATAGTTTGGAGCGAATTGAATTATTGTTTGATGCCTTTGAGATCACAGGAATGCTTTTCAATATAAGAATCGAGTAGAGGCCAATACGGGCGAATGTGACTCCATGACTTACTTCGTACCATCATCCCCGATCCTCCTTTCGTGCTTCCGAACCATATGGAGTTAGTAATCTCATGAATTATGAATGGGGTGTAACCTTCATGGGTTAGTCGTTGTTGCCTTCGTTGTACCTTAACGTGGTTGCCTTTTATGATCCGTGAACGGTTTACAAGTTCCTTAAAAACTTGTTGGCGACTCCCTACTTTATTTGTCCCTAATCGTTATCCCTAATCGTAATGTCAATTCCTACTTCCTATGAGTGCCAAGCATATTCACACGTGCTTTTAACGTAGGCGCACTTCAAACGACGCCTACAGTACCATGGTTAGGAGTTTGGACGCGTAAGCAAGGCAACCTCCCTTGAGGGTGTATGCCAACGGGCGGCTTTGCGAGTCTTTGATGAAATCGAACTCGACTCCATGGTTTGGGTGGATTTTATAACTCGAATGAACCCTTATTTCCATGAGCGGTTTTGGGTCGATAGAGCTTAAATCCCCCGGGACTAAGACGCATGTTGAACACATATGTTTTTTCGGAAAAATCGAAGGAAGTCGACTGTGAGGAAAGAAAATAAGCCACCGGACTGATCTTAGGACTGCCGTGACACGACAAAAATTCCCGTGTCTCGATACTGTGCACCGTCAAACGGTGCACTGTACCGTGACACGGCAGATTTTGCCGTGGCACGGCAGTCAGAAAATCTTACTGGCGCCCTTTTTTCCTTCTCGCGCAACCAAGTTATCCAATTTTTCCTACGGGACAGACCTTAATGCGACGTTAAAACGACTGTGCAAATGCAAAAATGCCAAATTAATCACAGGAATATTTTTTCATGAATCATTCAAGTCTCATCCACTCATCTTAATTAAATACCGATCACTCAAATCGATAAATAATTAAAAATCCTTCCTAGTGGATTCGCCAAATTGTAGGCGTCGTTTGAAGTGCGCCTACGTAAAGAGCATGTGGTGAATATACTTGGCAATCATAGGAAGTGGGAATTGACATTACGATTAGGGACAACGATTTGGGACAAATAAAGTAGGGAGCCGCCAACAAGTTTTTAAGGAATTTGTAAACCGTTCACGGATCATAAAAAGGTAACCAAGATAAGGGACAACGATAGGCAACAACGATTGACCCGTGAAGGTTACACCCTATTCATAATCCATGAGATTACTAACTCTATATGGTTTGGAACCACGAAAGGAGGATAGGGGATGATGGTACGAAGTGAGTCATGGATTGACATTCGCCCGTATTGGCCTCTACTCGATTCTTATATTGAAAAGCATTCTTGTGATCTCAAAGGCATAAAAATGGAGATTCAATTTGCTCCAATCTATTTTTAAGCTAAATTGGTTGAATATTAATGCACACATAATTCTAAAATATTGGTGATCACTTCAATTACATATTCCGTTTAAACATGCAATATGGTGATCAATAAAAGTAATAAAATAACATTAATATTAAAACCAATTTAATCACAATTCAAACAACATAAAATCGTTAGAAGAATAATAAAAATAAAAGGAGCATGACTCTTACTTTGATTTTATTTGTTTGCAACTACAAAATATTGAACGAGTTTGTATATTGAAGGAAATAAATAAACAATAATTAAATTAAATTAAATAAAGTATAGTTGATTTTGGAGCCAAACCCTCAAACAATTCTACCTTTCACGCCTTGGCTTAAGGATAGAACCACGAGTAAAGTATGGACTCCTTTGAGTACTTGAAGAAGGAATTTTGAAGTGAAAAAGGGTAGGCTAGTGTTTAGGCTTAAGCATAGAAGAGAGAAAATATATTAAGAGAATTACTCGGTGCCCCGTACATTAGAAATGAGGGGGGTATTTATAGGGAAAATGTGCTGAGGGAGCACACGGAACCCTTAAATGATAAAAACCCTAAAAAAGTGTCCCGTGACACGGTCAAACTGTACCGTGACACGGGAAGCCCCACCGTTAGACGGTACACTTTACCGTGACACGGTACATTTCTGGTGTGATGCGGGAAATTTTCCGAAAACGGGATAAAAAACGCGTTAAGGGTTTACGCGGAAAAGACACGGAATGTCCCGTGTCACGGCAGACCTTCTGTGTCACGGGATATCCCACCGTCAGACGGGAAGTTTGGGCTGAAATTAATACTATGCTTTTACAAAAAATCAAGACTAATCCATAGACTGTTCAAAAATATGAATTAAATAAAATACGATTTTTAAGCACTCTCGGGATTAAATATTGAACCCGACTAATAGTGGTGGTGAAAGGTTATTTATCATCGGTTTTGGTTTTTGGGAGACATTTTTAGGTGTCTACAGAAGCCCCAACTTTGACAGAGTTTGTAGAAACGTCAATTTCGAAAACGATAGTCAAAGTAGCCGATAGGGACGGAGAATGATTTAAGACGTTATGCGATCCTAAATTATTCTGTAAACGCCGATACCTGCAGAAAAATGTTAATTCCACAGATAAAAGAGTAAAGGGATAGAATACGTATCTAACACCAGTGTATTGGTGACAAACGAATTCGGCAGCTTCCTAAGCTTGAAAAAATCCACCGAGTGACATTTGTTGAAATGCTTTCCATGCTTGAGGAACGACGACTGAAGAGTTTGGTAGTTTTCTAAGCCTGAAGAAAGCTACTGGATAATACTTTCCATGCCTGAGGAAAGCCGACGTATGAATTTGGTGTCATTCTATGCTTGAAGAATTTCACCGATAACGCTTTCCATGCTCGAGGAAAGCCGACTTTGCGGTTTTCTATACTTGAAGAAAAATCCACCGATAACGCTTTCCAAGCTTGAGGAAAGCCGACTTGGCGTAACGATAACCACGTCATCAGTGTACCGTAACGATTGAAATTTCAAACGTCATCAGTGTACCGTAACGATAACGTGGTTATTCAAACGTGTCACGGGAATATTTCACATATATATATATGTATTTTTTTTGCTGTTTGAATTGGTCAACGCGCGAATCATTATGCTTTTTATCGACAAATCCCAGCGCGCCACGTCATCAGTGTACCGTTACACGATAACGGTAACCGTGGCACGGTGAACGGGGTTCGTAACGGTTACTTTTTTGGCTTTAAATTAACACTTCTGCTTCACTTCTTTCACTATTTCGCCATTTCCTTTCTCATCTCCTCTCTCTATCTTCTCCATTTTTAACTTCTTGCTCACACAAATTGTCGCGCCACGGTTAAGACAACCGACGGTCGTCCGGCCTCACAGTGACACGGGAACTGCAACCGTGACACGGCGGTTCTGTTTTCCTTTATCTTTTTTCTTTTTATTTTCGCGACTTGCTGCTGCTGCTGCTGCCTTTTGCCGTTGATGTTGCTGTTTACTGCCGTTGCTGTTGCTGTTTACTATCGGAGCTCCGCCTCCTCTCATGGTCACCGTGACACGGACAGACTCACCGTGACACGTCATCTTTCCACCAAGCCGCGGCTAAGCTCAACCGTGTCACGGCGGCTGCGCGGATTTTCGAAATTTTTCGAGCTTTTGGAGCTCAAATTTTTACCAATTTTGCTTTAATTTTCTGCTACTTTCCTCATTTTCGACTTTCTACAAGGATCTTATGTAAGTTCCTCTTAATTTTCATCTCAAAATTGCTTCAAGTAATTTCATGAAAAACCCTTAACAATCAATTTGGGGATTTTTAATTTTGAGGTTTTATGTTGAAATTCTTGCCATGATTTTACTTGTATATGTATGTATGTGTGTTTGTGAGAAATTTGAGACAAAAATTGCATGATTTGATGGAGAATTGAGCAAATCACCATTTTTGTGTACTACTTTGTGAAATGATGTTCATGTTACTTCTTTGTACTTGAAATGGTTAAAAAATGGTGGTAAACCTTGTGAAATATTTCATGATGTGTTGATTCATTGTTTGCGTATGTACTATATTGTCATGGAGAACATAGTATCATGCGGCTAGGAGAACTGCAGTATTAGTTTGTCATGAAGAAACTAAATACTATAATTTTGCCAATTTTTAGCGTGGAGGTAAAAATTTAGCGTATAATTCGATAAATAACTTAGGAAATGATGCTAAGTATTTAGATCTTTATTTTCATAAAAATGCAACTTGAATTAAATGTCTTAGGAAATGATGCTAAGCATTTAGATTTTTATAATAGCATGCCTAGGCGACGAGATTGCGATCTTTCTACCCTTGGCCGGCGTCGAGAATTTCGGTAGGACACTCCCACCATTCCTGAGGGTATGGACGACGATGCTTTAGAGTCCGAGCCTCGGGCATCCGCGAGTAGAGGTAGGTTGGTTCCACCTCCGTGGACTCCAGACCAGTTGGTTTTCTGCCGTGAAAACCATGTCTCTCATCGCTCACTCTCTAGCATAGTCGATGGCACGCTTCGCCACCACGGTTCTGGAGCCGGCGATTTGATCCCTCAACTTCACCAGATCATTACGAGGGATCCTGCTACGAACGCCCTATGGGAATCGGCTGGTTTAGTAGTTTTCTATACGGCGGTTGTAGGGTTTCGCAGCCCCCGGGGTTGCAGTGCGACGGTCGTTCGCGTATTGTTGGAGTATTTCTGGGATACTACCAACACTTTTCATTTTGCTTGGGGAGAGATGACGGTGACCCCTCTAGACTTCAGTAAGATCAGCGGGCTGCGCTTCACCAACCGGGCTGTAGCTCAGATGTCTGATCTGTCTTGGGGATCGGCTGAGACAGCTGATTTGTTGGGTCCGATCGTTCAGCACATCAGGACCCGACTAGTGTCTCGAGGTGGTCCTAGGAGCGGACGATCGGAGCTGGCTTCAGTTTTAGCTCGTGGCTTCGACATGGAGGATACGACGGCTGAGTAGCGAGTGCTGATCTTCATCCTGATCCTGATCTCTATTACCCTTTCTCCTGATAGGAGTTCACGTGTACTCCTTTGCTACCTCCTCGCTCTGGTCAGGATCCATGAGATAGGATCCTATAGCTGGGCCAGCCTTGGATACGTCGATCTCCTCTTATTGCTACGTCATGGCTGTTGGTAGCTGAATGACGAGTCTCCCATCACCGTCTATGGTCTGTGGAGAGTCGTAGAGGTGATGATCTTTTCCCTTTTTGTTTCACTTTAACTTGTTCGACTCATGTGCTAAAGATTACTTTTCATCGCAGCTATAGTTCTACGAGTACTTCCCAGGCTTGGCTCCTCGCCGGCGTCGTGGAGCGGTCCATAATTTCCCTGTCGGGGCAAGCTGGCGTGATCGAGGAGAGTCGCGGGTGGAGTCTGTCCCTGCACTACGTGGGCTGCTACGCCGAGGCACCTCTTCTGTCGGCGTAAGAATCAGTTTTGTTGTTGTTATTTTCCCTCTGACGTTATATCTGTTGTTTTACGCCGAATTTTTATGGTTTTCAGGTTGCCATTGATGTCCAGTATCGTCCTTGGGCCGGGATGACTGGTCTACCTGAGGCCTTGCGTCTTTTTGCGCACCGCGCCATTTTGGTTGGTACCGTGCGCTTGGTCTGGTATTTGGGAGAGCGAGTCGTTCGTCAGCATAGCGGCGATCGTTTTGTGGTGCCCTCATCTCCACCAGAGTCGATGCTGGACTCACGCTTGATCCGAGAGTTGATCAACAGGGGAGAGCGCTATACTTTTCCATGACAGGAGCTTGTACACATGGAGAGTGACTATGCGCGGGACTTGTTTCCCTCTCTGGCTCCTCCACCCCGTCTTCCTGAGGTATGATTTCTTTTTAGGATCTTCTTTACTAGACTTTGTTTTAAATAGTCGAATAACTTGATTATTCGATCATATTTTCAGACGATTATTCGCCCTGTGGGGAGGATCGAGATTCCTCCTTAGTCTGTCCGCTATCCAAGGCCTATTGGTATCACCGAGGACCATATTGCTGACGCGCCGGAGGGTTACAAACAGGCGCAGGAGTCTCTGGCCGAGGTCTTTGAGCCAGTGAGTTTTCATTGATGCATTTTTCACCTTTTTAACGTCACTTATTACTGACTTTTCTTTGTTTTATCCTCAGCCTAACCGCTCGGAGATGATGGGACTCATGAAGCTGGTTGACGCCCTGAAGTATTGCATCATCAAGCTTCGGCGTGGTGCGAGTAGTCGGAGCTCTAGCGACGTTCTTAAGGTATCATTCATTTTTTTTACTTCTACCATTTGTTTTATTTTGCATTGTTGACACCTTTTGATTTTGTATCTTTTAGGAGCGACGGAGGTCCTGCTCGTGCTCGAGGCCTAGAGGCTCGGACGAGAAGGAGCTTGGTCGTGGTAGACGATCTCTTGAGATTCACCGGCGTTCTTATTATCAGCGAAAGCCTCAGACTACCCAGTCATTTCAGGAGGCTCAGTGGCAGCAGTCTCAGTCTTCCCAGCGCTTTCCGGGCCAGAGTCAGGGGCAGCGTCAGTCGTTTTCACAGCCTCCACAGCCTGAGCTTGGGTCTGTTTTGACTCCCTTGGATCCTGGTTCATTTTCAGCTCCATTGTCCGGCATTCCTCCACCGGTGTAGGGTTTGTTCTCAGTTCCGATGTATGGGACGATGCCTTCACTGACGATTCCTGTGTCTTTGAGCCAGAATACTCCGTTTTTTGGCTGGACGGGTCCTGCCTTGAGTTTGACTACCACTGGGGTCACAGGGACTAGTAGGGATACTACTCCCCGTACTCGGATGATGGAGGGACTCTTCGGCTCACCGTTCCCATATGCGCAGGGTGGAGATGATACTGATTTTGGCTCTAGAGACTTTTGACCGAGGGTTTTAATTTGTTAATACTATGATGACACTTGACATGTTTATTTATTACGACTCTTTTGTACATTATTCACAGTTTATGTATTATTGTGTGTTAGTGTATGCTTGAGACTCATTGTGTGTGATCGTGTATTTATTAAAGACGCGTCAAAAAATATAAGTGGAGTAATGGAGGGTACCGACCTTCCCTAAAAGAAAAAGACAAGCAAAAATAACTAAAATGCTAAGAAATAAATAAAATTATCTTCCCAAAAGAATAAGAAATAAAAAGACAAGCAAAAATAAATAAAATGATAAAAAAAATAAATAAAATAAAATTACCTTCCCAAAAGAAAAGGAAATAAAAGGACAAGCAAAAATAAATAAAATGATAAAGAAATAAAATATTAAAGTGATGAATAAATAAATAAAATAAAGATAATAATAAAAGAAATAATAGAGATAAAAAAAGTTAAGAATTTTATTAGAAATAAAATTCTAAGAAAACTAAAAAATAAACGGTGAAGATAAAATTCTATAAAAAAATCCGGATAGATACGGGAAAAGATGAAAAAAGAAAACGCGTGGGGTGGCGTGACACGGCACTGTTCACCGTGTCACGGCAGTGTCGAGCGCTTTTTCTATAAAATAAGACCAGTTTATTCATGATATACATAATTACGAAGGGCATATATTTTTTGCATGTTTAGCAAGCTTTTATTTGCAAACGGTATGGTAGGACATGCTTGTCTTGCGTCTGTGCTTGAGCATGTCAAATCTGGAAGATCTCCTATGCCGACGTGCCTTGGAGATACATTTCATGGCCTTGACGAGGCAAAAGCTGACCGGAAAGCCATCAGGAAGGGTTCTCTGGTACTACTGCAGGTAAAAATACGCTCCGAGTAGCCCCCGTGACACAAAACAGTCACCGTGTCATGGGGGGTGTCTGCCGTGACACGGTGAAACCTGTCGTGTCACGGGAATCTGCTTAATTTATTTTTTTTTTACTGATTTGTTGCTCTTTCTTTTTTTTTTTTTGCAGATTTGGCTGATGGAGCGCTTGGAACTATTTGAAGCCCCCGACGATGTTGAAAAATATGGCTCTAACGACCTAGTCCGCAGGAAAAAGAATTACTCTGCGAACATGTCGTATGAAGATTGGAAAAATTTCTTTGTGAAGAGAGAATTTTCCATTCGTTGGGTGGTGCCTTGGTGGAGGCTTACTAGGATGGTTGGCACGAATGATACTCCATATTGTCGTGTTCCAAGTATCTCAAAACTGACCTTTTATTGCCCTTCTCGACTGATGTGGCAGTATGGACCTGAACAAGTAATTCCACGCTATAACGATAGTCCTCGTGAAGTATCGTTGCATGAAAGTAACGTTCACAAGTATGAGGCTTATTGGATTGGAAGACCTTTGTGGACCGTTTCTGCAAGTGACCAAGCTCCTCCTTCTTTATCTAGTGCATACAAGGCATGGTTAAACCCTAGAAGTAGGAGGGAACGATTCGGATCACGCAAGTCTGATATGAAGAGTCGTCTTGGAAATAAGAAAGCTCCTCCTAAAGATCGTCTAGGTCCAAGAACACAAGGGGTTGAGTTTGAGACTCCTATAATGCCAAGAAAGAAGAATTATGTGCAAGGGAAGGGTAAAGAAAAGATGGTATATAGGGAGAAACAACCGAAAAAATTCAAGAAAGGTGAAAGGGGTGAAAGTTCGACTAGGGGTGTGACGGTTCGGGCTACAAAAGACACATTAATGGTGAAGGCCGACCTAATTGATTAAGAAAAGGATGTTCCTAAAGAGAAGAGAGATTAGATCAATAGTGCTTTGCTTTTTATGATTTATAATTTTTATTTAAAATAAGGCATATGATGCCAATATTTGTAGTCGCATTTATTTTAATAATAATAGCAAATTTATTTCAGCCTTAAAAAAAAAATAAAAAATTACAATGAATTTTATTTATTATTTATTTATCCGAGTCAAGGAGTCGGACGCAATGGAAGAACAAAAATAAAAAAACTCGTACAAACAATGAATTCGCAACGAACGCGTCACAAAAGAAACAGAAAATCTGAAATTCCACCGTGTCACGGTGAAAAATCCCATGACACGGTACAAATTCCCGTGCCACGACAATTTTTTAATTTTTTTTTTTTTGCACTCAGGGTCACCGTGCCACGGTGAACAGTACCGTGACACGGTGGATTGTCCCGTGTCGCGGTAATTTCCCTTTTTTTTTTTTTTTTTTTTCCGCTCAGGATCACTGTGCCACAGTGAATAGTACCGTGACACGGTGGATTGTCCCGTGTCGCTGCAATTTCCCCTTTTTTTTTTTTTTGACTCAATGCTGAACTGACGCGCATATTTGGTCAAAGAGGGAGGATTTTTATTTTTTAAAGTGGTCAGGCCCCTTGAGGGGTTGCCTACGTATCCTAAAATGGAATCAGGGCAAACATAGCTCTATTGGGTCATGAACCCATGCGACTAGGCATAGAATTTCTTGAGTTGATCTTAGTTGGTTAAATTATGGAAGCCGTTACCGTCCATGTCTACCAATTGTGCCGCTCCGCCAGACAGGATATCTTTAAAAATGTACGGGCCTGACTAGTTCGGTCTGAATTTTCCTCTTGGATCTAACACCTTTTTACGAAGTGCCTTAAGCACTAAGTCATCCTCTTTGATATTCCTGGTCTTGACTTTTTTTATTAAAATGTCGCGCCATACGTTGTTGGTAGGTTTGGACATAATGCAAAGCTGCCAAGCGTTTTTCATCAAGTAAGACCAGTTCATCGTATCTTGTTCTAATCCAGTCGACTTCATCTAGTTGGCTTTCCAATACGATTCGAAGAGAAGGGACTTCAAGCTCGATTGGTTGTACAGCTTCAACTCCATAGACTGAAGAGAAAGGGGTAGCCCCCGTTGATGTACGAACAGAGGTTCGATAACCCCAAAGGGCGAAATGTAGGTTATTTGGCCAATCCTTGTAATTTTCTGTCATATTTTCGATGATAGTTTTCACATTTTTTTTGGCCGATTCGACTGCACCATTTGTTTTTGGTCTGTAAGGTGATGATCGGTGATGCTTGATATGATATTTCTGTAATAATTCCGCGCATTCGGCTTGGAAATGTGTTCCATTGTCACTGATCATCTCATGTGGTACCCCATAGTGGCATATGATATTTCTCTCAATGAATTGAGCCACATGTTTCGCTGTTAGCTTAGCATATGAGGCTGCTTCGACCCATTTGGTGAAATAGTCGATTGCTACTAGAATGAATTCATGCCCCCCTTGTCCTGGTGGTGTTATTTTTCCAATGATGTCAATGCCCCAAGTGGAGAAAGGCCATGGAGAAGTATACGTGTAGAAAAGTGAAGGTGGAACATGTTGTAAGTTTGCGTAGACTTGACACTTCATACATTTCTTGACGTATTCGTGACAATCTCTCTCCATAGTAGTCCAATAGTAACCTTGTTGTTGAATTTTTTGGACTAACATCTTTGCATTCAAGTGCGTTCCACATATACCGGCATGAAGGTTTTCCATGGTTTTATGTGCTTCTTTCTTGGCTATACATAAGAGATTTCTTCCCATTGCAGTTCTCTTGTGGAGTTCTCCCCTGATGAGCACATACTGTGAGGCCAGGAGCCTCAAAGCACGACGTGCCCTTTTATCAGTATTAGGAGGGTATTCTCTTCTTGTCACATAATTAAAGATATCTGTATACCATGGCTCTTCATCTTTTTCTTGTGGTTCTTGTTCATCGTCAAGTGCATGAACATCAGCCGGCTCATATCTTCTTTCTATGGTCAGTGAAAATTCTGATTGTATCAGTTAGAATTCGCACCATTGATGCTAATTTAGCTTGTGCGTCGGCGAATTGGTTTTCTTCTCTTGGCAAATACGTATACTCCACTTCATCTAGTTGCTCCGTTAGATTTTCTAGATGAGCTTGATACGTGGCGAGACTTTCGCTTCTCACTTTCCATCTCTTGGAGATTTGGTTGATGATTAGTGAAGAATCACCATAGATTATGAGTTTCTTAATTCCCAAGGCGACAGTTGTTTCTAACCCCAAAATGCATGCTTCATATTCTGCGGCATTGTTGGTGACATCAAAGTCGAGCTTCATGGAAATTGGTTGTGCTCTTCATTGGGTGATACGAGCAAGACTCCTACACCACATCCCTTTTGGTTTGAAGCTCCATCGAAATAGAGCGTCCAGCTATCATCTTTGGTCATGAGTAAATCTTTGTTAGGGAAATCGTACTCATCTTCATCTTTTTCAACTTCTTCTAGCAGAAAGTCTGCTAAGAAGTCAGAAACCGCAGAACCTTTGATGGCTTTTTGTGGCACAAATCTCAAGTCAAACTGAGCAAGATTGACTATCCACCTTGATAATCTGCCGTTGAGTGTTGCTTTTTCAAACAAGTATTTGAGAAGATCTATCTTGGACACGACATGCACTGTGTGAGTGAGCATGTAATGTCTTATTTTCTGTGCGGCCCATACAAGTGCGAGACACAACTTCTCAAGTGGTGTGTATCGCGTCTCATATCCTTGAAGTTTCTTGCTCAAGTAATAGATTGCATTCTCCTTGCTTTCGATCTCTTGTGCTAGCATTACCCCCATCGTTTCTCTTGTGACCGTAAGGTAGAGTCGAAGAGGAAAGTCAGGTATTGCAGGCGCTAGCACGGGTGGGTTTGCCAAATACTCTTTGATTTTGTCGAAAGCCTTTTGGCAATCGTCATCCCATGTGACTGGGACATTCTTCTTGAGCATCTTGAATATAGGTTCACATATCGTTGTGAGCTTAGATATGAACCTACTTATATACTGCAACCTTCCAATGAAACCTCGAATTTCCTTCTCATTTTTGGGTGGTGGCATGACCATGATCGCCTTTACTTTTGTAGGATCTATTTCAATCCCTCGAGAACTGATCACGTATCCAAGTAATTTGCCTAACGTTACTCCGAATGCGCATGTTGCTGGATTTAATCTCATGTTGTATTTACGGAGTCTTTCAAATAACTTGCGAAGTGCAATAATATGGCCTGGGCGATCTTTAGACTTAACGATCATATCATCGACATAGACCTCCACCTCTTTATGCATCATGTCATGTAACAATGTTGTGGCTGCTCTTTGGTAGGTGGCACCCGTGTTTTTCAACCCGAATGGCATTACCGTATAGCAATATGTACCCCATTGCGTGATGAATGTGGTTTTCTCCATGTCTTCTTCGGCCATCAATACCTGATTATATCTGGCGTAACCGTCCATGAATGACAGGAGTGCATGGTTTGCTGTATTATCGACCAGAATCTCAATGTGAGGTAGAGGGAACCCATCTTTTGGGCTTGCTTAATTAAGATCCTTGTAATCAACACACATTCTGACCCTTCCATCCTTCTTTGGAACTGGAACCACATTTGCTATCCATTCCGGATATTTGGATACTCTGATGAAACCAGCGGCCAACTGCTTCTTGATTTCTTCCTTGATTTTGAGAGCCACATCCGGTTTCATACGGCGCAGCTTTTGTTTGACAGGCTTCATAACTGGAATGAGTGGTATCGTATGCTGAGCTATATCCCTGTCAATTCCTGGAATATCTTGGTATGACCAAGCAAATACATAAACAAATTAACTAAGCAAGTTAATTAGCTCTTTGCGTTCATCTTAACTTAGTGTTAATCCAATTTTTACTTCTTTAACAGTCGTATCATTGGAAATGTTAACTGTTTCTGTATCTTCAATAACTGCTGTTTTATTTTCGTGTTCTTCCATTGCTTTTATTATTTCTTTGTCATTTTTATCATTAGCAATGCAATATTGATTAGGGCTAGGGGAATGACACGCATCGTAAGCAAAGGTACTCATTTATTGAATTCATTGGCTAATACATCAAGAGAGGCAAGGTCGGCTGCGACCTCACCAGAATCATTAGGACTAGAATTAGAGGACTCAACAAGAGACTCAGGGTTGAACTCTATAGTAGAAAGTGGGTCGGCCTCAGACTCTAAGGACTCGTCTACAGACTTAGACTCAGACTCGGACTCGGACGCACACGACTCAGACTCATCAAACATAGGACCCTCGCCAGTGGTTATTTCCAACTTCTCTCCACTCGGCGTAGTGATCCTCAATGTCTTGCGCCATCCCTTTGAAATGTTGTCAGCTTAGACGATTAACTCGGAGAGGTCACAATCCTTGTTTTCTATGACTGCTTGTACGAGCTCGGAGTTATCATTGCGGACCAGCTTGGACTCATTCTTCTCCATTCCAAAAAGGAGGTTGATTCCTAGATCATCAGAGTTCGGACTAGTAGGCTTCTCGGTTGTGAAGAGCTCTTCGTCTTCATGAACAAAGTCACAATCGAGGAACACCTCGAATCCTGGTTCACGGATCCCATCAGGGACGAATGGTTAAGGGAATTCATAGCATGGGAAGTCTTCCCCTTCTTTGATGTATTGGCCATTGAGGGTGAACGGATATGGATCCATGGCCATTTCTGTCTTTATGATTCGAGCATTATTGCGAGCCTTCATCCTCAATAAAGCTTGTTCAGATCTTCTTTTGTTGGCTTGAATTCCAAGACAAAAGTATCCTTCTTGAGTGCACCAGGATGGCCCCAAGATTCAGCCAGTTTCTTCTTGAGCCCAAGGGTCATTCTAGGGAAATTCCCTTGGTTCTTCAGAATGGCATTGATATTGGTGTTTGAGTAAGGATCGAGCTCGACATGGCACTTTTCCTCTTCTCCAATCACGAAAACATCATCTAGTGAAAACCCCCAAAGATCTTCATCTTCTTCGTCATGTTCAACATGGACGATAAGAGTATCAATAACTTGAATGCGCATAGGAGAAGCATCAATAGTAATCGGAACCCCTCCAACTATGGCTTTCACTTTCTGGTGAAGCGATTATGGAATCGTCTTTAGCTCATGAAGCCAAGGGCGTCCTAACAACAGATTGAAAGAGGCCTTAATGTCCACCACCTGAAATTTGGTGCGACGTTCAATGGCCCTAGTAGTTATATTCAGTATGATAGTACCCACGGATTGACGGGGAGTATTATCATAAGCGCGAATCCCTTGAGTGGAGGGAGTCAATTCTTCATTCCTTATGCCCAACTTCTTTGCAATACGGAGTGGGCACACATTGATTATAGAGCCATTATCAACCAGGCTCATGGGAACATTCATCTGCCTACACTCCTCAGTGAGGTGTAAGGCCTTATTATGTTGGTTCCCTTCCGGGAGTAGATCCTTATCAGAAAACGAAATCAGATTGCTAGTACTTGGCAGCTTAGTAGTGAGAAAGTTGACCAGTCCTTAAGGAGTCATGTCATCATCAACTCCTATCTTCACCAGAGCATTCATCACAGCCTTTCGATGCTCGTGGGAAGTGGCCAAAAGCTTCCATACATTCATCTCCACCTTGGTCTTTTGCAGTTGTTTGACCAAATCAATGTTCACAGGGTCGATGGGATCAACTATCGGATGTGATTGTGGTGGAGGTGGATTAGGTTGTTGCCACCGTCCACTTCTGGTGAGAACCTTGACCTCAAAGTCCCCCCAAACATCTTCACTGGTGCCAAGAGATGAACAGGCTATATCCTTGAGATAGACGTCTTCATCATCACTATCCCAAATTCCATTCACTTCTTCAGTACTTGAGATAAATACAACTTCTGGCATAGGTTCATTCACAGGTTGAATGAGTATGGACGGATCAAAGGAGAGTTCATCTCCCATGATAGCCAATGCATTAGAAAGAGGACTTGTTTGAATGTTAGGCTTCTTGCCCCCTAGAGGGAATAGAAGTTGATTAGCATCGATCAAGTCTTGGATTGCATCCTTCAGCCTCCAACACTTCTCAGTGTTATGACCCTTTCCTTGATGAAACTTGCAATATGCATTGGGGTCATAGCTAGCGATCCTATTCTCAGGTCGAGGTTCTGGAAATGGTTCGATTCGCATAATCAGTCCCTGACCATGCAAACGGTCATAAGCAGCATCATAAGTCATTCCCAAAGGCGTGTAAACCCTCCTTTTCCTTTGGAATCTTTAAGGAGGAGCATTGAGGGCCAGCACATCATTGATGTTGATATTGTTGGTAGCATTATTGGGCTTAGAAGATGAAGAAGAAGGAGTGTCGTTCTTCTTGTTTTTCCAAGTGCTGTTGTTATTGTTGCTACCAACAGACTTCATCAGTTCATCTTCGATATTGATTCCAATATCGTATACAGCTTCAAAGGTACTTAGAGGCAGAAACTTCAAGTGTTGCTTGTACTTATGAGTCAGATTGGCAATGAACAAGCGAACCATTTCTTTCTCCTTAGGGGGATCCACTAAGAGCGCAGCTGTTTCCCTCCACCTGCTTAAGTAAGTGGTGAAGCCTTCATTCTCTTTTTTTTTGAGAATGGAGAGTTCACGTTCAGAAGTCTTGGCCTGGATGTTACACTTGTAACGATTCATAAAGCTTTTAGCAACATCCTCCCAAGTCGCGACATACTTGGATTCCAAAGAATAGAACAACTGTTAACAAGCATGCTCTAAGGAAAGAGGGAACACCGTAGGGAAGAGTGTCACATCTACTCCCTTAAGAGCCATAGTTGCAGAAAAAGCCTTCAAGTGGAAAAGCGGATTATCAGTAGGCTTGAATTTGGGAATGTCAGCAATGGAAAACTTCTCAGGAAGCTTGTCTTTTATGGACGAAGAGGTGACAGGCTGTTCCACATAAGTGAACTCTTCATAAATCTTGCTCATCTGTTCTTTAATCTTGTCCATTGCAGCAGTAGTGACATTGTTTTGATTGTCTTGTTCTACAGTTCTGACTCTAGTGGTGAGGGTCTGCATCATGTCAGACAATCTTTCAATTGTCCTGTTGAGGTTCTTGATGTCTTCCTTAGTGGCCATTGATTGAAAGTAGACTGGAGATGGATCTTGTGGAGATGATTGAGGTGGTTTCCTTGCACGCCTCTTTGGTATAAGAGGTTGTTGAGGTATGGACTCGAACTGTAAAAATCTACCCCTGCTTCTTGACCAAGTGCTGTGACACCGAAACAAACACACCTTTAATGACCAAACTTAACCTTAACCTATCCGGATTAAAAAGAAAAAAAAAAGGAAATGGAAAAAGTTTTTATTTATTAAAAATCTATAATTTTTAAATTCTACTTGTTTATTTTTTTATTTATTTTTTTTTTATAAAAAACATATGGGAGGATACCGTCTGACTTACTCCGAAAAAAACGACACAAAAAACAAGTCTTCCCTAAAATACGGTCAAAAGGTGGTGCACGACTTAAAAAAAAAAGTGTGTGAACATAATATGTGAGTGATTAAGTGAGGTTATAGACACGTGTTTTGACCGTATAGCTAGACACGACACAAAACTGAACACAACATTCGCACAAAAATCGAAAAAAGGACTGACAGGACACTTTCCTAGGCACCGTGTCACGGTACAGACTGTCGTGACACGGTGCAGTCTACGGTCAGACGGTAAACAGCCCCGTGTCACGGCACTGTTCACCGTGGCACGGCAGAAAAATCCTCGATCATGAGTTAAACAAAAGGGCAAACACATGAAGGTTAGCACCAAACAACCACATAGCATTTAGGCACGATGATGTAAAAAAGTTCGCAACCTAGAGTCAAGATCTATGTTCAACTATTGGTCAAGCTTTGGGTGTCAAAAGGGTACCATGGTTAAGAGTTTGGACTCGTTAGTAAGGCAGCCTCCCTTGAGGGTGTATGCCAACGGGAAGCTCTGCGAGTTCGTGATGAAATCGAACTCGACTCCATGGTTTGGGTGGATTTGATAATTCGGATGAACCCTTATTGCCATGAGCGTTTTTGGGTCGATAGAGCTTAAATCCCCCGGGGCTAAGACGCATGTCGAACACATACGTTTTTTCGGAAAAATCAAAGGAAGTCGATTGTGAGGAAAGAAAATAAGCCACCGGACTGATCTTAGGACTGTCGTGACACGGCAAAAATTCCCGTGTCACGTTACTGTGCACCGTCAGATGGTGCACTGTACCGTGACACGGCAGATTTTGCTTCACGCGCAGCCAAGTTTTCCAATTTTTCCTACGGGACAGACTTAAATGCGACGTTAAAACGTCTGTGCAGATGCAAAAATGCCAAATTAATCACAGGAATATTTTTTCAAGAATCTTTTAAGTCTCATCCACTCATCTTAATTAAATACCGATCACTCAAATCGATAAATAATTAAAAATCCTTCCCAGTGGAGTCGCCAAATTGTAGGCGTCGTTTAAGTGCGCCTACGTTAATAGCATGTGGTGAGTATGCTTGGAAGTCATAGGAACTGGGAATTGACATTACGATTAGGGACAACGATTTGGGACAAATAAAGTAGGGAGCCGCCAACAAGTTTTTAAGGAACTTGTAAACCGTTCACGGATCATAAAAAGGCAACCAAGATAAGGGACAACGATATGTAACAACGATTGACCTGTGAAGGTTACACCCCATTCATAATCCATGAGATTACTAACTCCATATGGTTTGGAACCACGAAAGGAGGATCGGAATGATGGTACGAAGTGAGTCAGGGAGTGACATTCGCCCGTATTGGCCTCTACTCGATTCTTATATTGAAAAGCATTCCTGTGATCTCAAAGGCCTACAAACGGAGATTCAATTTGCTCCAATCTGTTTTTAAGCTAAATTGGTTGAATATTAATTCACACATAATTCTAAAATATTGGTGATCACTTCAATTAATAATAAGATTAAAAGGGATCCTAAACCGGTTGTCCAAATTATCTTATTAGGCGTGATTTTCAATTACATATTCCCTTTAAACATGCATTATGGTGATCAATAAAAATAATAGAATAACATTAATATTAAAACCAATTTAATCACAATTCCAACAACATAAATTCGTTAGAAGAATAATAAAAATAGGCAAATTTGTCAAAAAAAACCTTTTAAAAGCACCATTTTGCAAAAGAAAACCTTTTAAAAGCTTTGTTGTAAAACAAAACCCCAACACTCCTAATTTTTGTAGAAGACAACCTGGTACCTCTAATTCACCTAATTAACTACTAATTACTTCTAATTATCCTTTAACTCTATTTAATAATAACATTAGTTTATAAATAAAAATAAAAAATAAAAAAACCAAAAACCACCATCTCCACCACCAGCCAACCACCCACTCCCTTTCTCCCTCCCCTGACAGCAGCCCCCACCACCGATTAAGCCACCAGAATTGTTGCCCACCCCAGCCACAACCTACTCCCGTCGTCAACCACCACCAAGAAGATTGAGATCGAGAACAATAATCAGAATTTGCAGCTCGAGCACAATAGTTGTGGCGGACATGGCAGTGGAAGGAGGAGAGAGAAATTCGAGGTGAACTTAAATTCTTCAATTGATAAATTGGGGTTTTTGTGAGATGATTTAGGGAAATTGAAAGGAAGAAGCCATTGCTAACCATGATTGAGCTAGGAGAGAGAAAGATGAAATTAGGAATTATTGGAGGAAATTAATTAAGAAGATGAAGAAGAAAGGAGGGTGCGTGTAAGGGGGAAAGGGAGGTGGGTCGCTGGCGGTAGGGGTGTAAGGCGGCGGCTTAGTTGGGGGAGGGGGCTGCTGCCGAGGGAAGGGGGAAAGGGAGAGGGGGGAGTGGTTGGGTGGTGGGGGTGGGGGTTCTTTTTTTATTACTATTATTGCTTTAATCTATAAATTAATTTAATTATTATGTAGTAAAATGAGAATTAGAGGTTGATTAGAATAAATTAGAAGTTAATTAAGTGAATTAGAGGTACTAGGTTGTCTTCTACAAAAATTAGGAGTGTTGGGGTTTTGTTTTACAACAAAGCTTTTAAAAGGTTTTCTTTTGCAAAATGGTGCTTTTAAAAGGTTTTTTTTGACAAATTTGCCATAAAAATAAAAGGAGCATGACTCTTACTTTGATTCTGTTTGTTTGCAACTACAAAATAATAAACGAGTTAGTAACTTCAAGGAAATAAATAAACAATAATTAAATTAAATTAAATTAAGTATAGTTTATTTTGGAGCCAAACCCTCAAACAATTCTACCTTTCACGCCTTGGCTTAAGGATAGAACCACGAGTAAAGTATGGACTCCTTTGAGTACTTGAAGAAGGAATTTTGAAGTGGAAAAGGGTAGGCTAGTGTTTAGGCTAAAGCATAAAAGAGAGAAATTAAAATAAGAGAATTACTCGGTGCCCCGTACATCAGAAATGAGGGGGGTATTTATAAGTAAAATGTGCTGAGGGAGCACACGGAACTCTAAAATGATAAAAACCATAAAAAAGTGTCCCGTGACACGGTCAAACTGTACCGTGACACGGGAAGCCCCACCGTCAGACGATACACTTTCCCATGACACGGTACATTTCTGGTGTGACGCGTGAAATTTTCAGAAAACGGAATAAAAAACGAGTTAAGGGTTTGCGCGGAAAAGACACAGAATATCTCGTGTCACGGCAGACCTCCCGTGTCACGGGAAATCCCACCGTCAGACGGGAAGGATTCCCGTAACACGGAAGGTACCTGCCGTGGCGCGGGAAATTCCTGCCTTTTTTTCTGTCTAAATACATTTTTAACCCTAATTTCCTTCGGCATTTTAACTGTCGATTAATAATTTCGGGCATTTTTTGACTTTTTATTATTCGGGCTAAAATAAGAAAATAATTAAATAAAAAAAATAAAGGGTTTGGGCCAAAAAATAAATAATAAAACAATAAAAAAGGTTTGGGCTAAAAATTAATTAATAAGTTTAGGCTGAAATTAAAAACTATGCTTTTACCAAACATCAAGACTAATCCATAGACTGTTAAAAAATATGAATTTAATAAAATACGATTTTTAAGCTCTCTCGGGATTAAATACTGAACCTGACCAATAGTTGCGGTGAAAGGTTGTTCATCATCGGATTTGGTATTAGGGCGACATTTTTAGGTGTCTACAGCACCCAAAACCCAAAAATTACATCCCGTAAACATGCCAGCCATCCTGCAAAACCTCTCTAAGTGTAGTAAAGAGCAGTTGGCAGCGATGACAGCAGTCCTTGCCAACTTTTGTAAATGAGCGAGATCGTCACCAATAGTAGCAGCTGTAGAACCGGCGGTAAAGAAGCCAAAACCCACGACCCTCACCCCCAAGTAGAAAAAGCTCGTCCAACTAAGGAAGAAAGTATTGGAGTTGGAAGCTCGCAATTTGAATCGAGAATGGATCGTGGAGGAAATAGCGCAGGCTAGGTCAGCCCGAAGAGGCGAGTCCCCCGCAGCAGGTCACCAGCCTCTAAGCAGGGACCCAGCCCAAATAGGGATAAGCGAGCACGGATCTAAGAACTGATGGAGCAGATAAAGATGTAGAGCTGCAGGTACAACGAAACCACAACACCTAAGAGCCTTATATCAGCTTTTGAGAATCACATGATGCTCTACACCATGACGGATTCAGTCTGGTGCAAAGTATTCCCACTAAACCTGAAGGGAATGGCTGCGGAGTGGCCTGGAGCCATTCCAAAAGGTTCTGTATACTCATATAATCAGCTGAGAACGATGTTCATAGAGCATTTTATAATCTCGGTAGATCGAACTAAGATGACAACTGAGCTGATGTAACTAGTTCAGGGGAAGGTTGAGCCACTGAGGGAGTTTATCACTAGATTCAACAAGGAGGCAACAACCATCCCGAAAATGAGCAAGGAGGTAGCGTTGTTGGCAATGCAGAACAATTTGGTACCAGGCTCACCATTCATAGCGTATATGGGGCATAAGAGCCTCAGAACGCTACCTGAAGTGCTAGGTAAAGCGCACGAGTGCATCAAGGCAAACAAAATTGACAGAGAAATGTTGAGCAGGAAGGCACCAGATGTCCTATTTAAGCGAGCATAGGTCACCCGGGCAGAAAATACACCTAGGGCTGACCTGCCGAGCAGAGCTGAACAAAGCCGCAGAGAGGCGGATAGAGCTGTTGGGTGAAAAGGTCATATCCGAAGAGATAAGGAAGACTTGGAAGGTTCGACCAATATACCCAACTGACTCACTCGAGGTCTCACATCTTTAGCATGAACAAAGCTGACTATAAGTGGCAGAGACCCCCAAGGATGGTTAATAGGAATCATGATCCCAACAAGTGGTGTGACTTACATAGGGACCATGGCCACACTACTGATGAGTGCACACATCTGAAGGATAACATAGAAGATCTGGTTAGGAGAGGGTACCTGAATTAGTTCAAGCAGCATGCTGAACCTCTTAGAAGAAGGGATAAGGATAGAAATGGTCATGACCGTAGAGGAGGTCACAAGGGTCCTGCTGAGGACAGGGACAGAGATAGTAAGCCAGAGGGCAAAGTGTATGTGATTAGTGGCGGACCAGTGCATGGGGGAACAGTGAACAAGGCACGGCCAGACCTGCGGGCGATGATACATCAGATAAACTATAACAAGAAGCGCAGGTGGCCACCTTATCTCCTACAGTCGTGTGCCACATTTGATGAGTATGATCAAAGGGCATAATCTTTCATCATGATGATCCACTGGTGGTGATGATGAAAATAGCAAATTGGGAAGTGAATCAAATACTGATAGATGGGGGCAGCTTAACCGATATAATATACATCAACGTGTTTAAAGAACCGAAACTAGACAAGAAAGATCTAAAAAGGGTTAGTTATGAAGTCATTGAGTTCAATGGGTGTAGATTGACCCTGGAGGGCATAATCGAGCTCTTAGTCTGAGTAGGGGAAATGTAAAAAAGGCGCGATGTTCGATCAAAATTCCTAGTGATAGACTCTTTTTCACTTTGCAATGTGATCATGGGAAGGCCGCTCATTCACAAGTTCAACGGAGTGGTTTGCACCTATCACCTTGCCATGGCTTACACAACTAATGAAGGGCAGTTGACAAAGCTTAGGGGAAGCCAAAAGACGGCCCAACAATGTTACATAATTGCTCTAAAGCAGCCCGCCAGGACCAGGCAATATCTAGTCTCAAAGCAAAGGTCCATTGAGCAACCCGAGAAGAAGTCAAGAAAAAGAAAGCGCGAAGAATACCACAATGAAAAGGAGAAGCAAAAGCTGGCCATGGAAAATTTTTAGACTACAAAGGAGGAAATGGCTAGGCCACTTCCCAGCGAAGAGCACGTTACAATTGAGCTCACATAAGGTGATATTTCGAGAACTGTGAAAATCAGAAAGGATATTGATCCTGGAGTGGTTGTAAAACTCATAGAACTACTGAGAAAGAATAAGGATATATTTGCATATTCAGTAGATGAGATGCCTGGAATAGATCTTGCAGTAATGGTCCACAGGATAAACGCGAGGGAAGATATTAAGCCAATAAGACAAAAGAAATGAAGCTTCTCCGCGGAGAAAAACCAAACTATCCAAGAAGAAGTGGAAAAACTCCTGGAAGCAGGATTCATTAAGCCTTGTGATTATCTAGAATGGTTAGCCAACGTGGTCATGGTGAAGAAGGCAAGTGGCCAGTAGAGGGTGTGTGTTGATTTCACCGACCTCAAACAAGCCTGCCTGAAAGACTGCTACCTGCTGCCACGAATTGATCAACTTGTAGATTTAACTAGTGGGCATGCTCTGCTAAGCTTCATGGATTTCTTCTCAGGGTACCATTAGATCATCTTGCACAACCCGGACAGATAAAAAACCGCGTTCATCACCGAAGGGGGAGTTTACAATTACATAGCTATGTCCTTCGGGTTGAAGAATGCTGGAGCAACGTTCTAGAAGATAATGGACAAAGTGTTCATGCACCAAAAGGGTAAAAATGTAAAGGTGTACGTGGATGACTCAATCGTTAAGACCGTTACACAGGCAGGGCATATCATGGATTTTGAAGAAACATTTTCCACCCTGAGCAAATATAATAACATCAAACTCAACCCGAAGAAATGTGTCTTCGGGGTGAGCTCAGGAAAATTCTTAGGCTTCCTTATCAGCGAGAGGGGAATAGACACAAATCAAAAGAAGATTGAGGCAATCCTAAGCTTACCTGAGCCTAAATGCATCAAAGACATCATGCGGATGACGGGTAGAATGGCCGAGCTGACCAGGTTCATCAGCAAGTAATTCGACAAAGCTCTGTCGTTCTACCAACTGTTGAAAGGGAACAGAGAATTTAAGTGGGGAGCCGC
This sequence comes from Chenopodium formosanum, assembly GCA_024500155.1. Taxonomy (NCBI): domain Eukaryota; kingdom Viridiplantae; phylum Streptophyta; class Magnoliopsida; order Caryophyllales; family Amaranthaceae; genus Chenopodium; species Chenopodium formosanum. Next base: position 47,469,929 of record CM044865.1, read on the forward strand.
AGAAAAGGAAGCTTTTGAGTGTATTAAGGATCATCTGACTAAGCTCCCAACAATGATCAGCCCAGAGCTAAAGGAAAAATTATAGTTATACATTTCTACATCAATTCATACAATCGTAGCCGTTCTCCTAGTAGAAAGACAAAATTAGCAAAGGCCAATATATTTTGTGAGCCACGTGCTGACCGAGGCAGAGCAAAGGTACCCATTGGTGGAAAAGTTGGCCTTTGCAATGGTAACAACAGCAAGGAAACTGAAGCCATATTTTGACGCGCAAATAATTCAAATCCTCACATATCACCCATTGGAGAATGTGTTACAGAAAATAGACGCGTCAGGCAAACTCCTGAAGTGGGATATTGAGTTCTCCGAGTATGAATTTGAGGTCAAACCTAGAGCGGTTATCAAAGCGCAAGAATTAGCAAACTTCATTGTGGAAGCCTCATACGAGCACTACTACAAACCTTGGAAAAATGACCCCCAATTAAAGACTCGTTATTTAACTAATGGATCTGTTTGATGTAAGAGATCCTATATTAGTTATATCGGGTCTCTTATGTGTATTAGAAAAAAAAGAAAAAGAGATAAGAGACACATTCTCTACCTAAGGGTCTTGAACCTTTGCTCCTTAAGGCCCAAACTGTAGTGCCCCTACTCTTTATATTCAGTACTATTTTTTTTATATTCAATATACTTCCCTTGAAACTCATTTACCTGTTCTTTCTCTTAAAAACCTCTCCCTAACAAAAATAAATCCCTCATCCTCTTGATCAATCCGCCGTCACATTCTCATAGAAAATCAGAGTTTGTCCATTTTAATTTATATCTCAAGGAATACTTTGAGTTTTGTTGTGATTTTCGTTCTTAATTTCTGAATTTTTGCTGTGAATCAAAGAATCTTTTGATTAAATACCCTATATGAATTTTAATTTTTCCATATATATACAAGTTGTGATATATGTGGGTGGAATATTACTGAATTTCAATATTAGTGGTTTTATTCTGGCAATTGTATTTGATTTGGTAAAAGTGAGTTATTATTGGAAGAAAATGATTGATTTTTTAGATCTGATTTTTTGATGAATTTTCTAGTCTTTAGAGTGCCTGATTACTCTCACAATCTTAAATACTATGAATTTTTGCTTAATGTCATTCACCCTATATCGAATAACTGTAGCATTAAACCCCTAGCTTGAACTCCACTGTGATTATACACTAAAGTACGATGGCGTCCAAAAGGGAAGAAGATAGAGCAAAAGAGTCGCCAACAAGATTTTAGGAACTTGTAAACCGTTCACAGGGTAAAGGTTACACCCCGTAACGATCGAAGAGATCGTCAACTCCATAAGGTCTAGAACCAAATAAGGGTTCGGGGATGAAGGTACAAATCCAACCTAAAAGAGATTGAACCTGCCCTAATAATAGGCCTCTACTTTGTTTAGATCGTATTCATGTGCGCTTCTTTACTAACATGCAATCAATAGGATTAACCCTAAACCTGTTTATCTATGTTGGTTGAATATTAATGCACAAATAAAACTATTATTGGCGATCACTTGAATTATAATCAAATTAACCCTAAACAAGATTATTAATTATCTTATTAAGCGTGATTATAAGTACAAATTCTCTTTAAACATGCATAAAAGGCGTGATCAAGCAATAAAAATAAAAATATCAAGCAACATAATAATAATCATAACAATAATTAAAATAATAATCATGATCATAATAATAATAATAATAATAATTATAATAATAATAATAATAATAATAATAATAATAATAATAATAATAATAATAATAATAATAATAATAATAATAATAATAATAATAATAATAATTATGCTTATGGTGGTTTGGGTGTCTATTCAGCGGGTGATGTTCGGCTTTATGCTTTCCTTGCATCGCGTATGTAGTCTTCTGGTCTTCAGGCTACGCTTCTTCGCCATTCTGGTATTGTTGGTCCGGGACCGGCCTTCGATGGTGCTCTTAGTCTTTTTAACAGCGATGCGGAGACCGACCTTATGAGTAATCCTAGTGAGATCGCTGCCCCAAAAATCATGAAAAAGTTGGCAGATATATATTTCACGAAGGTCACTGCATCTGCGGATTCCACTTTCTCCTTAACTCCGCGTCAGGTAGCCTTATGGAAGTCCCAACAGGGGGATCACTCTTCGGCCTGGTTGCAGACGGTCCCGATATCGGGTTTTGGTCAGACTATGAATTGTAAGACTTACCGTAGTGTTCTTTGCTACCGGTTACGTGTTCCTTTGTTCTCCGTTTCAACACCGTGTTCTGCTTGCTCTAAGGTTTTTGACGGGGATATTTATGGGGATCATGCAGTGTCTTGTGCTGGGATGGTGGGTATTAAACATCGACACAATGTTGTTTGTGACACCCTTGTTGATATTTGTATTCGGTCTGGAATATTTGCTCGAAAGGAGGTTAACATTGGGTTGATTGGAGGAAACGACGGGGCTCTACGACCTGCAGATGTGCTGCTTTATTCCTGGGATAGAGGCCTTGATGTATGTGTTGAATTGACGGGGTCTTCACCTTTAACACAATCGGGGTTGTTTGACTTTGTTCCTGGTCGTGTTGTGTCAGCGACGGCTCAGCGGAAGCAGGACAAGTATGAGACGCGTTGCAGGGCTATTGTCTATGGTTTTCTTCCTTTCTCCTTTTCTTCGTTGGGGGAATTAGAGAAGGATGCTATTGCGTTGCTGAAGCGGGTTCAGGCGTTCGCTAATAATAATAATAATAATAATAATAATAATAATAATAATAATAATAATAATAATAATAATAATAATAATAATAATATTAATAATAATAATTATAATAATAATAATAATAATAATAATAATAATAATAATAGCAAGATCCTAGGCATGATACTAACAAGATTAATAAAAAACCCTAGCATGTCACTAAGCAATAAAAATCATATATTTAGCCCTAACATGATACTACCAATCATAAATATTAGGAAGAACATAGGAAGCATTATACTTTTAATCATACTTGATATTAAATTTACCCTATACATGATACTAGGAAGATCAAAACGCCCTAACATAACATTAGGAATTATAATAACAACCTAAGCATGATTTCTACGTCATAATAACAATGCAAACAATTAAAGCACTTACTTGGATGCCTCGTACCTCTTTCTAATAACAAAATACACACGTTAGTAACTTCAAGGAAAATAATAAACAAACAATTAAATTAAATAATTCAAAGAGAGATTTGGGACCATTGAATAGATGAGAAGAAGTTCCACAAAGTTAAGAATTAAGCAAGAAATAAAGATGAGAGAAGGTTAGAAAATGCACATTAAATAGATGAGAAGAAGTTGCACAAAGTTGCTTCTTCAACCTCTCAAAAACTCTATGGAAATCCAAGCTTTCTCTCTCTACACTACTCCTAAACTAGAGAGAGAAAATCCTAATCTAACCCTAAGAGAGAGAAAAAAATAGGCTACACTAATCTAATCTATCTAAAATAAAATGTTGATTGAAAGTTGTGAGAAAATAACCCCAAAGGGGTATTTATAATACAAGTTAAATAAAACTAAATAAAAAAATTAAAAAAAGTAAACTAAATAAAACAATTAAAATAACTAAACTAAAAACCAAAAAAACAAAACTACAATAAAATAAAATAAAAGAAAATGAAAAGGAAAAAGAAACCCCAAAATTCCCACAATTCCCACCAAACCCCCCGAATCATTAGATCTCCTTTCTCCCTTCACTTTCAAATTTAGCTGCTCCAATTCCAACACCATCAGCCATCATCCCAAACAACCATCATCACCGTTCATCAACGTTATCATCATCTATCATCACCAAATTCTCGGCCTTTGGATTAGTTGAAGGGATCGTGGCCGTCTGATCTTCATTAAAATCACGTGAAAAGCTCGTGATTGACCCACAATTGCGCGCCCACACAGAAGTCGCGCATTGGTCGCGCATAACTTACTATCTACAATATGTTTTGGAGTCAAATTTGCGCGCTTTCTGACAGAGATGCGCGGCCGCGAATTGGCTTGGCTGTGAGTTTGGGTGTTGGGCGAATTACGTGGCTGATAGGTGAGTTATTTGGGTTGGAGTTTGGTGGTCGATTGTGGGTGAAAGGCTGGTGGTTGTTACAGGGGTGATTGGTGGTTTGGGTGGCTGCGGGGTGGTTGATTGGAGTTGCGGGGTGTTGATGGTGATTTGGGTGGTTGTTTTTGTTGTGTGAAGTGAGGGAGCAAGGGAATTGGTTTTTGCGGTGGTGTTGGTGGTTCAGGTGGTTTGGGTGCACTGAGTTGAGGTGGTGCGAGTAGGGTGAGGTGGCTGGTGGAGTCAAATTGATGGGTGGTTGATGGTGGATTGAGTTGTTGTTGTTATTGACGGATTGGTGGCTGGAGGTGGCTGCTCTGTTGCGCGATGGTGGAAAGGTGGGCTGGTATGAGTTGCGGTTGGCAGCAGGGGAGTGTTGCTGGTGATGCTGGAATGCGTGGTGATGTGCGTGGTTGTGGATTAGTGGTGGGTTGCTGAGGCTGGTTTGTGGTTATTTTGTTGGGGGAAAGCGGTGGTGGAGCTTTGTTCAATGTTGTGCCTCGAACCTCGGACCTTGAACCCGATCGACCAAGGACTCGAAAACACCTACAACCAAAAACAACACGAGGGGATTTTTAAAAGATAAAATAAAATAAAATAAAATAAGATAAATAAAGCAAAATAAAATAAAGTTGTAAACTAAATAAATAATAAAATTAAATGAAATAACATAAAATAAAGAAACAAACTAGAAACTAAAAGAAAAATAAATAAAAGGAGAGAAACTAGGAATTAATTAAACTATGTTAATCTAAATTAAACTAAAAACTACAAAATACTCAAATAAAAAGATAAAAGACGAGAATAAGCAAATAAAAGAAACAAAGGATAAAATGAGCTTAATTATTGAAATAAGCCGGAAAAGTATTCAATAAACACCCCTAAAAGTGACATAAAAGTCACTTATAGGGAGGTAACCTTTGAATTCCTTTGATTGCAACTATCGTTTGTCCTTTGCAATGTATGAATCAATTTGATGATCTATCAATTAGCATGATTGATAAGCTTGCATGTGGAACCTATATCCCTAGTGTTTAGCAATTTGATTAAATTCTTGATTCTTGTTATCTTAGTTACCATACTCAACCTCTAACATTTCTTCGAAATAGCTTAACGTTAGACTATAACATGGTTTTAATTCATTCCATTGGGTTCGACCCTTAGCTTGGCCTATACTCGTATAAGGTTTGTTAAGCGTTTACAAATTTAGTTTGACTTAGGGAGAATTAGATAATAACCTAGTTTCAACCCCTTGTCAAAATGGCGCCGTTACCGGGGAATGACATTGGTTCTTTGTTATAGTTGTTGAGTCTATTTCATTCTAAAAAAAAACAAAAATATTTACCTCTTTAATGCTACACTTGTAGCCATGCTACTAATCATTTCCTTTGAGTTGTATGCATAGAGCACGTGGTCAAACTCTTGTGCCATTTGATCCGGAGGTCGAGATGACTATTACAAAACTAAGGGTTGCTAGGCGATTTTTTAGCTCTAGTATTTCAAGTTAAGAAGAACCGCAACAAGTAGAACAAGCAAGAATGGGAGAAAGTTCTAGAGTGGCATTGAAAGAATTGGGGATTCCTAGTGCATATAGATTTGAGAGTGGAATTGCTGCACCTACAACCCCGGTAAATGATTTTGAAATTAGGACGGCTATGATCACTTTGATAGAAAGGCGACAATTTAGGGGAGCCAAGCATGAGAGCCCGCTAAATCATTTCAAGGAGTTTGAAAAGTATTGCAATACTATGAAGTTGAACGGAGTTTCCCAAGAATTCATCCGCCTCAAGCTCTTTTCTTTTCTGTCATTGAGCGTGCTTTGGAATGGCCAGAAAAGGAGGTTAAGCCAAATTCTGTAACGACATGGGACGAGGTTACAAAGGAATTTCTGACTCGTTTCTATCCACAAAGAAAAACGGCGAAGGCAAGAGCTTTGATTCAAGGCTTCAAACAAAAGCCAAGTGAGAGCCTTTATGAAGCATGGGAGAGGTATAAGGAGTATCAAAGGGAGTATCCTCACCACAAGATTCTAACGTATCAAATTATTCAAATTTTCTATGGAGGCCTAAGTCCCCAAGGCAAGTCATGCCTAGATGAAGGAGTCGGTGGTCCCATCATGAATAGGCGGAAGAAGAAGTGGTGGACATCATTGAGGATGTTGTGAAGTATTATAGAGATTGGCAAGATGGTGAGAGAGAATCAACTAGAAAGAGTAGCTCTATGATGTACTCGTTTGATCATTTGAATGTAATAAACAATCTCTCTTCACAAATGGCAAACTTGGGGAAGGAAGTAAAAGCAATCAAGGAAAAATTAGAGAGTTCTTCTTCCCAAGCTCCAAGTCTTCCCTCCCAATTTAAAGGGAGAGGTACTCCTTCTAAGTCTCATCCGCCTCCTTCTTCTAGTAACATGCCTAGTAGTTGTTTGTTTTGTGATGTGTGTGGTTCATATGATCATGATTCTAATAATTTCCCTCATGCTTTTCCGGAGAGTAATGATTATTTTGACAATAATGAGAGTTAACATGTGAACTTTGTGTCAAATAATAATAATGTGCAAAAGTTTGATAATCAAATGGGTCAATTGAATAGGAATTACCAAAACCATGGTAATTTTGACAATTATAACAAAGGTGGTAGTTATAGGAACCAAGGGAACCAAGGTTCTTGAGGGAACTATAACAATCAAGGTTATAGTGGCCAAAATCAAAACCAAGGTTATGGAAATCATAATTAATGTGGTGGTAGCCATAATCAAGGTTATGGTCAAAATCAAAGTAGGGGTAATTGGAACGATCAAGGGAGAGGAAATTTTCAAAATAATTCTCAAAGAGGTCCTCCACCCGGATTTGCTCCAAAGCCTAAAGTTGATAATTCCTATTCACAATCCTCTTCTTCTAGGACTAATTTGGTGGAAATCATTGAAAATCAAACAAAGTTGTTGAGAACTTACATGGCTGTAAGTGATAAGAAATTCAATGAAGTGATGAATCATAATAAGATGCTTGAAATCCAAATTTCTCAACTTGCTAATGCTTTGAAAGACTATGCTAGTCCTTCTTCTCTACCTTCCCAAGGTTTAGATCGAAAAAGACACGTGAAAGCTATTGTTATAAGGAGTGGTAAGGTTCTTGAGGAGAGTTTGCCTAGAAAGAGTGGTACTAAAGAGGGTCCTAAGGAGGTCTTGGTTGAGGATGAGAGAAATGGTGCATCTTTGAGTGAGGTTGTGATTGAGACACCTTGAGAGGTAAGAGTGGAGAAAGATATTGTGAAACCCAAGCTTCCATATCCACAAAAATTCATGAGACATAAGTTGGATGAACAATTTGGAAGATTTATTGACATGCTTAAGCAACATCATCTTTCTCTACCTTTTACCGAAGTTTATACCCAAATGCCCAACTATGCAAAATTCTCCAAATATATTTTGAGTGGTTGGAGGTCTTGTGATGTGGTTGAGATGGTCAACTTGACCGAGAATTGTAGTGCAATCATAATGAACAAGATGCCACCCAAGTTGAAAGATCCCGGAAACTTCTCTATCCCTTGTGCCATTAACAACATGCAAATTGATAATGCCTAATGTGACTTAGGAGCTAGTGTTAGTTTAATGCCATATTAAGTTTATCAAATACTTGAGTTAGGAGAGCTTATGCCTTTTAAGATTACCTTGAAATTTGTCGATAGGTCAATTAAGATTCCTAAGGGGAAGGTTGAGGATGTTCCTTTCAGAGTAGAGAAGTTTTTAATTCCAGTAGATTTTGTGGTGCTTGAAATGGATGAAGATGCTACCATTCCCATTATTATTGGTAGACCTTTTCTTGCTACCTAGGGTGCTATGATTGATGTAAAGAGTGCAAAGACTTCACTTTAGGTAGGAGAAGAGGTTATTAAATTTGAGTTGAATGAAAGCATGAAATATCCATGTTCATCTGTAAAAAATTGCAAGTTAATCGATTCTCTTGATCTTGTTGTATCTTCCATGCAGGAGCATTTGCTCACTTTTAATGATCCTCCTGAGAATGTCTTATTTAATAAGGATACGATAGGTGCTCCTATCAAGGAAGTGAAAATGTATGAGGATTTGCTTAACGGAGGCATTGAGGAAGTGGATGAGCACATATGTATGAATATTTCAAGCCAAAAAGCTTTGCAAGCCGCCATTTTAAAGGAAGGAGAAGGTGTATCAATGGTTAAGGTCAAACCTTTTCCATCACACGTTAGCCTCAAGGAATCAAGTTGGAGTGGTCCCGATTCGGTCAAGAGTGGTTTTCCAAATGTCTTTGTGGAAGTTTCAATGAAAGATTTTCTTTCTCTGTTTAAAGCCAAAGGAAATCGTCTAATGAAGTATTTTGACAATGCTTTTGCTGGTTTGGTGGACTCATTGTTTCTTCTCCAACCACCTTAATTGGTGGAGGACGTCGAGCTAATGACATTAACTAAAAGCGCTACCCGGGAGGCAACCCGGTTTTCTAACCTTTTCTTTTGATCTAATATTTTTCTTTATTTCCTCCTTTGAGAACTTTTCTATTTCTTTATATTTTAGTTTGCTCTTTGATGTAAGGTACCGTAGGATTTGAATCGGAGAAAATTTCCAACAATTTTGGTGCTACTTCAAGACTTCGTGAGGTTTGGTTATGCTTAGAGGAAAGGGGCCGTTGAGGTTATATATTCTCGTGTTTGCATTCCCATCGATTTTTATTAATGTTCAAGCATATTTTGGATCATTTCTTATAAATTTTTTTTGTTTTTTATCATGACATTTGGTAGGGACGGTGAGAATGCAAACACGAAAGCATTTTTAAGGGGTATTTCTCTTTTTAGTGCCATCTCGAGATGTGTGGGGTACGCACACACAAAGCTACACTCGCGCGCAACACAAAGATCACCCACGGACGTGGGAACATGTTCTCCTCAAATGCCAAAATCCGAACAAGAACTTTCTGCGGGTTGGCCGCGGGCGCGGGCATTTACCCGTGGGCGTGGCACCTGCTGGCAGCCCCTATAACCCCAAAACGCACCCCTTCTTTCATTTCTTTCATTTTTCCATCCTAAAACCCTATACCCTCTCATGCAATACCTAGCCTACTTCACTTATTTTGCTATCATTTCAACATCAATTTCAATTGCCAAAATCAATTATTTTAAATCTACAACTCAAAACAAAATTTTCAGATTTCTTTCCCAAGTTCAATCAAGAAAAAAAATTGGGTCTTTTTCAAAATTTTGAAATTTTGTGTTGAGGTTTGGAGTTTTTTTTTTGGGAGTTTTTTTTTTTTCTTACATCTCCATTTTGAGCATTTTTCAAGCATTTCAAGGCTTCATTGAGGTATGGTTTCTTATTGTTTATTCATCATCTTCCTCTTTGATTTAAGCTTGAACCTTTATGCTTTCATGGTGAAATTCTATGGTTAGTACTTTTCACTTGGAATTTATGTTGAATGATATTAATGGATGTTGAATTGAAGTTTCCTCATGATAAATGTGTGAACTTTGATTGAATTCTTGAACAATAACTGTTGGCTATTTTCTCTCTCATGGGTTTTCTTCATATTAATTTCTTATCTCTGATAATTCAATGATTGGGATTTAATTTTGAAATTGACTCATGATTAGGTTTCTTATGTTCAAGTTTGCCTTCAATCCATGTTTATTTGCTTAATATTCATGATGTTATCAATGACAATGTTCATTTGTTACCATTTCTTGCTTCTATTGTGAAATTTTTCCATTTTGTGCTTGTTGTTAAACAACTACTTATGCTTATTCTTGATACTTTGTAGATGACCACACTTTGTCATGAGAAGCGTGCTAGAGCTAGTTCAAGCAAGCCGAGGTATGTTGTTCTGCCTCCACCGGAGGTTGATGAAACTTATGGCATTGAGTTTTCAAAGGAATCTCATTGGGAGTGCTTCAAACGTCTTTCAAAGAGAAAGCTTAGGCCAACACGTTTCTATGATCAAACGACAACAAAGTTTCTAGGGATTGACGAGGATGTTCGCCTCCTTACGGAAGGCCTTGATCTTTTGGACTTCTTGGATTTGAATGCCCCTTCATATGCAAGGGTTACTTATGAATTCCTTTCTTCTCTCGAGGTTGTTCATGAACCCAGTGCAAATTACTCAAAGATTTTGACTTTCCAACTCTTCAATAATGATCACTCTTTGACGGATGCTCAACTATGTTCATATTTCAAGTTTCCTTGGGTCGAGGATCCGGATCATTGTATTTCTCCGGCTCATGGTAGAATGGCAAGTGAGCATGGATATGATGAGCAACGTTGGTGGAGAAGTATCTCGTAAGAAAGAAAGTATGACCCTCAAACTTCAATGTCCGCTTCCATGATTCATCCGGCTATGCGATATTTCAACCAAATCTTCACATACTATCTTTGCTCCAAGGACTACTTGGGAGCTATTTCCCATGAGGAGCTTTGTCAGTATTGGATAACCGACCAAAATGACTTTGAGATTGAGTCGGTGGATTTCACGGAGGATCTCCCAATTCTTGGATATCCGTGATAGAGTTTGCCTTTCGGGATGCATCCAATTAGGTGGGATGATTTCTATACTAGCGCTTTGCATCAATGAGAATTACAAGGCTATGCTAGACGAGCTTCCACATATTATTGATCCTAGAGAAAAGTCCCCCTCGCATTTTTTAAACATCTCCACAGTAGTGAATAAAAAAATTCTTGATCGAATGAGGAAGGACGATGTTTTTATTTGGAAGGTCTCTCGATATAAGGAATGGTTTGTAATCCCTTGTAAAGAGGCAACTACTCCTCCCGAGGAGAGAGATTCTTTGTCCTAGAGGCACCCAATGCGAGATGTTCATCCCTCAATCCGTCGAAGGACAAATTGTACAAGAGATCGTTCAACTAATGCATGCTCATCGATTGCTCATTAACTTTCCCCAGTTGAACCAGGAGGTACAAATATTCCCTCCCCCTTTCCCACTCCTTCTACTTTTGATATGTCAACAATTCATGTCAATCTTTATTCTATTGCTAACATGTTGTACTCCATACCTTTTGTGCAACCATCTTCCCTTTGTTATGATTACCATACGTATTGATTATATAATTTGCATGTTTCTAGGGATGAGATAGATCCTTACGTCAACTATCTGTACCTTCTGGTCCAACAAGGACCTGCCCCCCAATGGGAGCCTTTTGATCCTACTGTGGATCCTGGACTTTGTTATCCTTATTGGGAGGTCCCCCATATTCACCCTAGTTCTATCATAGGCACTACCCCGGGCACTTACGACTATAGGCGTCCCGGGGGTTGTGATTATGCGTATGATCCGGCTAATACTTTGCCTTTTCCGGACCCCGACACTTTTGGTAGGAGGGGTAGGTCGGGTGAGCCGATCCTAGATGATTTGTCTCATTATTTTGAGCTTGATAGAATTAGGAAGTAAAGTCGGTTGAGGGGTAAGGCTCCCATGGAAGTGAGCGAGATGGCAATCTCTAGTCATTTGATGGAGACCGGTGAGGGGAGTTCCCATTCTACCCCTTACCATAGTGCGGAATTGTAGGAAATACTTCAAGCATCATCCCTAGCTTGAACCCCACTGTGATCATACACTAAAGTACAGTGGCGTCCAAAGGGAAAGAAGATAGAACAAAAGAGTCGCCAACAAGTTTTCTTTAGGAACTTGTAAACCGTTCACGAGGTGAAGGTTACACCCCTTAACAATCCAAGAGATCGTCAACTCCATAAAGTCTTGAACCAAATAGGGTTCGGGGATGAAGGTACAAATCAAACCTAAAAGAGATTGAACCTGCCCCAATAATAGGCCTCTACTTTATTCTATTCGTATTCATGTGCGCTTTCTGACTAACATGCAATGAATAGGATTAACCCTAAACATGTTTAATCTATGTTGGTTGAATAATAATTCACAAATAAAACTATTATTGGCGATCACTTGAATTATAATCAAATTAACCCTAAACAAGATTATTAATTATCTTATCTAAGCGTGATTACAAGTACCAATTCCCTTTAAACATGCTTAAAAGGCGTGATCAAGCAAAAACAATAAAAATATCAAGCAACATAATAATAATAATAATAATAATAATAATAATAATAATAATAATAATAATAATAATAATAATAATAATAATAATAATAATAATAATAATAATAATAATAATAATAAAAATAATAAAAATAATAATAATAACAATAATAACAATAATAATAATAATAATAATAATAATAATAATAATAATAATAATAATAATAATAATAATTATTATAATAATCATAATCATGTTAAAGCATAATTTTAATAGTAAGATCCTAGGCATGATACTAACAAGATTAATAACAAATCCCAGCATGTCACTAAGCAATAAAAATGAAATATTATCCCTAACATGATACTAATAATCATAAATATTAGGAAGAAGATAAAATTCATCATACTTTTAACCATACTTGATATTAAAGTTACCCTAGACATGATACTAGGAATTTATTGTTGTCACCCTAAACATCAAATTAAGGAAAACATCCTAACATGATATTAGGAATCAAAATAACAATCTAAGCATGATTTCTATATCATAATATCAATTAAACCATTAAAGTATTTACTTGGATGCCTCGTACCTCTTTCTAATAACAAAATACACACGTTAGTAACTTCAAGGAAAATAATAAACAATTAAATTAAAAAATTGAAAGAGAGATTTGGGACAAAACCTTAAGAAATTAAACCTTTCACGTCTAGTGCGAAGGCAACTTCGAATATGGCTAGGTATTTCTAAATCTAATGAATGAGGAATTTTTATATTTGTGAATAAGTCATATTATATATCCTTGGAATGCTCTTGAAGTCTAATTTCCAACCCAATTGAAGTCTAATGCCGAAATAGTGGAAGGGTGTCAATTTTGGATTGAGTTTCATGTCTCATTCATATCTTTTTTGTTATAACTCGGATTTAATATTATAATATATCGTTGGAAAGATAATTTCAAGATCTATCCAACCATATAAAATTTGGATAAATATTATAAGGCACAAAAATAAAATCTGAATATATTCCACTTCGTACAAAACAAAGATTCTAAAAAGGAGTAGTTTTATTCAATTTCAAACTCTTTAAAACATAATTATCAATCCTAACTCCATTAGGATTTAAAAGAACCATCTAGAATATTCTAGAAGACTATAATATATCCTAATATATTTAGGAATGATAATAATAATAGGCCCTCCTCTAGATCATTGGGCCGCATATAAAAACCAAACCGGGCCCATTTTAGTATTTTGGCCATAACTTCCTCATTATTCATCGGAATTGGGCTTATAATATATCATTCGAAATCTCTCTTCAAGCCCTATCCAACTACACTACTATTGGACCCATGTCATGGACCACCCAAACTGGATTGGTTGTTTTCTTAAAATAGGTTTTCAAAAACAAAGAGAAGAGAAAAGAAATTAAAACTATCCGCAACACTAAATTTTCCACACTTTCACTTCATTTGATTATGATTCGACGTGAAAGTTACTCATCAGTGAGTTTGGTTTTGGGGAGACTTAAATGGGTGTCTACAGAAGCCCCCACTTTCAATGAGTTTGGAGAAACGCAAGTTTCAAAAACGAAAGTCAAAGTATCGATAAGGACGGAGAATGATTCAGAACGTTCTGCGATCCTAAATCAATCTTATAATGCCGATACCTGCAAACTAGCATTAGTTAAACAGATAAAATAGTTAAGAAACGCGTATCTTGCACCATCAAGCACACGTCTCTGAAAGTAATCAATTTGCTGCTGATGTATCCTTGTTGTTTTGAAGACCTCCTGCAAGCTAGAGAATGCCATCTCGCTTGAAAACTGCTACGCTTGTAACCGCCTCTAATATCAAAGATTGCTTCGCTTGAAATGATCCTCTTCCGCTTTGTGACCATCTTCCACATCTTAGGGAACACGATCGAAGATAACTTCGCTTGAAATTACCTTCAGTTGTTTGTGACAACTCTCCACAATCTAGGGAACGCCATCTTGCTGATTCGATGTTCACTTGTCTCTGAACAAATGGAGCTTCTTTGGATATGTTCACGTGCCTCTGAACAAAGAGCTTCTTTTGGATATGTTCACGTGCCTATGAACAAAGAGCTTTTTGGATATGTTCACGTGTCTCTAAACAAAGAGCTTGAATGATATGCGCACGCGTCTCTGGAGCAAAAGAGCTTTGATGATATGTTCACGCGTCTCTAAACAAAAGAGCTTTGATGATATGTCCACGCGTCTTTGAAAAAAGAGCTTGATTATAGGATGCCCACGCGTCTCTGAGCAAAAGAGCTTGAAGAAATGTTGACGCATCTCTTAACAAAAGAGCTTTGATAATATGTCCACGTGTCTCTGAGCAAAAGAGCTTAAATGTTTATTGCGATAATATTCCGAAGAAAAATTTTCGAAGACCAACGCTTGTCGATTTCTAAAGCTCGCTTGAACTTTGCTTCCGCTATGCCAGTACGTCGGCGCTTTTGATGCTTGTGAACCATTTTGTTGGCGCCTCTGCTGTTTATGAACTAGTATGTCGGTGTCTCTACAATGAGCCAATGCTTAGGCGTTTTCAGCTAAGTGAGACGATCTTTCGTCAGGTCGATCACTTATTGCGATTGTAATCAAGCCGACTACTTGATCATGTCAAATTGCTTATATGGGTTAACTAGCGTACCAAGGAACCCAAAATTTGCTGAAAGAGGTTGAAATAACTGCTCTGAGTGGTTGAGCGTTCTGTCGCTGCTGAAATATCTCTGGCGCCAAGAATTGGCTCTGTCGCCAGACGCTGGGATCTAGTGTCAGGTGCTAAAAACTGTTGCCAGACGCTAGATGTTTTCGTCTGGCGCTGGAGTAGGGTCTTCCCTATTCTGCTACACCTGTATTTATCTTTGACTATAGGACTTTGCCAATTTCTGTAATTATCTTAGGGTTGACCTAAGGCTTAGCGTTGCTTGACTCATTGACACAACATGACTCAAAGCATAAACTTGACTCGCTGTGATTGACTCGAGGTTGACTCAACTCGAAGTGAAATGACACGTGTGACTCACAACCCGTGTGTGCACAGTGTTGATTGAATGTGACTCAAAAATGCAAAAAGCAAAAATTTTCCATCATTTTTGTGGAGGGTACCGACTTTCTCCTGAAAAAAGAAAGACGCAAAAAAGAAAGAAATGAAGTTTTTGAAGGTGCATGTTGAATGAGCTTAGTCAAATGTCATTTGATACTATCTCTCAAGGTGCAAGGATTAACCCATCCTAGGCTTTTTCAATTGTTGACTCAATGATGAAAGCATTTGGGTAACTTAGGCACGGAGGCTAAGCACTTCATATTTCGTGATGCAATGACAATTATGATTGATGGGTGATGTTGATATGACAAGGCATGCTTCAGCGTTGTGTTAAGATTCCATGACAAAGGGTTCCTAAGGGAAGTATATTTGGTCATGTATCTGTGATGTGTGTGATAGTGACTCTAAAGTTAGGTCGCAAGGGCTAAGTGTGTGGAAATATATTATTTGTTAAAAGAGTCAAATGGTTGTGACTCCTAGGCTAGGTAAGTTAATGATGTATGGATCAAGCCCCCAAGTCTAGCTCTAAGTGAAAAGGGATGAGCATAGGAGATCCCTTGATATGATCATTGTGTGTGAATGTGAATATGAATGCATGTTTATTACGGCCGCACCTCGATGTGAGGTTGCCTACGTATCCGTTAGGAATCAGGCCAAACGTAGCTCTATCCGAACCTCGCACAAGTATGTGTATACCTCAAAAAGGTCTTTTTAAAGGTTGTAACGTGGTTAGGATAAAGGTTATAGAAGAAGGGGATAAAGGCTCAAGACCCTCGATAAGCCCCCAAGGTGTGCAACCTTTCTTTTGAATATTTGTATTTTCATGATTGAGGTTTTCTACTCTTTTTTAGCTCTTTCTTTTGCTTTAGCATTTATTTCATTTTTATAAGTGTGGGCGATCCCGATCATGCGGTCTATCACTGACTTGGCATTCATGTTTCTCAAGCACGGTACCGAGCACTCGATAAGAGATGTAATCTGAGACGTATTCATATCAAAGACATGTTCATGTCAAAGACATTGGAACACTTGCCCTTTTGTACACTTCTATTATTATTTTTGCTTATTTTTTTTTTGCTATTTTAATCTTTAGAAGTCACTCAAGCTTTTATGGTATTGAAAATTGCATAAGCTGCACACTATCCCATCCCATCCCATCCCAAGATTAGGTAGATATGGGTTGAAAAATGAAAGGTCTGTCATTAGACAAGGCTCAAAGTGGTTTATGTAAAAAAAAGGATTGTATATTTGAAGGGTGAAATGTGATATGATGTGGCTAAAAGAGGTGCCTCAAATCATTGGTATACCTTGAGCTTAATTCGACATGGAATTTATTTATTTATTTTTTTTTATGCAATGCAATGTGATGATCATATGTAAGAGAATAAAATGCTCATTTTATTTAAGGAAAAGAAATAATGATCCTACAACAAAAATCTAAAGAGAATAGAAAGGTGCCTATGCTAGACTTATTGGGGAAAAGGTGAATAAAAAATAGAAAAAAGATCATGAAATCTTGTCGTTGAAGCTTTCTTCCTGTCCCTTGGCTCATCATCACTTGGTGTTCTTGCCGACTGGAGGTATTGGAGGCCCGTTATTGTCGATCAAATATTGGATTGCTTCCTTTAGTTTCCAACAACTCTCAGTAGTATGACCCCTACCTTGATTGTACTTACAGCGTACATTTGGGTTCCAACTAGGAAATCTCTTCTCAAGTAGGGGATCTTGAATAGGTCCAATAGGAGTAATGAGTCCCTTAGCATGGAGTCGATCGAATGCATTATCGTAGCTAATTGCAATAGGGGTGAAATCCTTTCTCCGTTGCTTTCTAAATCCTCGATTATCCACGGCTAAGATCTCATTAAGGTCGAAAATACCAACACTGTTACTAGAGTAGGTGTTTTTGAAAGAAGAAGGATAGTCGTTCTTTTTTCCTTTACAGCCACTTTTTTTATTATTACTAATCTAGGCCTTCTTGTCGCGCGGGGGAATATGAAAGAGATTTGAATCAATGAGATCTTGAACACGATCTTTGAGGGCGAGACATGCTTCGGTGGTGTGACCACGACATGTATGGTATCGACAGTAAGAATTTTGATCCCAATTGAGAAACCGTTTTTCGGGCGGAGGGTCTTCACTGGGACCAATGGGGTGAATAAGACCTTGATCGTGAAGATAGTCAAAAGTTTCAATATAAGTCATTCCTATTGGTGTGTATTCTTGAATGGTCCGTTTTGCCCGTGGCTTTGGAGCATTGATTTCTTCATTAAATCCTTGGCGAGAATTTTGTTCGATAACCGTCACCTGATTTGTTAGTCCTTTTACCACATTCAAGAGCATGGAAACGACATCTTGCAGTTTTCGAACATCCTCTTTTAGACTTAACGAGTCTTCCCTGGTATTATCTAAGAAAAGACTTTCATCCTCCTCAATTATGGCCACTTCATCGAGAGAGGTTATATAAGTTGTCTCGATCATGGGCCCACCTACATGTGTGATAAGAAGTAATGGATAGAAGGATGTTTGATCTTCTTCAATGGCTAAAACCTCGGAAGTTTTATTGCCATCGAACAGATCTTGAATAGCTTCTTTGAGTTTCCAACACTCCTCAGTGTCGTGACCCTTTCCTTGCTGATATTTGCAGTGCTTATTAGGATCCCACTTGGGTGGCCCGGCTTCTGGAACTGGATCTTTGATGGGCCCTATGGGCATGACTAGTCCTTTGTGATGTAGCTTCTCGAAAGTTGTTTCATAACTCATACCGAGTGGAGTGAACACTCTTTTTTACCTTTGGATTCGCGATTTAGAGGCGTTCGTAGCATGTACCTCATTAATGGGAGAGGAAGAAGAAGGATGGTCGTTCTTCTTTGCTCTCGCACTATTATCTTTCAGAAGGTCATCTTCAATGTCAATGTCTATATTATACACAGCCTTGAGAGTATTCAAGTTGTGTTGGTATTTTAAGTGCTTTGAATACTTCCCTTGGAGATTCTTGATAAACATCCTCACAAATTCTTTTTCGGTAGGAACCTTAGCCATATTAGCAGAAGTTTCCCTCCATTTGTTGAAGAAAGAAGTGAACCCTTCGTTTTCTTTTTGTTTTAACATCTCAAGTTGTCTGTGGTCTGTTTTGTCTTGAATGTTACATTTATATCTATCTATGAAAGCATTTGTTATGGAATCCCAAGAAGAGGTTTTTTCTTTGTAAAGGGAAAAGAACCATTGTTGACAAACGATGTCAAGGGATACAGAAAACAAAGAATGAAAGACTTTCTTATCAATCCCCTTAATGTTCATTATAGTTTCAAAAGCTCTTAGATGAAAGTAAGGGTTATTTGTTGCCTTGAATTTTGGGATGTCGTTGGCATTGAACTTATGCAGAAGAGGTTCCTTGTCTAGAGACACCCCTTGTGAACTAATGCCCTGAAATTTATAGTAACTAGATAGCTTGCTCAAGCTTTCTTGCATGAGGTTCATTTGTTGTTGCTTCACAGGGTCATCAATTTTGAGGGTTAAAGACTTTAACGCCTCAGTCACGTCAATCAATTGATTCCTAAGTTCATTGACCTCTTCTTCACTTGCCATTATCTTTTTAGCTTTCTTCTTTTGACGGATCGGTTTATCAAAAAGTAAGACTTGAATAAAGAGGTTGTCCTTGATTAATCGCCCTTCTCTCCTCGACCAAGTACTGTGGAAAAGGAATTTGGGGATATTCATTTTTAATTATTTGACTCAAACTCAATTCAACATGCAATGGATGGAGGAAGGTAGGAATAATGAAGGTTCTAATGTGAAGAAAGCATATAGAGAATGGAAACATGATGTAGATGGAGAAATATGAAAAAATTAGGAATATAATGTATACCCAACTCAAATGACGGAGAAAACCGACTCATGCATAAACCTAAGACAAGTTCATGGTGTATATAATATTAGTGGGTGCTTTATTGTGAGTGTAAGTGACATGTTAAGACTCGTGTCATGACCATGTGGCTAGACTTCACGTATATACATTAAACTGGACAGGCTGTGGTATTTTAGTCATAACTTTTTATCTGTGACTCTGACTGGGATGAAACTAACGCCAAATTAAAGATAAAACTCGGGGCTACAGATCCATAGGTTTTACGAATCGTAGTTCTTCCTAGAACTCCGGCTATGACCAAAAAAGTTGACGTTTGTGCAGTATACGGGAATAATAATCCGGGTTGATTTAAAGGAACTATGACTCGATTTTAGGCATATTTATTAGCTCAAATTAATTAGTCAATTAATTAATCAAAGTCCTTTAGTTATTAATTAGTTTATTTAGGATTAATCACAAGTCAAACCAAACGGTTAGGAAAAAACACATAGAGTATGAACAACAATAATGCACAATTAGTCAAGTAGGCACAATATGATGCAATAAGTTTAGAACCTAACCATGGCTCTAGTTCTCTAAAGTTCGAGATATGGGTTAGTCAATATAGGGTCCATGGTTAATTGTCTGGATGCACAACGTGGAAGCCTAACCGTGAAGGGTTGGCGCGAGTGGATGGGACACCGCGAGTTTTAGAAAAAACTCGCTTCCATGCATGGTTTGGTGAATTCAACATTCTCGGATGTACCCTTTGTTTCTCAGAGAGTTCAATCAGGTAGATGAAGCATGAATTCCCAGAGGGTTAAGTCCATATGTAGAACACATATGGGTTTCAGAAAAGTGAGAAAAACTAAATCAGGAAGTAGGATCGAGCGAACAATGCTAAAAAGCGGTCGAAATTAGAACGCGTATTTCTAGCTCGGTATTCGAAGAATTCGGCGCCAGCAAACAGAGATTGGTGCCGGTTTTTTGCTGTAGCGCCTGGTGACAAAACTTTCGTCTAGTGCTACAGTCAAAATTCTGGCGCTACTCTTTGTTCGCTGACGCTAATTCCTACATGCCTCAGCAGCTTTCTGTGCTCGATAAAATTTTTCAGTTTCGCGCAGTGTTATTTCGGTCGTAGTTGTGAAAGATATTCCTCAAATTTCCTCCGTGTAAAATCCTATGTTTTAACTCATTACGGATGGACTTTCCAATGAGATCTTTTTTATGCATATGACAATATTGTTAATCAAAATTACGCACATGAAATACTTAGAACTTTATGAGTTTCATCCACTCATTCTAAATCATTGCCGAAATAAATTTCAGGAATTAAAAAAGAAATCATCCCCAACGGAGTCGCCAAAAACTGTAGGGAATATTTCAAGCATCATCCCTAGCTTGAACCCCACTGTGATCATACACTAAAGTACGGTGGCGTCCAAAGGGACAGAAGATAGAGCAAAATAGTCGCCAACAAGGTTTTTTTAGGAACTTGTAAACCGTTCACGAGGTGAAGGTTACACCCCTTAACGATCCAATAGATCGTCAACTCCATATGTTCTTGAACCAAATAGGGTTCGGGGATGAAGGTACAAATCCAACCTAAAAGAGATTGAATCTTCCCTAATAATAGGCCTGTACTTTATTCTGATCGTATTTATGTGCGCTTTCTGACTAACATGCAATGAATAGAATTAACCCTAAACCTGTTTAATCTAAGTTGGTTGAATATTAATGCACAAATAAAACTATTATTGGCGATCACTTGAATTATAATCAAATTAACCCTAAACAAGATTATTAATTATCTTATATAAGCGTGATTACAAGTACCGATTCCCTTTAAACATGCATAAAAGGCGTGATCAAGCAATAACAATAAATATATCAAGCAACATAATAATAATAATAATAATAATAATAATAATAATAATAAAAATAACAATAATAATAATAATAATAATAATAAAAATAATAATAATAATAATAATAATAATAATAATAATAATAATAGTAATAATAATAATAATAATAATAATAATAATAATAATAATAATAATAATAATAATAATAATAATAATGTTAAGGCCTAATTTAAATAGTAAGATCCTAGGCATGATACTAACAAGATTAATAACAAATCCCAGCATGTCACTAAGCAATAAAAATCAAATATTAGCCCTAACATGATACTAACAATCATAAATATTAGGAAGAACATAAAAAGCATCATACTTTTAATCATACTTGATATTAAAGTTACCCTAGACATGATACTAGGAATTTATTGTTGTCACCCTAAACATCAAATTAAGGAAAACATCCTAACATGATATTATGAATCAAAATAACAATCTAAGCATGATTTCTATATCATAATATCAATTAAACCATTAAAGTATTTACTTGGATGCCTCGTACCTCTTTCTAATAACAAAATACACACGTTAGTAACTTTAAGGAAAATAATAAACAATTAAATTAAATAATTGAAAGAAAGATTTGGGACCAAACCCTCAGAAATTAAACCTTTCACGTCTAGGGCGAAGGCAACTTCGAATATGGCTAGGTATTTCTAAATCTAATGAATGCTAAACTTTTATATTTGTGAAAAAACTAGTTTAGAAAAGAGAGAGTGAGAGAGTAATCAAGAGAATCTTGATGAGTGTTGGTTTAGAAAGGGAGAGAATTGGTGAATGAAAACGGAGTTTTTAGAAGACTATTTATAGAGAAAATTAGCCAAAAAAGATAGAAAATTGAAACAGAGTTCCGACGCGCATAAAACTTGATTAGCGTCGACGCTGGCAATTAGCGCCAGGCGCCGAGCCTTAGCGCCAGACGCTAATAATCAGTTTCACGCGTTTTTGTTTTTATCATATCTTTTGATCCAGAAGTCTAAATAAGACATATAATATATTTTTGGAAATCTCTTGAAGTCAACTTTCCAACACAATTAAAATCAGGTTAAAATAATTTGTAGAAAAAAAGATATGGCCGAAATAGTGGAAGAGTGTCAGTTTTTGATAGTGTTTTATGTCTCATTCATATCTTTTTCGTTATAACTCGAATTTAATATTATAATATATCATTGGAAAGATAATTTCAAGATCTATCCAACCATATAAAATTTGTATAAATACTATGTGGCACAAAAAAAAATCTGAATATATTCCACTTCGTACAAAATAAGGATTCTAAAAAGGAGTAGTTTTATTCAATTTCAAACTCTTCAAAACATAATTTTCAATCCTAACTCCATTAGGATTTAAAATAACCTTCTAGAATATTCTAGAAGATTATAATAAATCCTAATAGCTGTAGGAGTGATAATTAATAATAGGCCCTCCTCTAGATCATTGGGCCGCATATAAAAACCAAACCGGACCCAGTTTAGTATTTTGGCCATAACTTCCTCATTATTCATACAAATTGGGCTTATAATATATTGTTGGAAAGCTCTCTTCAAGCCCTATCTAACTACACTACTATTGGACCCATATCATGCACTAACCAAACTGGATTGGCTTTTTTCTTAAAATAGGTTTTCCAAAACAGAGAGAAGAGAAAAGAAATTAAAACTATCCGCAACACTAAACTTTCCACACTTTCACTTCATTCGATTATGATTTGATGTGAAAGGTACTCATCACTGGCTTTGGTTTTTGGGAGACACAAATTGGTGTCTACAGGAATGATTCTAACTTGGTCCCCCCCCCCCCCCACTTTCTTTTGTGCTTTATATATGATATTTCTCTTTTGTCTAATTGCCTTTAGGTTTATAGTGAGGGGGCATGGCTCATTTTAAGCTTGGGGGTATTATTTGTCGTTTGTTGTTGAGTTTTGTTGTTTTCCCCCCTTGCTTTTGTAGTTCATTCATGGTCTCATCTGCTTCTGGTGACGATCTTTGAGTCCTTTGGTTTTATTATGATGCTATGCTTTGGATTTATTGTTTGATTCGTTGATCGTTGTCTGATGCTTTTCTCTATATATTTGTTATATGATTCCTGATGATGATTATCTGCTATCTTTCTCTTTGCTACTGTTTTGGTCTGACATCTCTTTGGATACTACTCTTGTTGCTATTTGTTTTTTCTTTATTTTATTTTCTTCCTTTTCTTTTGTTCAACTTTATTTGGAAGTTACTAACAATTTTCTTTGTATATAGTTCTTGTATTTTCACTTTTCTCTATTGACTATGCTTGGGATTTCAACGATGCATAAGGTGAAGAGTGCTCTTTCACCTTGATTTTGTAAGCATAGCTTTGGTGCTCGGTGAGATCTTTCTATATCTATTCTCTTTCTTTCTTGGTTGCTTAGTTTTAGGGTTAGCTTAAATATGATTTGAATTGTTGCCGTATGACCACTTGTTTGACGATTGGGTATTACTTGTCTTTGATTGCATTCTTGTACTTTTCACTCTATCTTTTGATTTTTAGCTCTTTTCTTTCTTTAATTTACAAATAAAACATTTTTGAGGCTATTTTTCTTCTTTTTTCTTGTTTAGTTCTTTTCTTTGGACATCTACATTTTGAAATTTTTCCTTTGCATGTATGCTTTCCTATGTTTAATTGGTGTGCATGTTTTGAGAATATTTGCGGTTGACTCTAGGATAGGGTATGCTAATGTAGTGGTTTAGACCTTTTAGGGCCTTGAAGCCGGATTTCGTTGGGTTTGTGGTAAGACGGAGTTGCTTCCTTTGGTTGATTCGATGCCCTTAGTGAGTTTTTGCCACATCCATGTGAGGTTCATTATTTTTCACGCCTTCAACATATATTTGCATGAGCGGCATGGATCCTTGACTATTGCAGACCTAATCAAGAATATTGAGTAATAATTCTCAAACTCGAGACCGAACTAACTAGGAAGGACAAAGGCATGTTTTCGGGGTGGTAATTTTTCTTTTCTTGGTTATTTTTCTTTATTTTATTTCATTTGGGTTTACATTTGCCTTCTTGCTAACCATTTAAGCCTTTCCCATTCTTTTCAAGCCACATCTTTAGTTCTTGAGCCTTTTGTTTCATTTTCGTTTCCATTATTGGTTTTTGTGAAGCAATTGATCCTTATTGTTGGAGTTTGTGGTATGGATGATTGGGTATTTGGTTCTATTGAAAGCAAGCTTATATTGTAAATAATGGCAAATGCATAAATGAAAAAGCCATCCTAACTTTCTAAAAGGCAAGGACAATGCAATTGCAAAATTGAAAAAACCGTCCAAAGTTAAAGAGGCATGGAAAATTGCTTTGAAAGTAATGGATGCATATAAATAAAGGAAAAAAAGTGAAAATGAGAAAATCTCAAAAATATTTTTATATAATTTCTTTTCCCTTTTCAAGCATTAAGGACAATGCTTCCATTTAGCTTGGGGGAGAAGCGTTTACACTTTTTGTAAATATACTTGTGGATATAGCTTTGAAGAAGCTTGGGGGTGTTAGTTTTTTTTTGTCTGGTGATAACTTGATTGTGATTCTAAGAAAGGCGCCATTCTTTGATTCACTTTTAGGAATACTGCCAAATTTTAAGATTTTAGCCTACCCCTAACCTTTTGCCCTTACGTTACAACCTTTGGGAAAGTCCTTTCGACCTAGGGGTTCAGTCATATACTGAGGGAGGGCATTATGAGTTAAAGCCTAAGGAAAAGGGATACAAGGTCAAGATGTCGGGAAACCCTAAAAATTCTAATCTTTTTCCGGTTTCTTCGGGGAACCATAGGAACGCTCACTAGGGGAAGATTTGAAACCATAGGGAGAACGCGGCTAGATTGGTTGGGATGAAAGTGGATTGTACCCCATTAGTTCTCTACACTTAGCATACCTTATGTTTCTATCAACCGTGAATATCTTGAAGCATGCATATCCATTCCTCATAGAAAAGTGTTCATGCAATTGCATTTTGACTATTTGTGAAAGTCCTTGTAAAGAGCTATTTGTTTCAACTTTTGTTTTATTTTCTTTTCTTTTTAAATAATTTTGCCTCAATTTTCTTTCAAAGAGTTGTGGGTCAAGCTCTTAGGAGACCCTTACGAGACCTCACTCGTCCTCATAGGCGACTTTGGGAGTTTAAAGGGCTTGTTGTAGGTAAAAACAACCGTGATTCCTACGTTAGTGAGTCTTAGTGTACGCATATTCTTCTTTTCTCTTTCTCTTTTCTTAATAAGCCATCCTTATTCCTTACTAGATTTTGTTTTTCTCGGGACGAGCAAAAGTCTAGCTTGGGTGTATTTAATAAGTGTCATTTATGGCACTTATAGGGTAGTGTTTTAGGATATTTTCATTATGCTTTTAATGCTTTTCTTTTACCATATTGATCATTTCTCCTCTAGTTTCTCTATTTCTTCTTCTATCGTGTTTTACTTTCTTTTATGTGCATTTCTTCGTGTTTTCCTTCTATATTGCTCTTTTTCTCTCCTTGGTTTCTCTTGTAGGTGCCTAAAGACTTAGCTATGCAAAGGATTCAAGAGGAGCAAAAAGAGCCAAGCAAAGGAGCTTCAAGTCACATGGAGAGGGCTTTGAGAGGGCTCGGACAACTCTCTCCTCTTTCTCTCAGAGCCGCGGGCGCAGGCAATGGTGCAAATTTTGGGGAATTTTGGTAGGAACTCTCTGCGCCCTTCTCGCGGTTTACCCGCGGGCGCGGAGAAGTTGGAGAGGGCACTCCGGATCAGGGAGACCGCGACCCCCTGCTTGTATTGGAACAGAGCATTTTATCGCACCCTGTGCCGCATGCGCGTGCTACTAATCCCTAGTGTATGAATCAATTTGGTGATCTATTAATTAGCATGATTGTTAAGCTTGCATGTGGAACCTATATCCCTAGTGTTTAGCAATTTGATTGAATTCTTGATTCTTGTTATCCTAGTTAAATTATCATACTCAACCTTTTACATTTCTTCGAAATAGCTTAACGTTAGACTATAACATAGTTTTGATTCATTCCTTTCGGTTCGACCCTTATCTTGCCCTATACTCGTAAAAGGTTTGTTAAGAATTTACAAATTTAGTTTGACTTTGGGAGAATTAGATAACGACCTAGTTTCAACCCCTTATCCGATCACCACTAAAATTATACGAGTACCACTATAGCTTTCATATAATTTCATTAACGACCTAGTTAAGATTTGTGTGATTTCGTCACATAAAATGTTCAATAAAAAAGAGATGGAAAATGGAGTTGGAAAATGAAGTATTCAAGTCTTTATTAATGTAATTATCATTGTAAATTTCAATAAATTCTTTTTTTTTGTTGCATATTTTGTTGGATATTTTTTTATATCACATCAATTTTATTTTAACCCATTGTTATTTCTGTGGTCATAAACTGTAAATTCCAGTTTACTTCATTGATTTACCCACTAGTTTTAATATTGGAAATAAATAAAAATTTCAAAATTCAAATGCGAACCTGCCCACACCAAATAAAAAGCAAACTAACTTTTTATTTTTTTTTAAAAAGTTGGAGAATAAAGAGACCCGTTATTTGACATAGTAGGTTTGTTAGATACCCAACGAACATACCCCTACCTAAAATAACAGGTCTATTTTTTTTCTAATATTTTTATTTCAAAACATATATATAGACCTTCTTTCACTTACCACGGGTCTCTTTGTCCTTAAAAACAGACCCCTCTAACGAATGGGTCTCTTTATCAAACATAACCCTAGGATAGAGACCCGTTGTGAGGCGGTCTCTCAGGCATATTTTAACGGGTCTCTTTGCCAATTTTTGTAGTAGTGAAGGAGAAGGAAGATGATATTGGTATCTGGAAGGTGGAGGTAGATGGATCATTTGCCCAAACAGGGAGCAGAGAAGGGACCATAATTACATCCCTAGAGGGAAATGTATTCGAGTATGCCATAAAATTTAAATTTAAGGTATCAAACAACGAGGCAGAGTATGAGGCAGCTCTGGCAAGCCTGCGTACTAGTATTGCAGCTGGAACCAGTAAAGTCCATCTGCAGACTGACTCTCAGAAGGTCGCAAGTTAGCCGAGGGGGGCGTATGAGATTAGGGAGTCCACAATGTTGAAGTATGTGACCAAGGTGAAGGAGCTGGCCGCTTAACTAGTTCACTTCCAGATAGACTTGGTCCCTAGAGCAGGAAATTCCCAAGCCGACGTATTATCAAAGTTAGATAGCTCCACTCTGTAGATACTCACAAGGATAATGATGGTGGAAGTCTAGGAGGAATGCAGCACAGTTGAGAAAGAGCAGGTGAACTGCATTGGACAGCAGAAGGCTTGGTTTACAGATATACTAGCATACAAAGTTCATGGCTCGCTGCCTAACGATGAAGTACAAGCTATGAAAGTGCAGAAAGATGCCAACTAGTAAGTGGTGATGAATAGAGAGCTCAACAAGTAAGGTTTCTCAAAGCCAGTGCTAAGGTGTATCCTAGAGTGGGAACGGGAGAGAATATCATGGAAGAAGCACACTCAGGAAAATGTGCCAACCACATTAGTGGAAAAGCATTGGGAGTATAAGTCCTTAGAAGGGATGCATATTAGCTAACTCTGGGTCAAGACGCGCTAGCATATGTGAAAAAGTGCGACAAGTGTCAAAAGTACTTTCTAGTCATAAACCAGCCGGCAAATGATCTGACCCCAATCCTCAGGCCCATCCCGTTCAATTAGTGTGGAATGGACATATTGGGACCGTTCACCACTAGGTTAGCGGGCAGAAAGTACCTTATAGTGGCGGTGGACTATTTTACTAAGTGGATAGAGGCCGAACCCACCAAGTACATAAAGGCAACCCAAGTGAAGGCGTTCATATGGAAGAACATCATCACAATGTTCGCGGGTGCCACAGTGCATAGTCTTTGACCACGGATGCCAATTTGACTACGACACAATCAAAGATTATCTGGAGGACATGGGCACTAAGCATGCAAGTGCCTTAGTCTGCCACCTACAGAGCAACAGTCAGGCTAAAGCAGCAAACAAGCTGATCTTAATAGCCCTGCAAAGAAAGCTGGAGGAGCACAAGGGCTTATGGGCTGACCTAGTCCTAGAGGTGTTATGGGCAAACCGAACCACTAAAAAAGAATCCACTCGTAAAAGCCCTTTCACTCTAGCCTACGGGGCTGATGCAGTTGTCCTAATGGAAGTTCAAATCCCCAGCCTTAGGATACAACACTACGAAGCATAAGGGAATGAAAAGCACATGTTGGAAGAGCTAGACTTCCTACCGGAAGTAAAGCTACAAGCAGCCCTCAAGCTGGCAGCCTAGAAGAGCAGGATCTCCAAGGCTTTCAACAAAAAGGTCAAGCATAGGGAACTCCTACCTTGAGATTTGGTCCTCAGAAGGACAACAACAGTAGCAAGAGGAAACCAACATGGAAAGCTATCACCCAATTGGGAAGGCCCCTTCATCACTCATGAGTAGGTAGAACCTGGTGTATTCCTCCTCGCAGATAAAGAAGGCCAGGTCTTAAGGAATAGTTTCAATGCTGGTGTGTTAAAGAAATATTTTGTATAAAAAAGCGAGAAATTAAGTAGAAATGGGAATACTTGTTTTAATTTTGCAAAGAACTCAGTTTAGTTCATGTTATGTCAACTAAAGCATTTGAGCCATTTTAATTCAATGAAATACAAGCCTCTACGTGGTGAGTATACTCCATAAACTTGTTTAGATATACCATGCTTTAGAATCATATACTAACATGCAGAAGTAAATAAAAAAAAAAAAAAGAGAAAGAAAGAATGCAAGTGCTTAGGGTAGAAAGCACCCTAGCATGAAGCAGCAAAACAATGTTAAATGGAAAAAAAAAACAAACTATCCTCCCTAAAATCTCGCCTTACCTGCTCAAAGTAAAATAGGGCAGCACCTCAGGGACACCTGAGGGGGAGGCCTTACACGTTCAACTTGAGCAGGAAAGGGCAGTAAAAACGAAGAAGATGAGCTGCGCGAGCAACACTAAGATTTTCGTAGTCCAACCCCGCTCACCTCTTTGAGGAGGAGAGGAGGAGGAGATAGATATATAATAAGCCCTTACGAAGAGAAGTTAGAGGCACAAAACAACAAGTTGCAGCATAAACAAGCTGAACGAAATAAACAAGTCACAGCAAAACAAGCTGAATGACACAAATTGAGCAGCCAAAAAGATTATTGACACAAGTTAGTCTCAGCAGAGCAAACTAGATAATTCCCAGACAGGCAACAATCGAATAAATTAATCACCATGCAAGCAAGCCTCTACAAATATTAAGAAGAGTATACAATGCACAAGCATCCAATGCAAATAGGGCAGGAAGAGTAAAACTCATCGAAGTTCCTGTTAAGCACAGCAAAGAACAAGAAGGTAAGAGAGCCCTTGGCAGCCAAGTCAGGAAAACATGGGGGCCTAACCTACAAGGCTTCCCTAAACGCAGCAAAGAGGCTAATTTGCTAAGGTCTATGTACTACTACACCTTGGCCCAACAACAGGTCCAGACAAGCACGCAAACTAAAAAAAATCAACAGGCAAAAGAATAGAAAGATCACCAAATACATATAACACAAGAATGAACCCCTGCCATTTAGGGCAGAGTAAACATCCAGCAAGTTAGTTACAATGTATGCAAAACTGAGCCCTCGTCAACCAGGACAAGGTAACACTCAGCAAATTAAGTCAGAGAAAAATAAATCCAGGTCATGCTGGACAAGCCCAACAGCAAAAGATAAAGTATTATGAAAAGACGAATGAAAATATAATCTTTGGCGGCTATACACCCCAAAGACAGCAACAAAATCTACCTAGTCACTACAGATCTAGGTGAGGGAAAGTTAGAGGAACCACTGGAGTAGGAAGGTGACAACCGCCATAACCTTTATTGCCCACCAGCAAAGGACTCCACCTCAATAGCCGCATCAATGTCAGGACAAAGGGAAACCTCTAAGTTCAGCACGCCGTGGTTAGGTACCTTGTAATAGGCAGCACGGGGATGGTCAGCAGGCAACTAAAACAAGAAGCCTCACCCTTAGCCCAGAAGGTGTTGAAGCGAACTTGTTGCTCCGCACCTTCACTATACAAGCTGCTCACACAGCGGACTGTAGCCTCCCATCCACCGTCATGGTGATCAGCCAATAAATTAGTAAAAGCAGGGGATAGCGCGAAGGCCTTAAGCGACTCCTTCCTTGTAGTTTCCAGCTCGGTCACATGCCCGGCCCGCAGATCAGCAATCTCTGCCTCCAACACCTAAACCCTAGCTTGAGAGGCTAATAACATCTCCTCGTAGCTCGTCAGCTTGGTCTAGGTGAGCTGAATTCTCTTAACTGGAGTTGTAGGGCGTCCACCCTTTCCCTAAGAGGAGTCACCTTGCTGACCATAGCACCCTTCTCAGCACGAGCATGCTGAACCTCCAAATCCTTCTATGAAAGAATCAAGCCCTGATTCTAATACTCCTTCTCCACTGAAGGTAGGGCATTGGACGAATCTCCAAAAGACCTGACAAGCTTCAGAAAAGGCATAGAAAGAAATGAGTAAGCCATAATAAGAATCAATTTAAGAAATAAAATGATAAGCAAAAGAAGATAAACCAGAATTAGAGAAGAGAAAGCTAAAAGAAAGAACTAACCTTCTGCAAGTCATGACAAGCCGTAGCAGTAGGAAGACTAACTAAGCTTCGCGTAGAATCTGCTGGAAGATGAACCCTCTGAGTAAGACGACACCCCAAGGTACTGCCCTTCTGGGGGTCGTCCATGAACAAGGATTCATCGGCCCTCACATTCATCCCAAGTCGAAAGTGAGCATTCTTAGCTCCAGCAAGACACAATATGGGGCAAAGATGGATGTCAATGGGGACCTTAGAAAATTCAATGGGCTCAGTAGGGCGAAATGTGCCCCCCCCCCAGCAGAGATTGAGGTAGCAGACAGCGGGTTCTCAAAGACATCACTCCGAAATAGGTGAACGTAATGATTAAGTTCACTAGAGTTTTGAGTATCAACCCCCCTATCAGCATTCCCACCAGGAAGCCCAGTGTTATCAAAGTGAGAAGCAAAGGGATCAAGGCCAGTGGAGGTGCGAGCCCTCTTCGTAACAGGCTAATCCTCGGCGGGGGCAGAGGTAACAAGATCATCCTCCAAGTCAATAACTTGCTAATCCTGCTTGTGAGTACCCCCTGCCTGAGTGTGCCCACCTCTTGAGGCACATTGGAGCCATCCTCTCAGTCTAGAAGGGCGCGATGGAAACTTTGGAAGCTCCATGATAGTTTCATTAGGGAGCTGCAAAATCAGTGGCTTCAACAGAAGGACCTACAGCGTCCTTCGCAGCAGTAGCATTATCAATATCAGAAGAAAAGAGCAGAACATGCTCAGCAGAAGAAGTTGGCTTTACACCCGCAACAGTAGTCTTAACCTCATCAGATGGAAACTTGAGACCACTATTTGCAAAATAATCAGCGGTATCCTATGGATCATCAGAAGCTTGATCACGTTGTCTTTTGGCAACAGAGGTCTGATGTGCCACTTGGCCGGAAGCCGCAACAGGCTGCTTCTCAGGAGAAGCACCATGCGCCAGTAACGCCTCAGATTCTGAAGCTGCTCTTCTAGGGGCAGGACGAGTCTTGCGTCTACTCCCAACAGTGGAGGATAAAGGCTCAACTTCAGCACGTGTGGACCCAGCGTCGTCAGCAGTAGTCACGGTGCCAAAAGCAGCCCACAGCTCAGCCTGAGCCAGACGCACCTCATTCTTCAGGGAGCCAACATACACATCCAGCGTGTCAAATAGCTCAGGGGAATTATTAAAAGTCACAGTCCAAGGGTCCCTCCAATAGTCAGCCAGGCCAAGAATGTGCTTGTCCAACTTGTCATAACATGAAAAGGAGAAAGAAAGAAAATAAAATAACATAAGGACCAAAGCAAAAAAGAAAAAAATAAGAAACAGAAAAAACAAGGCCAAAAGATTACCAGCCTCATGCGTACAACACAAACGCATGTCAGAGAGCTGCTCGTTGCCCACAATGTATATAGAGTTAGGCAACTAGTTCTTGGGAAACTTCGAGTAACCAGTCCCTGCTCCCTGCAGAGCGTCGTAGGCTTCCGTCTCACGGGCAGACTAAGAGGGGGAAATAGTAACCCCTGCCATGTTAGTACAAATCTCCCTAAAATTGCGTGGCGCAGCAAAAGTAGAGGGCACCTTTACTTAGAAAAACTTGTCAGTCCAATCCCTGAAGCGACCAAGATTTGGGTAAGACAGAACCCTTCCCTCTTTGAGAGCAACGTAGTACCACCCAGACTCATTCCTAGAAGCAGACCTCTTCTTGCTCATTAAGGACTTGAACAAGTGCGGGACTCAAGGTACCTCCGAAACCGCAGGAACCATAATAAGCAAATCAAGGTATGAAGAGAAGCAGGATGTAGCAAGGATATGCAAATATTGAAGAAACGGAACACACTTTCTCAGAGATATGGTGGACGGGGGAAAAGTGGAAAAGTAGCAAGGATGTAGCAAGGAGAGTGGAAAGTGGAAAGTGTTGGTGGTGTCCCAAAAGAACTCCACCAGAGCACGGACTACATGGTGACCCCCGCTAGAGGCAACCATGGCCTCGGAGGTCTCGAACAGTGCAGTAAGCCCGCAAGACTCCCATGGAAGTCTCGTCTAATCGTCTCTAGCGATGTACATCTTGTACAGATTGCCCAAGCCGTCACAACCAGAACCATGACAGCGTGTCCTCCCAACTGTGATGCCCCGTCTCACCCTCTCAGAGATATGGTGGACGGGGGAAAAGTACAAGGTTCGCTCATCCCACTCAGGGAGTCGGCTGAGCGAAGTGGACGGTTCAGCATCGTCCTCTACGGGCTCGTTCTCCCGTCGAACGTCTAAGGACCGTGAACCAGAGCCTCGCTGTCTAGCCATGCTACATTGTGCAGAATTGTCATAAATTAAGGTTCGCCTAGCCGCATGATACAATGTTAGAAAAAAAAACAGAGTACGTAGTACTAAAACAGAGCACGAATTCAAATTGAGCATACACGGCATTTTTCAAGAAATCAAACAATTTCTTGCAATACTATAGTAATTATTATGACGAATTGGACAAGAATTGCTAGCAAAAATATCAAGAACAAGCCATATTGTTTTCCCGACCTTAAGAGGTTCAACAATGGTGATTTGTTCATTTTTTCACCAAATTGAGTCAAACAAGTCTCAAATTACTCCCAAGGCAATATATAAACATAATCAAGCAATTTCATGGCATAAAATTTGATAAACAAAGAGAATTAAGCAATTCTAATTTCGAATTTTCAAGAAATTTGTGGATAAACACATGTAAAATTCATTAAAACCGGTGTGAGTTTGGAGGAAACTTACATAGATCGGGAAAATGGATGGAATAAGCTCCGATTTGCAACAAATTTGAGCGAATTCGGTTGAGAAATGAGCAAGAACGAGTGAATTGAAGTTTTGAGAATTCACGAGCAAGAAACACGAACAACAGCAGCGGAAATGAGAAAGAGAAGGGTATTTAAAGAAAACCCTACTCTGGCGCCAAGCGTCATACCTTGGCGTCAGTCATTAAAGATTAGCGCCTGGCGCTAGCTCCAGCGTTTGATGCTACGGCCAGATAAGTGGCGCTGACGTTCTTTTAGCGGCGCCAGATCATTCAGCCACTCAGTACGGTTGTTCCAACCTTATACAATATATATCTTTGGGTTCCTTGGTACGCCAGTTAGCCCCTCTGAGCAATTTGACATGAGTTTTAGTAATAGGCACGATTACATAGAGTGATCGACCCGATGAAAGATCGTCTCACTTAACTTAAAGCGCCTAAGCATTGGCTCATCGGAAAAGGCACCGACATACTGGTTCATAATTCAGCAAAAGGCACCGACATACAGGTTCATAATTCAGCAAAAGGCACCGACATACAGGTTCACAAGCAGCAAAAGCGCCGACGTACAGGCATAGCGAAAGCAAAGTTCAAGCGAGCTTTTAAAGATTGACAAGCGTAGGTGTTCGGTAATTTTCTTTGGAATATTATCGCAACAAATGAGGATAGCTTCAAGCGAGGATATCTTCGACAGCTTTCCCTAGCTTGCGGAGAGTTGTCACAAACAACTAAAGGTGATTTCAAGCGAAGTTGTCTTCGATCGTGTTCCCTAAGATGTGGACGATGCTCACAAAGCGGAAGAGGATCGTTTCAAGCGAAGCAATCTTCGATAGTGTTCCCTGGCTTGTGGAATATTATCAAGGCGGAAATAGGAGGCAGTTACAAGCATAGCAGTTTTCAAGCGGGATGGCATTCTCTAGCTTGCAGAAGGTCATCAAAACAAAAAGCAGCAACAAATTGGTTACTTTCAGAGACGTGTGCTCGACGGTGCAAGATACGCGTTTCTTAACTCTTTTATCTGTTTAACTAACGCTAGTTTGCAGGTATCGGCGTTACAAGAATGATTTAGGGTCGCAGAACGTTCTGAATCATTCTCCGTCCCTATCGCTACTTTGACTTTTATTTTTGAAACGTGCGTTTCTCCAAGCTCAGTCAAAGTGGGGGCTTCTGTAGACACACATTTGTGTCTTCCCAAAACCAAACCCAGTGATGAGTACCTTACACGTCGAATCATAATCGAATGAAGTGAAAGTGTAGAAATTTTAGTGTTGCGGATAGTTTTAATTTCTTTTCTCTTCTCTTTGTTTTTGAAAACCTATTTTAAGAAAACAGCCAATCCAGTTTGGTTGGTCCATGATATGGGTCCAAAAGTAGTGTAGTTGGATAGGGATTGAAAAGAGCTTTCCAACGATATATTATAAGCCCAATTACAATTAATATTGAGGAAGTTATGGCTAAATTACTAAATTGAGTCCCGTTTGAGCCTTATATGCGGCCCAATGATCTAGAGAAGGGCCTAATATAGATTTATCATTCCTAATGCAATTAGGAATGGTTTTAGACTTCTAGATTCTTCTAGAAGGTTCTTTTCATTCCTAATTCAATTAGCATTGATAAATTGACTTTTGTTGAATTTTTAGAGTTTTAATCAGAATAAAAGAATGTTTTTGAGGAAAATACGATTTTATCCTCCTGTACGACAATTTCTATCTGATTTTAGAAAACGCGTCAATAATTAAGTTAGCGCCAAACGCCAGCAATAGCGCCTGACGCTAAGCTTGGCGCCTAGCGCTAATGTCAGCGCCTGATGCTAACCTAGTTTTACGCGTCAGAACTCTGCTTTGATTTTTTATCTTTTTGGCTGATTTTCTTTATAAATAGCCTTCTAAAAACCCTGTTTTTATTCACCAACTCTCATCAAGATTCTCTTGATTACTCTCTCTCTTTTCTAAACTAGCCTTTTCTCAAATACAAAATTCCGCGTTCGCAAGACTTATATACACCTAGCCATATTCGAAGTTGCCTTCGCCCTAGACGTGAAAGGTTTAATTTCTGAGTGTTTAGTCCCAAATCTCTCTTTCAATTGTTATTTAATTTATTTGTTGTTTATTAATTTCTTTGAAGTTACTAACGTGTGTATTTTGTTATTAGATAGAGGTACGAGGCATCCAAGTAAGTGCTTTAATTGATTTATTGACATTATGATATAGAAATTATGCTTAAGTTGTTATTATGATTCCTAGTATCATGTATAGGGTAATTTTAATATTAAGTATGATTAAAAGTATGATGCTTCCTATTCTCTTTCTGATATTCATGTTAGTATCATGTTCGGGATATATTTGATTTTTAATGATCAGTGATATGCTAGGGTTTGTTATCAATCTTGTTAGTATCATGCCTAGGAACTTGCTATTATTATTCTTTAACATGATTATGATAATTATGATTATTTTATGATGATTATTATTATTATGTTGCTTGATGATATTTATTTTTATTGCTTGATCACGCCTTTTATGCATGTTTAAAGGGAATTGGTACTTGTAATCACGCTTAATAAGATAATTAATAATCTTGTTTAGGGTTAATTTGATTATAATTCAAGTGATTGCCAATAATAGTTTTATTTGTGCATTAATGTTCAACCAACATTGATAAACATGTTTAGGGTAATCCTATTGATTGTATGTTAGTCAGAAAGTGCACATGAATACGATCAGAATAAAGTAGAGGCCTAATATTAGGGCAGGTTCAATCTCTTTTAGGTTGGATTTGTACCTTCATCCCCAAACTACCAGTCATGGTTCAAGACCTATCGGAGTTGACGATCTCTTAGATCGTTAAGGGGTGTAACCTTCACCTCGTGAACGGTTTTCAAGTTCCTAAAAAAAAACTTGTTGGCGACTCTTTTGCCCTATCTTCTTTCCCTCTGGACGCCACCGTACTTTAATGTATGATCACAGTGGGGTTCAAGTTTGGTATAATGCTTGAAATATTCCCTACAACACCATTCCCTTGAACCCTACCACTAAACCAGTAAAGCAAAAACTTCGACGAATGAAACCTTATGTCGCACTAAAAATAAAAGAAGAAGTACAAAAACAATTGGATGCAAATTTAATTCGCGTATGTAATTACCCAGAATGGGTAGCGAACATCGTCCCAGTCCCTAAAAAGGATGGACGAGTTTGTATGTGTGTCAACTTTAGGGACCTTAATAAGGCTAGCCCTAAAGACAATTTCCCTCTACTACGTATTGATATATTCGTAAATAATACAGCTTAATACCTAGGTTACAACCAATTTTTAATGGAAAAAGAAGACGAAGAAAAGACATGCTTTATCACTCCGTGGGGTACATATTGCTACACCGTCATGCCATTTGGTTTAAAAAATGCAGGAGCTACGTACCAAAGAATGGCTACGACTCTTTTGCATGAGATGATGCATAAAGAAATAGAAGTGTATGTGGATGATATGATCGTAAAGTCCAAAGATAGAATGGGACATATAAAAGCTTTACGCAAATTTTTCACTCGCATAAAAGAATACAAAATGCGATTGAATCCAAAAAAATGCGCCTTCGGAATAACTTCCGACAAGTTACTCGGATACGTAGTAAGCACTTGTGGTATTGAGATCGATCCCTCTAAAATAAAGGCAATCGTTGATATGCCTGCCCCTCAAACAGAAAAAGAAATAGGGGGTTCCTTGGAAAACTACAATACATTAGTCGGTTTATCAACAAATTGACTATGACTTGTGAGCCATTATTTTAAAAATTGAAAAAGGAAGAAAATTATGAATGGGATGATCAATGCCAAAAGGCCTTTGAGAAAATCAAAGATTATCTCAAAAGTCCACCAATTTTAGCACAAGTAGTATCCAAACTACCTTATAGGCTATACATCACAGTTACAGACACGGCCACAGGCTCCATGTTAGCACAAGAGGTAGAAAAAGTCGAGGGTGCAATATATTACATGAGTAAAAAATTCATTCAATATGAAACAAAATATAGTACCATGGAAAAAATAAGTTTAGCATTAGTGTGGGAAACTAAAAAACTAAGACATTATATGCTACCACACACTACTCATGTGATTTCTCAACAAAATCCGATAAAGTATTTGTTTGAATAACAACCTATACAAGGAAGAATATCCAAGTGGTTGGTAATGTTGGCCGAATTTGAGCTAAAATATATTCCTGAAAAATCAATAAAAGAGAAAGTAATTTATGATTTTCTTGCCCAACATCCAATTCAAACAAGTCATGCAAAAACTACTCATTTTCCGAATGAAAAGATTCTCATGACACAAGATGATAAATGGGTAATGTACTTTGACGGTGCGTCCAATAAAAAAGGATGCGGCGTAGGAGTGTTACTCATAAGTCTAGAGGGAGCACATACTCCAATCTCTGTCAAACTAGACTTTGAGGTTACTAATAATGCCGCAGAATGTGAAGCGTGCATTATTAGATTAGAAGCAGCAACTAGCATTGTGTGCAAAAATTAGAGGTATTTGGAGATTTTAGTTTGATTATAAATCATATACTGAAAAAATGGAATAAAAGAACTCCACAATGATATTATACCAAGCACACCTAGAGCAACTCATCGAGCATTTTGAACATATTGATATCTCCTAAGGGATGATAATCAATTTGCCGATGCGCTAGCAAAATTAGCCTCAATGATCAACATTCCAGATCACTTAAATATGATGCCATTATGTGTTGATAGAAAAGAAGAACCAGCATATTGCAACGTAGTAGAGGATATAAATGACATTGAAGGAGACAATCCTTGGTATGATCATATCCTCCAATATATTACCCATGGCACATATCCTGACAATACTTCATCGATAGACCAACAAGCCTTGAGAACACTTGCAGCCCAATACAGTCTATTAAATGGTCAATTATGCAAAAAACGGTCTAATGGTCAAAGTTTATTGCGTATAGACTGTAAGGAGGGGGTTCCCATCGTAAGGGGTCCTCTCCTTAAATTCCCATGGCCACTTAAAAGCCTAGGAATTTACACTTTTTATGGTGTATTAGGATTTGAACTCCTGACTGTTTGGGAGACCTTGAATTAGAAATGATACTGTCATCACGCTTTTTTGTAAGACACAAGTAGTAGTCGCCAATGAGTTTTAGGAAAACTCATAAACCTCGCTCATGCCTTTCTTCCATGTGGATTTCATGGAAAAATTAGCACGAATCATAAGTTTACCCATGCCCAAATAGGTCTACATAAACCAGAAATGAGTTCGGGAGCGATGGTACTAAGATAACGTTCCCTTTAGAAGGGAATCGCTATCTTAGCCCTAGTACGGCCTCTACTAGCTCTTTCTTTTTAACAATTTTATTTCCAAACATATATGCAATGTGATACCTAAAGACTAAGTTAATTTATTTTATTTACAAGCATTAATCATGTACGAATTACATTGCAAAAGTCGTTATTCTTTGTTTAATCAATATTCGTGAAAAAAACAAAATAAACAATATTTGCCTTGTCTTAAGTGATAAAACAACAATTAATTATCAAATTCTATTCTTGATTAACAAAAGAATACTATGTGAATTAATTAATTTAAAGTTTGTTTAAAGTGATCAAACAACACTATTTATTCAATTACAGTTATTTAAACAATAAAGGAAAAGTAATTTATCTAAGTGCTCAGGAAACTAACCATTCTTCTTCTATGTTAAATGTCCGTGTAATGTGTTTGTGGAATTTATTTCTTCTTCGTACCTCAAGGGCTTCAATGCATGGATTAGAGTTGAGAGTAGTTAGGAAGAAAAAGGGAACAGTAGTATGATAGTAAGAGAGGTAGAGAGATTAGGGTTTTGAGAATAATAGGATTTTAATTCTTAATTTTTTGGTGCCCGTAATGTTGAACGAAGACCCCTATTTATAGGCGTAGGGATCTAGGTTTAGGGTTTTAGAGCCGCGCCGTCAAGTGGTACGCGCAACTTTCTGAGTCGCGTTGGGTGCCGCCCGCATCTCACTGATTGAGTTGCGCTGGTTTGCGGTTTGCCTTGTACGAAAATGCGTTTTTAGAACCTCCATAACTTTTGATTGCGGAGTCGGATTGAGGCGTGTCAGCGTGTGTAATAACATTGGAAAGATCTAAATGTCTACTTTTCAATGCTGTTAAAATTAGGTTAAAATATGTTATGGGTTAAAATTTTTAGCCGTTGGAGTGCAAGGGTGTTGGTTTTAGGGCCCGGTTTAGTGTTTTGATCATAAATTATTCGTTTTGGCTCGGAATTGGGATTATAATATACCGTTTGAAAGGACTTTGAAAGGGATATCCATCTATATAGGCCTGGAATGGGAATTTTATGGTTGGTGCATCTGTTTGGCTCGGTTTTTCAACAATGTAGGTTCCATTGGATCCAATCATTACATTTGACGCATTTTGGTCCGTAATTAATCAAGTTTAAACATGTATGAACATGTTTTAGGCCTAATTAGTAATTGGACAAGGCTTTAAGATAACTTGGTCTCAAATATGGGTTTCAACTTACTTCATAATTCTTTTCATTGTCCATAACCATTTTAACTTTGATCTATCATGAAGAACGGATTTTTGTAACATCATCGCACTTCCTTTCGGGACAAGATGAAAAAAGTAGGCACGACATCGTCTCTTCTCTTCTTTATACAGAGGGTGGTCGGACACCCTAACTGTCATGTAAGTTAGTTAGTGCACTAACTACCATATTTGCTTCCATTCAAGAAGTGCCTGTTCCTGATGGTTCGGCGCGCCTGTCGACTCGTGAGCTAATGCCTACAGTAATTCTCTACCTTTTTGTTCTGAGAGGTAGATCTCGCAAAGCTTGGGCTGAAGTAAAATTTTACGCAACACCTACGACGTACAATTTTGCGCCAAACGATACGCCATTTGCATTTTTACGCTACATGAAAACGCCTTCCTTTTTGCTTTGGACGTGAAAAAAGAAGAAAACCCGGACATTTGTAACGTTAGTACAGTAAAATGACAAACCTGTCAATGGGTGCTTTTACGTAAAGCATCACCACGGAACGTCTTAAGGCACTCTTACGAAAAACGTTCAAAATTCATGCTTAGGAAAGGCACAAAGCACGGTGTGCATGCAATATGATGCAAAAAACTAACAAAGAAGGAAATGAGCTACATAATGCAAAGCGAGTTAAAAGATTTTGATAATTTGCGCGCCATTACGTCAATGACAAGCAAAAACCGTTGAAAAATGATCAAACGGATCAAAATCCGGATACCGGCCATTTTAGTGAACTGTATCCGCGCACAACTCAGTAGCTCGCGTTTGCTAAGTACACGCATCTTTCTGAGTTGCGCTGGTCTGTCACGCGCAACTAATTCAGTTACGTGCGACATTTAAGTCAGCAAAAAGAGAATCGCTGAGCATGATTTTTTTCATTTCGCTTTCTCTCTCCTTCCTTCACGATTTTTGCTTCTTTCTCTCTCTAAAGAGCTCGGATTTTCTTTTTATTCAAAGAAAAAGGAAGTAGATCTCGTCACTTATTCATATTTTCCGTAATTCGTTCATTCTTGGCTGAATTTGGGCTATTTTCGAACTGTTAAATCCCAAATTTTGAATTTGGGGGGTTTTTAATTCGACTTGTTTTCATGAATCTGTTTGTTTGTCGTTGTGACATGTTTAAGAAATATATTGCATAAAATTTCATATTAAGTGACAAATCATTGATCTGGTATGAGCATGTCAAGCATATATATATGTTG
This sequence comes from Chenopodium formosanum, assembly GCA_024500155.1. Classification (NCBI taxonomy): domain Eukaryota; kingdom Viridiplantae; phylum Streptophyta; class Magnoliopsida; order Caryophyllales; family Amaranthaceae; genus Chenopodium; species Chenopodium formosanum. Next base: position 47,511,055 of record CM044865.1, read on the forward strand.
GTTTTTTTTTTTTTTTTGTTCTAATTTTGACTTTGTGCTTGATCTTTATTTCCCTCTTTTTTGCTCATATAGACTATACATGTTAATTTTAATGTAAATTGAAGTTTTTAGAACAACAATTATGCTTTAAAATTATAAATGATATTTTGAACATTTATAATAGCATGAATTTGTTCTTGCAACTCATTTTTTTTTTCATGCGTAAGTTGCAAAATTGGCTTTATCAATGATAAAAATAACCGATGGTTATTATTCACTTATAAAACCGTGATTTCAAGATTTGTACAAAACTAGTTAGTTTAGAAAATTCATGAAGAGATCATCGAACTAGTGTAGCTTGGTTATATTTCGGATTCGTAAGCCCCCATTTAACTTTTTTGAATGTTGTAGCCCCCAGTGTTGGGTGACATCGAGGATTTTCTTGTTGTCAATAATTAGACCCTTTCATGTTGCTTAAAATGGGTCTATAAACCCCGTGTTTTGTCTTATTATGATAACTACTAGGATCTTGGAAACGATTAAACTAGTGTGTTTAAACCGTTTTTTTTACCATTCATAGTTTTAACAAATAAATTTTCCAAGTCTAGTAATATTGGTCATTCATTAGAACAAGGGGAAAAATTAAATGTTGTTTAAATTTTTCGTCTATTCTTGCTACATTTGAATTCTTTCTTTTGAGTTCAAATTTTGTCACTGTTTTGAAGCTCAAGAAAGTAGATGTTATCCTCCCTGCGAAATTCCAATGTGTGCAACAATGGAGAATAATTTTAAATGAGGACTCCTTAATTTAGCATTTAGGAGTCTTTTGTTTACATTCTAACTCATGAAATTGTTTGTCTTATGTAAATAAAGTGTCTTGATACAATTTTCATGATGAATGATTGAGTACTAAACTTTCGTATGAGCAGGTATGTATCATGATTTTGTTTCTTTGCTCTATACTAGTCATACTCTCTAACCTTGAGAGTAAATTGAAGTATCGAAACAACAATTATGCACTAAGATTAGTTATTTGAATTAAAAATGACTCAAATATGTAACCTATTGTAATGGCCAAGTTTATTTGCAAACATAGTTTTCAAAGGAACAAAAAGATCATTAAATCATTGTGATGCATTTGAAAATTGTAAGGCTCGAGATCTGCGTAAACCATTTGTAGCTTAGGCAATTCTCGAAAGTATATCGAATGGCATGAGTATCTATTTTTTTTTTTTTTTTTTTTTTTTTTTTTTTTTTTTTGTGGATATTGGAGCCCCCATGTGTTGGGTTATGCGCATTCTTGCTATCTCACAAGTCTTGGAGCCCCCAATTTGGGGTAGTTCCAATGACTTTCTATTGTTTAGGCCATTCATATGATAGTAAGTTGGACCTATGTATATATCCTATTTTTGTTTTGAGACATTTAGGACAATGACATGGGTTTCGCATTTTAGTTAAAGCCATGTTCAAGAAAGCAAGTTATTTCTTTGCTTGTTTATAAACCAAAACAATTGTGTTTAAGGTTTAATAATCTTACCTAATGTCTAAACGGTTGTAAAGGTCATTACGGTGATTTTATTCTCAAAGTTGATTTAGGACATCAAATATTTTCTTTGTTCTTATCAATCTTTGATTTTTGTCTTGTAGGTGTTTTTTTTTTTTACCATCCCTTAGCCAATATTCGCAGGGGAACTAACCGAGAAAAAGTTCGAGTCAAGAGGAAGTTGAATCTTAATTCATTCCTTTTAAAAATATTTATGTATATACATGTATCATCCAAACGATTATTGAGAATCTGAAAATTTATTTATTTGAGAAAACAAAAATTAAGAAAGGAAATTTTCAATATTGTTTTAATTAGAAACATGTTTTTTCGAACTAGAATTCAAAATTTGAAAAGGTATCCAATAATTATATTATTTTTAAAATTGGACCCAGAATGGAAAGTAAAGTCTAGCTCGTAATTGAGTGTGACTTTTTTGTCAAAGATTGATGAAGGTAAGTTGTAATTTCCAACTTATTTTAACAAAGATATGAAAATGTGAGCAAACTTTCGTATATCTAATTTTGTTTATGTTTTTTTTGCTTGTCATCATTGTCATATGTTTTTTTTAATTAAAAGTGAAGTTCTTTCAATTAAATAAGCACCGTAGTTTGAAAATGAATGTTTATCAAACATAGGTTTGGTGAAGTGTTAGAATAATTTATAAAATCATTCGAATCAGTTTCTAAAATATGGTCTTATTTTAAAATGAAACTTAGGGTGAGACCTATATTTTTAATTTGAAGCCCCCAAGCGTAGACTTTAGGTGGCTTTTGGAATTCATGTATACATATGCTAGGGGATGTTTCTCATGTTTACTTAAGGAGGCCCCAAGATTTGTATTTTTGATTTGCGGAATATTGCATATGTTTATCATAAATTGTTTGATCAAGTAACATAATTAATTATCTTGGTCAAATAATAGGAAGTGGTATTCTTCCCTTTGTCATTTAAAGTTATTAAGATGGTTCGTAAAAAGCTTTGCATGACATTGATTTTGCAGCATTAATAGCTTGTTCAAATCTTTAAATAGAGAGAAGTGGGGATGTCCTGGATTTTTAAAACCCCCAATTTGAGGCAAAGAGCGAAAAAATTATATTATTTTCAAGTATTTTAGTTGCTAAATGGGAGGGATCATTTTTTTCGTATAGCAATCATGTTCAAGCAATATTCCTCGCTTAGAGAAGATGGAGATATCCCACGTAAGGAGATATTTAAGTTGCTCATGACAAGTGAAAAGACCAATTCTCAAGAGTTGTAAAAGACATCTAAAGTTGACGTCGAGGTTGTCAATATATCAAATCAATTTATTGTATTAACTCTTTTTCTTTTAGGCAATGTATATAGAACCTGAATTACCTTGGTAATAAATAGCTCTATTATTAAAAGAAAATAAGACGATTGTGTTTTTTTTTTAAACTGATAGTCATATCATTTTTCTTTGGCAAAGGATATTGAAAACATCGAATTTAGTTTAATTCGATTGCTTTACTAACATGATGTAATAAAGCAAATGGCTATCAAATCATCCAAATCATTTGATTTTTTTTATATGATCTTGTAATTATAGCTCAACACTTCATGCATTTTATATATGGGTATGACTACTTAATAGTAGGTACATATGTGCAAAGGCCTAAGATTGGCCATATTTTCATGGAATCATGGTTTTGGTATATGTATATGATCTACCTCAAGGAGGGCCTTTCCAAGATCGTAACGTGGCTAGGTTTGGGGTTATGAACAATGGACAGACTCAAGTATACTCCCAAAATACTTTACATTTGGTGCTTATCAAATTAGAACCTTTTTGCTTTGTGTGACAACTTCTACATTAGGTGCCTTTTCCTTGTCATCTCTCCTTCCTTTTTTTTTTTTTTTTTTTTTTTATGAATTTTGTTTTGGGTTTAGAATGATTTTTTATTTTTTCTTTTGGATTTGATCTATCCTTTTGGGTTTAGACTAACTTTGTGTCCCCCTCTTTTATTTCGTTCCCCCAATTCGCTATTTGTATCTTTGCACCATTCCCATCCCAAGGTATGGAATAATGTAGGTTGAATAACTAAGTCTCAATTGTTGAGGCTCAAAAGGGCTGCCAAAAAGATGGATTTTCTCTAAGGTTAAGAACATGGGATTATATTTATGGTGAAATCATCATATCCTTTCTTTGTGGGCCTAAGATGGGCCTCTTTTCATTCAATACATCTTGTATGCCAAAGCTCATCAAGATTCTTAAAGCGTTGAGCAAGTATGCCTTTTGATATTACCTGTTTGCATGTATACGTTTTATTTAATTAAAGTCAATAACAATAAAGAGATTGAAAAGAGAACAAGATAGACGTACTCGAAAATATATTTTTTACTCATTAATTAATGAGAGTACAAATTATGTAGATTCGACAACATGAATCTCTTAGTTTACCATAAAAAACAAAGGAGAGAAAAAAAACAAGACCTAGGGTGCTACATCTTGAATTGTTGACAACTTCTTGAAATTGCGTCTTCGAGATTTGTCTGTTTCTTACGTAGGTGAAATCCTCTCTAAAAATCAAGTCCATCTATATGATTCATGGTTTCATTTATCAAGTCCCTCTCAATTAATGTTCCCACAGTATAGACTTTTTGAAATGTGTCTAAACCAAGGTATTGTAAATGGCACTTGTATGGTGGAGACATATTGTCTATGAACTTTGGGACAAGTTCATGATCCGGAGGTCTTTGTGGAATAAGAACAACCTTTGATCGCCACCTGGAAAAGAAGTCAATAAAGCCTTCTTCTTCCCCTTGCTTAAGTAATTTGAGATCGTTCAAGGTAGTTGTGAGCTCGATGTTATTTCCATATTGGGTTAAAAACGCTTTTACAACGTCACTCAGCTCCAAGTGGAAGTTTGTTTTGCATCGAGGTTATAAAACCATGTTCTAGCAGTTGGGTCCAATGAAAGAGGAAAAGTACATGCATATAGGCTTGGCTCAACCCCTTTCAATGCCATAATTCCAATAAAGCTCATTAAGTGAGTTCTAGGATTTTCTGTAACCTTAAAGGTTGGAAAATCCGTAGTCAAGAACTTTTCTATGAGAGTCTTGCCACTAGGTTGTGGTGCAAGCTCATAAATGAAGTACTAATTCCCTAAGTTAGCTCGAAGGACAAGTTTCTCCAAGTCCTCTACTCTTTTGGCTCTTGCTTTTTCTTGCAGAATGTTTTCTTTTTCTTTTTTTGCTTTAATTTTAGCCTGTTCTTCTTTTTTATGAGCCTTCATTTGGGCTTCTTCTTCTTGTAGGGCCTTTAGGTTTTGGAGTTCCTCTCTTAGTTTCTCTAATGCTGCTTTATCACCCATGATTGGACTAGTATGCGAATGTGGAAGATAATCTAGTAATGTGTAACACGAGAAATTGAGCGCGTTCACTTAAATCTTTTCTTCCAAGCATTCAAACAAAGAACCAAAGTAAAAATGATTGTTTTACTTCTTTTTTTTTAATCCTTGTAATACGAATTCACTTTAACTAAGTTTGTTGATGAAGAATGTCAAAAAATTTACGAACAATCATTAATGGAATGTCATGATTTATTGACTTCAACAAGGTAATCATCTAAGGATTTTACTTTAAATTCATTGTTTTCGAAAACGGTAGAAGAGAAAGTCAAGAAAGTTGGATTGAAAATGCTCATCAAATTTTAGGAATATTAATCAACCCGAACATACTTCTTAAAATGATCAAATATACTATAGTATTTGTTTATCATTTAGATTACAATAGAGATCAATATCATTTTTTAAAATTATGATTCTCATATTGCTTATCTTTAAAGGATAATATAGTACTATTTGTTTAAAATGAATGATGGCCTCCGAATGTAAAATCCAAGAAATAATTAAATCATTTTCTCGGTTTTATCATTAATTATATATTTTTTTTGTATCATACTCTCTCTTTTTTTTATATTTTTTATTATTTTTTTAAGAACAACATTTCTTTTTTTTTTCGTTCTATTTCTCTCTCTGTCTTTTTTTTTTGTGAGGCAATCCTCCCAAGTTAAGTTCTCGGGATTTTCTTTTTAAACCATAGAAGAGGTAAATAAATTATACTCTCAAATCAAGGTTGACCAATTACAACTAAAAAAAATGATGAACACGAAAATAGGAACGTTTAAGAATAAACATATTTATGACATCCTATTAAGAGATGCGAACTTCTAATGATGAGCCTCATAAGAAGTAATGTCATTGACTTGATTATAAAGTACGTAAATGAATCATCATAAAAAAAATATTTTTTGATTTTTTTTTTCGAAAACGCAATAAGAACGATAAAAAAACACATGTTTTTCGAAAAAAACGATCATAGTAAAATTTAGACAACGTTGTTAATTAGCCAAAGAGATATTTTTAACACCTACTTAACGATTAACCTTGAAGCGGTAATATCGTTTTTTCCGTATGATATTGCTCGTAACGAGTCAAAGTCAACGTTGAACAGTGGGCGCGCGCAAGACATAGTGTTGCGCGGAGGTGCCGCGCGCAACTTATGAACTTGCGCTAGGAAGGCGCGCAAAACTTTCATAGTTGCGCGTGCCACCAGGTAGGTTTGACAATTTTTTTTTTTTTTTTCGAAAACGCAAAAAGAATGATAACAAATTTTATTTATTTATTTATTTTTATTTTATTTTATTTTATTATTTATTTTTTTTTGTCGAACCATAATTTTTGCAAATGTTTTGTTTTATTTTTTATTTTATTATATCTCTAGGTAACAATGTTGGAATTATTAAGATTAGACACGAAGCACATATTCATGAAGTCACATAAGCACATAAAAGGAACCGTTAAAGCATACAATGTCATTCGATGGTCAAGGTTTGGGTGTCCAAAGGTACCATATCTTAAGGGACGATGCACGAATCAATCACTCAATGTGATGACACACAACATAGCCCTCCCAACATTTTGTTGGCAATATGGGTGGAATGACTGTTATTGATTTTAGGATAGAAGCCTAGTGTTGGCAACCCCTAGTCAACGAGCCAATCCCCAATGGTTAAACTTTGCTATGATTATGCATGATGCAATGTTTCTTGTTTGATTTTTACTTTTGTGAAAAAGGAAGATATTATGCGTTCGAGTCTCGCACTCTAACTAGAGATTATCCAAGTTTGTTTTAGTTACAATCCTTTGACAACCTAGTGTTGGAAACCTTGAACCATAACTACGAACTAATCTTGTAACCTCTAAGTCCCCAGTGGAGTCGCCACTGTAAGGAGGAGGTTCCCATCGTTAGGGTTCCTCTCCTTAAATGCCCATGACCACTTAATAGCCTAGGACTTTACACTTGTTAGGGTGTTTTAGGATTTGAATTCTTGACTGTTTGGGAGACCTTGAATAAGAAATGATACTCTCATCACGCTTTTTTGTAAGAAACAAGTAGGAGTTGCCAATGAGTTTTAGGAAAACTCATAATCCTCGTTCATGCCTTTCTTCCATGTGAAATTCATGGAATAACTAGCACGACTCATAAGTTTACCCATGCCCAAATTGGTCAACATAAACCAGAAATGAGTTTGGGAGCGATGGTACTAAGATAACGTTCCCTTTAAAGGGGAATCACTATCTTAGCCCTAGTACGGCCTCTACTAGCTCTTCCTTTTTAACAATTTTATTTCCAAACAATATATGCAATGTAATACCTAAAGAATAAGTTAATTGATTTTATTTACAAGCATTAATCATGTACGAATTACACTGCAAAAGTCGTTATTCTTTGTTTAATCAATATTCGTGAAAAGAACAAAATAAACAATATTCGCCTTGTCTTAAGTGATAAAACAAAAATTAATTATCAAATTCTATTCTTGATTAACAAAAGAATACTATGTGAATTAATTAATTAAAATTTAGTTTAAAGTGATCAAACAACACTATTTATTCAATTAAATTTATTTAAACAATAAAGGAAAAGTGATTTATCTAAGTGATCAGGAAACTAACCGTTCTTCTTTTATGTTAAATCTCCGTTTAATGTGTTTATGGACTTTATTTCTTCTTTGTACCTTCAAGGGCTTCAATGGATGGATTAGAGTTAAAGAGTAGTTAGGAATAAAGAGGGAAAAGTAGTATGATAGTAAGAGAAGTAGAGAGATTAGGGTTTTGAGAATAATAAGGTTTTAATTCTGAATTTTTCGGTCCCCGTAATAATGAACGAAATCCCCTATTTAAAGGCGTAGGGATCTAGGTTAAGGGTTTTAGAGCTGCGCCGTCAGGTGGCGCGCACAAATCTCTGAGTCGCTCTGGGTGCCGCGCGCATCTCAATGAGTCGCGCGCGCCAGGCGTGCGCAACTGATTGAGTTACGCTGGTTTGCGGTTTGCCTTATACGAAAACGTGTTTTTAAAACTTCCATAACTTTTGATTGCGGAGTTGGAGTAAGTCGTGTGAGATATCATTGGAAATATCTGAATGTCTACTTTCTAATGCAATTAGATTTAGGTTAAAATATGTTATGGATTAAAATTTATAGCCGTTGGAATGCAAGGGTATCGGTTTTGATCATAACTTCTTCGTTTGGCTCGGAATTGGGATTATAATATACCGTTGGAATTATTTTTGAAAGGGCTATCCATCTTTATAGGCCTTGAATAAGAATTTTATGGTTTGTTCATTTGTTTGGCTCGATTTTTCAACAATGTAGGTTCCATTGGATCCAATCATTGCATTTGACACATTTTGGTCCGTTATTAATCAAGTTTAAACATGTATGAACATGTTTTAGGCATAATTATTAATCCTACAAGGCTCTTATATAACTTGGTCTCAAATATGGGTTTCAACTTACTTCATAATTCTTTTCATAGTCCATAAACATTTTAACTTTGATCTAACATGAAGAACGGATTTTTGTAACATCATCGCACTTTCTTTCGGGACAAGAGGCCAAAAGTAGGTGTCTACATAGACCAACATGAAACCACACGCCTTATGGAGAATACTCACAAAGGTGTTTGTGGACCGCACATGAATGGTAAAATGCTTGCAAAAATAATTTCACGACAAGGGTACTATTGGTCCATTATGGAACATGATTGCATACAATATGTTAAAAAATGTTCAGTGTGCCAAATGTTTGTTAATTTACAACACCTTCCACCATCCGAACTATACAATCTCAATTCCCCTTGGTTTTTTTCAACTTGGGAAATTGACATAATTGGTTAAATTTCTCAAATAGGAGCAGGAGGACACAAGTACGTATTAGTAGCCATCGATTACTTTACCAAGTGGATTGAGGCTACTTCTTACATAAATATCACTTAAACATGTCGCAAATTTTCTTGAACGAAACCTATTTTGTAGATATAGAGTTCCACATGAACTAATTAGTGATCAGGGATCTCAATTCAAAGCTGAAGTTAAGACCCTCTTAACTCGTTATAAAGTAAAACATCATCATTCATCTCAATATAGACCTTAAATGAATGGTTCTATAGAATCGGCAAATAAAAACATAACAGGCATCATTAAGAAAATGGCAGAAAATTATAAGGACTGGCCGAATAAACTACACTTCGCACTATGGAATTATAGAATGTCCATACGAATGAACATCAATAAGAGTAACTCCATACTCCTTAGTTTTCGGAATGGACATAGTTCAACCAGTCAAACTGGAAATACCATCCCTACACATCGTACTCAAAATTAAGCTACCGGAAGCTGAATGGGCAAGAGCGAGGTATGAAGAGCTTCTATTCCTCGATGAACGATGATTAAGAGCTTTACATCACGTACAAGTCTACCAACGACGCATTGAGCTTCATTTTAACAAAAGGGTATGACCCAGAAATATAAAAGGTGGTGACTTTGTATAAAGGAAGTTAGGGGTCCACCAACCGATCCAAGAAGGAAATTCAAGCCTAATTGGATAGGTCCCTACCGCGTAATTGAAATCCTATCAGGAGGAGCCGTCAAATTAATGGATATTGGAGGTGATGAAATTCGCTAATTAATAAACATTGATCGACTTACAAAATATTACATATGAAATTTGGATAAACTCGTTCATTCATTAAACAAATCATTTTTAGCATTCAATTGAAAGATTGTAAGTGTTATTTACTTTACCGAATAACAAGGTAAAATACATAACACTTGGGGGGGGTAATTAAAAAATAATAGGCCATTCTAAGTGTTCTGATTTTTTCGAACTTCACAAAAAACTCTTCACACTTGGAGGGGGGTAATAATGTAGAAAATAAAAATAAAAATAAAAATTTAACACTCGTAGTACAGGTGTCGTGCGCAACCAGAATAGTTGCGCGCTGATGTCACACGCAACAAATCTAGTTGCGCAAGACAAGCTCGTGCAACCTTAGAGGTTGCGCGCACCACCTCAGAGGTTGCGCGCACCACCTGATGATGAACTGCGAAACCAGAATTTTTACGCTTGATTAAAGTTGTGACTTTTACTTGCGATAAAAAGAGGGTGTTTCTCGAAAATAACACATACTCGGAAAATAAAAATTAAACATTGATTTAATCTTTGTCTAAGCAAATTTTAATTAATTTTTCATTTAATTTCTACATAATAGATTAAAGTAAAATAATAATAATAATAATAATAATAATAATAATAATAATAATAATAATAATAATAATAATAAAAATAATAATAAAAATAATAATAATAATAATAATAATAATAATAATAATAATAATAATAATAATAATAATTGCAAAAGAACTACGCAAAGACTTGATTTCGTAATACAAATACGTAGGCAATCTCTATGATTCGGTCGTATCAAAAGAAAAAAAATATAAAGCTCATTTTATTTCATTCAAAATTCAAAACAAGAGACATTATTGAACTAGATGATAAATAACAAAAAAAAAAAAAAAAAAAAAAACAAAAAAACATAGTAGTGATTACACTTTATTCAAATTAAACTAATGACAAAATTGTTTAACACTCTAAGGTTTTACTATGTCCTTGATTGTCACAGATGATGGAGGAGAAGTTTTCATCGTAGTATTTTCAGAAAACCATAGAGCTTTCCCCTTCATTTTTTCTTTTAACCCACACATTGTTCTTCAATTTAGGAATTGGGGTCTTTTCAACTCTTTTGCCCTTTCCTTTAGCACTTGTTGGGGTCTTTTTGCGAGGGTGTTACGATGATTCTTTGTTATCACGCCTTGTTGCGCCGGTTTGGAGGGAGCTTTCCTTTTATTTTCCTTCGAACGAGCCTTAGGAGATGAGAAGTCTAATTTTCTTCTCACTCCTTTGTTTTGGCCACTAGGAGGAGTAGTGGTGGGCGAATGCATCAAAGGCTTAGGCGGATTACGAGCCGTGGCGACTTGATGTTGTGATCAAGCCTTATTAAATTCGCCCTTATCTGCCGCATTCATCCAAGCCTTGTAAAAGGAAGAAAATACAATACTCGCGTAGGATTTTGTACTACCCATCTAGGGAGACTTGACCAATATTCCATCCAAAGAGAAATTTGTTCGGGTTTAAAGATCACATCTTTAGGGGCATCACAACTAGCGGGGGAATAATTTGTTTCATCCCGTATTGTCTTATCACCCTGCAAGGAAATATATAAGTAGCACTAGATAGGCCTAGAAACCTAATATAAGGGCAATTAAAACTATTCCCGACCATACCACTTATGTTCCACCAAGGAATCACAAAGCGTATGTTAGGAACCCCGTGACAGAAAATTGACGTCCATTCTTCTTCATTCTTGTGCTGGTAGATAATTTGACGTCCCAGGAATGTCCTTACTCCATTAGCCTCAATGTTTTGTGGCTGATCAACAATTCGCTAACGCTTCATGAGCCAAATCTGAAAAACAGAGAAAAAAAATAATTGCGATTTTACACAAGAAGGTGGCGCGCACATCAAAATCAGTTGCGCGCACATCAAAATCAGTTGCACGCTGATATGACACTCATTTGTTCTCTCTTAGGATGATTTTAGATTGCTTTTGTAGCTCTTTCCTCTCCTTTCTCTTTAGTTTTACTTTTTATTTCTTTAACTTACTCTTTAACTAGTTGATTTTCCTTTTTATGCATTTCTTGGTTTATTTTGTTATTTTTCCTTTTATTTGCTTGTTTTCTTTAATTATTCAGGTTGAGGTCGCTATCCAAAGATTCCCGAGGCCCCTTCCCAATTTTAGCTTTGATTTGGATGCCCAATGTTCTCCATTTGAAGCTTAAGCATGGGGAAGTGCAAGTTCCCAAAGATTTCTAGTCGTACATTCAAGCAGTGGATGCACGATTTCTTGTATTGAACCCACAAACATAGAGTTTGGAAACTGCAAGGTCCCATTTTTTATCAAGAGCATTAAGTGAAACGCACGAGGAGCATCGACATGATAGGGAAGAGGGATTCCCTGTTCCCAGGCGCGGGCACGCGCGGCTATGGCGCGGCCGCGCGGCCTGGCGGCGTGGGCGCACCTCTCTTGGGCTTGGGCGCGCCTGTTTGGGTCTCTGTTTCGTACCAATATTTGCGCGACCGCGTTCCCCCTTATAGTTGGCTGCGCCTGTACGAGTTTATTTTGGGGACGATCTAACTAACTTCTCTTTGTTAGTTTTGCTATATTTAGATTTTCCCTCTATTTCTAGAGGAAAGTTCAATTTTCAGAAATTAGAATAGAATTAGGTTAGAATTTTAGAGAGAGAAACTCTAGTTTGTAGAGAGAGAAGTTCTTGATTGATGATTGAAGATTGATGATTCCAAGTGTTTTCTCCATTGAATTGAAGAAATTTTGTAAGGATTTCTTTACTTTAATGCAATCTTAGTTTTGATCTCAATTTCTTTGTTAATTGTTCAAGTTAATTGATTTTTGAATTCGTTTATTCTGGATTTATATGATGATGATGAATTAGTTGTTTAGTTTAGTTTTGATATTGATATTGATTTCCATGATTAGTGAGTAGTTTTCTTGCTAGGTAAATGGTGAAACATATATGAGTAATGGATTTATGCTAATTGGGGGAAATTAATGGAGTTGATGTTGTGATTAAATTGGTTGATTGATTATGTGCATGTGTGTGTTTAATTTAGGAGTGATCAACCTAGTTACTCGCTCTAGATTGCATTGTAAGTTCACATTGATACGGAAAATTGATTTGTGGCTTACATTTGTCGATTAAGTAGGTTTGCAAGTTTCCTAGCTAGAGTCTGTCGTAGTTGACGCTAGTTTGACCTCTAAGAAATTAGCCTACCACAGTCTCTTGATTGCTTAATTAATTATACCTCGCAACACTCGACTTAGTCATCTCCAATCCCAATTAGTTGAATTAGTTACGAGTTTATGTGGATACATTACCCTAGTGCTTGATAAATTTGAGTTCATTTCGATTGTTTAATTAGTAGAATAGACACACCTCACTTCATTGCTTCGAAATAGCTTAGCTTTGACATTAGCATTCACCTCCCATTCCTAGTGGTTCGACCCTCGACTTACTCTATGCTTGGTATAGGGGTGTGTTGAGAGATTACAAATTTGTTTTGACCGAGGGTAGATTAGTTTCCAACGACCTAGTCTCTGCCCTAGATTAAAAATGGCACCATTGCCGGGGAATTGTGTAGTTGTTTGCTATTGTTGTTTAGTCTAAATCACTGAAATTCGAATATATAAAAGGATTTTTCTCATTTGGCTACTTTTGTAGCCGTGTTACGTTACTAATATTTTCCTTTGAGTTTGTTTGTGCAAGTTAACATGGGAGATATCCTGAGGGTTACATTGAAGGAATTGGGTACTCCGGGTGCATACAAGTATGAGAGCAGGATTGCTCCATTATTGATCCCGGATAGTGACTTTGAAATCAAACCGGCAGTGATAACTTTGATTGAAAGGGGGCAATATAGTGGAGGAGTGAATGAGAGCCCCCTAATTAATCTTATGGAATTCGAGAAATATTACAACACAATTAAGGTGAACAGGGTTGCTCAAGAATACATAAGGCTTAAGCTATTTCCTTTCCCTCTACTTGGAAGAGCTCAAGAGTGGCTAGATGAGGAAGTGAAGCCTAATTCTTTGAGAAATTGGGATGAAGTCACCAAGGAATTCCTTTCCCGTTTCTAACCTTAAAAGAAAACGGCGGAGGCAAGAGCATTGATTCAAGGTTTCAAGCTAAAATCTAGTGAAAGCCTTTATGAAGCATGGGAGAGATACAGAGAGTATCAACGTGAGTGTCCTCACCATTGGATCCCCACTTACCTAATCATTCAAATTTTTTATGGCGGTTTGAGTTCTCAAGGGAGGGCAAGTCTTGATGCCAGAGCCAGAGGTCCGATCATGAATAAGACCGAGGAAGAGGTTGTAGGTATCATTGAGTATGTAGTTAGAAACTACATGGAATGGCAAGATGGTGGGAAGGAGTCGATAAACAAGAGTAGTACAATGGGATGCTCTATGGAACAACTCAATGCTATCAACAATTTGTCGACTCAAATTTCGGGTTTAGGAAAGGAGGTAGTTACTATCAAGTATAAGCTCAAGAGCGCAACCTCACAAGAACCAATTCTTCCCTCCCAAATTAAGAGGAGAGGTACTTCTTTTTCCTCTAAATCTCTTCCTTCTTCTTGTTGCATGATGATAGAATGTTGGTTTTTTGATTTGTGTGGAATGAATGACCATGATGCTTCTGTTTGCCCTAATGTTCCTTGTAATGAATATGTTGGGAATCAGAATGAACATGTGAACTTAGTTGCTAATAACAATGTTGGACCTAGATTTGATGCTCAAAGGAATGTTGGAAGTAGGAATTATCACAACCAAATGAACTATGATAATTTAAACCAAAATGGCGGGTATAGAAACCATGGAATCCAAGGGAATTGTGGTAGCTATAACAACCATGGTTATAATGGTCAAAGTCATGGCCAAGGATATGGGGACTATAACCAAGGTTATGGTAACAATAATCACGATAGTTGCAAAAATCAATATAGAGGTAATTGGAACAATCAAAGTAGGGGAAATTTTCAATCGAATGTACAAAGAGTCACCCCACTTGGATTTAATCCGAATACCCAAGAGCATAGTTATAATTTGTATGATCAATCATTTTCCTATAGGAGTTTCTTAGAAGGTGTCATAGAGAAGCAAGCCAAATTGTTGGTCACCTACATAATGAGAGGCATTTATGCCACGATTAAGGGTCATTTTGATGGTTATATTCCCACATTTGCGGCTTGTTTGCATCCTTTTCTTTGCACTTAGTTTCCTTTCCCTTTATGCATCTTCTTTCCTAGATTTTGCCCCTTTTTCCTACTCTTTACTTTAAATTCCATGCTTATGCTTTGTAAGAACCATCGGTGTTTTCAAGAGGAGGAAGCTAAGCTCAAGGGAAGCTGAAGGAAGAAAGATTCAGAAGAGGTTCGGCCAAACCTCTTGAACGTGTGGCCGAACCAGGGTGTGGCCGAACTTGCTCAGTGGTTCGGCCGAACGTCGAGGCAGGGTCAAGAAGCAATTTGGCAATTTTGCAAGAGTGGTCGAACCACAGAAGTTCGACCAGACCAGGATGAGGGAGGTTCGGCCGAACCTACCCTGTAGTCCGGCCGAACCTTCCCATGGTTCGGCCGAACCTACCCTGTAGTCCGGCCGAACCTTCCCATGGTTCGGCCGAACTAACCCTGTAGTCCGGCCAAACCTTCCCATTGTTCGGTCAGACCACTCCTCTTTTTCAGCTGGCTCTGTACGGACTATATAAGTCCCATCTTAGAATGTTTTGATGTAATTTAGATTAAGTTAGTTTTAATTTTCTACACTTTTAGCTTAATCTAGAGAGAGAAACACTATTAGTCTTCATTTGGTATAGAGAGAAAGTTTGGATTTCTTCATTGATGAACTTGGATTTTGAAGAAGAAGCTTGTTTAATCTTTTGTAGATCTTCAACTTCAATTAATGATCAATCCCTTACTCTTTCTCTTTACTTTTGCATTTCATTTTTCTTGTTTACTTTGATTTTTCTTTTTTGCTTATTAATCATGTTGATGCATATTGATTTGATGATTGATATTGTTCTCAACGTTATTTGTGAGTAGTCTCTTAGCCAAGGGTGTGGGGATGGTATAGTTGCTAATTATTCATGCTTATAATATTGGGATTAAATTAATTGTGATTTAAATCTTTGCATGCTTGGTATTCTTTGATCTTCTTGCAAGTGCACATTGTTAGTTGATTAAAGGTGAATCTTTGCTAACAAGAAACGAAAGTTGAATTAGTTAGGATTCATTACTATTGATTGTTCTTTGATTGCACCTCCCAATATATGGTTCTAGTGTTGAAACATAAAGGCTATGCTAGGAGAAACTGATTAACCCCGGAAGGCGGTTAGATTGAACCTTACATCGATATTCATGCATGTTTAGTTCACTATTGATTTGCTTTTATGTTATTGCATGATCAAGCGACATCTACATCTACCCATCTTCCTTGGTGTTTAGTTATATTGATTTCAACTCGTTTTATCTTTAGTTAAATCTCTTTGTCATTCCTATCCTTTGTCCCAAGATAGCTTAAAGTCTAGTGATGAATGCGGTGTTTATGTGCTTCTCCCTATGGTTCGACCCCTCTTTTTACCCTATACTTGTATTAGGAAAAGTCGAGTGTTAAAAATTGTATTTGATTTAGGTGTAGTTGCCTAACGACGCAATTATTCCTCTATCAAATTGGCGCCGTTGTCGGGGAGACGACTTCTATTGCTATTTCATTGCTTGTTTGAGACTGTCTCATCTTTTATTTGTTAGTGTTTACTACTTTTGTTACTTGTCAGTGCTTACGTTCTTCTTAGCTTTCTTGTATGAACAGAGGACGAACCCGCTCAAGATCTTTGATTCCCATCGATCCAGAGCTAGAGAGGTCTTTGTCCCTACTTCGAAGAGAAGCAAGAGCAAGGAGTAGAAATTCTCACACCCCGACGAGAGAAGTAAGAGAATAAGAAGATACTCCACCCTCTTCACCCTCAAGTGAAGAATTAGATAGCCCTAACTCATCATCGAGTCCGGAAATCAACGCTTTCTCAACCTATAAGTTCGAGAGTGAAAAAGGTACTAAAATGGGAGAGAATACGCCTTTGAGTCGTCTTGGGGCTCCCGAAGCCTTTAGAGCACAAAGTGGGATCCTAACTCCTACTACTCAAGCCAACAATTTCGAGATCAAGCCTAATTTGATTGCTTTGATTGAGAGGAAACAATTCTCGGGTGGATAGTTTGAGAGTCCTCATGAGCACTTAAAAGATTTTGAGAAATATTGTGACACGGTAAAGGTCAATGGAGTGACTCAAGAATATATTCGCCTCAAGATGTTTCCATTTTAACTATTTGGGAGAGGTCTAGAATAGCTAGAGAAGGAGGTGCCCTCTAATTCTCTCATAACATGGGACCAAGTGACTACGACTTTCTTGAGGATGTTTTATAACCATAGAAGACCGTCGAGGCTCGGTCTTTGATTCAAGGTTTTCGCCAAAAGAGTGGTGAGTCCCTAAGTGCGGCATGGGAACGATACAAAGGGCTTCAACGTCAATGCCCACACCATGGGATACCCAAGTATCAACTTATTCACACTTTCTATGGAGGTCTCACACCTAAAGGAAGAACAAGCCTAGACACCGCGGCCGGCGGTCCAATCATAAACAAAGGAGAGCACGAAGTGGAATTTATTATAGAGGAGGCCGCAAAGCACTATGATGATTGGTATGAAGGAGAAAAGGATGCTACTTCTAGTAAGGGTGTTTATTCATTGGAGCAAGCCAACGCAATCAACAACCTCTCTACCCAAATCTCCAAAATGACCAAGCAAATGGATGAATTGATGAAAGAAAGGTCCAACCCTCATCGTAATACCTCCCCTTCAACCAAGGGAGGCAATGGTATGGATACTTCCTCCTCCTCTTCTTATAATACAATGCCCCAAGGATGCATGTTTTGTTCAAAATGTGAAACCTATGATCATGATACCTCTCATTGTGTATATGCTTGTGAAGTTCAGCCCCTTTCCCATGACCATGATGATAATATGGAAAATGTCAATGCTATGAATTTTGCTCCTAGCTAGAATGGGAAATGTAGGGAACTTAAGGCCAAACTCTAATAAAATGGGGAATTGAAATCAAGGTGGAAACCGTGGTTAGAACCAAAGTGGTGGTGGTTATGATAACCAATACCATGGTGGGGGAGGCCCTTCCAATTTCAATGGAGAGGCTACTCTAACCAAAGGGGGTATGGTAATCAAAACCAACAACTTAATTCTCGATACCATGACCATCAAAATCAAAATTTTGGTGATCAAGGTAACATGGGAAATAATCAACAAAGCAATTTTCCTAACCAAGGCACCGGAGACAATAGGGGTCAATATGTTTCTAACTATGCCCAAACTAATAGGCCTCCGGGTTTCCATCAACCCCAACTTCCTCCACCTCAACAACCTCTTCAACTTGAAGCCCCTCCAAATGATCCCGTGATGGCTAAATTAGATGTTCTATTGAAAATGCGTGAGGAGGATCAAAAGAAACATGAAGAGGCCCAAAAATGCACCAATGCTCACATGAAAATGCTTGAGACCCAAATTGCTCAACTTGCATCTAATTCATCCCCCTCTTCTTCTTCTTCTTCTTATTCTTATTCTTCTTCTTCTTCTTCTTCTTCTTCTTCTTCTTCTTCTTCTTCTTCTTCTTCTTCTTCTTCTTCTTCTTCTTCTTCTTCTTCTACTTCTTCTTCTTCTCATATTCCAAGTCAAGGAGTCAACCCAAAACCTTTGTATGCCGTGACAACTAGGAGTGGGAAGGTAGTAGGGAGTGACCCTTTAGTTGAGGAAGAACCCCAAGAAGAGGTGGAGTTAGAGAATGAGGGTGAAAAAACGAATGAGACATTGAGTGTTGAAAAGGAAAATATTGTTGAGGTGCCAAAGGAAAAAGAAGCCACCCCCTTGCCCCTAAATCGCCAACCTAGAGAGGAGAAGCTACTCTTTCCACAACGATTTGTGAGAGCTAAACTTGATGCCTAATTTGGGAAGTTTTTGGAAGTCATTAAGAATTTGCATATTTCCGTCCCTTTTGTTAATGCTATGAAGCAAATGCCCCACTATTCCAAATTTTTGAAAGATCTTTTGAGTTGGAGAAGGGAGTGTGAGACGGTGAGTTTGACAGCCAATTGTAGTGCAATTGATTTCAACAAACTTCTTACCAAATTGAAAAATCTGGGTAACTTTTCCATCCCTTTTTCTATCAATGGCATTGAATTTGATAAAGCCTTGTGTGATTTAGGAGCAAGTGTGAGTCTCATGCCCTATTCCGTCTACCAAAAGCTTAGTGTAGGAACCCTCTTCCCCACTAACATTACTCTCCAACTAGCAAACCGTTCCGTTAAGTTACCCATGGGCAAGGTTGAGGACATTCCCCTTAGGGTAGGAAAGTTCACATTCCCCGTGGATTTCTATGTGCTAGAGATGGATGAGGATGAGAGGATTCCTATAATTTTTTGTAGACCATTTCTAGCTACTTCCAGAGCTATCATCGATGTGAAGGAGGGTAAGATATCCTTGAAAATTGACAATGATTCCATTGAGTTTGATTTGAATAATGTCATGGAACCACCCTCCTCAAGTGGTGAATGCTTTAGGGTAGATGTTCTTGATACCGTTCTTAATGAATTTTCTCGCTCCCACTTGCATGCTACTAATGATCATCTCGAAAGTGTGTTGTTGAATGAATCAAAGATAGGTACTCACAAAGAAGACATACAATTCTATGAGGATTTGCTTGAGGAAAGCAAGAAGGAGTGCAAGGGTGCGAGCATGGAAGAAGAGGCTCTTTACATTCATGACCTCTTTCAAGTTGAAGAAAGAGAAGAGAGCCCCAATGGTAAAGGAGCACCAATGGTAGACTTGAAACCTCTACCTTTGGGCTTGAGGTATGAATTTCTTGGTCCCGATGAGTCTTTCCCCATGATTGTCAATTCTAACCTAACAAAAGAGCAAACCTCCCTCTTGATCAATGTTTTGAGAAAACACAAGAAAGATTTGGGTTATACCATTGATGATATCAAAGGTATAAGTCCATCTTTATGTATACACAAAATTGATCTAGACGGAGATGCCAAACCCGTTAGATAAAGGCAAAGAAAGCTTAACCCTTCCATGCAAGAGGTTGTGCGGAAGGAAGTGGCTAAGATTCTTGATGCGGGAATTATTTACCCAATTGCTCATAGTGATTGGGTATCTCCCGTGCAAGTTGTGCCTAAGAAAGGGGGCATGACAGTAGTGAAAAATGATCATGATCAACTAGTGCCCACTAGACTTGTTACTGGTTGGCGTATGTGTATTGACTATCGCCAAGTTAACACAAGTACATGAAAAGATCATTTTCCACTACTGTTTATTGATCAAATGTTAGAAAGGCTTACAAAGCAATCCTTCTATTTTTTCCTTGATGGTTACTCGGGATTTTTCCAAATCCCGATTGACCCTAAGGATCAAGAGAAGATGACTTTCACATGCCCCTACGGTACTTATGCGTATCGTAGGATGCCTTTCGGGCTTTGTAATGCCCCCCGCAACATTACAACGTTGCATGATGTCCATTTTTAGTGATATGATTGAAGATGAGATAGAAGTCTTCATGGATGACTTCTCCGTTGCAAGAGCCACCTATAAAGATTGTCTATCTAATTTATCTCGTTGCCTAGAAAGATGTGAGAGGGCTAACCTCGTTTTGAATTGGGAAAAGTGCCACTTTATGGTGGAAAGTGAGATTGTTCTTGGTTACAAAATTTCCCATGGCGGCATTGAGGTAGATAGAGCCAAGGTAGAGGTCATTGAAAAAATTCCTCCCCCAACCAGCGTGAGGGAAGTGAGATCCTTTCTTGGCCATGTCGGGTTCTATCGGCGCTTTATAAAAGATTTTTCAATGATTGCTAAGCCTCTCACATCCCTATTTCAACAAGGTAAGGAGTTTGTGTTTGATGATGCTTGTCAAGAGTCTTTTTGTAGGTTGAAAGAAGCCCTTTGCATCGCTCCTATTGTCCAAGGCCCGATTTGGTCTCTTCCATTTGAGCTCATGTGCGATGTAAGCGACGAGGCCATTGGATCGGTTCTTGGACAACGAAAGGATGGGAAACTTCATGTCATACATTATTTGTCTAAAAATCTCAATGATGCCCAACGAAACTACACAACTATCGAGAAGGAGTTCCTAGCGGTTATTCACCCATTTCAGAGGTTTAGGACCTACCTCCTTGGTTCTAGGACAATTGTGTATACCGACCACTCGGCTCTCAAATATTTGATAGGAAAGAAGGAAGCTAAAACGAGGTTGTTGAGATGGGTTTTAGTCCTCCAACACTTTGATTAAGTGATGAGAGATAAGAAGGGAGCCGAGAATGTTGTGGCGGATCACCTTTCAAGGTTGGGCGGTGCAAGGTTTGAAGATGATGGTTTGCCAATAGAGGACGCTCTAAGGGATGATGTGCTATATGTCCTTGAAGTGAAGTCGAAGCCATGGTATGCGGATATTTTGAATTACTTGGCTTGTAGTGCCGTACCACCGGATTTCACTTCACAACAACGTCGAAAATTGAAGCACGAGGCCAAGAGATACATTTGGGATGATTCCATTTTATTGAAGAGAGGGGTCTATGGTTTGTTGAGGAGATGCATCCCCAACGATGAGGTTCAAAGTGTTCTCCATATGTGCCACTCTTCTCCTTGTGGTGGGCATATGAGTGCTCAAAAGACCGACTCAAAGGTCCTACAATCTATGCTCTTTTGGCCTTCTCTATTCAAGGATGCTTGGATTTTTGTTAAGACTTGTGATAGATGTCAAAGGATGGGGAATAATTCTAGGAGGGATGAAATGCCACAAAACCCCATCCTTAAGCTTGAAGTTTTTTATGTGTGGGCTATAGATTTCATGGGCCCTTTTATTTCTTCTCATGGGAACAAATATATTTTGGTTGCTGTTGACTATGTCTCAAAGTGGGCCAAGAGCAAACTGTTCCCCCCCTTAGGGGAGAGGTGAGGCATCTTCCTCTTCCTCCTTTCCTCCTTTTGCTATGAATTCCCTCCGTAGTACCCTCGAGGATATCCGTTGGGATAACCAAGCTTCCATTGAACAATGGGGGTACTACAGGAGGATGAACTATGATAACCTTGTACAAGCGGGCATCTAAGCGCCCTATGTTAACTACCCCTACCACCCTCCTCAAGAGGGTCCGGTTCCACATTGGGACCCCTATGACCCTAACAACACTAGCCCCAATGTCTACCCCTATTGGGAAGGTCCCATCGACCCTTCTCAACGCATTGGCACCCCACCTTATGATCCTTATTGCCCGGGTGGGTGTGATCGGGCTTATGATCCGGCTCGCACATCCACCCCAAACCTTTTGATGGTGGTTGGGGTGACTAGGGGTGGCCCTATGAGCATTTTAACCAACCCTTCCACCCATCTATGGGTACTCCCGGGTTCGATTTTGAGAACCCCCTTCGACCTAGAGGGCAAAGAGAAAGGACCCCATGATGAGGGTTCCCTTCCTCCCCCCCCGGAACTTCTAACTTTTAACTTTTTCTCGGGACATGACAAAGACTAGTGTGGGGGAGGATGTTCCTTTTGGGTTGGTTGAAGTGTACATAGGAGGTTAGTGTGGTAGGGTAGTGGCTTGTACATGAGGAGGACTACTGAGGATTATGGCCTTGTTGTAGTTGATGATGTTGTGATGATGATGTTGTGATGTGATGATGATGATGGTGATGTTTTGATGATTTTTTATGATGATTTTTGCTGATTTCTGATGATTCTTGAGCTTTGTGTAGGCGAATATGCTTTCAAGGAAAAATCCTAAATTCCCGACAATCCAAATTCCCGACAATCCAAACTTTGTAGATAGCTTTTTATTTATTTTTCTTTTTATTTATAACTTTAGTCTTTTTCTTTGTTTTCTAACTTTTTCTTGTTTTATCATAGTTTCTTTTGTTTTGGCTCACCTTTCTTGAAGCTTGAAAGCGGAGACGAAGGAAGTTAAGGAGCAACACAGGCTCCTTTGGTGAGATTGTATGAATTATCTTGTCTTCCATTTCAAGCGGCATTTGGTGAGACCTTTCCTCTCTTTTATTTTATCTTTCTTTGAGTGTTTAGTCTAGGTTTAGCTTAGGAATAAGTTGAATGGTTCGAGGATGTTTGCATTTGGTTCTATGGAACCTGGGATCGTTAATGTTGTTATTGAACGATCACTTGTATGACGATTGAGATTTAATTGGATTATATGCCTCGTGTGTGAACCATTTTGATTTCTTCCTCTTTCTTCTGTTTTATTTTTCCCTTTTTTGTGTTACAAACATGACTATGACAAGTAAAAATGATTTTTGATGTGGAATGTGCTCATTCATTTGGTTGTGTATGCCTTTTATGATGTTGCATCTTTGAATTCTTATCTTCCTAATTGATGAGGGTTTGCACGGTTTGAGAATGCTCAGGGTTGAGTTAGACACATTGTAAGCTATGGTAGCCCGGTTTAGAACTTTTGAGGACATTTGAACCCCTAGTTCACGGGAAAGTGGTAAGATGGAGTTGCTCTCTATAGTGGATAGGATTCCCTTTAGTTAGTATTTGCTTATTTCTTATCCCATGTGAGCGTAATTTGTTCTAGCCTTCATCATTCTAGTGAGCACCATTTTGGATCCTTAACTATGCATGTCTTAATCTTTGTGTTGGTATCTAGCTCCCGAGATCGTGACCAAACAACTCTAGAGGAGGAAGAGGGCATTTCTTCTCATTTTTCTTTGTTTTCATTATGTTTTGTTACAAATTTGGTTTTTATTTTTGCATCCACCTACTTGCTAACCAATTTGAGCCTTATTTCCCTTTCTTGACTTAGCCATATTAAAAACCTATCAGCCTATGTTCTACCGACCCGTGTAGTTAGTGAAGCATTGGATTTTAAGGTTCGAGTTTGAGAGTGTTTATTTTGAGCAGGAAAGTTGTGTAATCGGTTCAAGTAAGGTTATGAAAGTTGGTTAAGAATATGCAAAAGGTTTGTGAACAAGGTTGCAACACATGAAAACCAAGTAAAGTTGAAAAAAAAAAGAAAAAAGGTGATGAAAAAAAGAAAAAAAAATGAATGAAATGAAAAGAAAAAAACAAATGATGAAAAAAAAACAGATGAATAAAATGAAAAGGGATGAAGTAATATTGTGAGGTTTGTATTGAAGG
Source organism: Chenopodium formosanum (assembly GCA_024500155.1). Lineage (NCBI taxonomy): Eukaryota > Viridiplantae > Streptophyta > Magnoliopsida > Caryophyllales > Amaranthaceae > Chenopodium > Chenopodium formosanum. The sequence continues at coordinate 47,534,783 of CM044865.1, forward strand.
TTGTAATTTGAGGTTACGTTCAATTCTTAGGTTGTTCTTGAGAGATGGCCACTCTTTTTCTTCACTTAGGATTTGCCACCAAAATTTTCAAATTGATTCTCAACCTTAACCCCTACCCATGACATTATAACCCTATTTAAGACCCTTGGACTTGGAGGAGCGCGGTCAAAGATCGGTGGAGTGAGATAGATTTCAACCCTATGGAGAGAGTATGCATAGTTGAGATGTCAGGATGACCTTATGATTCCACAAAAAATATCTTTTTCTAGTTCCCTCGAGGGATCATAAGGAGCGAGCTAGGGGATGACTTGAAACTAGTGGAGAGAACGTGGACCGTCCTGGTTTGGGCTACGGTGGAGAGTGAAGTCATTAGTTCTCTAAGCTTAGCTTAGGTTTGTCTCTTTCAACCCCAAGCATCTTATAACGTGTTTTCCCTCATTGAATTGAGAAAGGTGAGTATTCTTTGGTGCATGTCTTTTCGTTCGAGTTCAAATGGAGCATTTTCTACATAAGTGCTTAATTGGTTTTCCATAACCCTTGTCATGTTATGTTTGTTGTGACTTTCTCTTTGTTTTGGCATTCCTTGCTCGAGGACTAGCAAGAGGCAAGTGTGGGGGAATTTGATGAGTGGAATTTATGCCACGATTAAGGTTCATTTTGATGGTCATTTTCCCACATTTTTCGGCTTGTTTGCATCCTTTTCTTTGCACTTAGTTTCCTTTCCCTTTATGCATCTTCTTTCCTAGATTTTACCCCTTTTTCCTACTCTTTACTTTAATTTCCATGCTTATGCTTTGTAAGAACCATCGGGGTTTTCAAGAGGAGGAAGCTAAGCTCAAGGGAAGCTGAAGGAAGCAAGATTCAGAAGAGGTTCGGCAGAACCTCCTGAAGGTGTGGTCGAACCAGGGTGTGGCCGATCTGCTCAGTGGTTCGACTGAACGTCGAGGCAGGGTCATGAAGCAATTTGGCAATTTTGCAGGAGTGGTCGAACCACAGAAGTTCGACCAGACCAGGATTAGGGAGGTTCGACCGAACCTACCCATGGTTCGGCCGAACCTACCCCGTAGTCCGGCCAAACCTTCCCATGGTTCGGCCGAACCTACCCTGTAGTCCGGCCGAACCTTCCCATTGTTCGGTCAGACCACTCCTCTTTTTCAGTTGGCTCTGTACGGACTATATATGTCCCATCTTAGAACGTTTTGATGTAATTTAGATTGTTAGTTTTAATTTTCTGCACTTTTAACTTAATCTAGAGAGAGAAACACTATTAGTCTTCATTAGGTAGAGAGAGAAAGTATGGATTTCTTCATTGATGAACTTGGATTTTTAAGAAGAAGCTTGTTTAATCTTTTGTAGATCTTCAACTTCAATTAATGAGCAATCACTTACTCTTTCTCTTTAATTTTGCATTTAATTTTGCTTGTTTACTTTTATTTTCCTTCTTTGCTTATTAATCATGTTAATGCTTATTGATTTGATGATTGATATTGTTCTCAACATGATTTGTGAGTAGTCTCTTAGCCAAGGGTGTGGAGATGGTGTAGTTGCTAATTGTTCACGCTTATAATATTGGGTTTAAGTTAATTGTGATTAAAATGTTTGCATGCTTGATATTCTTTGATTTTTTTGCAAGTGCACATTGTTAGTTGATTAAAGGTGAATCTTTGCTAACAAGAAACGGATGTTGACTTAGTTAGGATTCATTACTGTTGGTTGTTCTTTGATTGCACCTCCAAATATATGGTTCTAGTGTGGAAACATAGAGGCTATGTTAGGAGAAACCGATTAACCCTGGAAGGCGGTTAGATTGAACCTTATATCGATATTCATGCATGTTTAGTTCACTATTGATTTGCTTTTATGTTATTGCATGATCAAGTGGCATCTACATCTACCCATCTCCCTTGGTGTTTGGTTATATTGATTTTAACTCGTTTTATCTTTAGTTTAATCTCTTAGTCATTCCTATCCTTTGTCCCGTGATAGCTTAAAGTCTAGTGATGAATGTGGTGTTAATGTGCTTCTCCCTATGGTTCGACCCCTCTTCTTACCATATACTTGTATTAGGATAAGTCGAGTGCTAAAAATTGTATTTGATTTAGGTGTAGTTGTCTAACGACGCAATTATTCCTCTATCACTACATAACACCTCAGCAATGAGAAAATCAATGACATGCTAACTTAATATAAGGGGTTGGAGACCAAATTTCTCAATTGGCTAGTGAGTTAAGGTTGTTTTTGGATACTCACATTTCATTTGAAATCACTGATTTCAATTCCAGAATTTCATTTTCTAGAATTCAATTCCAAGTTTCATGTTTGGCAAATTCAGAATTTCAAATTTTGAATTTCAAATTCCAAAAACTTGTTTGGGAAAACAAAAAATTTCAAATCCTAGATTCAAGCTAAAACATTAATACACTTCATCAGCAACAAAATTGATTTCTTTTGCCACCAAATTTCAAAATTCGTTTTTGATTTTCGCTTTTTTCCCAAAATCAACTCAGAGAATTAAAAAAATCAGAGAAAAAAAAAAAGAAATAAAGAAGAACAAGAAATCTGCCGCACAAATTAAACAAATTAAAACTACAACAAAATTGAAGCATGAATTTGGGAAAAACTTAACAATAGAGAATCCCTAATTTCATCAAGTTGACAAAATTAAACCAAAAATTAGGGGAAAAACAAAAGCTTATCATACAAATTAAAAAGAGAGGAGGTTTGAAGAGTAGAGAAATTCAAAAGCTAATTCAAGGGAGGATTAAGGTATGCTTTAATGGAGGATTCAAGGTAAGCTTCAATGGCAAAGAGAGCACAAAAGCCACTAAAATGGAGGATTAATTGACAAAAACATCAACATAGGAGATCGAGAAAGCTCAGTAGTTCCTTTAATGGAAAAGAACATGCTTCTTTATAGTATAGAACTCACGATCTTCTTCAATGGAGGAGAGAGAAAATAGGAAACCCATCCATAGGAGAGAGAATTTGAGAAATTAGGAGAGAGGGTTGGGCTTTTTTTTAACTGTTGGAATTTCGAATGACACCTTTTAAGTTGGAATTTTAATTCAACCAAAATTAACTTTTGTTTCAAAACCTTGGAATTGGGCCAAATCCAATTCCCAAATTCAGAGTAAATCCAAACAGTGTAATTAGGCTAAATCTAGAATTTCAAATGAAATTCTGGTTTCCAAACAGGCCATTAAAGAATTTACAAATGTTTCTTCTTTGACTTCACTAAGCTTAGATCTTAAGAGCCCTATGAATGCGATTGTGACTAGAAGTGGTAAGGTCCTTTAGAGTGAAATCTCTAAGAAGAGTGATGATAAAGATAGTCCTAGTAATGGTCAAATTTAGAATGAGGGAGATGAGAATACTCTAGTTGAGGAAGTCAATAAGGAACAAGTTGAGAAGGTGATAGAGAGAGAAAGAGAAGTTTACAAGCCTAACCTCTCTTACCCCCAAAAGTATAATTGGCACAAGTTAGACGAGCAATTTGGAAAATTTATAGAGATGCTTAGACAACTCCATCTTACTCTTCCTTTTACCGATGTGATAAAACAAATGCCAAATTATGCAAAGTTCCTTAAGGAGATTTGGAGTGGAAAAAGAACATGTGATGTGGTGGAAACGGTTAACTTGACCGAGAATTGTAGTGCAATCATAATGAACAAAATCCCACCCAAGTTGAATGATCCCGGAAACTTTTCTATCCCTTGTGCTATATATAAAATAAAAATTGATAATGCCTTGTGTGACTTATGAGCTAGTGTTAGCATTATGCCATACTCGGTATATCAAAGACTAGAGAAGGGAGAACTTTTGCCTACCAACATTACCTTGCAATTAGCCGATAGATCAATTAGGATCCCAAGGGGCAAGGTAGAGGATGTTCCCTAAAGGGTAGGAAATTTCATCATTGCAGTTGATTTTGTGGTCCTTGACATAGATGAGGATTCTACAATTCATGTTATTCTAAGTAGACCATTTCCTGCTACTTCGGATGCTTTGATTGATGTCAAAAGTGCTAAGATTTCACTTATATTTGGAGATGAAGGAGTTGAATTTGATTTGAATGAAAGTATGAAATATCCTTCTTCATCTCTTGAGAATTGCATAAGAGTTAAAATTTTTGATGATCATGTACATTCAATGCATGAGCACTTGCTCACAACTAATGATCATCTTGAGTGTGTTTTGTTGAACAAGGAAAGGATAGGTGCTCCTAGACAGGAAATGGCTTTGTATAAGAACTTGTTAGATGGGAGTGCTAAAGGAAGTGATGAGAAAATTTGCATGAAAATCTCAAGCCAAGAGGCTTTGCAAGCGGCTTCGACAAAGGAAGGTAAAGGTGTTCCTATGGTAGAGCTCAAACCTTTACCATCACACCTTAGGTATGAATTCTTAGGCCCACATTCTACTTACCCCGTGATTGTTAGTGCATCTTTGACTGAAAGTCAAGCTCAAGCGTTATGCGGTGTTTTGAGAAAGCACCAAGGTGCTTTGGGTTATACCATTGATGACCTCAAAGGTATAAGCCCCACTTTATGTACGCACCACATAACCCTTGAGGAGGGTGCCCTTCCTTCTATTGAATGACAACAGAAATTACATCCCCAAATGGAGGAGGTAGTGAAGAAAAAGATTACTAAGATTTTAGATGCGGGAATCATATTCCCTATCTTAAGCTCTAGGTGGGTCTCACCCGTTCTTGTCGTTCCAAAGAAGGGAGGCATGACTGTCGTCAAGAATGAAAAAGGTGAGCTCATTCCAACAAGGACGGTTACCGGTTGGCGGATGTGTATATAATATATACGTCTAAACACATCCACCAAGAAATATCACTTCCCCCTTCCTTTCATTGATCAAATGCTTGAAAGACTAATGAGGCACAATTACTATTGTTTCCTAGATGGTTACTCGGGATTTTTCCAAATTCCTATTTCTCCCGATGACAAAGAGAAAACTAATTTTACTAGTCCTTATGGTACCTTTGCCTAAAGGAGAATTCCATTCGGCCTTTGCAATGCTCCCACCACTTTCCAACGATGTATGATGAGTATCTTTAGAGATATGTTGGAGGAGGAGATAGAGGTGTTTATGGATGATTTTTCCGTAGGTGGAGTTTCCTTTGAGGCATGCCTTAAAAATCTTGAAAAGTGTTTGGCAAGATGTGGGAAATTGAACTTGGTGTTGAATTGGGAAAAATTCCATTTCATGGTTGAATAAGGAATAGTCCTTGGGCACAAATTTCCCACAAGGGCATAGAGGTTGACAAGGCGAAGATTGAGATTATCTAAAAGTTGCCACCTCCGGTTAATGTGAAAGGTGTGAGATCATTTTTGGGCCATCCCGGGTTCTACAAAAAATTCATTTAAGGTTTTTCACTCATTGCAAAGCCCCTCAATGATCTTCTTCAAAAGTATGCCGAGTTTGTATTCGATGATAAGTGTTTAGAGGCATTCAATAAGTTGAAGAAAGCTCTAATCTCCCCTCCAATTGTTTAAGTCCAAGATGGGATTTACCATTTGAGTTGATGTGTGATGCAAGTGATACGACTATTGGAGGAGTCTTAGGTCAAAGAGTTGATAAGAAACTTCATGTGATTTATTATATGTCGAAGACTATAAATGGAGCTCAATGGAATTACACTACAACGGAGAAAGAGTTCTTGCCTATTGTTAATTTCTTTGAAAAATTTCGTTGCTATTTGTTAGGGTCCAAAACAATTGTGTTCACCAATTATGCGGCCCTAAAATACCTTTTTGGGAAGAAGGAATCAAAGCCAAGACTAATTTGTTAGGTGTTAGAGCTTCAAACTTTTAAACTTGAGATAAGAAAGGAGCGAAGAATGTATGTAGTTGCGGATCATCTATCTAGACTTGAGGATTTTCAAGTTCAAGATGATGAATCTCCCATTGAAGATAGAATGTTAGATGATTCCTTGTATGCTATAGATGTGAAGGAACTCTCGTGGTTTGCCAATTTGGTGAACTATCTTGCTTGTGGGGAGTTTCCTCCTTCATTTTCCAAAAATCGAAGAAAGAAGCTCAAGAGGGAGGCTAGGAATTATGTTTGGCATGAACCGATATTGTACAAAAGGGTGTCGATGGATTATTAAGGAGATGTGTTCCAAATGTGGAGTTGCCTAGTGTATTGAAGATGTGCCAATCGGACTTGAGTGGAGGTGACATGGGTGTCTAAAAAACGGCTTCGAAAAAAATTGCGATAACCGAGCTTTTTAGAGAAAGAAATGGTCGAAAATGATGATGGAAGAAGAGAGAGAATGCGAACTGAAAATCGCGCTCAGCGATTTCGTTTTGCTGATTTAAATGTCTTGTGCAAGCGTTGCAGTTGCGAGTGATAAACCAGCGCAACTCAAAATGATACGCGCGCCTGGCCAGCGCGACCTACTGAGTTGCGCGCGGATACTTGTCACTAAAATAACCGATATCAAAATCTGTAAATTTCTTTGCATTTTGTAGTTTATTGTCTTCTTTGTTTGTTTTTTGCATTATTTTTCATGCGCATCGTGCTTTGTGCCTTCCTAAGAATACGTTTTGAACGTTTTTCGTAAATATGTCTTAAGACGTTCAGTAGTGGTGCTTTACGTAAAATCTCCTATATATAGGTTTGTCATTTTAATGCACTGACGTTATAATTTTTTACTTTTCTTCTTTTTCCACGTCAAAAGCAAAAAGAAAGGCGTCATCGTGCAGCGTAAAAATGCAAGGCGTATTGTACAGCGTAAAATTGTATGGCGTAGGTGTTGCGTAAAATTTCACTTCAGCCCAAGATTTGCAAGATCTACCTCTCAAAAGGTAGAGGATTACTTTAGGCGTTAGCTCACGAGTCGACAGGCGCGCCAAACCATCAGGAACATACACTTCTTTATTAGAAGTAAATACGGTAGTTAGTGAGCTTACTGGCTTACCGGACAGTTAGGGTGTCCGTCCACCCCATGTATAAAGAGCGATGAGACGATGTCGTACCTATGTAGTCACGTGCCCCCAGTCCTGAGACACGTGTACTCATCTTGTGGACAAAACCGCTGAGAGAGTTGCTGACTTTCTTCTCTCACACTAGATTTGGATTTGTGCCTTGATGAGTGTCATTTATGGCACTCATTTGGTTCTATTTAGGGTGGATTTCATGCTTTTTATAGCTTTTTTCTTTATCTTTTACTTAGTTTTATTCTTTATTTCTTTAGTTTTCATTTTCTTAGTTGAATTTCTATTTTTATGCATTTCCTGGTTTATAATGTTACTTTCTCTTTTATTTGCTTGTTTTATTTTATTTTTCAGATAAAGGTCGTTATCCAAAGATTCCCGAGGCCCCTTCCCAAGTTTGGCATTGATTAGGATGCCTAATGTTCTCCATTTAAAGCTCAAGCATGGAGAAGTGCAAGTTCATTTAGACCTTAAGCCGTGGGGGCACGAATTCTCGTGTTGAACCCACAATCATGGAGTTTTGGGTCTGCCATGTCCCGTGTTTATCAAGAGCATCCAGTGGAGCGCACGAGGAACACCAAAATGATGGTGAAAGGGGGTTGCGCTGTTCCTAGGCGCGAGCGCGCGCGACCATGGCGTCTCTCTAGGGCGTGGGCGCGCCTCTCTCAGGTGTGGGCACTACTAGAATTTCATCCATTTCCGACGGAAAAAATCTGTCGCAAACACCCTTAATTCCGTCGGAAAACTTGTTTCCGACGGAATTTCGTTGGAAGTCGTCGTCGGAAAAGTGTTTGTAGGAAAAATGACCTTTTCCGACGAAAATTCCGTCGGAAACACTTTTCCGACGAAATTTTCCGTCGTTCGTGATTTTTTGGTGCCGGCTTATTCCGACCGAATTTAAAATTCGTCGGAAATTGCCGACGGAAATTCCGTCGGAAAATAATTTCAGGAAATTAAAAAAAAATACGTCGTGCCACCACCGGCACGACGTATCACCACCTCTAACCACCCAGGACGCCCCTCTCAACCACACCACAATCTACCCACCTTAACCGAAACACCACATCTAAACCCCTGACCGAACCCCACCATACCCACACCCATCCCTGACAGAACCCCACCAAACCCACACCACCCAACCCAAAACCCAGCCACCCAACCAAACCAACACCACCCAATTACCCAAAACCCAGCCACCCCACCAAACCCACACCACCTAATTACCCAAACCTAGTCACCCAACAAAACCCACACCACCCAATCACCCAAAACCCAGCAAACCCAGCAAACCCACACCACCTAATTACCCAAAACCTAGCCACCCCAACCCAAAACCCAGCCACCCCTAACCGAGCCCACACTACCCACCCCTAACAAATCCCCACCAAAACCCACACCACCCTGACCGAATACACTAACCAAGCCACAACCACCACAAAAATCACCATAATACGACCCAGACAACAACCACCACCGAAAATCACCCAAATTTAGATCCACCACCATCGAAAATCATCTAAAAATTAAACAAAAAATCAAAATTAAAAATTAGAACGTACCTTAAGATAAAAAAAAACTTCGAAATTATCCACGAACTTGGTTTAATCAGGCCAAATTCGACCACGAAAACCCTAGATCTAGGATTTTCATGGTCGATTTGACCTTAAAAACCATTAATTTGACTAACATCACCATAAACAACATAAAAGGAGGAGAGATTGCTTGAGAAGAGAGTAAGGAGGAGGAGAAGAGGAGAGAGAAAGCGTGAGAAGAGAAGGACGAGGAGGAGATAGAGAGCGTGAGGAGAGAGAAAGGGAGGAGACAAAGAGCGTGAGGAGAGAGAAAGGGAGGGGAGAGGCGGATTGTGAATGAGGGGGGTTGGGGCACCGTTTTAATATTAGGGTTTTGGGGTTTTTTCCTTTTTTTTTAAAATTAAATTTCGTCAGAAACGAGTTACAATCCGTCGTAAATTATACCATATCCGACGGAATTTTCTGTCGGAAATGGTATAATTTCCGACGGATTAAAAATTCGTCGTAAATTTACGACGGAATTTAATTTCGTCGGAAATTTCGTACTTTCCGACGGATTTTCTTGTCCGTTGGAACGGTTCTGTCGGAAATGACCTGTTTTCTTGTAGTGGGGCGCGCCTCTCTGGGTCTCTGATCCGTATCCAGTTTTGCGCGGCCGCGCTCCCTCTTGTAGTTGGTCGCGCCTGTACGGGTCTATTTGGACGATCTAACTAATTTCTCTTTGTTAGTTTTATTATATAGATTTTCCTTCTATTTTTAGATAGAGTTTTGGAGAGAGAGTTCTTTTTAGAATTAGAATAGAAATTTTAGATCATTTTGTAGAGAGAGAAAATCTAGATTGTAGAGAGAGAAGTTCTTGATTGATGATTGAAGATTGATGATTCTAAGCATTTTTCCATTGATTTGAAGCAAGTTTGTAAGAATTTCTTTTACTTTAATGCAATCTTTAGATTTTTAATTCAATTGTTTGTTGATTGTTCAAGTTTGATTGAATTTGTGATTGAATTTATTTGATTGATATGATGATGATGATTTTATTGTTTAGCTTATTTTTTATCTTGATTTCCATGGATTGTGAGTAGTTTTCTTGCTAGGGGAATGGTGAAGCATATATGAGTAATGGATTGATGCTAATTGGGGGAAATTGATGGAGTTGATGTAGTTATTAAATTGGTTGATTGATTAAGTGCATGTGTGTGATTAATTGAAGAGTAGCTAAATTTAATTGTTGCACTAGATTACATTGTAAGTTCACATTGATACGACAATTGATTTGTGGCTTGCATTTGTCAATTGAATTAGTTTGTGAAGTTCCTAGCTAGAGTCTCTCGTAGTTGGCGCTAGTTTGATCTGTAGGAGATTAGCCTACCATACTCTCTTGATCGCTTAATTGATTTTCCCTCATAACACTCGACTTAATAAATTCTAATCCCAATTAGTTGTATCCATTGCGAGTATATGTGGATCCTAAACCCTAGTGTTTGATATATTTGATTTCATCTTGATTGTTTGATTGTTTTAGAATATACACACCTTACTTCATTACTTTGAGATAGCTTAGCTTTAGCATTAGCATTCACCTTCCATTCCTAGTGGTTCGACCCTCGACTTACTCCTATGCTAGTTATAAGGGTGTGTCGAGTAAATACAAATTTTGTTTGGCCGAGGAAAATTAGTGCAATGACCTAGTCTCAACCCTTGTTCATGCCTCCAGTCCTGAGACATGTATTTCTATGTTGTGGACATCTGGCTCGAATGCCAAAACATTTAGGCTTGATTGCCGAAACATTTAGGCTCGAATACCGAAACGTTTAGGCTTGAATGCCGAAAATACCTTTTTCATCTTTTTACTTTGTTAAAGTCAGGCTAAAGTTTCAATGACATATCGAGGGACTTTAGACTAATGATGACATGATTGAGAGGAAATCACCCCCTTTACTCTTTTTTTTTTTTAACCGTTCTCTTCTCATGATTTTACATCACCCAGAACACCTTTACTTGTAAAAGCGTTCTACAAAAGAAAATGGTCAATCTAGATTCTTTAGTGAGTTAAGACTAGAAATAACTTTTTCTGGCCTTCATAGCTACTTGTTTCATACACTTAGCAAATCGAGGATCGTTTCCACATCCTTAACATTTCTGAAAGATTCTCTACTCTTTGAGAACTTTGCAGAATGAGTCTCAGATTTTATTTCCTTGACTACTTTGATACTCGTCTATTCAAGACTTGATCAAAAGTGGGGGCTAACTATAAACATCTACTTTCAACCTTCTGTCTCGACAGGAAGTGCAATGACGATAAATGAAACCATCTTTGTGTTTGATCAAAGTGAAGAATGCTTATGGATTACTGGTTAAACCACAAAACACAAAAGACTAGCCCAAACCAAGAAACAAAGTCTAATTAATAAAATTTGATCATCATTAGGCTTAAGCCCGTGCTTAAAACCCAATAATGATGGATTTAGGAGCGCCTAGGTTAAAATAAACGTTGCTGTGGAAAATAACGTGCACATCTCAAGGTGTAGCGCTAGGATGGCACGCGTAACTAATTAAGTTTCGCGTGACCTTCAGTGCAACTGTCATAGTTGTGCTCGTGAAAGATACATAATTTCAAAAAATTTGAAAATCGAATCTTGCAATAAAGTCACATGCAAGACAACTAGTTGCGCTAACTATAGCAGCGCAGCTCAATCACTTGCGCTGGCTTACCGCGCGCAACTCATCGTGCTACAGCATAATGTTTAAAACCCTAAACCTACCCATTCCCTATAAATATAGGCTTAATCTGAGGCTTAAAAAGACATAAATCAACCCGAAACTCTGGCAGAAAACTTGTAAACTTATGCTTCCTAACCCCTCTTCTCCTAAACACTCACCCCTTTGATATTTTGTTACTATGGTGGAGGTTCCCAAACAAGAAGCAGTCCATAAGTGTTCTAAACAGAGATCTAGAAAAGAGAAGTGGTAAATTCCCGAGCACTTAGATAAATCACTTTTGTTTTCTTGTTGAAAAGAACTTTAAATCAATTAATTAATGTTGCTTGATCACTTTAAAAGTTTTAATTAATCAATTCCACATAGTATCTTGTGTTAATAAGACTAGAATTGAATAATTAATTGTTGGTTGATCACTTAAGCCAAGGAGAATATTGTTTATTTCTTGTCCTATTCACGAATTTGATTAATTAAAAAATAACGACGTCGCAATGTAATTCCTACGTGAATTGATGTGTGTAAATAAAATAAACTAACTTAGTGTTAGGTATCGCGTTGCGTATATAATTTGATGATGAAATTGTGAAAAAGGAAGAGCTAGTAGCTGTCGTACAAGGGCTAGGATAGCGATTCCCCCCTAAAGGGAACGTTATTTTAGTACCGTCGCTCCCGAACTCATTTCTGGTTTATGTAGACCAATTTGGGCATGGGTAAACTTATGATTCGTGCTAATTCTTCCATGAACTCCACATGGAAAAAAGACATGAACGAGGTTTATGAGTTTTCCTAAAACTCATTGGTGACTCCTACTTTTTTCTTATAAAAAAGCGTAATAATAGAATCAATTCTAATTCAAGGTCCCCTTAACAATCAGGAATTCAAATCCTACTATACCTTAACTAATGGAAAGTCCTAGGTTTTTAAATGGTCATGGGCATCTAAGGAAGGACTCCCTACGATGGGATCACCCTCCTTACAACTACATTTTTGACATGACCCAGATCTGGTTGATCAACATCTATGTCAATTATAACACTTACATTTGCTGCTTGTCGAGCTCGGGAAAGGGAAACATACAATTGACCATGTTAAAAACATGATAGCGAAAGATAAAAAACAACTTTATTAAGTGTTTTCCCTTGAGCTTTGTTGATAGTTATTGCAAAGCTAAGCTTTAAAGGAAAGTGTTTCCGCTGAAATTGAAAAGTATATAAGTTGAAGACTCTGATGGTATTAACTTAATTCTTGGTATCAATACATTCTCTCCTTTATGATGGCCAATAACAATAACACATTCAATGAGATTTGGGAAGAACTTTTTACATATCAACCTCTTCCATTGCAAAGACATGATGACGGTAAGATGTTACGCAGCAATATAACTACACTGTTGACTTTCAATAAAAGCTCATGGGGACTCATGCCACCAAGGCAAAGCTTATTTAAGAATTTTGTAGGATATATGGAGCAATTATCATCAATCATTAAATCATAACTTTTGTAGGACACTACTTCACCTAGAAATTTTGCTATCAAAGTTTCATTAATAACATCTACATAATCATTAATTGGTGTGAGTATAGCTCTAGTGGTGAATATATGAGCATTAAACGGAGGTATATCTATTTCTAGAAAAGCAACTGAAGTCAGCTGCATATCTGGAGCTACAACAGCATCATAAGGCTATACAATTTTTGGTGGAAGCTGAACAAGAGAAATTTCACTATTCTGTAATTGTCCATTTCCTAAGGCTAGCAAAAAGGCTGCATAGGTTAGATCTTGTCTAGCCCGAATATTTCTTGTTATTATAAACTTAATTAACAGCGGCCATAGAGCAGAACTGACCAAGCTAGCAACAACTGCTTGTCGTTGTGTTCTTTTTGGGACAACTGGAAGAACTTGCCTGAAATCTCCACCAAAGACGACAATTTTCCCTCCAAATAATAGGTTAGGGTTACGAATATCCCTGAGCAACACATCAAGTGATTCAAAATTTTTTTTTTTTCCATTGAAGCCTCATCCCAAATGATGAGAGTTATTTCTCTTAGTAGTGTAGCTAGACTGCCTTGTTTATGCACATTACAGGCAAGTGACTCAAGAGGATCCAGTGGAATTTTAAACCGTAAATGAGCAGTTCTTCCAGAGGGAATATTGGTTGCAGCTATACCAGATGTTGCAGTTGGAAAAACAATCTTACTCATGAACCTTATTTTAGCATATAAAGCATTATATAAAAGGGTCTTTCCTGTTCCATGATGAGTGACATTTATGTCACTCCTAAGGAGTAGTTTTAGAGTCTTTTCCGTGTTTATTTGCCCTTATTTGCCCTTATTTTCCTTTTATTCTTTTGTTTTCTCTTTAATAAAGTTTCTTGTTATTTTTGTAATTTTAGAGCATTTTAGTTTATTTTCTTTATTTTATTAGTTTTAGTCTATTTTCGTATTTTATTTTATTTTATTTGCTTGCGTAGTTTTAATTATTTTTAGTTTAGTTTTATGTCTCTTATTTTCTATTTCATTTTATTTCATTTTATTTTATTCTATTTGTCGTGGTTTTGTTTTATTTCGTCCTTTATTTATTTTTATTTTATTTTGTTCTTTTTCTTTGTCCCAATCCTTTCTCGGTTTTGTGTGTAGGAGTTCGGGTTTTAATTTGAGTCAAACGCCAAGCCCTATTTCATGAGCATGCTGCCAGCTCTACTGCCGCAAGAACCAACCTGCTGCCTCTTATCCATCACCCCACCTTCTTAACCTCCACAACACCAATTCCCCTGCTCCCTCTTTTTCACTCACGCATCAAGCCATCAATCACCACCAGCTCCTCCAATCATAGCCACCACTACCTCCTGCTCTCAGCACCTCACACGACCACAACCAGGCCCCCCACAAATCCACGCACCAGCCTCAGCAAACCACCACCAATTTCAACCACCAGCTGCTGCCACCAACACCACCACACATGAGCCGTAACAATCATACGCACATCTCCACCTTTAGCCACCAAAATCGACACACACACCAGCATCAACCGCAGCCGTAACCACCTGCTGCCACCCAATCCACGCACCAGCTCTCAGCGCAACTCCAATTCACTCACCTGCTGCCACCCTCACAGCACCACCAGCCGCAACAGCGCACACCAAGGACCACCACTCACCTCCATTTCTCCTGCTCCAATTCGCACCAACACCTCATAACAACCACCATCACAATCCCCTGCTCAGCCACCACAATCAACCATAGCAGCCACCAATCACCAACTCACCTGCGAACAGCTGCACCACCATTCTCACACACCTAAACCAGCAATTAGCCGCACATGAACCACCGTCAATAACCAGCAACAATTAAGCAACCAAATCGACCCAAAAATCAAAGCAAATCACAAATTCTCAAGGTACGAGCAAACCGTTGAGGGTTCGGTCGAAGTACGAGTCAGAGACTTTTGAAGTTGTCCAAATTGAATAGGTGTGGTCAAACACACCCATGGTTCAACCGAACCAACCCTGTAGTTCAGCCGCACCAACCCATGGTTCGACCGAACCACTTCACGAGCCTCCGTATGATTTTTAATGAGGATCGAACGATTGAAGCTTGGTGATGGCCGTTGATCTTTGATTTGTGATGATGATGAGCGGTGATGATGGATTTTGACGAACAGTGATGATGATAATTGAAGCAGCCATGAAGATCGAAAAAAGGGGAAATGGGGGTCTGATGGTTTTTGGGGGATTTATGGGTTTATTTTTCTATTTCTTTTATTTTTATTTATTTTGCTTTTCCTTTTCTTATTTCTTTTCTCTTTTGTTTTCTTTTCTCTTTTATTTCTTTTTATTTTTCTTTTCTTTCTTTATTTATTTCCTATTTTTTTCTATTTTCCCTAGTTTTATTAAGTTAGTATAAGTACCCATTTTTGGGGTAATATATTCAATAACTATCTATTCTACTCTCTAATTAGTTTTAGGTTAGGATTAGTCTTCATTAGTAGAGAGAGAAAGTGTGGTTTTCTTCATTAATGAACTTGGATTTTGAAGAAGGAGCTTGTTCAATCCTTTGTAGACCTTCATCTTCAATTAAAAAGCTATCTCTTACTCTTTCTCTTTACCTTTGTTTTTTATTTTGCTTATTTGCTTTTATTTTTCTTCTTTGCTTATTAATCATGTTGATGCTTATTAATTTGATGATTGATATTGTTTTCAACATGATTTGTGAGTAGTCACCTAGCCAAGGGTGTGGGGATGGTGTAGTTGCTAATTGTTCATGCTTTCAATGTTGGGGTTATGTTAATGGTGATTAAAGTCTTTGCATGCTTGATATTCTTTGGTCTTTGTTGCAAGTGCACGTTTTTAGTCGATCAAAGATGAGTCTTTACTAACAAGTAATGGAAGTTGACTTAGTTGAGATTCATTACTATCGATTATTATTTAATAGTACCTCTTAGTATATGGTTCTAATGTGGAAACATAGAGGCTATGTTAGGAGAAACCAATTGAATTCGGAAGGCGGCTAGATTGGACCTTTACTTCGATATCCATGCATGTTTAGTTTACCATTGATATGCTACTTTGTTATTGCATGATCAAGCGTCAACTTCACCTACCCATTTCCCTTGGTGCCTTTATGTTTTATTTCTTGTTTTAGCATCTTTAGACTTTAGTTTATTTATCTCCTATTCCGGACTAGCTTAATTGTCAATAACATTTGGTGGTGTTTACCGTTCTCTGTGGTTCGACCCCTATTCTTGCCTTATACTCGTATTAGGTTTCTTTAGGTTGTATAAATTGTATTTGATCTAGGGATAGTTGCTCAACGACACAATTATTCCCTTGTCAAAATGGCGTCGTTGCAGGGGAACGGCTTCCATTACCGTTATGTTATCTTATTGAGACTAGTCCATTGTATATATTTTTCTTTTGACTTGTTTTTGTTCTCTTTGTTTTGTTTTTGAAAAATGGCACATTTTTCTTTTCCTCAATATGATGATGAGCCTTTTTATGTCTACTTCCATAGACTTGTGGGGTTTTTGAACTATAATGGTTGTCATCCTTGTGAAGCTTGTGAGATTTGTTATTATGGCATAAATGAACAGACGAGATATGAAGTTGAAAGTAGGTTTAATGGCGTATTTCAAGCATTATCAGTTCATAGTGCTTGGAGCTTTTTTGTACGGTTTGCTAAGGAAGTATGCAATAGGGCATGTAATGTTGCTAATTTTGATTCTTAATGTGATAATACTTTTATTAGTGGCATGCATCGCCATGATTTGTCTTGTTATCATATTTGTGAACCTAGTACAAGCGATTTCAACTCTCTATCTCCTATTGTTGATGATGAATCTCATTTGCTTTATTATGCCCCCTCTCCCCAATATGATGATGCTCATGTTTATAATGTGAATGATCCTCCCTCCTCATCTTCTTGCTCTTACATTGCTTCAAATGATTTCCCTTATGCTTCTAATGAGTCCTTTTATGAGGGTAATTCTATGCAAAATTTGAAGGAAGAGAAGATAATGAAGATAATGGAGATGATGGAGAAGTATAACGAGATGAGGGAAGTGAGAATAGGAAGACGGAAGCTAGAATGAAGATGCTTGAGAGCCAAATTCTCCAACCAGCCAACTCTTAAGAAAATGCCCTTCCTTCTTCTTCTCTTCCCCATATGAGTGAGGATCTCATTAGAGAGCATTCGAGTGATGGTGAAGGAGTTGAAAATGAAAAGAGTGTTGATATTGAAAATCCTAATCCTTCTTCCCATCTTGATGAGTCTCAAGTGTATGTTTGTGACACTTCAATCTATGAGTATATAGACTCTTTTGAGGTAATGTCCCACATTTTTTTCGAGAGTCATATGAGGACTTATAGATTATTGGATGATTTCATCGAGAACGCTTCTTGGGACTTAGATGAGTTTGAGATGAATCTACCTCCATTCATGCACAATTTTGGGACCTTGGGTTTTGAGATAGTTGAAGGAAAGGTTGTCTATTGTGGTGAAAAGGAGGATAAGGTTGTCTATTGATTTTTATGCCCTCATTGGCGATGTGAGACCTTGTGGTGAGGGAGTAGCTACCCCTTTTCCCGTTTCTCATACCCCTTTTTCTCTAAGGTTCGACCACATCCTTCCTTACCCTACTTCTCTCCCTTCCTATCTCAAACAGCCTATAAGGAAGCCGCTCTCTATGGATGATTTTCATGTCCCTCATTCCATCATTATTGAGGAAGAGAGGAATTTTGTCAACCAAAAATTATGTGATGAGGATTTGCCTTTTTCCTTTTCGTTCCAATATTCTTTCCCTTCTTCTACTTCTTACTTTGTTGAGTTTCCTTTCGATCCTTCTTCTTCTTTCTTTTGGCATCTCCCTCTTCACTTGCGTGCAATGATTTTGTTGCACGTTCTTATTCCGTTAACTCTCTATTTACACCCCCATGAAATGTGTTATAGTGCATTTGACAAGCTCTTGCGTGCGTTGAATTATTATTTCCTAGAGCGGTCTAGCTTGGACGTTAAACAAGCCTTTGCCGGAAGTAACCCTTGTTTTATTGCTTTCATTTTCTTTTGTTTTTGGATTAGATTTTCTCACATGGACGTGTTTGTGTTCCTTGCTAGGTACACAACTTGATATACTCTTGCGCATTGGTGATGATAAAGAATCAAGGATGTGCCTCAACTTGCCTATCATGTGGAATTCAAGCCTTTTTTGTAAAGATTATGGCTCATACGAGGTTATTTCAGGTTTTTTGTGTGATTTTGCATTTATCCCATATCTGGTAATATCCTTCTTTTCCCTGTCTCTTTTACTTATTGTGACTTAAAGATCATGTGTTGGTAATGTTGGATTAATTTTTCCTTGTTTTCCCCTCCTTGGTTTCATTGCTTATGATTTGAGAGCTTGGTTTCATTTAAGCTTGGGGGAGGGTATTCTATCATGTTTGGTGGGATGTTGATTCATATATGCCATGCACGTGAGTATATGCATTTCCGTGTTTTTCATGCTTTAGGAAAATCCAAAAAGATTTTTGTTTACTTCAAGGCAAGTTTAGCAAAATTGTATTTTGTTTGTTCTTAATTGGACATTATATCATTTGGATTTGTTTACTCTTGAATGCCTTTCTTCCTAAGTGATTAATGTGTGCACGATTTGAGAGTTTCATTAGTTGACTCTATGATATTAAATGCTAAGGTAGCCGAGTTAAGAACTTTTAGGAATCCATGAAGCCCTAGTTCACGGGTATGTGGTAAGATGGTGTTGCTCTCTATAGTGGATTTGGCACCCTTAGTTCGTATTTGCTTAGTTAAAATCCCATGTGAGGTAACATTGTTCTAGCCTTCATCACTTTGTTGTGTGGCGTATTTGGATCCTTAGCTATGCATGTCTTGATCCTTGTTTTGACTTATAGCTCCCAAGATCGTGACCGAAGCACTCTAGGGGAGGAAAAGGGCACTTCTTTCTCATTTTATTCTTTATCTTCTTTTTGTTTCGTTACAAATTTGATTTTGTATTTTCCGTAAACCAATTTTCTAACCAATTTGAGCTTATGTTTCCCGCTTTTGATTAAACCATGTTACAAACTTAATGTCCTATGTTTACGTACCAACCCTTTTAGTTAGTGAAGCATTGGCATGTAAGGTTTGAGTTTTGAGTTGTTGATCATAAACAAGAAGAACTTTGAGATTTGGTTTGAGTTGAGCTTGTAAAGAATGACGCAAATTTAAGAAAACCAAGTGAAGTTTCAAGAAAAAGCCGTCGAAAATTAAAAAAAGGCAAGGACAATGAATAAAGTAAAAAAAAAAAAAAAAAAAAAAATGGAAAAGAAACAAGACAACAAAAATATTTTCAATAGTTTCATTTTCTACCCTAGTTTAAGCATTGAGGAAAATGCTTTGTTCAAGCTTGGGGGGGGAATATTGTGTGTTTGTGTTGAATAAGCTTGGGGGAATGACATTAGTGGTATTTTTTCTTGATATTTAGTGAATTCTTGAGTTATTTTTGAGTGTCGGACGCACTTTTTGCTTCACTTAGGAATTATCACCAAATTTTAAATTTTTACCCCGCCTTAACCCTTAGCCTTACGTTACAACCAATAAAAAACCCTTAGACTCTAGTGGGTTAGGTTAAAAGAACGGTGGAGGGAGATAGACTTCAAACCTATGGAAAGAGTATGCATAGTTGAGACGTCGGGATTCCTTTCTAAAAATTTTTCATTTCTTTATCTTTTTCCAGTTCCTTCGTGGAATCTTGAGAAGCTAGCTTAAAGGTTGATTTGAAGCTAGTGGAGAGATCGTGGCCCGATTGGTTGGGGCTAGGGTGGATTAAGTCCTAAGTATTTATCTATGCTTAGCATGTGTTATGTTTCAATCAACCATTGTCATCTTGGAACGTGCATACATTTGTTCATTTAGAAAGGTTTGCATTCATTAGTACTCGTCCTTATTTCTTATCCATATATGAGCTTGTGTTTTGCCTTTTTGTCGAGAGTTATGGGTTAAACCTCTTAGGAAACCCTCACGAGAGATTACTCGTCCTCTTTGGCGACTTAGGGGTTTAAAGGGCGTGATGCATACGCTAAATGCATCTGTGATTCCTACGACAGTGAGTAAGTGTACATTCTTTCTCTTTGTTTCTTTTTTTTTTCTTTTGCTTTAAATAATTCCATCTTGTTCTCTTTTGCCTTAGCTTTGCTCGAGGACGAGCAAAGGTTTAGCTTGTGGGAATTTAAATAAGTGACATTTATATTACTCCTAAGGAGTACTTTAGAGTCTTTTCCGTGTTTATTTGCCCTTATTTTCCTTTTATTCTTTTGTTTTCTCTTTAATAAAGTTTCTAGTTATTTTGGTAATTTTGGGGCATTTTAGTTTATTTTCTTTATTTTATTAGTTTTAGTCTATTTTCGTATTTTATTTTATTTTATTTGCTTGCGTAGTTTTAATTATTTTTAGTTTAGTTTATGTCTCTTATTTTCTATTTCATTTTATTTATTTTTATTTTAGTCTATTTGTCGTGGTTTTGTTTTATTTCGTCCTTTATTTATTTTTATTCTTTTTCTTTGTCCCAATCCTTTCTCGGTTTTGTGTGTAGGAGTTCGGGTTTCAATTTGAGTCAAACGCCAAGCCCCATTTCATGAGCATGCTGCCAGCTCCACTGCCGCAAGAACCAACCTGCTGCCTCTTATCCATCACCCCACCTTCTTAACCTCCACCACACCAATTCCCCTGCTCCCTCTCCTTCATTCACGCATCAAGCCCTCAATCACCACCAGCTCCTCCAATCACAGCCACCACTACCCCCTGCTCTCACCACCTCACACGACCACAACCAGACCCCCAACAAATCTACGCACCAGCCTCAGCAACCCACCACCAATTTAAACCACCAGCTGCTGCCACCAACACCACCACACAATAGCCATAACAATCACACGCACATCTCCACCTTTAGCCACAAATATCGACATACACAACAGCACCAACCACAGCCGTAACCACCTGCTGCCACCCAATCCACGCACCAGCTCTCAACGCAACTCCAATTCACTCACCTGTTGCCACCCTCACAGCACCACTAGCCGCAACAGCGCACACCAAGGACCACCACTCACCTCCATTTCCCCTTCTCCAATTCGCACCAACACCCCGTAACA
Organism: Chenopodium formosanum; assembly: GCA_024500155.1. Lineage (NCBI taxonomy): Eukaryota > Viridiplantae > Streptophyta > Magnoliopsida > Caryophyllales > Amaranthaceae > Chenopodium > Chenopodium formosanum. The sequence goes on from CM044865.1 coordinate 47,555,620, forward strand.
GCCACCATCTCAATCCCCTACTCCGCCACCACAATCAACCACATTAGCCACCAATCACCAACTCACCTGCGAATAGCCGCACCACCATTCTCACGCACCTAAACTAGCAATCAATCGCACCTGCACCACCGTCAATAACCAGCAACAATTAAGCAACCAAATCGACCCAAAAATCAGAGCAAATAAAAAATTCTCAAGGTTCGAGCAAACCGTTGAGGGTTCGGTCGAAGTACGAGTCAGAGACTTTTGAAGTTGTCCAAATTGAATAGGTGTGGTCGAACACACCCATGGTTCGACCGAACCAACCCCGTAGTTCGGCCGCACCAACCCATGGTTCGACCGAACTACTTCACGAGCCTCGCACATGATTTTTAAAGAGGATCGAATGATTGAAGCTTGGTGATGGCTGTTAATCTTTGATTTGTAATGATGATATGCGGTGATGATGGATTTTGATGACTGGTGATGATGATAATTGAAGCAGCCATGAAGATCGAAGAAAGGGGAAATAGGGGTCTGATTGTTTTTGGGGGATTTATGGGTTTATTTTTCTTTTGCTTTTATTTTTATTTCTTTTGCTTTTCCTTTTCTTATTTCTTTTCTCTTTTGTTTTATTTTCTCTTTTATTTTCTTTTTATTTTCCTTTTCTTTCTTTATTTATTTCCTTCTTTTTTCTATTTTCCCTAGTTTTATTAAGTTAGTATAAATACCCATTTTTGGAGTAATTAGAGAGGGGGAATATATTAAATAACTATCTATTCTACTCTCTAATTAGTTTTAGGTTAGGATTGATCTTCATTGGTAGAGAGAGAAAGTGTTGTTTTCTTCATTAATGAACTTGGATTTTGAAGAAGGAGCTTGTTCAATCCTTTTTAGACCTTCATCTTCAATTAATGAGCAATCTCTTACTCTTTCTTTTTACCTTTGTTATTGATTTTGCTTATTTGCTTTTATTTTTCTTCTTTGCTTATTAATCATGTTGATGCTTATTGATTTGATGATTGATATTGTTTTCAACATGATTTATGAGTAGTCACCTAGCCAAGGGTGTGGGGATGGTGTAGTTGCTAATTGTTCATGCTTTTAATGTTGGGGTTATGTTAATGGTGATTAAAGTCTTTGCATGCTTGATATTCTTTGGTCTTTCTTGCAAGTACACGTTGTTAGTTGATCAAAGATGAGTCTTTACTAACAAGTAACGGAAGTTGACTTAGTAGAGATTCATTACTATTGATTGTTATTTAATAGTACCTCCTAGTATATGATTCTAATATGGAAACATAGAGGCTATGTTAGGAGAAGCCAATTGACCCCGGAAGGCGGCTAGATTGGACCTTTACTTCGATATTCATGCATGTTTAGTTTACCATTGATATGCAACTTTGTTATTGCATGATCAAGCGTCAACTTCACCTACCCATTTCCCTTAGTGCCTTAATGTTTTATTTCTTGTTTTAGCATCTTTAGACTTTAGTTTATTTATCTCCTATTCCGGACTAGCTTAATTGTCGATAACATTTGGCGGTGTTTACCGTTCAATGTGGTTCGACCCCTATGCTTGCCTTATACTCGTATTAGGTTTGTTTAGGTTGTATAAATTGTATTTGATCTAGGGATAGTCGCTCAACGACACAATTATTCCCCTGTCAAATTGGCGTTGTTGCCAGGGTACGGGTTCCATTACCGTTATGTTATCTTATTGAGACTAGTCCATTGATTATATTTTTCTTTTGATTTGTTTTTGTTCTCTTTGTTTTGTTTTTGAAAAAGGGCACATTTCTCTTTTCATCAATATGATGATGAGCCTTTTTATGTCAACTTCCATTGATTTGTGGGGTTTTTGAACTATAATGGTTGTAATCCTTGTGAAACTTGTGAAGCTTGTGAGATTTGTTATTATGGCATAAATGAACAAACGAGATATGAAGTTGAAAGTAGGTTTAACGGCGAATTTCAAGCATTATCGGTTCATAGTGCTTGGAGCTTTTTTGTACGGTTCGCTAAGGAAGTACGCAATAGGGCATGTAATGTTGCTAATTTTGATTCTCAATGTGATAATAGTTTTATTAGTGGCATGCATCCCCATGATTTGTCTTGTGATCCTATTTGTGGACCTAGTACAAGCGACTTCAACTCTCTATCTCCTATTGTTGATGATGAATCTCATTTGCTTTATTATGCCCGCTCTCCCCAATATGATGATGCTCATGTTTATAATGTGAATGATCCTCCCTCCTCATCTTCTTGTTCTTACATGGCTTCAAATAATTTCCCATATGCTTCTAATGAGTCCTTTTATGAGGGTAATTCTATGGAAAATTTGAAGGAAGAGAAGATAATGAAGATAATGGAGATGATGGAGAAGTATAAAGAGATGAGGGAAGTGAGAATAGGAAGACGAAAGCTAGAATGAAGATGCTTGAGAGCCAAATTCTCCAACCAGCCAACTCTTAAGAAAATGCCCTTCCTTCTTCTTCTCTTCCCCATATGAGTGAGGATCTCATTAGAGAGCATTCGAGTGATGGTGAAGGAGTTGAAAATGAAAAGAGTGTTGATATTGAAAATCCTAATCCTTCTTCCCATCTTGATGAGTCTCAAGTGTATGTTTGTGACACTTCAATCTATGAGTATATAGACTCTTTTGAGGTAATGTCCCACATGTTTTTCGAGAGTCATATGAGGACTTATAGATTATTGGATGATTTCATCGAGAACGCTTCTTGGGACTTAGATGAGTTTGAGATGAATCTACCTCCATTCATGCACGATTTTGGGACCTTGGGTTTTGAGATAGTTGAAGGAAAGGTTGTCTATTGTGGTGAAAAGGAGGATAAGGTTGACTCCCTTGGAGTTTTTGAGTTTGAGGGAGGTGTAGATCGTGAGTGCCCATCATTTAAGGATGCTATGATTGATTTTCATGCCCTCATTGGCGATGTGAGACCTTGTGGTGAGGGAGTAGCTACCCCTTTTCCCGTTTCTCATACCCCTTTTTCTCTAAGGTTCGACCACATCCTTCCTTACCCTACTTCTCTCCCCTCCTATCTCAAACAACCTATTGGGAAACCGCCCTCTATGGATGATTTCATGTCCCTCATTCCATCATTATTGAGGAAGAGAGGAATTTTGTCAACCAATAATTATGTGATGAGTATTTGCCTTTTTTCTTTTCGTTCCATTATTTTTTCCCTTCTTCTACTTCTTACTTTCTTGAGTTTCCTTTCAATCCTTCTTCTTCTTTCTTTTGGCATCTCCCTCTTCACTTGCGTGCAATGATTTTGTTGCACGTTCTTATTCCGTCATTTGCCTATATACACCCCCATGTGCATTTGACAAGCTCTTGCGTGCGTTGAACTATTATTTCCTAGAGCGGTCTCGCTTGGACGTTAAACAAGCCTCTGCTGGAAGTAACCCGTGTTTTATTGCTTTCATTTTCTTTTGTTTTAAGATTAGATTTTCTCACATGGACGTGTTTGTGTTCCTTGCTAGGTACACAACTTGATATACTCTTGCGCATTGGTGATGATCAAGAATCAAGGAAATGTGCCTTAACTTACCTATCATGTGGAATTCAAGCCTTATTTGTAGAGATTATGGCTCATACGAGGTTATTTCGGGTTTTTTGTGTGATTTTGCATTTATCCCATATCCTGTAATATCCTTCTTTTCCCTCTCTCTCTTACTTATTGTGACTTGAAGATCATGTGTTGGTAATGTTGGATTAATTTTTCCTTGTTTTCCCCTCCTTGGTTTCATTGTTTATGATTTGAGAGCTTGGTTTCATTCAAGCTTGGAGGAGGTTATTCTATCATGTTTGGTGGGATGTTGATTCATATATGCCATGCACGTGAGTATATGCATTTCTGTGTTTTTCATGCTTTTGGAAAATCCAATGAGATTTTTGTTTACTTCAAAGCAAGTTTAGCAAAATTGTGTTTTGTTTGTTCTTAATTGAACATTATACCTTTTGGATTTGTTTATTCTTGAATGCCTTTCTTCCTAAGTGATTAATGTGTGCACGATTTGAGAGTGTCATTAGTTGACTCTAGGATATTACATGCTAAGGTAGCCGGGTTAAGAACTTTTAGGAATCCATGAAGCCCTAGTTCACGGGTATGTGGTAAGATGGCGTTGCTCTCTATAGTGGATTTGGCACCCTTAATTGGTATTTGCTTAGTTAAAATCCCGTGTGAGGTAACATTTTTCTAGCCTTCATCACTTTGTTGTGTGGCGCATTTGGATTCTTAGCTATGCATGTCTTGATCCTTGTTTGGACTTATAGCTCCGAAGATCGTGACCGAAGCACTCTAGGGGAGGAAAAGGGCACTTCTTTCTCATTTTTTTCTTTATCTTCTTTTTGTTTTGTTACAAATTTGATTTTGTATTTTCCGTAAACCAACTTGCTAACCAATTTGAGCTTATGTTTCCCGCTTTTGTTTAAACCATGTTACAAACCTAATGACCTATGTTTACCAACCCTTTTAGTTAGTGAAGCATTGGCATGTGAGGTTTGAGTTTTGAGTTGTTGATCATAAAAAAAAAAGCACTTTGAGATTTGGTTAGAGTTGAGCTTGTAAAGAATGATGCAAATTTAAGAAAATCAAGTGAAGTTTCAAGAAAAAGCCGTCCAAAATTAAAAAAAAAGGCAAGGACAATGAATAAAATAAAAAAAAAAAAATTGGAAAAGAAACAAAACAACAAAAATATTTTCGATAGTTTTATTTTCTACCCTAGTTTAAGCATTGAGGACAATGCTTTGTTCAAGCTTGGGGGGGGGGATATTGTGTGTTTGTGTTGAATAAGCTTGGGGGAATGGCATTAGTGGTATTTTTTCTTGATATTTAGTGAATTCTTGAGTTATTTTTGAGTGTCGGACGCACTTTTTGCTTCACTTAGGAATTATCACCAAATTTTAAATTTTTACCCCTCCTTAACCCTTACGTTACAACCAATAAAAAGACCCTTAGACTCTAGTGGGTTTGGTCAAAAGAACGGTGGAGGGAGATAGACTTCAAACCCATGGAAAGAGTATGCATAGTTGAGACGTCGGGATTACCTTCTCAAAAATTTTCATTTCTTCATCTTTTTCCAATTCCTTCGTGGAATCTTGAGAAGCTAGATTAAAGGTTGATTTGAAGCTAGTGGAGAGAACGTGGCCCGATTGGTTGGGGCTAGGGTGGATTGAGTCCTAAGTAGTTATCTATGCTTAGCATGTGTTATGTTTCAATCAACCATTGTCATCTTGGAACGTGCATACATTTGTCCATTTAGAAAGGTTTGCATTCATTAGTACTCGTCCTTATTTCTTGTCCATATATGAGCTTGTGTTTTCCTTTTTCTCTTAATGTTTCTTTTCCTTTTTCCTTTTGTTGCCTTGCCTTGGTTTTTGTCGAGAGTTGTAGGTTAAACCTCTTAGGAAACCCTCACGAGAGCTTACTCGTTCTCTTTGGCGACATAGGGGTTTAAAGGGCTTGATGCATACGTTAAATGCATCCGTGATTCCTACGGCAGTGAGTAAGTGTACATTCTTTCTCTTTGTTTCTTTTTTTTTTCTTTTGCTTTAAATAATTCCATCTTGTTCTCTTTTGCCTTAGCTTTGCTCGAGGACGAGCAAAGGTTTAGCTTGGGGGAATTTTAATAAGTGACATTTATATCACTCCTAAGGAGTACTTTAGAGTCTTTTCCGTGTTTATTTGCCCTTATTTTCCTGTTATTCTTTTGTTTTCTCTTTAATAAAGTTTCTAGTTATTTTGGTAATTTTGGAGCATTTTAGTTTTTTTTCTATATTTTATTAGTTTTAGTCTATTTTCGTATTTTATATTATTTTATTTGCTTGCGTAGTTTTAATTATTTTTAGTTTAGTTTATGTCTCTTATTTTCTATTTCATTTTATTTATTTTTATTTTATTCTATTTGTCGTGGTTTTGTTTTATTTCGTCCTTTATTTATTTTTATTTTATTTTATTCTTTTTCTTTGTCCCAATCCTTTCTCGGTTTTGTGTGTAGGAGTTCGGGTTTCAATTTGAGTCAAACGCCAAGCCTATTTTCAAAACCCTTAGACTATTTCATAGTCACTTCCAAAATCCTATTTTGGGAAGGCGGTTTTGGTATCTATTTTGCCATATTTCATATGTGCAATTTTGCTAAAACAATCACGAAAAGAATTTAGCATTCCGATTGGTGAATGGGTTTTTATTAAAATCAACTTCGTGAATTTAATTGTATCCTTTTCAACCAATCTAGCTATGTATGCATATACATTTCCACATTTGTTAGTTTTCTCCTTGAAAACTTATTTGCAATCGATGGGTCTGTCACCCTTTATGCAAATTAATCAAGTTTAAAACATGATTTTCAAACATGGAGTCTATCTCGAATTTTTTTATGGCCTCTAACCATTATTCCAAATTTGGATTTTTCGTAGCTATCATACAAGACATTATTCCTTTACTATCTAATAGTAAATAATATGCTTGTAAGTCTTTGGTTTATTTCTAACTTAATAGAAAATTTTTAGGATTTAACCCAAGCCTTTAGTGAATTCTATACCTACACGGGGTTATTGCATCAAACACTGAGTTTCAAGGAGCTTCCAATGCCCTTTTATTATGTTGATCTTACTCAACATTTCTGATGTTTTGTAGGTAATGAATTCTCTTTTAAGACACTTGTAAAGTCCTTTTGAGTATTCTTGATCAAGCATTCTCACAAAGCCCTTTTAAGGTCTTCCGAGATTCTCAGTTCTAGTTTGTTGCTAAGCTCGATGGTCATCGAGTTCATTTTCCTCCCACTTGTGGTTTTGGAAATGTGTTACTTTACAGAAAGACACCACTTAGAGCAACAAACACTATGTTCTCAATTAGGTTATGGAGGTAATGCCTATGGTCTCAATTGAATGCTTACAAAGAGACATGTATATTGTCTTTGGATAAAAGTTCGTTGTAATGAAACAAACAGATAGCTCCCACTTGAGGTATCTTAGCCTTTATTGAGGCATTAAGATCCCACTCAACCACCTAGCTGTTGCTAAGATTTTGAGCTCCCACTGAGTCACTTAGCTCCCATTGAGCCAATGAACTCCTACTGTGGCTAAGAGTTTTAGACATATACATGAAAAGAGATTTAGAAGATAATTCTATCCATAACTGAATATGGCGTCCTGTCTTAACTTCGACATTTTGTTTAGTGTAACATTAGTCCTTCGTGCAAATCTTAAGAACTTTATACGAAGGGATGTGATCCATCATTGTTCGAGTCATTTTTAAATGGAATCGAGGTCTCCATGAAGACACACTATGTTCTTTGTGGAGTTATATATGAATATTTCAATTTCATAACTTTGTGATGGTCACGGTTGGCTCAAGCAAACATCGCTCGATCTAATATAGACATTTTGATATCTTGCCAAGTCGGTTCTGTACTTCATTGAATTCTTGAACTATTCAAGGTCAAGTTTGTTCACATTTGATGAATATAGCCATACTCTCTCAAATTCTTTGTGAGACGTTGAAGTAAATGAATCCTCTTTAGCTTTCGAAGTCAATTGTCTATACCAAGAACAATAGCTCTTTACTTTATCGGTTTCACCAAGTAAGACTTGCTTGTCTTAGAACTATTCCAAATCGATCAATTATCAAGAGCCTATGTGATAGAGTCTTGAGTACGTTCTTGTCGATGTGACATTGCTAAAGATGTTCGTAACGCAAATCGTGCCCATGACTTTGAGCTTTTGCCAGTTTATCATATTAAGAAAATGTTTGTTTATAATCAAGCATTCTTGACTCACGGTTTAGACAACCATGCCATTTAAATAAATTTGCAACTATTGCTCGTTGCTTTGAATATGAGTTTTTCCGTGTGTAAATAAATCAATTGCTGATTATGGAACACAATAATCATTTATTTGTTCCAGCCTAAGTTTAAAGGTTTTTAAATAAAGCATATGACCTTACAACTGATGTAGCACCACTTGCTTCATTTCTTAGCTTGTAAGTCGATAAGTTAGCTTATCTTCAATAGTTTGAGGTCACTTTCAAAGTGGAACACTCAAGCAGTATTTGATACTTGTGAAGATAACGAATTGCTAAATTAACTACAACAATATGAACTCATGGGTTGAAATGGAATCTTATTCCTTTTCTTCGTTCCTCGTTTCCTATATTTCTTATCATACTTTATCTCATAATCTTTGAAGAACAATTTCTTTAAGAGTCTTTGACTTTTATACTTTGTTAGGCATAATTAAGCATCTAGTGCGCCGTAAAACAGTATTCCATCTTTTCCTTTAATTCACGCTTGAATTACTACATCAATGAGTCCTACTCATCTATGTATAAAGAGAAAAGATATGTTGGTTGTCAATATTGACGATTTTGAGTTTGCAACTCAATACTTCATGTTTTATTAAAAGTACATAGTATTTTGAATACATGATGTCCAACCGTCCTTTCGGACTTTGTTATAAAAGTCATTTATGAGAATTGTATTTTAGAAATGCTTTACTTTCTTTGAGAACCATTCTCAAAGATTTCCTTTACCAATCATGGAAAGTAATACAGTTTGATTTGGAATTCTACAAATATAAGTGCAAAGTATAACCATTTATCAAGTAAATAACATAATAAGTCTGAAAATTAAAAGGTATTCATGCAAATATTCAATTTTATTACACGTCTTATCCATGCATTAAAAATTGTCCCCATTTAGTGAGAATAAGTCGATTCCAAGATCCAAAGAAACAAAGAATAGTTAAGCATTCTTTGGCTTGTCCTAACACTCAATCTCCTAAGGTAAGCAACGTTTTGCTAATGGCTCCAAGCCACTCTTGGTTGAATAAATCGTCTCATCTAATGCTCTCCCAACAATTTATTCACTTTTCCATGACATGTTAGGACTCCATCACTCATATTGTTGAGTACAACAAAAACCTACTCGCATACCCGGTATGCCTTACTTCCTAGGAGAGGTAGTGATGCCTCGCTTTGGCGTAGCCCACCACTACCCTTGTTTGGACGGTAAGTGTTGTTATGGAATGGAAAGTTTTTACTCAATATTTAGGGACCTAGGGTTTCTATGTTGGTTGATTTAAGTGAACGTAATTAATCATCACAATATTCGAAATCCTAAACATGCATCTAACATATAATTCATATACCTAAACATACATATATATATATAGATGCATTTGGCAACTAGCATGACCCCTTGAGATCTTCCAATCTTCAAAAGTTCTTCATTTGCTACTTCATGGCTACGTCTTCTAAGAAACTCTATCTTCAAGACTTGACCATAATTAAATGCAACTACTAGTATCTACGATTAGGACTTATCTAAATATTAAGGTACAAAAATACTCAATGGTACGCACACCGTATTTAGATTTACCAAAAAACATCACGGATCGCAGTCCGTATTTTCTATCCTAATCGGGCGCCACTAATTGCCATTTCATAAAACCTGTGAGAGAATATACATTCCATTCATCCATTCACTATTTGTGAATGACCCATGCATTTTATAACGATAAACAAGTAACAATGCATAAACACGCGTGAACTAGTAACTAATCTAGGTGGTTAATCCAATTAACACGCCTAATTAAAACTAGTCAAAGTTAGTTTAATTGTTTATGTAAATAAGCGTAATTAAAATTTGAAGCTCCCACTAAATTCTGCATCTAACTTAATTAATCCAATTAATTAAGCCGGTAAAATCCAAAATTTGTCAAAAATAAATTTTTCCAATGCCGCTCAAAACCCGAGGCCTAGCCTCCAAAATTTTAATTAAAATAATAAAATAAATCAAAATAAACAAAACGGCTAAAAAGCAAAATTAAAAGCGAGAGAAAAGTGCATCGACTACCCAAGGCTAGCACCCTTGAGCACTCACACGCAAGCAAGTGCTGAGCAGTTGCCTAGCAGCATCGACCTTGCGTATTGTGACACGCGTCTAGCTGCAGCTGCCTAGCACTGCTGCTACGCCTTGCATCGTCTGACACGCCCCTCATGCACCAAGTCAGCACACGGCTCCTCACACACACCTAGCACCACACGCACCAAGCGCAGCAGCGTCGTCCCTCGGTAGCCACATGCGGGTTGTGCAAGAAGCCCGGCTGGCCGAGGGATGCACATGGCTATTGTGCCTTGGTTAATGTGCTTATGTCTCGGGATTAATTCCTTATTTTGTGTGACATCTCTAATAAATTCTAAATAAAATTTAGAATTAATTCATTGAGCAAAAATTAAAATTTAAACAAGTTTTATTTAAAATAAAATTTTTAAAGGGCATCTAACCAAAATAATTCCCAAGAACCATTCTTTGATTAGATTGGTTTAACTTGGTGCAACAAAAATAATAAGAGGGCAATTACTCACTATTAATTTAATTAATTTAAATTAATCTTGAGTTTTTTTGAAGAAATAAAAGGGAGTTGGAAAAAATGAACATAATTTCAATAAAGTTTCAACTTTAATGCTTGTGAATCCTTGAAAAATTATATCTTCCAATAAGAGGATAAACAATTTTTCTATCACAAAGTTTCAAACTTTAGGATTCCAATCAACTAAAAAATGATTAAATCAACAAAGTTTAACAAAAATTCATGGAATTTAGTAATATAAAGTTTCAATCACTTAACATAATTAAAGATTGAATATTTAATACTTGGAAGCCTCAAAGAGCAACAATTTCTCACTTAATGCAATTAGTTTGCAATTATGTGAAAAATAAAACCAAGCATTCAAGCACAAATTATTACCAAGTAATCATGCCTAAAGAGGTTTAAAATTGTATATAAAATATGTATTGAACCAAATACATAACCACCATAAATATGCAATTAATTTTCAAGGTTAGAAAGACTTAAAATTTTTCGTAAAAATGAAAAATCCTTCGAAAATAGCATTTCTTGTCTTTTTTTGGCTAAAAACCGAGCCCTAAAAGGCAAAAACCATTTCCAGAATGCCTTTCCACCAAAAATTCACTATTTTTGGGTCAAAATCTTTGTTCGGGGCTGAAGGTAGCTTAAATATGAGGTTAAAATAGATAATACGAGCTACTAATCTAATTAGCAACTTATACCAGAAAATTAAGCCATAAAAAACACCTTGAAAAATATTATGATTTTAAAAATAAACGAGTCTGGCTCCAATACCGCTATTGGGGTTTGATAAGTCAAACTTACCGCGGAAACGACCCCGACCCAAAGAACCACTCGCAATTAATAAAAGGAAAATTTAACAACAATAAACAAACCTTTGCTCCATTCTTTCAAAATGGACCAACCTTTAAATCTTCCAAAAATAGACACAAGTTTGTATTTTTTCTCCCAAATTAGACCAAGCAGGTCACTTGACTTGTTATACCAGGTTGCAATCCACGTGTCAAGTCCTTATTGGTTAATTTTTCTTTAAAAATATTTTGATAATTGATAAAAAAATATTTATTTTAATTTTTAAAATCAAATAATTAAAAAATAAAAACATCCTCCCTTAGTCCCTTTCCCCACCACTGCCAGCCCCACTCCCCACTAGCCACCTCTCCCCGGCCAATCGGCGGTCGACGCTTAACTGTAAGCAGCACCTCAACACACAAAAACCAATCAACCAAGATCAAATCCGACACCAAGATAAAAATCGACCCCCTTTAATTTCTCTGATCCGATCTCTTCTAATCGGATCTCATTCTACCAAGAAAATCATCAATGGTGCGCCACCGCATCACCGCCTCGCCTTCTTCTTCTTCTTCTTCTTCTTATCAATTATCATGTGGAACAATCGACCCATAATACCCATCGACAAACTCAAACTATACTTTAAAAATTGATTTTTTTTTTTGCTCAATTTATTTATGAGAAATTTATGAGGGTGATATCGTGTGGAACTTTCACAAGAATCACAACTATGCTTAATTGATTGTGGTAGGGATATTTAGCAATTGATGTTGATGATAAAATGGGTGTGGAAATTATTTAACTATGATTAATTGCTGCCGGAATCTAAGTTTCCGATGACGATGAAATAGATTACTCCATCAAACCTGAGTTTTATAATTCTGATCTTGATGACAAGGATGAGTCATGGGTGGCTAGAAAAAGAAAGTTCCACGAAAGACGTCATGCTCAGCTCGTAGTGGGTGGGGGGAGGAGGGCTAGCAGTGGTGGGGGTGGAGGGTTGGCGGTGGTCGGAGTTTTTGGTTTGTTTGTTTGTTTTTTTTTAATTTTTTAGTTTTTTTTTTTTTTATTTATATTGTTTTGTTAATATTTTAAATTAAAAAGATAAATAAATGAAAAAAAAAAGAAATGACCGGTTATTTAGGTCATAAGTCAACTTGGTCTAATATGGGAGAAAAAATGCAAACTTGTGTCTATTTTGGGAAGATTTAAAGGTTGGTCCATTTTGGGAAAATGGAGCAAAGGTTGGTTTGTTGTTGTTAAATTTTCCTTAATAAAACCATAAAGCATAACATATAAACATAAAAGGATATAAACGTAATTTACCTTTGACGCGTGTTTCGCCCTACCTAATGGGCTCTTACTTGAAATCTTTAGCCCCGCTCACACGTGAGCCTCCAACAGTATCCACCTAGAAAGGACGAACACCAACTTTTAGGTCCGCTACCTTGGAGTTAGCAAGGTCCGACCAAAACTCTCACTCAAGTAAAGAATTCTCAAATCATGCTCTGGCTATTTATAAGGAAGAATAGCTTGTGAATTCCACTCATCTTTCAATGTGTGAGTTTTTAACAAAAAGATCCCACATGGAAAGATTGATTAATTCAATCCTTAGTTAAATAAACCAAGGAAAAAGTAACAAGTGTCACATGGTTAGGTGAAGACCACTTTCCTACTTGGTCCCCAAGGCAATTCACATGCAATGTGACCTAACCATGTGTCACCCAACCTTGAGTCCCAAGTTGGGTTCGGTTAGGCCATTATATTTTGGCCTGTGTCCATGACCCGTCACCCGGGTCCACAACCTCTTGCCACACGTGCCGCCACCATGGTACGTTGCCACGTGGCACGCTGCCTACGTTGCACGCTGCCAACTAGGCGACTGCCACTTGTGCTGCCACTTGACGGCTGCCACGTGTGTTGCTACATGGCCCTTTGCGATGTGTGCTGCCACGTGGCATGCACCTATTTGGCGCGCTTTTTAAGCCTTTTGCGTGGCTATGATTTTACTTGTTACTTGAAGCATTTTCTTGTCACGCTAAATCCACAATTTTGGCTTGACATTTGAGATTCTCCGACGCTCAGTTTTGACGCTCCAAGCTCAAATTTCTGACGTCTAAATATTTAACACTCGGGCAACGAATTAATTTCTTCCGAATTAATTCGTCAAGTCGGTTCGTATATTCGCTAGGGTGTGACCTGAAGGGTTTTGTCAAGATTAAGCTGTAATATTAATTATACATTAATGTTACTGATCGGAAGCGGCCTCCACCTAGGCATTCCGATCACTTGACCTTTCTGAATATATTAGCTTTCTAATAATTTTGAACCCGCTATCAGAATAATACACTTCTTCGAAGGACACCATTCCTTTCAGTAACTGCCTCCAATTTTCGTTGTGATAGTCTTCTGCAAGCCTGAGAGCACTATCGAAGATTGCTTCGCCTGAAATGACCTTCTTCCGCCTTGTGACCATCTTCTGCAAGCTAGAGAAACATGATCGATGATAACTCCGCCTGAAGCATCCTTAGTTGTTTGTGACAACCCTCCACTAGCTACGGAACGCCGTCGAAGATAACTCCGTGTGCAGCCATCTTTAGTTTTACGATAATATTCTGAAGAAAATTAGCAAAGATCAATAATTGTCGATCCTTAAAGCTTGCTTGAACTTTGATGCCGTAATATTTGCTGAAATTTCCACGGTGCCAGTATGTTGGCGGCTTTTGCTGCTTGTGAACCATTATGTTAGTGCCTTTGCTGTTTATGAACCATTATTTCAGAGCCTTTGTGGTGAGCCAATGTTTAGGCGCTTTAAGCCAAGTGAGACGATCTTTTATCTGGTATATCACCTTGTGTGATTATAATCGAGCTGATTACATCATCAAGTCAAATTGCTTATAGGGGTTAACTGGCGCACCAAGGAACCCAAACTGGTGCATGAGGTCCGCATAACCATATTACGGGGCCACACACTTTGTCGCTGCACCAGCGCCTGTTGGAAGACTCTGTCACCGTAAAATCCGCTTGTCGCTAGATGACAGGTTTGTTACCAGGTGACAAATTTATCGTTTGGTGATCCAATCGGGATTTTTTAATAAATTCCTTTTCTTCTTCATTTCGCCGTTTGCTACTGCTGTTGTTTGCGATTTGCTCTAAGCTTCAAATTACTCGTTCTCTCTCAATTCTCAACCAAATTCACTCAAACATCTTGCAAATCAAAGATTATTTCATCTAGTCTCCCGATATATGTAAGTTTTCTTCACACTCACTCGGATTTTGCTGCATTTGCGTATGTTAGTTCTTGAAATTTTTTAAAATTCGAAACTTACTTTGCTTAATTTGCTTTGTTTGTTGGATTTTATGCCATGTGTAGACATCTAAAAATGTCTCCCCAAAACCAAACCCGATGATGAACAACCTTTCACCGCCACTATTGGTTGGGTTTAGTATTTAATCTTGAGAGTGCTTAAAAAATCGTATTTTATTAAATTCATATTTTTGAACAGTCCATGGATTAGTCTTGATGTTTGGTAAAAGCATAGTTTTAATTTCAGCCCAAACTTATTAATTAATTTTTAGCCCAAGCCTTTTTATTTTATTGTTTTATTATTTATTTTTGGCTCAAACCCTTTATTTATTTTTATTAAATTATTGTCTTATTTAAGCCCGAATAATAAAAATTCATAAAAGGCCCGAAATTATCAATCGGCACTTAAAATGCTGAAAGAAATTAGGGTTAAAAATGTATGTAGACGGAAAAACAGGCTAGAATTTCCCGCACCACGGCAGATACCTACCGTGTCACGGGAATCCTTCTCATCTGACGGTGGGATTTCCTGTGACATGGGAGGTTTGCCGTGACACGGGACATTCCGTGTCTTTTCCGCGTAAACCCTTAACGCGTTTTTTATCCCGTTTTCTGAAAATTTCCCGCGTCACACCAAAAATGTACCGTATCACGGGAAAGTGTACCGTCTAACGGTGGAGCTTCCCGTGTCACGGTACAGTTTGACCGTGTCACGGGATACTTTTTTAGGGTTTTTATCATTTTAAGGTTCCGTGTGCTCCCTCGGCACATTATCCCTATAAATACCCTTCATTTCTGATGAAAAGGGCACCGAGTAATTCTCTGATTTAATTTTCTCTCTTCTATGCTTTATCCTAAACACTAGCCTACCCCTTTTCTACTTCAAAATTCCTTCTTCAAGTACTCAAAGGAGTCCATACTTTACTCGTGGTTCTATCCTTAAGCCAAGGCGTGAAAGGTAGAACTGTTTAAGGGTTTGGCCCCAAATCTACCTTAGTTTATTTAATTTAATTTAATTATTTCTTTATTATTTTCTTGAAGTTACTAACTCGTTTAATATTTTGTAGTTGCAAACAAACAGAATCAAAGTAAGAGTCATGCTCCTTTTATTTTTATTATTTTTCTAACGATTTTATGTTGTTGGAATTGTGATTAAATTGGTTTTAATATTAATGTTGTTTTATTATATTTATGATCACCATATTGCATGTTTAAAGGGAATATGTAATTGAAAATCACGCCTAATAAGATAATTTGGACAACCGGTTTAGGATCCTTTTTAATCTTATTATTAATTGAAGTGATCACCAATATTTTAGAATTATGTGTGCATTAATATTAAACAAATTTAGTTAAATAATAGTTTGGAGCGAATTGAATTACTGTTTGTATGCCTTTGACATCACGGGAATGCTTTTCAATATAAGAATCGAGTAGAGGCCAATACGGGCGAATGTGACTCCATGACTCACTTCGTACCATCATCTCAGATCCTCCTTTCGTGGTTCCGAACCATACGGAGTTAGTAATCTCATGGATTATGAATGGGGTGTAACCTTCACGGGTCAATCGTTGTTGCCTTCGTTGTCCCTTATTCGTGATTGCCTTTTATGATCCGTGAACGGTTTACAAGTTCCTTAAAAACTTGTTGGCGGCTCCCTACTTTCCTTGTCCCTAATCGTATTATGTCAATTCCTACTTCCTATAAGTGCCAAGCATATTCACAACATGCTTATAACGTAGGCGCACTTCGAACGACGCCTACAATTTGGCGACTCCACTGGGGAGGATTCTTAATTATTTATCGATTTGAGTGATCGGTATTTAATTAAGATGAGTGGATGAGACTTGAAAGATTCTTGAAAAAATATTCCTGTGATTTATTTGGCATTTTTGCATCTACATAGACGTTTTAATGTCACATTCAGGTTTTTCCTGTAGGAAAAATTGGATAACTTGGTTGCACAAGAAGGAAAACAGGGCACCAGTCATATCTTCTGACTGCCGTGCCACGGCAGAATCTGCCATGTCACGGTATAGTGCACCGTTTGACGGTGCACAGTATCGTGACACGGGATTTTTTGCCGTGTCACGGCAGTCCTAAAATCTGTCAGGTGGCTTATTTTCTTTCCTCACAGTCGACTTCCTTCGATTTTTCTGAAAAAAACCTATCTGTTCTACATGCGTCTTAGCCCCGGGGAATTTAAGCTCTATCGACCCAAAAACGCTCATGGCAATAAGGGTTCATCCGAGCTATTAAATTCACCCAAACCATGGAGTCGAGTTCGATTTCATCACGAACTCGCGGAGCCGCCCGTTGGCATACACCCTCAAAGGAGGCTGCCTTGCTAACGCATCAAAATTAAACTCTTAACCATGGTACCCTTTTGACACCCAAAGCTTGACCAATAGTTGAACATAGATCATGACTCTAGGTTGCGAACTTTTTTACATCATCATGCCTAAATGCTATGTGGTTGTTTGGTGTTAACCTTCATGTGTTTGCTCTTTTGTTTAACCCATGACCGAGGGTTTTTATTCTCACAGAGTAATTAGTACGGATCTAAAATCGGTTAAAATCTGGAAAAATAACAAAACTGACCTGGAACTGCGCACTGTGTCACGGCATGTTCTGCCGCGCCACGGTGAACAGTGCCGTGATACGGGGCTGTCTACCGTCTGACGGCAGACTACACCGTGTCACGACAGTCTGCACCGTGACACGGTGCCCAGGAAAGTGTCCTGTCAGTCTTTTTTTTTTCGATTTTTGAGCGAATGCTATGTCCAATTTGGTGTCATGTCTAGCTATACGGTCAAAAAACGCGTCTATAAGCTCACTTAATCACTCACATGTCGTGTTCACACACTTTTTTGCTTTAAGTCGTGCACCACTTTTTTTATCGTGTGTTTTGGGAAGTCTTGTTTTTGTGTCGTTTTTTTTTTCGGAGTAAGTCGGATGGTATCCTCCCTTTAAAAATAAACAAGTAGAATTTATAGATTTTTTTTAAAAAAAAAAAAAAAAAAAAATTCTCGTGTCACGTCAGCATCCACCGTGGCACGAGAATGGTTGCCGCGACACAGGACTGTCCACTGTGGCACGGTGGACCTGCAAAAAAAAAAAAAAAAAAAATTCTCGTGCCACGTCAGCATCAACCGTGGCATGGGAATGGTTGCCGTGACACGGGACTGTCCACCGTGGCACGATGGTCCTGCAAAAAAAAAAATAAAAAAAAATAAAAAATTCCCGTACCACGTCCGCATCCACCGTGGCAAGGGAATGGATGCCGCGACACGGGATTGGCTAACGTGTCACGGTACAGTCCACCATGGCACGGGAATGGTTGCCTTGACACGGGACTGTCCACCGTATCACGGCACGGTCCAGCGTGGCGCGGTGGACCTGCAAAAGAAAAAAAAAAAAAAAAAAGAGGGGGCTGTCGCGCCACGGGAAACTCTACCGTGTCACAGCAAATTTTCACCGTGACACGGTGGAATTTCCAAAAAAAAAAGAAAGCGTCAGTCAAGTCTTCCGTATTAATTTGGTTCTCGCGTCAGTCATTTTGGTTACTGTTCACATGTCTAGCCATACGATCATAACACGAGTCTTATAACATCACTTAGTCACTCACGAGTCAAGTATAGTCCACACACTTTCATGCACCCTTTTTTCGTCATAATAAAAAATGAGTGGAGTTTTCTTACCTGTTTTCAAATGTCTATTTTTTTTCCTTCCTTTCCTATCTTGAGCAATGAGTCAAACATTTAAGTGAATTATTTTATTTCACAGTACTTGGTCAAGGAACAGGGATAGATCAATACGGTTCGAGCCATTACCACAACAATCTCTCATATCTAATAGGCGTTCAAAGAGAACTTTGCCATCTCTGTTACTCATCACCTTTCAATGGCCACTAAAGAAGACATTGAGAACATCAACAAATCCATTGAGGCACTGTCTTCCATGATGCAAACCCTTACCACTAGGGTCACTACCATGGAACAAAACAAGGTCACTAATTCCACCCTTGACAAACTGAAAGAACAAATGAGTAAGATCTCTGAGGATTTCACTTATGTGGAACGGCCTCCCACTCCTTTGGATTTAAAGGATAGACTCCCTGAAAAGTTCTCCACTGCTGATATTCCAAAGTTCAAGCCTACTGACAATCCAATATTCCATTTGAAGGCGTTTTATGCAACCATGACTCTTAAGGGATTGGACGTAACACTCTTCCCTTCTATGTTCCCTCTCTCCTTAGAACATGCTTGCCAACAATGGTGTTATTCCTTAGATGTCAAGCATACTGCGACTTGGCAAGATGTCACCGACAGTTTCATGAATCGTTACAAATGTAACATTCAAACTAAAACTTCTGAACGTGAACTCTCCATTCTGAAACAGAAAGAGAATGAAGGCTTCACCGCTTACCTGAACAGGTGGAGGGAAACAACTTCACTCTTGGTAGATCCACCTAAAGAAAGAGAGATGGTTCGCCTCTTTATTCAAAATCTGACCCATAAATATAGGGGAACATCTCAAATTTCATCCACTGAAAACTTTCAAAGCTGTATACGACATCGGCATCAATATCGAGGATGAGCTAATAAAGAGTGCTGGTAGTAACAATAATAACACATGGAAAAACAAGAAGAACGACCATCTTCTTCTTCGTCTTCTAAGCACGAAAATACTACCAACAATATAAGTAAAGTTGATCTCAATGAAGTGTTAGCTCTTGATACTCCATTGCCCAAGAAGAAAAGAACTTACACTCCTTTAGGAATGACTTATGATGCGGCCTTTGATGGCCTTTAAAGTCAAGGCTTGATCACACCTATTGGGCCATTTCTAGAGCCAAAACCTGAAGAATAGAGCACCAAATGGAATCCCAATGCCTATTGCAAGTACCATCAAGGAACAGGCCACACTACAGAGCAATGTTGGAATTTGAAGGACGTCATTCAAGACTTGATGGATGCAAACAAACTTCCTGTCCCTCCAGGCGGCAAGAACTAATGAATACAAGGCACACAGATCTTTCGTGCAAGATTTCATGATTTCTTTCTTTATCATTCTTCTCTACTCCCCCATTCATGTCTAGCATAGGTTTTCCACTTTGAATTTTTTTTATATGTTTCATGTGTTACGTTCACCTTTTCCATTAATAAAATGAGCAATTTTCCTTTACATCTCGATCATAAAATTTTTCATTCATTTATTCATTCTCAACAAAAAAATAAAAATAAAAAAATAAAAAAAATCAATTACCGAACTAAACCCAAGGTACACCAATGACTTGAGGCACCTTTGCAACCATGTCATTCCCTGTTAACCGTTCAATCACATTCCATTTCTTCATCAACCATTTTGAGCACGTCTAACGTTTGGCCTTCATTTCTTCAACCCACATTCACTTAACCCTGGGATTGGAAGATGTGTAATTGTATAACATTCAAAAAGCAAGTAAAAAAAAAAAAGAAAGCAGCAAAGCAACAATAAAACAATGTCTAAAGGCAAGTGTTTCAATGTCTTTGATATGAACACATCTCAAATTGCGTCTCTCATCGAGTGCTCGGTACCGTGCCTGAGAAACATGAATGCTAAGTGAGTGATAGACCGCATGATCTGAGATTGCCTACATTGATTCAAAAGAATAAAAAATAAAAATGTTCAAAGCAAAAAAAAAAAAAAAAATATGTTGAAAATAAACTTGCAAAATTCAAAATTTTCAAATACACAATTGCATATCTTGGGGATTCTCTCGGGTCATGAGCCTTTTACCCCTTTCTTCCTTAAACCATCAACTTAACCACATTACAACCCTTGAAAGACCTCTTTGAGTTGTACATACACTTGTGCAAAGTTCGGTTAGAGCTACGTTCGGCATGATTCCTAAAGGATACATAGGCAACCTCGCATCGAGCTGCCGCCACATTTATATTCATATCCATGCATGATCGAGTCAAAGAATATCCAATGCTTATCCCTACCCATTTAGAGCTAGACTTGGGGGCTTGAACCCAAATCACATTAGCTTACCCAGCCTGAAGAGTCATCATCTTTAACTCTTCTCACATCTCTTTCCATCGCTATAACCCTTGCATCCAGCCTTAGTATCACATTCACACACTTCACTCATACATCCATATCCGTATCAATCATCCTTCCCTTTAAGAGCCCTTTATCATGAAATCTTGTTTCAACACTGTGCATGTTTCATCATATTTAAAGACAACATTCAGTAGAAGAAACATTGTATACTTGCTTAGCTTCCTGACCTGAGTAATGTTCATTGTTTCGCATAATGTGCTAAGAAACATTTATATATCAATGATTTTTAATCATACAAAGCATATCGTGCTTAGCTCCTTGACCTAAGCAACGTTCATTATGCAATAATCACTATACGTGCTTAGCTTCCAGACCTAAATGACGTTCAAAATTTCTTCTTTACACCATATATGATGCTTAGCTCCATGACTTAAGTTCATTCATCTATCGTAACACATGATGTAATTGTCCTTAGCCTCCTGGCCTAAGAACATGCATCATGCATACATTATTTTCAAGACAAACAATTCAATCCATACGATTCATTTCGTCTTGCTCAAGGAGGAAGTTCAAAACTTCTCTCCCTTTTCATTATTTTATTTTGGGGAAGTTCAAAAAACTTTTTCCAAGTTGTCATCGAAGGAAGTTCGAAAATAAAAGTTCAGTTTTTACATCTTTCTTTTTCGGGAGAAAGTCGGTACCCTCCACTCATGACAAAAATTGACGGAAATTTTTTGCTTTTGCATCTTCGTTTGCTTGTGTCTGCACACACACATATAAACACACACACACTCACAAGTCATACACATGTCATGTCACATCAAGTCAAACTTGGTCAAGTTAGTGGTCAAGTCAATCACAGTATATACGAGTCCATTGGCAAATTTATTTTTGCAGGTCTTATCTACAGCCCACGTCCGGGGACAAGTGGACCATCTACAGCCCACGTCCGAGGACAAACGGACCATCTACAGCCCACGTCCGGGGACAAGCGGACCACCATCATTTCATGACGCAGGGTTCTCGATACACAGAGACTTGCATTCTCATCATCTTTCGACTTTCCTCAAGCATGGAAAGTATTATCCGGTGGATTTTTCTTCAAGTATAGAAAACCGCCAAATCGGCTTTCCTCAAGCATGGAAGGAATTATCGGTGGAATTCTTCAAGCATAGAATGACACCATATTCATCAGTCGGCTTTCCTAAGGCTTGGAAAGCGTTATGGGTGGATTTTTCTTCAAGTATAGAAAACCGCAAAGTCGGCTTTCCTCAAGCTTGGAAAGCGTTTTTGGTGGATATTTTTTCAAGTATAGAAAACCGCCAAGTCGGCTTTCCTCAAGCATGGAAAGCATCATCGGTGGATTTCTTCAAGCATAGAATTACACCAAAATAAGAATCGAGTAGAGGCCAATTTTATTTTCTCTCTTCTATGCTTTAGCCTAAACACTAGCCTACCCTTTTCTACTTCAAAATTCCTTCTTAAGTACTCAAAGGAGTCCATACTTTACTCGTGGTTCTATCCTTAAGCCAAGGCATGAAAGGTAGAATTGTTTGAGGGTTTGGCCCCAAAATCAACTTTAATTTATTTATTTAATTTAATTATTGCTTTATTATTTTCTTGAAGTTACTAACTCGTTTATTATTTTGTAGTTACAAACAAACATAAACAAAGTAAGAGTCATGCTCCTTTTATTTTTATTATTTTTCTAACGATTTTATGTTGTTGGAATTGTGATTAAATTGGTTTTAATATTAATGTTGTTTTATTATATTTATGATCACCATATTGCATGTCAAAAGGGAATATGTAATTGAAAATCACGCCTAATAAAATAATTTGGACAACCGGTTTAGGGTCCTTTTTAATCTTATTATTAATTGAAGTGATCACCAATATTTTAGAATTATGTGTGCATTAATATTAAACCAATTTAGTTAAATAATAGTTTGGAGCGAATTGAATTATTGTTTGTATGTCTTTGAGATCTCGGGAATATTTTTCAATATAAGAATCGAGTAGAGGCCAATACGGGCGAATGTGACTCCATGACTCACTTCGTACCATCATCCCCTATCCTCCTTTCGTGGTTCCGAACCATATGGAGTTAGTAATCTCATGGATTATGAATGGGGTGTAACCTTCACGGGTCAATCGTTGTTGCCTTCGTTGTCCCTTATTCGTGGTTGCCTTTCATGATCCGTGAACGATTTACAAGTTCCTTAAAAACTTGTTGGCGGCTCCCTACTTTCCTTGTCCCTAATCGTATTATGTCAATTCCTACTTCCTATGAGTGCCAAGCATATTCACAATATGCTTTTAACGTAGGCACACTTCAAACAATGCCTACACCATGAAATTGCTTGATTATGTTTGTATCTTGCCTTGGGAATGTTTTGATACTTTCTTGACTCAATTTGGTGGAGAAACGAACAATTCACCATTGTTGAACCCCTCAAGGACGTGAGAACAATGTGGCTTGTTCTTCGCGTTTTTGCTAGCTATTCTTGTACAATTTTTCACCATAGTTGTCATAGTATTGCAAGAAATTGTTTGATTGCTTGAAAATGCTATTTATGCTTGAATTGAATTGATCCTATGTTTTTGTACTAGGTACTTGTAGGAGATTATAGGTACTACGCAGCAAAAATAAACATGAATCATATTCATACAGTACCTAATCCCAAGATCTAATGCATAACACATAAAGAACATATAATCGTACCTTTGAAGCGTGAATCCACCACTAGTGGAAAAATTGTCATTTGTAACACCCTATTTGTAACGGGCATGATAAAATCCGTTACAAAAAGAGTAATTGTAACGGGCAAAATATTTGATCGTTACGAAAAAACTTATTCGTAACGGGCAAACAAATGTCCGTTATGAACAATTAATAATTGTATCAGGCAAATAAATGCCTATTACGAATAGTTATTAATTGTAATGGATAAATATAAAGCCCGATACAACTAAATAACTCTCTAGGGTTAAATGTTCGATCTTTTCCCACTTCCCCAGTGATAAGTGACTTTTATGTCACTTTTAGGGTGTTTATTGAGTCGTATTTTGGCTTATTTTTCCAATAATTTAACCCTTTTTGTCCTTTCTTTCTTTATTTACTTATTCTCGTCTTTTATCTTGATTTCGAGTATTTAAGTAGTTTTTAATAGTTTTTAGCTTATTTTCTTAATTTATTTAATTTATCTTATTTTCTTTGTTTTTATTTTTAGTTTTTAGTTCTTGTTATTTAATAAGTTCCTAGTTTCTTTTATTTTCTTATTTTATTTTATTTTCATATTTGTTTTACTTTATTTTATTTAATTTCTTTTGATTTTATTTTTTAAGTTTATTTTATTTTATTTTTATTTTATTTTATCTTCCAATTCACCCTCGTGTTTTTGTTGTAGGTCGAGTTTGGTGTTTCGGGTTTCAAGGTCATGTTCGAGTTCAAGGTCCAAGGTTCGAGGCTCAATGCACAAGCACCACTACTGGCAGCCTTAACCTTCACCCCACAAACACCTTATCCTCCACCACACCAGCCAAACACCACAAACTAAACTCCCCTGCTCCCTGCTTTTCTTCATCACCAACAGCAACATCAATTACAACCAGCAGCTCCCCTACTCCCAGCTCCTCAACACCACCAGCGCCACCAATAGCAACCTCCCACAAACCACCACACATCACAACACCAACAGCAACAGCAGCGACAACAACCATCAAAAACACCAACAGCATTAGCAGCCTGCTGCCCTAATCATCACCCACGCAAACCACCTGCAACCACCACCTCTGCCACCATTTTTACCACCACGCAACTCCACCAATCCCAGCCACGCACTTCAACCTCACACCTAACCATCAGCCATCCAAATCGAAACAAACCCAACACCAACAACAACAACAACTGCAATAGCAACAATTCGCACCTCCCCTGCTCCCTCAGCTCACAATCAACCACCACACGATTCTCACACCACCAGCCACAACAATAACAGCAACCACCAGCAATCACCACCGCCAACTCCCAATTCGAGTCCCAGCCATCGTCAAACACTCACCAACAAACCCAATTACAGCAACCACGATTTGTCCCAACTCATCCCCGCATCACCAAACCGCAATCAATTGGCCCGAATTCGAAATTGCAGCAACTCATACCATCGTGGCCGCGCAGCCCTGTTAGAAAGCGCACACAATTGGAGTCCAAATTCAGAGTCGAGGCAGTAAGTTTGTGCGACCTCTGTGCGGGCGCGCATTCGTGGGTTAATCACGAGCTTTTCAATTGATTTTAATGAGAATCGGATGGCCACGAATTGATGCTAGATGATGATGATGCTTGCGACGGTGGTGATTATGATGGTTTCTTGCGTGATGTTGGAGGTGATGCGAATTAGAGCAGCCAATTTAAGGAAAAAGAGAAGGGGGAATCGTTGTTGAGGGAATTTGGGGGATTTGTGGGTTTATTTTAATTTCTTTTTCTTTTATTTTATTTTATTTTCTGAATTCTTTTTATATTTTCCTTTTCCTTTTCTTATTTCCTTTCTATTTTATTTTTCTTTTGTTTTTCCTTAATTTTCACATTCTTTTATTTCTTTTATTTTTCTTAGTTTTATGAGCTTTGTATAAATACCCATTTTTGGGGGTAATTAGAGGGGAGGCCATTATGCTATTTTCTTAGTTAGTTTAGAAGATCTTCTCTCTCTTAGGGTTAGATTAGATAGTTTTTAGAGAGATAAAGTAGATTATTGCTCAATTTTCTTCCAAGTAATCAATTTTGGTCAAGTTTAATTTCCAATCAAGCAATTCCTTCAAGTTTTCATCTTTCATTAATCCTCTCTCTAGTAATCTCTAATCCTTTCCTTTAGCTTTATTTATTTGCTTTATTGTTGCTTATTTTTGTTAGTCTTTTTAGTTCATCTAGTTATTATTGTTTTCATTGTTTTTAATCATGTTTTGTTTTGTGTTTCTTGAATATATTTTTGGTTTTGCTATTATGTTTAATCTCCTTTATCTAGGATAATCTTTTAGCTAGGGGAAGGGGGTGGAAAATATGTGTTGAATGTTGGATGAATGATGATAGTGGATTGATTACATGCCTTAAATTGATGAAAGATATGATTTTTATTGACTTGAGATTATTGTAGCACTTTATTTGATTGCCTTCTAGTTTAAATGAATGAAAATGATTTGAACTAGATTTAGATCACCTCTATTTTAATGATTGCATGAGAATGAGTTGTTAAAAATGGAGTTCCATGTATTGTGCCCCTTTATTCTTTGGTTAGCTTGTGCCTAATGGGATGCATGAGAATGATCCTAATTAGCATAGACCTCTTTCATTGATTTGCCTAGACTATTGCATGAGAATGAATTGTTTAGGTAGGATCTTGTGTTCTTTGGCATGTTCTTCATGATAACTATGATTATTCCCCTTTTTTCTAATCATGTTTGACACCCCCGTATCCCTAGCGTTGTTCTTTCTTGATTTTATTCGTCTTTATCTTTGCTTATTCGTAGTTTTAGTGCTTTTTATCCAATATATCAATAAAAACATTTCCCCTCTTGACTCTTGCATTAGTGATATTGATGTTGGATGAGTGAGCTTCCTTAGTGGTTCGACCCTTTACTTGCCACTAACTAGTTTAGTGTAAGTTTAGGAATTATAAATTGTTAATTTGATTAGGGTTAGTAGAACCAACGACCTACTTAATCCCGATCACCCAGCCGCATTTCTTCCTCACTTCTCTTCTGTTTCTCTCTCCTCAAACCACTCTCTCTTTCCGCATCTCTCTTCTTCCTCACTCATCTGCTCTTTCTCTCTCCTGAAATCACTCACTTTCTCTACTCAAACCAGAAAATTGTCAGTAGCTAAAACTCACGAGTGATTTGCTCAAGAAGATTAGGGAGATCGAGGCCGATGAGACGTCGTCTGAGC
This sequence comes from Chenopodium formosanum, assembly GCA_024500155.1. Taxonomy (NCBI): domain Eukaryota; kingdom Viridiplantae; phylum Streptophyta; class Magnoliopsida; order Caryophyllales; family Amaranthaceae; genus Chenopodium; species Chenopodium formosanum. The sequence continues at coordinate 47,582,087 of CM044865.1, forward strand.
CTGAAAAGGCGAAGAAGCGTCAGAACCTTCGGGGTGCGGTTAGATCCGGAGCAAGCATCGATTGCCCACAACCACTGTCGCCGCCGTCGTCAATTTGAACCAAATAAAACAACAACAACAAACTTGAATCAATTATTGATTCAAAAATAAAAAATTTGATGATAGGGTTTCTAGGTTCTTTAGCTTTGCGTTTCGGTCCAATTATTTAGGTTAAATGCCTTGATTTTTTTGGATTTAATTTATGTAATATTGTTCGAAAAATTACTCCATTTTTACTCAGGATCCACTCTTCAAATCCTATTATTTTAGGGTTAGGGTTTTCTAAATGGACCTAGTTGCTTCGGTTGTCGATAATTTAAAATCATTTGCAAAATGCAGCCAAGATCTTATCACCGGCATCACTCGCCGCCGGCAGAATTAGTCCCGTTAAAATCCAGTACTTTTTTTTGTTTCTCACTTCTGTTTTATTTTATGTATATTATCATTTTGTTTGGCCTTGTTAATTTCTCAAATTTGATGTTGTAATGTTGTAAAATGCTGAATTTGATCTTGTTTCCAACTTATTATATGCTAATTTACATTTTTTTTTGTAATTATTGATTTGATAGTGTCAAATTTAATCTTAATTGCTTGACTTGCTTTAGTTTCTGCCAATTTTACTCAGCAATTATCATTTTAGCCAGTACAATTTAATCTTTATTTGAAGTTTTATGGAATATATTTTTTTTTTTTGGTTTTTCTTTTGAAATTTGATTAACTGATCTTAATACGTATAAAGTTCACTATGATGTACATATGTTCTTTACAGAGTTTGTGTTCCCTTGGGGGCTAACTCCCTTTTTATTTGTATTGCCATTTGGAGTTTTTGAACAATTGAACCCCATATATGCACTTGAGTGCTGTTCCACATTGGGAAAAAGAGCAAAGTACCATTTTCCACTTCTAGGAAGTCACTTTTTCTGTTGTCAATTGGCTTTAAGGCGAAGCCTCATCACTTAGTCTTATCCTAGATTGTTGCAAATTATGATTACATATTTCATCTTGTTGCTATCAGATAATACTCGATTTCTTTATGTGACACTGGTTATGTTTTAGTTGCATTTGTATGTGTTGCCATTCATTGGCTCCTGAGGAGATCATGGATTGGACACTAAAATGAGTGTTTTTTCAGACATATGATTTTGATGCTGATGTGCATTTTCTTCTCTAGTCTTTTGAAAATTTCTTTGCTTGTCTACCTTTTTTTTGGTACAAAGACGTCTTGCACAACACTGTGAGGCTACTCGCAAAAGTCGTATGTGGAAAAAGGTGGGAAGAGAAGTGTTACAAGTTTAATGAGTTGTGGTACTTGTTTTCTGCTGATGTAATTCTTCTTGGAACTTTGTTATTTATAGGTCAATATTCGGCAATTAGAGTTTAGCCATTCAAAATTGATGCAAATAGAGCAAGAGCTTGAACGAGTGAGATAACAGGTATGATGATAATTGACATGATTCACATTGCCCTTCTTATCTATTATAGATGTGTTTCCTAAAGATTGTATCTTTAATCAAAATGCTAAACACATCCTTGAATGGTTGATTCCAGGGTACGCTTGTGAGCAATGGTATTGACCTGCTTCCTTTCTCTGCCACTGTAAATTCAGGTTTGCCTTCCAATATGTCTGCTTCTATCATTCTTCTACTTAAAATTTCTGTCTTTTAATAAACCGCTAATTCAATTAGTTGTTTGTGTAATATATAGCCGCAAATTAAGTCATTATTTTAAGAATGCACGTATTGCTCATTCAATCATTTAAAAAAATAAAAAAAAAATTAAAAAAACTGCTAAGTGGAGTAAGGTTTAATAAATTAAAACAGACCAGTAAAGAGTCTTTTGAATAATAGCCTTCTTATTTTGAATAGTAGAATTCTACAGTTGCATAGCATGATATATTAGCAATCTATTTTCAAACAAGATCAATTTAAGTCATTTGAAAGTTGTAAGCAGAGTGCTGAGTATAGCCTTTTATTGTTAATTCATATTGAGATAGACTATAAAACTTTACTGAAGTGAAGTCAGACTATATTGCTGCCAAAAAAAAAAAAAAAAAAAGAAAAAAGAGTCAAACTATTGGGAACTTGTGACTCCAAATTGTCTCTTGATCTCATTTCCTATCTCCATTACTAGATCCTATGCATTAATCCGGATTTACCAATATGGGGTTATTTTTAGTGCATACATATTAAGATTACTTTAATTTTAAAACATGAGACTTATGCATTCTTTGGTTATTGTTTTTTTTTTCCTATTTAGGGATTGTTGCATTTGAGATGGAGTATAGACATTGGGTTGAGGAGAAGAATAAACAGATTTGTGAACTCAAAAATGCATTGAATACCCATATAACCGATGTTGAACTTCATATTCTGGTAGATAGTGGCATGAAGCACTATTATGATCTTTTTCAATTGAAGGGAGGTGCAGCAAAGACCGACGTATTCTATATCATTTAGTGATGCATTGAATACCCATATAACCGATGTTAATCCTTGCACTGCATAGTTGTATTGAATTATTATATTGAAGTTTTTCGTTTGAGGAATGTTTTTAGCACTAAAGGGGTTTGATTGGCATTATTTCCTATGGGACTCGATGAAATTTAGATGTTCCTTTTCATGTAAATCAGATTTCTTGAATGCATTGATTTGCTTTTTAAAAATCATTTTTAATTGAATTTTACCTTTTGCTGACAATCAATTGTGTTTGTTTCTATTACAGATAATGTTGGAGTAATTGTCAACCCCAAGGGTGAAATGAAAGGTATGTGATTACACCAACTTTGAATATTATAGGGGATCTTTGTGACTATATTTGAGTCTTTGTTAGTTCGGGAGTAGTTTGACATAGTAGCTTAGAATTTCATGGCATTTTGGTAGACTGTTCAATTTCCATGAAACTTGAATTTACCTAAATTTATATGGAATGTGTAACATGCATATCAGCTTATGTAATGGTTTAAAAAAAATAATTCTTAAGTGAGGACTGGGTAGGTAGGTGAAGTAAATTTCCCTTGTCATCAAAATTTTGTTAGAAAGATTTCCCTTGTCATTTATCAATGGAAACTTTTGCACCCTACATCCCATTTCCTGCTATGTTGATTTATGATCCAAAACACAACACCATCTTGTGAATTAATGTTGTACAAGTTGCTTCTTACAGCTTTCGACTTGTACACAATCAACCCTTTTCTGCTTTTGTTAACTGAAAAAAGCCTATTGACTAGTGTTGCCGCAGAACATTTCTCACATGTTTTAAGACAAGCATCTGATGAGTTGACGTGTTTAGGTGTGAACTCTCTATTTTTTACATGGCTGCATTTTAGTGTATATGTTTATAACATTTTTCTAAGATGTAAAGCATTAGAAACTTCTTCACCTCTATGGGTGTGTTCTGAACAAACAGAACATAAATAGCTTATTATGCCAACGATTTTACTGTATATGAAGAAGTTTACTTCTCTGCTTATTGCTGATTACAATATAACTGTTTATATATCCCCGTCTTAATCTATCTCTCTCTGTGTTTTAGGATCTGCTATTACTGGTCCCATTGCAAAGGAGTGTGCTGATTTGTGGCCAAGGATTGCTAGTGCTGCCATTGTCTAAGAGTTGTCGTTCAGAGTTTCTAATTTTGTTTTGCTATAATTCGGAATGTTTATAGTTGGATAAATGAACAATGCCGGTTTAGTAGGATTTGTGGCCAAGGGTGCATGAATATGAAATCATATTTCTTTGGCTAAGTTTTACATATGCTAGTCATCATTTTGGGTTTTTATGCAACAATTGAAACTCATACAACAACTTTGTTTAGTTTTCAATGAGAAACGACAATAGAGGACGTGCACTTGGAATGTGCTACCTTCGACACATGGTTATTATTCCCATTACCCTTAATGAGACCACGCGTTGTCATTTGTAACATGAGGTGAATCATGCTTATATTGTTGCTTTGATTCGATTTCTTCTCAAATTTCTTCAAGATTTTCAAAATCATTTTTCTTGAACTCTTTCAAGGCTCTCAAACTTTTTGAGATTCTTATACTCCCACTTGCCTTCTTGAGGAGGCATATTTAGCATAGGGTGAACCAACCATGGTTTGAACCACGTTTGTTTGTTTCTTTTCTCGAACTCTTTTGAGATTTATACTACTCCCACTTGACCTTTTGGAACAATTTCCATAAGGGCACCTACTTGAGCAACAAACACTTTATGCTAAGTATGATTTGTGTATTAGTATCCCATGCTTTATATAGGAATTGCTCGTGCAGTAAACGATTTAATACAACTTTTATTCCTTGTTTAGTAGAAAGACTTTATAAGAACTTTTCTTATCCATACCACATATGAAACCTTTGCTACATTTTGTTTTGACATATGTTTCTTTGTTTAGTTTTGTAGCTTATCTTAAAAGTATATCCCTTGAACAATGGTTCGAAGATAGGTAATTTACATCCATTATCAAAATATATCTCATATAGATTGATATCTCCTTTTTATGAACATTTCATAAGGTTTTCTTTTAGAGTTTGATGTAAAACGATTTCACAACTCTTGGATGTTTATCAAGGTCTTGGATTAAATTCTAATTATCACGATCATATCGCAATAATTTTAATGTGTTGCCAAATACATGTCTTGACTTAAATTTTCACAACTACAATCATATTGTAATGCAATCATTATCTTGTCAAGTTGATATTGAACTTCATACTGAACATTTTAAACTTTTCAAAATTTTCTCTCTTATGCTTCAACTAAGCATAAGTAGTGATCATATCACAAATGAAGTTTCATTGTCCGTATCTAGCCTTTGAACCTTTGGTTTTCGTACATTGATATGTATTCGACCTTGAGTTCACATCATCATTTCTTTAAATTGTGACATTTCAAAATTTCAAATTAGAATGATAATTACATATATCAATGTATTCATAATCTAATGATATTGAAAGTCCATCCCTTTGGATATTTCGTAAGCAATGTTCATTTTTGTTTGAATTATTTGACATATTAGAGACAATTGATATATAGAAATGGTTTAATTATTTCTATCATATAGAACTTTGAATCTATTAATAAATCTCAAAACACATTATGACTCAATGAAGCATAGAACAAAATTTAATAAACATTTTTTAATATTCGATGCTTAGTCATAACTAACATTGAAGGGTGTTTTGATAATGGCAAGAATGAATAACATTTATTTAATTCTAGCCAATAACAAGGTAAGGTGAAATATAGGTTCTACTTGTAAAGTTGCAACTTTTGCTTCCTGACTCGTAGATTCTACTTGTGAAGTAGCAACATTTTCTTCTAAACTTGTAGATTTATTTCTCCTTTAGCCATACTTCTTCATTTAGTTAAACCTCATTCTCGATGAAAGAGAAGTAAACAAGACACCATATGTCCAAGAAGTAGTAATGTGCTAAATCAATTTCTATAATATACTTATTAAATTGGATCATTTCCATTTTTTTTACATTCCAACTATATGAGGTAGTTTCCAATCAATTGGAATTGGTCTATTAAATTTGAAACATTTATTGTTCATAACAAATTTTATCATGTAAGTAGCTCTAGGTTTGAGAAGTAGCAACTTGTTTGCATTTCTTTGTCTATAACTTCTTAATGCAATCCTCATATATTCCTAAACCTTTCCATTTGATCCACTTAGAACATTTCTCTTAGGTTCAAAATGATGCTTTGCTTAATTAATTTAAGCACATTTCATGATTTTGCTAAGTCTATTTTATCATTATTCATATTAGAGTTGAAACAACTATTTAACTCTTATATAAAGTAGATGAAGAATAGCGTCATTTTGATCAACTTTTGATCATAGAGATTTCCAATCACTTTATAATATTCAATCATATTGAAGATAAGAGATTTTATTAGACTTATATACTTGCGTTTTAGAGGGTTTGTACCTCCTACCTCATTATATCCCTTGAAACACTTTTCAAAATGAAGATGTGTTGGCATTTTACTCAAACATTTTAAATAAACCCAACCTTAGACATGTGACATGGATTTCTAAAACTTTCCATTTAGAACCATCTTAGCAAAATTGGAATATAGGTTTATGGATTATCTTTTAAGCTTTTGAGAATGCTTGTAAACTTTATTTTCAATCGAGGAGATTATATAATAATAAAATTAGAACGATATGTTACTTATAAGTAAACGCAAAATTCAATTATGTTTAATAAAAAATTTAAAGTGCCATAAGCGAATTAAATTAAAAACTTAAAAAAATTGATTCAATTTTAATTGATCCCTATTGCATAAAATGATTCCAAGATCCTTTATTTGTGCAATAATTGACCGGACTTTGGCCCTACCATCAACCATTACATTTTAAAGGTGAGTAAACTCTTTACTGATTACAACTTTTTGTAATTCTTGGTTGAATAATTACCCATCACATGTTTAATTATTACCCTTAGCTTTAAGGCTCTAAACTCTTTAGGTAACCTTGTTGAGTATAACCAATAAAAAATGTAAAATTTATTTTACCCCCACTGCCCTAAGATATAATATGACACCTTTCTTTGGCATGACCCATCATAAATATCGAAGGTTTCATCGGGTTTTTGATTGGAAAAGCTACCTTAATATTACTGGGACCTAGATTTATTATTTTGTGGTTATTTATTGAACTCTAGCGCATAATCAAGCAACATAAAAAAAAATCTAACATGCATAATCTACTAATGCATAAATAAACAATGACATTGTACGGCCCCTTAATCCTAAGAAAACTAATAAAGCAAAAGCTCCCACTTGAACCTTCATGGATCTCATCCATCTTGCTCCTTTGGGCCTTCACTGCATGGATTCATGGATTAACTGCAACCTGTAATACTATTCTATTCCATCTACTACTAAAATAAAATAAAATAAAATACAAAAATACTTTACGGTACGCAGACCGTATTTAGATTACAAAAATACTTCACGATTCGCAGATCGTATTTAAAATCTATGGGCCATAGTAGTCTATATAGCAATAAATAACATTATATATTATAAAATGCCATATAATAAATCACTCATCACACTTTCCTAAACTACAACATCGAGTGTTCACAATCAGGAAACATGACGCCTAAATATCTCATATTTTAATTAATTATTGTAATTAGATAATATTATATATTATTCATGACCATCAATAAAATATCATATATCCTAAATTAGTCATGAGATAGAATCAAATCTTATTTTAATCTTAAAAGATAAATCATATTTATCCTCAAAGATTATCCTAACAAACTTAGGAGATTCTATCCTAATTATTAGCCAATCACAAAATTTTAAATCAATTATATCAAAAAATTAATTATGGGATAATCATATTATTTAAATCAATCATTATCCTTTTGGAATATGCTCAGAATATCCTAATCAATATAATCCAAAACTTAACCACTTTAATTATGGATAATTACCAATTTAACAACTTTAAATATGGATAATATCAAATATAACAACTTTTAAAAGATTTGATTTTATCCTAAAATAAAATATTTTATCCAAATAAAACTTAATTTATCTTTCAAAATAAAAGATCATATTTTCAAAATATTTTATCTGATCCAAAATAAATCATATTTATCTTGAAATATTTTTAAAATAAAATATATTTTTTTTTAAAATCATGCTCCAGCCTGGTGGCCGTGCACCGTAAGATGTACGCTCCATTACAGTGGTGCACAACAGTAGTAGTAGTGTCGTGCTACTATTGTGAGTTTATTTTATTTATCATGTTTTTCATTTTTTAATATTATTACTATCATATGCATGTTTGTGTGTGCAAGAAAGTGTGACAAGTAATTTTGCGTAAAAATTCCGTCATTTTTATTATTGATGGAGGGTATCTGACTTTCTCCCCCAAAAAGAAAAATGAAAAAAGGAAAAGTCAAATAAAATGTTGGGTGTATAAAAACATGGAAATTAGTTTAAATAAAAATCCAAAAAGAATAATATAATAGCTATATTAATTAAAAAAAAAAGAAAAAAAAAAGATTTTTAGAAAAAGATAAGGAAGCCGTAAAGTCAAAAGCAGACTCGAATTAAGGTGAAAACGCCGATTTAGAAAGCGTGTATGACGAGGCAGATTGGCGCCAGCTCGCGCCACGCGTATTGGTGTAGCGCCAAGCTTTGGCATCTGGCGCCAATAGCGGCGTCTAGCGCCAAGTAGCGTTGGCTCCGTATCCTACCCCAATTAGAACTGCTCCGATTTCGTGCATAAATAGCCCCCTGCCCAGCCGATTCTTTTCATAATTTCAGCAAATAAAATAATTCTTGGCCTTAGAAAAATAATATCATGTCTCTAGTCAGCAATACATTTACCCAATACACCCATGAATGGTGTCGGTCTCTTAATGCCAAAGTAAGAAAAGAATTAGATTTGTTCCACTTGGGGGGAATTTATGGTATCAAAGGGGTAGATCTTTACTTAGACTTTATTCATACCGCTCTAGAATATTGGAATGTTGATACTCATTGCTTTAGAATAGGGTATGATGAAATTAGCCTTTTGCTGGAAGAATTTGGTGCTATTTTATGTTTCCCTGCAATAGACCTCATAGTAATCCCTAGAATAGATGCATATTATTACAAGGATTTTGAACGCTTCTTCAATTTAAAAGAAACGGATCTATCAAGTACATGGCAACATAGTTAATTTGAAAGAATTTGCTCGCCATTATTTTGATAAACCTCTCTCCGAATCTTTTCATATATATAGAAGAAGGGCTTTCTTATTTTGTATGCTTAATCAATTTTTTCTTAGTAATGGTAAAAATAATGAGGGTCAATCAATTATAACCACCGTACTAGAACAAATTGAATCAGGGAGAAATCCAATGCCATTGATCGTTGGAGAGACTATGATTAGTCTTGATGAATTGAAAAGGAACCCAAAAGCACCTTTTCGGGGTTTTCCAATTTTACTACAGGTAGAAAAATAATATTTTTAATTACAGAAATAAAAAAATATATTTTTGTATAGTAATAATAATTTATTTGCATTGCAATTTTTTTTACAGATGTGGCTAATGGAAAGGCTAGAATTACTTAGCCCTCCGGACAACATTGAGAAGTACACTCCGAATTGCTTCGTTAGGAGGAAGAAACGCATCTCTAAGATGGGGCGCCATGAATGGAGAATGGTCTTTGAATCTCACAATTTTGCTATCAAGTGGGTCATCCCATGGTGGAAAATAGAATGGATGGCTGGTGACAACAAGCAACCTTTCTGTCGTCTGCCAAGTTTGTCCCGTAAAACTTATAACTATCCCTGTAGGGTAAAAAGACAATACGACTTGCTTCAGAGTATTCCTTCCGGAGATCTTCGTCCTCCCTACGAGTTCCCTGTCTCCCAGGAAGTAGATATATTTGATGCTTATTGGAGTGCTAGACCTCTATGGGAAGTGATTACCCAAAAGGTTCCTCCTTCCTTGTCCAATAATGTGAAGAAGTGGTTGCTGAAGAAACCTTCGAAGGACTCGAAGAAAAATCAGGGTAAAATTGATGTGAAGAGTCGTCTAGGTGACAGGGTCATTCCTGCCAAGGAACACTTAGGTGAAAGAATTAAATTCAAAACACCTGCAATGCCTAGGAAGAAAGGTACTAGCAAAGATAAGAGAAAAAGGAAAGCTGACACCACAGAGAAAAAGGCTTGGGTAGAAAAGAAGCATGGAGTCCTAGCTGAAGGGGAAATTATCTACTCTAAGATTGAATGTAGGTCCTCTAAAGGGTGCCTACTAACTAAGGTTATGGATGAGGAGGAGGAAGTAGACAAAAATTGGAAAAGGGCTAGGAAAGAAAAGAAAGATTAGGAGCATTGCTTAATTTCGAATTATTAGACTTAGTTTATATTTTTTATTTAAAGTTAATTTATTTCAGCTTTATTAAAATATCATCAATAATGTAATTTTATTTTATTAATGAAATTTCAGCTTTGAATTAATTATTTACTTTAAATTTATTTTATTAAAGCAATGAAAACCCTTAGTTTTCCGAAAAACACCGAAATATTCCCAGAATTTAAACTGTGAATTGGCGCCGCTTATCTGCGACTGGCGCTGGCCAAGGCAATCTGGCGTCAGGCGACGGTGCCGTCGGCTAGTGCTAATGGTCTTTTTCTGGCGCTAGAGTTTTTTCTACGACGCCGATATTTCGCTGATCTTCTGTCGAATTTTTAATTAATTATGGGACTCGAGATTTTCGAAAAATAAAGTGGCCGCACCCGTAAAGGGTTGCCTACGTATCCTTTCTTACAGAATCAGGCCAAACGTATCTCTCTTGAGTATCCTACTCAAGAAATTATGGGTAGTATTTCTTAAGTTGGTCGAGATTTGTCATGTTCGAGAATTCAATGCCATCCATATCAGTTAGTTTTGCTGCACCTCCTGACAGGATTGTTTTGACAATGTAGGGTCAAGACCAATTAGGTCTAAATTTTCCCCTTGGATCTAAAACATTTTTCCTTAATGCTTTTAACACCAAGTCTCCTACTTTGATGTTTCTTGTCTTGACCTTCTTATTAAAATGCCTAGCCATACTAGTTTGATAACACTAAGTGTGATGTAGAGCTTTTAGTCGCTTTTCATCGAGTAGAATTAATTCTTCATATCTTGCTCTAGTCCATTCGACTTCATCGAGCTTGCTCTCTAACGCGATGCGTACAGAAGGAATTTCTAGTTCGACGGGTTGTACGACATGCATTCCATATACCAAGGAAAATGGCGTATTTCCTGTTGATCTGCGAATTGACGTGCGGTAACCCCACAATACGAAGTGAAGTTTGTCAGGCCAATCCTTATAATTTTCCGTCATTTTCTCTGTGATAGTCTTTAAATTTTTATTAGCTGCCTCGACTGCTCCGTTTGCTTGAGGTCTGTAAGGGGAAGAATGATGATGTTGAATGCTTTATTTTTGTAACAATTCTTCACATTCATCTTGAAAGTGAGTTCCATTGTCACTTATCATTTCATGTGGGACTCCATATTGACAAATAATATTTCTCTCGATAAAGAGTGCTACATGTTTTGCAGTGAGTTTAACGTATGATTGTGCTTCAACCCACTTTTTGAAGTAATCAATTGCTACTAGTTTATATTCGTGGCCTTCTGTTCCTGGGGGAGTGATTTTGCCGATGATGTCAATTCCCCATGTAGAGAATGGCCATGGCGATGTGTAGGTGTAGAGCAAAGATGGAGGAACATGTTGTAAATTTGCATAGATTTGGCATTTAGGGAATCTTTTTACATATTGATGGCAATCCCTATTCATTGTAGTCCAATAATATCCTTCTCGCATTATTTTTTGGACTAACATTTTTCCATTTATATGAGTGCCACAGATTCCTTCGTGGATTATCCTCATAGCTCTTTGTGCATCCTTTTTTCCTACGCATAAGAGTGCTTAACCCTTAGGTACTCTTTTATGTAGCTCTTTGTCTATGAGTACATATTGGGAACCAAGAGTCTTAATGCTCGTTTTGCTCTTTTGTCAGCGTGGGGAGGGTATTCTCCTTTGGTGGCATAATAGAGTATATCCGTGTACCACGGTTCTTCTTCTTCTTCTTCCTCGTCGAGGACTAATTCGTCGTCTTCTATAGCCTGGATGTTTGCTGGTTTGTGCCTTTTCTCTATAGTTAGAGGCATTTGTTCGATTTCCGTGGGAATCCTAACCATTGAGGCTAGTCTTGCCATGGCATCAGTAAATTAATTATCTTCCCTAGGTATATATGTGTATTCTACCTTCTCTAACTGATTGGTAAGAGTTTCCAAATAGGTTTGGTAAGGGGCTAGACTTTCGCTCCTTATTTTCCACCTTTTAGATATTTGATTGATAATAAAAGAAGAGTCTCCGAATATCCTTAACTTTTTTACTCCCAATGCCAAAGCTGTTTCAAGGCCTACCACACATGCTTCATATTCAGCAGCATTGTTGGTAACGTCAAAATCAAGCTTTATGGAGATTGGAACATGCTCTTCTTTAGGTGATACTAGTAATACTCCAACGCCACATCCCTTTTGGTTCGAGGCTCCGTCGAAGTACAAGGTCCAAGTATCATCTTCAGTGACCATTAAGTCTTCATCTGGAAATTCATTGTCTTGTATTGCGCGTCGAGTCTTCTATTGGAAAGTCTGCTAAAAATTCTGACACCAGATATCCTTTGATAGCTTTTTGCGACATAAATCTTACATCAAACTGGTCTAAATTGACTATCCATCTTGATATGCGTCCATTGAGTGTATATTTCTCGAATAGGTACTTCAGTGGATCTGATCGGGAGACTACAAAGACAGTATGCACTAGCATGTAATGTCTTAACTTGGTTGTGTCCCACACCAAGGCGAGGCAGAACTTCTCAAGTGGTGTATAGCGTGCTTCGTATTCGAGCATCTTCTTGCTTAGATAGTAGATTGCGTTTTCTTTCCCTTCTACTTCTTGTGCTAGCATAGCTCCCATTCTCTCTTTGGTAACCGTCAAATGTAACCTAAGAGGTATTCCAGGAAGTGCCGGTGCTAATACGGGAGGATTTGCGAGATAGGCTTTGATCTTTCAAAGGCTTTTTGACACTCTTCATCCCATATCACTGGTACATTCTTCTTGAGCTTTTTGAACATTGGTTCACATATTGTCGTCAGTTTTGATATGAACCTACTTATATATTGCAACCGGCCAATAAATCCTCGAATCTGTTTCTCGGTTTTGGGCGGTGGCATTGACATGATTGCTTTGATCTTGGTTGGGTCTATCTCTATTCCTCTAGAGCTTATGACATAACCTAAAAGCTTGCCTGAGGTGACTCCAAAAGCACAATTAGATGGGTTCAACCTCATATTATATTTTCTTAGCTTTTCGAAAAATTTCCTTAAGGCTACTTGATGGCCTAGACGGTCCTTTCATTTTACAATCATGTCGTCGACATATACTTCAACTTCTTTATGCATCATGTCATGGAGTAAGGCAGTTGGTGCACGTTTGTAAGTAGAACTCGCGTTTTTCAACCCGAATGGCATTACCGTGTAGCAGTAAGTGCCCCATGGTGTTATGAAAGTTGTTTTTTCCATGTCTTCTTCTGCCATGAGAATCTGATTATAACCTGCGTACCCATCCATGAACGAAAGAATCGCGTGATTTGTCGTGTTATCTACCATAATATCGATGTGTGGTAAAGGGAAGTCGTCCTTTAGACTTGCCTTATTTAGATCTCGATAGTCGACACACATTCTTACCCTTCCGACTTTCTTCGGAACTGGGACGACTTTGGTGACCTATTCGGGGGATTTGGATACCTTGATAAACCTGTAGTTATTTGTTTTTCGAATTCTTCTTTTATTTTAAGAGCTACGTCGGGTTTCATTCGACGTAATTTTTGTTTTACGGGTTTCATTCCTTGAATTAGTGGTATAATGTGTTGTGCTATTTCTCTATTAACGCCTGGCATATCTTCGTATGACCAAGAAAATACATTGATAAATTATTTAAGTAAGTTAATTAAATCGGTTCTTTCTTGTTCATTAAGTTTTAATCCGATTTTAACTTCTCTTTTATTGGTTGAATCATTTGAGATATCAACCATTTCAGTTTCTTCAATTACCGGTGTTTTCTTTTTGAGTGTTTCCATAGCTTTAATAATTTCTTTGTCTTTTTCATTGTTAGTTAAGCAATGCTCGTTATCTTTGGTTAGAGAAAAACACAAGAAATAAGGAGAAGGAGAAATATTATTATACTCTGAGATCATTAAATCAAAGAGTGATATGTATCCAAGGACTTGATCACTAACTATTCTAGGAGAAGAAATAAAGGGAGGAGTTGCTACTACTATGGACCTAGAAGACTCTATAGGGAGAGACTCTGACTTAGACGACTCTTCAAACATTTGTCCTTGCCCTGTCGTGATGGATATTTTTCTTCCGCTTAGAGTAGTCACCTTGATAGTCTTGCGCCACCCTTGTAGTGATCCTTCAGCTGGAGTGATTAGCTTCGAGGGATAGAAGCTTTCGCTTTGTAAGACTTTTTGAATGAGTGAGGAGTTATCTTCTCTGTAAGTTGGCTCATTCTTTTCTCGCCCAAATAGTAATCCTATGACGTTAAAGTCAAAGCATGGGGGTGCTTTCTCTTTATGGACAGGAGTTGGGACTTCATTTGTAAAGTAACAATCCTAGAAAATCTCAAATCCCTGTTGCCTTATGTCGTTCACAACAAATGGCTCGGGAAATTTATGGCATGGATAGTCTTTTCCTTCTTTTATAAATTGACCACTAAGTGTAACAGGGTAATGATCTATTGGGATTGCCTTCTTTTAAGTGTGAGCGTCTCTACGTGCCTTTGATTTTTCCTGGGATCGCTTGATATCTTTCCGAGTCGGTTCAAAACCAAGTCCGAAAGTGTCTAACTTAGGGAGGCCAGGTGACTCCAGCCATTTTGCTATTCCTTTCTTCTTTCCTAAGGTCATCCCAGAAAAATGTCCTTGTTTCTTCAGCATAGCATTTACAATCATGTTGGAATGGGGGTCATGACAAAGAGGGGTCCTTTCATCCTCCTGGATTAAGGAGACTTCATCGTTAAAGCCCCATAAGTCTTCATCATCCTCGTCGTGCTCCACATTAATTATTGGATTTTCTATAGACTTGATCCTTATAGGTGAAGCGTCGATGGTAATAGGAATTCCCCCAACTATGGCTTTTACTTGTTGGTGGAGAGATGAGGGGACGGCCTTTAGGTCATGAAGTCAAGGGCGCCCCAATAGTAAATTGAACGAAGCTTTAATGTCTACAACTTGGAAAGTAGTAGCATGTTCTATTGCTCCCGCTGTTACATTCAGGGTAATTTTACCAAGAGCTTGACAACGAGTGTTGTCGTAGGCCCTTATTCCTTGTGTAGACGGAGTTAAATCTTCATCCCTTACGCTTAGCATCCTTGCAATTCAAAGTGGACAGACGTTGATGGCCGATCCATTGTCTACAAGAGTCTTAGGGACATTCGTTCTCTTTCAAACTAATGTGAGGTTTAATGCTTTGTAATGTTTGTCACCTTCTGGAGGTAAATCCTTGACAGAATCTATCCCTATTTTGTCCAAGGCATTCATTACAGCCAACCTATGTTCTCGAGATGTCGTCAAAAGTTTCCATACGTTCATCTCAACTTTTGTCTTCTTAAACTACTTCACGATATCATTATCATCAATGATAGGTATGGGAACTTGTTGTGTGGTCGGCATAGGTTGTGTTGAAACGGGAGGTTGCATTCTCCCAGATCTTGTGAGGACGTCTATCGATGAATCTTCCCCAGCCCAAAAGTCATCCATGGCGTATGACACAGATGGTGGAGATCCTACTATGTCTTTTAAGTAAACGTCTTCTTCATCACTGTCCCAAACTCCATTAATGGTTGCATCGTCCTCTTTTGGAACTTTGACTAGTTTCTTTTCATCAATCATTTTCTGAACTAAATCCTTGAATTTGAAACAGTTTTTGATAGTGTCACCCCCTTATAGAAGATACTGACAGTAATATCTATCAGTCCTTTTCAATGATTCGAATGGTCTCGGTTCGAGAGGTTTGATCTCGCCACTCTCGAAGTGCATTTCGAACATTTGTACATATCGTATCCCAATTGGAGTGTAAATTCTATTACTCTTCTTGGGTTTTTTCAGTGACTTGTAAAGGAAAACATTTTTCCTCATAAGTCGTTCTCAATGGGTGTGAATTCTCTCTTAGGTACATCTTTCGGGAGTGGAACCTCGTCATATTTCTTATGAAGTTCCTTTATAGCTTTGAGAGTTTCACGTAGCAAATGCGACCCTTCAATCATAGACAGTGTGAGCAATTGTATGTCTTCTTTACTTGCTGGTTCCGGAAGACTATCCATGGCCTCGAAGAATATCTTCTCGTCTTCTTCAATGGCATGGATTTCTTTGATAGGTTTAATGAGAGACGAGGGGTCAACCTTAATTTCCTTATCAGAGATAGCCAAGGCATGAGCGAGAGGTGTGTTATCAATGCTTGGCTTCTTACTAGCAGGAGGCAATGGCAGCTTGTTATTATCGATTAAGTCTTGGATAGCTTCCTTAAGCTTCCAACAGTTTTCAGTGAGATGGCCCCTACCTTTGTGATACTTACAATGTGCATTGGGGTTCCAATTAGCCAACCTCTTTTTGACTGGTGGGTCCCCAAATGGTCCAATAAGAGTTATAAGACCTTTTGCATTTAATCGATCAAAAGCGGTGTCATAACTCATGCCAATAGGAGTAAAGTTTTTCCTAAATGGTTTCTTTTGTCCTTGATTATTCATAGCAAGGACTTCACCTAAATTAAAAGTGCTAATGTTGTTTGAGTGGGTGGTTTTGGAAGAAGAAGGATTGTCGTTCTGCTTTCCTTTCTAGCCACTGTTGGAGTTATTGCTGGCAGCTTTTATCTTAGCCAAGTCATCTTCAATATTGATTCCAATGTCGTAGACGGCCTTGAAGGTATGGAGGTTGTATTGATACTTGAGATGCTTGGAATATTTTTCTTGAAGGTTTTTGATGAACCACCTTACAAACTCTTTTTCACTTGGCACCTCAATCATTTTATCTGAGATGAAGCCTTCGTTCTCTTTTTGCTTGAGGATTTAAAGTTCTCTATGGTCAATCTCAACTTGAATGTTGCACTTGTATCTATCAACGAAAGCGTTTGCTATGGACTTCTAGGTAGAGGTCTTTTCTTTTTAGAGAGAAAACAACCATTGTTGGCAAACGGTCTCGAGAGATAGTGAGAATAGGAGGGAAAAACCTTCTTATCGATACCCTTAATACTCATTATTGTTTCAAAGGCTCTTAAATGAAAATAAGGGTAATCAGTTGCTTTGAATTTCGGGATGTCGTTGGCATTGAACTTCTGCGGAAGAAGATCTTTGTCCATCGAGACCCCTTGTGAAGTAAGCCCTTGAAACTTGTAGTCGCTAGATAACTTGCTTAGACTTTCTTACATGAGGTCCATCTGTTGTTTCACGGGATCATCGATCTTAAGTGTGAGGAGCTTCAGTGCCTCACTCACGATAACAAGTTGGTTCCTAAGCTCATTGACTTCTTCTTGTGTTGCCAATATGGTCTTAGCTTTCCTCTTACGAGCTATGGGTTTGTCGAAATATTGGACTTGTACGAAAAGGTTGTCTTTGATTAACCTTCCTTCCTTTCTTGACCACGCACTGTAATTTAAACCATTTTGCGTTTTAATTACTTGACTCAAATCGACTTCACTTTACGGTTTTTTAAAGAGGAAAAAATTAAAAAAAAAGGGGTGCATATATTTTTGGTAAAAATAATGTATATATTTTTAGGGAACTAAGTATAGTTTTTAAATTGGAGGATTAATATCTGACTTACCCCCCTAAAAAAATGACGAAAAAAACGCGCATACAAGACTATCTTAGACATGGTCAAAGTATGTGTATTGGTGTGTGCGTTGAGTGTAAGTTACATGCTTGGACTCTTGTGTAAGACCATGAGACTTAGTGCCTAAACTCGATTAATGACTCGACGAAGTACTATTGACAGCGAAAATTTACTGAATTAATTAGCAAACTAGTTAATTAGACACTAGGTGATGACTCGACAAATAATCCAAACTGTCGGCAAAACGACAGGACTGACGTCGCACTGTGTAGTGTAGCGCCAGATGACCGAGCTGTCGCCAGGCGCCACACTCCACAGAGTAGCGTTATAGTCCAAACTTTGGCGCCAATGCTGAAGCTTCAATCTGGGACTGTTTTCGGTGTTATTAATCAATAGGGGTATGCCTAAAGTCGTACTAGGTTAATTCTGATTAAAATATTATACTTTATTTACTCAAATTAATTAATTAATTAATTAATTAGGCCAAGTTCTTTAAGTCATTAATTTATTTAATCTTAACACAAGTAAAACAAACGGTTAAGAAAACATATATATGCACAACAAATAATGCACAATTGGTCAAGTAGGCATAATATGATGCAATGAGTTTGCAACCTAAACATGGCTCTAGTTCTGTAAAGTTCGGGATATGGTATAGTCAAAAGAGGGTCCATGGTTAATTGTCCAGATGCACCGCGCGGAAGCCTAAACGTGAAGGGTTGGCGCGAGTGGATGGGAAAGCTAACCCCAAATTGGGAAGGCCCCTATCGAATCTATGATGAAGTAAGAGACGGCACCTACCGACTGGAAGAACCAGATGGTAGGCGACTACCTAGAACTTTGAATGTAGACAACTTAAAAAAGTACTACTTCTAAGAATTTTTTGTAATTGCTTCACACTCCTAATTAATGAGAATATGCCTTCATTTCCCAAACTTGTCTTCTTGCTGAATTTTGTAAAAATGCTAGAGTCGCCTGTACAAAGTACAGACGACCACCCTCTTTTTAGCGTCTGTCCCAACACCACACGCCTTATTCTATCTTAAGGAACCGACGTCACTAAAGCAGTCGACCCTACTAACTTATTTTCAAGTTAAGTCCAACACTTAACGGCTATTTACCATTTTTATAGAGGCCAATGGCCGAATATTAATAAAACAATAGAGGCCGACGACCACATTCTGCTCCAACATGAGTATGACCGTCTGCACCAACATGAGTCAGATAACCAACGACGTCCATTCGGGCGAATTTTTTGAGGAGAAGCATCTCCCATTTGGGTAGTACATTGCTCTACTAATACATCAAACAGCCATACTGAATGCTTAAAACGCATTCGCAGTCGTTTGAATAAATCGAAAGTGAAATCTAAAAGGCCGAAAGTTTTTTGAATTGTTCTAGTACAATTGAAAAGAGGTCATTGTTTCATGACTAGAGGCTATCGAGGCATAAGGCCGGATACGCCTGTTTTTGCTCTACGGCAAGGCAGGCAGATAACTCTTTCTCAATAAAAAAAGCTAAGTCCAAAAACTTAGCATTATGTGTAGGCTTATAGTCGAATGCGCCTATTCTGCTATTGGGGCAAACCAGGCGGAATACTTTTGTCTAAACAACAAGCTAAGTTAAAACTTAGCATTTAATTTTAACAAGGCCTATGGCCGAATGAAATGAAAGAATCGACTACTCTGTATGCACGTCTGTCGCTTGGTTTGGGGCAATCACCAAAGTGATTGATTGACTTAGAATCCATGCATACTCTTCTAAGTATCAATAATTTCTAAGTCAAACAGTCCAATCAACCGAAACCAATCGACATCCGCCCAGGGGCAAGAACATTCGTATACTATATGGGCTAAAATACTTAGCTAAAATTCCATAAATAAAAATAAGATTTGAAATTTGTTTAAAGCATGCATACACATCAATGTAAATAAAACCGGCGGAATGACCGGATGATTCATAAAATTAAAACAACCGTCAAAATTGACATTTGAAAAATGTTAACTGGCCAAGCCAGGGAAATTGTTAAGTAACCCGACCCCTTGGTCGGTAAAGAAACATTCAAATACACGGCGCACAGGCCGGAAAGATAAACATATGGCCATTCGGCTCCAGGGAGCTTCTCAGCATCGCATCCGCCTTTTCCTCCGACGCATGATCTCTTTTTTCCTCACCCTCCTCATGATCACCCTCCTCCTCGTCCCAGACGACGAGCCGCCAGACGAGCTAGACTCCCCCGATTCACTCTTGGTAGCCGCCTTCTTCTCGGCCGCCTCTTGAGCTTCTCTGAGGAGACGGGCATTGAACTCATCATTAGCCTTAACAAACTGGACCTTCCAGGTTTAATTATCGGCAAACAGCTGAGCACTCGCCCATGCCGCACGCATGATGACTTCGTTGTTGTCCATCATTTGTTTGACCAGGGCATGTTTCTCCTCCTCCATCAAGGACCTGTACTTGGTCCGGAGTTGGTTCTCTTGTTTGCTCAGCCAAGCTCTGAGTCTCTTGACCGTCGCCTCTAGGCTAGCCGCTTTAGACTCCGCCTCCTTGAGGTTGTCCAGCTTCTCGTTGAGGACCTTGACATGGTCCTAGAGCTCCCTTACCCGTTGCTTGGCCGCGTCCAAGTTCTGCTGAACTAGGAGGTTGGCAGACGCCTAGGAATATAACATATCAAGTGTCAGAATCTCATTTTGAGCAATCTCAAACTAAGCTTTGTCCAAAGTAGAGGCGGCCCAAGAATTCGCTGCCTTTACTTCCATGGTCTTCTTGTTAAGGGGCCCTTTGAGACCACTAACGCGCAGCATATCCTGCAAGCACCCAGATCAAAGAAACTTGTCAGTAACCATTTGAAAAAAATATGTACATAAGTTAAGTTGTAAGGAATGGTACTTCGCAAAGAAGCGCAAGAATGTCGTCCAGGTCCAGGGTGCCGACTCCTCTGATGGCCGCCTTGTCCTCAGGGTCAAGCGTCTTGAGCATTCGCCTGGCCATCTGGAGGATAGTTGGCCTCGCTGGGGCATCTATCAAACAAATACAAATAAGTCAAAAACTGAAAATTGTGCCCTTTATGAAGTGCATGGTCGAATGGTCGAATGGTCGGATGGCTTACCTCCATCTCCCCCGGCAGCTTCACTGCCGCTTGCTATACCGCCAGCAGTGGTGAGTGGCATTTTGCCACTCTTCGACGCTCGTTGAAGAGCGTCCAACTTTGATGGCGTTTTGATGGGAGAAAAGGCGCATGTCTCCTTCTTGGCGGGATTAGTGGCGACGTGTTTCCTCCGGTTTTGAGAAACATCGCCAGTCGTCTTCTTTTGCAGCTTGGAGTCCGGCTAAGAAGAAGGGGCGAGCTTTGATGAAGCGCTCTAAAAAGAAGTCTAAGCGTGAGTCTCATAAACAGAGTATGTGAACACAATTCATTAAGAATAAACTTTGCAGACCCATTACCTTATGAGTGGCGCATGGCGGCTGCTCATCCGCCTTTTTTATGTTTAAGCGGTAGAAGGCGGCAGAGAGGGCTGGTTTCTTGTGGGCCGAAAGCTTTGCAATTGCTTTATCTGTAATAAGAAACCAAGGGTTAGCAAAGAAAAAAATAATCAACAGTAAGCAGAGGTAATAAAATCATGCGACCAGCTACCTCTCATCTTCTCAGTACTAAGCCCACAGGCGGCTAAGTACGTCTCGTCCGAGAGACACTCGAATCGGTGAATATAGCTCTAGGGGGTGACCTCCTTAAACCCCGTCTCTTTGTTTGTACGGACGACAACTAAAAAGAGGCCCCGGTCAAAGATCTCCTCTTGGACTCGCCTGGGAACAGGCGGACGAGCCTTTTTCCTAGCTAAGAGGAGAGGATATTGAGTCCAGCAGTTGTACCGCCAGTTCTTTTGGGCGTCTAGGGAAGAGACTATATAAAACATGGTCCGCCAGTCCTACCATTTGTTCTCTTCCCCAGCGTCATCATGTACTAGGTATGGCTAGTCAACGTAAGCCAGCCGATACCACTTAGATTGGGCGTTCAGCTATGATAGTGCATATGAGCAAACGCCTCAAAGTTGGGATCCACCTCCAGCATCTCGCAGGCGGCAACGTAGCCCAAGATATTTACCCAAGAGTTGGGGGCTAGTTGCCAGATACCCAGTTTGTATCCGTCCAAGATCCTCTCCACGGCCGGATGGAGAGGAAAGCTAAGTCCTTCCTGGATGGCCGTCTCGTAGCAGCCAAAACACTGGTCACCATAAATAGTCATCTTAGGGAAGGTGACCATAAATAAAGGAAAGAAGTTACCTCCTAAGCAACGTCATCACGGCGACAATAAGCTACGTTCCTCATCCTCACTAGCTGCCTCTGAAAGGCATCTATGCACCTCGCCGTCGGTGTCACCGCCTCGCGCGAGTACTGTAAGAAAACAAAGTCAGTAATAATACAAGACAAGTACGAATAAGCAATAAGCAATTAACTAATACGAGTTTGGTGACAAAGAATAGACCGCTCAACCAAGCGCTGGTTCTCAGGAGCCGAGGGGATCATCTTCTCAACGGGACTGTATGTCCCCTGATAGCTAATGGACATCCAAGAAGGAATGAACTTAGCTGGCCCAGCTTGGAAAAAAGCAAACCTAAGTGATTAAACACAACTTAGGGGCTATTTAGCAAAGAACTAAAACACAAAAAGCATATCGCTGCCTCCTCAAGTAAAACGGGGGCCAAAGCTAGCAATGGCAACAAGTCCTCCTCATAGCACCGCCCCGAGCTAGCATGAGATTGCTAAGGGGGACTTGCAAAAGAGCTTTCCGCCAAGGTGATTAGCATCGCATCATGGAACATGAGGCGAGGCGGAGGAGCAAGGACGACAAAAATCTCCGAAGAGTGCTAAATAGTCACTCTCTTACCAAGGTACACTGCCGCCTCGTACGTCCCTTGAAAGTAACGACTCTCAGTGGTGTACTGCATAACCAGCGCAGAAATAGCAAGACCGGCCCATAGCCGATATACTACATCGGGCTCCTGCAAAACACGTTTGTAAGATAAAATTCTATCAAAAGGAAATACAAAGACGACAACTGTTAAAAAAGAACATACCAAGAGGATTAGCTCTCGAACATGGGCAGTACTCACCCGATCGCTAATAAAACCTCCCCAACAAGTGCCAATATGGAGCTCGCGAGGAGATAGTCTCGCCGGCGCTAGCAACGGAAAGTGCTCGTAGAACCAAATCTATGAACAAAGACAAAAGAAACATAATCAAATGAAGTGAAAGTGGGGGCTTCTGTAGACACCCATTTGTGTCTCCCCAAAACCAAACCCGGTGATGAATACCTTTTGCGTCGAAACATAATCGAATGAAGTGAAAGTGTGGAAAGTCTAATGATGTGGTTAGTTTTATTAAAAATATCTCTTTCTTTTTTTGAAAACCTATTCCATTTTATGAAAATAGCTAATCTAGTTTAGTTTGTTCCATGACAAGGGTCCTATAATAGTGTAGTTGGATTGGGCTAGAAAAGACCTTCCAGCGATATATTATAACCCAATTTCGATGAATAATGAGGAAGTTATAGCCAAATTACTAAACTGGGCTCGGTTTGATCTTTATATGCGGCCCAATGATCTAGAGGAGGGCCTATTATGAATTATAATTCCTAATGCAATTAAGATTGATTAAAGTCTTCTAGAATCTTCTAGAAGGTTTTTTTCAATCCTAATGGAATTAGGGTTCATAATTAAGTTTTATGAGGTTTATTTGGAATAAAAGAAGTGTTTTATGTGAAAATACGATTTTACCCCTTCTACGGACTTTTACAACTTAATGTTATCTAATATAGAAAACGTGTGGAAAAATCTCCTGTAGCGCCGAACGTCAGGCTTTTGCCTAGCAACAGACGCTGTCGCCTGGCGATAAACCCTGTCGCGCGGCAACATGAGCTGTTGTTGGCGATAGAGGCGTGTTTTATTCCTTTTTGAACTCTGATTATTTTTATTGATTCCAGACTATTTTGTTATAATGAGCGTCTTTAGACCTCCGTTTTTAATGACCAATTCTCACCAACTATCATTAAGAATTTCTTAATTCTCTCTCTCTCTGTTTTTCTAAACTAACTTTTTTCAAACAAAATTCCGCATTAACAAGATCTAGACACACCTAGCCAAGTTCGAAGTTGTCTTTGCCCTAGACGTGAAAGGTTTGGTATTTCTGAGGGTTTGGTCCCAAATCTCTATTTCAATTATTTAATTTAATTTTTTATTTTATTATTTTCCTTGAAGGTACTAATGTGTGTATTCTTTTTATTAGAAAGAGATACGAAACATCCAAGTAAGTACTTTAATTGTTTAATTGATATTATGATATAGAAATAATGTTAAGGTTATTATTTTGATTCATAATATTATGTTAGGTGCTTTTCTTAGTATCATGTTTAGGGTAAAAGATTAAGTTTCTTAAATCAATTATGATTTCTACGATGCTTTCCTTTTTTCTTTTTTAATAGCATGTTAGTATCATGTTAGGTCTAAATCTTTGATTTTTAATGTTTAATGACATGATACAATTTGTTATTAATCTTGTTAAAATCATGCCTAGGATCTTGCTATTATGATACTTTATTTTTATTATGATTATTATAAATATTGTTATTATTATGATTATTATTATGTTGCTTGATATATTATTATTATTATCTGATCATTCTTTTTATGCATGTTTAAAGGGAATTTTTACTTGTAATCACGCTTAATAAGATAATTAATAATATTGTTTAGGATTAATTTTATTATAATTCAAGTGTTCGCCATTAACATTATGCTTTAATATGATTATGATAATTATGATTATGATTATTGTTGTGTCGAATTATACAATATAATATAATTTGTTATTAACGAATTGTTACACATAATTTTTTAATTTATGAATTGTTTTACGTAATTTGTTAATTTACAAATTGTTTACGTAATTTGTTAATTTACGAATCATTTCATGTTATTTGTTCATTGACGGATAAGTTATACATAATTTGTTGATATCATGTTGTTTGATGCTTGCAATTTATTATTGCTTGATCACGCCTTTTATGCATAATTAAAAGAAATTGGTACTTGTAATCACGCTTAATAAAAAAATTAATAATCTTGTTCAGGTTAATTTTATTATAATTTAAGTGATTGCCAATAGTATATTTATTTGTACATTTAATATTCAACCAACATAGATTAAATAGGTTTAACGTAAACCTATTTATTGTATGTTAGTCTGTAAGGGTTCATGAATACGAGATCAATAAAGTAGAGGCTGATTATTAGGGCAGGTTCTTTCTCTTTTAGATTGAATTTGTACCTTCATCCCCGAACTTTCACACTTTGATCTAGACCTATTGGAGTTAACGATCTCTTGGATCGTTAAGGGTAAAACCTTCACCCTGTGAACGGTTTACAAGTTCCTAAAACTTGTTGCCGACTCTTTCGCTTTAGCTTCCTTCCCTTTGGACGCCACCGTGCTTAAGTGTATGATCATGTTTGGGTAATGCTTGAAACAGATTTTCTAACCCTTTTTTTTAACATGATTTTCATTCTTTAAGGTGCTCTTTTCTTTCTTAGGACATTTAGCTTACTTATGTCAAGTTTTACCACATAAATAATAGACAATAATGTTTGATAAGTTAAGGAAATTTTATCAATATCTACCAATTAAAGCACGTGTTTTGAAAACAAATACCTATATAAAAAAAAAATCAAAAGAACTACCACAAAGATATAAAAAGTTTAACTAGCATTACCACTTTAACAATTTTGGCTAAAATCTCCGGTATTTGGGTCTCACTTTTTATCACTTTTTACCTTTATGAAGGGTAATTTATTTAATTTAGATGATGATTTTATGAGTTAAAGGTAAAAATTAGAACTTACATGCATGCCGAATATTCTAGTTGGAATTATTAAAGTGGTAGTGCTACTTAAACTTTTTACAACTTTGTGGTAGCTCTTTAAATTTTTTTATAATAGGTAGTTGTTTTTAAAACACGCACTTTCATTGGTAGTTTTTGACAAAATTTCCATAAGTTAACATACTTCTTTTCTTTTTAAACTTCTTCTTATACTCTAACCCTTCAACTCTCTTGGTTTGGGCATTAACAATCCATTTAGATACATTATATTCAATAGGTTATTTACCCTTTCTAACACTTTTCACGCTCCCCCTCTAGATTGGCTTTATCCATTTTTTAACTCTTTTAAATCAAATTTTAAATTTTAAAATTTTGGATATTGATCACGAAGAGGAACTTCAGAGTTAGGAGCTGCTTCACCAATTTTAAATAAAGACAGTTCCACATTAAAAAGAGTGTTGTCATGTTTTAGTCTTTCATGATTTTCCTTTAAATTTATATTATCATAAAAAAGACTAAAAAACCTATTATGAATGTCAAATTTCATATTGTCCATCTTTAAAAAAAATAAATAAAAATTAAAATAAAAATAAAAAAATTAAAAAAAATTAAAAAAAATTTCATATTGTCCATCCATTCACTATATTTTGTGTAACTGTCAAGTGCCTTGTCACTTTGTGCTTTAGCTCTGTAGAGTTCCTTTAAATCTTCCTATATATCCAAAACATTGTGTATCAAGTTTTCTTTAGAGTAATGTCTCAATTCATTAGAAGAATACCATACCTCATCTTTATATTCTTGTAATTTTTTCTTTTCATCCGTCTTAGCCATAAGACATAGATGTACCGTCTCTTCTGAAGGTTGATATTCTTCTTCTTCTGAATTTGAGTCTCCGCATGTGGCCATCATAGCTTTTTTTACGTTCTCTTTCATAAAGTAAGGCTTGTAGACTTTGGACTCCTTGGCTTGTCCTTTTCCTTTGTTTGTTCCTTTGTCGTTCTCCTTTAGTGGATAGTCCCTTATGAAGTGATTTTAATGCCACACTTGAAACAGGTAGTGTCTTCCGAACTTAAGGCCTTCTTGTTCCTATCAAACTTCTTGTTGTTCATCATTTTCGTAAACCTTCTTACTACCATTGCCATCTCTTCCTTATCAACTTCAGATTCATCTAAGTCTTGTGCCTTAACGGCGAGGCTTTTGTTCTTGGAACTTTCTGCATTGGAACTCAAGTTAAATTCATGAGTCATCAATGAACCAGCTAGCTGTTCCATGTTGAGCTTTGTACAGTCCTTGGATTCCTACATTGCAGTAACCTTGGATCTCCATTGTTCCTCTTGTGGTAGACTCCTTAAGATCTTTCTAGCCTGTTCATATATAGAAATGTGCCTGCCAAGGCAACTCAATTAATTTATTATATCATTAAACATAGTGAAATATTCCTCTATGGTTTCCTTAGATTTCTTTTCAAACCTCTAATATCTAGAAATAAATAAATCAATTCTGGAACGTTTTACCTTATTTGTATCTTCATGAGTAATTACCAGCAGATCCTAAGTCTGTTAAGCAGTCTTGCATCCTATGATTCGGTTATGTTCATGGGGTCCAAGACCACGGTGCAAATATTTGATACCTAAAGCATTTAACTCAAGTTTTTGATAATCTTCTTTACAAAATCTGAGATATGTTAAGGATTAACTCATTTTTTTCATTGGTTGCATTTACCTCAAAATCACTAGATTTAATAGCACTACTAGTGGAAAAAATCCTATCCCTAACGGGCAAAACAACCCATCCGTAACGGGCAACGGCCGTTACGTATGCGGCCATTACGGATGGAAAATGTTATTTGTAACGGGCACCTGCCCGTTACAAATAAGTAATTATTCGTAACGGGCAAAACAAGTGCCTGTTACGAACAACGGGGTTATTTGTAGCAGACATTTGAAACGACCGTTACAAATAATGGGGGTATTGGTAACGGACATCCAAATATCCATTACAAATAACCCTGTTATTTGTAATGGACACGTGTTTTGCCCGTTACGAATAACTACTTATTTGTAACGGGCCTAAAATCTACCCGTTACGAATAGTGTGTAATACAATAAAAAAAACCAAGTAAATGCTGGATTGCTTGCACACCATTTAATCAATTAATGAGATATGTTAATATTTTATACAAATTAATATACAAATTAATATAATAAACTAATAACTAAAACATAAGAGAATAGCTAAACTTAATCTCAAGTACACTTGTTTTCCCATTGTCCACCACCTAATCAGTTTCAGCATATTGCTTAGTATTGCCTTGTCTTCTTGATAGTGCTTCCCTTCTGCCATCATGCTTCCCAATAAAATACCAAGACATCTAAGATTTAACATCCTAAGACGAGATACATATAACCCTCGCATGACACCTATACTAAATGGTGTAGTTATCAGATTAATTAGCAGGACATTAAATGATAAAAATCTTAAGTAAACAAACCAATGAGAGCTACGTACAAAATTTGTAAAGTCTGCAGAAAAATTCGCAAAATGATAGTTACATAGTTATGACTCGGTTGATAAAAACTCGCTGGCAAAGAGCGCTAGCAACCCGCACAAGCATGCTGGGCTTGCTGGCTGGCAGTGCTAGCAACCCGCACACTTGTGTTGGGCGAGCTGGGCGAGGCAGCACACCTTGGGTGCCTTGATGCCCAAAGGTGGGTGCCATGTGGCGCATGGTGAGAGGTGTGTGAAGTGTTGTATTTGCCGGTTTGGGAGAGGGAGTGGGGAGCAAGTTTGGTCCCTCCTTCCTCCAAATGGTCCTTACCTAACATCTCACATGAGCTTGCCACTTGTTGATTTAATACTAGTTTTATTATTAATTTTATTTTAGCTATAAAATAAAATGGGAAAATCAAATTCTCCCCCATTGATGGGAGGACTTTTCACTCTCTAGCTTTTTCCTATAAATACCCAACTTAGGGCATTGGGAAGAGCACTTGAGTAAGAGTTGAAAAAGGTATCACCATTGTGAAAACCTTTGAACTCATTAATTACTCGGTTTTTGGTCGGGACTTGCTAACCCCAAAGCATTGGACCGTTTTCGCTCGTCGAGTTGTGGGTGGTCTATCGTTGGAGGCCGTCGTAATTTCGATGCTTGCTTTCGAAGTAAGAGCCCCTTCTGGTCGGGCGAAGCACGCTCCAAAGGTAATCGTTTTATCTTAATCTTGTGATTAATTTAATTATGTTTATGGTTTTATTTATTGCAAGTGCGGTCTTGATTTTGGGTCTGTTTCTGCGGTGAGTCGGACTCTCCAAACCATAACAGTGGTATAGGAGCTTTGCTCGTTTATTTTTAAAATCATAATATTTTTCAAGGTATTTTTGTTGCTTAATTTTTCTAGTATTAAGTTGCTAATTAGATTAGTAGCTCATTTTATCTATTTTAACCTCGTATTAGAGCTGTCTTCTGCTCCCAAACCCAGATATTGACCCAAAAATAGTTAATTTTTGGTGTAAAAGGCATTCTGGAAATGGTTTTACTCTTTGAGAACTCGATTTTTAGCCAAAAAACGACCAGTAATGCACTTTTTGAGGGATTTTTCGTTTTGACGAAAAATTTTAAGTCTTTCTAACCTTGAAAATTCATTGCATATTTATGGTTGTTATGTATTTGGTTCTTTCCTTATTTTATATGCAATTTTAAACCTCTATAGGCTTAATTACTTAGTGGTAATTTATGTTTGAAAGCTTGGTTTTATTTTTCGCATAATTGCAAATTAATTGCATTTAGTGTGAAATTGTTGTTTTTTGAGGCTTCTAAGTACTATAGATTCAATCTTTAATTATGTTAACTGATTAAAACTTTGTGTTTTTAAATTCCATATTTTTTGGTTAAACTTTGTTGATTTAGTCATTTTAGTTGATTAGAATCATAAAGTTTAAAACTTGTGATAGAAATTTGTTTATCTTCTTATTGGTAGATGTAATTTTTCAAGGATTCACAAATATTAAAGTCGGATTTTTTATTGAACTTATGTTCATTTTTCAAACTCCCTTTTATTTTGTCAAAATCTCAAGATTAATTTAAATTGATTAAATTAATAATGAGAATTGCTTTAATTTATTTTGTTACACCCAGTTTAAACCAATTTTATTAAAGAATGGTTCTTGAAAATATTTTTGGTTAATTTCACTTGGATTAATTTATTTAAGTTCGACTTGTTACTAATTTCATTTTTCCTCAAAAATAATTGTAAAATTAATCTAGAATTGATTAATATTGTCACACACAAAATTGGAAATTTTTCTAAAGCATAAGCACACAAGTCGAGGCTTAAGAGCCCTGGGCTAGCTCTCGGCCAGCTGGGCTCCTCACGCAGCCCACATGAGTATCTTGAGGCTGTTGGGCGCCTCGTGCGTGTGTGCGAGGGAAGGCCAGAGGCTGCTACTCACTACCAGCATCGTGGCGCGCCAACCAGGAACAAGTAGTAGCATGGCGCAGCAGCAGCATGGTGCTGTGCGCGCTGTGCGTGCTGCTACGCTGGGCTGGTCGTGGCTGGTGTGAGCACAAGCAGCCCGTGTGCATGGTTGCTGTTGCGGGGAGTGCGATTGGATGTGCTACGTGCTTGTGGAACGATGGGTACAGTACCATCATTGGCACATTAACCCCACGTTTTAAGGCAATGCTATTTTAAAGCTAATTTATGCGTTGCTTAGTATGTAAATAAGGGTAATATGCGTAGACATTGCTTGCGTAGCAATGTAGTGCAAGGAGTTCGTACAACATAGCCATCAAGGGACACGTTATTAATGCGTGAAAGTTCGCTGATGTGGGCGGTGTAATGCTTAGCGACATCGAGCCCACTCCCACGTTCATTGACCATCAAACGGTTGTGAGGGGTGTGAGCACTCCAAGTCTTAGTGCTAGGCACTTAGACATTTCGGACTAATAATTTTTTGCTTAAATTGTCGTTGTAATTATTTTAATTATTTTGTTTATTGAATTAAAATTTATGAGGCTAGCCCTCGGTTTTTTTAGCGACATTTGCAACATTTAATTGTGGCAAATATTTGGGTTTACCTACTTAATTAATTGGATTAATTAAGTTGGATGCGGAATTTAGTGGGACCTTCATTTATTATTTTCATAACCGATTAAAACAACTTTGACAAGTTTTAATTAGGCGTGTTAGTTGGATTAACCACCTAGATTAGTTACTAGTTCTCGCCTGTTTATGTATTGTTACTTATTTATCGTTGTAAAATGCATGGGCAATTCACAAATAATGAATGGATGAATGGAATGTATATTCTCTCACAAGTTTTACGAAATGACAATTAGTGGGGCCCGATTTGGATAGAAAATACGAACTATGATCCGCGATGTATTTTTGTAAATCTAAATACGGTCTGCGAACCATTGAGTATTTTTGTACCTTAATATTTAGATTAGTCCTAATCGTAGATACTAGTAGTTGCATTTATTTTAGTCAAGTCTTGGAAGACGAAGCCATGAAGTTGCAAATAAAGACCTTTTGAAGATTTGAAGATCTCAAGGGGTCATGCTAGTTGCCAAATGCATCTCTATTTATGTTTTTCGATACATATATGTTTATGTATATGAATTATATGTTAGATGCATGTTCAGGATTTTGAATGTTGTGATGATTAATTAAGTTCACTTAAATCAACCAACAAAGAAGCCCTAGGCCTGTAAATATTGAGTAAAACTTACCATTCCAAAACAACACTTACCAACCGAACGAAGGTAGTGGTAGGATACGCCAAAGTGAGGCATCACTGGCTTGAAGCTATTAGCAAAGCATTGCTTACCGTAGGAGATTGAGTGTTAAGACAAGCCAAAGCATGCTTAATAACTCTTTGTTTTTTTGGATCTTGGAATCGACTTATTATCACCCAAAATGGGGACAAATTTTAAATGTGTGAATAAGATGTTTTAAATAAGTTTTATTAAAATGCATGAATTTAATCTTATTTAAGTATTATGAATGGTTTTTCATTTCAAATTTATTCAATTGTAGAATCATGTCTTCAACTAATGACAACAACCTTATGCTCCTGGAATTGCCTGAAAAGTTGCCAATTTCTCTAAACATGGTAAACTTTAAGGAATGGGAAGATGAACTCCGAAAGACCCTTAGAAATTGCTACTCAAAGCACATTCTGGACACTAAAATCCCGAGTTTCTACACAAAGGGGATTATGAGTGATGAGGCACATGAGGAATGGAGTGTGGATTACAAAAGAGTTTCCAGACTCATGGAAAACTCCATCCCGGTACAATAGAAGAGGAAGTTCTCCAACTATTTTCCGGACATGATACTCAAAGCTCTTGAGGATATAGTCAATTTGAGGGTTACCAAGAGTACCAGAGGCAACTAAGATGGACTTGTGGAATATGTGACTAGGTCACTCTAGAATATGAGGATCAAGCCACCGCAAGATGGGTGTCTGAGGAAAGAGAGACAAGAAGTATGGGCTAAGGTCTATAATGCAAGACTTAGACCCAGGATGCCACTTCAAGCTCATGTGCTCAATATGACAAGGCTATTCACCCATCTGGAGCTAATTGACAACCCAGTGGACGATGAGCAAGTGGCTCACATGCTACTAAGCTCACTCCACTCGGGGTATGTTGCATTTAAGATGCGACTCACCGCCAAAAGGAACAAATTGTCCTTGATTGAAGTTGTCCAAGAAACCAAAGGGTATTACTTTTACAATAAATCGGAGAACAAAGTGTTTGTTGCTCGCGATGGTGTCTTTTTGGAGAAGGAACACCTTTCCAAAATGACAGGTGGGAGGAAAATCGAACTCGACAAAGTTCGTGAGGATGAGCAATAAAATCACAATGACAGTCAAGGTACTCAAACAACATCTGTTGACGCAGGTCAAAATGATCAAAATGTGCAAAGTCAAACCGACAATGCAAATGCTCAATCCATTACACTACGAATGGGAAAATCAAATTCTCCCACATTGATGGGAGAGCTTTTCACTCTCTAGCTCTTCCCTATAAATACCCAACTTGGGGCATTGGGAAGAGCACTTGAGTAAGAGTTGAAAAAGGAATCACCATTGTGAAAACCATTGAACTCATTAATTACTCGGGTTTTGGTTGGGCCTTGCTAACTCGAAGACATTGGATCGTTTTCGGTGGTCGAGATGTGGGTGGACTATCGTTGGAGGCTGTCGTAATTTCGAGGCTTTCTTTTAAAGTAAGAGCCCCTTCCAGTCGGGCGAAGCACGCTCCAAAGGTAATCAAATCTTAATCTTGTGATTAATTTAATTATGTTTATGGTTTTACTAATTGCGAGTGCGGTCTTGTTTTTGGGTTTGTTTCCGCGGTGAGTTGGACACACCAAACCCCAACACTAGAGGGGGGAAAACAAACAACCCCCCACCCCAAACCAAAAAAAAAATCACAGAACTCGATGGAGATAGGAAATGAGATCAAGAGACAATTTAGATTCACAAGTTCCCAATAGTTTCACTCTTTTTTCTTTTTTTTTTTCGGTAGCAACATAGTATGACTTTACTTCAATATAGTTTCATAGTCTATCTCAATATCAATTAACAATAAAAAAATATACTCAGCAATCCGGTTAAAACTTTCAAGTGACTTAAATTGATCTTGTTTTAAAATAGATTGCTAATATAACAAGCTATGCAACTGTATAATTCTACAATTCAAAAAAAGAAGGCTATTATTCAAACGACTTTTTACTGGTCTTCTTTAATTTATTAAACCTTAATCTACTTGGTAGTTATTTTTTAATTTTCTTAAATGATTGAATGAGCAATACGTGCATTCTTAAAATAATGATTTAGTTTGCAACTATATATTACACAAACAACTAATTGAATTAGCAGTTTATCAAAAGACAATAATTTTAAGTTGAAGAATGCTCGAAGCAGACATATTGGAAGGCAAACCTGAATTTATAGTGGCAGAGAAAGGAAGCGGATCAATACCACTACTCAAAAGTGTACCCTATAATCAACCATTCAAGGATGTATTTAACATTTTGATTAAAGATGCAGTCTTTAGGAAACACATTTATAGTAGATAAGAAGGGCAATGAGAAATATGTCAATTATCATCATACCTGTTGTCTCACTCATTCAAGCTCTTACTCCATTTGCATCAATTTTGAACGGCTTAACTCTAATTTCTCAATATAGACCTATAAATAACAAAGTTTCAGGAAGAATTAGATCAGCAGAAAACAACTACCACAACTCATTAAACTTGTAACACACTCTCTTCCCACCTTTTTCCCCATACGACTTTTGCGAGCAGCCTCACGATTTTTGTGCAAGACGTCTTTATACCTTAAAAAAGGTAGACAAGCAAAGAAATTTTCAAAAACATGGAGAAGAAAATGCACATTAGCATCAAAATCATTTGTCTAGCAAAACACTCATTTTAGTGTCCAATCCATGAGTATTATCACAGAACTAAACCATAAATAGTGTCACATAAAGAAATCGAGTATTATCTGATAGCAACAAGATGAAATATGTAATCACAATTTGCAACAATCTAGGAATTAACTAAGTGAGGCTTCGCCTTAAAGCCAATTGGCAACAGAAAAAGTGACTTCCTAGAAGTGGAAAATGGTACTTTGCTCTTTTTCCCAATGTGGAATAGCCGAACGTCACTCAATTTCATACTTTGTAAAGAACATACTCTGGGTTCAATTTTTCAAAAACTCCAAATGGCAATACAAATAAAAAGGGAGTTAGTCCCTAGGGGAACACATACTCTGTAAAGAACATATGTACATCATAGTGAACTATATACTTGTTAAGATCAATTAATCAAATTTCAAAAGAAAAACCAAAAAAAATTACATATATTCCATAAAACTTCAATTAAGATCAAATTGTACTGGCTAAAATGATAATTTCTGCGTAAAATTGGAAGAAACTAAAGCAAGTCAAGCAATTAAGATCAAATTTGACACTATCAAATCAATAATTGTATAAAAAAAAATTTAAAAAATTGTAAATTAGCATATATTAAGCTAGAAACAAGATAAAATTCAGCATTTTACAACATTGCAGCATCAAATTTGAGAAATTAACAAGGCCAAACAAAATGATGATATACGGAAATTAACACAGAAGTGAGAAAAAAAAATGTACCGGATTTTGATGGGACTAATTCTGGCGGCGGCGAGTGATGCCGGTGATAAGATCTTTGCCGGATTTTGCAAATGATTTTAAATTATAGACAACCGAAGCAACTGGGTCAATTTGGAAAACCCTAACCCTAAAATAATAGGATTTGAAGAGTGGATCATGAGTAATATGGAGTAATTTTTCGAACAATATTACATAAATTAAACCCAAAAAATTCAAGTGATCTAACCTGAATAATTTGACCAAAACGCTAAGCTAAAGAACCCAGAATCCCTATAATCAAATTTCTAATTTTTGAATCGATGATTGATTCAAGTTTGTTGTTGTTGTATGTGGTTCAAATTGATGACGCCGGCGACGGTGGTTGTGGCCAATCGATGCTTGCTCCGGATCTAACCCCACGCAGAAGCTGCTAACGCTTCTTCGTCTGTTTAGGCTCAGACAACGTCTCATCGGCCTCGGTCTCCCTAATCTTCTTGAGCAATTCACCACCACGACAACCGCAATGAAATGAAAGTAACAATAGCATTCTCCGAGAGAGCATAAATCACTCGTGAGTTTTAGCTATTGACAATTTTCTAGTTTGATACAATGAGTTAGTGATTTTAGGAGAGAGAAAGAGCACATGAGTGAGGAAAAAGAGAAACGCGGAAAGAGAGAGTGATTTGAGAAGAGAGAAAGAAAAGAGGAGTGAGAAAGAAATGCGGCTAAGGAAGTGGGAAAAGAACGGACAACGTTTTTAACCCTAAAGAGTTATTTAGTTGTAACGGGCTTTATATTTGTCCAATACAATTATTACCTATTCGTAACGGGCATTTATTTGCCTTTTAAAATTATTTATTGTTCGTAACAGACATGTGTTTTCCCGTTACAAATAAGTTTTTCCATAACAATCAAATATTTTTCCCGTTACAATTACTCTTTTTGTAATGATTTTATCATGCCTGTTTCAAATAGGGTGTTACAAATGACAATTTTTCCACTAGTGCACACCAAACCTGGTAATTTTAAGCCTTGATGAATATTTCCATCTTGTTCTTCAAGTAGGTATAAAAATTATCATTGAACAAGAATTGACGTTGGGTAGAATACTCTTCTTCAAGTTTCTATATTTAATTCATCTCTCCTCACAAACTTACTCAGCAAAATTATCTTCTTCCACGTGAGAACCTTGCTCTGATACCAATTGTTAGTTGAGACGAATACTACAAGAAGGGGATTAATTGTAGTGAGTTCCTAGAGACTAATTTTTGCATAATATAAAACAGAATGTAAAGGAACTTGTAATGCACCCAATATTATACGAGGAAACCTTCCACGACCCAACAGGAATTAAAATCTCGACCCTTCTAAGGGTTTTGCAAAACAAAACAAGGGCAAACTCACAAGTTACAAGCCTATTATAATTAGTCCTTTACTCACAAGTTCCAGATTGAACTTGCTACACATCAGGACCCTATCCTACCCAATATAAGTCTCTGACATAGATTCATACGTACTC
Source organism: Chenopodium formosanum (assembly GCA_024500155.1). Lineage (NCBI taxonomy): Eukaryota > Viridiplantae > Streptophyta > Magnoliopsida > Caryophyllales > Amaranthaceae > Chenopodium > Chenopodium formosanum. The sequence goes on from CM044865.1 coordinate 47,618,065, forward strand.
CCTGAGCACTACACACTCAGCTCCTACCTAGAAGCCTACAATATTGTATGAAAAGATGAATACACACATACACACCCCAGAAACCAACCAATTACAAAACATTGACTCTAATATATAAAAGGCAAGGTACGTAAGAAAACACGAAACTAATATGACAAAGTTATGAAGTTGGAAACCATACACAATTAAGCACACTTTGATTTCTTCACGCATAAAATCACATAAAATAATGAATTCGGATTTCTACCATTTGTAAAAACTTGCTTGTATAGAAAGTAGGGTTTTCAAAAGATAAACATGTTAATTTTCCAAAATTTTCTTAAAACACGGTAATTTGTAAATCTATTTTGAAGAAAATCTTTTAAGAAAACTTATCAAAGATAAATTATCAAAAAGAATAATATCTTTTTTGAAAATCTTTTTTGAAAATAAGTCTTATCTTTTAAAACTTTCCAATTAAGAAGTTTTCCAAGCTTTTGTCATATTTCTAATAAGTCTCATGCGTTAACCTATTTAACATAATTACAACAATTCTAAAAGATAAGAAATTAATAAAATTTAATTGTTGCGCCAATACTCTGTTTATGTTGAGTACTTGGGCTTAACGCAGTCTAGGACTAAGTTCCTACTATCACTTGCTCTCCAGTTCTGAATTGGAACTTTGCAGGCCAAGTTCTTCCATAACTTGTTGTCTTTAACGTAGACCAAGTCAACTCTTTGACTTGCTGTCTTCAAGTTCCTATAAGGGAACTCAGATAATTCATGTGAGGGAACTCTTCTCCTATCTTCCTCAACTTTCCTTGACTTAACTTAGAGTCTTCATAGCTAGACTACTCTAATTACATTGAAGTTTGCTTTGTTTAAGTTAATAATCATCAAAACCTTTAAGCTTCAACAATTTCCCCCTTTTTGATGATGATAAACTACATCAAACTTCTAAGGAAAGTTAAATATTATAGAGGTTCGTATTTTTGTATTTTTGATTTATAGACATAAAACTAAACACACAAATATAGACAAAAATGAAAAAACAGAAAGAAACAAAACATAAACCTTTGATGAGTGACATTTATGTCACTCTTAGGGAGTAGTTTTAGAGTTATTTCCGTGTTTATTTTCCCTTTTATTCTCTTGTTTTCTTTTTAATAAAGTTTCTAGTTTATTTCTTAGTTTTAGTAAGTTTTAATTTAATTTCTTTAATTAATTGGTTTCTAGTTTATTTTCGTATTTTTTTTTACTTTCGATTTATTTTATTTCGTTCCTTTTTCTTTGTTACTTTCATAGTTTTAATTAGCTTTACGTTTATTTTGTTAATTTATTTTACTTTATTTGCTTGTATAGTTTTTTTTTTTAATTTTTATTATTTTAGTTTTATGTCTCTTATTTTCTATTTTATTTAATTTATTTCCTTTTTTTTAATTTGTCTCGGTTTCACACTTTTACCCTCGGGTTTGTTTGTGTGTAGGCTCGAGTTCAAGGTTCAAATTGAGGCTTTTCAATTGCCTCCCAACATCAAGCCCCTATTGCCTCCTATCCGTCACCCCACCTTCCTTATCCTCCACTACATTAAAACAGCCTCCCCTGCTCCAACTCTTCTTCACCTTCGCTGCACCAACCTCCACCTACAACCAACTCCCCTGCTGCCACCACAACCAAATCAGCCCACCAATTCACATCTGACCTGCTATTCCAACCACCAATCACCACCGCAACAATCAACCAACACCCCGCAACACAAAGCTCCCCTGCTCTAACCACCTAGCAAACGTAACAGCCACAAACCGCAGCCACCAACCTTTCCCCTGCTCCCTCACTCAACCAACCAACCACCAGCCTGCATATTTACCTTCAGCCACCCTTAACATCACTTCCCCGACTCCATCAATCACCACACTCACCAATTAAATCGCATAATAGCCACCGCAATAGCCACCTACTCTCATCCCTCAATCTCTCACTTCCCCTGCACCAGCGTTGCACACCACTACGACAAACCACCAGCCCGCACCATAATCACGGCATCGTTGCAGCCAAGACCGCACCAACCACAACTCTTCAATAAAGCGCCCAAAATCAGAGCAAATAGCAAATTAATCGGGTTTAGGAAAACCACATAGGAGTTTGGTCGAAGTGCCAAAACAGTTAGAAACTTTCAAAGTTTTCTAAATTGAAGAGGTGTGGTTGAACACACCCATGGTTCGACCGAACCAACCCTGTAGTTCGGTCGAACCAACCATCGGTTCGATCGAATCACCTCAAAAGCTTCGCACATGGCATTTAGTGAGATCAAATGGCTAAGTGCAAAGATGAAAGATGATGTTTTATGATTACCCTTGATGATTGTTGTTGATGGTTGATAAACGGTGGTGATGAAGATCACAAAGCAGCTAAGATCGAAAAAGAAAAGGGAAATGAGCTGGGGTTTTATATTTCTTTTTCTTTTTTTTTATTTACTCTTTTTCCATTTCTTTTTACTTTCTTTTATTTCTTTCCATCTTTCTTTATTTCCTCTTTTTATTTCACTTTAATTAATTTATTTTTCTCCTTTTATTTTTCTTTTTTTTTCCTAGCTTAGTATATATACCCATTTTAAGGGTAATTAGAATTAACAAAAAAACAATTAAAAATTATTTTTTTCTCTAATTAGTTTTTAGGAGTGCTTCTCTCTCTAGGTTTAGGTTAGGATTAGAGTAGTTTAGAGAGAAAAAGTGAGGGTTTCACAATTGTTGAGCTTGAATTTTGAAGAAGAAGATTGATCATCTTGTTTGTAGACTTTCATCTTCAATCAATGAGAATCTCTAAGTCTCTCTCCTCTATTTTATTTGCTTTCTTCTGATTATTGTTTTAGTTGTTATTATTGCTTATTAATCATGGGTATTCTTGATTATTTGTTAATTAATCTTGTTATTAGCATGATTAGTGAGTAATTTCCCCATCACGGGAATGGTTGTGGTGTAGTTGGATCTTAAGCATGTTCTAGGGTTTGGAATTGATTTATTTGTGATTAAAGTCTTTATATGATTGATATTCTTTAATCTTTTTGCAATTACACATTGTTGGTTGATTAAAGGTGAATCTTTACTAACATGGAACGGAAGTTGACTTAGCTAGGGTTCATTATTATCAATTGTTATTTAATAGTAACTCCTAGTATATGGTTCTAATGTGGAAACATAGAGGCTATGTTAGGAGAAGCCTACTAACCCCGGAAGGTGGCTAGATTGGATCCTTTACTTCGATATTCGAGCATGTTTAGTTCATAATTAATTCAATTTCTTTGTCTTTGTTTATGTTCAAGTGAATTCTATACCTAAACCATTTCTCTTAGTGTTTTATTTCTTGTCTTAGCATCTTTAGACTTTAGTTTATTTATCTCCTATTCCGGACTAGCTTAATTGTGGATATAATTTGGTGGTGTTTATTTTTTCCCTGTGGTTCGACCCCTATGCTTGCCTTATACTCATATTAGGTTTGTTTAGGTTGTATAATTTGTATTTGATCTAAGGATAGACATTTGACGACGCGTTTATTCCTTTGTCAACCTTTAAAATAATGTAAAATATAACTGTAAAGTGACGCACAACCAGTATTAGTGAAACTTTTAATACTTTATCAACCGAAACCTAGAACAACTTTAACCTTCAAGTTTGTTTCTTCTTTTCCCCCTTTTGGCATTATAAAAAAGTCATGTCTTTCAAGTTTATTAAGCAACTAGCCACATCCCCACAAGCAATTCATCGAGTGTAGAAAACTGAATGCAGCGCAACTAAACCCCCTCTAGTTAATTCCACTTTCCTTCACATGCTTTCATAGCACACAAGACACACATGTATAGGAAGAGTTGCAAATATTCATTAAAAACAAAAGAGAACCCTTCTTAGTTTGATTAAAAACCCAAAATATTTTTCAAATATTAACAAAATAAAACTGAACAAGATCATGACTAAAACAACAAATAAAAGGATTAAGGTTATGCTAGGTTAATAATAGGCTAGGTTAATGATAAGCTGAAAGATGTAAACTGATTCTACTTTTAAGGAACTTAAGAATCTTTTTGTGTATTCTTCTGATTATGCTTAATGTTGTCCACAAGTTTATCTTCCAGGTTCTTGATAGGCTTCTGGAACTCCACCTTATGTTCCTTAAGACTCTTCTCAAGTCCCTGTACTCCTCTTTCCAGCTTCTTGATTTCCCTTTAACCTCTTTCAACTGATTCTTAACAAGATATGCTCTGTCTCTGAGTTAAGCAATTTGTCAAGCCTCCACTTTCTCTTCAGCATCAAGTTCCAATGGTTACTTCATGCTAATTTGTGGGAAAGCACTAGCAGATGCACTAGTAGTGAGTCTTCTGCTCTTTTTAAGAGGCTCGCCAGAAGGTGTCTTCTTTTTTTTTTCCCACTTGCTAAACTCTTTTTCTCTTTAATCCTTTTGATCTTTCCTTCCACCATAGCTAGATTGATCACCTACAAGGTTTCTTCATTAATGACATTTTCTTGCTTTTCTCTTAAACTTCCATACTCCCTTAAGCTTGACCCCCAAGCTCTCAAATATAGTTTACAAGAGTGCACCATAATAACCCTTATTCTTATTAGGAACACTGTGCTAAATGTTGATACATAAGAGAAGGAAAGTTAATTTTTTTTTCGTGCCAAGTAGGAAATAACTACCGTGTCCATTAAGCATGCCTCCCCCTTTTATGTGTTCTAGGCAGAATAGTTTCTCTATATAGGTTGGATAGCAATTTGTTTAAGGGTCTCAGATCGTTGTGACTTATGACATTCTTCCTCCTTTTTCTTCCCGAAAATTCTACTATGTCTCCCCCAGATAGTTTCCAACCTTCACACTTGATTTTCCTTTGATGTACATTTCAAAACCCTCGGTTAGAATTTTCAAAATGGTTCCTAACCTCTCCACATTAAATTCAATATGAAACTCATTAATTTCTCTTGTTATAACCCCTTATTTAAATTTAAAATGTTGAAAGAATTCATTCAAAGCAACAAGATACACAACATTATTTGTTGCCTTGCTTAACATATATTCCCACCCTGGAAACTAAATTAACTCATGAAATTTCATAAATCTAGTTTTTCTAACCTAATTAAGATCAAGTTGGTGTCCAACAACATATCTATAAGCAAATTGTTCTGCATCTTGAAGAGCTTCTCCTTCTTCCGCTTATTGACCCTCAGTTTCTGATTATACTTCCTCATCAATGATATCCTCCACTTCCTTGATGTGTTCATCCATAGTGTTTATCTTCTATTTGATTGCTCTCCACTCTCTCAATTGTTTGAAGATTTTATCGACTTTAATTTTTTCAACTACTGGCTGCTTTTTTTTTTATTGTTTTCTGAGTCAAAGATGACAATGGACCTTCTTCGCCTTAGGTTTTCTCAGACTCTTTGTAGGAGCCTATGGTTAGGGGAGAAATAATTTTGGGTTCCGATTAGTGTTTGTCTTTTGAGTGTTCTAAAGAGCTGATGGAAGTGATGATTACCATTATTTCAAGGTATAGTGGTTTTTAAGGAGGTTGATGATTTTTACTGAATGGTTTGATTGAATTGATAGTGAATTAAAAAGGTTTGTTAAAAGATTCTTTTTATTTTAAATGAAGCAGTGTGAGTGAATTGAACGATTTTACTTTTTAGCCATTTATTTTGATCAAGTTCAATTAATTTTCAAAATTTAAATGGGATCTTTTATTAAAATCTTTCCAAAACTCGTTTTCTTTCCAAATTTAATATATTTCTCAAAAAAATTAATTTCTAAATATGAAAACACGTAATTGGAACACGCTTATTACACATATGCAATGTACATTACTGATTACACATGTATTAGAGTGTTTGTGAACTAACCTCTTTGAATTCACCAACGGTTACAATTCAGCTATATATGTTTAGCACACCATAATTTTGATAAATGCTCTTTTTCATCTATTTTCATTATTTCTGATTTTTCCATATCTTGGAACTTCATAAGCAATCAAGTAAGTTTGATTATCCCAAGTTCCAATCATAATTTTTCAAACCTTTCTCTGTTTAAAGCCTTGGTTAGAATATTCGTAATTTGATTTTATGTAGGACAAAATTCTAACTTATTGTGCCCTTGCTCCATATCATCTTTTAGAAAGTGATGCCTAATGGTGATATGTTTAACCTTTTAATGATGAACTGGATCTTTAGAAATACAAATATCACTTGTATTATCATAGTAAATAGGAAGACATAAAAAATAATACTAAGGTCTCTAACATGCTGCTTTATCCATAACATTTGCGAACAACAAGCTGCTGCAGCTACATATTCGGCCTCTGCCGTAGACAAAGCAACTATGTTTTACTTATTGAAACCTAAAGAAACAAAAGAAGGTCCTTGAAATTGTGTCATACCTGAAGTGCTCTTTTTATTAACCAAATCAGTTGTATAGTTAGCGTTAGTAATACAATTTAAATCAAATGAGTCTCTTTTAGGGTAGAAGAGACCCAAATCATCAATTCCATTAAAGTATCGAAGTATTCTTTTTACTGCTTTTAGGTGAGACTTATTTGGATTGGCTTAGAACCTGGCAAATAAGCGTATACTAAAAGATATGTCAGGTCTACTAGCTGTTAAGTAAAGTTAGAGAACCAATCATACCTCAATACATAGGTTGATCTATGTAGGTTCTAGATGGGTCTTCATCTAATCTTATAGTTATTCCCATAGGAGTTTTATTTGGTTTTGCATTGTCAAGCTTGTATTTCTGTACAAGTTCCTTAATGATCTTCTGTTGATGGATCATAATACCATCCTCAGTTTAATTAATTTGCAAACCAAGAAAGAAGTTTAACACTCCCATCATGCTCATCTCAAATTCTCCACTCAGAAGGTAAGCAAAGTATTTTAACAAAGATTCATTAGTTGCACCAAAAATTATATCATCATCATAAATTTGTACAAATAAGATATTAGTTTCGTTTGATTTTAAGAACAAACTTTTATTAATTTTTCCTCGTTTGAAACAATTTTCCAAAAGGAACTAATATAGTCATTCATACCATGCTCTGGGATCTTGCTTAAGTTTTAAAAGGGCTTTTTCAAGCTTGTAAACATGGTTTTGAAACTCTAGATTTTCAAATCCAGGAGGTTGTTCCACATAGACATCTTCTTTTAACAAGCCATTTAGAAATGCACGTTTTACGTCCATTTGGTACAACCTAAGCAGCAAAAGCAATAACTAAGCGAATAGCCTCTAACCCGGCTACTAGAGCAAATGTATCTTCATAGTCTATTCCTTCATGTTGATTGAAACCATGTACAACCAATCTTGCTTTGTTCCTGGAAGTGATACCACGCTCGTCTAGTTTATTCCTTAATACCCATTTTAAATCAATTGTCTTTTGATCACTTGGTCTAGGTTCCAGATGCCAAACATTCTTTCTTTGAAATTCATTAAGCTCAGCTTACATTAGCATTAATCCAGTCAGCGTCAGTTAAAGCTTTTACATAGTTCTTAGGTTCCATGGAGGAAAGGAATGCATAGAATGCATAAAAGTTCCTCAACTGATATCTGATTTGAGTTCCTTTGGTAATATAACTTATGATTGCATCTACAGGATGTGATTTCTGATGCTTCTAGGAGTTCGGTGCAAATTCCTTGATTAGATATAACCTTTCTTGATTGTTGTTGACTGGTACTTCTATTAGAATTTCATTTTGTGGTTCAACTTGAAATTATTCTAGAACTTTAGGTTGTTCTAGGTCTTTATTTTTAGCTGGAATTCCGTGTGCATTCTCTAATGTTTGCTCATTATTTGCTTTAGTGTTTAGCTCACCTTTATTTTCCACAAGCTGCTTCTCTGATGATGATGATTCTTCATCTTGATCATTCTTCCTTACAAGTTCTATTTCGAAATCATCACCATCATTCTTTACATCAGTCAAATGATAAGTTTCAATTCATTAAAAAAATTACATGTATAGACTCCTCAACCCACATTGTTCTCTTATTATAAACTCTATAGGCTTTACTATTTAAGGCTTATCCTAGAAATACTGTCTCATCACTTCGTGTAAGGAGGGTGTTCCCATCGTAATCCTTCCTTAGATGCCCATTGGCCCTTTAAAAGTCTAGGACTTTACACTTGTTAAAGTGTATTAGGATTTGAATTTCTGACTGTTTAGGGGACCTTGAATTAGAATTGATCTTGTCATCGCACTTTTTTTTAAAAGAAACAAGTAGGGCGTCGCCAATGATAATTAGCACAAATTGTAAGCTTACCTATGCCCAAATTGGTCTACATAAACAAGAAATGCCTTTCTCCCATGTGTAATTCATGGGATAATTAGAACGCATCGTAAGTTTACCCATGCCGAAATTGGTCTACATAAACCAGAAATGAGTTCGTGAGCGAGAGTACTAAAATAAAGTTCCTTTTAGGGAGAAATCACTATTCTAGCCCTAGTGTGGCCTCTACTAGCTCTTCCTTTTTCACAATTTCATCACGAAACAATATATGAAACGCGATACCTAAAATTAAGTTAGTTGATTTTATTTACACACATTACAAAACGTAGGAATTACATTGCAAAGTTGGATTCAGGCGTGTGAGATATCATTGGAAAGCTCTTGATGTCTACTTTCCATTTCTATGGGAATCAGGTTAAAATTTGTTATGGATCAAAAGAAATGGCCGCTGGAGTACAAGGGTATCTGTTTTAAGGCCCGGTTTAGTGTTTTGATCATAACTTCTTCGTTTTAGCTCAAACTTGGGCACATAATATACCGTTGAAAAGCTCTTTGAAAGGGCTATCCATTTGTATAGGCCTTGCACGAGATTTTGATGTTTATTTCATCTGTTGGGCTTGGTTTTTCAACAATGTAGTGTCTATTGGATCCAATCATTGCTTTTGACGCATTTGGGTCCGTTATTAATGAAGTTTAAACATGTAAAAACATGTTTTAAGCCTAATTAGTAATTGAAAAAGGCTTTGAGATAAATTGGTCTCAAATATGGGTTTTAACTTACTTCATAATTCTTTTCATAGTCTATAAACACTTCAACTTTGATCTAGCATGAAGAATGGATCTAGCATAATTCTCTTACCGAGTGCTCAGTACCGTTCCTAAAAAACATGAATACTAAGTAAGTGATAGACTACATGATCGGGATTGCCCACACTTACAAAAAAAGATTCAAATATTAAAAAATGCAAAAGAAAAAAAAAAGAGAAAAATAAAAACAACAGAGAGTTTAAAAGTAAGAAATCCCAAGCTTACCAATACAAGGATTCAAGTGCAAGGTTGCACACCTTGGGCGCTTATCTAAGGTCTTGATCTTTTATCCCCTTCTTCTTCAAATATTTATCCTAGCCAAGTTACAACCCTAAAAAGTCCTTTTTGAGGTATACACACACTTGTGAGAGGTTCGGCTAGAGCTACGTTCGGCCTGATTCCTAACGAATACGAAGGCAACCTCACATCGAGGTGCAGTCGTAATAAAAAATGCATAATTAATTATATCAAGGGATATACAATTCTCATCCTTATCCATGTAGAGCTAGACTTCGGGGCTTGATCCCTACATTATTAGCCAACCTAGCCTAAGAGTCACCACCATTTGACTCTTTTTTATATATTTTTCTACACACTTAGCCCCTGCGGTTTAACTTTTGTGCCACTTTCACTCACATCACAGATACATGACCAAATATACTTCCATTAGGAACCCTTTGTCATGAAATCTTAACACAACTTTGAAGCACAATTTGTCATAACAAAATCACTCATCACTCATCAATGCACCATAGAGTATGAAGTACTTAGCCTCCGTGCCTAAGTCTCCTAAATAATTTCATTATCAATCCAACTAAGATAGTCTAAGATGTTATAATCCTTGTATTTTGAGAGACAACGTTAATGGATTAAACACATTCGACATACACCTTTAAAAACTTTGCTTCTTTCTATTTTCGCGTCTTTCTTTTTCGGGAGAAAGTCGGTCCCCTCCACAAAAATGACGAAAATTTTTGTTTTTCTGCATTTCGAGTCATGTACACATTGATTCATGTCGTGTTATCACATTGAGTCAACACTATGCACACACGAGTCACACGAAGTGAGTCATCATTAACTCAAGTTTATACCTTGAGTCATGTCAAGTCAATGAGTTAAGAAACACATATCTTAGGTCAACCCTAAAGAAAGATAAGCAAAGTCTTATACTCCAAAATATAAATGTAGGTACATTCCAGTGAGAAAGAACATTCCCGGATTTTTTCGAAAACCCGCAAATGAAAACCTGACTCCAGCGTCAGACGACAAGGCTGTAGCCTGGCGACAGAGCGAGAACGCGGCGACAATATGTTCTGGCGAGCGCCGGTGCAGTGACAAGATGCGTGATCCCATATTGGATTATGCGGACCTCACACGGCAATCAGGTTCCTTTGTACGCTAGTTAGCCCCTATAAGCAAATTAACATTATTAGTAGTCGGCTCGATTATAATCGCCGTAAGTGATTGACCTGATGACGATCCTATCACTTAGCTTAAGCGCCTAAGCTTTGGCTCATTACAAGCACCAAGGCATCGGTTCAAAAGCAAGCACTTATACGACAATTTTTCCAAGATTGGATTGTCATCCCAACCGACAATATTTCCAAATATGGATTGTTGCGCATTCTTCTTAAACGATAATTTTTCTAAAATTGTATTGTCATCTCTGGCAAAGTTTCGAAGCGTGGATTGTCGTGCTCTTTCTTTGTTTGGAAATTTTTTCCAAGTACGAATCGTCATCGCTGGCAAGTTTTCCGAGATTGGATTGTCATACACCTAGTTCGCTATGGCGAAATTTCTCAATGGATTGTCGTATGTCTTTATTCATCATAGATTTCGGCAAAAGTTCCTCAGCGTGGATTTTTATTCATTCCCATAAGTGACAAATTTTCCTGAAGTGGATTGTGGATCGACTCTTTTTTGGAAAATGTTCCAAGACGCGGATTGTCAATTGTGGCAATATTTTCCTGAAAGGATTGTCGCATAAGATTGGCAAATTTCCAAGGTGGATTGCTTTCAAGAGTTATATCCCAAGATGTGGATTGTCGATCGTAGCAAGGTTCTTATAACAGATTGTTAAGAAGCATTGGCACCTTTTAAAAAAAAATTGGATTTTGGCAAATTTTCTAAGACACGGATTGTCGCTTCATCATAGAAACATTTCCAAGGATGGATTGTTATGTGGCATTGACAACTTTCCCTAAATTAGATTGTCATACATCATACAAGAGATGTGTTGGCAACTATTCCTATAGAAAAGAGGATTGTCATCACCTAAAGTATCGCAACAACTGAGGATGGCTTTAGGCGGAGAAATTTTCGATCATATTCCCTGGCTTGCGGAAGATGGTCACAAGGCGGTAGAAGGTCGTTTCAGGAAAAAAAATCTTTGATAGTATTCTCTGGCATACAGAAGACTTTCACAGCGGAATTGGAGGCAGTTACAGGCGTAGCAGTCCTCAGGCGGTATCCCCTGGCTTGAGGAAGATCGTTAAACAAAAAAAAGAAGATTTTTGTTCAGAGACGCGTGGGCATATCCGAAAAAACTCTATTTTTTAGAGACGAGTGAACATCAGCAAAAACAAGATAGTGTTCCCTAGCTCGTGGAAGGTTGTCACAACGACAAATACAACAACAAATCGGTTACCTTCATAAATGTGTGCTCGACGGTGCAAGATACGCGTTTTTTAACTCTTATCTGTTTATCTAACGCAAGTTTGCAGGTATCAGCGTTACAAGAGTGATTGAGGATTGCAGAACGTTCTGAATCATTCTCCTTCCCTATCGCTACTTTGACTTTTGTTTTCGAAACATAAGTTTCTCCAAACTCAGTCAAAGTGGGGGCTTCTGTAGACACCCAAATGTGTCTCCCCAAAACCAAACCCAGTGATGAATACCTTTCATGTCATTGGTTATCGAACGAGGTGAAAGTGTGGAAATTCTAGTGATGAGGAAGTACTTATTAAAATATCTCTTCTTTCTGTTTTTTAAAATATTTCTTTTCTTACCCTATTTATGGAAAAACGTGCATTTCAGTTTAGTTCAGTCCTTGATATGGGTCCAAAAAGAGTGTAGTTGGATAGGGATTGAAAATACCTTTCCAACGATATATTATAAGCCCAATTTCTATGAATAATGAAAAAGTTATGACAAAAATACTAAACTTGGCCCAAACCGGATTTTACCTACGACCCAATGATCATGTGGAGGGTCCAATAGTTTAATCCTATTCCTAAACTAATTAGGATTTAGTAGAAGCTTCTATTAATTTCTAAAAGATCTTAATTATTCTTTTTTAAAAGATAAGATTAAAAAATTTGAGTTAAATAAAAACTTTCCTTATTTAAAATCTTTCCTTTTTTTTAATCCTTATTCTATTCAAATTTAAAAATATTAAAAAATAGTAAGATATTATTTTTGTGTCTCAAAATATTTATTCAAATCTTATATGGTTGGATAGATATTGAAATTATCTTTCCAACGATATATTATAATATTAATTTCGATATATAACGAAAAATAAATGAATGAGATACGAAGCTCTATCTAAAACTGACACATTCCTAAAATTTCGGCAATATCTTTTTATGTAAACAAGATTTTAATGTAATTCTAATTGTCTTGGAAAGTAGACTTCAATATCTTTCAAACGACATATTATATGCCTTATTTGGATATCTGGATCAAAAGATATGATAAAAACAAAATCCGCAAAAACTGTTGTCCATCGAGTTTTATTTTGATTCGAATTCGGATTCATTTCTTATTCTTCGACCCTCTTTTTTCCTATAAGTAGAGGTCATATATCCCCTTTTTCAATCATTAAATCTCATCAAAAATTTCTTTATTCTCTCTCCCTCTTTCTAGCTTAGCCTTTTACAAACACAATTCCTCACACATTAGATCTAGACACACCTAGCCAAGTTCGATGTTGCCTTCGCCCTAGACGTGAAAGTTTTTATATTTCTGAGGGTTTGGTCCCAAATCTCTATTTCAATTATTTAATTTAATTTTTTAATGTTATTATTTTCCTTAAAGTTACTAACGTGTGTATTTTGTTATTAGAAAAAGGTACGAGGCATCCAAGTAAGTATTTAGATTGTTCTATTGATCTTTTGATATAGAAATCATGTTAGGATGTTTTTCCTAGTATCATTTTAGGATGATTTTCTTAGTATGATGTTTAGGGCGACAAAAATAAGTTCCTAATATCATTTATGATTTCTATGATGTCTCCTATTTTCTTTCCTAGTATACATGTTAGTATCATGTTAGGGTTAAATCTTTAATCTTTATTGCTTAGTAACATGCTAGGGTTTGTTATTAATCTTGTTAGTATCATTCCTAGGGTCTTGTTATTGTTATGCTTTAACATGATTATTTTTATAATTGTTTTGGTTATGATTATAATTGTTATGATTAATGATTATTATTATTTTAAATATTGTTATTATGTTGCTTGATTATATTTATTGTTATTGCTTGTTCACGCCTTTTATGCATGTTTAAAGGGAATTTGTACTTGTAATCACGCTTAATAAGATAATTAATAATCTTGTTTTGGGTTAATATGATTATATTTTAAGTGATCGCCAATAATAGATTTATTTGTGTATTAATATTCAACCAACATAGATTAAACAGGTTTAGGGTTAACCTATTGATTGCATGTTAGTTAGAAAGCGCACATGAATACGAGAAGAATAAAGTAGAGGCCTATTATTAGGGCAGGTTCTTTCTCTTTTAGATTGAATTTGTATCTTTATCCTCAAACTTCCAGTCATGGTTCTAGACCTATTGGAGTTCACGATCTCTTGGATCGTTAAGGGGTGTAACCTTCACCATGTGAACGGTTTACATGTTCCTAAAACTTGTTACCGACTCTTTTGCTCTAGCTTCCTTCTCATGACGCCACCGTACTTTAGTGTATGATCACACTGGGGTTTAAGTTTGGGGTAATACTTGAAATATTCCCTACACCTTGCTTCTTCATAATTACATTTATGTTGCTATTTGAATAGGGATCGAAGTCGAGATGACACTTTTCTTCTTCTTTGATCATGAGAACGAATTCTAGAGAGAAACCACAGAGATTTTCATCTTCCTCATTGTGTTCAACATGTACAATAGGAGTATCAATGACTTGAATGCGCATAGGAGTGGCATCAATGGTGATTATAACCCATCAAACTATGGCTTTGACTTTTTGATGTTGCGATGATGGGATCGCCTTTAGCTCATGAAGCCAGGGACGGCCTAACAACATATAAAAAGAAGCCTTATTGTCCAGTACCTGAAACTTGGTGCAATGTTCAATGGCTCTAGTAGTTATGTTTAACATGATAGTACCCATGGTTTGATGGCGGGTATTATCATAAGAACGAATCCCTAAAGTAGAGTTAATCAATCTTTATTTTTTATGTCTAACTTCTTCGAAGTGCGCAGTGGGCATACATTGATTGCCGAGTCATTATAAACTAGGATAATGGGAACATACATCTCCCTACACACCACAGTAAGGTGCAAGGCATTGTTATGTTGATCTCCTTCCGGGGGCAAATCCTTATTAGAAATGGAAATCAGATTATTGGTACTCAGCAATTTATTAGTGAGAAAGCTGACTAGCCCTTGAGGATTCATGTCACTATCAAATCATATCTTCACAAGAGAATTCATTACAGCCTTTCGATGCTCGTGGGAGGTAGCGAGAAGCTTCCAAAAATTCATTTCCACCTTAGTCTTTTGCAGTTGCTTTATCACATCTTTGCTTACAAGGTCGACGGTATTAGCTATTGGTTGTGCTTGCGGTGGAAGTGGATTAAGTTGTTGTAACCATCCATTCTTGTTGAGAACCTTGACCTCGAGAGATGTACTAATTCTATCTTTGAGATAGACGTCTTCGTCATCACTATCCCAAATTCCATTAACTTCCTCACAACATGAAATAAAAATAACTTAAGGTAAGGGTTCATCCACATATTGGACGAGTAGTGACGAATCCAAGGAGATTTCATATCCTGTGATAGCCAAAGCATCAGAAAAAGGACCTGTAGAAATATTGGGCTTCTTACCCCCTAGAGGGACAGGAAGCTGATTAGCATCAATTAAGTCTTGGATCGGATCCTTTAACTTCCAGCATTTCTCAGTAGAATGACCTTTGCCTTAGTGAAACTTGCAATGTGCATTGGGGTCATAGATAGCAGTTCTGTTCTCTTGTCTTGGTTCTGTAATTGACCCTATAGGCATTATCAATCCTTGAATGTGCAAGTGATCAAAAGCAGCATCATAGCTCATTCCCAAAGGCGTGTAAACCCTCATTTGCCTTTGGAATCCCTGAGTGGGAGCAATAAGCGTTAACTTATCATTGATGTTATTGTTTTTGGTAGCATTATTGGGCTAGGAAGACGACAAAGAAGGACTATCGTTCTTCTTGTTTTTCCAAGTGTTGTTATTGTTGTTGCTACCAGCAGTCATCATCAACTAATCCTGAATATTGATCCTAATATCATACACAGCTTCATATGTATTCAAAGGCAAATACTTCAAATGTTGCTTGTACTTATGAGTTAGATTTGAAATTAAGAGGCGAACCATCTCCTTCTCTTTAGGAGGATCCACCAAGAGTGTAGCTATTTCTCTCCACATGTTCAAATATCACTACAAGAAAGACCATTTATCGCAACGGCAAAAGTCTTTGCAACATATCAAAAGTCGTTGCAATAAATATTTTTTGCAAAGCTTTTTATCATTGCAAGGTAGTTGCAGGAATGGCGTAGTGCAGGGAATATTTCAAGCAATACAACTTGGACCCCACTGTGATCATACACTAAAGTACGGTGGCGTCCAAAGGGAAAGAAGATAGAGCAAAAGAGTCGCCAAGAAGTTTTAGGAACTTGTAAATCGTTGACGAGGTGAAGGTTACACCCCTTAACGATCCAGGAGATTGTCAACTCCAATAGGTCTGGAACCATGACTAGTAGTTCGGGGATGAAGGTACAAATCCAACCTAAAAGAGATTGAACATGCCCTAATAATAAGCCTCTACTTTATTCTAATCGAACTCATGTGCGCTTTCTAACTAACATACAATCAATATGTTTAACCCTAAACCTGTTTATCTATTATTGGTTGAATTACATGATACTATTAGGAAAGAACATAGGAAACATCATACTTTAATCATACTTAGTATTAAATTTACACTAAACATGATACTAGGAATTAAAAAAACAATCTAAGCATGATTTCTGTATCATAATATAAATTAAACCATTAAAATACTTACTTGGATGTGTCGTACCTCTTTCTAATAACAAAATACACACGTTAGTAAATTCAAGGAAAATATAAAACAAACAATCAAATTAAATAATAATTGAAATAGAGATTTGGGACCAAACCCTAAAAAATTAAAACCTTTCACGTCTAGGGCAAAGGCAACTTCGAATATGGCTAGGTGTATCTAAGTCTTGCGAATGCGGAATTTTGTATTTGAGAAAAGCCTAGTTTAGAAAAGAGAGAGAGAGAGAGTAATCAAGGAAATCTTGATGAGAGTTGGTGAGAATTGGTGAATGAAAACAGAGTTTTTAGAAGGCTATTTATAGAGAAAATCAGCCAAAAAGATAAAAAATTAAAACAGAGTTTTGACGCGCAAAACGAGGTTAGCGCCAGGCGCCACGCTTAGCGTAAGGCACTAATGCTGGCGTTTGGTGCTGACTATGTTATTAACGCGTTTTCTAAAATCAGATAGAAATTGACCGTACAGTTGGATAAAATCGTATTTTCCTCAAAAACATTCTTTTATTCTGATTAAAACTCTAAAAAGTCAATAGAAGTCAATTTATCAATGCTAATTGAATTAGGAATGAAAAGAACCTTCTAGAACAATCTAGAAGACTTAAACCATTTCTAATTGCATTAGGAATGATAAATCCATATTAGGCCCTCCTCTAGATCATTAGGCCGCATATAAGGCTCAAACCAGACCCAGTTTTGTGATTTGGCCATAACTCCCCTAAATATTCATTGAAATTGGGCTTATAATATATCAATGGAAAGCTCTTTTCAAGCCCTATCCAACTACACTACTATTGGACCCATATCATGGACCAACCAAACTAGATTGTCTATTTTCTTAAAATAGGTTTTCAAAAACAAAGAGAAGAGAAAAGAAATTAAAACTATCCGCAACACTAAACTTTCCACATTTTCACTTCATTTGATTATGATTCGACATGAAAGGTACTCATCACTGGGTTTATTTTTGGGGAGACACAAATAGGTGTCTATAGAAGCCCCCACTTTAACTGAGTTTGGAGAAACGCACGTTTCGAAAATAAAAGTCAAAGTATCGATAGGGACGGAGAATGATTCAGCGATCCTAAATCACTCTTGTAACGCCGATACCTGTTGTAGGCGTCGCTCGAAGTGCGCCTGCGTTAAAAGCATGTGGTGAATATGCTTGGCACTCATAGGAAGTGGGAATAGACATATAAGATTAGGGACAAATAAAGTAGGGAGCCGCCAACAAGTTTTTAAGGAACATGTAAACCGTTCACGGATCATAAAAGACAACCACGATAAGAGACAACGATAGGCAACAACGATTGACCCGTGAAGGTTACACCCCATTCATAATCCATGAGATTACTAACTCCATATGGTTTGGAACCACGAAAGGAGGATCAGGGATGATGGTACGAAGTGAGTCATGGAGTCACATTCGCCCGTATTAGCCTCTACTCGATTCTTATAGTGAAAAGCATTCCTGTTATCTCAAAGGCATACAAACAATAATTCAATTCGCTCCAAACTATTTTTTAACTAAATTGGTTTAATATTAATGCACACATAATTCTAAAATATAGGTGATCACTTCAATTAATAATAAGATTAAAAGAACCCTAAACCGGTTGTCCAAATTATCTTATTTGGCGTGATTTTCAATTATATATTCCCTTTAAACATGCAAAATGGTGATCAATAAATATAATAGAATAAACATTAATATTGGAACCAATTTAATCACAATTCCAACAACATAAAATCGTTAGAAAAATAATAAAAATAAAAGGAGCATGACTCTTACTTTGATTCTATTTGTTTGCAACTACAAAATAATAAACGAGTTAGTAACTTCAAGAAAATAATAAAGCAATAATTAAATTAAATTAAATAAAGTAAAGTTGATTTTGGGGCCAAACCCTCAAACAATTCTACCTTTCATGCCTTGGCTTAAGGATAGAACCACGAGTAAAGTATGGACTCCTTTGAGTACTTGAAGAAGGAATTTTGAAGTAGAAAAGGGTAGGTTAGTGTTTAGGCTAAAGCATAGAAGAGAGAAAATAAAATTAGAGAACTACCCGGTGCCCCGTTCATCAGAAATGAGGGGGTATTTATAGGGAAAATGTGCTGAGGGAGCACACGGAACCCTAAAATGATAAAAACCCTAAAAAAGTATCCCGTGACACGGTCAAACTGTACCGTGACACGGGAAGCTCCACCGTCAGACGGTACACTTTCCTGTGACACGGTACACTTTTGGCGTGACGCGGGAAATTTTTAGAAAATGGGATAGAAAACGCGTCAAGGGTTTACGCGGAAAAGACACGGAATGTCCCGTGTCACGGCAGACCTCCCGTGTCACGGGAAATCCCACCGTCATACGGGAAGGATTCCCGTGACACGGTAGGTACCTGCCGTGGCGCGAGAAACTCCTGCCTGTTTTTCCGTCTAAATACATTTTTAACCCTAATTTCCTTCGGCATTTTAAGTGCCGATTGACAATTTCGGGCCTTTTTGACTATTTATTATTCGGGCTAAAATAAGAAAATAATTAAATAAAAATAAATAAAGGGTTTGGGCCAAAAATAAATAATGAAACAATAAAATAAAAAAGGTTTGGGCTAAAATTAAATAATAAGTTTGGGCTGAAATTAAAACTATGTTTTCACCAAACATCAATGCGAATCCATGAACTGTTCAAAAAACATGAATTTAATAAAATACGATTTTTTAAGCACTCTCGGTATTAAATACTAAACCCGACCAATAGTGGCGGTTAAAGGTTGTTCATCATCGGGTTTGGTTTTGGGGAGACATTTTTAGGTGTCTACAGAAGCCCCCACTTTGACTGAGTTTGTAGAAACGTTAGTTTCGAAAACGATAGTCAAAGTAGCCGATAGGGACGGAGAATGATTTAAGACGTTCTGAGATCCTAAATCATTCTGTATGCGCCGATACCTGCAAAAAAATGTTAGTTCTACAGATAAAAGAGTAAAGGGATAGAATGCTTATCTAACACCAGTGTATTGGTGGCAAATGAGCTTGGTAGCTTCCTATGCTTGAAGGAATCCACCGGATGACGTTTGTTGAAACGCTTTCGATGCCTGAGGAAAGCCGACTGAGGAGTTTGGTAGTTTTCTAAGCCTGAAGAAACTTACCGGATAATACTTTCCATGCTTGAGGAAAGTCGAAGTATGAATTTGGTGTCATTCTATTCTTGAAGAAATCCACCGATGATGCTTTCCATGTTTGAGGAAAGCCGACTTGGCGGTTTTCTATACTTGAAGAAAAATCCATCGATAACGCTTTCCAAGCTTGAGGAAAGCCGACTTGGCGGTTTTCTATACTTGAAGAAAAATCAACCGATAACGCTTTCCAAGCCTGAGAAAAGCTGACTGATGAATATGGTGTCATTCTATGCTTGAAGAATTTCACCGATAATGCCTTCCATGCTTAAGGAATGTCGATTTGGCGGTTTTCTATACTTGAAGAAAAATCCACCGGATAATACTTTCCATGCTTCAGGAAAGTCGAAAGATGATGAGATTACAAGTCTGTGTGTATCGAGAACCTTGCGTCATGAAATGATGGTGGTCCGCTTGTCCCCGGAAGTGGGCTGTAGATGGTCCACTTGTCCCCGGACGTGGGCTGTAGATAAGACCTGCAAAAATAAATTTGCCAATGGACTCGTATATACTTTGATTGACTAGACCACTGACTTGACCAAGTTTGACTAGATGTGACATGACATGTGTATGACTTGTGAGTGTGTGTGTGTGTATATGTGTGTGTGCAAACACAAGCAAACGAAGATGCAAAAGCAAAAATTTTCCGTCAATTTTTGTCATGAGTGGGGGGTACAGACTTTCTCCCGAAAAAGAAAGATGTGAAAACTGAACTTTAATTTTCGAACTTCCTTCGATGAAAACTTGGAAAAAGTTTTTAAACTTCCCCAAAATAAAATAATGAAAAAGGAAAAATGTTTTGAACTTCCTCCTTGAGCAAGACGAAATAAATCGTATGGATTGAATTGCTTGTCCTGAAAATAATGTATGCATGATGCATGTTCTTAGGCCAAGAGGCTAAGGACAATTACATCATGTGACACGATAGATGAATGAACTTAAGTCATGGAGCTAAGCATCATATATGGTGTAAAGAAGCGATTTTAAACGTCACTTAGGTCTGGAAGCTAAGCACGTATAGTGATTATTGCATAATGAACGTTGCTTAGGTCAAGGACCTAAGCACGATATGCTTTGTATGATTAAAAATCATTGATATATAAATGTTTCTTAGCACATTATGCGAAACATGAAACAATGAATATTGCTCAGGTCAGGAAGCTAAGCAAGTATACAATGTTTCTTCTAATGAATGTTGTCTTTAAATATGATGAAACATGCATAGTGTTGAAACAAGATTTCATGATAAAGGGCTCTTAAAGGGAAGGATGATTGATATGGATATGGATGTGTGACTGAAGTGTGTGAATGTGATACTAAGGCTGGCTGCAAGGGTTGTGGTGATGGAAAGAGATGTGAGAAGAGTCAAAGATGATGACTCTTTAGGCTGGGTAAGCTAATGTGATTTGGGTTCAAGCCCCCAAGTCTAGCTCTAAATGGGTAGGGATAAGCATTGGATATTCTTTGACTCGATCATGCATGGATATGAATATGAATGTGGCCGCACCTTGATGTGAGGTTGCCTACGTATCCGTTACGAATCAGGCCGAATGTAGCTCTAACCGAACTTTGCACAAGTGTATGTACACCTCAAAGAGGTCTTTCAAGGGTTGTAATGTGGTTAAGTTGATGGTTTAAGGAAGAAAGGGATAAAAGGCTTAAGACCCGAGAGAATCCCCAAGATGTGTAATTTTGAATTTGAAAATTTTGAATTTTGCAAGTTTATTTTCAACACATATATTATTTTTTTTTTTTGCTTTGAACTCTTTTTTTTTTATTCTTTTGAATCAATGTAGGTAATCTCAAATCATGTGGTCCATCACTCACTTAGCATTCATGTTTCTCAGGCACGATACCCAGCACTCGATGAGAGACGCAATTTGAGACGTGTTCATATCAAAGACATTGGAACACTTGCCTTTAGACATTGTTTTATTGTTGCTTTGCTGCTTTCTTTCTTTTCTTTTTTTTTACTTGATTTTTGAATGTTATACAATTATACATCTTCCAATCCCAGGGTTAAGTGAATGTGGGTTGAAGAAATGAAGGCCAAACGTTAGACGAGGCTCAAAATGGTTGATGAAGAAATGGAATGTGATTGAACGGTTAACAGGGAATGACATGGTTGCAAAGGTGCCTCAAGTCATTGGTGTACCTTGGGTTTAGTTCGGTAATTGATTTTTTTTTTTTACTTTTTTTTTTATTTTTTTTATTTTTTTTTTGCGAATGAATGAATGAATGAAAAATTGTATGATCGAGATGTAAAGGAAAATTGCTCATTTTATTAATGGAAAAAGTGAACGAAACACATGAAACATATAAAAATTCAAAATGGAAAACCTTTTCTAGACATGAATGGGGGAATGGAGAAGAATGATAAAGAACTAAATCATGAAATCTTGCACGAAGGATCTGTGTGCCTTGTATTCATTACTTCTTGCCGCCTGGAGGGACAAAAAGTTTGTTTGCATCCATCAAGTCTTGAATGACGTCCTTCAAATTTCAACATTGCTATGTAGCGTGGCCCCCTTCCTTGATGGTACTTGAAATAGGCATTGGGATTCCATTTGGCGCTCCTTTCTTCTGGTTTTGGATCTGGAAATGGACCAATAGGTGTGATCAAGCCTTGACTGTAAAGGCGATCAAAGGCCGCATCATAAGTCATTCCTAAAGGATTGTAAGTTCTTTTCTTCTTGGGCAATGGAGTATGAAGAGCTAACACTTCATTAAGATCAACTTGGCTTATATTGTTGGTAGTATTTTCGTGCTTAGAAGATGAAGAAGAAGGATGGTCGTTCTTCTTGTTCTTCCAAGTGTTATTATTGTTACTATCAGCAGTCTTTATTAACTCATCCTCGATATTGATGTCGATGTCGTATACAGCTTCGAAAGTGTTCAGTGGAAGAAATTTGAGATGTTCCCTATATTTATGAGTTAGATTTTGAATAAAGAGGCGAACCATCTCTCTTTCTTTGGGGGAATCTACCAAGAGTGAAGTTGTTTCCCTCCACCCGTTCAGGTAAGCGGTGAAGCCTTCATTCTCTTTCTGTTTGAGAATGAAGAGTTCACGTTCAGAAGTTTTAGTTTGAATGTTACATTTGTAACGATTCATGAAACTGTCGGTGACGTCTTGCCAAGTCGCAGTATGCTTGACATCTAAGGAATAAAACCATTGTTGGCAAGCATGTTCTAAGGAGAGAGGGAACACCGTAGGGAAGAGTGTTACGTCCAATCCCTTAAGAGCCATGGTTGTAGAGAACGCCTTCAAATGGAATATCGGATTGTCAGCAGGCTTGAACTTTGGAATATCAGTAGTGGAGAACTTTTCAGGGAGTCTATCCTTCACATCCAAAGGAGTGGGAGGGCGTTCCACATAAGTGAATTCCTCAGATATCTTACTCATTTGTTCCTTCAGTTTGTCAAGGGTGGAAACAGTGACCTTGTTTTGTTCCATGGTAGTGACCCTAGTGGTAAGGGTTTGCATCATGGAAGACATTGCCTCAATGGATTTGTTGATGTTTTCAATGTCTTCTTTAGTGGCCATTGAAAGGTGTTGAGTAACGGAGACGGCAAAGTTCTCTTTGAACGCCTATTAGATCTGAGAGATTGTTGCGGTAATGGCTCAAACTGTATTGATCAATCCCTGTTCCATGACCAAGTACTGTGAAATAAAATAATTCACTTAATTGTTAGACTCATTGCTCAAGATAGGAAAGGAAGGTAAAATATAGACATTTGAAAACAGGTGAGAAAACTCCACTCATTTTTTACTATGACCAAAAAAAGGTGCATGAACCTAATATACGATCATAAACGACCTGGTGCACGACTCGAGTCGGAACATAAAGAAAGTTCGTGGACTATACTTGACTCGTGAGTGACTAAGTGATGTTATAAGACTCGTGGTATGATCGTATGGCTAGACATGTGAACAATAACCAAAATGAGTGACGCGAGGACCAAATTAACACGGAAGACTTGACTGACGCTTTCTTTTTTTTTTTTTTTTTTTTTTTTTTTGGAAATTCCACTTTGTCACGGTGGAAATTTTCCATGACACGGTAGAGTTTCCCGTGGCGCATCAGCCCCTTTTTTTTTTTTTTTTTCTTTTGCAGGTCCACCGCGCCACGGTGGACCGTGCCGTGACACGGTGGACAGTCCCGTGTAACGACAACCATTCCCGTGCCACGGTGGACGCTGACGTGGCACGAGAAATTTTATTTTTTATTATTATTTTTTTTTCAGGTCCATCGTGCCACGGTGGACAGTCCTGTGTCGCGGCACCCATTCCCGTGCCACGGTGGATGCTGACGTGGCACGGGATTTTTTTTTTTATTATTTTTTTTTTGCTGCAAGTCCACCGCGCCACGGTGGACTATGCCGTAACACGGTGGACAGTCCCGTGTCGCGGCACCCATTCCCGTGCCACGGTGGATGCTGACGTGGCACAGGAATTTTTATTTCTTTATTTTTACTGCAGGTCCACCGTGACACGGTGGATAGTCCCGTGTCGCGGCAACCATCCACCGTGGCACGGGAATATTTTTTTTATTTATTATTTATTTTTTTTTTAAAAAAAAATCTATAATTTTGAAATTCTACTTGTTTATTTTTAAAGGGAGGATACCATCCGACTTACTCCGAAAAAAAAAAAAAAAAAAAAAAAAAAAAAAACGACACAAAAACAAGCTTTCCCTAAAATACGGTCAAAAAAGTGGTGCACGACTTAAAGCAAAAAAGTGTGTGAACACGACATGTGAGTGACTAAGTGAGGTTATAGACGCGTGTTTTGACCGTATAGCTAGACATGACACCAAACTAGACACAACATTTGCACAAAAATCGAAAAAAGGACTAACAGGACACTTTTCTAGGCACCGTGTCACGGTACAGACTGTCGTGACACGGTGTAGTCTGCCGTCAGACGGTAGACAACCCCGTGTCACGGCACTGTTCACCGTGGCGTGGCAGAACATGCCGTGACACGGTGCGCAGTTCCAGGTCAATTTTGTGATTTTTCCAGATTTTAACCGATTTTAGATCCGTACTAATTACTATGTGAGAATAAAAACCCTCGGTCATGAGTTAAACAAAAGAGAAAACACATGAAGGTTAGCACCAAACAACCACATAGCTTTTAGGCACAATGATGTAAAAAGGTTTGCAACCTAGAGCCAAGATCTATGTTCAACTATTGGTCAAGCTTTGGGTGTCAAAAGGGTACCATGGTTAAGAGTTTGGACGCGTTAGCAAGGCAGCCTCCCTTGTGGGTGTATGCCAACGGGCGGCTCCGCGAGTTCGTTATGAAATCGGACTCGACTCCATGGTTTGGGTGGATTTAATAACTCGGATGAACCCTTATTGCCTTGAGCGTTTTTGGGTCGATAGAGCTTAAATCTCTCGGGGCTAAGACGCATGTAGAACACATACGTTTTTTCAGAAAAATCGAAGGAAGTCGACTGTGAGGAAAGAAAATAAGCCACCGAACTGATTTTAGGACTGCCGTGACACGGCAAAAATTCCTGTGTCACGTTACTTTGCACCGTCAGACGGTGCACTGTACCGTGACACGGCAAATTATGTCGTGGCACGGCAGTCAGAAGATCTGATTGGTGCCCTGTTTTTCCTTCGCGCGCAACCAACTTATCCAATTTTTCTTACAGGCTGACCTGAATGCGACGTTAAAACGTCTATGCAGATGCAAAAATGCCAAATTAATCAAAGTCTCATCCACTCATCTTAATTAAATACCGATCACTCAAATCGATAAATAATTAAGAATCTTCCCCAGTGGAGTCGCCAAATTGTAGGCGTCGCTCGAAGTGCGCCAACGTCAAAAGCATGTGGTGAATATGCTTGGCACTCATAGGAAGTGGGAATAGACATATACGATTAGAGACAAATAAAGTAGGAAGCCTCCAACAAGTTTTTAAGGAACTTGTAAACCGTTCACGGATCATAAAAGGCAACCACGATAAGGGACAACGATAGGCAACAACGATTGACCCGTGAAGGTTACACCCCATTTATAATCCATGAGATTACTAACTCCATATGGTTCGGAACCACGAAAGGAGGATCGGGGATGATGGTACGAAGTGAGTCATGGAGTCACATTCGCCCGTATTGCCCTCTACTCGATTCTTATAGTGAAAAGCATTCCTGTGATCTCAAAGGCATACAAACAATAATTCAATTCGCTACAAACTATTATTTAACTAAATTGATTTAATATTAATGCACACATAATTCTAAAATATTTGTGATCACTTCAATTAATAATAAGATTAAAAGGACCCTAAACCGGTTGTCCAAATTATCTTATTAGGAGTGATTTTCAATTATATATTCCCTTAAACATGCAAAATGGTAATCAATAAATATAATAGAATAAACATAAATATTGGAACCAATTTAATCACAATTCCAACAACATAAAATCATTAGAAAAATAATAAAAATAAAAGGAGCATGACTCTTACTTTGATTCAGTTTGTTTGCAACTACAAAATAATAAACGAGTTAGTAACTTCAAGAAAATAATAAAGCAATAATTAAATTAAATTAAATAAATTAAAGGTTAGTTTGGGGTCAAACCCTCAAACAATTCTACCTTTCACGCCTTGGCTTAAGGATAGAACCACGAGTAAAGTATGGACTCCTTTGAGTACTTGAAGAAGGAATTTTGAAGTAGAAAAAGGTAGGCTAGTATTTAGGCTAAAGCATAGAAGAAAGAAAATAAAATTAGAGAATTACTCGGTGCCCCGTTCATCAGAAATGAGGGGGTATTTATAGGGAAAATGTGCTGAGGGAGCACACGGAACCCTAAAATGATAAAAACCCTAAAAAATTATCCCGTGACATGGTCAAACTGTACCGTGACACGGGAAGCTGCACCGTCAGACGGTACACTTTCCCGTGACACGGTACACTTTTGGCGTGACGCGGGAAATTTTCAGAAAACAGGATAGAAAACGCGTCAAGGGTTTACGCGGAAATGACACGAAATGTCCCGTGTCACGGCAGACCTCCCGTGTCACGGGAAATCCCACCGTCAGACGGGAAGGATTCCCGTGACACGGTAGGTAACTGCCGTGGTGCGGGAAATTCTTGCCTGTTTTTCCGTCTAAATACATTTTTAACCCTAATTTCCTTCGGCATTTTAAGTGCCGGTTGACAATTTCGGGTCTTTTCTGACTTTTTATTATTCGGGCTAAAATAAGAAAATAATTAAATAAAAATAAATAAAGGGTTTGGGCCAAAAATAAATAATGAAACAATAATATAAAAAAGGTTTGGGCTAAAATTAAATAATAAGTTTGGGCTGAAATTAAAACTATGCTTTTACCAAACATCAAGGCTAATCCATGAACTGTTCAAAAAACATGAATTTAATAAAATACGATTTTTTAATCACTCTCGGGATAAAATACTAAACCCGACCAATAGTGGCGGTGAAAGGTTGTTCATCATCGGGTTTGGTTTTGTGGAGACATTTTTAGTTGTCTACACCTGCAAACTAGCGTTAGTTAAACAGATAAGAGAGTTAACAAACGCGTATCTTGCACCATCGAGCACACGTCTCTGTAGGTAACTAATTTGTTGTGACGATCTTCCGCAAGCTAAAGAATACCGTATGAAGACCGCTACGCTTGTATCCGCCTCCAATTTCCGCTTTGATAGTCTTTGAAAAGATCACTGCTTGTTGATCCTTAATGCTGCTATGCCAGTAAGTCGGCGCTTTGCTGCTTGTGAACCAGTATGTCGGTGCTTTTGCAGTGATGACAATCTTCTTTTCTTTGGGAATAGTTGCCAACACAACTCTTGTATGATGTATGACAATTTGATTTAGGTAAAGTTGTCAATGCTTCGTAACAATCCATCCTTGGAAATGTTGCTACGATCAAGCGACAATCCGTATCTCAGAAAATTTTCCAAAATCCATTTTTGGGAAAAGTTGCCAATGCTTCGTAACAATCTGTCATAATAATTTTGCTACGATCGACAATCCACATCTTGGAATATAACTCTTGAAAGCAATTTACCCTGGAAATTTGGCAATGCTATGCGACAATCCTTTTAGGAAAATATTGCCACAATTGACAATCCGTGTCTTGGAACATTTGCAAAAAAGAGTCGATCGACAATCCACTTCGGGAAAATTTGTCACTTGCTGAAATGAATGACAATCCACGTTAAGGAACCTTTGCCGAAATTTATGATGAATAGAGTCCTACAACAATCCTTTGGGGAAATTTTGCCATAGAGAACTGGGTGTATGACAATCCAATATCGGAAAACTTGCCAGCGATGACAATCCGAACTTGGAAAAACTTGCCAAACAAAGAAGGAGCACGACAATCCACGCTTGGAAACTTTCCCAGAGATGACAATATAATCTTGGAAAAATTGTCGTTAAAGAAGATGCATGACAATCCATTTTTGAAAAAATTTTCGTTTAAGAAGAATGCGCGACAATCCATATTTGGAAATATTGTCGTTTAAGAAGAATGTGTGACAATCCATATTTGGAAATATTGTCAGTTGGGGATGACAATCCAATTTTTGGAAAAGTTGTCGTTTAAGTGATGCGCGACAATCCATAGTTGGAAATATTCTCGTTTAAGTGCTTGCTTTTAAACCGATACGTTGGTGCTTGTAATGAGCTAATGCTTAGGCGCTTAAGCTAAGTGAGACGATTTTTCGTCAGGTCAATCACTTACTACTATTGTAATCAAGACAACTACTAATCAAGGCAATTTGCTTATAGGGGCTAACTGGCGTACCAAGGAACCCAAAATTGATGTTTTGAGAGGCTTTAAGCTCTATCGCTACTGAAATATCTCTGGCGCAGCAATTTTGCTCAGTCGCCAGACGCTGGGATCTAGCACTAGGTGCTAAAATCTATTGCCAGACACTGGATGTTGTCGTCTGCCGCTGGAGTCGGGTCTTCCCTATTATGTCTTTTCTGCCGTTGTTGCTCGGTTTCGCTCCAAACGTTTAGCTTGGTCGTTTCCTTTCAACCAAATCCGCTCAAGTCTTTTGTAAATTAAAGCTCTTCATCTCTAATTTACCGATCAATGTAACTCCTCTTATCTTGGAGGAATTTCCTGTGGTTATATTCGTGGTTTTTTCGAAAAAAATTCAAGAATGTCCTCACTTGCAGGAATACACCCGCATTTATATCTTTAACTATAGGACTTTGTTATCTTTCTTTAGGGTTGACCTAAGACTTAGTGTTTCTTGACTCATTGACTTGACATGACTCAAGTTATAAACTTGACTCGCTGTGATCGACTCGAGGTTGACTCGGCTCAAAGTGTTTGACACATGTGTTAGACTCAAATCAAGGTGATGTGACACGACATGAGTCAATATGTACATGACTCGTGTGTGCATTGTAATGTAATCGTGCGACACGAAAATGCAAAAAAGCAAAAAAATTTCGTCATTTTTGTGGAGGATACCGACTTTCTCTCGAAAAAGAAAGACGCGAATGAATAAAGATTCGAAGTTTTTGAATGCATGTTGAATGAGCTTAGTCAAATGTTGTTTGATACTATCTCTCAAGGAGAAAGGATTTATCCATCCTAGGCTATCTCATGGTTGACTCAATGATGAAAGTATTTGGGTAACTTAGGCACGGAGGCTATGCACTTCATACTTCGTGATGCAATTACAATTATGATTGATGAGGGATGTTGATATGACAAGGCATGCTTCAATGTTTTGTTAAGATTCCATTACAAAGGGTTCCTAATGGAAGGTATATTTGGTCATGTATCTGTGATGTGTGTGAAAGTGACACTAAGGTTAGGCCGCAAGAGATAAGTGTGTGGAAATATATTATTTTTAGAAGAGTCAAATAATGGTGACTCTTAGGTTGGGTAAGCTAATGATTTAAGGATCAAACCCTCAAGTCTAGTTCTAAATGAAAAAGGATGAGCATAGGAGATCCTTTGATATGATCATGGTGTGAGTGTGTGAATGTGAATATGAATGCAATTTTTTATTACGGCCGCACCTCGATGTGAGGTTGCCTACGTATCCGTTAGTAATCAGGCCGAACCTCGCACAAGTATGTGTACACCTCAAAAAAAGTCTTTTAAAGGGTTGTAACGTGGTTAGGCTAAAGGTTATAGAAGAAGGGGATAAAGGCTCAAGACCCTCGATAAGCCCCCAAGGTGTGCAACCTTGCTTTTGAATCTTTGTATTTTTATGCTTGAGTTTCTATTCTTTTTTAACTCTCTCTTTTGCTTAAGCATTTATTTTATTTTTATAAGTGTGGGGAATCCCGATCATGCGGTCTATCACTCACTTGGCATTCATGTTTCTCAGGCGCGGTACCGAGCACTCGATAAGAGACGCAATATGAGATGTGTTCTTATCGAAGATATTTTCATATCAAAGATATATTCATGTCAAAGACATGTTCATGTCAAAGACATTGGAACACATGCCCTTTTGTACACATTTATTTAATTTTTTTATTTATTTTTTGCTATTTTAATCTTTTGAAGTCACTCAAGCTTTTTATGAAATTGAAAATATCATAAGTTGCACACCATCCCATCCCAAAGTTAGGTAGATGTGGGTTGAAGAAAGACAGGTATATCGTTAGACGAGGCTCAAAGTGGTTTATAAAAAAGGATTGTATATTTGAAGGGTGAAAGGTAATATGATGTGGCTACAAGGGGTGCCTTAAATCATTAATATACCTTGTGCTTAGTTTGACAATGATTTATTTCTTTTTTTTTAATGCAATGTAATGAAATGATCATATGCAAGAAAATAAATGTTTATTTTATTAAAAGGGAAAAAGAAAGATTCAACAAAATTCATTTAAAGGAAAAGAAAGGTGCCTATGCTAGACTTATTGGGGGAAAGGGTAAATAAAAAAGAAATAGAAAAAAAGAGGTCATGAAATCTCGTCGTTGAAGCTCACCTCTTGTCTTGTCGTTTGCTTCATCATCATCCAGTCTTCTCATTAGCTAGAGGTAATGCGATCTTTTTTGCTTCTATGAGATCTTGAATGAGATTTTGAAACCTGTAGCATTCATCAGTGGTATGACCGTTTCCTCGATGGTACTTGCAATAGGAGTTGGGATTCCATCTCGAAGATCGATTTTCTGGCGTTGGATCCTCGGTAGGGCCAATAGGTTTGATTAACCCTCGATCATAGAGACGATCGAAAGCAACAACGTAGGTCATTCTAATGGGTTTGAGTTCTCCCCTGGGTTTCTTTTTATATCCTTCATTGTCCATGGCTAAGACACCGTTATGGTCAAAGGTACTAACATTATTACTAGAGTGGGCGTTTTCGAAAGAATAAGGATTGTCGTTCTTCTTTCTTTTTTTGTCCAGCCACCGTGGTTACTATTGTTAGTAGCTTTTTGCTTTGCAAGGTCATCTTCGATTTCAATTCCAATGTCATAAACGACCTTGAAAGTATTCAGATTATGTTGATATTTTAAATGCTTCAAATACTTCTCTTGGAGATTCCTGATAAACATCCTCACAGATTCTTTTTCAGTGGGCACCTTAATCATCTTAGCGGAAGTTTCCCTCCACTTATTAAAGAAAGAAGTAAAGCCTTCATTCTCTTTTTGTCTTAGCATCTCAAGTTGTCTATAATCGATTTCAACTTAAATATTTCACTTGTACCTATCTATAAAAGCGTTTGTTATCAACTCCCAAGAAGAGGTTTTCTCTTTGTCAAGGTAAAAGAACCATTGTTGACAAATGGTCTTAAGAGATAAAGAGAACAAGGAATGAAATACTTTCTTTTCAATCTATCCGCTTAATGTTCATTATAGTTTCAAAAGCTCTCAGATTAAAGTAAGGGTTATCTGTTGCCTTGAGTTTTGGGATGTCGTTGGCATTGAACTTATGCGGAAAAAGTTCCCTGTCCACCAAAACCCCTTGTGAACTAATGCCCAAAAATTTATAGTCACTAGATAGCTTGCTCAAGCTTTCTTGCATGAGGTTCATTTGTTGTTGCTTCACAGGGTCATCAATTTTGAGGGTTAAAGCCTTTAACACCTCAGTCACGTCAGTTAATTGACTCCTAAGTTCATTAACTTCCTCTTGAGTTGCCATTATCTTTTTAGCCTTCCTCTTTTGAGGAATCGGTTTATAAAAAAGTAAGACTTAAATAAAGCTAGAGGTTATCCTTGATTAATCGCCCTTCTCTCCTCGACCAAGTACTGTGGAAAAGGAATTTAGGGATATTCATTGTTAATTGTTTGAATCAAACTTTATTCAACATGCAATGAATAGAAGAAGGTAGAAAAATGGGGGTGGTGATATGGAGAAAGCATGTAGATGGAGAGATGTGGAAAATTAGGAATAGAATATACCCCCAACTCAAATGACGGAAAAAACAGATTCATGCATGAATCTAAGACATGGTCATGGTGTGGAAAAAAGTATGTACAAAGTGTGTGCTAAGACTAGTGAGTTTAGGTGACATGTTAAGACTCGTGTCATGACCATGTGGCTAGACTCAAGCAAAGACTAAGTTAAGACCTCGCGTATATGCATTAAACTGGACAGACTGTGGTATTTTAGTCATAACTTTTGATCTGTGACTCTGATTTGGATGAACCCAACGCCAAATTAAAGAGAAAACTCGGGGCTACAGATCCATAGGTTGTAAGACTCGTAGTTATTCCTAGAACTACCGCTATGACAAAAACAAGTTGACGTTTGTGCAGTATACGGGAATAAAAATCCGGGTTGACTTAAAGGGACTATGACTCGATTTTAGACATATTTATTAGCTCAAATTAATTAATTAATTAATTAAGAAAAGTCTTTTAGTCATTAATTAGTTTATTTAGGCTTAACACAAGTCAAACAAAGTGTTAGGAAAAACACAGAGTATGCACAAGCAAAGAGTACACAAGTAGTCAAGTAGTCACAATATGATGCAATGAGTTTGCAACCTAACCATGGCTCTAGTTCTCTAAAGTTTGGGATATGGATTAGTCAAAGAGGGTCCATGGTTAATTGTCCGGATGCACCGCGCGGAAGCCTAATCATGAAGGGTTGGCGCGAGTGGATGGGACACCGCGAGTTTAGAAAAACTCGCTTCCATGGTTTGGTGAATTCAACATTCTCGGATGTACCCTTTGTTGCTCAGAGCGTTCAATCAGGTAGATGGAGCATGAATTCCCAGAGGGTTATGTCCATATGTAGAACACGTATGGGTTTCAGAAAAGTGAGAAAAACTCAATCAGGAAGTAGGATCGAGCAAACAGTGCTAAAAACTGGTTTAAATTAGAACGCATATTTCTGGCTCGGTATTAGAAGAACTTAACACCAAAAACTGTAGGGAATATTTCAAGCATTACCCCAAGCTTGAACCCCACTGTGATCATACACTAAAGTATGGTGGCGTCCAAAGGGAAAGTAGATAGAGCAAAAGAGTTGCCTACAAGTTTTAGGAATTTGTAAACCGTTCACGAGGTGAAGGTTACACCCCTTAACGATCCAGGAGATCGTCAACTCCAATAGGTTTGGAACCATGACTGGTAGTTCGGGGATGAAGGTACAAATCCAACCTAAAAGAGATTGAACCTGCCTTAATAATAGACCTCTACTTTATTCTGATCGTACTCATGTGCGCTTTCTGACTAACATACAATCAATAGGTTTAACCCTAAACCTGTTTATCTATGTTGGTTGAATATTAAAACACAAATAAAACTATTATTGGCGATCACTTGAATTATAATAAAATTAACCCTAACATGATTATTAATTATCTTATATAAGCGTGATTACAAGAACAAATTCCCTTTAGACATGCATAAAAGGTGTGAGCAAGCAATAACAATAAAAAATAAAGCATGTTACTAACAAGATTAACAACAAACCCTAGCATGTTACTATGCATATAAAAATCAAAGCTTTAACCCTAACAGGATACTATTAGTTACGAAAATAGGATACATCATACTTTTAATCATATTTAATATTAAATTTACCCTAAACATGATACTAGGAATTAAAAAAACAATCTAAGCATGATTTCTGTATCATTATATAAATTAAACCATTAAAGTACTTACTTGGATGCCTCGTACCTCTTTCTATTAACAAAATACACACGTTAGTAACTTCAAGGAAAATATAAAACAAACAATCAAATTAAATAATAATTGAAATAGAGATCTGGGACCAAACCCTCAGAAATTAAAACCTTTCATGTATAGGGTGAAGGCAACTTCGAATATGGCTAGGTGTATCTAAGTCTTGCGAATGCGGAATTTTGTATTTGAGAAAAGCCTAGTTTAGAAAAGAAAGAGAGAGAGTAATCAAGGAAATCTTTATGAGAGTTGGTGAGAATTGGTGAATGAAAACGGAGTTTTTAGGAGGCTATTTATAGAGAAAATCAGCCAAAAAGATAAAAAAATCAAAATAGAGTTCTGACGCGCAAAACGAGGTAAGCGCCAGGTGCCAAGCTTAGCGTCAGGCGCTAATGTTGGCGTTTGGCGCTGACTAAGTTATTGACTCATTTTCTAAAATCAGATAGAAAATGACCGTATAGGAGAATAAAATCGTATTTTCCTCAAAAACATTATTTTATTCTGATTAAAACTCTAAAAAGTCAATAAAAGTCAATTTATCAATGCTAATTGAATTAGGAATGAAAAGAACCTTCTAGAAGAATCTAGAAGACTGAAACCATTCCTAATTGCATTAGGAAGGATAAATCCATATTAGGCCCTCCTCTAGATCATTGGGCTGCATATAAGGCTCCAACCAGGCCCAGTTTAGTGATTTGGCCATAACTTCCTCA
This sequence comes from Chenopodium formosanum, assembly GCA_024500155.1. NCBI lineage: Eukaryota > Viridiplantae > Streptophyta > Magnoliopsida > Caryophyllales > Amaranthaceae > Chenopodium > Chenopodium formosanum. Next base: position 47,652,379 of record CM044865.1, read on the forward strand.
ATATTCATCGGAATTGGGCTTATAATATATCGTTGGAAAGCTCTTTTCAAGCCCCATCCAACTATACTACAATTGGACCATTATCATGGACCAACCAAATTGGATTGAATGTTTTTCTAAAATAGGTTTTCAAAAACAAAGAGAAGAGAAAAGAAATTGAAACTATCTGCAACAATAAATTTCCACACTTTCACTTCATTCGATTATGATTCGACGTGAAAGGTACTCATCAATGGGTTTGGTTTTGGGGAGACACAAATGGGTGTCTACACGTATCTAAAGCTTTAGCAACAATTTTTTTCGTTGCAAAAAATCTATTTTTCGCGACAACAAGAGTTGTTGTTAAATATATGTCGTTGCAAAACCCACTAAATTCGATTATTTGGATCTCATTTTTTGCGACCGAAATTGTTGTTGCTATAAATCTTTATGTATAGCAACAACAATAGTTGTAGCAAAAAAATATATAAATTGCTACGACTCTTATTGTTGCTATAAATATTGTACTCTACCCTACAACAATAGCATTGTTGTAGCTAAAAAGATGTATGCTACACCAACTAAAAAGGTGGCACTACAATATACATTTCTTGATAACAAATTATAGATAAGAATATAATTTTTGCAATTAATATGTGGTCGGAATAACTACATCAAAATATAAATTAGCCATACCCAAATGGTAATAATTGTAATTAGACTTGTCAAATACATGATATATTTTGGTATTAATCCAAAAACTAACTAAGGATTCTTTAATGTCCTTAATATAAATAACGACGTTATGCTACATATAAAATGTCGAATACTTTCTAACATTCTCCTATCTTTGAACCAAAAAATTACATTTGCGTGTGCTTAATAAACATAAAAGAGACCTTAAGTCATTAAAAGGAAAGCACAATCCTTGGCAAAAAAATCCATTCATCAAACCTCCAAAATTAATGACCATGGCACCTGAAAATAATTTTATACAAAACGCAAAAAGTAAGTGCAAAACACAAAAAGTAAGTACTAAACACTATAATGTCTTATGATTAAGAAAGTTCCTAAAATTATAGTAACATAGGAATATAAAGTAGCAATTCATGCTAGGAAAAAGCCTTGACTCCTTTTGGTTTTCTTGATTGTAAAAAGATACTATTTACCTGGTCGTTAAAATTAACTAGAGTCCTCTATTTGCAAGTTGCTGCAATAAGTCCCTTTTAAAAGCCTCAATTTGCTCTTCTTGTTGTTTTTTGTACTCCTCTTGTACTTGTTGTTGCTTTTGCTGGCTTTCTTCTAGATCTTTAATCTTTTTTTCTTATTCTTGAAATTTTTTTGTTGTTTCAATACAAGTTTGTTATGCTCTAGTTGTTGTTTGTTTTTACAATAAGCCCAGATAGCAGAACCTTTTCCACGAAAGTGACCAAACCTTGAACCTAAAACTTGAATCAATATCTCCTCTTGAGTCATTGAATCCCCTACCTTAGAAACAACATCTTTCAATTTATCCTGAAAGATATAAAAAAATCCATAATAGAAAAACATCAGATTACATTAAATAATAAATTAGAAAGAGTCATTATTTTAGTAGGACATACATAGTTAATGAACACACACACACTACTATAATCTGATGTAATATGGCTTATTGAACACACACACACTACTATAATCTGATGTAATAAAAAAATCCCATCTGCCCATTCTAGCTCGCCTTTCCCATTATAGTGTGTGTGTTCAATAAGCCATATTACTCTGCAGAAGGATTTACATTTCAATTCTCTTTCGTCAACATATTCAAAGATCAATAAGACTAATTTTAAAGATAATGAAAGCTAAAGAATTTACTTTTTTAACCCATACATGAAATCAATCTTACCAGTACATCTTCTACTTCCACAAAAGCCCAATTTCCAGTTGTATGAATACATCTATTGGTAGACAGTCGATTCTTAGAGTTCCTTTCAATTACAAGCTACATGAGTAGTTTTCACAAAAAAAAAGGTAGGTTATTACTTATAGAATGCTGAATAATTTAATGCTTTTGATTAGGAAAAATTACCTTAAATTCAGGTGATCCAAAATTCTTTACACAAGATTTCCATTTCTATAAAGGTACATCAGGGGGAGGATTCTTCATAAGCTCAGCATCATCTTTTCCACATTTGGGACTCTTGTAGTAGTAATGTAGCCGACATTTCCAACACCTATATAATCGCTGCATGGTGTCGACAACAAAACTGTACATCTTCAAAGTCCGGCTAGATTCATTTTCAAACTTGTCCTACAATGTAAAAACAATATAAGTAATAAATAGTTAAACAGAATTTACAGCATTACAGTATTCTTTTATTTTATCTTAACAACAATTATCAAGTTAATGTGCTAGTGTTATCTGTATTTCTTTCCACATACTTTCACCAGCAACTGGAAAAGCTTCCTGCCAATTTCAAACATCCAATGGGGCCTTAGTTCTGACCACACAACCACACTCATTCACTAGGTGTCTTGCATTTTCTCCAATTGCACGATCAATTTCATCAGGGATGTAAACTGAAAGTTTAGAGCCTTTTCCCTTGATTTTCATGTCAACAACATAACTTTTATATTTTCCCCTGTTTCCTCTTCCCCTTCTTTTACTTGTACCTGTTAGCATATAATAAAGTTTTACAAAGTATTCAAGAATTTCATAAAATCTACACATGTTATTAACTTTAAAATTTACCTTGAGTTGCATCTTCTAAATCTTTCATATTATCAATTTCATTGGCTTGTACCTATTCATCATTTATATTTTCCTCCCTTGGATCAGTGGGTTTAGGAATTACAGCTAAGTTCACTTGTAAGGCGTTTACAACTCTTGATGTTAGCCTATTGGATCTCTTTCTCTTACCAAGTGCACCTACAACCAAATCATGTTAACATGTTTGTATTTATGAATCAAATATGGTTTAATATTGATTATTATTTGAAGAAACTTAAACACTATTAACTTACCTAGAGCTGGAATGAAACTTTGAGATAAATCATTTGCTTCATCATTTTTGATATTCTCTACATCATTATCAGGGGTTTGGACATAACTATCACCCTGAGTTGGAGATTCTATCTCTTTATCTATGTCCATCATAGTAGATGGTGCTCGTTGTCTCTCTAAATCTGTAAGTATATAAATAACTAGTCACTATTAACTAAATGTAGCAAAAAAATTCAGCATTTTCAATTGAATATTTTAGACGGCAAAAAAAGGATATTAATTTTTTAATTTAAAACAGAATGTTACAATATGTGTACAAAGTGTCTTACTTTTCAGAGCCATTTTGTTTGTTTGTTCCTTTGAGATGGAATACCAATTCGACCTTTGTTTCGATCGGAGACTTTTCTCATTATTGTTTCTTTATTTACAAACAAAAGTTATCACTATATATGAGAATTAGAGCCAGACAACGTTAGAACATAATTTTGCTTACCTTTTTCTACCATATAAGCACCATCTTGCATGTGACGTTGGGTAAGCCGATTAGCTTGATTTAGACTTTGAAGCCTTCCAGGTGCAATAACAAGATTACCCGTACTCTTGCCTCCTCCTCTTCTTGGCATCTTTTTTGTACTGATGGTATTATCTTCTTATTCCTACACCAATAAAAATATAGCAGTACTAGCAGAATTTAAAAAAAAAAACTGTTAATTGATGCTTAATACAAATTATTTAATCAATAATACTTAAATCACATGTTAGTGTTCTAACAAGTAGACTCATTTTTTATCAAAGTAAAAGTATTATGTTAACCAAAGAAGATGATCAATTACAGTCCAAAAGGTCAAAACATCCAAATCAGCATATCACAATTAAAACATGAGGCAAAAAAAAACTACACTAAACAACACCAAAAGCATAGAATAATAAAACAAAAAAAACATGGAACAAAAAAAATTACTCATTATAACTTAAAACGAAGTTGTCACTTATGTGTCAGAATCAAACTCCTCTTCTTCTTCTTCTTCACTTGAGATGTCATCAAACTTTTCAATTTCACCGTCATTTATAAAGTCATAATTTGCCTTGTACTCCTCCATGAATTTTCTTACCATTTCAACAACCTTTGAATCTCGTTCAATCACAAATGTGTATGTAGATAACACCAAATTAACAACATTTGAATCAGAAGTAAAACATTGCTCTTGCATTTCTCCTTGTTGAAATGCATTCACATCTAGTTCATTATGAACATCGACATCATCCCCATCTTGTCCATTGACACCAACACTAAGCATATTATACAAACCCCTTGGAAGTGTCTTAATAAGGAACTGCTAGTCTTTCTCTCGCGGGTCATCAACAAAAAAAACATGTTCAACTTGTGACTCTAATACAAAAACTTCACCAGACTTTAAGGAACGCATCTTGTTTACACTTATATATCCAAATTCATCTACCTTAAACCCTCTACCTTGGCATCCAACATCATACCAATTACATTTGAAAACAAATACACGATTTCCTAAGGGTAATGCATTTCAAATATGTCTCCTAAAATACCATAATATTCTTTATCAGAGGTATCATCTCCCCGGACCATAATGCCACAATTATGAGTTTTCCTAACAACTCTTGAAGGACAACAAACCAAATTATACAAATCATCATCGACATCTCCTTTTTCATTCATATTTCGTACCTAAAACAAATAAAAAAAACTCATACTAAGAAAGTCACAACATTTAAGTACTAAAATAATCAATAATAAACATCAAAGAAAATGAATGAAAAGTATGTACTATAAAAAATAACATACATGCTGATAATTCCATTTGGAAAATTCTGCTTTATGCCTTCGTTCTATATTTCTTGTGCACTCCTTTTCCAACTCAAGCTTGTGCTTCCTGTAGAAATAAATTTTAAATTAAAATATACAATATTGGTGAACTTAGAAATATAATCAAGAGGTTTAAATGAATTTAGACTAGAATGCAAGAACAAGTATAATTTTTTTTAAAGAACTTACTCAACAAACTCAATAAGCTCATCACAATTATGGAGAATATAAGAATGAATTTGATCACACTCCTCAAAACTGAGATGTACAAGAACACCCTGTCTAATATAATGACCAAGTTGTCTAAATATCTCAAGATTTGATGTCCTGGTACCTTCAACAACCTCATCCCCATCATCATCATTTCTTTCTTTTCAATTGAACTTAGTATCAATGTCACTCATATATCTTGAGCATAATGTTAAGCACTCATCTGCAAGATAACCTTTGGCAATAGAATGTTCAGGATCTGCTCTATTTTGAACGTATGCTTTTAATGTTTGGATGTACCTAAAGGTTAAAACAAATTTTAAAGTTAGTAAATTATTACCAAACAAAAAAATTAAACAATAAAATATTATAAAAGTGGGCTACCTCTCTATAGGATACATCCATCTATATCTAGCAGGTCCAGCAATCTTAGCCTCTGCCGCCAAATGTATAACTAAATGCACCATCACATCAAAGAAAGCAAGGGGAAATACCATCTCTAACTTGCATAATGTGAAAGGAATCTGCTGCTCAAGGGTTTGCAGCTCACGAATACTTATACTTTTGGAGCATAAGTTCCGAAAATAAGAACTAAATTTGACCAGAGGCTCATACACTTGTTTGGATAAGAAACCTCGAATGGCAAGGGGAAGCAACTGCTCAATAAACACGTGATGATCATGGCATTTCATACATGGAAACCTTTTTTCCCCCATCTTTGACACAACGCGAAATGTTGGATAAATATCCATTTAGAGATTTTATGTTCCCAAACATATCACATATGGCAGATTTGGCATTTTGGTTAAAACAGTAGCTTGCAACAGGCACACAGACTTTGTTTCCATCTAATATAAGGTGCAACTACTCCCTAATCTTCATTTTCACTAAATCCACTCGAGCCTTCATGGTATCTTTGTTTTTTCCTTTTCTGTTCATTAAAGTACCCAATATATTATCAGACACATTTTTTTCGATGTGCATAACATCTAAGTTATGGCGGAGTTTTAGTTTTCTCCAATAAGGTAGTTCAAAGAACATGTTTTTTTTATGCCACCTGTACAAACTATTAGAGGAATCCTTTTTTCTCTTTTTAGAAGGTTTTCCAAAATCAGCCGGTGTGAAGCAACTACAATGCTGCAACACTTCATCCCCGCCTAAAGGCTTTGGTGCACGCCCCCTTTCTATCGTACCATCAAAGAGTTTACTCCACTTTGTCCACTTGTGACTAAGTGGTATCCAATGACGATGACGTAGATAGCCACCTTTATGCATCAACTTAATGCGATTAGTTTCCTTGTGGCAGCATGGGCAAGCGAAATTACCTTTAGTACACCAGCCAGACAAATCACCATAAGCGGGAAAGTCATTAATTGTCCACAAAACAGCAGCACGCAGTCTGAAATTTTCCTTATAATATGCATCATTAGTTTAAACTCCCTGTTCCCAAAGCTCCTTCAAATTATCACTTAGTGTCCGAAGATACACATCTATATCCCTTATGGGACTTGTTGGTCCTTATATAAACAAAATTAACATAAAATAATGGGGTTTCATACATAACCAAGGACGTAAGTTGTAAGGAATGAGAACCACAAGCCATATACTATATGGCGAATTGGCAAAAGGATGAAAACCATCACAAGCTAGCCCAAGCCTTACATTACATGCATCTGATTTAAACTCATTGAACTCTTCGTCAAATGATTTGCATGCAACTGAATCAGCAAGATGCCTCATAATATCATCATCCTCTCTTTCCAATTTATGCCACAACATATCTTTAGTAGTTTTTCTTGACATATACAACCTTTGCAACCTAGATTTCAATGGAAAATACCGTAGATTCTTGTGAGGAACTTGTACTCCCTTAGAAGAGCCTTTTTCATTATTTGTTTTCCACCTTTACAAACCACATTTAGGGAACTTGTTCAAATTTTCATGCTCTTTCCAGTAAATGATGTAGTCATTTTGGCAAGCATCAATCTTTTTATAATCAAGACCCAAGTCTTTGATCAACTTTTTTGCCTCATAATAGGAATTAGGAAGAGTAGTACCCCAAGCTTGGTGCTGCAACTTCAGTAAATTGTTAAAAGAGCTATCACTCCAATTATTGAGAACCTTCAAGTGAAGAAACTTCACAATATATGACAGCTTTGACATTTTAGAGCCATCAACTGTCAAAGGCTCTTGAAATTCTTTAAGAAGTCGGTAAAACTTTATAGCATCTTCATTAGGTTCTGCATGACTATTCTCAGTAATACCTTTCATGTTTTGCACATCGTTCCCTAAATTCATGCTAGTAATGCCACAAGCATCTTGTAACATATTAAGTTCATTATCATCATCATCATTATCATCATCATCATCATCATATAACTCATCATTTTCATTGACACTTTGTAAAATTTCCCCATGAAATTCCCATAAGATATAATTCTCATACATCCCCACTTAAGTAAGTCTAATCTTATATCACATCTCTTTTTACAAAATATATTTCGACACTTATTACAAGGATATCTAATAGTCTCATCTATTGTTACATGGGAATAGGCAAAATTTAAAATACCATCAACACCTTTAACATAATCAGGAGACGATCGATTTTTTATTTTCATCCAAGTCTTATCCAAATCCATCTCATAGTACTCGAAAAAAAACATGTAGATTAATAACACAATACAAGGATATAAATTTATAAATTATAAAATTAAAAAAAAAACAACCATTTTATAAATTATAGAAATAAAAAAAAAAAATAAATAAACCCACAACCCATTGACACAACCTGCCCCTCAAAAACAAAGGCCCTACCAGATTAGCAGATTCAGCTCATAAAACAATTTCTCTAATGACTAGTGGTGGATTAGATGTAAAAACCACTAACCACATTGTATTAATAAGCTTTGGAAACTTGGGCTTGCATTATGTTCTTCTCATATATGTACTTTGGTTATAATATTCTTACTCACTTTATTTTTGTAAGTAACAATATTCACTAATGAAGTAACAATATACTCAATTACTCACTTCGTAGACACTTTGAAGGCTTGAAGCTACCAGTATACCGACACACGTACTACTTAATGCACCCACCAGTGTTGGCAGGAAGTTGGCGATCGTCAATGACTATAATATAAGCTATGACTATATTATGGTACGATTCGTCACAACTTATACAACGTACTAAGGTTGCATATACATTCAATTCATTTATTCAATGCCATTATCGCCTTACCGTACACCACAACAACATAAGCTAACTCAACTGCAAACCTCACACCCACCTTAGGAGGTTTTCAATAATTACCCCAAACTAAACTGACAATATAACCAACAACCCAACAAATAGGAAAAACGAAAACTACAACGGCAACCCAGAAATTCATATGAAATTAATTTTCAACGACAAGCTAATTTGAATGTAATATCATGCAACACATATTATCAACTATAAATTGAACTCAACTTCCAACAATTACAAACATTATGAAAATAACCCTTCAAATTATACCGAGATTGGTACCCAGATGCTACTAACAACTAATAATCCTCTACTAGTAAAATTCTTCAGATCTAACCCTTCAATAAACAATAAAATTGAACCCATCATTTTTTTAAAACCCTTCTAAATTGAACCCGACAAAATTAAGACCCTACAAATTGAACACAACAATTAAAAGTTAGAAATCTTACATGCAAAGGTCAAGTAGTGTCGCCAGAGAAAGGATGCGTCACTGGTGAAGTCATTCACTATAGCCGCCGCCGAAGAACAATGAAGGGCCGAAAATGAAATGGCATGCATGAGGTTCTTGAGTGGGAAAGTAGTCTGGGGTATTTTTGTTCTTAGAATAAGAACCAAAATGAAATAAAAAAGGATGGGAATTGCGTGAGGTTCTTTTGTTTAATTTGGCTATTTGTTTTTTTTTTTTTTTTTTTTTTTTTTATCTTTGATATATTGTTGGCAATGACTATTGTTGTTGTTAAACATATTGATCATTTTTGACACATTTACACTTGTTACAATACTCGAGACTTTATTTTTCATGACAACTACTGTTGTGGCTATACATTAATTTTTTTTTTGATACGACTACTTTCGTTGCAAATCATAGTTTTAAATTTTTACCCCGAAATTTTCATTGCCCGCACAAATGGTTGTTGGAGGGAAACGAATTTTTTTTTGTTTTGCAACAAAATTTGCAACGGTATAATTGTAGTTGTTGCCAAAATTATATTTTGCAACGAAAAACTTTAAGTCGTTGCAAAAACATTGTTGCAATAAATTGTTTTTCTTGTAGTGTATGTAGTGAAGCTTTCATTCTCTTTCTGTTTGAAAATAGAGAGTTCATGTTCAGAGGTCTTAGCTTGGATGTTACACTTATAACGACTCATAAAACTTTCAGTAACATCCTCCTAAGTTGCAGTATGCTAGGAATCTAAAGAGGAAAACCATTGTTGACAAGCATGCTCCAAAGAAAGAGGGAACACGGTAGGGAAGAGTGCTACATCTAATCCTTTGAGGGCCATATTTGTAGAAAAAGCCTTTAACTGAAACATAGGGTTATCTGCCTTGACAGCCAAAGAAGTGGCAGGTTTTCCCACGTAGGTGAAGTCCTCAGAATTCTTGCTCACTTGTTCCTTTATCTTCTCCATTACAGCCAAAGTGACATTAGTTTTCTCCATAGTGTAGTCCTTAGTGATGAGTGTTTGCACCATAGCAGCAAGTGCTTTAAAGGTCTTGTTGAGGCTCTCAACGTCTTCCGTAGTGGCCATTGGAATGAATTCAAAATGAAATGGATATGAATGTGAACTCTATGGAGATGATTGCGTTTGTTTTCCTGTACGCCTCTTAGGTTTAAGAGGTTGTTGGGGAAGTAAATTGAACCGTAACAATATACCTCGGCTTCTCGACCAAGTGCTGTAACATTGAAACAAACGCACCATTAATGACTACACTCAACCTTGACCCATCCGGAAATAAAAAGGAAAGAAAAAAAAGGAAAAAAAGTTTTTTTTAAACATGGAAAGAAAGAAGCATGTATGGGAGGATACCATCTGACTTACTCCTAAAAAAGGTGAAAAAAATACAAGAATCTCCGAATGTACGATCATGAACAAAATGGTGCACGACTCAAGGAAAAGTGTGTGAAGTTGTTATGACTTATGAGTGATTAAGTGAAGTTGTAGACGCGTGCAATTACCGTACAACTAGACATGACACCAAACCGGACATACGAACCACATACGTACACATAATGAACAAAAGTGGACTGACATGACACTTTTTCTAGGACCGTGTCACGATACAAACTGTCGTGACACAATGCACTATACCGTCAGACGGTACAAAGCGTCGTGTCACGGCACTGCACACTGTGGCGCGGCAGAGCAGCCGTTACACGGTGCATAGTTACAGGTCCAGTTTTGTGAAATTTCCTGATTTTATTAAATTTTAAGTCTGTACTAATTATTATGTGGAAATAAAAACCCTCAGTCATAGTTTAGTCCAAAATAAAATAAAATTAACAAACACATGTGGGGTTAGCACCAAATAAACCACTTAGCATTTAGTCACAATGATACAAAAAAAGTTCGCAACCTAAGGTCAAGATCTATGTTCGACTATGGTCAAGTTTTTAGGTGTCAAAGGGTACCATGGTTTAGAGTTTTGAAGCATTAGCAAGGCAGCCTCCCTTGAGGGTGTATGCCAACGGGCGGCTACACGAGTTCGTAATGAAATCGAACTCGATTCCATGGTTTAGGTGGATTTAATAACTTGGATGAACCCTTATTGCCATTAACGTTTTTGGGTTGATAGAGCTTAAATTCTACGAGGCTAAGACGTGTGTATAACACACACATTTTTTCAAAAAAATCGAAGGAATATGATTGTGAGAAGAGAAATAAAGCAACTGGAAAGATTTCCAGACTGGCGAGACACGGCAGAATGTACCATGTTACAGTGTTGAACACCGTGTGATGGTGCTCTGCACCGTGACATGGCAAGTTCTGCCGTGGTGCGGCAGTCAAGAAATCTAACTTGTAACTTTTTATTCTTCTTTCGCGATAAGGTTATTCAATTTTTCGTACAGAACAGACCTGAATGTGACGTTAAACGTCTATGCTTATGCAAAAATGCAAAATTAATCACCGGAATATGATTTAAGAATTTTTCAAGTCTCATCCACTCATCTGAATTAAATACCGAAAACTCAAATCGATAAATAATCAAGAATCCTCCCCAATGGAGTCGCCAAATTTTAATCGTCGTTTGAATTGCCCATGTGTTAGCCTGTTTTGAGTATGCTCGGCACTCATAGGAAGTGGAATTCAGATAATACAGTTAGAGACAAAAAAAAGTCGGGAGCCGCAGACAAGTTTTTTAGAAAATTGTAAACCGTTCACAGATCATAAAAGGCAACCATGATAAAGGGACAACGATAGGCAACAACGATTGACCTGCGAAGGTTACACCCCATTCATAATCCATGAGATTACTAACTCCATATGGTTCGAAACAACGAAAGGAGGATCTAGGATGATGGTACGAAGTGAGTCACGGAGTCACATTCGCCTGTATTAGCCTCTACTCGATTCTTATTATGAAAAGTGATTCCTGCGATCTCAAAGGCATGCAAAAAAATATTTAATTCGCTCCTAATTATTATTACGCTAAATTGGTGAATATTAATGCAACATATAATTCTAAAATTTTTGTAATCACTTTGATTAAATAACAAGATTAAAAAGGAACCTAAACCGGTCGTCAAAATTATCTTATTAGTCGTAATTTTCAATAACATTATTCCCTTTAAACAAGCAATATGGTGATCAATAAATATATAATAGAATAAACATTAATTTTTAAAGCAATTTCACCATAATCCAACAAAATAAAATCGATAGAAAAACAATAGAAATAAAAGGAACATGATTCTTTACTTTGATTTTTCTTGCTTGCGACTATATAACAATAAACGAGTTAGTAACTTCAAGGGAAATAAATTAAACAATAAATTAAATTAAATTAAATAGAGGTTATTTTAGGCTAAACCCTCAAACTGTTCTACCTTTCCCACCTTGGTTTAAGGACAAAAACTCGGGTAAAGTACGGACTCCTTGGAGTGCTTAAAGGAAGTATTTTGAAGAATAAGGTAGGCTAGTGTTTAGGCTAGAGCATAGAAGAGAGAAGAGAGAATTATTTGATGCTCCGAACTGCAGAAATGAGGGGGTATATATTGGGAAAATGAATAGAGGGAACACACAAAACCCTAAAAAGATAAAACCCTAAAATTGGTTGCCGCGATATGTTAGCATATTGTCGCAACACGGCAAAATCTTGCGTGACACGGGAAAATTTTGCGTGACACGGGAAATTAGCAGCCCTAAAATGATACAAACACATTCAGGTTGTACGAGGAGAAAACACGGGAAATTCCTGTGTCGCGGCATGTGCACTGTGACACGGCAAACCATGCCGCGACGCGGAAAATTCCACCGTGGCGCGGCAAATGATGCTGTGACAGGGTGGACTTTTTTTTTATTTTTACGTCTAGATTAATTTTAACCCTAATTACGTTCAGCATTTTTAAGTGCCTTTTCATAATTTCAACTATTTATGTTTATTAATTGGGCTAAATTAATAAATAATATGAAATGAATAAAAAAGGTTTGGACCAAAATATAAATTGGACTATGCTTTAATTAACATTAGAACTAATCCATTGACTGCTTTATAAACTGAGTTTGACTGAACATGGGTTTAAAGCACTCTTGGGATTAAATGCTCGACCTGACCAATAATTGCGGTGAAAGATTGTTCATAATCGGGTTTGGTTTCGGGGAGACATTTTTAGCTGTCTACAGCTATAAGTTGACCAACTAGGTCGTTCAATCTTGACCGTCTATATGCGTTTATAGAGCAATAATGAGTCACCCAAATCGGAGATGCTCGCTGCGACATATTAACCTGATGGGTGTCATCGGACGTCATACTCATGTTGGAGCAGACATATTTATAAATTTAAATATCATCCGGCCATTAGCCTCATATTGTCTTTTAAGATAGTTATTTAGCAACTGAATTTGTAAACCTTGCTTTAATTTGACATAGGAGTAGGTCGTCTGCACATTACACAGTTTGCGCTTGTATATAAAGCAATAAACAACCAAATTTAAAATAAATAGCAGCTTTTCATTGATAGACTTTTCATTTAGAAAAATTTACAGATCTTAGAAATTATACTTTTTTAGGTTGTTTACATTCCAAGTTTTGGGCAGCCGCCTGCTATAGGAGTTTATAGTTACTACGCAGCGAGAAACATGAATCATATTCAATCAAGTACCTATCCCAAGAATCGCATGCATAACACAAAAGACACATAATCATACCTTTGATGTGTGAATTCCACAAAGCTATTCGACAAACAAATCAGGGAGAGAATAGAGCCCCAAGCGTTGCTCCTCTACTTAGTCCACGAGATTCGAACGAGTCGTCCACCAATACTAGATTGGTTGAGTGATTGAGGAAAACCGCGATCACCACCTTTACGGACAACTGACCACCACACGAACCACCACCACCACGAGACACTACCGGCGTCGAGGAGGAGGAGAGAGCCGTGTGAGAGAGAGGAATATAAGAGGGTTGGGCTTCGTGTTTGCTTATTAGGGTTTGAACAAATGATCAATTAATTTTTCTTTCTTGCAAACCTAGGCACCTAGTCTATTTATAATCTCATTATAATTAGACTAGGGCACGAAGCCCAAAACCTCTTCTAGTTCTCCACATGGCCGGCCACCTAGAGTGATGAGGCCCATGATGGGCCTCGTCCTCTAATGCTTGATCAAGCCCATATGTGTGACCTTATAGGATCCGTTCAATTGGGCTTTGGGCTATTTTACTAGTCCAAAGATCATTAGTACCTCTAGCTATGGCAAAAAGACGACCCAAATGTACGAACTTAATTATCTCCATAAGTTGATCCATTTATATATCTAGTAATTGCACACGATAAAGACATAACTCCTTCAATCTTCCACTTGTCTGAGACAAGGGTGCAATATTCAAATTCCTTAAGTCAATATATGTGTCGATTTGATAATATGATTGCATCACATGTTGAGATTATATTAATCTAAAAATCGTTTCTTGAAATCTGAGTTAGAATTACAAAACCAAATGATTACTGTGTGATGCATTTGAACGCGTCCACGTATTTCTGAATTCTCCCTCTTCAAGCGGCCTTAACACATTTCTTAATTTAATAAGTAAACTCTATCCAATCTTGTTCTAACATGACTCCCACTCAACTTCTTAAATAACCAGGAAACACCCTTTATAATCTCAAGTTACGGCTAGACATTAGAGTGTACCACTGTCACAACATCCCTTGAATGAAATCAATGTTCCACTCATGTCAAAGGAATCCACTAATATATATACAAAAGCTCTATACTTGAACTTCAAAGTAGGTCATTAGTTCAATCATGCATCATTCATGCATATCCAAGTGATTGACCGAGCATCACCATGCCCCTATAGCCCATGAAACTGCGCTATCCAATCAATATTACATGCTAGTCCATTTATTGAAATCATTTATGTCCACTTTAATGATTTCAAACTAGGAACTTAAATAATACATGAATTTTCTTCACCTGTGGGGTTTCAACTCACCAGGTCATCAACCTGATGAGTCGATCAATTCAGAATTATTTTGGACATTTTATTTAATTTCTAAAACCATAATTAAATAAGAGAAACAATAATTTCTATTTAAACATAATTCTGCAAATTGATGCATTTCTCATGTAATATGTTTTCTCAAAACATATACAACTTAAATTACATAACTTGCTTCAATCCTGAGATTTTAATATGACTCTCATACCTTAGTCCAAGGAAGGGGTTTAGTGATTTCTCACTCATAATAAAACTTCGCAGAACACGACCTTGCGCTGGCTAAAGATCTCATAATTTAGGTGATATCTCATATCCATATCTTTGGATTTGTGATGTGACCCTGGCTCCTTTGTTCTTGGGCAAAGGTGACCTGTTAGTCACATGACATTTTAATCCGAACTTCCTCTCTAACTATCTTACTATAGTTTAATACACATATTTTGACACTGAGTACGCAATAGTGCTCTGCTTTGAACTCTTCAAGCTCACTATCCTTCTCCATCAAGACACAAATTTGCATTTGGATCACTATCTAGAACCATCTTGCCTGTTTAGAAAACTTGCATTCGTGTAACCTTTTGACAACTTGTTTAAATTACCTTTTAACATAATAGCTAGAAGAATTCCTTTTAGTGCTTCTCAAGTACTCAAAAATCTATTCTAGGTTATTTTCCATATGCTTATTCTAAATTTTCTTGAAAACTACTACACATGCACAAGTCATTTCAACATCTTGCTTTGTACATTTCATGGAACATGTAATGGATCCTTTTGCAGAAGCATAAGGTACCCTATCCATACAACTTAACTCTATTAGCTTTTGAAGGCACTGAGTTTTACTGAGTGTAATACCATGAAACATGGGAAGACATCCTCTGTTAGGGTCTTGCTTCATGAACTTGTCAATATCCTTATCAACATAAGTCTCTCGATTCATTCCAATCATTCTTCAAGATTCACTTCATGGATCTTAATTCCCAATATGTACTCAACATTTCTTAAGTTTCTCATATAGAAACTATCTTTCTAACCATTGCTTGACTTATTCAAGCATTAATAAATCATTTCATATTAATTGTATGTCAACTATATACTAGACTAAGAAGACCAATTGCTCCCACTAAACTTCTTGTCTCTACAAGATTCCCTTTTTGTTTACTAAGGAAATCAAACCGTTTGATTGCCTCATCAAAACGAATGTTCCAACTCCTTAACGCTTACTTCAATCCATAAATGAATTTCTAAAGTTTGCAAAACATTATAGGATTTCTAGATTTCAAAGTTCTTAGGATGTATCATATACATACCATCCATCAAGAACATTTCATGAAGGTGCTTTTGATATCCATAACTAGAATAATCCGAATAGGTTTACCCAACTAATAGGTTTGACCCTATTTGTAAGACTATTATTGACAAACATGGAGTCCATACTGGATTTCATGGTTTTAAGCCATTTCCTGAGTTGGCACTTATCCAAAGCTTGCTTGTAGGCCATGGATTCTAACCGTTTTAATAAGAAAATTTTAGAATCTACCTTTTCTAAGAATCTCAACAAACTGTTTGTTTTTATCCCAAGTAACCTATGATAAGTATGAGCAACAATAGAATTATTCTCTTCAACTCTTTGAAGCCTTTCATTCTAGTAGGACGATAGAAATCTCGCTAGTTGGATTAACTTGCTTCGACACATGGTTCATAAAATTAGTTGATTTAATGCGCATTCGTCTCTGATGTAGTGTTATCCACATCCATTTGTTGCTCGTCCCGAATCTCATTGAGATCTAACTTTACTCCCACTTGGCTTTGTAGGAAGACATTTCTTTCTATAAAGACATTATCGCCAGCAACAAACACTTTGTTTCTACGCGATTGTAGAAATAATACCTCTTAGTTTCCATGAGAAAACCCATGAAGAACTATTGATTTCATAACCCTTAATCCTGTTTAGATAAGATAACTTTTGGAACATTTCCAAATAATAATTCTTATGAAACCTTCTCTACTACTTTGGTTAAGTTTCTTGTTTAGTATATTTGCAATTATTGTTGTTCTAATGCATGTCCTCAAAATGATATTTTGTAGATCACAAGATCTTGGATCAAACAATGGCAAGAAAAGTTTGATTCTTTCTTCATACACATACACTTTAATTGTAATATTTCTGGATTGTGAATTAATTCAACAATTCCCTTTAAATGATCATTCCTTTTGAGTTAAATATTTATCAAAACAATCTTATTGTGGTGTGAAATTGTTTATCTCAAATTGATTTTACATTTCATTTTGGAATTTTTAACGTTTCAATGTTTCCAAGCTTTCCTTCATTAAGTAATTATCGATATATTTACTTAAATCGTTAGTAAAAGCAATGAAGTAGTTAAATCTCTTAGCTAATTTTTAACTTATTAGTCCACTCACATCATATGTATGAGTTCCAAAAAGTAATTTTAGCTTCTTTTACCCTTTCTACTATAGGAAACTTGGTCATTTTAACTTTATTAAGCATGACTTCTAATTCTCAAGTGATTCATAATCATATAAGAAAAGATTTCATCCATAACTTTGGATGTGCAAATGGTTAATGTGACCTAACTTTACTTGTTATAAGTAAGTGTACTTTGAATCATCTAAATTTTACTTCTGTGATCTACTTATATCAATGTTATGAAACAAAATTAACTCATATCTAGCAAAATGAAAGCAATTTATTACCTTGGTCATGGATCAACACTTGTCCAAGCCAAGTAAACCAAATTAGTATTCTAACAAAACTGAAATATTGTCTCATCAAAACTGGAAATTGTCTAAAATCATCATAAAAATTCTGAAATTAAACTATAAAGCTATTTCTGGTCACTCAAACACTTCTAGTGCACCTTCAAGTTCCATTTCCATGCTAGCTTCACTTGTTTGCAGTTCCTGCGCAACATCTCTATGTTAAGCACTGCAACTTGGTATCACATACGTAAGTGAAAGTAAAAATGTTTATAACATAATACCTGAGGTTGATGCTCTATTCTTCTTGAGGAAGTCTAGGTATTTCTGGCAATTTCGCTTCTAATGCTCCTTCTTCTTAAAGTAAAAGCATTCACTTTCACTTGCAAACCATGGGCTTTGGAATCGTTTAGGCTTTTCACGAGCCTTGACAACTTGCCTGCCCTTGCTATTAGCACTAGCCTTTTGCCCCTTCTTTTTTAACCTCTTTCCCTTTTGAATCATAAGAACTTCGTTCTTAGGTTCCTTAGGGATTTGTTTGCCAGCACTAACCAGTATTGCATGCAATTGATTCATAGTCTTTGTAGTGGCAGTCATGTTAAAATTCATGATAAACTGGTTGAAACTTTCTGGTAGTGAATGGAGAATAATGTCTTTTGCCAAATCATCACTATATGGGTGCCCCAGTTTCTCCATACTTTGAATTAGGATGATCATTTTGAAAACATGATCATGAAATGTTGCCCCCTTCTCCATCCTACAATCCAGAATCTCACGATGGAGCTCATACCTTTCAACTCTAGCTTGTTTCTGAAACAAGGCTTTGAGTTCTTGCATGATTAAGTAGTCATCCTGGTCCTCAAAACGCATTTGAAGACTAGGCTCCATGGTAGAAATCATTAAGCAAGTGATAGGTATAGCTCTGTCATGAGCTTCCTTATGCATCTTGATCTCTGCCGCAGTTGGATTTTCTGGCAGAGGTCCTGCCAATGGGGTTTCATTGACATCCTATCTACCTTCATATTTCAGAACAAGCCTTAGCATCCTTTCCCAGTTGGAAAATTTATCCCCTGTCAACCTATCCTTCTCAAGGAATGGTCGAAGATTGTAAACGTTGTTGTCATTGAGATTACGGCTACTCATCTTTGTCAAAATAAGGCAATGTTTAATATTTATGTTTAATTTAATAATTAAAGTACCATAACCGCATTCATTAGGTAACTTTAAAACACTTTATTCAATTATTAATTGATCCCAATTGAATTTTAAGTGATTCCAAGATCCATTATTTGTGCAATAATTGACGAGACTGATGCCCTACCATCAACCATTACATTTTCAAGGTGAGTAAACTCTTTACTGATTACAACTCTTGTAACTCTTGGTTGAATAATTAATCATCACGTGCTTAATTATTACCCTTAGCTTCAACTCTTGTAACCTTGTATAATTAAACACTTTACTGATTACAACTCTTGTAACCTTGTTGAGTATAACCAATTAAAAGCGTAAAACGTGATTTACCCAACTCCCCAAAGATATAATATGACACCCAGCTGAGGCATGACCCATCATAAATATCAAAGGTTTCATTAAGGTTTTAATTGGAAAAGCTACCTCAAAATTACCGGGACCTAGATTTATTATGTTGTGATTATTTAGTGGAATCTAGCGCATTATCAATTAACATAAATAAAATCTAACATGCATAATCTACTAATGCGATAAAATAAAGCATGACATAGTATGGCCCTTTAGTCCTAAGATAACTAGAAATGAAAAAGCTCCCACTTGAATCTTCATGGATCTCCATCCACCTTGCTCCTTTGGGCCATCACTTCATGGGCTTCTTTGGACTAACACTATTTAAAGAACTATTCTATTTACTTTAAATAAAAGTTACGAAAATACTTAACAGTACACAGACTATATTTAGATTACAAAAATACTTCACGATGCGCATATCGTATTTAATAATCTATGGACCATACTAGTCTATATATAGCAACATAATATCATATACTATAAAAGTGCCATATAATAAATCACTCAACATGCTTGTCTAAACTACATCATCGAATGTTCATAATAAAGTCAACACATTTCTTAAAATATCTTATATTTTAAATAATAATTAGATAATATCATATATTATTTATGACCATTTATAATATATCATATATTTAATTTAGTCATGAGATAGAATCAAATCATATTTTAATCTAGAAAGATAAATCATATTTAATCTTCCATGATAATCCTAACAAATTTAAGAGATTCTATCCTAATTACTAGCAATAAAATAATTTTAAAATCAATTATATCCTAATATAATTATGGAATAATTACATTATTTAAATCAATTATTATCCTTTTGGAATATGCTCAAAATATCCTTATCAGTCTTATAAATAATTAACCACTTTAATTAGGATAATTACCAATTTAACAACTTTAAATATGGATAATATCAAATATAACAACTTTTTAATATTTTATTTTATCCAAAATAAATCATATTTATCCTGAAATATTTTTAAATTTTTTTTTTTTTTGAAAAACTATAAGCCACCACCGCCGGCCACCGTGGTTAGCTAGCCAAAGCTAGCCACGGTGGCTGACTACATTGACGGCAGCCACTGCCGCAAAGGGCAGCAGCGTGGCAACTACTTTTTCCGGGGCTACAGGCCACCGTGCATGGCCAGCCAAGGCTAGCCATAGTGGCTGGCTGCGGTTAGCAGCCACTGCCGCGCAAAGGCAGCAGCAGTAGCAGCCCTAGCACGGCTGTGACAGCAGCCGTGCAACTCTTGCACGTTGCTGTCAAGCCACCTCCCGGACCTCCTACTCTCCCTCCCTCCCACTACACTGACCATCCGGTCGACAGTCGCCGTGGCTGCACCACCCTACCGCTGTTGCCGACCAAAATAATTTTTTTTGTTTTAATTTAATTAAAATGACTTTTATTATAATTAAATTAAATCGGTCCATAAGGTTCAACTTTTATCACATTCAACTTTAAATTTAGGGTTTATCAAAAAATTAATCCCAATTTAATTCTTCTAACTTTTAAAATTAAATCGATGATCATACACAAAACATTTTTATTCATAAATCAATCCGATTAAAATTATGAATTATAAAATAAATCGAACTAAATAAAAACAAGCACAAAAATCATATTTTAGGGCTATTATTTTCGAAAAATTCAAAAATAGAGTTAGGGGGTTTAAAATTTTCGAACATATTAGGGCTAAAAACGGTCATCTTCATGGCTATTTGGGCAGAATTAAATCACATTTAATTGATTTCAAAAGTTGAATCACATTAAATGCAATAATTATTGAACCATAATTAAATTAATTCTCCCTCTTAATTGATTATAAAATTAACATGGACATCAAATAATCGTATTATTATGATCTAGCGTGTTCATGCAAGAGGCTAACTGATACCATTGTGGGAGTTTATAGGTACTACCCAGTGGAAAAACATGAATCATATTCAATCAAGTACCAATCCCAAGAATCGCAAGCATAACACCCAAGACACATAATCATACCTTTGATGCATGAATTCCACGAAGCTATTCGACAGGCAAATCAGGGAGAGAATAGAGCCCCAACCGTTGCTCCTCTACTTAGTCCACGAGATTTGTACGAGCAGTCCACTAATACAAGATTAGTCGAGTGATTGAGGAAAACCGCGATCATCACCTTTACGGACAACCGACCACCGCACGAACCACCACCACCACCACCACGAGACACCACCGACGCCGAGGAGGAGGAGAGAGTCGTGTGAGAGAGAAAAATATGAGAGGGTTGGGCTTCGTTTTTTCTAATTAGGGTTTGATCAAATGATCAGTTAATTTTTCTTTCTTGCAAACCTAGGCACCTAGTCTATTTCTAATCTCATTATAATTAGACTACAACACGAAGCTCAAAACCTCTTCTAGTTCTCCATATGGCCGGCCACCTAGAGTGATGAGGCCCATGATGGGCCTCGACCTCTAATGCTCCATCTAGCCCCTTTGTGTGACCTAATAGGATCCGTAAAATAGGGCTTTAGGCTATTTTACTAGTTCAAAGATCGTTAGTACCTCTAACTATTGCAAAATGACGACCGAAATGTACGAACTTAATTATCACAATAATTTGATCCATTAATATATCTAGTAATTCACACGACAAAGACATAACTCCTTCACCTGCCATCTAGAGTTTACAGGTGGTAGGTCTAGACATATAAAAATGTCTCCCCAAAACCAAACCTGATGATGAACAACATTTCACCGCCATTATTGGTCCGGTTGAGTATTTTAATCTTAGAGTGCTTTAATTCATATTCAATCCCAATAAATTTCATAAAAAACCCATTTCCTAGCCCATTTCCCCAAAACTTAACTTATTTTCATCTTTTTGTGCCTTTAAACCCAAAATAATTCATTTCGTGTCCCATAAAATTGTTCATTTCGTTTCATTTTATAAAACATTTATACCTGTTTATTTTTATCCAAAATTTGGGTCCAATGATCAAATAGTTAGATGGGGATTGAAAAAATCTTTTTAACGATATTTGATAAGCCCAAATCCGAGTTATAACGAATAAGTTATGGCCAAAATACTAAACTGAGTCCAAACCGAACCTAAGCCCACCTTACCTACGACCCAATGATCATGTGGATGGTCTAAATGATTTAATCCCATTCCTTAACCAATTAGAAATAATTGGATGCTTCTATAACTTTTTAAATGATCTTAATTATCCTTTTTAAAAAGATAAGATTAAAGAGTTTGAAATTGAAAAAAACTTTTCTTTTTAAAAGTCCTAATTCTATTCTAATTGAAAGACATTCAAAGATAGACAGATAATATTTTCGTGCCTCATATTTTTTAACAATATCTTAAATGGTTTGAGATCCCTTGAAATTATCATTCCAATTATATATAATATTATAAATTCAGAGTTATAAGGGAAAAGATATGAATGAAATATCAAACTCTATCCAAAACTAACAATGTCCCATTATTTCGGCCATATCTTTTATTCTACAAAAGATTTTAATCTGATTCTAACTGGTATATAAAATCGACTTGAAATCCAATGACATATTATTTATCTTATTCCGATTTCTGGATTAAAAGATATGATAAAAACCAAAACCGCAAAAAAGTTAGTTATCGTAAGAGTTTTATTCCGATTCAAATTCTTATATTTTCTTAATTCTTCGACCCTTCTTTTTTCCTTAAAAATAGAGGTTATATCACCCTTTTTCAATTATCAACAAGCTTGATTATCAAATAATTCTATTCTCCCTCTTTAGCCTAAACAGTGGCCTCCTTATTCTTCCATTATACTTCCCCTAAGCACTCCAAGAATATAAATTCACCAATACACAAAGTTCTAGACTTAAACCAAGGCGTGAAAAGGTATAACTGACTGAGGGTCTGGACCAAATCAACTCTACTTTTTTTTTAATTTTATTGTTTCAATTGAATTTATATTTTTATTATGTTACTAATAGTTTATTCATGATATTGCAATTCAAGGAAGCATGGAAAGTGAGTAATTAATTACTTAATTACTCTTATTTTTATTGTTGTTGCTAGTATCATGATTAGGTTTATTATGATTTGATTTGACTAACAAATTATTGTGGAATTGCTTTAAATATTAATGTTTATTATAATGTTATCATGATCACCATATTGCATGCTTAAAGGGAATATCTAATTGAAAATCACGCCGAATAAGATTATTTGCACAATCGGTTTAGGTTTCTTTTTAATTTTGTTATTAATTCAAGTGATCACTAATATCTTAGAATTATGTGTTGCATTAATATTCAACCAATTCAGATTATTTATATTTTGGAGCAAATTGAATATTTTGTTTGCATGCCTTTGAGATCGCAGGAATCATTTTTCACTATAAGAATCGAGTAGAGGCCAATACGGGCGAATATGACTCCATGACTCACTTTTTACCATTATCCTGGATCCTCTTTTTGTGGTTCCGAATCATATGGAGTTAGTAATCTCATGGATTATGAATGGGGTGTAACCTTCATGGGTCAATTGTTGTTGCCTTTCATTTTCCTTTTATCGTGGTTGCCTTTTATGATCCGTGAACGGTTTACAAGTTCCTTAAAACTTATTGGTGGCTCCCTACTTTCCTTGTCCCTAATCGTATAATGTTAATTCCCACTTCATATGATTGTCAAGCATATTCATAACATGCTTAATGTAGGCGCACATCGAACGCTCCTATTTGGCACGCTTCCCTTGTTTTTGCGTGGCTAGGGTTTGTGTCTATTACTTAAAACAGTTTCCCGTCTAGTTAATTCCTAAATTTTGGCTTGACATTTGAGATTCTCTGACGCTCGATTTCGACGCTCCAAGCTCGACATTTCGACGTCTAAATATAAATTACTCGGTCACCTCATTAATTAATTCCTAAATAATTTGTCGCTACGGCTAGTTAGTTGCTTGGGTGTGACCCAAAGGGTTCAATCAAAATTAAGCTGTAATATTAATTATGCATTAATATTACTTATCGGAAGTGGCCTCCACCCAAGCATTACAATCACTTGACCTTACTGAATATATTAGCTTTCTAATAATTCTGAACCCAATATCAGAATAATACACTTGTTCAAAGGACAGTATTCCTTTCACTCTCAACTTGTCCTTCCGGATAAGTGTGCGTTTAGTGTATAGCCCTTTTCCTATGTTGCTTCATTCCTCTTCATGAACTATAAGGTAAGATTTATTTGTCATCCTTATTACGTCTAGAAGTGTTTTTCGATTTCGTGTCAGAGTGTTAATAAAAAGATGATTTCTAAAATCTATCCGAGCACGACCATGCATTTTTACAGTCTTGCTCTACGAGAGGCCTTGCAAACAACAAAGACAACTTCCCTATTTTTATTAGGGGGACATTTCCAGTCTTGTAATGTAGCTTCTCTTCATAAGAGGAACGAGCCACCCGAGTGATGCCGTTATAATCTCCTATTGCGGGAAACGTTTGACAATCATCAAAGCGGAGTAGTACTCAAACAAGAAAGCTCACAATACTGGTGGTCGAGGAAAAAAGGTTTCGATAGCAATAATGAGAAGTATATTTATGTAGGCGTCGTTCGATGTGAGCCTACGTTAAAGCATGTATGAATATGCTTGGCATTCATAGGAAGTGGGAATTGACATATACGATTAGGGACAAGGAAATTAGGGAACCGCCAACAAGTTTTTAAGGAACTTATAAACCGTTCACGGATCATTTAAGGCAACCACGAAAAAAAAGGACAACAATAGGCAACAACGATTGACCCGTGAAGGTTACACCCCATTCATAACCCATGAGATTACTAACTTCATATGGTTCGAAACCATGAAAGGAGAATCGGGGATGATGGTACAAAGTGAGTCATGGAGTCACATTTGCCCGTATTGGCCTCTACTCGATTCTTATAGTGAAAAGTTATTTTTGTGATCACAAAGGCATACAAACAAAGATTCAATTTGCTCCGAACTATTATTATGCTAAATTGGTTTACTAATAATGCAACACATAATTCTAAAATATTGTGATCACTTGATTAAAGAACAAGAATAAAAAGGAACCTAAATCGGTTGTCCAAATTATCTTATTAGGCAGGATTTTCAATTACATATTCCCTTTAAACATGCAATATAATGATCAATAAATATAATAATATAAACATTAATATTGGAAGCAATTTAACAATAATAGCGTTAGTCAAATCAAATAATAAATAAACCTAATCATGATACTAGCAATATAAAAATATAATAAGTAATTAAATGAATTAATGACTCACATTCCGCGCATTTCTTTATATTGCTACATCATGAATAAATTGTTAGTAACTTCAAAAAAAAATATAAATCAAATATAATTTAAATTATATCCAATAAAAAGTAGATTTGATTTGGTACAAACCCTCGGTTATGTGTACCTTTCACGCCTTGGTTTAAGGACGAAACCTCGTGTTAAGTATGGACTCCTTGGAGTGCTTAAGGGAAGAACGGTGTAATAAGGAATAAAGGTTTAAGGCTTAGAATATGAGAGAGAGAGAGAAGAGATTGATTTTTGGTGTAAAAGAAAGGAATAGAGAAGGATTTGATGATCAAGCTTGTTGATGATTGAAAAAGGGGATATATGACCTCTATTTATAAAGAAAAAAGAAGGGTCGAAAAATCAAGAAAAGATAAGATCCGAATTAAATCGGAATAAAACTCGATAGACAACAGTTTTTTTTTTATTATTGTTTTTATCATATCTTTTGATCCAAATATTGGAATAAAATTAATAAGATATCTTTGGAAAGATATTGAAGTCTAATTTCGAACCCAATTAAAATCGGATGAAAATATTTTGTAGAATAAAATATATGGCCGAAATAGTGAGATAGTGTTAGTTTTGGATAGAGTTTGATATTTTATTCATATCTTTTCCGTTATAGCTCGAAATTAATATTATAATATATAATTGGAAAGATAATTTCAAGGGATATCCAACTATACAAAAATTGGATAAAAAATATGAGGTACGAAAATCATATCTGACTATCTTTGAACGTCTTTCAATTTGAATAGAAATAGGATTCTCATACAGAAAAGTTTATTCAATTTCAAATTCTTTAATCTTTTCTTTTCAAAAAGGATAATTAAGATCTCTTAGAAACTTACACTAGTTTCTAATTAATCCTACTTGGTTTTGGAATGGGATTAAATAATTTGGACCCTCCACATGATCATTGGGTCGTAGGTAAGGTGGGCTTATTAGGTTCGATTTGAGCTCTATTTAATATTTTGGCCATAACTTATTCGTTATAACTCGGATTTGGGCTTATAATATATCGTTGGGAATCTCTTTTCCAGACCCATCCAACTATTCAATCATTTAACCCAGATAATGGACCAAAATGAATTGGACTAAAAGTTTTTATAAAAAGGACACGAAATGAATGATTTAAAGGACACGAAATAAATTATTTTAGGTTTAAAGGCTCGAAATGAGGAAAAAAAGTTATTATTTGGGGAAATGGGATAGGAGTTGGATTGGTGTTAGGAAATGAAAACATGGATTTAAGCACTCCAAGATTAAATACTCAACCCGACCAATAATGGCGGTGAAAGGTTGTTCATCATCGGGTTTGTTTTGGGGAGACATTTTTAGATGTCTACAGAAGCCCCCACTTTGACCGAGTTTGTAGAAACGTCAGTTTCAAAAATGATAGTCAAAGTAGTCGATCGGGACGGAGAATGATTTAAGACATTCTGCGATTCTAAATCACATTCCATACGTCGATACCTGCAGTAAAATGTTAGTTCTACAGATACAAGAGTAAAGAGATAGAATACTTATCTGACACAAGTTTATCGGTGAAAAATGAGTTTGGTAGCTTCCTATGCTTGAAGGAATCCACCGGATGACGTTTGTTGAAATGCTTTCAATGCTCAAGGAAAGTTGACTAATGAGTTTTGTAGCTTTCTATGCTTGAAGAAATCTACCAGATGGTACATTCCATGCTTGAGGAAAGTCGACATATGAATTGATGGTTTTCTATGCTTGAAGAAACCCACCAAAAATACTTTCTTTGCTTGAAGAAAGTCAACATATGATTTTGACAATTTTCTATGCTTGCAGAAACCCATCGATAATACTTTCCATGCGTGAGGAATGTCGACAAATGATGAGATTGCAAGTCTCTATGTATCGAGAACCTTGCGTCGTGAAATGATGGTTGATCGATTGTCCCCGAACGTGGGATGTAGTTTGCTCACTTGTCCCTGAATGTGGGCTGTAGATGGTCAGCTTGTCCCCAGACGTGGGCTGTAGATGGTCCGCTTGTTCCCGGACGTGGGTTTTAGATGGTTCGCTTGTCTTCGAACATGGGCTGTAAATTGTTCGCTTGTCCCCGAACGTGGGCTGTAAATGGTTCGCTTGTCCCCGAACGTGGGCTTTAAATGGTTCCCTTGTCCCCGAACGTGGGCTATAGATGGTTCGCTTGTCCCCAAACGTGGGCTGTAGATGGTCTTCTTGTCCCCGGACGTGGGCTGCAGATAGTTCGCTTGTCCCTGGACGTGGCCTGTAAATGGTTCGCTTTTCCCCGAATGTGGGCTGTAAATGGTTCGCTTGTCCCCGAACGTGGGCTACAGATGGTCCGCTTGTACCCAAATGTGGGCTGTAAATGGTCCGCTTGTCCCCGGACGTGGGCTATAAATGGTCTGCTTGTCCCTGGACGTGGGCTGTAATTGAGACCTGCAAAATGAAATTTTCCAAGTGACTCAATTAAACTATGATTGACTTGACCAACTGACTTGACCAAGCTTTGACTTGACATGACATGACATGTGTATTAGGGCTGAGCAAAACTACCCGAAAAACCAAAAACCCAAAAAACCGATCCGTAACCATTCCAAAAATTAGGGTACCCGATTCGAAAACTATGACGGTCCGAGTACCCGTTCCGATAATTTGTTATCGAGTATGGTTATGGGTATCATTTTAAAATTAACGGTTACCCGATCCGATGCGATAAGCATTTTTTTTTTTGCTTTAATTCCCTACTTAAATCTATTAATATAAATCTTAACTTTTACTTTACATCATAATCACTTTATAATATCAATAATTAGTAATATTATTAATAATTTGGTCAAGACCATATGGTATTGTTGTTAATTAGTTGTAATTTATATCATAATAACTACATAATTAAGTCTAATTATAATTATTGGATATCTTATTAGGTACCCGATAACTGATCCGAAAATTCGGGTACCCGAAGTCCGGGTACCCGAACTTATCGGTTTCGGTTATGGGTATCACTTTTAGTGATTTTGGTCATTGGGTACCCGAACCGTTAATACTAATGGTACGAGTACCCGTCCCATGCTTACCCCTAATGTGTATAGCTTGTGGTTGTGTGTGTATAGTTTTAGTGTGTGTGCACACATAAACAACAGAAAATGCAAAAGCAAAAATTTTCCGTCATTTTTGTCATGAAACGAGTGAAAGGTACTGACTTTTGCCCCAAAAAGAAAGACTTCAAAAATGAAGTTTTTTTTTTTCGAACTTCCCTCGATAAAAATTTTGAAAAAGTTTTTGAACTTCCCCAATAGAAAATAATGAAAAAGGGAAATTTTTTTTAACTTCCTCCCTAAGCAAGACGAAATGAATCGTATGGATGGAATTGCTTTTCTTGAAAATAATTTATGCATGATGCATGTTCTTAGGCTAGGAGGCTAAGGACAATTTCATCATGTGACACAAGAGATTAACTTAGGTCATGGAGCTAAGCATCATATATGGTGTAAAGAAATAATCACTAACGTCACTTAGGTCTTGAAGTTAAGAAGTGATTATTGCATAATGAACGTTGCTTAGGTCAAGGATCTAAGAACGATAAGCATTGTATGATTACAAATCATTGATGTATAAATGTTGCTCAGCACATTATGCGATGCATGAAACAATGAACATTTCTCAGGTCAGGAAGCTAAGCAAGTATACAACGTTTCTTCTAATGAATGTTGTCTTTACAATTATGAAGCATGCGCGGTAGGGAAACAAGATTTCATGATAAAAGGTTCCTAAGGGAAATCTGATATGGCTATGTATGTGTGAAAGACGTGTGTGAAAGTGATACTAGGTGAGGTTGCAATGGCTATGGTGAGGGAAATAGATGTGAGAAGAGTTGAGATGGTGAATTTTTAGGATAGGTAGGCTAAACGATGTGGGTTCAAGCCCCCAAGTCTAGCTCTAGATGGAAAGGGTCATAGGATTAAGCCTTGGATATTCTTTGACTCGATCATGCATATGAATGTGGCCGCACCTCAATGTGAGGTTGCCTACGTATTCGTTATTAATCAGGCCGAACGTTGCTGTAACCGAACTTTGCACAAGTGTATGTACACCTCAAATAGGTATTTCAAGGGTTTTAAAATGGTTAAATTGATTGTGTAAAGAAGAAACGGGTACAAGGCTCAAGACTCGAGAGAATTCCCAAGATGTGTAATTGTGAATTTGAAAATTTTGAATTTTGCAAGTTTATTTTCTTTTTTTTTTCCTTTTCGTTTTTTTTTTCTTTTGAATAAATGTGGGCAATCTCAGATCATGCAGTCCATCAGTCACTTAGCATTCGTGTTTCTCAGGCACGGTACCAAGCACTCGATGAGAGACACAATTTGAGACGTGTTCATATCAAAGACATTGATACACTTGCCCTTAGACATTGTTTTATTGTTGCTATGCTACCATTTTTTTTTACATACTTCTTGAATGTTATACAATTACACACCTTCCCATCCTAGGGTTAAGTGAATGTGGGTTGAATAAAAACAGGTCAATCATTAGACGAGGCTCAAAGTGGTTGATGAAGAAATGGATAAGTGATTGAGTAGTTAATGAGGAATGAATGGGTTGCAAAAGGTACCTCAAATCATTGGTATACCTTGTGTTTGGTACCGCAATTGTTTTTTGTTTTTTTTTTTTTTTTTTTTTTGCTTATTACATGATCGAATGTAAGAAAGAGATGCTCGTTCATGAAAAAGGTAAGAAATGTGAGACATAGAAACATGGATAAGGAGAACCTATGCTAGACTTGATAAGGGGAAGGATTTGAAACAAAAGAAGAAGAAAACATGAAATCTTGGTGAGAACCTTGCATCATGCTTTGTCTTCATTGCTGTTTATGAGTTACTTCTAGCTGCCTGTTGAAGAAAATAGTTTCTTGTATTTGATGCTTTGATTGGAAGGAAAGAAGGAAGGAGTGATGTTCCCCTTATTCTTCCAACTATTTCCTAGTTATTTTAGACTCAAGTACTGTGTAAGGAAGATCTTACTTAATGCATTCACTCAATACTCGGATTGAAAAGGAAGAGTGTATGAAACGATTTTGAAAACAGATGGGAAATACTCCACTCATGACTATTACGACGGAAAATGATGCATGCATGGTCCTAGTACACGATCATAAACAATATAGTGCATTACTCGAAGACAAAGTGTGTGCATTGACTCAACATGTGTGATTAGGTGAGTTTATTAAGAGTCATGGTATGATCGCATGGCTAGATATGAGGACGTTGTGAAAAACAAAGGACCCAATGACCACATAGCACAGAAGACTAAAAGACAAACTAACTTGATTAATTTTGTCCAATTTTAATGTTTATACTGTTTACTAGGTGAAAGGGTCCATTTTCAATCACTAGTCATAAATAAGATCAACAACAATCAAAGACAAACAACACATGTTAAGGTTAGCGCAAAAACCGATCACAAGAAACTAGGAAGAGGACTAGAATTCTAGAGGAGTTAAGACTCATGGGTATAAATAAATAAATAAATAAATAAATAAAAAACTATAATCCTATATTATATGAGTTTGCACGTATTAAAGGACTTGGCTAAGACTAGCTTGACACGAAAAGATATAAAAAATAAATAAAAAATAAAAAAGAAGAAAAAAGAAAGTTGACGCTAAAAAGACACCTAAACTTGACAAGCTGTAGTATATCAGTTATACCTTTTAATATGTAATTCTGATTGAGGCGAAACTAACACCAAATGAAAGATAAAACTTGGGGCTACAGAACCATATGTGGCACGACACGTAACTCTTTCTAGAACTCCGGCTATGACCAAAAGAGTTTATCTCTTGTACAGGATACGAGGAAAAAAATCCGGGTTAACTCAAATATTAAAAGGGTTTAGTAAGAGAAAAAAAAAATTGAAAAAATCTACTAAAAAAATGCATATATAAGCACATCTCCAAGCATGATGCAATGAAGTTTGCAACCTACAGTCAAGATCTATGTTCCAATATGGTCAAGATTTTGGGTTTCAAAGGGTATGGTTAAGAGTTTGGACGTGTTAGCTAGGCTGCCTCCTTTGAGGGTGTATGTCAATAGGCGGCTCCGCGAGTTTGTGATGAAATCGAACTCGACTCCATGGTTCAGGTGGATTCAAAAACTTGGATGAATCCCTATTTCCATGAGCGTTTTCGGGTTGATAGAGCATAAATCCCCCAGGCTAGCCACATAAGTAGAACACGTACTATTAGAGAAAAATAGGTAGCCTAAAAAGCATATGCATATGTGACAATGCCAATTAAATCTCTAGAATACAATTCAAGAATCTTTCAAGTCTCAACCACTTATCTCAATTAAATACCGATCACTTAAATCGATAAATAACCAAGAATCCTCCCTAGTGGAGTCGCTAAATTGTAGGCGTCTTTCGATGTGCGCCTACATTACAACATGTGTGAATATGCTTGGCACTCATTGGAAGTGGGAATTCACATATACGATTAGGGACAAGGAAATTAGGGAACCGCCAACAAGTTTTTAAGGAACTTATAAATCGTTCACGGATCATTTAAGGCAACCACGAATAAAGGGACAACAATAAGCAACAACGATTGACCCGTGAAGGTTACACCCCATTCATAATCCATGAGATTACTAACTCCATATAGTTCAGAAACACAAAAGAAGGATCGAGGATGATGGTACGAAATGAGTCATGCAGTCACGTTCGCCTATATTGGCCTCTACTCGATTCTTATAGTGAAAAATGATTCCTGTGATCTCAAAGACATACAAACAAAGATTTAATTTGCTCCAAAATATTATTATGCTAAATTGGTTTAACATTAATACAACACATAATTCTAAAATATTGTGATCACTTCATCAAACAACAAGATTAAAAAGGAACCTAAACCGGTTGTCCAAATTATATTATTAGGCTTAATTTTTAATTACATATTCCCTTCAAACATGCAATATAGTGATCAATAAATATAAAAAAAAAACATTAATATTGGAAGCAATTTAACAATAATAGCGTTAGTCTAATAGAATAATAAATAAACCTAATCTTGATACTAGGAATATAAAAATAAAATAAGAAATTAAATGAATTAATTACTCACATTCTGCCCGTTCCTTTTAATTGATACATCATGAATAAATTTTTTGTAACTTCAAAAAAAAAAAAATTTATAAATCAAATAGAAATTAAATTAAATTAAATAAAAAGTAGAGTTGATCTAGTCCAAACCCTCAGTTATGTGTACCTTTCACGCCTTGGTTTAAGGACGGAACCTTGGATTATTTATGGACTCCTTGGAGTGCTTAAGGGAAGAAAGGTGTAATAAGGAATATAGGTTTAAGGCTTAGAATATGAGAGAGAGAGAAGAGAATGATTTTTGGTGTAAAAAAGAGGAATAGAGAAGGATTTGATGATCAAGCTAGTTGATGATTGAAAAAGGGGAGATATGACCTCTATTTATAGAGAAAAAATAAGGGTCGAAATATCAAGATAAGATAAAATCCGAATAAAATCAGAATAAAACTCGATAGACAACAGTTTTTGCGGTTTTTGTTTTTATCATATCTTTTGATCCAGATATTAGAATAAAATAAATAAGATATCTTTGGAAATATATTGAAGTCTACTTTCTAACACAATTTGAATCAGATTAAAATATTTAATAGAATAAAATATATGGCTAAAATAGTGAGATGGTGTTAGTTTTTGATAGAGTTTGATATTTTCTTCATATCTTTTCCATTATAGCTCGGAATTGATATTATAATATATCATTGGAAAGATAATTTCAAGTTCTATTTAAATATATAAAATTTGGATAAAAAATTTGACGCACGAAAATCATATATGACTATCTTTGAACGTCTTTCAATTCGGATAGAAATAGGATTTTCAAAAAGAAAGGTTTTATTCAATTTCAAACTCTTTAATCTTATCTTTTCAAAAAGGATAATTAAGATCTTTTAGAAACTTACACAAGTTTCTAATTAATCCTAATTTGTTTAGTAATGGGAATAAATAATTTGGACCCTCCACATGATCATTGCGTCGTATGTAAGGTGGGCTTAGGTTTGGTTTAGGCTCGGCCTAATATTTTGGCCATAACTTATTCGTTATATCTCGAATTTTGACTTATAATATATCGTTGGAAAGCTCTTTTCAAGCCCCATCCAACTATTCAATCATTAAACCCAGATAATGGACCAAAATGAACTGGACTAAACGTTTTTATAAAAAGGACACGAAATGAATGATTTTAAAGGACACAAAATGAATTATTTTGGGTTTAAAGGCACGAAAAGAGGAAAATAAGTTATGGTTTGGGAAAATGGGAAAGGAGTTGGGTTGGTTTTATTAAATGGAAATATGGATTTAGTCACTCCAAGATTAAATACTCAACTCGACCAATAATGGCGGTGAAAGGTTTTTCATCATCGGGTTTGGTTTTGGGGAGACATTTTTAGGTGTCTACAATTTATGACGATTTTTAATCTCTTAAAGTATTCTCATAGGTCGAGCCAATATGCTTCTAAACCAATACCTGTGCAAATGATTCATGACGATCATGTCCTTGTAGCACAACAAACTGTGCTATAAATCAAACTACACACTGATCTCAAATGGTCATTAATCGTTTATCGTTTAAATGACCTTGATCAGGGATAATTTTCAATTATAATATTCAATGTTCACTTAATAGGTTTTTCCTTACCATGACTTGTCTTGATATCCTATTTTGAATATTCCAAGAATCAACTAGACTCATTATTTAATCATAAACCTTAATTAAATAGCAAACAGAGTGATAAAATTGCATAAAATTTTAAATTACTCAAAAACCTGAATGGTTCATCTTATGATAAATGGTTTTTCCGAACAATTTAAGAGTAAAACTCTTTATATAACATTTATAGAAATCACCCCCATATCTAATATGCTTGATTTCTTTCATGCAATTGTGAATTTTGTCGTTCACTTATTGCGTAGGTTTAGTTATAACTACTTTACTAATCTTAGCATCTTCATCATTGATCACTTTCATAATAAGATGATAAAATTTGAGAGTGTCATGGATTATATATTATTAAGGATTTATTGTCCTAGTGATGGCTCCCACTCATTTTCATGATTCAGATCTTCAACTTAACAACCTACTATCATTAGCGTTTAATAACAAACTTTCCATAGAACATCTTCTTTATTATCGCCTTTAAGGCAACAATATTCTCAACTAATATTTCAGTAGACTTCTTAAAGATGCTCTTCTACGGATTCACTCCAAACGACTCACAATGATTTGGGATACCCTAATCACTTGTGATCATGGAAATTTACTTTAAATTCCCGCACATTACACATGGATGCAAATCCATGTTACCATTCTCAAGCCACAACTCATTTTTAGCTCGTGCTTATAAACAGCTTCCTTGTTAAGGATCTAATCCTTGTTCAGGTTTGTTCTTGCAACATCAATTCTCAAATTGTATTTGTTTCCACAAGTCAAGAACTCATCCTGTTACTTATCAAAGTACTTGGATGTTCATGGCAATAATCTAACGATCTATTACACAGATTCAGGTTGATTGGTACTACATACATACTTCACAGGTTCTAAGCATATAAGTCGTGTGAAGATTCCATATCATAACGTAAATGATGGATTAAGTTGCAGAGTAATTTCAAATCTTATTCCATCCATGTGACATTTTAGCTCATTCAGTTTCACTAAGTCTGGCTTAAATTGTTCGCTATATGATACGGTTGAAAGTCCCTTACTAGAGACTTTCTTGTTTGACTTGGTAATTAGCTTAGCTTATACCTGGTTCAAACATTTACTTAGCTTTATACATGTGCGTCGAAAGGCTTTAAGAGTCCTTCATGTTCAATATGGTAAATTTTTTACCCATTTAAACATTTTAATGAAGTCCATATCATAGAACTTAATACCCAATACGTACTAAGTATCGTCTTTTGATTGGCCCATTGTCAAAAATACTTTCAAATCTAAGCATTAAGCATTTGATAGTTATTTCACAATAGATTTCGTAAACTTTTTGTTGGAATTTTATATAATTTACTTTTGCTCTTACTAAACTTCTTATTCATAAGTGTCACTATGTTTCTCCATAATCCAATTCTCTTATTAACTTCATGAGATAACACGTTCCAATTCCTACATGCAATGCTTCTTTTAATCCAATGACGGATTCCTTGAGCTTGCTTTCAAATCTAGAATTTATTTAGATATTCAAAACCCTTAGACTATTTTATAGTCACTTCCAAAATCCTTTTTTAGGAAGGCAGTTTTGGTATCTATTTTGCCATATTTCATATGTGCAATTTTTCTAGAACAATCACAAAAAGACTTTAGCATTTCAATTGGTGAGTAGGTTTTTATTAAAATAAACTCAATGAATTTAATTGTATCCTTTTCAACCAATCTTACTATGTATGAATATAAATTTCCACATTTGTTATTTTTCTCCTTGAAAACTTATTTGCAATCAATGGGTCTTTCACCCTTTATGCACATTAATCAAGTTTTAAAATATGATTTTCAAACATGGAATCTATTTCGGTTTTTTATGGCCTATAACCATTATTCGGAATTTGGATTTGTCGTAACTATCTTACAAGAAATTATTCCTTTACTATCTAATAGTAAATAGTATGCTTGTAAGTCTTAGGTGTATTTCTCACTTAATAGAAAATTTATAGGATTCAATCTAAGCCTTTGGTGAATTCTATACCTATACGGGGTTATTGCATCAAACAGCGAGTTTCGTGGCGCTTCCAAAGCCCTTTGATTTTCTTGATCTTACTCCAACTTTTCAAAAGTTTTGTGAGAAATGAATTCTCTTTTAAGACAGTTGTAAAGTCCTTTTAAGTATTCTTGATCAAGTATTCTCATGAAGCCCTTTTAATGTCTTTCGAGATTCTCAGTTCTAGTTTATTTGTTGCTAAACTCAATTGTCATCAAGTTCATTTTCCTCCCACTTGTCATTTTGGAAATGTGCTACTTTCTAGAAAGACACCACTTAGAGCAACAAACACTATTTTCTCAATTATGTTGTGGAGGTAATGCCCGTGGTCTCACTTGAATGCTTACAAAGAGATATGTATATTTTCTTTGGGTAAAAGTTCGTTACAAAACAAATAGTTAGCTCCCACTTGAGCTATCTTAGTGTTTAATGAGCCATTAAGCTCCCACTCAACCACCTATCTCTTTCTAAGCCGGTGAGCTCCCACTGAGTCACTTAGCTTCCATTGAGCCAGTGAACTCCCACTTTGGCTAAGAGTTTTAAACATATACTTGAAAATACATTTAGAAGTTAATTCTATCCATAACCTAATATTGGCGTCCTTTCTTAGCTTTGACATTTTGTTTAGTGTAACACTAGTCCTTCGTGCAAATCTTTAGAACTCTATAGGAAGGGATTTGATCCATCATTGTTCGACTCATTTTTAAATGACATCAAGGTCTCCGTGAAGACATACTATGTTTTTTGTGGAGTTATTTATGAAAATTTCAATTTTATAACTTTGTTATGGTCACGCTTGGCTCAAGAAAACATCACTCGATCTAATCTAGATGTTTTGATATCTTGCCAAGTCTATTATGTCCTTCATTGAACTCTTAAACTTTCAAGGTCAAGTTTGTTCACATTTTATGAATATAGCCATATTCTTTCAAATTTTTTGTAAAACGTTAAAGTAAATTAATCCTCTTTAGCTTTTTGAGTCAATTGTATATACAAAGAATAATAGCTCTTTACTTTGTCGATTTCAACAAGTAAGACTTGCTTGTCTTAGAACGATTTCGAATCGATCAACTATCAAAAGCCTATATAATAGAGCCTTGAGTACGTTCTTTTCGATGTGACATTGCTAAAGATGTTCGGAACTGTAGGCGTCGCTCGAAGTGCGCCTACATTAAAAGCATGTTGTGAATATGCTTGGCAATCATAGGAAGGGGGAATTGACATTACGATTAGGGACAAAGCAAAGTAGGGAGCCACCAACAAGTTTTTAAGGAACTTGTAAACCGTTCACGGATCATATAAAGGCAACCACGAAAAGGGAAAACGATAGGCAACAACGATTGACCCGTGAAGGTTACACCCCATTAATAATCCATTAGATTACTAACTCCATATGGTTCGGAACCACAAAAGGAGGATCGGGGATGATGGTACGAAGTGAGTCATGGAGTCACATTCGCCCATATTGGCCTCTACTCGATTCTTATATTGAAAAGCATTCCTGTGATCACAAAGGCATACAAACAGTAATTCAATTCGCTCTAAACTATTATTTAACTAAATTGGTTCAAAATTAATGCACACATAATTCTAAAAATTTGGTGATCACTTGATTAAACAACAAGATTAAAAAGGAACCTAAACCGGTTGTCCAAATTATCTTATTAGTCGTGATTTTCAATTACATATTCCCTTTAAACATGCAATATGGTGATAAAAAATATAATAAAATAAACATTAATATTGGAAGCAATTCAACAATAATAGCGTTAGTCAAATCAAATACGAAATTAACCTAATCATGATACTAGCAATATAAAAATAAAATAAGTAATTAAATTACTTAATTACTCACATTTCGCACGTTCCTTTAAATTGCTACATCATGAATAAATTGTTAGTAACTTTAATAAAAATAATAAAGTAAATGAAAATTAAATTAAATAAAAAGTAGAATTGATTTGATCCAAACCCTCAGTTATTTGTACCTTTCACGCCTTGGTTTAAGGACGGAACCTCGGGTTAAGTATAGACTCCTTGGAGTGCTTAGGGGAATTATTATGGAAGAATAAGGAGGCTAGAAATTAGGTTAAAGAGAGATAAGAGGATGATATTTGGTGCAAGGTGAGAGAGAATGATTATTGCTGCCCCGAACTGCAGAAAGGAGGGGGTATTTATAGGGAAAATGTGCAGAGGGAACACACGGAACCCTAAAAAGATAAAAACGCTAAAAAAGGCTACCGCGACACGGTCAGACTGTACCGTGACACGGTCAGACTCTACCGTGTCACGGGGAAAAATAGAGTGACGCGGGAAATATTTGACCTACGGGAGTAAAAACGCGTGAAGGGATTACGCGGAAAAAACACGGAGTTGTCCCGTGTCACAGCACTGGCACCGTGACACGGGAATTCCTACCGTAACACGGCACTAATTCCCGTGTCGCGGCACAGTTCCCCGTGACGCGGGAAAGTTTTAAGCACCGTGACATGGCAGCAACCCACCGTGACACGATAGAAAACGCCGTGACGCGGCAAAGTTCACCGTGTCACGGCATATGGCGCCGGGTCACGGTACTTATGCCAAGTCACGGGGCACTAAAAACCATGAAAATTCCCTCCAAATTACCGTGTCACGGGAATTTCTCCCGTGCCACGTCAGATCTTACCGCGTCGCGACATTTTAGCTGTTGCGCGGTAATTCCAATTTTTTACCCGTTTTTAAAATCATCATAACTTTTGATCCGTAATTCGGAATAAAGCATATAATATATCATTGGAAAGCTTATCAAGTCTAATTTTCAACCCAATTAGAATCAGATCAAAATAATTTGTAGTTTTAAGATATGATTGTTTTAGTAGAAGGGTGTCGATTTTGGGCCGAGTTTAATGTTTTGCTCATATCTTTTTCGTTATAGCTCGGAATTGGGATTATGATATATGGTTGGAAAGCTTATATAAAGGCCTATTAAACAAAATAATAATTGGATCAAATCTTTATATCCATAAAATCAGTTTCTCTCAGTTTTGCGATGTGGACACGAAAAGTGGAAAATAGGTTATGGTTTAGGGAAATGAGCTAGAAATTGGATTGGTTCATGAAATATATTGGATAGAACATGGATGTAAGCACTTCAAAGATTAAATACTCAACTTGACCAATAATGGCGGTGAAAGGTGTTCATCAACGGGTTTGGTTTTGGGGAGACATTTTTAGGTGTCTACAGGAACGCAAATCATGCCCATGACTTTGAGCTTTTGGCAGTTTATCATTTTAAGAAAATGGTTGTTTATAATTATGCATTCTTGACTCATTTTTTAGACCATGCTATTCAAATAAATTTGCAACTATTGCTCATTGCTTTGAATGTGAGTCTCTTCGTATGTAAACGAATTAATTGCTGATTATGGAACACAATAACCATTTATTTTTTCTAGCCTTAGCTTAAAGGTCTTTAAACAAAGCATACGACCTTACAATTGATGTAGTACCACTTGCCTTATTCTAAGCTTGTAAGTTGATAACTTAGCTTATCTTCAATAGTTTAAGGTCATTTTGAAAGTGGAACACTCAAGTAGTATCGGATACTTTGTGAGGATAATGAGTTGCTAAGTTAACTTAATAACATGAATTCTTTAGTAAAATATAATCTCAATCTTTTCTTTGTTCCTTGTTTCCTATATTTCTTATCATACTATATCCCATAATATTTAAGAACCATCTTTTAAGAGTCTACGATTTTTATATTTTGTTAGGCATAATTAAGCATCTAATGCGCCGTAAAAAAAAGTTCCATCTTTTCCTTTAATTCACGCTTGAATTACTACATCAATGAGTCCTACTCATCAATGTATTAAGTGAAAAGATATGTTTGTTGTCAATATTGACAATTTGAGTTTGCAACTCAATACTTCATGTTTTTTAAAAACTACCTGGTATTTTTAATACAAGATGTCCCACCGTCCTTTTGGACTTTGTTATAAAAGTCATTTATGAGAATTGTATTTTAGAAATGCTTTACTTTCCTTTGAGAACCATTCTCAAAGATTTCCTTTACTAATCATGGAAAACAATATAGTTTGATTTGGAATTCTATAAATATAAGTGAAAAGTCTAACCATTTATCAAGTAAATAACATACTAAGTTTGAAAATTAAAAGGTATTCATGCAAATTTTCAATCTTATTCAACATCTTATCCACGCATTAAATTTGTCCCCATTTGGCTAGAATATGTCTATTCCAAAATCCAAAGAAACAAAGATTGACTAAGCATGCTTTGGCTTGTCTTATCACTCAATGTCCTAAGGTAAGCAACGCTTTGCTAATGGCTCCAAGCCACTCTTGGTTGAATAAATTGTCGCATCTAATACTCTCACTACAATTTATTCACTTTGCCACGACATGTTAGGACTCCATCACTCATATCGTTGAGTACAAGCAAAACCAACTTGCATACACGGTATGCCTCATGAGTCTAGGGAGTAATAGTGATGCCTCACTTTGGTGTAGCCCATCACTACTCTCAATAGGTCGATAAGTAATGTTTTGGGATGGAAATTTCACTCAATATTTTAGGGACCTAGGGTTTCTATGTTGGTTAATTTAAGTGAATTTAATTAATCATCACAACATTTGAAATCCTAAACATGCATCTACCATATAATTCATATGTAAATGATCACAAATATGTAAAGCATAAGCATTTTGATGCATATTGGCAACTAGCATGACCCCTTGAATTCTTCAAATCTTTAAAAGGTCTTCTTTTGCAACCTCATGGTTTTGTCTTCCAAGAACCTCCGTCTTTAAGACTTGACCAAAATTATGCAACTACTAGTATCTACAATTAGGACTAATCTAAATATTAAGGTACAAAAATACTCAACGGTACACAGACCATATTTAGATTTACAAAAATACATCACGGATCGCAGTTTGTATTTTGTATCCTAATCGAGCCCCACTAGTTGCCATTTTATAAAACCTGTGAGAGAATATACATTCCATTCATCCATTCACTATTTGTAAATGGCACATGCATTTTACAACGATAAACAAGTAACAATGCATAAACACGCGATCACTAGTAACTATTCCAGATGGTTAATCAAAATAACAAGCCTAATTAAAACTACTCAAAGTTGTTTTAACCAATTATGTAAATATGTGTAATTAATATTTGAAGCTTCCACTAAATTTCGCATCCATTTAATTAATCCAATAAATTAAGCTGGTAAAACCTAATTTTTGCCAAAATAAAATTTTACAAATGTCGCTCAAAATACTCGAGGCCTAGTGTCAAAAATTTAAATTAAATAAAACAAAATAATTAAAATGACAAATTAAGCAAAAATAACATAGTCCAAAATATCAAAGTGCCTAGCACTATGACTTGGAGTGCTCACAACTCGCACGATCTCAGTGCACCACATTGCTTTACAAGCAATGTCTACGCATATTACCCTCAATTTTGTACCAAGCTACGCACACAAAACAACCCTCAAGTAAGCTAAAATGCAAGCACCCTAAGCGGCTTATCCACGACAACCCACAAGGCTACCATGGTGCGCCTAGGGCTCCACGCACAACAGCCATCACGCACACATGCACCACTTCGAGGTGCCAAGCAGCCTCTGCAGCCCCATGTGTATTGCGTGAACAACCCGGTTGGTCGAGTGCATGCTTGGGGCTCTTAGGCCTCTATTTGGTGCTCATGCCTCGGGAAAAATCCCGATTTTGTGTGACATATTTAATCAATTCTAAATAAATTTTAGAATCAATAAATTTTGCGGAAAAATGAAAATATAACGAGTCCAAATTAAATAAATTCATCCAAGTGCATAAAACCAATAATTATTCCAAGAAGCATTCTTTAATAAAATTAGTTTAACTTGGTGTAACAAAAATAAGGGGGCAATTACTCACTTTTAATTTAATTAATTTAAATTAATCTTGAGATTTTGACAAAATTAAAGGGAGTTGGAAAAATGAACATAAGTTCAATAAAGATTCCAGCTTTAATAATTGTAAATCCTTGAAAAATTATATCTTCCAAACAAATTTCTATCACAAGTTTTAAACTTTATAATATCAATGAACTTAAAATTATTGAACCAACAAAGTTAAAAAAAAATTCATGATATTTAGTAACTCAAAGTTTCAATTACTTAACATAATTAAAGATTGAATCTTTAGTACTTAGAAGCCCTAAAAAATAATAATTTCACAGTTAATGCAATTAATTTGCAATTATGTGAAAAATAAAACCA
Organism: Chenopodium formosanum; assembly: GCA_024500155.1. Lineage (NCBI taxonomy): Eukaryota > Viridiplantae > Streptophyta > Magnoliopsida > Caryophyllales > Amaranthaceae > Chenopodium > Chenopodium formosanum. The sequence goes on from CM044865.1 coordinate 47,694,703, forward strand.
AGCTTTCAAACACAAATTACTACCAAGTAATCATGCCTAAAGAGGTTTAATATTTCATACAAAATATGTATTGGATCAATTACATAACCACCATAAACATGCAATTAATTTTTAAGGTTAGAAACACTTATAATTTTTCCAAAAAACGAAAAACCCCTCGAAAAGTGAATTTTTGGTCGTTTTTTGGCTAAAAATCGAGCCCGAAAGGGTAAAACAATTTCCAGAACGCGTTTTCCACCCAAAATTCACTATTTTTGGGTCGAAATATGGATTCGAGAGCTGAAGTCAGCTTTAATACAAGGTGAAAATGGATAAAACGAGCAACTAATCTAATTAGCAACTTAAAACCAGAAAAATTAAGCCATAAAAACACCTTGAAAAATATTATGATTTTAAAAATAAACGAGCGAGGCTCTGATACCGCTGTTAGGGTTAGGTGAGTCTAATTCACCACGGAAACAAACCCGGAAACAAGACCGCACTCCCAATAAACAAAACCATAAACATAATTAACTTAACAACAAGATTAAGATAAAAAGATTACCTTTTGGAGCGTGCTTCGCCCGACCCCTTGGGCTCTTACTTGAAAGCTAGCTTCGAAATTACGAAGCCTCCAACGATGAAACACCGGCAACAACGATCACCGACTAGGTCCAATGTGTTGGGGTTAGCAAGACCTGACCGATAAACCCGAGTAATTGAAATCAAAGGCTTTCACTAAATGTCATACTTATTCCAACTCTTGAGTTCAAAGGTTTTCACTTACTAGTGATCCATTTTCAACTCTCACTCAAGCAAGTAATCCCATACCATGCCTTGGCTATTTATAAGGAAAGCTTCCTTGTGAATTCCATTCATCTTTCAATGTGGGACTTTTTCACGAAAATATCCCACATGGAAAGATTAATGAATTCAACCCATAGTTAAATAAACAAAGGAACAAGTAACAAGTGTCACATGGTTAGGTGAGGACCACTTTCTCACTTGCTCCCCAAGGCAACTCACATGCATTGTGAGCTAACCATGTATCACCCAACCTTGAGCCCCAAGTTGGGTTCGGTTGGGCCACTTTCTTTTGGCCCGTGTCCATGATCCATCAGCCGGGTCCACGGCCCCCTTGCCACATGCGCTGCCACCATGGAGCGCTGCCAACGTGGCACGCTGCTATATGGCGTGCTGCCACTTGGTAGCTGCCAACGTGGCTACTGCCACTTGGCAGATGCCAACGTGGCTGCCACGTGTGCTGCTATATGGAAAACTCCTATTTGGCGTGCTTCCCTTGTTTTTGCGTGGCTAGGGTTTTTACGTGGCTAGGGTTTTTACTTGTTACTTAAAGCATTTTCCCGTCTAGCCAATTTATAAATTTTGGCTCGACATTGGAGATTTTTCGACGCTCCAAGATCGAATTTCTGACGTCTAAATATAAATTACTCGGTCGACTCATTAATTAATTCCTAATTAATTAGTCGCTTCGACTCGTTAGTTGCTAATGTGTGACCCGAAGGGTTCAGTAAAGATTAAACTGTAATATTAATTATGCATTAATATTACTGATCGGATGCGGTCTCCACCAAGGCATTCTGATCACTTGACCTTATTGAATATATTAGCTTTCTAATAATTCTGAACCCATTATCTGAATAATACCCTTGTTTGAAGGACAATATTCCTTTCATGTGAATGATAAAAAAGGGGAGCTACAACCCCTATTTATAAGAAAAATAGCACGGGATCAAAGAAAATCATATTCGGAATAAAATACCTCCTGTCACAAACGAGAAGAGTTAGCGCCAGACGACAGGCTCGTCGTAAGACGACGAAGGTCAACGTCAGGCGACAAAAGTCAGTGCTTGGCGACGACTCTGTCGTTTCGCGCTTGTTCAAAAGTACAACCCGCTTTTACACGCGTAATTACCTTTTAAAACCGGTTACAATAATTATGCATCCAAGCAGTTTTAAAATCAGATTTAATATATTTTATTTAAAATAAAACATCTTTAAAAATATAATTATCAATAATAATCTCATTAGAATTAAAAAGAACCTTCTACATATTCCTAAATACTTAAACCAATCATAATCACTTTAGGAATTAATATTCCCTCCTCTAAATCATTGGGCCACCTTTATAATCATTGGGCCTAATTTAATTTAATCCATAATTTCCTCGTATTTCATCGGAATTGGAATTATTATATATTATTGGAAAGCTCTTTTCGAGCCCAATCCAACTAAGCTATTATTGGACCCTTATCATGGAATAAACTAAATTGGACTGACTATTTTTCATAAACAGGGTAAGAAAAGAAATATTTTAGAAAACAGAAAGAGAAATATTTTAATAAAAACATTCTCATCACTAGACTTTCCACACTTTCACTTTGTTCGATACTCAAACAACACGAAAGGTATTCATCACTGGGTTCGGTTTTGGGGAAGTCACATTTGGGTGTCTACACCAATGGATCCTTTTCACCTTTTTATTAGCATAAAAATTAAAATTGGATAAAATTAAACAAGTTAGTTTGTCTTTTTTTTCTTCCGTGCTATTTTTATCCTTGCGTCAATCGTTTTTATACCGTTTACATGTCTAGCCATACGATAATACCACGAGTCTTTATAAACTCACCTAATCACACATGTTGAGTAATTACACACATTTTGTCTTCTAGTAATTCACTATATTTTTTATGATCATATATTAGGACAATGCATGCATCGTTTTCTATCGTAGTAAAAATGAGTGGAGTTTTCTCACCTGTTTTCAAATGTATATTTTTCCCCTTCCTTTCCTATCTTGAGCAATGAGTCAAACAATTAAGTGAATTGTTTTATTTCATAGTACTTGGTTAAGAAGCATGGATAGATTAATACAGTTCGAGTCATTATCGTAACAATCTCTCAGATCTAAGAGGCGTTCAAAAAGAACTTTGCCATCTCCACATTACTTATCACCTTTAAACTACTTTCAGTTCGTTCCAATGGCCACTAAGGAAGATATTGAGAACATCAACAAATCCATCGAGGCACTGTCTGCCATGATGATAACAATTACGACTAGGGTTATTACCATGGAACAAAACAAGGTCACTGTTTCTACCCTTAACAAATTGAAGGAATAGATGAGTTAGATTTTTAAAGAACTCACTTATGTGGAACAGCCTCCCACTCCTTTGGATGTGAAAGATAAGCTCCCTGAAAAATTCTCTATTGCTGATATTTCAAAGTTCGAGCCTACTAATAATCCAATATTCCATTTGAAGGCATTCCCTGCAACCATGGCTCATAAGGTATTAGACGTAACACTTATTCCTACGGTGTTCCCTCACTCCTTAAAGCATGCTTGCCAACAATGGTTTTATTCCCTAAATTTCAAGCGTACTACGACTTGGTAATATGTCACCGATAGCTTCATGAATCGTTACAAGTGTAATATTCAAACCAAAACTTTTGATCATGAACTCTCCATTCTCAAACAGAAAGAGAATGAAGGCTTCACCGCCTATCTGAACAGGTGGAGGGAAATGGCTTCACTTTTTGTAGATCCTCCCAAAGAAAGAGAGATAGTTCGCCTCTTCATCCAAAATTTGACTCACAAGTATAGGAAACGTCTCAAATTTCTTCAACTGAACACATTCAAAGATGTATACGACATCGACATCAATCGAGGATGAGCTAATAAAGACAGCTGGTAGTAACAATAATAACACTTGGAAAAACAAGAATAATGACCTTCCTTATTCTTTGTCTTCTAAACACGAAAATACTACTAATAATATAAGCCAAGTTGATCTCAATGACGTGTTCGCTCTTGATGCTCCATTGCCCAAGAAAAGAAGAACTTACACTCGTTTAGGAAAGACTTATGATGCGGCCGTTAATCGCCTCTACGGTCAAGGCTTGATCACACTTATTGGGCCATTTCCAAAGCAAAAACCTGAAGAAAGGAGCGCTTAATGGAATCCCAATTCCCATTGCAAGTACTATCAAGGAAGGGGTCACACTACCGAGAAATGTTGGAATTTGAAGGACGTCATTCAAGACTTGGTGGATGCAAACAAACTTCTTGTCCCTCCAAGCGGCAAGAAGTAATGACACAAGGCACACATTAGATTCTTCATGCAAGATTTCATGACTTCATTTTTTTTAATCATTCATCTCCATTTCCCCATTCATCTCTAGCATACGTTTTCCATTTCAAATTTCTATATGTTTCACGTGTTTAATTAACCTTTTGCATTAATAAAATGAGTATATTTCCTTTACATCTCGATTATAGCATTTTTTATTCACTCATTTAAAAAAAAATCAATTGTCGAACCAAACGCAAGGTATTCCAATGATTTGAGGTACCTTCGCAACCCATTCATTCCCCATTAACCACTCAATCACATATCCATTTCTTCATCAACCACTTTGAGGCTCGTCTAACGATTGGCCTTGTTTATTCAACCCACATTCAATTAACCCTGTGATGGGAAAGTGAACAATTTGTGTAACATTCAGAAGGAATGTAAAAAAAAAGGGTAAATAAAAAAAATGATGTCAAAAGGCAAGTGTTCCAATGTCTTTGATAAGAACACGTCTTAAATTGCATCTCTCATCGAGTGCTTGGTACTGTGCCTGAGAAACATGAATATTAAGTGAGTGATGGACTACATGATCCGAGATTGCCTACATTGATTCAAAAGAATGAAAAAAAAATTAATAAAAAAAAAGAAATAAAAGGAAAAAAGGAATTCAAATAAGAAAAATATATGAAAAATAAAACTTGCAAAGTCCAAATTTTCAAATAAATAGTTGAATATCTTGGGGGCTTCTCTCGGGTCTTGAGCCTTTTACCCCTTTCTTTTATAAACCATCAGCTAAACCATTACAACCGTTGAAAGACCTCTTTGAGGTGTACACACTTGTGCAAAATTATGTTAGAGTTATGTTCGACTTGATTCCTAACGGATACGTAGGCAACCTCACATTGAGGTGCGGCCACATTCATATGCATGATCGAGTCGAAGAATATCCAATGCTTATCCCATACGACCCTATCCATCTAGAGATAGACTTGGGGGCTTGAACCCACATAATTTAGCCTACCTAGCCTAAAGGGTCACCATTTCGACTCTTCTCATATCTCTTTTCATCCCCATAGCCTTTACAACCTCACCTTAGTATCACTTTCACACACTTCTTTCACACATACATAGCCATATCATCTTTCCCTATGAAACCCTTTATCATGAAATCTTGTTTCCCTAACGCGCATGCTTAATCATTGTAAGGAGGGTGATCCCATCATAAGGGCATCTTTCCTTAGATGCCCATGGCCATTTGAAAGCCTAGGACTTTACACTTGTGAAGGTGTATTATGATTTAAATTCCTGACTGTTTGGGGGACCTTGAATTAGAATTGATCATGTCATCAGACGTTTTTATATGAAACAAGTAGGGAATCGCCAATGAGTTATAGGAAAACTTATAAACCTTGTTCATGCCTTTCTCCTTTATTGAGTTCATGGGATAATTAGCACGAATTGTAAGTTTACCCATGCCCAAATTGGTCTACATAAACCAGAAATAAGTTCGGGAGCGAGGGTACTATAATAACGTTACTTTTAGGGAGGAATCACTATTCTAGCCCTAGTGCGGCCTCTGCTAGCTCTTCCTTTTTCACAATTTCATCACCAAATCATATATGCAACGCGATACCTAAAACTAAGTTAGTTTATTTTTTTTACACGCATTAATCATGTAGGAATTACATTGCAAAATTCTTTATTCTTTGTTTAATCAATATTCGTGAAAAGAACAAAATAAATAATATTCGCCTCGTCTTAAGTGATAAAACACCAATTAATTTTCTAATTCTAGTCTTGATTGACATAAGAATACTATGTGAACTAATTAATTAAAATTTTGTTTAAAGTGATCAAACAACACTATTTATTCAATTAAAGTTATTTAAACAATAAAGGAAAAGTGATTTATCTAAGTGTTCAGGAAACTAAACGTTCTTCTTTTATGTTAACTAAGTGTTCAGGAAACTAAACGTTCTTCTTTTATGTTAAATCTCCATTTAATGTGTTTATGGATTTTGTTTCTTCTTCTTACCTCCAAAGAGTTCAATGGATTCAATTATGGTTGGAAAGTATTTGGGAAGAGCAAAAAAAAAGAAGTATGATAGTAAGAGAAGTTCAGAGATTGGTGTTTTGAGAATACTAGGGTTTTAATTCCGAATTTTCGGTCCTCATAATGCTGAAGAAAGACCCCTATTTAAAGGTGTAGGGATCTAGGTTAAGGGTTTTAAAGCCATGCCATCAGGTGGCGCGCGCAACTCTTTGATTCGCGTTGGGTGCCACACGCATCTCAAAGAGTCGCGCCCGCCAGACGTGTATAATAGATTGAATTGCGCTGGTTTGCGGTTTGCCTTATACGAAAACACGTTTTTAAAACTTCCATAACTTTTGGTTGCAGAGTCGGATTAAGGCGTGTGAGATATAATTGGAAAGCTATGAATGTCTAATTTCCAATTCTGTTGGAATTAGGTTAAAATAAGTTATGGATCAAAAGTTATGGCAATTGGAGTGCAAGGGTTATTGTTTTAGGGCCCAGTTTAGTGTTTTGATCATAACTTCTTCGTTTTGGCTTGGAATTGAGCTAATAATATACCTTTGGAAAGCTCTTTGAAAGGGCTATCCATTTGTATAGGCCTTGCATGGGAATTTGACTTTTGGTTTATCTGTTTTGCTTGGTTTTCAACAATATAGGTTCCATTGGATCTAATCATTGCATTTGGCGCATTTATTTGTGCCCGTTATTAATCAGGTTTAAACATGTATGAAACTATTTTAGGCCTAGTTAGTAATTCTAAAAGGCTATACGATAAATTGGTCCCAAATATGGGTTTCAACTTACTTCATAATGCATTTCGTAGTACATAAACACTTTAACTTTGATCTAACATGAAGAACGTATTTTTGTAACATCATCGCACTTCCTTACGGGACAAGAGGCCAAAAGTAGGTGTCTACAGTTAGGCCCCACTTTTATCGAGTGTAGAATAGACGATGATCAAAGTAATCTAGAAGATAAATTCGAGACTCATTTTGCGAAGTTTTCAAAGAATAGAGAATCTTTCAGAATTGTTAAGGATGTCGACGCGATCCTTTATTCTCTAAGTGTTTTAAACAAGTAGCTATTAAGGCAAGAAAAATTTATCACTAGTGTCAATGTGCTAAAGAATCTAGATTGATCTTTTGCATTTGTAGAACACTTTTACAAGTAAAGGTGTTCTAGGTGATGTCAAGTCATGAGTAGAGATCGGTTCGGCGCGCCTGTTGAATCGTGAGCTAACGCCCAAAGTAATCCTCTACCTTTTATTTATGAGAGGTAGATCTTGCAAAGCTCGGGCTGAAGTGAAATTTTATACAACACCTACGCCGTACAATTTCACGCCGTACGATACGCCTTTTGCATTTTTCCCTGCATGACAACGCCTTCCTTTTTGCTTCAAACATGAAAAAAGAAGAAAAGTCCCAATTTTACATTTTCGAATGTTGTAGCCCCAGTGTTGGGTGACTTCGATGATTTGCTTGTTGTCAATAGTTAGATTCGTTCATGGTGTTTGAAATGGGTCTAAAAATCCTGTGTTTCTTCTTATTATGATAACAACTAGGATCTTGGAAACTATTAAACTAGTGTGTTTAAATTGTTTTTTACTATTTATAGTTTTAACAAATGAAATTTGCTAATTCCAGTAATATTGGTCATTCATTAGAACAAGTGAGATAAAAAAATGAAATGTTGTTCAAATTTTTCGTCTATTCTTGCTACTTTTGAATTCTTCTTTTTTGAGTTCAAATTTTGTCACTTTCTTGAATCCCGAGAAAGTAGATGTTATTCTCCTTGCGAAATTCCAAAGTGTGCAACAATGGAGAATAATTTAGAATAAAGACTCCTTAAATTCGAATTTAGGAGTCTTTTGTTTACATTTAACTTAGGAAATTGTTTGTCTTATGTTAATAATGTGTCTTAATACAATTTTCATGATGAATGATTGAGTACTAAACTTTCATATGAGCAAGTATCATGATTTTGTTGCTCTACACTTGTCATACTCTTCAATTTCTAGAGTACATTGAACTATTGAAACAACAATTATGCACTAAGATTAGTTCTTGAAGTTGAACTTGATAATGGCTCAAATATGTAAATTGTTTCATGGCCAAGTTCAATTGCAAACATAGTTTTCAAAGGAACAAAATGATTATTAAATCATTGTGATGCATTTGAAAATTATAAGGCTCGAGATCCACAACTATTTAGGCGATTCTCGAAAGTAGCTCGAATGGCATGAATATCTCATTTTGTTTCTTTGTGGCTATTGAAAACCCCATGTGTTGGGTTATGCACATTCTTGCTATTTCTCAAGTCTTGGAGCCCCCAATTTGGGCTAGTTCTAATGACTTGCTATTGTTTAGGCCATTCATATATATAATCATGATATTGAGATGGACCTATGTATATGTCCTATATTTTTTTGGGATATTTAGGACAATGACATGACTTTCACTTTTTAGTTAGAGTGATGTTCGAGAAATAAAGTTAGTTATTTGCTTGATTATAAACCAAAACAATTGTGTTTAAGGTTTATTATATCATACCTAATGTCTAAACGTTTGTAAATAACATTGTGGTTATTTTATTCTCAAAGTTTATTTAGAACATCAAATATTCTCTTTCTTCTTATCAATCATTGATTTTGGTCTTGCAGGTGGTTTTTATTTACCATCCCTAAGACAATGAGAACATGTTCAGAAAAGAAATTTTGAATGCTATTTTTTTATTAAAGACATGTTTTTTTAAACTAGATTTCAAAATTTGGAAAGGGTATAATAATTTAAATTAAAGTTTGTTTTGAAAAGCAACTTTTTTTAGTTGGCAAAATACATAATAATATTATTAAAATTGAACCCAAAATGGAAAAAAAAGCCATGCTCGTAATTGAGTATGACTTTTTTTGTCCAAGATTGATGAAGGTAAGTTGTAATTTGCTATTTTTTCAACAAAGATATGAAAATGTGAGCAAACTTTCTTCTGTTTAAGTTTTATTTTTTAGTGTTTGTCATCAATGTCATATTTTGCTAATTGAAAGTAAAGTTCTTTCAATTAAATAAGCACCGTAGTTTGAAACTGAATGTTTATCAAACCTAGGTTTGGTGAAGTGTTTGAATAATTTATGAAATCATTCGAATCACTTTCAAAATATATGGTCTCAATTTAAAATGAAAGTTAAGGTGAAACCTATATCTTTAATTTGAAGCCCTTAAGCGTAGACTTTAGGTGGCTTTTGGAATTCATGTATACATATGCTAGGGGATGCTTCTCATGTTTATTTAAGGCCCCAAGATTTGTATTTTTGATTTGCGGAATATTGCATATGTTTATCATAAATTTTTTGATCAAGTAACATAATTAATTATCTTGGTCCAATAATAGGAAGTGGTATTCTTCCCTTTGTCATTTAAAGTTATTAAGATGGTTCGTAATAAGCTTTGCATGACATTGATTTCGCAGCATAAATAGCGTGTTCGAATCTGTAAATAGAGGGAAGTGGGGATGTCTTGGCTTTTTTAAGCCCCAATTTGAGGCAAAGAGCGAAAAAATTATACTATTTTTTAGTATTTTAGTTACCAAATGGGAGAGATCATCCCGACTTAACCCCCTAAAAAAAATGAACAAAATAGACGGATTTGTATAAAAAGTAAAGGAAATCCAACTTTCCCATAGAAGAATACAAAAAGAAAATTAGATATGTTTTCGAAAAGCAAGGATTATTGACTTAATATTTGAATCATCATGATGACTTTGCATTGAGGCATACGTCTCATTGCGATAGTGATCATTTTTTTATGTAGCGATCATGTTCAATCAATGTTCCTCGCTTAGAGAAGATGGAGATATCCTACGCAGGCGGACATATTAGTTGCTCCTGATAAGTGAGAAGACCATTGCTCAATAGTTGTAAAAGACATCTAAAGTTGATGTCAAGGCTGTCAATATATCAAATCAATTTATTGTATTAACTCTTTTTTCTTTCTAGGAAACGTATATAGAACCTAAATTACCTTGGTTATAAATAACCCTATTATTAAAAGAAAATAAGATGATTGATTTTTTTAAGTGATAATCATCTCATTTTTCTTTGGCAAAAGATATGGAAAACATAGAATTTAGATTGATTTGATTGCTTAACTAACATGATGTAATCAATCCAATGGCTATCAAATCATCCAAATCATTTGAAATTTTTTTTATATGATCTTGTAATCATAACTCAACAATTAATGCATTTTATATATGGGCATGACTACTTAATAGTAGGTCCATATGTGCAAAGGCCTAAGATTGGCCATATTTTCATGGAATGATGATTTTGGTATATGGTTATGGTCTAACTGAAGGAGGGCCTTTCCAAGGTTGTAACGTGGCTAGGCTTAGGTTTATGAACAATGGACAGGCTCAAGTATACTCCCAAAATCCCTTACTTTCGGTGCTTCTCAAATTTAAACCTTTCTGCTTTGTGTGACAAATCCTACATTAGGTGTCTTTTCCTTGTCATCTCTCCTTTCTTTGTTTTTGACAAGTTTTGTTTTGGGTTTAGAACGATTTTTCTGTTATCTTTTGATCTTTCCTTTTGGGTTTAGACTAACTTTGTGACCCCCACTTATGTTTCATTCCCCCAATTTCCTATTTGTATCTTTACACTATTCACATCGCAAGGTATGGAATAACATAGGTTGAATAACTAAGGCTCAATTGACGAGGCTCAAAAGGGTTGCCAAAAACATGGATTTTCTCTAAGGTTAAGAACATGGGATTATATTTGTGGAGTATCAAATTGCCTTCGGTATTGGTGAAATCATCATATCCTTTCTTTGTGGGCCTAAGATGGACCTCATTTCATTCATTACATCTTGTAATCCAAAGCACATCAAGATTCTTAAAGTGTTTAGTATATATGCCTTTTGATATTGCCTGTCTGTTTGCATACATTTTATTTAATTTGAGTCAACAACAATAAAGAGATTGAAAACAAAACAAGATATATGTACTTGAAAATATATTTTTTATTCATTAATTTATGAGAGTACAAATTATGTAGATTCGACAACATGAATCTCTTAGTCTATCATTATAAAAAAAAAAACAAAGGAAAGAAACAAAAACAAGACCTAGAGTGCTACATCTTAAATTGCTGATAACTTCTTGAGATTGTATCTTCGAGCTTTGTCCGTTTTTGACGTAGGTGAAATCCTCTCTAAAAATCAAGTCCATCTATATGATTCATGGTTTCATTTATCAAGTCCCTTTCAATTAATGTTCCCAAAGTGTAGACTTTTTGAGATATGTCTAAACAAAGGTATTGTAAATGACACTTGTATGGTGGAAACATATTATCTATGAACTTTGGGACAAGTTCATGATCCATAGGTCTTTATGGAATAAGGGCAACATTTGATCGCCAACTGGAAAAGAAGTCAATGAAGCCTTCTTCTTCGCCTTGCTTAAGCAATTCGAGATCGCGCAAGGTAGTTATGAACTCGATGTTATCTCCATATTGGGTTAATAACGTTTTTTCAACGTGACTCCAAGTGGAAGTTTGTTTTGCATCAAGGTTATAAAACCATGATCTAGAAGTTGGGTCCAGTGAAAGAGGAAAAGTACATGCATATAGACTTGGCTGAACCCCTTTTAATGCCATAATTCTAATAAAGCTCATTAAGTGAGTCCTAGAATTTTTCGTAACCGTAAAGGTTGGCAAATCCGTAGTCAAGAACTTTCCTAGGAGAGTCTTGCCACTAGATTGTGGTGCAAGCTCATAATTGAAGTACTTATTCCATGAGTTAGCTCGAAAGACAAGTTTCTCCAAGGCCTCTACTTTTTTGGCTCTTGCTTTTTCTTGCAGAATGTTTTCTTTTCTTATTCAGCCTTTTTTTTAGCCTTTTCTTCTTTTTATGAGCCTTCATTTGGACTTCTTCTTCTCATAGGGCCTTTAGGTTTTGGAGTTCCTCTCTAAGTTTCTCCAATGCTGCTTTGTTACCCATGATTGGACTAGTATGCAAATGTGGAAGATGATCTAGTAATATGTATCACGAGAAATTGAGCGCATTCACTAAAACATTTTCTGCCAAGCATACAAACAATGAACCAAAGTCAAAATGATTGTTTTATTTCTTATTTTTTAATATTTTTAATACGAATTCACTTTAAACAAGTTTGTTGATGAAAAATGTCAAAAAATTCACGAACATTCATTAATGGAATGTCATGATTTGTGTTGACTTCAACAAGGTAATCATCTAAAGATTTTACTTTAGGTTAATTGTTTTCAAAAAAGGTAGAAGAGAAAGTCAAGAAAGTTGGATTGAAAATACTTATCAAATTTTAGGAAAATTAATCAACCCGAACATTCTCCTTTAAATGATCAAATATACTATGGTACTTGTTGATCACTTATATTGCAATAGAGATCTATATCATTTTTTTAAAATTATGATTCTCATATAGCTCATCTATTAAGGATAATATTTTAGTATTTGCTTAAAAAGAATGATGGCCTCCGAATGTAAAATCCATGAAATAATTAAATCATTTTCTCTGTTTTATCATTCATTATCTTCTCCCTTTTTTTAAGAATATTTTTTTTTTATCATACTCTCTTTTTTTTATTATTTTTTATAAGAACGACATTTCTTTTTTTTTTTTCATTCTATTTCTCTCTTTTTTTTTTTTGTGTGTGTGAGGCAATCATCCCAAATAAAATTCTCGAGATTTTCTTTTTAAATCATAAAAGAGGTAATAAATTATACTGTTAAATCAAGGTTGACCAATTACAACTAAAAAAATAATGAACACGAAAATAAGCACGTTTAAGAATAAACATATTCATGACGTCCTATTAATAAATGCGAACTTCTAATGACAAACCTCATAAGAAATAATGTCATTAGCTCGATTATAAAGTACGTAAACGAATAATCATAATCAAATATAGTATCGCGCGTAATATTACGTCTTGCGCTAAGGTGGAAAGTGCAACTTCAAGAGCAGCACCTGCCACATGGTTTTTTTTTTTTTTTTGCAAAAACTTGAAAGGAATGGTAAAAAACAATTTTTTCGATTTTTTTTTCAAAACGCAAGAGGAACGATAAAAAAACATTTTTTCGATTTATTTTTTTTGAAAAAATGAAAACGACGATCAAAGTAAAGGTAACTAAGTTAGAAAACATTATTAGCCACAGAGATATTTTTAGCACCTACTTAACGATTAACCTTGAAGCGGTAATAACATTTTCTCCGTATGATATTGCTCGTAACGAGTCAAAGTCAACGGTGAATAGTGGGTGTGCACATGACACATAGTTGCGCGGAGGTGCTGCGTGCAATTTTAGAACTTGCACTTGGAGGGCGCACGCTACTTTGACAGTTACACGTGCCACCATATATAAAGAAACGATGCACAAATCAATCACTAAATATGGGTGAGATGATTGATATGGATTTTTGGGATAGAAGCCTGGTGTTGGCACCCCTAATAAATGAGCCAATCCCTAATGGTTAAAGTGTGCTTTGCTTATGCATGATGCAATGTTGCTTGTTTGATTTTTACTTTTGTGAAAAAGGAAGATATTATGCGTTCGAGTCTCGCTCTCTAACTAGAGATTATCCAAGTTAGTTCTTATTACAATCTATAGGCAACCTAGTGTTGGACACCTTTAACCGTAACTACGAACTAATCTTGTAACCTCTAAGTCCCTAGTGAAGTCGCCACTGTAAGGAGGGTGATCCCATCGTAAGGAGGTCCTTCCTTAGATGCCCATGGCCATTTAAAAGCCTATGACTTTGCACTTGTTAGGGTGTATTAGGATTTGAAATCCTTACTGGTTGGAGGACCTTGAATTAGAATCGATCTTGTCATCACGCTTTTTTATAAGAAACCAGTAGGGAGTGGCCAATGAGTTTTAGGAAAACTTATAAACCTCGTTCATGCCTTTCTCCCGTGTGGAGTTCATGGGATAATTAACACGAATCATAAGTTTACCCATGCCCAAATTGGTCTACATAAACCAAAAATGAGTTCGAGAGCGGAGGTACTAAAATAATGTTCCTTTTAGGGAGGAATCGCTATTCTAGCCCTAGTGCGGCCTCTACTAGCTCTTCCTTTTTCACAAATTCATCACCTAACAATATATGCAATGCGATACCAAAATTAAAGTTAGTTGATTTTATTTACACGCATTAATCATGTAGGAATTACATTGCAAAAGTCGTTATTCTTTGTTTAATCAATATTCGTGAAAAAAACAAAATAAACAATATTCGCCTTGTCTTAAGTGATAAAACAACAATTAATTATCAAATTCTAGTCCTGATTAACAAAATAATACTATGTGAATTAATTAATTTTAAGTTTTTATAAAATGATCAAACAACACTATTTATTCAATTAATGTTATTGAAACAATAAAGGAAAAGTGATTTATCTAAGTGCTCAGGAAACTAACCTTTCTTCTTATATGTTAAATCTCCGTTTAATGTGTTTATGGACTTTCTTTATTTTTCGTACCACTAAGGAATTCAATAGATTCAATTAATGTTGGAAATTATTTGGGAAAAGAGTTGAAAAAGTAGTATGATAGTTAGAGAAGTTTAGAGATTAGGGTTTTTAGAATACTAGGGCTTTAATTCTGAATTTTCGGTCCTTGTAATGCTGAACGAAGACCCCTATTTATAAGCATAGGGATCTAGGTTTAGGGTTTTAGAGCCGCGCCATCAGGTAGCGCGTGCAACTCTCTGAGTTGCACTGGTTTGCGGTTTGCCTTATACGAAAACGCGTTTTTAAAACTTCCTTAACTTTTGATTGCGGAGTCGGATTAAGGCGTGTGAGATATCATTGGAAATCTCTAAATGTCTATTTTTCAATGACATTAGAATTAGCTTAAAATATGTTACCTCGTAATGCATTTCGTAGTGTATAAACATTTCAACTTTGATCTAACATGAAGAACGGATTTTTGTGACATCATCGCAATTTCTTGCGAGACAAGAGGCCAAAAGTAGGTGTCTGCAGTCAGCACCCACTTTGATCGAGTCTAGAATAGATGATGATCAATGTAGTCTAGGGAATAAACCCGAGACTCATTTTGCGAAGTTCTCAAAGACTAGAGAATCTTTCATAAATGTTAAGGATGTCGAAACGTTCCTTGATTCGCTAAGTGTTTAAAACTAGTAGCTATTAAGGCAAGAAAAAGTTATCTCCAGTCACAACGCGCTAGAAAATCTAGATTGATCCTTTACATTTTTAGAACACTTTTACAAGTAAAGTTTTTCTGGGTGATGTCAAGTCATGAGAAGAGATCGGTTTAAAAAAAGAGTAAAGGGGATGATTTCCTCTCAATCATGTCATCGTTGGTTTAAAGTCTCTCGATATGTAATTGAAACTTTAGCCTGACTTTAACAAAGTAAAAAGATGAAAAAGGTGTTTTAAGCATTCGCACCTAACCGTTTTCGGCATTCGAGCCTAAATGTTTCGGTATTCGAACCGGATGTCCAGAAGATAGAAATACACGTCTCTGGGCTGGAGGAACGTATCCAAATCTAGCGAGAGAGAAGAAAGTCAGCAACTCTCTCAGCAGTTTTGTCCACAAAATGAGCACGTGACTACATAGGCGCGACATCGTCTCGTCGCTTCTTTATACAAGGGTGGACATACACCCTAACTATCAGGTAAGCTATAAAGCTCACTAACTACCATATTTGCTTCCAATCAAGAAGTATATGTTCCAGATGGTTCGGCGCGCCTGTTGACTCGTGAGCTAATGCCTAAAGTAATCCTCTACCTTTTAATTCCGAGAGGTAGATCTCGCAAAGCTTGGGCTGAAGTGAAATTTTACGCAACACCTACGTTGTAAAATTTTGCGCAGTACCATACGCTTTTTGCATTTTTACGCTACATGACAACGCCTTCCTTTTTACTTCGGACGTGAAAAAAGAAGAAAAATCGGACATTTATTACGTCAGTACAGTAAAATGACATTCATGTCTATGGGTGATTTTACGTAAAGCACCACTACGGAACGTCTTAAGACACTCTTACAAAACACTTTCAAAACGTATGCTTAGGGAAGGCACAAAGCACGGTGTGCATGCAAAATGATGCAAAAAACTATCAAAGAAGAAAAGAAACTAATGAATGCAAACCAATTTTAAAAAATTTCGATAATTTGTGTGTTATTACGTCTAAAAACGTACAAAACCGTTGGGAAAATTAAAAACGGATCGAAATCTGAGTACTTATCTTTTAAGTGACCATTGTCTGCGCGCAACATAGTAAGTCGCGCTGGCCAAGCGCTCGCAAGAAACTAAGTTGCGCTGGGATGCCATGCGCAACTTGATGAGTTGCACGCAACATTTTAATTACTAAAAATATTTAGAGAAGCGCGATATACAGCTCACTCTCTTCTTGTCCTCTTTCTCTAATTTTGATCTCTTTCCATTTTGGTTGTCGTTTGATGCTAAGGAAAGGAAATCTTTCTCCTTTTATTTTACAAAACTTTGATCTTGGTCAATAGAATGGAGAAATCGAATGAAGAATCCTAACAAAAGTTGGGGTTTTTGATTCGATTTGTTGTCATGAATTTGTTTTTTTATAGTGGTGACATGTTTAAGCAATATATTGCAATAATTTCATGTGTAGTGATAAAGTATTGACCTTGTATGAGCATGTCAAGCATATATGTGTTTTTTTTTTTCGTTCATTTTAATTTTGACTTTGTGCTTGATCTTTATTTCTCTCTTTTTTGCTCACATAGACTATACTTGTTAATTTTAATGTAAATTGAAGTGTTTAGAACAACAATTATGCATTAAAATTATAAATGAAAATTTGAACTTTTATAATAGCATGAATTTATTCTTGCGACTCACATATATTTTTTTCATGCGTAGGTTGCAAAATTTGCTTTATCAATGTTAAAAATAAGCGATGGTTATTATTATTCATTTATAAAACTGTGATTTCAAGATTTCTACAAAACTAGTTAGTTTTAGGAAATTATTGAAGAGATCATCAACTGGAATAGCTTGGTTATATTTTGGGTTCGTAAGCCCCCATTTTACATTATCGAATGTTGTAGCCCCCAGTGTTAGGTGACTTCGATGATTTGGTTGTTGTCAATAATTAGACCGTTTCATGTTGTTTGAAATGCGTCTAAAAATCCTGTGTTTCTTCTTATTACGATAACAACTCGGATCTTGAAAACAATTAAACTAGTGTGTTTATATCGTTTATGACCATTCATAGTATTAACAAAGGAAATTTGCTAAGTCCAGTAATATTGGTCATTCATTAGAACAAGTGAGAGGAAAAAATGAAATGTTGTTCAAATTTTTCGTCTATTCTTGCTACTTTTGAATTCTTCTTTTTTGAGTTCAAATTTCGTCATTGTCTTGAATCTCGAGAAAGTAGATGTTATCCTCCTTGCGAAATTCCAATGTGTGCAACAATGGAGAATAATTTAGAATGAAGACTCCTTACTTTCGAATTTAGGAGTCTTTTGTTTACATTCGAACTCATGAAATTGTTTGTCTTATGTTAATAATGTGTGTTGATACAATTTTCATTATGAATGATTGAGTACAAAACTTTCATATGAGAAAATATCATGATTTTGTTTCTCTACACTAGTCATACTCTTTAATTTCTACAGTAAATTGAACTATTGAAACAACAGTTATGCACTAATATTAGTTCTTGAAGCTGAACTTGAAAATAGCTCGAATATGTAACTTGTTTCATGGCCAAGTTCAATGGCAAACTTAGTTTTCAAAGGAACAAAATGATTATTAAATCATTGTGATGCATTCAAAAATTATAAGGCTCAAGATCCACAACTATTTTGGCGATTCTCGAAAGTAGGTCGAATGACATGAATATCTCATTTTGTTTCTTTGTAGATATTGGAACCCCCATGTGTCGGATTATGAGCATTCTTGCTATTTCTCAAGTCTTGTATCACCCAATTTGGGGTAGTTCTAATGACTTGTTATTGTTTAGGCCATTCATATAATCATGATATTGAGATGGACCTATGTATATGTCCTATTTTTGTTTTGAGATATTTAGGACAATGACATGACTTTCACATTTTAGTTAAAGTGATGTTCGAGAAAGCAAGTTTGTTCTCAGCTTGTTTATAAACCAAAACAATTGTGTTTAAGGTTTATTGTATCATAACTAATGTCTAAACATTTGTGAATATCATTGTGGTGATTTTATTCTCAAAGTTTATTTAGAACATCAAATATTTTCTTTGTTCTTATCAATCATTGATTTTGTTTACCATCCCTAAGAAAATGAGAACATGTTTGAGCCCAGAAGTCGAATCTTAGTTCATTCCTTTTGAAAATACAAATGTACATACACGTATTATCCAAACGGTTATTGAGAATCTGAAAATTTATTTATTTGAGGAAATGAAACAAATATTTAGAAAAGAAATTTTGAATTCTATTTTTATTAGAGACATGTTATTTTGAAAAAGAATTCAAAATTTGGAAAGGGTCCAATAATTTAAAGAAAAGTTTGTTTTAAAAAGCAACTTTTTATAGTTAGAAAAATACATAATAATATTTTTAAAGTTGAACCCAAAATGGAAAGAAAAGTCTAGCTCGTAATTGAGTGTGACTTTTTTTGTCCAAGATTGATGAAGGTAAGTTGTAATTTGCTACTTATTTCAACAAAGTTAAGAAAATGTGAGCAAACTTTCGTATATCTGATTTTGTTTAAGGTTTACTTTTTGTCATCATTGTCATATTTTGTTAATTGAAAGTGAATTTCTATCAATTAAATTTGCACCGTACTTTGAAAATGAATGTTCAACAAACCTAGGTTTTGTGAAGTATTAGAGTAATTTATAAAATCATTTAAATCACTTTACAAAATATGGTATCATTTTAAAATTAAAGTTAAGGTGAGACTTATTTTTTTAATTTGAAGCCCCCATGTGTAGTCTTAGGTGGCTTTTGGAATTCATGTATACATATGCTAGGGGTTTTTTCTCATGTTTATTTAAGGCTCCAAGATTTGTATTTTCAATTTGCAGAATATTGCATATGTTTATCATAAATTGTTTGATCAAGTAACAAAATTAATTAACTTCATCAAATAATAGGAAGTGGTATTCTTCCCTTTGTCATTTAAAGTTATTAAGATGGTTCATAATAAGCATTGCATGACATTGATTTTGTAGCATAAATAGCATGTTCAAATCTGTAAATAGAGAGAAGTGGGGATGTCCTGGCTATTTTAAGCCCCCAATTTGAGGAAAAGAGCGAAAACATTTATACTATTTTCAAGTATTTTAGTTGCCAAATGGGAGAGATCATCCTGACTTACCCCCTAAAAAAGAAATGAACAAAAAAGATGGATTTGTATGAAAAGGAAGGAGAATCCAAATTTCCCATAGAAGAATAAAGAAAGAAAATTAGACATGTTTCAAAAAGTAAGGATTATTGACTTAATATTTGAATCATCGTGATGACTTGGCAGTGAGGTATACGTGTGATAGCGATAACGATCATTTTTTCATGTAGCAATCATGTTCAATCAATGTTCATCGCTTATAGAAGATGAAGATATCCCACGTAGGCGAACATATTAGTTGCTCATAATAAGTGAGAAGACCTATGCTCAAGAGTTGTAAAAGACATCAAAGTTGACGTCAAGGCTGTCGATATATCAAATTAATTTATTATGTTAACTCTTTTTCTTTCGAGGCATTGTATATATAACCTGAATTACCTTGGTAATAAATAGCCTTATTATTAAAAGAAAATAAGATGATTGTTTTTTTAAAAGTGATAATCATCTCATTTTTCTTTGGCAAAAGATATGGAAAAAATCGAATTTAGTTTGATTCGATTGCTTTCCTAACATGATGTAATCAAGCCAATGCCTATCAAATCATTTAAATCATTTATATTTTTTTTATATGATCTTGAAATCATAACTCAACACTTCATGAATTTTATATATGTGCATAACTACTCAATAGTAGGTCCATATGTGCAAAGGTCTAAGATTGGAGAATATTTTAATGGAATGATGATTTTTGTATATTATTGTGATCTATCTCAAGGAGGTCCTTTCCAAGGTTGCTAGGCTTGGGGTTATGAACAATGGACAAGCTCAAGTATAGTTCCAAAACCCCTTACTTTCCGTTCTTCTCAAATTTAAACCTTTCTGCTTTGTGTGGCAACTACCTACATTAGGTGTCTTTTCCTTGTCATCTCTTTTTTTTTCTCTTTTTTTTTTACTAGTTATGTTTTGGGTTTGGAACTATTTTTTGACCTTTTCTTTTGGGTTTAGATTAAATTTGTGTCCCCCTCTTATGCTTTGGTCCCCCAATTTCCTATTTGTATCTTTGCACCATTCCCATCCCAAGGTATAGAATAATGTAGGTTGAATAAATAAGGCTCAATTGTCGAGGCTTAAAAGAGCTACCAAAAACATGGATTTCCTGTAAGGTTAAGAACATGGGATTATGTTTGTGGAGTTTCAAGTTGCCTCTTATGTTAGTGAAATCATCATATCCTTTTTATGTGGGCCTTAGATGGGTCTCTTTTTATACAATACATCTTCAAAGCCGAAGCTCATCAAGATTCTTTAAGCGTGAAGTATGTAAGCCTTTTGATATTGCCTGTTTGTATGTATACGTTTTATTTAATTCAAGTCAATAACAATAATGATATTGAAAAGAGAACAAGATAGACGTATATGAAAATATATTTTTTATTTATTAATTAATGAGAGTACCAAATAAGTAGATTCGACACCATGAATCTCTTAGTCTATCATAAAAAAAAATAAAAAAAAATAAAAAAGCAAAGGAAAGAAATAAAACAAGACCTAGGGTGCTACATCTTGAATTGTTGACAACTTCTTGAGATTGCGTCTTCGAGCTTTGTCCGTTTCCGACGTAGGTGAAATCCTTTCTAAAAATCAAGTCCATCGATATGATTCATGGTTTCATTTATCAAGTCCCTTTCAATTAATATTCCCACAGTATAGACTTTTTGAAATGGGTCTAAACCAAGGTATTGTAAATGGAACTTGTATGGTTGAAACATATTGTCAATGAACTTTGGGACAAGTTCATGATTTGGAGGTCTTTGTGGAATAAGAGCAACCTTTGATCGCCACCTGGAAAAGAATTCAATGAAGCCTTCATCTTCCCCTTGCTTAAGCAATTCGAGATCGCGTAAGGTAGCTGTGAGCTCGATGTTATCTCCATATTGGGATAAAAACACTTTTACAACGTCACTCCAAGTGGAAGTTTGTTTTCCATCGAGGTTATAAAACCATGATCTAGCATTTGGGTCCAATGAAAGAAGAAAAGTTCATGCATATAGGCTTGGCTCAACCCCATTCAATGCCATAATTCCAATAAAGCTCATTAAGTGAGTCATAGGATTGTCTGTATCCTTAAGGTTGGATAATCCGTAGTCTATAACTTTTCTAGGAGAGTCTTGCCACTAGGTTCTGGTGCAAGTTCACATAATTGAAGTACTTATTCTCTTATTTAGCTAGAAGGAAAAGTTTCTCCAAGGCCTCTATTCTTTCGGCTCTTGCTTTTTCTTGCAGAATGTTTTCTTTTTCTTGTTCTGTTTTTATTTTAGCATCGTCTGCTTTTTTATGAGCCTTCATTTGGGCTTCTTATTCTTGTAGGGCCTTTAGGTTTTGGAGTTCCTCTCTAAGTGTCCCCAATGCTGTTTTGTCACACATGATTGGACTAGTATGCGAATGTGGAAGATAATCAAGTAATGTGTATCACGAGAAATTGAGCGCGTTCACTTAAACCTTTTCTGCCAAGCATACAAACAATAAACCTAAGTAAAAATGATTGTTTTATTTCTTTTTTTTAATCCTTGTAATACGAATTCACTTTGAGCAAGTTTGTTGATGAAGAATGTCAAAAAATTCACGAACTATAATTAATGGAATGCCATGATTCATGTTGACTTCAACAAGGTAATCATCTAAGGATTTTACTTTAAATGAATTATTTTCCAAAAAGGTAGAAGAGAAAGACAAGAAAGTTTGATTGAAAATGATCATCAAATTTAAGGAATATTAATCAACCCGAACATACTCCTTAAAATGATCAAATATACAATTATATTTGTTGATCACTTAGATTTCAATAGAGATCTATATCATTTTTTTCAATTATGATTCTCACATTTCTCATCTTTAAAGGATAATATTTTACTATTTGCATAAAAAGAATGATGGCCTCTGAATGTAAAGTCCAAGAAATAATAAAACCATTTTCTCGATTTTATCATTCATTATCTTCTCGTTTTTTTTTTTTAGAATTATAATTTTTTTTTCTTTTTTTTTCTTTTTTTTTCCTTTTTTTTGTGTAAGGAAAACATCCCAAGTAAGGTTCTTGGGATTTTCTTTTTAAACCATTGAAGAGGTAAATAAATTATACTCTTAAATCAAGGTTGATCAATTAAAACTAAAACATGATGAACACAAAAATAGGCCATTTAAAAATAAACATATTGATGGCGTCCTATTAAGGGATGCGAACTTCTAATGACGAACCTCATAAGAAGTATGTCATTAGTATAATTATAAAGTACGTAAACAAATTATCATATTCAAAAATGGTATTGCGTGCAATTTTCCATCTTGCGATAAGGTGGAAAGTGCATCTTCAAGAGCAGCATCTACCACATTTTTTTTTATAACGAAAACGCAAAAAGAACGATAAAAAACATTTATTTTATTTTATTTATTTGTTTGATTTTTGAATTTTTTTTTTGAAAACCAAAAAGAACGATAACAAAC
This sequence comes from Chenopodium formosanum, assembly GCA_024500155.1. Lineage (NCBI taxonomy): Eukaryota > Viridiplantae > Streptophyta > Magnoliopsida > Caryophyllales > Amaranthaceae > Chenopodium > Chenopodium formosanum. Next base: position 47,717,621 of record CM044865.1, read on the forward strand.
ATGTTTTTGGATTTTTCGAAAAAAGAACAAAAAAAAGGCGATCATAGTAAAAGTTAGACAACATTGTTAGCTAAAGAGATATTTTTAGCACCTACTTAATGATTAACCTTGAAGCAGTAGTATCGTTTTCTCCGTATGATATTGTTCATAATGAGTCAAAGTCAATGTTGAACAGTGGGCGCGCGCAAGACACAAGGTCACGCGGAGGTGCCACGCGCAACTTCGGAACTTGCGCTAAGAGGGCTGCGCGTGCCACCTGACAGGTTCGACAATTCTTTTTTTTTTTCTTATGGGATGATGCATGAATCAATTACTCAACGTGTTGACCCACAACATAGCCCTCCCAATATTTTTTTGACGATATGGATGGGATTATTATTATTGATTTTGGGATAGAATCCTAGTGTTGGCAACCCCTAGTCAATGAGCCAATCCCCAATGGTTAATTTGTGCAATGATTATGCATGATGCAATGTTGCTTGTTTGATTTTTACTTTTGTGAAAAAGGAAGATATTATGTGTTCGACTCTCACTCTCTAACTAGAGATTATCCAAGTTAGTTCTCGTTACAATCCATAGGCAACCTAGTGTTGTAAACCTTGAACCATAACTACAAACTAATCTTGTAACCTCTAAGTCCTTATTTGAGTCGCCACTGTAAGGAGGGTGTTCCCATCATAAGGGGATCCTTGCTTAGATGCCCATTGACCCTATAAAATCCTAGGACTTCACACTTGTTAAGGTGTAGTATGATTTGAATTCATGACTGTTTAGGGGACCTTGAATTAGAATTAATCTTGTTATCACCCTTTTTATAAGAAACAAGTAGGGAGTCGCCAATGAGTTTTAGGAAAACTTATAAACCTCGTTCATGCCTTTCTCCCATGTGGAGTTCATGGGATAATTTTGTAACATCATCGCACTTCCTTTCGGGACAAGAGGCCAAAATTAGGTGTCTACACTTGTCACATTTTTTCACCATCTTCATGACGTCTGACTTAAGAGTGGGCCAGAAATACCCTTTCCGCCTGGCCCTGACTGCGAGTGATCTGTCGCCTATATGAGAGGCGTAGTACCCCGCATGCAATTCTTTGAGAACTTCTTGCCCCTTCTATAGGGTAACACACTTCAGTAGAGGCTTTAAGAAACTTGTCTTGAAGAGTTCTCCATTTCTTATTTCGAAGTTTACAGCATGTTTTTTCATGACAGCCGCTTCGTGAGATGAGTCAGGTAGCGTACCATCTAGCAGGTATGCCCAGATGCCATCCATCTAGTTAGAGCTTTGGTCAAGTACTCCAATGGAGGCTTCTTCAATAATACTTCGTTTTCTCATCACTTCCTAGAAGACCAACAAAGGCGTAACATAAGAGGCGGATGATGTTGTGGTACCTGGTTTTTAGTGGAAATGAAATGATGTAAGTGGGATTTCAATGATCTTTGACTGATTCACTCATAAAAGTAAAATGAACTACCTTGGTTGAGGAAAATCACAATGATTAGTGATTACCAAAAATGTCTTTTGAACAAGACAATTCATCAAATGAGTCCCAATTGATGACTCTTTAGTGGGTCAAGGTAGTTTTTAGAGTGTAACTATAAGGTTCACTATGTAATTTCAATTTGGGTTAAAAATCAGTCAAGGGTAATTTTTGTAAGGTTTTAAGGGTTATATGTTTAGGTTTAATGGAATTGGCCAAATAAAACACGACACCTGTCAAGGCCTTACTTCCAAATAAAAGAGAACAATAAATTATTTAATCATATCCGATTGTCAATTAATCCATCAGGTAATTATAATGGGATATGAGCTTATTTTTATGGGGATAGATAATTGATACAACCTTATACAACTAAATAATTAATCTTAACCTCATGTTTGGAAATGAGGCCATAACCTTATATTAACTAACATTAATTATGAAAAACAATTATGCAAAGTTATGATTCATTCTTGTTTTATGAATTGAGTTTGAGATAAAAAAAAAAAAAAAGTCAGAAAATTATAAAAGTTTTTAATTTTAAAATCGTCTTAAAATAAAGTTAAAGTTTCTTGAAATTTCATTTATTTCTGATGTACTTAATATAAGATTAAATTTCCTCAAAAACAATCATTTAAGAAAAAAAAAATTAAAGTTTATTAAAAATTTTATTTCTAAAGTCATCTCAAGATTAAAGTTCCTTAATACTCTTTTATTTCGAAAGTCATCTCTACATAAAATTAAAAGACATCCTAATAATAAAAGTTTTATAAGTTAAAATTACATAATGTAGACACCTAAAAATGTCTCCCCGAAATCAAACTCGATGATGAACCAATATATTTTATTATTAGGTGTCTTATCTTTGGAGTGCTAAATTCATATTTCCCTTTAATACATTTTATAAACCAACCTGATTTTTAGCCCATTTCCCCAAACCATAACTCACTTTCCACTTTTCGTGTACACATCACAACACCAAGATGAACCGATTATTTGGCCCTACAATTATTTTTTGGTTGCGTAGGCCTTTCAATAAGATTTCTAACGGTATATCATAAGCCTAATTCCGATTTAAAACGAAGAATATATGAGAAAAATACTAAAGTCGACCCAAAACCGACATCCTTTCACTAAAACGGCCATATCATAAAATATAAAAATGATTTTGACCTGATTCTAATTAGGAAAAAAATTACACTTGACAAAATTTCCAATGATATATAATATGCCTTATTCCATGTTACGGTTCAAAAGTTATCATAGTTTTAAAAACGCGTAAATAAACTAGAATTACCGTGCAACAGCTAAAATGCCGCAAAAAGCTTACGCGTCACGGTGCCATGTACTGTGACATGGTATTCTGCACCATGTCGCGGTACATATACCGTGACACGGTGTTTTCCCGTGTCTAGTCCACGTTTTTTCTTACGCGCTTATGAATCTGGATGCATCTTTAGATAAATTAAACACCGCGATATGATGTTCTTCACCGTGCCACGGTGGATTGCACCGTGTCACGGTGCCCAATTAGGGTTTTTTTGCGTCTCTTATCTCTTTTAGGGTTCCGTGCATTCCCCGGATCATATCCTGTACAAATACAAACCTGATTTCTACAGCTTTGGGGTACCAAAAATGACTTTCTCTCTCCTTACACTAAAAATCATTCTCTTCTCCCACTTTAGCCTAAACACTAGCCTTCTTATTTTTTTCACAATACTTCTGCTAAGCACTCCAAGGAGTCCATATTTAACCCGAGATTCCGTCATTAAACCAAGGCATGAAAGGTATAATTAGCTGACGGTTTCGACAAAATCAACTCAACTTTTTATTTTATTTAATTTTAATTTGATTTATATTTTTACTGAAATTACTAACAATTTATACATGACGTAGCAAATTAAAGGTGCTCACACCATGTGAGTAATTAATTTAATTACTTATTTTAATATTGCTAGTTTCATGATTAAGTTTATTATTATTTGATATAACTAACTATTTATTGTTAAATTGATTCCAATATTAATGTTGATTTTATTATATTTTATTAATTTACATATTACATGTTTAATGGGAATATGTAATTGAAAATCACGCCTAATAAAACAATTTGGAAGCCCGGTTTAGGTTCAATTTAATCTTGTTGTTTAATTAAGTTATCACAATAATTTAGAATTATGTGTTGAATTAATATTCAACAATTTAGCATAATATTAGTTTGGAGCGCATTGAATATTTGTTTTTATGCTTTTCAGATCGCATGAATCATTTTTCACTATAAGAATCGAGTAAAGGCCATGACTCACTTTGTACCATCATCCCTTATCCTTCTTTCATGGTTCTGAACCATATGGAGTTAGTAATTTCATGGATTATGAATGGGGTGTAACCTTTAATGGTCAATCGTTGTTGCCTTTTGTTGTCCCTTTATTTATGATTGCCTTTTATGATCCGTAAACGGCTTACAAGTTCCTTAAAAACTTGTTAGAGGCTCCCTACGTTTCTTGTCCCTAATCGTATATGTCAATTTCCACTTCCTATGAGTGCCAAGCATATTCACACATGCTTAATGTAGGCGCATTTCAAATGACACCTACACATAATATAGGATAATATAGGTTTCATTACACCATTACTTCCTTAAAAACAAATTAATTGAATTTTTAAAAGTAGATAATTAAGAATAACGTGCCTTTTTCTCATTTTAGATATCTTTAAAAAAAATAGAATTCATAGCAAAATCGAATATATTATTGTGAGATATGGTTGGAAAGCTCTTGAAAAATTCTATCACTTGAGAAAAACAAATAGAACTGTTTTTGGGCATAAGGGATGTTTCATAGACAATCTTTAGGATGTGGTAAATTACACTTTATTCTTGAGCATCCTTTACATAAACTCTTACTTCCTTAGGTATTTAGACTCACTTGAATTCAAAATTAATCTTAATATATATATCTTAGACAAATATAAGAATACATTAACACTTTATATTTTTATTGCATTAAAAAAATGAAACGCAAAATTCTATTAACTCCCTTTTCTATAATCTGTCACCTCGCTAGTAGGCTTGGTTTTCTAATATGGATTAATGCAAGATTCAAGCCTAATTTAGCACCTTATTTTTTCATTACTCCTGTTAGAAACATCACATGGGAACAAACATATTAGTTAGCATAATAATAATTAATGAAATTGAGAAAAGTATAAACTAATACCGTGAGCTAGATGTAGGTATTTTAGATGATCCTTTTTGGTTACCAAGTAATAAAAGATGAGTCTTCCTTAATTAAAATAAAATCAGAGAGGCTAAGTGATATTTTTTAGAATATTTGAAACATTAAGAGAAGCTAATGAAAATAAAGCTATGAACCCTTTTTTTGGATTTTCAATTCAAGAAAATAAATTTGAATTAATAAACTTAGATATTGAGAAATAAACTTTTTTTTTTTGGTTTTAATATATACTTAGCTTAGAACACTAGGAAATTAATTTTTTTTTTTGTTCAAACTAAGATAAGAAATAACAATAATAATTGAACATAAAATATGTTTTTATGTTTTTTTTTTTATCGGAATTAGAGTTAATAACAAAACTTAATATAAGAAAAAATAACAACCTAATGATGAGTGTCAGTTAAGGCACTCATAGGGTAGTCTTTTAGGATGATTTCATCCTTTTTCAAGCTTTCTTATCTTATTTTCTGGCCCTTTTTCCTTTAGTTCCTCTCTTTCCTTCTATCTTTGTGTATTTCGTGTTTTCTTCGTGTTATCCTTTTATTTGCCCCCTTTTCCCTTTTATTCCTTTCTTTTATTTTCTCTTGTAGGTACCTAGGAGTTGTCTTTACAGAGGGATCAAGATGATCTATATTAAATAAGCAAGGAGGAAGCAATCTACTCAGAGAGGGCTTGGAGAGGGCTTAGAGAGGGCTTGGAGAGGGCATCAGTCTTTGCCAGGTTGCCGCAGGCGCGGGTCCTGAAGGCCGCGGGCGCGGGATGTATTGCATCGTATTAGCCAAAATCGACAAGGAACTCTCCGCGGTCTAGCCGCAGGCTTCTTGCGGGCGCGGGTAGACTGGAGAGAGCGCTCCAGATTAGTGAGACCGCGGGCCTCTGATTACTCTTTGGCAGTAGGGGATTCTTCGTGCCCTTGCCGCGGGCGCGGTGGCTTTTTCCGCGGGCGCGGGTGTTTCCCTGACAGACCGTGGAGTTTTTTATGGGTTCCGTACCCATTTCCCTGCGGGCGCGGGATTTTTTAAAGAGGGCGCAGGGATACTGTTTTCCTTCTTTGTTTATAAATACACTTGTAATTCCCTTTTGAAAACTAACTTTTAGATAATATTCATTCGCTTAGTTTTAGTGAGAGAAGTTAGAGAGAAGTTCTTGGATTTGGATTTGTATTACAACATTGGTTCAATTGTGCTTGGATTTCTTCATCTTTAATCATTAATATTAGTGAGAATCTCTTCTTTTAGTTCATCTCTTTACTTATTTGTTTTAGATTCATGTTTGATTGTTTGATTTCCTTGGATTTGAATTTGATATTGTAGTTGATATTGTTCTCTCTTGATTTTGATTTAAAATGATGATCAATGCAATTTATAGTGATTTTTTCTTGAGTTACACCATGATTAGTGAGTAGATTATTTGCTAGGGAGAAGTAGTAGCATGCTTGATTGATAATTTATGCTAGTTGATGATCATTGATTGATTGAATTGTTGCAATTAAATTGGTTGACATAGTTTTGCATGTGCTTAATTAGATTAGGAGTCATCAACCTTTAAGATTAATCTAGATTGCATTGCAATTCTTAATGACATGAACCATCAATTTGAGAATTGTTTTAATTAATTGAGTTTGATTGTGATTTTCCTTGATTTGCCATTCAAAGTGACCCCTAGCTTAACCTCTAGGAGATAGCTCTTGAATTCTTTTGATTTCTACTATTGTTTGACCTTTGCAATGCTTGAATCAATTGAATGAACTATCAATTAGCATGATTATTGAACTTGCATATGGAACCTATACCCCTAGTGTTTAATTTCTTGAATTACTTGATTAATCTAGCATTGTTACCATAGTACCAAGCATTTTCTCACTACAATATTCGAAGTAGCTTGACTTAAGCTATAGTTAATATCGACTCACTCCTTTGGGTTCGACCCTTATCTTGCCTTATACTCGTATTAGGTTGGTTTTGGTTGTATAAATTGTATTTCATCTAGGGATAGACAATTGACGACACGTTTATTTCTTTATCACAATGGCGCTGTTGCCGGGGAGTGATATTAGTTCTTAGCCTTAGTTGTTGAGTCTATTTCACTTTAATTTAAAAAATACAAAAAGATTTTGTTTCTTAAGGCTACAGTTTTAGCCGTGTTACTAATATTTTCATTGAGTTTTGCATGCATAGAGCTCGTGATCGATCCATTGTGCCTTTTGACCCGGAAATTGAAAGGACACTCTCAAGGAGAAGAATTACTAGTCGATCCTTGGAGTTTAGTTCCTCAAGCGAAGAAGGATTTGAAGAAGAACTAAGCATGGGAGAACAACCAAGAGTTTCTTTGAAAGAATTAGGAATTCCCGGTGCGTACAAGTTTGAGAGTGGAATTGCTCCACCTACAACACCGGCAAATGATTTCGAAATTAGGCCGGCTATGATCACCTTAATCGAGAGGAGACAATATAGCGGAGCTAAGAATGAGAGTTCGTTGAACCATCTCAAGGAGTTCGAAAAGTATTGCAATACTATCAAAGTAAATGGAGTTTCTCAAGAGCTCATCCGGCTAAAGTTGTTTCCCTTTTCTCTCATAGGTCGGGCCTTGGAGTGGTTGGATAAGGAGGTAAAGCCAAACTCCTCAAGAACATGGAATGAAGTCACCAAAGAATTCTTGTCCCGGTTTTACCCACAAAAGAAAACGGCGGAGGCTAGAGCTTTGATTCAAGGGTTCAAGCAAAGACCTAATGAAAGCCTTTACGAAGCATGGGAGAGGTTTAAAGAGTACCAAAAGGAGTGTCCTCACTACGGAATTCCAACCTATCAAGTCATTCAAACTCTCTATTGTGGCCTAAGTCCTCAAGGCAAATCATGCCTTGATGGGGGAGTCGGAGATCCCATTATGAATAGGACGGAGGAAGAAGTGGTGGACATTATTGAGGATATGGTGAAGTACTATAGAGATTAGCATGATGGTGAGAGGGATTCAAATAGCAAGAGTGGCTCTTCGATGTACTCTATAGACCATCTAAATGCGATCAACAACCTATCCTCACAAATGACAAACTTGGGAAAAGAAATGACCGCAATCAAAGCCAAATTGGAAAGCTCTTCTTGTTTTAAAGATTCAAATCTTCCCTCCCAAATTAAGGGGAGATGTAATCTTTCTAACTCAAAACCTCCACCCTCCTCAAATAATATGCCTAGTGGTTTCTTGTTTTGTGATGCTTGTGGATCTTATGATCATGACTCTTGTAATTGCCCTCATGCTTCTCCGGAATCTGTTGATTATTTAGATAACAATGAGAGTGAGCACGTGAAATATGTGTCAAATAATAATGTGCAAAGGTTTGATAATCAAACAGGTCAATGCAATAGGAATTACCAAAATCAAGGTAATTTTAACAACTATAACCAAGGCGGTGGTTATCGGAACCAAGGTTCTCGTGGTAACTATAACAATCAAGGTTATAGTAGTTAAAATCAAAACCAAAATTTTCGTAATCAAAACCAAAGTTATTGAACACATACATGGCTGTTAGTGACAAGAAATTCAATGAGATGATGACCCATAACAAAATGCTCGAAAATCAAATTTCTAACTTGCTAATGCTTTAAAAGACCAAGAAAGCCCTTCTTCTTTACCTTCCCAAGGCCTAGATCCCAAGAAACCCGTGAATGCTATTGTTACAAGGAGTTTGTGGTAAGGTTCTTGAGGAGAGATTGCCTAGGAAGACTGAAGACAAGGAGGTCCAAAAGGAAGCTTTGGTTGAGAATGAGGGAAATAGAGCATCTTTAGATGAGGTTGTGATTGAGACACCTAGAGAGGTGAGAGTGGAGAAAGAGACTGTGAAACCCAAGCTCCCTTATCCCCAAAAATTCATGATACACAAATTGGATGAGCAATTTGGGAGATTTATTGATATGCTCAAACAACTTCACCTTTCTATACCTTTCACCGATGTGATCAACCAAACGCCTAACTATGCCAAATTTATCAAAGACATTTTGAGTGGGAAAAGGACTTGTGATGTTGTGGAGACTATCAACTTGACCTACAATTGTAGTGCGATCATCATGCACAAAATGCCACCCAAGTTGAAAGACCCCATAAACTTCTCTATCCCTTGTGCTATTATTTAGATGCAAATTGATAATGCCCTATGTTACTTAGGAGCTAGTGTAACCCTAATGCCATATTCATTTTATCAAAGACTTGATCTAGGGGAACTCTTACCTTCCAACATTACCTTGCAACTAGTCGATAAGTCAATCAAGTTTCCAAAAGGTAAAGTGCAAGATGTTCCATTGAGGGTTGGGAAGTTTATGATCCCAGTGGATTTTGTTGTACATGAAATGGATGAAGATGCTACCATTCCTATGATTCTAGGTAGACCCTTTCTTTCTACCTCGGGTGCTATGATAGATGTCAAGAGTGCAAAAGATTTCGCTTAAGGTAGGAGATAAGGTCATAGAATTCGATTTGAATGAAAGCATGAAATATCCATGTTCTTCTCCACAAAATTGCATGATGATTGACTCTCTTGATCATGTTGTGTCTTCTATGCATGAGCACTTACTCACCTCTAACGATGCTTTTGATAATGTTTTGTTGAACAAAGATAAGCTAGGTGCACCATGCAAGGAGATGGCATTGTATGAGGAATTTCTTAATGGAAGCATGGAGGAAGTGGATGAACAAATGTGCTTGAAGATCTCAAGCCATAAAGCTTTGCAAGTGGCCGCAACAAAATAAGGTAAAGGTGTGCCTGTGGTAGTGCTCAAACCTCTACCATCACACCTTAGGTAAGAATTCTTAGGCCCAAATTCCACTTACCCCGTAATTGTTAGTGCATCCTTTAGTAAAAGCCAAGCTCAAGCGTTATGTTGTGTCTTGAGAAAGCACAAAGGTGCTTTGGGATATATTATTGATGATCTTAAGGGTATAAGCCCCGCTTTGTGTACACACCACATAATGCTTGAGGAAGGAACCCTTCCTTCTATTGAACGACAAAGAAAGCTACATCCTCAAATGGGAGAGGTGGTGAAAAAAGAGATCACCAAGCTTTTGGATGCGGGAATCATATTCCCCATCTCAAGCTCTCAGTGGGTCTCTTCCGTTCATGTCATTCCTAAGAAGTGGGGTATGACCGTAGTCAATTAAGAATGAGAGCGATGAGCTCATTTCGACTAGGATGGTCACCGGTTGGGAGGATGTGTATAGACTATAGATGTCTAAATACATCCACCAAGAAGGATCACTTTCCCCTTCCATTCATTGATCAAATTCTAAAGAGAGTAACAAGGCACAAGTTCTATTGCTTCCTTGATGGCTATTCGAGATTTTTCCAAATCCCAATCCACCCCAATGATCAAGAGAAGACAACATTTACATGCCCCTGTGACACCTTTTCTTTTAGGAGAATGCCTTTTGGCCTTTACAATGCCCTCGTAACTTTCCAAAGGTGCATGATGAGCATTTTGGAGACATGTTGGAGGATGAAATGGAGATGTTTATGGATGATTTCTCCGTAGATAGGTTTCATTTGAAGATTGCCTTGTGAATCTTGAGAAATGTTTGGCAAGGTGCATGAAAGTTAATCTTGTTTTGAATTGGGAGAAGTGCCACTTCATGGTTGAGGAAGGAATAGTTCTTGGATAAAAAATCTCTCATAAAGGAATAGAGGTGGATAAGGCCAAGATCCAGGTTATTGAGAAGCTACCACCTCCGGTTAATGTCAAGGGAGTAAGATCATTTTTGGGACATGTGGGCTTCTATAGAAGATTCATCAAGAATTTTTCCCTCATTGCCAAGCCCCTTAATTATCTTCTTTAAAAAGATGTTGAGTTTGTGTTTGATGTTAAATTCTTGGAGGCATTTAATAGTTTAAAGAAGGCCCTAATCTCTACCTCCATTGTTCAATCCCCAAGATGGGATCTACCCTTTGAATTGATGTGTGATGCTAGTGATTGGGAAATTGGAGGTGTTTTGGGACAACGTGTGGATAAGAATCTTCATGTGATTTATTATATGTCTAAAACGTTAAATGGGGCCCAAAAGAATTACACAACAACGAAAAAAGAATTCTTGGCCATTGTTCACTCTTTTGAGAAATTCCGGTGTTATTTGTTGGGTTCCAAGACCATTGTCTTCACGGATCATGCGGCTCTCAAGTATATCTTTGCCAAGAAAGAGTCCAAGCCAAGGTTGATTTGTTGGGTGCTTGAACTACAAACTTTTGAAATAGAGATTAGGGATAAGAAGGGTGCGGAAAATGTTGTGGCGGACCATCTTTCTTGTCTTGAGGGTGATCAAATTCATGATGATGTTTCACCAATTAAAGATAGAATGCTAAATGATGTCTTGTATGCCATTAAAGTAAAGGAGCTCCCATGGTATGCCGATTTGGTGAATTTTCTAGCATGTGGGGAGTTTCCACCTTCTTTCTCCAAGAACAAACGAAAGAAACCCAAGAGGGAGGCAAGACAGTACTTGTGGGATGATCCCATCTTGTATAAACGAGGGGTTGATGGCTTGATTAGGCTTTGTGTTCCGAATGAAGAGGTGCCTAGTGTTCTAAAGATGTGCCATTCGGATCCTAGTGGTGGCCATATGGGTGTTTCCAAAACCGCTACTAAGGTTCTTCAATGTGGTTTATGGTGGCCACATCTCTTCAAGGATTCATGGGGCTTTGTCAAGTCATGTGACTGATGTCAAAGAGTTGGGAATATCTCCAAGCGGAATGAGATGCCTCAACAACCTATTCTTGAGTTGGAGGTGTTCGATGTATGGGGGATTGACTTCATGAGACAATTCCCATATTCATAGGGAAATCAATTCATACTTGTGGTTGTGGACTATGTTTCTAAGTGGGTTGAGGCCATTGCTTCCCCAACAAATGACCATAAAGTAGTGTTGAAATTGTTCAAAAAAATCATCTTCCCAAGGTTTGGTGTGCCTAAGGCTGTGATAAGCGATAATGGTTCTCATTTTATTCAAAATGCTTTCTAAAAGATGTTGAGGAAACATGGGGTTCATCAACGCTTCGTCCATCCATATCATCCTCAGACAAGTGGCCAAGTTGAGGTATCCAATTGTCAAATAAAGCTTATTCTTGAGAAGACGGTTGCAAGCAATAGAAAGGATTGGTCGGACAAGTTGGATGATGCTTTTTGGGCCTATAGAATTGCTTTCAAGACACCTATTAGCACCACTTCATATCGCCTTGGCTATGGCAAATCATGCCATCTCCTGGTAGAGATTGAACACCGTGCTTTGTTGGCAATCAAGAAGATAAATTTTAATTTTGAAAGTGCGGGGGAGAAAAGGTCGTTGGATCTTCATGAGCTAGAGGAGCTTAGACTTGATGCTTACGATTGTGCTAGCACCTACAAAGCTCGTTCCAAGGAAGCTCATGACAAGCTTATTGAGAAGAAAGAGTTTTGTGTTTGTGATAAAGTCCTCTTCTACAATTCAATAATGAAGTTGTTTCTCGGAAAGCTTATGTCAAGATGGAGTGGCCCTTTCTTGGTGAAAGATGTTTTTGCTAATGGTGTCGTGGAGATTTCTCCCTTGGATTCCTCATCTTCTTTTAAGGTCAATGGTCATCGGCTCAAGAGATATTTTGATGGAGTGTTTGTTGATCTTATTCACAAAATGATTCTTTTCAAGCCACCTTGAATGGGTGGTAAAGGTCGAGCTAACGACGTTAAACAAAAGCGCTTACGGGAGGCAACACGGATTCACACATCTATTCTCTTTTCTTTCCTTTATTTTATTTTTCTTTGTTGATTTTTGCTCTTACCTTTCCTTGTGTTTTTGGTTTGTATTGTAGGTTGCCTTCATTCATCAACTATGGACTTAATGTGTTTGATGAGGATGGCAAAAGGAGAATTTTGAGTGCAGGAGAGAGGGCACCCCTCGGACTTGGAGAGGCCTCGAGTGCCCTTTCTTTTAAAAAGGGGATATCCGACCAGGAACTTCCCGCGGTCTCTTTGCGGTCTCCCCGCGGGCGCGGGTGTCTTAGAGAGGCCGTGGGGAGAATTGGAGAGGGTGCGGCTTATTTTGTCAAAAAAATGGTGAGGAACTCTCCGTGGTTGCCCTGCGGTCTCCCCGCGGGCGCGACAGCTTTGGAGAGGGCGCGACCCTAGTTAAAGGTAAAATCGAGTAATTTTTCCAGTATAGTTTCGTAGTTGCTTCGTGGTCTCTCCGCGGGCGCGGGCGATTCTCCGCGTTCGCGGGGAAGTCGAGAGAGGGCGTGGCTTGCTGGGTTACAAGAGGGTCGGTTTGCTCCTCTCTCTCTCTCTCTCTCCTCTCTTATTTTTCAATTCCCCCTTATTTTTTTCCTTTCTCTCTCTTCCTCCTCTCAAACCCTAACCCCCAAATCATCATTCTCAAACAAATTCACACAATCCTTCCTTGTTTTCACTCAAATTTCCATCACATTTCCCATCATACTCCATTTTCATCAAGATTAGTCTCTTTTCTCGTGATTTTTTCGGGAAATTCGAGTCCTTGAAGCAATTTTGAGCTTTGTTTCAGTCTTCAATCTTGGTATACTTCTAATCTTTGTTTTATTATTGTCAATTTCAATTGATTATTATTCATTGGTTTCGGTTTTCCTTGATTAAGCATGACTATTATGTTTATGGTTGTTTGTTTGGTGGTTTTGGAATATTTTTGAATGATTTGTGCTTATTTTTGAGATGGATTGTTAATGTTGTTTGTTGTTGTTTGGATTTTTAGTTGTTTTGTTGCTTGTAATAGGTACTTTGTAGTTTGTGGTGGTTTAGGGTGGTATTGTGAAGGTGGTTTGAAAAATTGGTGGTAGTGTTTGTGTTGATTTTGGGTGATTGGGTAGTTTCTTGTGTAGGTTGAACTTGTGACTATGGATTTGTTGAGGAAGGTTAAGAGCAGCAAGAAATGTTCTAACCAATCCCCCGGCCAATCCTCCCAAGGCCAATCCTCTCATGTCCTACCTTATAACACCGAACTTCCTCACAAAAAAACTACTCAAGATGATACCCCACCTCCTCCTTTACCTCCTCTCAAATTTCACAATCGGTCTAAACATGTCCCAATCTATAAGAAAATGAAATCCCGGAAGTTTAGACCTACCCGCAACTATCTTCCTAATGATATAATAATATTAGGAGTTGATGCCGATCTTGACATCCTACTCCGTAACCTTTGTTTGGATGAGTTTGTAAAGTCATCTCCGAGAACCTATTTGCAACCGTGCATTGAGTTTTTCTCTACTTTGGAGTATAATAGGGTGGGGGATAACGACTATATCATCTCTTTCCAACTATTCAATTCCAAGCATACCATGAACCTTGCCGAATTCAATAAAGCCCTTGGCTTCAATCCTAATGCCGACATCTATGAGCCCTTGGTTTCCCTTCTCAAGTCTGATTACAATGAGGTTGCATGGTGGAGACAAATTGCTTAAAAGAAGGTGTTTGACTCTAAAAATTCTCTTGCTAGTGAGATCATTCACCCAACTCTTAGAATTCTTCATCAGGTTCTTGGCTATGCCGTGTTTAAAAAGCAGGATCTTGGAAAGCTTTTGAGGGAGGAGATCTTAGTTCTTTGGATGGCTACAAGGCCGGATTTCGGGTTGAGGTTGAATTTTAGGTATATTTTTATGGATTGTTGCAAGGAAATCATTAATGGGTAGAAAACGGGTGAGATACATTGTAGAGGTATGGTTACTAGATTGGTGTATTATTTCAAGTGAGAACGTTTCTTTAAATCTTGCACTCCGGTTGGAGGGAGTAAAGACATGTATCAAGATTTGAAGCAAGTTAACACTTTGCGCTTCATTACTTATAAAACTAAGAGAGACGGTGTTTATTCTTGGCTAGTGCGTAATGTGCACCATTGTTTACTCCCAAACCTGACCGCCACCTCATTTACTCGAGAGGCTAGGATTGTTTGGAGGATTCCTATGGAAAATGGGAGAGTTGAGGATGATATAGAGGAGGATGATATTTATGTTAATGATGGTGACGATGATGATGATCTGGTGATGGAGAAGATGGAGAAGGTGGAGAAGGAGAAGGAGAAGAAGAAGAAGAGCAATAACAACAACAACAACAATTTCAACATTAACAACAACAACAACCACAACAAAGAAGAAGAAGAAGATAACAACATCAACAGTATGACTACCAAGGAGATGCCTATCTCCGTGAGATAGAGGCTATGCGAGTGCATATGGAGAACATGCAATTTAGCATGCAAGGTATGTATTCTAACCATCAAACCTTGTATTTTCAAACTAGCGCCCTATATGACGCTAGTATGCGTAGGGGGAGGTCACTCTTCCAGTGAACTACCCTTATGTGCTGCCCCAACAAGGGCTTGTGCCATCTTGGTGTGGTGACAACCTCCCCACGTACCCCTATTTGCCTGGGGTTACACACCCTGATGGGCTGAGGCGCGATTTCCCAGATGTGTTCGGTCATTATGACTACCGGGTTTCAGGGGGGATTGATTATCGGGGTGACCCTGACTACTACTATGTTCACCCAACTCACCTCGAGCTCTGTATGCAGCCCAAGCCATTTAACCAATTGTCCACATCCCAACTTGACCTTTTCAAATGTCGTTATGGGTTCCCTCCCGGTTTTACCGAAGGTTGGAATGTGAATGATGGTGGTGCCTGCCCTAGTGGCCAATAGTTCCCCCCTTGGTTGTTTGATTCCTTTTTTGTTTCCTCCCTTTAAGCTTTGCATGTTTTTGAGCATCGCGGTCGATGCCCTTATTTTGTGTGGGGGGGATAAAAAAGGATGTTTTAGGGTAGGTTTTGGGGGAAGCACCTTGGACTCATGGGGATATGTTTGAAAAGGCTTTGGTGGATTTTTCTTACTTCGCTCTTGGTAGTCTAGTTTGTATGATGTTTGTCTTGTTGTCCTGATTTTGATGATGATGTTTTGAGGTTTCTTTTGATCGTGATGATGATGATGGTTTCTTTAGGTTTTTTGTACATAGTTTTCAAGTAAGCTTTCTTTTGTTTGCTTTTGTTTGGAAGTTACTAACAATTTCGTTTTGTATATAGTCCTTTTCTTTTTCTCACCTTGCTCGTAGCTTATGTTTTGGTCTTTGAAGCTTCTTGAAGGAGGTCGTTCTTGCCCCTTCATTATTGTAGCATAGCTTAGATACTTGGTGAGACCTTTATTGTTTTATCTTTTTACTTTTATTCCTTTACTTTTCTTGGTCTCTTAGATTAGGATTAGTTTTAGGGGAGTTCAACGGCTCGAGGATTTATAATTATAACACCTAGTGTGTTTGGGGTCTTTGGCGATGTGGCCATTTAACCGCTTGTATGTTGATTGGGAAATACGTGTTATTATTGCATCTTTGTCCTTTTCTTTGTTCTCTTACTTTTCCTTTATATTTGTTTTCAAACTTTTATTCTCTTTTCTTTTCTTTTCTCTTTGTTCTTGGTTTTGTACATAGCTTTTTGAGGTTTTATTTTTCACTCTTTCTTTTTTGACTATGACTTGTAAACAATGGACTCTTGCTTTTGAATAATAATCTTACTAGGTGGTCATGGTATGCACGGTTTGAGAATACGTTTGGTTGATTCTAGGAAAAAGCATGCTAAGGTAGTTGTCTAGAACTAGGGGGATCATGAAGCTGGATTTTACATGTTTGTGGCTTGTTCGGTAGTTGCTCCCTATGTTGGATTTGATAACCTTATTGAGTTTTTGCTACAACCATGTGAGATTCATACTTTTTCAAGCTTTCAACATATTCTTGTATGAGCGGCGTGGATCCTTGACTTTCACAAACCTAATCTAGAATCTTAACGTATGATTCCTAAGACCGAGACCGAACCACCTAGGGAGGACAAAGGCATCTTATCGGGGAGGTATTTTTCCTTTTTCTGGGATAGTGTCCTTCTTTTTACTTTTGGTTTTTGGGATACAATTGCCTACTTACTAGCCCTTTGAGTGTTTTTCCCTTCTTTTCAAGCCACATCTTTAGTTCTTGAGCCTTTTGTTTCATTTTCAATTTCATTTTTGGTTTTTGTGAAGCAATGGTCATTGTTGTTGGAGATTGTGGTATATAAGTTTGAAGCTTGGTTCAAGTTTATGAGCAAGATCGTGTTATATATACATTGTAAATAATGGCAAATGTCTTGTAAAAAGTCGTCCCAATTCAAAAAGGCAAGGTCAAAATAAATGCAAGTACGAAAATAAAAGTCGTCTAAAGTTAAAAGAGGCGAGGACAAACACTACTAAAGAAAGAAAACAAAAGAGAAAACAAAAAAAAATGCAGAAAATGCAAAAAAATATTTTTATGTGAGTACTCTTCCTTTTTGAGCATTGAGGACAATGCTCCATTAAAGCTTTGTGGGGAAGCGTTCTCACGCTTTTTGTGTATATGTTTGTGATCTTAGCTTTGAATAAGCTTGGGGGTGTTGTTATTTTTGTTTGGTGATTGCTTGGTTATGGTGTACAGAAATGCGCAATCTTTGCTTCACAAATTAGTTTAACCACCAAATTTTAAATTTAGCCTACCTTACCCCTTTTTACCTTACGTTACAACCTTTGGATAGACCTTTTAACCTAGGGGTTGAGTCACTCATCGGTGGAGGGAATCATGGGTTATAGCCTAAGGAAAAGGGATGCGAAGTCAAGATGTCGAGTAGCCCAAAAATTAAATCTTTTTCCGGTTCTTTCGCGGAATCTATGAGATTCTCACTAAGGGGAGATATGAGATTAGTAGGGGGAACGCGGTAAGATCGTTTGGAATGAAAGTGGAGTGTGACAACTAGTTCCTATGCTTAGCATATTTATGTTTCAATCAACCTTAGGTATCTTATAACGTGCATACCATGATTAACTTTAGAAAGGTTGTTATTCATTTGAATTATAGTCACTTTGTAAAGTCCACTTCACAAAGATTTTGTATTAATTGTTTTTCAAACTTTGCTCTTTATTCTTGTATTTTGCCTCGTTTTTGCTTCTTTTGTTTTGCTTAATAAGAGTTATAGGTTATCTCTAGGAAACCTTTACGAGAGCATCACTCGTCCTCTAAGGCGATCTAGGGGTTTAAATGGCTTGTCTTTTGTTTCTAAAATTGACCGTGATTCCTATGAAAGTGAGTTAGTGTATATTCTCACCTCCTTCTTTTTTATTTTCTATTTTTAATAAGCCCTTCTTTTTCCTTTTTAGCCTCTGTTTTGCTCGGGACGAGCAAAAGTCTAGCTTGGGGGAATTTAATTAGTGTCATTTATGGCACTAATAGGGTAGTCTTTTAGGATGATTTCATCCCTTTTTCATGCTTTCTTATCTTAGTTTGTTGTCCTTTTTCCTTTAGTTCCTCTATTTCCTTCTTTCTTTTTGTTTTTCGTGTTTTTTTCGTGTTTTCCTTTTATTTGTCCCGTTTTTCCCTTTTATTCGTTTCCTTTGTTTGCTCTTTTAGATACCTAGGTGTTGTCTTTACAAAGAGATCTTGATAAGCTATATTAACTAAGCATGGAGGAAGCAATTTTCTCAAGGAGGGCTTGAAGAGGGCTCATAGAGGCCTAGGAGAGGGCATCAGCCTTTCCTAAGTCGCCGCAGGCTCTCTCCACGGTCTGGCCGCATGCTACCCGCGGGCGCGAGTAGACTGGAGAGAGCACTTCAGATTAGAGAGACCGCGGGCCTCTGATTACACTTTGGGAGCAGGGTATTTGCTGTGCCCTAGCCGCGGGCGCGGTAGCTTTTGTCGCGGGCGCTGGCTAGAAGACCCGCGGGCGCGGGTGTTGCCCTGACAGCCCGCGGAGTTTGTTATGGGTTCCGTACCCATTTCCCTGCGGGCGCGGGAATTCATAGAGAGGGCGCGGGGATCTTGTTTTCCTTCTTTGCTTATAAATACACTTGTAATTCCCTTTTGAAAACTAACCTTTAAGATAATTTTTCGTTAGCTTAGTTTTAGAGAGAGAAGTTAGAGAAATGTTTTTAGATTTGGATTTGTATTTCAACATTGGTTCAATTTTGCTTGGATTTCTTCATCTTCAATCATTAATATTAGTGAGAAAAACTTCTTGTAGTTCATCTCTTTACTTGTTTGTTTTAGATTCATCTTTGATTGTTTGATTTCCTTGGATTTGAATTTAATATTGTAGTTGATATTGTTTTCTCTTGATTTTGATTTAGAATGATGATCAATGAAATTTTTAGTGATTTGTTCTTAAGTTACACTATAATTAGTGAGTAGATTAGTTGCTAGGGAGAAGGGGAAGCATGCTTGATTGATAATTTGTGCTAGTTGATGATCATTGATTGATTGAATTGTTGCAATTAAATTGGTTGACATAGTTTTGCATGTGATTAATTAGATTAGGAGTGATCAACCTATAAGAATAATCTAGATTGCATTGCAATTCTTAATGACATGAACTATCAATTTTAGAATTATTTTAATTGATTGAGTTTGATTGTGATTTCCCTTGATTAGCCATTCATAGTGACCCCTAGCTTGGCCTCTAGGAGATAGCTCTTGATATCTTTTGATTGCTTCTATTGTTTGTCCTTTGTAATGCTTTAATCAATTGAATGAACTATCAATTAGCATCATTATTGATCTTGCATGTGGAACTTATACCCCTAGTGTTTAGTTTCTTGAAATACTTGATTAATCTAACTTAGTTACCATAGTACCAACAATTTTATCACTACAATCTTCGATGTAGCTTTACTTAGGCAATAGTTAATACCGACTCACTCATTTGGGTTCGACCGTCAACTTGCCTTATACTCGTATTAGGTTGGTTTAGGTTGTATAAATTGTATTTGATTTAGGAATAGACAATTGACGACACGTTTATTCATTTATCACCTAACTACATGATGCTTATAATAAGCAAATAACATAAAAATAAAGCTAAATTAGAGAAATTTTAAATAAAACAAAAGATTAGAAAATAATTTTTTAGAGAGAAGTTTTAGAGAAGGAAAATATATGAAGGAGTTAATTTTTATATAAAATAAAAAATTAATGGTAATTTAAGGATTTAAATGGTAAATATCAAGATTTTTGTAATAATTAAAATCTCGATATTAAATAATTTTGTTTTATATGTAACAAACTACTTAATATTTTTTGCAACACTTAAACTGATAAAATTAAAAAAAAAAACCGTAACTGAATCAGACTCTAATAATGATATAAATAAAATGTCCAAATTGCCATAGCATTACATAAAAGAAAAATATATAACCAAGTCATGTCAAAATCAATAATACTCATGTGGTATACGTATGACAGATTACCTAAATCTATTAAGTGATCATTATACTCACCAAGGTACTAAAACAACACTTAGAAAATAAATATCTCCCTAAGATGTCAGGTCTGAAAGTTACTCAAATACATAAGGTTACAATACTTGTAGGGTTAACCAAAGAACATCTAACCATACGACAAAATCTTATACGTAAGAGCATTATAAACAATGACCCTTTCTAAAAAAAGTATAAAGTAGGTAAATTATATATAGTCATGAAATTGACGTGGTCAAAGTAAAAATAAAAAAAAAATTAAAACTATGGTGCACAAAGTTGACATGGTTAAAAGTAAAAATCATTCCAATAAACTAGGCAAACTTAAAAAGTATAAACTTTTAAACTATCTTACCCTATTAAAACACAATTCAATTTTATCACGGTCTTATTATTCACTATTATTTTTTATTATATATCCAAAATTGACAAAAACGTACTATAATTAGAATGACACAAGTAAAATATCAAAAAAAATATATATATTATTAAAAAAAGGAAATAATATTCTATTTATACTCTGGATCTTCACGTTGCTTTACACCAACATACCTTGCAAAGACTATTTCACTTGCTATTCAACATAATAGTGGGCAATTACACAAAACAATCATACATTCTTTTTGACAAAACAGATATACATTCCTATCCTCATGTAAACCATAAGTGTCCCGCCTTTTACTCTGTTCCATACAACACTTAGATAAATACCAAATGTATATCAAGGAAGGTCCCTATGGTAGTACTTTTAGGTGTGACAAACTTCATTGCATGAAAAGGAATATTTGTCATTTCCCTACCTTAGTTGGGCATGAGTCTTTGGAGTAGTAGACTTTACAAGTAAGCTAACCAAATAATTGGGTATTGAACTAATTGTAAAAATCACTTGATAAAATAAAAAAGTATTCTAACACTCTAAGTGAACATACCAGTATATCTACTATACCTTAAAGAGTTAAAAAATACTTGTTTATAACGAAAATAACATATTCCTTTGGCTAGACAAAAACTATTGTACTTTTATACTTAATTATTGTTATACGTAAACAAAAAAAATACGGTATAAAATACCCCCTTTTTACTATAAAAAGAAGAATACCCTTATCCAAATCTCCATTCACCACATATTTATTATCTTCTATCTCCCTCTTTACCCGAAAAACCAAGCAAAATCACTATTAATTTCGGCCCCCATATTTCAAGATAACCAAGAAAATTAGTCAGTCTTCTCCTTCGAGGAAGATATGAGGCTGATATGGGTGTACTTCATGTGCATTATTGTTGGCTAGTGGTGCTCCTAATGGCTGCATTAATTTACTTTCTAATACACAAGTGTAGCCCAAAATGACTTCGATAGAGTAGGGTAAAAATACAAGTGGTGTTAGCTGTACTTAAACGTTTTATAATTTAGCAATTTAGAAGTACAAAAAGTAACTTGTATTTTGAAAATTATGAAAAATCGTTTTTATTACTCATTTTTTCCATTTTAAATAGTTTAAAGAAAAGAAGTTAATAAGTTTTAAAAATATTTTAGCATATACTTACCATGTAATTGAAAAAACAAATGGCAAAATAATAATAATTGTTTCAAAAATACAATGAAAATAAAACACAGTCAGGGCTATCTGAATTTACTTCTGGACGGGTTGTGGCTGATGCAGCTCATCGGAAGCGAGTTAAGTTTGAGGCTCGTTGTCAGGCGATTAGATATGGATTCATTCCCTTCTCCCTTTCTTCGTTTGGTGAATTAGAGAAGGAGGTTGTTGCATTGCTTAAGCGAGTTCAGAGGTTCTCGACAACGTAAGACATTGGAGCACGTGCTACATCTCATATTTTTACTGGGGTAGGATTTGCTATAGCTAGATGAGTGGGGGCCAAATTGTATCTCGGCTTCCCACTAATTTAATGTAGGTTGTATGACTTTTGTTTTTGAGATATAATAATAATAATAATAATAATAATAATAATAATAATAATAATAATAATAATAATAATAATAATAATAATAATAATAATAATTAACCACAACAACAAGAGCAAAATTTGGTGTCTACAGATTGCCCCACATTGATTAAGTTTAAATAAGATGATAATCAATGTTTTAGAAAAGACACAAAATTTCGATTAATTCATATACCTTTTTTTACTAAAAATAATAAAATCCTAATTGATTGTCAATTAAATGGTCACTTAAACATTGGTTTTAGTGCACTTGAAAAACTGACTTTAAAAAGAGTGAATTTCTCACTTATTTGCAACACTAATATTGGCTTTGGTGCAGTTGAAAAACTGGCTTAAAGAGATTGAAATTATTCCTAATTGCAACACAAATGTTGGGTTGGGTGCAATTCAAAAACTGGCTTAAAAAAAGAGTGAAATTCTTGTTCACTTGCAACACTAATGTTTCTTGGGTGTAGTTGAAAAACCGGCTCAACCTTGCACCAATCAAATTTAGATAGATTCTTATCGGATCCTATAGGGCAAAGATCAAAATTCCACGTTACAAGAATTTGAGGAACAAAGACAATTATTCTTGAAAGAACACAATCTATGGATTTCGGATGCAAAAACATCACGTGGTTTATACTGACTTTGCTGAAAAAACAAATTCCTTCGGCCTTTTCTTCTTGGCACTATTACCACTACATCCCCTATATAAAGGGAGGTGGTGTTCATTCATTTCCACACCAAATCATTTCCTCCCCTCTTCTTCCAATCGTTTCAATTCTTACTCCTCCTTTCCTTATCTTTCCCTAAATAATAATGAATGTGATGAGTGACATTTATGTCACTCCTAGGGGTAGTGCTTAGGTTATTTCAAGTAGGGAATATTTAAAGCATCCCACTCTTGAGCTCCACTGTCAACATACACTTAAGTATGGTGGCATATAAAGGGAATGAAGCTAGAGCAAAAGAGTCGCCAACAAGTTTTAGGAACTTGTAAACCATTCACAGGGTCGAGGTTTAACCTTTTCACGATATATGATATCGCTAACTCTATAGTGGTATGGAACCATGACATGATATTCGGGGATGAAGGTACAAATCCAACCTAAAAGAGATTGAACCTGCCCTAAATAGGCCTCTACTTTGTTCTTCTCATATTCATGTGCGATTTCCGACTAACATATAGTCAATAGGTTAACCCTAAAGTCGTTTAATCAATGTTTGTTGAATATTAATGCACAAACAAATTTATAATTGGCAATCACTTGAATTAAAATCATAATAGCCTAAAAAAAAATTTAATTATCTTATTAAGCATGATTACAAGTACAAATTCCCCTTAAATCTGCAAAACAGAGCGTGATCAAGCAATACCAACAACATCAAGAAACAATAATAATAAATTTAGACACAACAATAATCATCATCATCTTAATCTAATGAAAGCATAATAGTATTAGCAAGATCCTAGGCATAATACTAACAAAATTAATAACAAAACCTTGCATGTCTAAAGATCAAATCTTTATCCCGAACATGATACTAACATGATGAAGAAAAAGGAAGCGACCTAAGCATGATACTAGAAACATACATGATATTAGAAATCACAATGACATCCTAAACATGATACTAGGAATCATAAAGACATCCTAACATGATACTAGAATTAAAATAATCTAAGAATTCTTTCTACATATATATGACAATGAAATAACTTACTTTGTTGCCTTGTATATCTTTCTATCAAAACAATACACATGTTAGTAACTGAATTTAAAATATTAAATCAAACAATTAATTTAAATAATTGAAATAGGAATTTGGGAAAAAACCCTAAAAAATTCGCAACCTTTCACGTCTAAAGTAAAGGCAACTTATAGCTTGGCTAGATGTGTTTATAACTCGTGAATGCAGTATTATGTATTTAAAAAGGATAGGCTAGAAAGAGAGAGAAAGAATAAGCTATTGCTTATAGAGATAAGAGAATTAGTAAGATGATTGTTGATGATTGAAAACAGGGAAATACGGCCTTATTTATAGAGAAAATAGTCCCGAAACAATCAGAAAAAGATCGAATTCAATTCGAAGTAAAACTACTTTCATCGCAACGCGATTGAGCTGCCGTTTAGCGATGGTGAATGAGTTAACTTTGAATCATACGGAGTCCTTAATCTAACTAAATTAGACTAACTGACGTCCGTACTTAAAATCAGATTTAATTTCTCAAAACACTTGTTTTATTTCAAATATATTTCTTTATTTTTCTAAAAGATATATTTATTAATCCTAATCCCTTTAGAATTAAAAAGAACCTTTTAGATTATTCTAGAAGATTAAATTCATTCCTAATGACTTTAGGAATAATAATTAATAAGCCCTCCACTTGATCATTGGGTCGCATATAAAATTCATTTTGATCCTAACTAAGTACTTTAGCCATAACTTACTCATTATTCATTAAAATTTGGCTTATAATATATCTTTAGAAATGCCTTTTCAAACCCCATCCAACTACACTATTATTGGATTCAAATCATGGACCAAACTAAATTGGAGTAGAAATTTTCCCTATATAAATAAAGAAAATAAATATTTTTGAAAACAGAATAAAGTATCGTTATTAAAACCATCGCATCACAAGACTTTTCACATTTTCACTTCGTTCGATATTCAATGACGTAAAATATATTTATCACCGGGTTCGGTTTTTGGGGAGACACAATAAGGTGTCTACATTTCCGTATTTTTTTTCTTCTATTTTTCTCCTTCTTTTATTCTCTTCTTTCATCTTGAATAAAGTTTTTATTTCATTTGTAATTTTGGCATGTTTTTTCTTAGTTTCTTTATTTAATTAGGTTTAATTTATTTTTGTATTTTGTTTGCTTTTGTTAGATTTCATAGTTTTATTTATTTTTGGTTTGTGTTTTGTTTCTCTTTATTTTGTTTTACTTTATTAATATTTTGTCCTTTCACCCCTCGATTTTGTTTGGATTTTGTAGGTATTATTCTAGTTGAGTTATGTGATGTAATTAGTCATATCATTTCGAGCTTTGGGTCCGAATTAAGTGTCTTAACTGTCACCCCACTTTTGTTAGCCTCCACCACACAAAAATAAACCAAACTCCCCATCTCCCTCCTCTAACTTAAAACCCACCAGACCCTACATCTCACTGTGATGCTACAGCTCAACCTTCACTAATCCGCAATTAACCACAGCTCCTCCACTTCTCCATGTTGTCACCGCGACCAGCACTAGCACCTTGTGGCTTCTGCTATTTTTGGCTTCCAATAGAAAAAAATATCACTCTGATAATCAACAATTGGAGTAATTGAGCAACCACAAAAACAATTCGCACAAGCAACAACCCCAAATCACAGCAAATTATGAATCAATCACGTTTTAGCAAACCGTTGAAAAGTTCGGTTAAAGTGCTAAAAAGTGTCAAAAATGGTGAAGAACATATAAAGTTTTCTAATTTGAATAGATGTAGGTGAACGCACCCATGGTTCGACCTGAAAAACCTATAGTTTGGTCGAACCTACCCTCGGTTTCGATCGAATCATTCATAAGCTTCGCGCATGACATTTAGTGAGATCAAACGGTGGTGATTGGAGATCAAAGATATTAGTCAATCATAGCCATTAATGATATTGATGTGCTACATTGATGAAGAATGAGCAGCCATAATCAAAATAGAAGAAGAATAGGAAGCGAGACGGTTTGCGGGATTTATGGGTTATGTAGGGAATATTTCAAGCATCCCACACTTGAGCCCCACTGTGATCATACACTTAAGCAAGGTGGCGTCCAAAGGGATGGAATTTAGATTAAAAGAGTCGCCAACAAGTTTTAGGAACTTGTAAACCGTTCACAGGGTGAAGGTTACACCCCTTCACGATCCATGAGATCACTAATTCCATAGTTGTCTAGAACCATATCTGGATATTCGGGGTGAAGGTACAAATCCAACCTAAAAGAGATTGAATCTACCCTAAAAATATGCCTCTTTTTTATTCTTCTCATATTCATGTGCGCTTTCTGACTAACATACAATTAATATATTAACCCTAAACCAGTTTATCTATGTTAGTTGAATATTAATGCACAAATAAATCTATTATTAGCAATCACTTGAATTGTAATCATATTAGCCTAAACAAGGATATTAATTATCTTATTAAGCATGGTTACAAGTACAAACTCCCTTTAAACATGAATAAAAGGCGTGATCATGCAATAACAATAATAATATATCAAGCAACAATAACAACAATCATCATCATAATAATCTTCAATAAAGCATAATAATATTAGCAAGATCCTAGGCATTATACAAACAAGATTAATAACAAATTCTAGCATATCACTAAACATTAAAGATCAAAGTTTTAACCCTAACATGATATTAACATGATAACAGAAAGAATAGGAAGCAACCTAAACATGATAATAGAAGCATACATGATATTAGAAATCATAGTTAATACCCTAAACATTATACTAGGAATCATAAAGACATCCTAACATGTTACTAAAAATTAAATTAAATAAAGCATGATTTCTATATCAAAAATATAACAAAGTAATTCAATTACTTAC
This sequence comes from Chenopodium formosanum, assembly GCA_024500155.1. NCBI lineage: Eukaryota > Viridiplantae > Streptophyta > Magnoliopsida > Caryophyllales > Amaranthaceae > Chenopodium > Chenopodium formosanum. The sequence continues at coordinate 47,744,145 of CM044865.1, forward strand.
TTGGATGCCTCGTTTCTCTCTCTAATAACAAAATACACGCGTTAGTCACTTCAAGGAAATTATTAAATCAAACAAATAAATTAAATAATTGAAATAGGGATTTGGGACCAAACCCTAAGAAATTATCAACCTTTCACGTCTAGGGTGAAGACAATTTCGAACTTGGCTAGGTGTGTCTAGAACTCATGAATGTGGAATTTTGTAAGAGGGAAAGTTTAGAAAATGAATAGAGAAAGAATAAGCTTCTAGCCTTATAAAACCGGGAGATACGACCCCTATTTTTACAAAAATAGTCTATAATCGATAGAAACAAATAAGAATTTGAATCGGAATAAAACTATTTCATGTCGCCATCTGACAGGAATCACGCATGGCGACAAGCCTTGTTCTTTGGCGACAGGCTTGTCGTTATGCGACAATTTAAAAGATAAACACACTTTTGTACGGAATCCTTTTCTGAATATAATTAAAAGATAAAACTCTGTTTAATCAATTTAAAATCAGATGTATCATAATAAACTTTTCACAAGACTTTTCACACTTTCACCACATACGATAATCAAATGACGTGAAATATATTCATCACCGGGTTTGGTTTTTCGGAGACACAACTGAGTGACTACAAAAGCCCCCACTTTAACTGAGTGTAGAGATACTCAAGTTTTGAACACAAAAGTCATAGTAGCGAAAGGGACAGAAAATGATTCAGAACGTTCTGCGATCCTAAATCATTCTTATAACGCCGATACCTGCAAACTAGCTTTAGTTAAAAAGATAGAAGAGTTAGAAACGCGTATCTTGGACCGTCGAGCACACGTCTCTTGAGTAACCGATTTTTTTTGCCGCTTTTTGTTGGTGACGACCTCAACAGTGCCTCGTGAACGCCATTTGAAGGTAACAGTGCCTCACTATCTTCATTTTCTTGTGACAATCCTGCACAATGCCTCGCGAACATCATTGAAGGTGACTATGCCTGTAAGGAATATTTCAAGCGTTAATCCCCTGGCTTGAACCCCACTTTGATCAGACACTAAAGTACGACGGCGTCCAAAGGGAAAGAAGATGGAGCAAAAGAGTCGCCAACAAGTTTTTTTTAGGAACTTGTAAACCGTTCACAAGGTAAAGGTTACACCCCTTAACGATCCAAGAGATCATCAACTCCATAAGCTCTTGAACCAAATAAGGTTTGGGGATGAAGGTACAAATCAAACCTAAAAGAGATTGAACCTGCCCTAATAATAGGCCACTTCTTTATTTTGACCGTATTCATGTGCGCTTTCTAACAAACATGCAATCAATAGGTTAAACCCTAAACCTGTTTACCTATGTTGGTTGAATATTAATGCACAAATAAAACTTTTATTGGCAATCACTTGAATTATAATTAAATTATCCCTAAATAAAATTATTAATTATCTTATTAAGCGTGATTACAAATACAAATTCCCTTTAAATATGCATAAAAGGTATGATCAAGCAATAACAATAAATATCAAGCAACATAATATAATAATCAAAATAATCAAAATCATAATAATAATTATAATCATAACAATCATAATTAAAAATAATAATTATAATAATTATAATCATAAATCATAATAATGTTAAAGCATAATAATAGAAAGATCCTAGGCATGATACTAACAAGATTAATAACAAACCTTAGCATGTCACTAAGCATAAAGATCAAAGCTTTAACCCTAACATGATACTATTATGAATATTAGGAAGAGAATAAAAGGCATCGCAGAAATCATGATTGATATAAGCAAATCACCCTAAATATCATACTAAAGAAAGCATCCTAACATGATACTAGGAACATCCTAAACATGATACTAGGAATCAAAATAACAACCTAAGTACAATTTCTACATCATAAAATCAATAATCAATTAAAGCACTTACTTGGATTCCTCGTACCTCTTTCTAATAACAAAATACACACGTTAGTAACTTCAAGGAAAATAATAAACAAAACAATTAAATTAAATAATTGAAAGAGAGATTTTGGACCAAACCCTCGGAAATTAAACCTTTCACGTCTAGGGCAAAGACAACTTCGAATATGCCTAGGTGTATCTAAGTCTAATGAATGCAGAATTTTTATATTTGATAGAAGGCTAGTTTAGAAAAAGAGAGAGAGAGTAAATAATCACGAGAATCTAGATGAGAGTTAATGAATGAAAACGGAGTTTTTAGAAAGCTATTTATAGAAAATATCAGCCAAAAAGATAGAAAATCAAATAAGAGTTCTTACGCGCATAAAACTTGATTAGCGTCGACGCTGGCAATTAGCGACAGTTGCTAAAGGTTAGCGTCAGGCGCTAATAATCTGTTTCACGTGTTTTTGTTTTTATCATATCTTTTGATCTTGAAGTCTAAATAAGGCATATAATATGTTTTTGAAAATCTATTGAAGTCTACTTTCCAACCCAATTTGAATCAGATAAAAATCTTTTGTAGATAAAAAGATATGGATAAAATAGTGGAAGGGTGTTAGTATTGGATAGATTTTCATGTCTCATTCATATCTTTTTCGTTATAACTCGGATTTAATATTATAATATATCATTGGAAAGATAATTTCAAGATCTATCCAACCATATAAAATTTGGATAAATATTATGAGTCACGTAAATAAAATATGAATATATTCCACTTTGTACAAAATAAGGATTCTCAAAAGGAGTAGTTTTATTCAATTTCTAACTCTTTAAAACATAATTATCAATCCTGACTCCATTAGGATTTAAGAGAACCTTCTAGAGTATTCTAAAAGATTATAATAAATCCTAATATCTTTAGGAATGATAATTATTAATAGGCCCTCCTTTATATCATTGGGCCGCATATAAAAACCAAATCGGGCCTAGTTTAGTATTTTGGCCATAACTTTCTCATTATTCATCGAAATTAGGCTTATAATATATAATTGGAAATGTCTTTTCAAACCTTTACCAACTACACTACTATTGGACCCATATCATGGACCAACCAAACTGGATTGTCTGTTTTCTTAAAATAAGTTTTCAAAAACAGAGAGAAGAGAAAAGAAATTAAAACTATCCGCTACACTAAACTTTCCACACTTTCACTTCATTCGATTATAATTCTACGTGAAAAGGAACTCATCACCGGTTTTTTTTTGGGGAGACACAAATGGGTGTCTACAGAAGCCCCCACTTTGACTGACTGGCGTATCAAGGAACCCGAAATTGCTGAAAGAGGTTAAAATAACTGCTTTGAGTGGTTGAGCTCTGTTTCCGTTGCAATGCCTCTGGCGCCGTGATTTGGCTCTGTCGCTAGACGCTGGGATCTAGCACTAGGCACTGAAATCTGTTGTCAGACGCTAGATGTTTTCGTTTGGCGCTGGAGTAGGGTCTTCCCTATTCTGCTCTTGTTGCCGCTGGAATGCACCTTTATTTATCTTTGACTATAGGACTTTGCTAATATCTATAATTATTTTAGATTTAACCTATGGTTTAATGTCGCTTGACTCATTGATTTGACATGACTCAAGGTATAAACTTGACTCGCTGTGATTGACTCGAGGATGACTCGACTCAAAGTGTTTGAGACATGTGTTAGACTCAAATAAAGGTTATATGACACGACATGAACTAATGTGTACATGACTTGTGTGTGCATTGTAATGTGATCGTGCGACTCGAAAATGCAAAAAAGCAAAATTTTCCCGCATTTTTGTGGAGGGTACCGACTTTCTCCCGAAAAAGAGAGACGCGAAAAAGAAAGAAGCGAAGTTTTTGAAGGTGCATGTTGAATGAGCTTAATCCATTAACGTTGTCTCTCACAGTACAAGGATTGTAACATCTTAGACTATCCTAGTTGGCTCGATAATCAAAGTATTTAGGTAACTTAGACACGGAGGCTAAGCATTTCATACTTCGTGATGCAATGACAATTATGATTGATGAGTGATGTTCATATGACAAGGCATGCTTCAACGTTGTGTTAAGATTCCATGACAAAGGGTTCCTAAGGGAAGATATTATTTGTTTAAAGAGTCAAATGGTGGTGACTCTTAGGCTAGGTAAGCTAATGATGTAGGGATCAAGCCCCCAAGTCTAGCTCTACATGGATAGGGATGAGCAAAAGAGATCCCTTGATATGATCATGGTGTGTGAATGTGAATATGAATGCATGTTTATTATTACGGCCGCACCTCGATGTGAGGTTGCCTATGTATCCGTTAGGAATCAGGCCGAACGTAGCTCTAGCCGAACCTCGCACAAGTATTTGTATCCCTCAAAAAGGTCTTTTTAAAGGTTGTAACGTGGTTAGGCTAAAGGTTACAAAAGAAGGGGATAAAGGCTCAAGACCGTCGATAAGCCCCCAAGGTGTGCAACCTTGCTTTTGATTATTTGTATTTTCATGCTTGAGGTTTTCTACTCTTTTTAAGCTCTTTCTTTTGCTTTAGCATTTATTTCATTTTTATAAGTGTGGGAAATCCCGATCATGCGGTCTATCACTCACTTGGCATTCATGTTTCTCAGGCACGGTACTGAGCACTCGATAAGAGACTCAAGCTATTTTAATCTTTTGAAGTCACTCAAGCTTTTTATGATATTAAAAATTGCATAAGTTGCACACTATCCCATCACAAGATTAGGTAGATATGGGTTGAAAAATGAAAGGTCTGTCATTATACAAGGCTCAAAGTGGTTTATAAAAAAAAAGGATTGTATATTTGAAGGGTGAAATGTGATATGATATGGCTATAAGAGGTGCCTCAAATCATTGGTATACCTTGTGCTTAGTTTGGCATGGATTTTTTTTTTTATTTTTTTTTTTTATGCAATGCAATGTGATGATCACATGTAAGAGAATAAAATGATAATTTTATTTAAGGAAAAGAAATAATGATCCTACAAAATAAATTTAAAGAGAATAGAAAGGTGCCTATGCTAGACTTATTGGGGAAAAGGTGAATAAAAAATAGAAAAAAGAACATGAAATCTTGTCGTTGAAGCTTTCTTCCTGTCCCTTGGCTCATCATCACTTGGTGTTCTTGCCGACTGGAGGTATTGGAAGCCTGTTATTGTCGATCAAATATTGGATTGCTTCCTTTAGTTTCCAACAGCTCTTAGTAGTATGACCCCTACCTTGATGGTACTTGCAGCGTACATTTGGGTTCCAACTAGGCAATCTCTTCTCAAGTGGGGGATCTTGAATAGGTCCAATAGAAGTAATGAGTCCGTTGGCATGGAGTCGATCGAAAGCATTATCATAGTTAATTCCAATATGGGTGAAATCCTTTCTCAGTTGCTTTCTAAATCCTCGATTATCCATGGCTAAGATCTCATTCAGGTCAAAAGTACCAACACTGTTACTAGAGTAGGTGTTTTCCAAAAAAGAAGGATAGTAGTTCTTCTTTCCTTTACAACCATTGTTTTTATTGTTACTAATCTTGGCCTTCTTGTCGCGCGGGGGAACGTGAAAGAGATTTGAATCAGTGAGATCTTGAACACGATCTTTGAGGGCGAGACATGCTTCGGTGGTGTGACCACGACCTCTATGGTATCGAAAGTAAGAATTTGGATCCCAATTGGGCAACCGTTTTTCGGGCGGAGGGTCTTGACTGGGACCAAGGGGTGAATAAGACCTTGATCGTGAAGATAGTCAAAAGCTTCATTGTAAGTCATTCTTGGTGTGTATTCTTCAATGGTCCGTTTTGCCCGTGGCTTAGGAGCATTGAGTTCTTCATTAAATCCTTGGCGAGAATTTTGTTCGATAACCGTCACCCGATTTGCTAGTCCTTCTACCACATTCAAGAGCAAGGCATCGACATCTTGCAGTTTTCGAACATCCTCTTTTAGACTTGACGAGTCTTCCCTGGTATTATCTATGAAACGACTTTCATCTTCCTCAATTATGGCCACTTCATCGAGAGAGGTTATCTAAGTTGTCTCGATCATGGGCTCACCTACAGGTGTGATAAGAAGGGATGGATCGAAGGACGTTTGATCTTCTTCAATGGCTAGAACCTCGGAAGTTTTATTGTCATCGATCAGATCTTGAATAACTTCTTTGAGTTTCCAACACTCCTCAGTGTCGTGACCCTTTCCTTGGTGATATTTGTAGTGCTTATTAGGGTCCCACTTGGGTGGCCTTGCTTTTGGAACTGGATCTTTGATGGGCCCTATGGGCATGACTAGTCCTTTGTGATGTAGCTTCTCGAAAGTTATTTCATAACTAATACCGAGTGGAGTGAACACTCTTTTGCACCTTTGGATTCGCAATTTAAAAACGTTCGTAGCATGTACCTCGTTAATGGGAGAGGAAGAAGAAGGATGGTCGTTCATCTTTGCTCTCTCACTATTATCTTTCAGAAGGTCATCTTCAATGTCAATGCCTATATTAAACACAACCTTGAAAGTATTCAAGTTGTGTTGGTATTTTAATTGCTTTGAATACTTCCCTTAGAGATTCTTGATAAACATCCTCACAGATTCTTTTTCGGTAGGAACCTTTACCATATTAGCAGAAGTTTCCCTTCATTTTTTGAAGAAAGAAGTGAACCCTTCGTTTTCGTTTTGTTTTAACATCTCAAGTTGTCTGTGGTTTATTTCGTCTTGAATGTTACATTTATATCTATTTATGAAAGCATTTGTTATGGAATCCAAAGAAGAGGTTTTCTCTTTGACAAGGGAAAAGAACCATTGTTGACAAACGGTCTCAAGGGATAAAGAAAACAAAGAATGAAAGACTTTCTTATCAATCCCCTTAATATTCATTATAGTTTCAAAAGCTCTTAGATGAAAGTAAGGGTTATTAGTTGCCTTGAATTTTGGGATGTTGTTGGCATTGAACTTATGCGGAAGAAATTCCTTGTCCAGCAAGACCCCTTGTGAACTAATGCCATGAAATTTATAGTCACTAGATAGCTTGCTCAAGCTTTCTTGCATGAGGTTCATTTGTTATTGCTTCACAGGGTCATCAATTTTGAGGGTTAAAGCCTTTAACGCCTCAGTCACGTCAGTCAATTGACTCCTAAGTTCATTGACCTCTTATTGACTTGCCATTATCTTTTTAGCTTTCTTCTTTTGATGGATCGGTTTATCAAAAAGTAAGACTTGAATAAAGAGGTTGTCCTTCATTAATCGACCTTCTCTCCTCGACCAAGTACTGTGGAAAAGGAATTTGGGGATATTCATTGTTAATTATTTGACTCAAACTCTATTCAACATGCAATGGATGGAGGAAGGTAGGAAGAATGAAGGTTGTAATGTAAAGAAAGCATGTATATAATGGAAACATGATGTAGATGGAGAAATATGAAAAAATTAGGAATAGAATGTACCCCCAACTCAAATGACGGAGAAAACCGACTCATGCATGAACCTAAGACATGGTCATGGTGTATATACATATTAGTGGGTGCTTTATTGTGAGTGCAGGTGACATGTTAAGACTCGTGTCATGACCATGTTACTAGACTATGTGACTAGACTCAAACAAAGACTAAGTTAAGACCTCACGTATATGCATTAAACTGGACATGCTGTGGTATTTTAGTCATAAATTTAAATATGTGACTCTGATTGGGATGAAACCAACGCCACATTAAAGATAAAACTCAGGGCTACTGATCCATAGGTTTTACGACTCGTAGTTCTTCTTAGAACTTTGTCTATGACCAAAACAAGTTGACGCTTGTGCAGTATACGGGAATAAAAATCCGAGTTGACTTAAAAGAACTATGACTCGATTTTATGTATATATTTATTAGCACAAATTAATTAATTAATTAAAAAAAGTTCATTAGTCATTAATAAGTTTATTTAGTCTTAATCATAAGTCAAACAAATGGTTAGGAAAAACACATAGAGTATGCACAAGCAAAGAATGCACAAGTAGTCAAGTAGTCACAATATGATGCAATGAGTTTGCAACCTAACCATGGCTCTAGTTCTCTAAAGTTCGGGATATAGGTTAGTCAAAGAGGGTCCATGGTAAATTGTCTGGATGCACCGCGCAGAAGCCTAACCGTGAAGGGTTAGCGCGAGTGGATGGGACATCGCGAATTTAGAAAAAATTCGCTTCCATTGTTTGGTGAATTCAACATTCTCGGATGTACCTTTTGTTGCTCAGAGCGTTCAATTAGGTAGATGGAGCATGAATTCCTAGAGGGTTATGTCCATATGTAGAACACATATAGGTTTCAGAAAAGTGAGAAAAACTCAATCAGGAAGTAGGATCGAGCAAACAATGCTAAAAACTGGTCGAAATTAAAACGCATATTTCTGGCTCGGTATTGGAAGAATTTGGCGCCAGCAAGTTGGTGCCAGCTTTTGGCTTTAGCGCCTGGTGATAGAGTTGTCGTCTTGCGCTAAAGTCAAAATACTAGCGCTAACTTCTATTCGCTGATGCTAATTCCTACATGCCTCAGCAGCTTTCTGTGATCGATAAAATTTTCCAATTTTGCGAAGTGTTATTTCGATCCTAGTTGTGAAAGATATTTTTCAAATTTTCTACATGTAAAAATCCTATATTTTAACTCATTATGGATGGTGGTTCCAATGAGATCTTTTATATGCATATGAAAATAATGTTAATCAAAATTACGCACATGAAATACTTAGAACTTTTCGAGTCTCATCTACTCATTCTAAATCATTGCCGAAATAAATTTCAGGATTAAAATAGAAATCCTCCCTAGTGGAGTCGCCAAAAACTGTAGGGAATATTTCAAGCGTTAATCCCCTGGCTTGAACCCCACTATGATCATACACTAAGGTACGGTGGCGTCCAAAGGGAAAGAAGATAGAGAAAAAGAGTCGCCAACAAGTTTTTTTTAGGAACTTGTAAACCGTTCACGAGGTGAAGGTTACACCCCTTAACGATCTAAGAGATCGTCAACTCCATAAGGTGTTGAACCAATTAGGGTTCGGGGATGAAGGTACAAATCCAACCTAAAAGAGATTGAACCTTCCCTAATAATAGGCCTCCACTTTATTCTGATCGTATTCATGTGCGCTTTCTGACTAACATGCAATCAATAGGTTTAACCCTAAACATGTTGACCTATGTTGGTTAAATATTAATGCACAAATAAAACTATTATTGGCGATCACTTGAATTATAATCAAATTAACCCTAAATAAGATTATTAATTATCTTATTAAGCGTGATTACAAATACAAATTTCCTTTAAACATGCATAAAAGGTGTGATCAAGCAATAACAATAAATATCAGGCAACATAATATCATAATCAAAATAATCAAAATCATAATAATAATTATAACAATTATAATAATAAATCATAAAAATAATCATCATAATGTTAAAGCATAATAATAGCAAGATCCTAGGCATGATACTAACAAGATTAATAACGAACCCTAGCGTGTCACTAAGCATAAAGATCAAAGCTTTAACCCTAACATGATACTATTATGAATATTAGGTAAAGAATAAAAGGCATCGCAGGAGTCATGATTGATATAAGCAAATCACCCTAAATATCATACTAAAGAAAGCATCCTAACATGATAGTAGGAACATTCTAAACATGATATTAGGAATCAAAATAACAACCTAAGCATGATTTCTATATCATAAAATCAATAAATCAATTAAAGCACTTACTTGGATGCCTCGTACCTCTTTCTAATAACAAAATACACACATTAGTAACTTCAAGGAAAATAATAAACAAAACAATTAAATTAAATAATTGAAAGAGAGATTTGGGACCAAACCCTAAGAAATTAAACCTTTCACGTCTAGGGCGAAGGCAACTTCGAATATGGCTAGGTGTATCTAACTATAATGAATGCGGAATTTTAATATTTGAGAGCAGGCTAGTTTAGAAAAAGAGAGAGAAAGTAAATAATCAAGAGAATCTTGATGAGAGTTATTGGTGAATGAAAACTGAGTTTTTAGAAAGCTATTTATAGAGAAAATCAGCCAAAAAGATAGAAAATTGAAACAGAGATCTGTCGCGCATAAAACTTGATTAGCGTCGACACTGGCAATTTGCGCCAGGCGCTGAAGGTTAGCGCCAGGCGCTAATGCTTAGCGTCAAGCGCTAATAATCAGTTTCACGCGTTTTTGTTTTATCATATCTTTTGATCCGGAGATCTAAATAAGGCTATAATTTGTTGTTAGAAAGATCTTAAAGTTTAATTTCCAACCCAATTTGAATCAGATTAAAATCTTTTGTATAAAAAAAGATATGGCCGAAATAGTAGAAGGGTGTCAGTTTTGGATAGAGTTTCATGTCTCATTCATATCTTTTTTGTTATAACTCCGATTTAATATTATAATATATCATTGGAAAGATAATTTCAAGATCTATGTAACCATATAAAATGTGTATAAAGATTATGTGTCACAAAAATAAAATATGAATATATTCCACTTCGTACAAAATAAGGATTCTCAAAAGGAGTAGTTTTATTCAATTTCAAACTCTTTAAAACATAATTATCAATCCTAACTCCATTAGGATTTTAGATAACCTTCTAGAGTATTCTAAAAGACTATAATGAATCCTAATAGCTTTAGGAATGATAATTAGTAATAGGCCCTCCTCTAGACCATTAGGCCGCATATAAAAACCAAATCGGGCTCAGTTTAGTATTTTGGTCATATCTTCCTTATTATTCATCGGAATTGGGCTTATAATATATCGTTGGAAAGGTATTTTCAAACCCCATCCAACTACACTACTATTGGACCCATATCATGGACCAACCAAATAGGATTGGCTGTTTTCTTAAAATAAGTTTTCAAAAACAGAGAGAAGAGAAAAGAAATTAAAACTATCCGCAACACTAAACTTTCCACACTTTCACTTCATTCGATTATGATTCGACGTGAAAGGTACTCATCACCGGTTTTGGTTTTGGGGAGACTCTAATGGGTGTCTACAGTACCTCACCATCTTCAGGGTTGTGGTAGTGCCTTGCCGCTATAGACAATCTCCTCTTTGCCTCGTGACATCGTCGAAGACCGCTGCTTGTAGCTATCTTCAGAGTTGTGGCCGTACCTCACCATATTTATGCCTCGCCGCTATAGATAATCTCCTCTATGCTTAGGGACATCGTTGAAAACCGTTATTTTTAGCCATCATCAGTTTTGTAGTGATAACCTTCACCGATAAGAGATAATAAACTACAACACAGACAAGTTCACAACATAAACCGAAAACTTACCCGATCCAAGATACCAGTCATCATTTCATCACTAGTACCATTTTTCATGCCACCTCTGTACTCTATTACTATAGTTTGATCCTCCCTTGGTACCATAAGATGCTCCTAGCCGTATGCAATATTCGCAGCCTATCAAGTTATAAAAGATTCATTCAAAGCATTAGTAAAACCAAACTTAAACTAAACTTATTCAATGAAAACATCAACTAATAATAGTAAAATTACCCACCGGCAACCTGCCGTACTCATTCTTTATCAACCTATCTTCACTCAAAGCTTTCTTCACCTCATCAGTCTTCCACACCTTCACCCTTGGGTACACGTCCCATTTCACCGAAACACGATGTAAGTGATCCAGATAAAAATTCTACATCACAAACGCAATCAAGGTTAGGTTTTAGCTTAAATGTAGCAGTAAGGTTTTAGCTTCAATTTGTTTTTGGTTTTTATTTTTTTTGAAATTGAAAAAAGTTACATGCTTAAATTTAGTAGCAATGTTTTAGCTTCAATTTAGGTTTTTTTTATTATTTAAATCACATGCTTAAATTTAGTAGCAATAACGTTTTACATATAAACCCAATTATGTAAATAATAAAATTTATATACAAGTATTTGTAATTAATTGTTTGTTTAATCAGGCATCTACTCCTAAATACCAGTCCCCTCCAACGTATGCAGCTTCAACATGGTACTCCGACAAGGGTTTAGATGATGACCCCTCAATTTATTCTTGGAACGAGGACAACTCTGATGGCATTGGTAGTTCGGCAGGGAATTGAGCATGCTGTATTCGATTTGGTGTCTACTCTTGGAATGGGATTTTCTCTCAGTGTAGTATTAGTTCATGTTATGGGTTTTCTTGGCATGTTATGAATTAAAGTTGATTTGTGCTTCCATAAGTATAATTAACTTAATGTTTTATTATGACTGTTATGTTATATTATCATGGTCGTAAGAACTAATTAATGGCCGCCTTAGTTATGTTATATTAATGACTGCTCTATAATCAGTCTGTAGTAGTCCCCTAAATGCGTAATTTTAGTAATTTCTTAACTTTATGTATACCATGACTTTACACATATTGTGCCTTACATGAGACCTCTAGCAAGTTATATGATATTGTTGTGTGCAATAGATATTTCAAAGAAATTAGAAGATAAAAACTGAAACTAAATTGATGGATTTAATAAGAAATTGATGTTCAAGTACATGATCATATGCTTTGTGTTGATTAAATAACCATCTTTGTTATAAGAGGGTTTAGGGTTTAGTTTGAGGTTTTAGGTTTGAGGATTTAGGGTTTAGTTTGAGGTTAGAGGTTTGATGGTTTAGTTTGAGGTTTGAGGGTTTGGTTTGAGGGTTTAGGGTTTAGTTTGAGGTTTTGGGTTAAGCATTTTTATGGTTTAGTTTGAGGTTTGAGGGTTTAGTTTGAGGTTTGCAGGTTTAGGGTTTAGTTTAAGGGGTTAGGGTTTAGTTTGAGGTTTGAGGGTTTAGATTTTAGGGTTTAGTTTGGGTTTTTAGGGTTTGTTATTTTGAGGTTTTGGGTTTAGCATTTAGAGTTTATTTTGAGTTTTTAGGGTTTTAGGTTTGATGGTTTAGGGTAGCGTAGTAATTATTATTGATCAGGGATAGTGCAACTAGCACTTCTCAGAATGGGATCGTCAGAGCTAACCTCAGATGGAGAGCAAGATATGGGCCTCCATTTTGTCTCATTCTTGCAACTAAGGTCTTCCCAAGTTCTTCAATGGGGGATGAGTACTTTAATGCCCTGTAATTAACTCGACACCTTAGCTTCTGTATGCCCTTGGGGAGACCACTCTTAGCAATCCGGGAATCAGTATGAGTGAAGTACATTACTTTGTGCTGCTTTAGAAGTGGAAGGACTTCTAATTTATTGTAGCTAGCCTCATATATATAATTGTGTCAGTCAAATGCTAATCATAGTAGGGTTTAGGGTTTAGTTTATAGTAGCTAGCCTAATATATATAATTTATAGTAGGGTTTAGGGTTTAGTTTAAGGTTTGAGGGTTTAGAGTTTAGGGTTTAGTTTGAGGTTTGAGGGTTTAGGGTTTATGGTTTAGTTTGAGGGTTTAGGGTTTAGTTTAGGTTTGAGGGTTTAGGGTTTAGTTTGAGGTTCTATTTAGGGTTTAGGGTTTAGGGTTTTAGGGTTTAGGGTTTAGTTTGAGGTTTCGAATTTAGGGTTTAGGGTTTATTATTCAAACAATTATGACACAAAGTAGTTAAAGCCACAAACACTACTATGCATCATACATTGAAGCAAATTGCTTTCCAATTTGTAGGGGCTATTGACAACTTTGCATATCAAAGAAAATACTACATAGTTTCTCAACAATACAAACCATTCTTAAATTAGGTAAAATTAGTTTTTGATAAGGAAGCCATTAGGGTTTCTACTATATCAATAGAGAAGCTACCAAAAGTAATACATTGAAGCAAATTGCTTTCCAATTTGTAGGCTATTGACAACTTTGCATATCAAAGGAAATACTACATTGTTTCTCAACAATACAAACCATACTTAAATTAGGTAAAAGTAGTTTTTCATAAGGAAACCATTAGGGTTTCTACTATCTCAATAGCAAAGCTACCTAAAGTCACTATCGTCAGTGTCCCACCCGTCTGGTGACTCGTCCCTCGTTTTCATTTCGAACAACTGCTTCCCATACTCTAACTTCTGAACATACTCAACCGGGTAATCACTGTAGTTGAATGGTGCAGCAGTAACTAGATCAGGCTGAGCCATCTCGTCCCACCCATTTTCAGCTAGCATCTTTCTTCTGAAGTACATTCTTTCATCTGGATCGTTCGCTATTATCTTAATCGGGTCCTCGAGAGTAAACTCCATCCACTCGATTGTGAACTCGTACTTTTTCTTTTCTGAAAAAATGCACTTCCTTCCCAATAGAAGAAGTCCATTTTTCTCTCCATCGGTGCAGATAAATTTTTGGGCATGATCGACCAAGGAATACCAACAGTCAAGGCTGTCAAACAATTCAAAGAAGCGTTTCAATTAAACACAATAATTGGGAAAGTTGTGACACTCGTTCAGCCTTTTTTTTAATTGTCTTAAGTCAAAACTTAAACAAATTTTTGCTACGTGGAGCAAATACCACATAAAACATTAAGCCTTTTTGCGAAAGTGTCTTGGTTTGCCAATACTAAATATTGTGAAGAAAGGGTAGTGCGGGTGAAAGTCAATACCTTTGACAGGATAAAGTACTCATTCTCTTGCAATAGTTGCTAGTTGGAGGTCGGTCATCAATCGTTTGTAATGTAGTGGCTTGTGGATGTCCCGAATGATATTATTAAGACCGTGGAGACATTCTTGAACTTCCCTACCATTCACAAAACCCTCTTCCTCTTCTTCTCAGCACGGCTGTTAGCTGCACCCCATGCATAAAAAAACATGTTAGTATAATCTTTAAAAGATTAAAGATTTATTTGGGATAAAAAATATACCTTTGTTCTCCATCTGCTCTCTATCACAGTTAATAACTCAAGTAATGTCACTAAAATTTTGTATCCTACCACTGTATATATATATAATACATGGATGGGGACAATAATGGTGATAAATGTAGTGTTACCTAACCCTATCTTTGTATAATATTTAACAATGATTTTTTGGAATAAGACTCCATTTTAACATTGATACATGTGTTGATTTTTTTTTTTTTTTGCATAACAGTACATTTTAACCCTATCTTTGTATAATATTTAAAAATGCTATTAAGTATTTAGTATTTAATATATGTACAAATGTTGATTTTAAATTTATTAGAGTCCATTTGAACATTTGATACAAGTGTTAGGTTCTTTTTTAAATTCTATGCTAAAATATATTTTCATCAATGTCAAAAAACCCCCCTTCCTCTAACTTTGTTTATTGAAATAGTGAGTTTAAATTAATTATTAATCGACGTAATTATATAATTTAAGAAGTTTTAAAAGTTTATTATATATAATTCAATAAATAAGTCACATTATTTAATTAGAAATATATTTAATTACCAATAAATCAAGAAGGGCTCCGTATTAGAATAACATAATAGTTTAAAATTGTTCTTTGATGCAATATTTACTTTTGATTTTAATAAAAAAAATACAAAAAATATTACTATACATTAACATTTGAAATGTCAACCCATGGTTAAAGGTGAGTTAAGTGACAAAAAACATTTGCTCAGGTCCTTAAAGTTAAAGGTGAAAAAAAAAAAGACATAAGGTCCTTTAAGGTGAAAAATGCAAAAGTTAAGGTCCTTTATATTAGCTTAACTCGTATAACTTGGGTTTATGACTCATTCACTAAAATTGAAGAGCTTCTTTTTTCTGGTTCAGATGACTTTTCATCAAACTGAAAACACCAATTAAATAGTAAATGCTTCCAATTATATACAAGGGGGAAAAGCTTGAATCTTTTGTCTTTATCTAGGTTTAATCTATAACATTTGTGTCAGTAGTAGGCTTCACTGCTGCAGTCCATCAGAAAAATAATTCAGTGGTATGAAGTGTAAGTATGGTTTCCAAATTTTATGGGATTCGCAATTCATTACATTTTAGACTGGAAGTTAAGGAATCCTAGTTACATTTATTAGAATTCATTTAAAACAAATGCAGGTTCTATTTTTTGGAGCCAATGGAGCTATGAAAGTGCTGCATGGGTCGGTTTGGGTCTTAGCCCATTAAATCAGATTTTTCTACAGATCCAATGGAGCTAAAATGAAAATCAATGGAAGTCCATTAAGTATGTACGTTATTAAGCTGATAGGCATCAAATACAAAAGTCAACGTGTATCATAATTTTTTGTATGACCGTTGACACACTAAATTCAATTGACAAATACATACCCCTCACACACTAAATTCAACGTTCACACACTCAATTCAACGTTCACATAATAAATTCAACGTTCACACCCTAAATTCAAATTTTTCATTATTTTTGGAATCCCATGAAAAATAGTTCAACTTGTTTACTAGTTACATTCACAATTCATGGCTATAAATACCCACGCATTTCAGGTTATTAATTTCTCACAACTTTCTTTTTCTTTTCTTTACTTCATCACAATATTCTTTTACGAGTGTAAAACTATAACTTGTGTTTTAAAAAAGACTGGAGTATGATGGTCTTCTATGCACTACCATTACTTTCAAGGACTACATGAACATAAAACTAGTAAGTTATAACATTCCCAATCATTCCTATACTTAAATATTGTTTATGAGTCCATTAAAGAGTTCATTTTGATTAGTATTTGCATGTTATTATGTTACGATTGTCATTGTCGCATAGGCACTTCCTGCAAAGTGGAGACCCTTACTTCATCGATCTTCTGATACCGTCCGAGTTATGCGCGGAAATCGGGGGCCTTCATGGAATGTCACTATTATTGGTACTGATGTTCCATCTTCTCTACCAATGTTTCTTCAAGAAGGATGGAACACATTTGTTACGGATAACGTTGTTGATGAGGGTGAGATTTTGAAGGTCTACTATATTGCGGGCGGGTTATTTTATGTTCGCATTTATAATGCGGCAAATAAGGGAAGGCTTCCAAATGCAGGAGCCCAGTAGATATATATTGATTAAGGATGATTTATTTAAAAAAAAAAAGTGTTTGTTTGACCTTCAAAAATGTTGAATGAAGTACTAAGTAGTGGCGTTTGTTTAATGAAGTTTGAGGTGCTTTAGAAATTCTTGTGATTTTTTTTTTCCAATTTTCTAAGAACAACCTGAGTTTCATTTTGTTCAACTTTTGTTGATTCTTTGTAATAAAATAGTTATGATTGACTCCTTAAAACTCACGTTTTATATTCTAGTTATAACATCTTAATACAAATATATACAATCATATTTTAGTGATGTGTGTGTTAAATTACTCTCATAGTTTCATACGACTAACCAAGAGCCAACACATATTGAACATCTACACAAGTCCCAAATATTTTACGCACACATTGTCGCATTAAACAGTAAAAATGACATATCAATGCTTAATGATCATTGCCAAGACTTTGTACAACTTATTAATTAAACAATCATCTACAACATAATTTGAATCTAAGTTAATATTGTAAGGACAACAATCTAATTCAGCAATTTTATTAGGGTGACATCATAATAACAATTTTTTTTTATTATGTTAAACTACTATTATAAGATTTACAACGTATAGTATAAAATGATAAAAATGTGTCGTAGTGTCATCTTTAATACGGGATACGTAACAAAGTAAATTTTTCTACAGCTACGTATAAGATATGATTAGATTAGTATACATGGAATAGTGGTATGTATTAAATATCTAATTATCAAATAAAATCAGTGTATATTGACCATTGTATGTTTAATTATCAAATAAAATCAGTGTATGTCGTTGTAGTGTCATCTTAGCTATGCCCTAAATGGTTCTAACAGTACCCTTATACTATTTAGTGGTACCTTTGAAATTGTTAGTGGTACCCTTGAATTTTAAAGTGGTTTATTGAAACCTTTTACACTCTTTAATTCGAGGACCATGCTCTTTACATTTACGTGGAGTGTGTTGATTAAATGGTTCCCTTAGTTTTGATTTGCATAGATTACTTCTCAGTCACTCATGCATTCACTCACTTAAACTTATTAACTCACTTACATAATAAATTTCTCTAAAAAACTTATTGCTCACAAACAATGAGACCAAGCTGGATTGCTTGTCTCTCTTACTCATTTTATTTCAATTCATTCACTCTCCATTTTTTCCCCTTCATATTAATGCTACTACTTATTAATTAGGTTCACAATCTAATTTTCATCAATTTTCATGCAAGAATGTTTTTAGGTCACGTACGTGTCCCAAAGAGGCAAGATTGGGATACAGTCTTTTTGACGATCAACCTTTTTGGTTAGCCAAATTTATCAAACTAAATTAGCTAAAATTCACTATTTGGTGATTAAATCATGCTGGATTAATTTCAAAATTTGTGGTTTTTTTTGTATTATTAGGTGACACTATTGATAAATATATACATGATTGATATCAATTCGGGTCATATATATTAATGTATATATCGATTTCATGTTTCCAAAACGCGTGGACAATATTGATGTACATACATAGTCTATCATAAAATGATTGGTCACTTTCTACAGAAGTAATACCGCAGGATTTGAACCCTAAACCTCTACAATATGAGGTAAGAACCTACCTTACTAAATAATTTCACACTTTACTTATTTTTATTTGGTAATCCTATTTAGGAAGATGAAATGATCAATATTCTTGTTAAGTAAGAAATAAAGTATTGAGGTTAATAACAAATTGGGCTTGGGGCAACCCACTCATGGGCTACTCAATCCACATCAATTTCATCAAAATTTAATTAGATAGAAAATCCAATCATATTGAATAGGTTAAAACTTCAAAGTCAACTCAAGTGTTAAGCAAATTGTCTAATTTAATATCTTTGGTTAGCACAACATTCCCTTTAAGATTATACTGTATACTTGGATGCACACACAATATTCGACCTTCAACTTGGTCTTCAAGGAATATAGTCTTTGGCCTCGTCTTATATATATGTGAATGGTAACATACCATCACCTAATTCATAGAGTAATGATATGTGCTGTTCTAGCCAATACTGCCAAAAAATAACAACAAAGGCCATGCCAAATTAAAGAGATAGAATACTACTGTATTGTACTAATACAATCAAGCATGCCATGTGCATGAACTAAAACACTCCTAGCTAGCTACCCAGTCTTACATAAACCTTGCTTTAGTTTCAAGATTTAAATAATAAAATAATTATAACAAGCAAATAAAACCTTTAATTGTGCAGTAGAGTTCGGTAAAAAGTTTCGAAAAAATAGGCTTTTGGCAAAAGTCTCATTTTTGAAGTCATGCCATTTTCTCACAAAGAATATGATTAATTGAATAAATATGATTGTAATAAAAACATTTTGCCTAGTACTCCATAATTCATAGTTTTATTATTGTTGGACCTAAGTTAAGACCTGTTTACGATAGTAACAACTTTCCATCCTAAGGTTTAGGGTTTGAGCGTTCAGAGTTTAATTAGGATGTAGGGTTTAGGGTATACGTTAAGGGTTGAGGGTTTAGGGTTTACTTTAAGGTTTAGGTTAAGGTTAGCGTTTAGGATTTAGGGTTAAGGTTTAGGGTTAGGGTTAAGGTTTAGGATTTAGGGTTAGGGTTTTGCCCATGAAATGTTGACCGAAATTAGTTTTTTGCATTTGGCAAGTTAATTGAAAATAATTTTTTTCCCTTGGCTAGGAATTTATCTTGACTTGATCTTCATGTTGAAGCGGTGCAGCAATTGGAAGAAGCTACGAGATAACAAAACTAGCAAGAATGCCCCTGACATGCCATACTAGATAACATTATTGTGCTATTTTTGTCACATGGTTACGATATTTTTTTAGTGACGTTGACTTATGATTATCGTCAAACTAACAAATGATACCTAACTACTTTAATAAATTGTACATCCAAATATTATTAATTAACTCAATTTACACATATGGTCTATTTTAACATAGCATTTGTCAAAAACTATCTTATTATATGGACTAAATGCTTGTTCTAATTTACAAAACTGAACTGAACTAATTGACGGTGGGCGCCCCCTAATTTGATGTAATTAAACGTATCATGTAGAATATTTGGTGTTTTTATCCGGCGTATAAGATTTTGAGAGTATGGATTTGTAAAATAGTTTGTATTGTTGATTAGATGTGCTTTTGAATTTTTGTTTAAATAAAGAAAAAGGAATTACTTTAGAGGTCCAACATGGATCGTAAAAATCATTCAACCTTCGAATAAACTTGGAACAAAGATTTGGCAGCAAATAAACATGGGCAACAAGCCGTGTCGTGGCGCTGCGGGCCATGCCTGGCCGTGCCGCGGTAGGGGGTCGTGACGTGCCGTGCCTGAAATTGGCACACCCCATCCCACGGCACGGCACGCCCCACGTGCCTTGTGGGCCTTGCCGGGCCGGGCCGCGGGCCAAATCGTGCCACTTTATTTTTTTATTATTTTTTTTAATAAATGAAAAAAACGATATATATTTTTTTAGTACAACTGAATATATGTGATTAATTTATGTTTAAGTTAATGTTAATATATTTTGTTTAGATTTTTTGAACAACTTTATTTTAATTTAGGTTATATAAATTATTTATCTATATTATCTTTAAGTTTATATAAACAAATAAAAACAATTTTATTAATTTAGCAAAAAACAACAATGCATATAATAAAAAAAAATACGAGTGCGATAATCCAAAAACACAAAAAATTGAAGAATAACTTATTTTATTATATGACGGTATCCGGTACGATAATTCAATAATAAAAATAATTAATGATAATTTAAAATCATAGAATAGTGTATGAATAACTTCATTTATTACATGGAATACGAAGTTCGATAATACAAAATTTATACAATTATGTATGATGTAAATATGTAATCATGTAGTTATTATTGGTCGTCTTTGTCTTCGCCTTCGTCTTCATCTTCGACTTCTTTGTCTTCGTCTTCGTCTCCTTGTGGTTCATGTTCATCAGCCAATTGAATTGATTGAGAAGTATGAGAACTAAAAGAAGTCAACGTTCCTTCATCGTCGTCGTCGTTTTGTGCACAAGTACGATCTTGAGAACGAGTTTCAGCATCCAACTAATCCTTAAAGCAAACACACATTTCAAGTGTTTCGGGTTTTAGTCTTGTTCTTCTATCGTCTAAAACACATCCCGACGCACTAAAAGCTATTTCGATAGCAACAGAAGAGACTTGGATAACAAAAATATCACAAGCCATTGCCGACAAAATTGGATGTTTCACGGTTTGTGATTTCCACCATTCAAGGATGTCGAGGCCAAACTTTTCTTCATCGTCCATGACTTTCATGAAATCGTAACTTAGGTACATTTGTAACTCTAAAACATCGCTTTGTGTTCTCTTACTTGATGATGATTTCGTACCTGAAAACTTGGACATCATGTTAGCAGCTTGTGCAAATAAACCTTTGACCCGTTTACTGACATTTTTGGATGTTTGAGAAGGGGCTAATCGAGACACGGTTCCATATTTACTTTCATAAACTCTATATAAAGAAAAAAACTCATTAGTCACCTTATTTTTAAAAGTTTCAACATCATCTTCAAAGTTCATGTTACTATAATAAATACAAATTAATAAAAAAGTGCTATCATATTTTTGCCTAGGATCTAAAATAGAAGCAAAAATATAAATCATAGGAATATCACTGTAATATTTACGCCATTTTTCCTCCATAGATGGAAGATATCCACGATAATCATGTTGTGATCGGTGTTCCACGAAAAGTTGTGCAAGTAAACATGCATTGCTAAGAAAAGAATGGGAACAAGGATTATATACAGAAGAAAAACAATGGGTCATACCATATAGTAATTGTAAAAACTGCATATATTTTTCACAATTAACCCAATCATCTTCTAGTAAAGCACATTGTGGAAATTTCATATTATAAAAAAAGTGTTAAATGAACCTTGTACTCGATTGCCCAACTCAACATTTCATAGGTGGAGTTCCACCTAGTTGGACAATCCGGTGCTATTTTTATGCTCTTTATCCGTTGTTGCCTGCAAAAACCATTCCATTCTTGATATCTCAAGTTAGAGCTATTAATAATAGACATAATAGCATTCCTTATTTTGTGATAAAATGGACCAATTGCTTGTGTTCCATCCTTCACATACAAGTTAAGAACATGAAAAATGCATCTAACATGAAGTGCATCTCCATCTAATATAACATCGGTCAATTTGGATTTGACCAAATTCGCACTATATGTCATAGAAGTTGCATTATCGATAGTCATAGACATGATTTTATCCCTAAGACTATATGCATCAATGGCTTACATTAAATGACGTGAAATGTTAAGACCGGTATGTGGGTATTCAAGCATTTTGAAATGAATGATGCGTTTTTGTAACAACCACTCATTATCTAACCAATGACAATTAACACATAAATACTGATGTCCGTATCCACCATCCCATGCGTCAGCGGTTAAAGAAACTCTAGTAGGAAGATTAGCCAATTCATTTACTAATTTCAATTTATACTCTAGATAATTCTTCATGGCAACAGATCGAACGGTTTTTCGTGAGATTTTTATGTGTTTTGGTTGTAGTGCTCGGTTAATGTAGTTGTTGAAGGCATCATTTTCGGCGAAAAGAAAAGGTTGTTCGGCATGTACAATCATTCTCCCAAGTTCATCCCTATCTCTCTCGTAATTGTAAATGAAGCCTTGTGGATGGAATTGAGAAATTTTGGGTTATGTTTGATCATTAGATGGTCCACCACATTTTTTTGAATGTCTACTAAGGTATCCAATCCCTCCCTTGGTATCGGCCGAGAAAATTTTACCACAAGTCTGACACCAGGCTTTGGTTCCATTTTCTTAATTGATAATGTGCCCAAACTTCACTCTTTTGGTTGGTTTGAGCAAATTCCTCTTCAGTACGCCACTCTAATATGTTAGGATTTTGGGTGTTAGGAATTTGGGAGGATTGTTCACTCGACCCGGAGCCTTGTGTTTGGCTACCTTGGGTATTAGGAATTGAAAATTCATGTCGTGATCCATCTAAATGAGGTGAGAATTATGTTTGTTGAAATCCCGAACTAGGCATAGTCCAAGGAACCATATCATCCATTTGTTCATATCCTCACATGGTTTAGGGATGAAAGAAAGGGGTGGAATTGTTTGGAAAAGGCATGTTAGGGGAGTGAAAGGGAATGTTAGGCACGGGAACGGTGTTAGTGGGGGCATTGAAGTGTTTGGGTTTGATGATTCTCTACGTTTTGACTTGGATTTTCTAGAGGAGGAGTAAGTGTTTGGGTTTGATGCCATGATATTTAATAATAATTACAACAACAATAATAATAATACAAATAACAATAACAATAATAATAACAATTAACAACAATAATAATAACAATAGCAATAAGAATTAGTAAGTAGTTTTTATACAAATTAAGTTTTCAAAAAAAATTATAATAATAGTAGATTACTTAGGTAAATGAGATCCTAGGTAGGAGAGGTTAGGAACGATGTTGTCCTGAGCCCAAGTCCCGCCTTAGACAGATTTCACTAACAATTTAAATTATCCACAATAAAAATAGAAAGTAGTTTTAATATAATTAATAAGTTGTTCTAAGAAAACAATAATAACAATAACAAAAATAATAATAATAATAATAATAATAATAATAATAATAATAATAATAATAATAATAATAATAATAATAATAATAATAATAATAATAATAATAATAATAATAATAATAACAACATAATAATAACAATAACAATAACAATAACAAATTAAAATAAAGTTGAGTTAGATCTTACAAGGACGCTTCAATGCTTTCCCAAATTAATAATTTTCCAAACATATAGTTTTCCGAATTTATATTTTCCTGAATGTAAATATAACAAAAATTTTTGTTTTTTGTTTTTTTTTTTTTTTTTCGTAGTAGACTAATAAAAGTCATAATAGTAAAAATGTAAAATTTATAAGAGAGTAGGAATTTTTTTTTTCTTTCCACAAAAGAGAGTAAGATTGTAGCCTTTGTAGGAACTAAAGAGTGAGAAAATTAGATAATAAGAGAGAAGAGATGAGTTGATGAAATGTGAAAATTTTGGAGGAAGAAATGGGGTATTTATAGGGAATTTGGGTGGGAAAATGGCTAAAAACCAGCCGTTATTATGGCTGTTGGAAAACGGCTCTAAAACGGCTAGTTTCCAACGGCTATGGCACGGGCCGTGTCGGGCCGGGCCGTGCCTGGCGGGTCTCGTGCTGTACATTGTCGTGCCTCGTGCCGTGCCGGCGTGTTAGCCCACGTGCCAGCCACCATGCCACAGGCCGTGCTCGTGCCAAAATCCAAAATTTGGTTCACGACACTGCCCACGGCCCACAGGTGGAATCGAGTCGTGCCCGTGCCGCCCGCGTGACGGCACGACCCGCGCCCATCTTTAGGAGCAAATTTAGCTTTATTTACCAGTAGCTTCCGATTCCATTTTTGTTACCAGTTAAAGATTTTGTCATCCGCTCAAAATTAGTAACAGAACCCAGAAAAATCACACTATAAAAAATAAGGAATGAGGGCTTCAATTCGCTTCTATATGGAAGAAAGAGGAGAGTGAAAAAGGTGAGAACTTTTTGGGAAGAAGAGAGTGAAGGAAGGAATTCAAGAATTGGAAATCGACAGAGGAGAAAGGAAGAGGAGGAAAACCCTAAACCATCGAGAAGGACACAAATCACACAATACCACGTCAGAGGCCATTTTAGTAAAAAAAAAAAACAGGAGGAAGAGGGCAATTTAGGTAGCAGATTAATTACAAAGAAGGACCTAGGTGGGTTTTAAATTAAATGAGAGGGAAATATGGGTATAGCACTGTAGATAAGCTACAGTAGCACTTGATTTTAAAAATCATTCATTTTTACAATCAAAGGTTTAATCACATGATTTGAGAATAAAATTGTGTAACGGAGCTCATGTTGTGTAGTGTGGAAAAGTAGGGGATAGAAAGTACATGAATACATTGGTGGCTAATGGCTCACAGTACAAAGTAATTTCGTGGCAGGGGCAGTTTGCGCAGAGCACTGTAGATAAGTTACAGTGCAATTGTTCATTTTTTAAAGGGAAATTTATTAAAAGTAATTTATTTTTTTTTCGTTAGGTAAAAAAATTTCACTTTATTTAAACTTTTTCGGAAAAATTATGACATGCTTTAGTGTAAGTGTTTTTTATATGTGTGGAAAATTTGTAAATAATAATCTCAACTTTGCTCCATTTTCTTTTAATAATCCCAACTTTGGATTATTCTAGAATAATCCCAACTTTAAGGGTTGTTTAATTTCTTCAATCCCAAACCGGTCAGCAAAAGTCAATAACCTGCTATCATAAGTCACGTGACACGTGTCACATTGTGATTGGTCTAAAAAAAGAAAAAAAAAACTTTTAAAAAATTGAAACCCCCACTCAGCTCCTCCACCACCGCCCACCGAAATCCCAAACACCATCCGCAACCTCCTTCAATCCCCTTTACCCCACTGGCAAACCCACCCCAACCCTCCCGTCGCCCAGTCGCCACCTTCCCCTTCCCGATCTTGCGGAGTTAAGAGTTTGGGTGGCCTGATTTTGAGGGGTGGGATTTGGTTGTTGTTACTAGTGTAAAGGGGCAGTGAGGGGCTGGGTGGGATTTTCGACCCATGCTCCCTCATTCCCATCTGTTTCTGCCTCGTTCTCTTACTCGTTCGATTCCGAAAACTCCCTCCCTAGGTAGTGCGGCTGGGCTGGGTGGTCAGGGAAGGGGTGAGGGCTGGGTTTTCTTTCCTTTTTTTTTTAAATATTTTTGGCTAATTAGTATAGACACGTAGAACTTATGAAAAAAAAACCTGTTCAGCCGGTAATAGGTCAAAGGGATTGAAGAAAGTAAAAAGCCCCAGAGTTGGGATTATTCTAGAATAATCCAAAGTTGGGATTATTAAAAGAAAATGGGGCTCATTGGGATTATTATTTATAAATTTTCCTACAAAAAAAAATAAAGACACTATTGTAACATGTGATAGTGCAACTCTATGATAGACAGTTGAAAAGACACTATTAATAAGTGGCGGTTTGCTTTGTTATAAGTAAAGAACTGATCAACACACATTTTCAAAAAAAAATTCTTTGTTTTTTTGTGAAAGCTCAAGGGTTTTAATTCCCCCTTTAATCTTCTCTCTCTCTCTGCGTTGTCAATTTAAAATCAAGCATCAGTATGGATATCAATTTTGATGATGATACAATCTTCAACGATTGGTATAAAAAATTCTTGGAGAGGCGTAAAGAAAATCTCCGGGGTTAATTTTTTGCCGCTGCTGAAGCACGGTTAGAAGCGACTAAGAAGCTTAATGATTTGACAGAGGAAATGAGAGATATCGATGGTCAATTAGCCAGGTGCCCGCGAGGTTGTTAAGAGGAAGAAAAGGAAGGCCAACTTTGCTGAGGTTATCATGAGGTAGAGAAAGTGTAAGGAACCTAAACTCGGAAGCAGTTTTGCGAATCCTATTGTAATTGTTAGCGACACTGATGAGGTCATCGAATATGCTGAGGAGCATGTTAAATTTTTCATCGAGGCAACGGTGGCTACTTTTGCTGAAAGAAGTGCAAGGGGAACCTGATGTTGGGGTAGCAACAGGTGCAAATGACCTAAGGGTGGCATTTAGGGGAGGAGGAAGACTATGAAGAAGACAAAGATTTGGAGGAGGACAATGGAGGTTATGATTAAGTATTTGTTTTTTAAAATAGATATGGATTTAGGGGGCCAATTAGTTGTTTAAACTATTGGTTTTATCTATTTTGATGTAAGTTTTTTTAGGTTAAAGTTGGAACTTGTAAGTTATTTAGGTATCCATGATGCTGGTTTTATATTATGATATGAACTTTGATCATTGTTGGAATATAAATATTATAGTTTTAATTGTGACATTATATATTTGTTGTAGTTTAATTGATTTTTGAATGTGTATGTCAATTCTAGACTCATCAAATGAATTTTCTTAGTTTACCTTTGTTCACAAATATTGGATAACCTACAAATTGAATCATAGATCAACAATACAATTAGTAAAGCATGCTATGTAGTCTATGTTAAAGTATTTGAAGTGTAGTTATTATGACTGATCTATATATAAATAAGCATCATTTCATTCTAAGAAACACAAGGTTAAGCATTAATTTTACACTTTGGTATAGTTCATGTACTTATTAGGAATACACTGTAGAATTTGATATGAACAATATATTGTCAAATTATTAATGCCTTAAATAATGTACAACAACTATAATTTATATGCATAATACTTTATAAGTGTTAACCATGTAGTGACAACTCATTGTACATGCATCAAACCAGTTAACAGTTAGCTAATTAGCCAAACTTGAGCTAACTAAATAGTCTAATTTGGCACGTTAATCTATTGTTCAATGATACTGCTAGTTAATGAACCTTAAATCAGTTAAGCTCAATTATGTGTTAAAGAATTCTTAATCTATACATAAAATTCAAGAAAATGATGATCACTACATAGTTTTTAAATCCTGAACTTGTAGCTCTTTTCTTTTGATAATTCAAATTTTTCTAATTCTCATTCCGATTTTCTTCAAAATCATGATGACCAATCCGTTTTTTCTTCTTCACCTAATTTAGATTCTTCTATTGAGAGCTTCTATTTCTCCTATTATAATTAATCCACCCTCTGCTCTTCTTAGAACATCTTCTAGTCTTAGTAAAGTTCTTAATAAGTTCTAGGATTATGTGTTGCCAAACCTTCTCATAGATTTGTTCAAGAGATAAATACAGATGAATATGCTTCTTTTAATGTCTATAGTGAACCTGCTTTGTCTCAGTTTAGTGAAGTGAGTGTGCATAGTCTTTCAATGGTTCTCGTTTGATTATAA
Source organism: Chenopodium formosanum (assembly GCA_024500155.1). Classification (NCBI taxonomy): domain Eukaryota; kingdom Viridiplantae; phylum Streptophyta; class Magnoliopsida; order Caryophyllales; family Amaranthaceae; genus Chenopodium; species Chenopodium formosanum. The sequence continues at coordinate 47,771,861 of CM044865.1, forward strand.
GTAGATGGTTCCTAGCACCCATAACAGTAATCAATGAGATTTCATCAACATAAACAACCATTAGGTTCAGATTATCATTGTTTTTTTTTTTTGCTATGAATGCAGCAGTACCTGGTGGTATTGGGTTTTTATATGCAGAATTCTATGAGCATTATAAATGGGAAGCATCAAAGAAACAGTGGAGCCAAAGATCAATAGATAGAATTGAAGTAGGTCATTTGGCATTTAAACCTTCATGATTTCAGAAAAAGGGAGAGAATGAAGTGGGTTGGTAATAAATGGAGCTTAGAAGTGGTTTTTATATTACTCAATTTAAATTACACCTGCAATACCCAAGATATATTATATAGTATCATGATTAGCATCTAATCTAGTTAGATTATTTTCTTGTTAACCAAAATGAAAAAATATAATTTATTGGAAGGAACAAAATTAATTATTTGCGTGTCGGGTTTTTCATGTTTAGTCGTGAAGAAAAAAAAATCATTATGATGATGAGTGTTATGTGTACAAATTCTAAAGGAATTGGAGATCAGAGGATTAGGTTTTGGACTAGTCATTTAATTTATTTGAATAATGTTGAAGTCAGTATTTTAGTGTAACTGTTATTCTCATTCTAATAATTGAGTTTGAAATATTTGGACTTCAAAATAAGAAAGGGAAATCTGAAATCACCACTTTAAAACGTATTATGGCCACATCAAAATGCATGGCACCATCAAAATTAATAATGGACGACCCAACCCTAGCCTCCTAACGTTCATGTAATATTATCTCTCTAACAAAATTATAAAAATATAACTTTTAATTGTGCAGTAGGGTTCGGTAAAAAGTTTCGAAAAAAATAGGCATTGTGGCAAAAGTCACATTTGTGAAGTCATGCCATTTTCTCACAAAGAATATGATTAGTTGAATAAATATGATTGTAATAAAATCATTTTTCATAGTACTCCGTAATTTTTTCTTAGTTTTATTATTGTAGGACTTAAGTTAAGACATGTTTACGATAGTGACAATTTTCCATCCTAATGTTTAGGGTTTGAGCGTTCAAAGTTTAATTAGGATGTAGGGTTTAGGGTTTACTTTAAGGGTTGAGGGTTTAGGGTTTACTTCAAGGGTTGAGGGTTTTGGGTTAAGTTTAGGGTTTAGGGTTTAGGGTTATGGTTTAGGGTTAGGGTTAAGGTTTAGGATTTAGGGTTAGGGTTTTGCCCATGTGATGTTGTCCGAAATTAGTTTTTTGGCATTTGGCAAGTTGATTGAAAATAATTTTTTGCCCTTGGCTGAGACTTTATCTTGACTTAATCTTCATGTTGAAGTGGTGCAGCAATTGGAAGTAGAGGAGTCAATTCGAATAACCGGATGAAGTTTGGGTCGGGTCTATTCGGGTCGGGTCTATTCGGGTCGAAACATTGCAATGATATTATATGCAGCGTATTTTGTACATGAAAATGAAACTACTAAAAATACCTAAGTTTGAATCATTGGATTATGTATAATGTAATATATTTAATTATTATAACGAAAATGTAAGCGCTTGATATATCCTTTAAAACTTTATTTATTTTGCTTTCATAATTGTTTCTTATAGGTTACAACAGACTAGTAGTAATTTGATTTTTATTGATATAATTGGTTGTAGGTGTTAGAGAAAAGAATTATAAGATCATAAAATATAACAAAATGGGAGGAAATTCAATAAAAATGACAATAGGATTTAGGTAGCATTTAACTAGAGCTTTACAATCAAATCAATTAACTCCCGCTTAATGTTTAGGTTTATTAGATCTTGTGGCATTTATTAAAGCTTAGAAAGTAAATTAATATAATTGATATGTGCATGAAGTAAACTTAAGACTTCGGATTATTTCTTTGTAGTAAAAAAGTTAACTTTAATAATTAGTAAATATATAGTATAAGAACTTGAATAAAAAAATAAATAATTAATTATGGTCGGGTTAAATTCGAATCGGGTAGAAATCAAATCGAGTCAAGTTTGGATTCGGGTTGAGTTCAGTTAGGTTACAGATTGGGTTTGGGTCTCAAATTTCTCGGATCATATCGGATTGGTTACTGTTCGAGACGGATAATTTTTTTTCGGGTCGGTTCGGTATTGACACCTCTAATTGGAAGCAGCTAGGGCATAACAAAACTAGCAAGAATGCTCCTGACATGCCATACTAGATAAAGTTATTGTGCTATTTTTGTCACATGGTTACGATATTGCTTTAGTGATGTTGACTTATGATTATCGTCAAACTAACAAATGATACCTAACTACTTAAATAAATTGTACATCCAAATATTATTAATTAACTCAATTTACACATATGGTCTATTTTAACATAGAATTTGTCAAAAACTATCTTATTATATGGACTAAGGGCTTGTTCTAATTTACAAAACTGAACTGAACTGATTGACGCTGGCTGAAATGAACTGAACTGAGTACAACTAAAATGAATTGTTATGAGATAAGGAAATGATGGGTATCCATCCATTAAGTCTAGCAACAAGCACAAGTTATTTGTTTTAAAATAAATAAATGTAGTTCAACAAAATACTTTTTATAAGTCAAATTAAGCACAAGTTATTTGTTTTAAAATACTTTTTATAAGTAAGACAGTTTTTGGTCTAGTTTGAAGTATAACGTGTATTGTGGAATGTTTCCTAATATCCAATTTCTCCATCGACGACTATTAAAGTTATACCTAGGGAGTACTTTGGGTTTTCTTTGGGTTTTATTAATAATGTAAAAGGATGCTTCAGGTAATCAATTAGATCAACCCTTGAGCAATTAAGAAAAAAATTAGGATAGTTTGGGACATTGGATAGTTTACATATTTTTTACCGAATACTTAATGAATTTATAATTGAATGATAGTGATTTTCTACTAAGTATATACCAAGTGTATCTTTTTAATTAATCCTACATCAATTTAATTTACCAACTTATTACTAGATGCAAAATATCATGCAAACATGTTACATGTAAGTTGATTACATCTTTTTAAAGAGAAAATGGATATTACAATTTACAAATGAATTCTATTAACTATTAGAGAAGTAGAATTACATACCTAATAGTTAAGAAGTTACTATTCATATATTTCAGCTCATTACTATGAGTCTATGACTAAAGATAAACCAAAACATCAAATTTAAGTCTCTATCAGTAGTTTTCAATTCATTATATACACATTTACAATCAAGCATTTCATATATGTATATGTATATTTGAAATGTGACAACTAGATCCGAACACAAAGGAGTTAAATTTGTGATACAAGGACGCACGTGGGGTTCCATGCACACTTTCTCTCTTCTTAATGCAACAAGTCCAAATATTAATATCACTCCACCCTCTTTTTCTTATGTTGCCCATCATTTTCCTCTCAACTTCTCTATTGTAAGAGTATCTTATACAGAAGTAGTAAGATTTCTAATTTCTATAATATTTAGATTTGCAGTTATAATCTTACAAAGTTATAATACTGTTTACTTTGGTAATTAAATTAGTTAGGCTGCTTCTTCCTTAATTTTTGCATGATGAATACACAATAGTATAAGAAATGAATGAAGCATAAGAAGTTATGGTAAACATAGATGAATTAGTAGCAGAGCTACAAAGCGAAAGGCAAAAAAATGCCAAGTTTTTGCAAAGATATCAGCTCTAGAAGCTCAAATACAACTTGAAAGAGAAAAGAGCTCTTCTGCTTCCCTCATGAAAATTAATGGTCAAGTATGTTTTTTTCATTTCATTTTTTATTTTTTTCTTTTTTTGATTTCTTGCCTCTTAAGTGAATTTTTTATGTATCATATAGTATTGTGAAATATATGAAATTATTAGTAGTTAATTCTAAGTTTAATATGGAATAATATATTATTCCTCTTTTTTTCCAAGTTGATCTTAGGGATTAAATTATATCGGATTTAAACATTTGATCAAACACACTTTTTATTTCCAAACTTTCCTTTTATTTAGTAAAGATTATTGTTCTACATGTATGTATTGAATGATATACACATGTATTGAACAAATTTCTCTAAGATTATATTGGACTAAAAGGTTCGACCCTAGAAAGTGTACATGTATTTTTTCGACCCTAGAAATTTCATTATAACTCTTATACTGATTCCAAAAACTGGAGAATAGTTTGGGACATGGAGAATAAATCATTGTAACAATTTCACTTTTTCCCAATTCATCAATCTCATCAATCAGCTATTGTTGTAATATAAGAGAAGTGACACTATGTTTTCATGTAATCTCAAAACATGGAGTATGTGTTTATTATACTTAATCAACTACAAGTTCATATGTTAATCAACCCATTTCATCCCTTTTTAATCCTAAGTACATAAATCCCTAGTTTTACCTAAAAACAATTAAATTGTGAAATATGTAACACTGAAGGGTTTCATTACCCTACAGTTCAGGTAATCAAACTTCAAACTTATACAACAGTTGATTCAATGGTCTTTTTTAATGGCCTATTATGTACTATTAGAGGTTGCCAAAGTTGTACTGAAAGGTAAAGTCTTATGTTAACCTACTTTGTACAAAGTTTGATGGCGGGAGTTTTTAAATTTTAGGGCATTAGCGCTATTACCAGAAAGAACACTCATATATATACTTCTTTATCCAAACTCCATTTCTAAAAACAAAGTGCTAAAAAAGAAGAATTCATCTCATCAACTAAAGACTTCACAATTGATTTCATCCCAAGAGAAATCAACATAACAACTATCCCAAATAAAGCATTCCAAGCAAATTAAATACATATAATACTAAAAAATCCAAAATCTACCATTCCAGAAGTTTTAAAATACACAATCATCATAAAATTTACACTAAAGCATCCAAAAGCTACCATTTAGATTAAAGTTTATCTATCATTCTAGAAGCTGTTGAAGTTGATCTACCATAAACATAACATATATTTAAAACATCTCAAACCAAAAGTTTTAAGTTTGAAGAAGCAAACACCAACATAAACAAAAACCATCAATACCTAAGCTTAAATCATAGAGGAGGAGGGTTAAACAATATTGAAGTAGTTGTGGGGAGAGCGATTGTAAGCTTTAGAGTTGGTTGAAGCAGATGATGAGGAGTGGTCAGTATCAGAATAAGAGACGTATTTTGGAATATCGTCGTCATCTCCCGCCTCATCAACATCAGGAAACATCCAAAAAAAGGATCCTGTTGCTGGACACCATCATGCGCATCATCGTCGTCGTCATCATCCTCATCATCATCAGATCTCTTAGACTCTTCATCATCAGCGTCACCATCAGCGTCTAGCGCGTCTCCCATCTCTGCCATATCCCTAACATCGCCTCCAAAAGCTACTACCTCTTGATTTTCTTGTGCTTCTTCTACCCCTGGATTTTCCGGTGCTGCATTTTCAATTCCCCTGTTCTCTGCCTGTTAACATCCCTTTCTTCATCACCACCTAAAGTTACACCTCTCTTAATCTTTTTCCTCACCCTGAATTCGTGTAGCCGAGCTTTCATTTCCTTAAGTTGGCATTCCTTCTCTCAACGGCAACTTTCCATCCATTGCAATTCCGCCTGAATGTATTCCACACGCCTCGGTAGGTAAGATTCTTTATCCTCTTCATGAATTTTCAAACTTGATGCAACATTTTGGGTGTTTTTAGCCATTTTTGGGAAGAAATTTAGGGGTGATTTTGAAGAAATTTGATAAATAAAAGGACAGATCAAAGGGTTTGAAAATGGTAAATTACAGAAGAAGTACAGTATTTATTTTGTAATGGTGATGTAATTGAAGTGATGCTTGGTGCGTGAAACGAAGCAACCCTTCACGCCAAACAATGCACTTATCTCTTAATAACTTTTTCTCTCTCTTATTTATTTTAATTTTTACAAAAACAAAATTTATTTTTTTTAATTTTGTTTTTTGAAAGCTAATTTTTACAAACTTTGAATTTATTTTAATTATTAAGCAGTTTTGCAAATTATGGCTTTTAAGTTCCAAGGCAATTATTAAGTGTTGTCATATTTTTGTACTAAGGAATTTATTAAGTGTTGTCATATTTTTGTACTCCTTATTTTAAAAACCAAAAAAAAAATAATAATAAATTGCAATTTAAAGTGATAACACAATACTTAAGATATAGACAAATTTAAATTTAATGAAACAAATTATTGTTGTTAAGATAGAAGAAAGATTAGTGAAGTGTTAGTGGAGTGTTACATTTGACATATTATATTAAAGCTAAGGGTTACATAGATGGGTAATTAAATAAATGTTGGAATTCTGAGAGTAGACCCGGTTAATAATAGGGTCAGGACTTAGAAACCTGATTAAATAGGATCAATTTAGAGCCAAATATTTTGTCCAATTTAATACGTGACTGGCCACACAGTGTGACCAGCTAATTTAACACATGAAAAAGTAACCCCTACCGAACAAGATTACAAAGAAGTGTTGTCAAATTCATTGAATTGACGAGTGTAATTTGAAACTAAAACTAATTTTCTTTTGTGTCCAATGTAGGATGATATCATGTAATCTTTAATTCTCTCAAAGTTAATTGGAATGAATCATCTTTGAGCTAGTAGTCACATGAAATTGTAATCATTAACAATTTATAGTTTGCTGGATTAAAAGTGAAGTTCGGCTTGATTTTTCTGTTGACAAATCCGAGGTTAAATATGTTATGGAGTATTATGATTTGCGTATTAATTAAGTGAACCTCCAAAACTTTGTAAAATAAAATCATCCGCCCTAGTGGCTCAGATCGATTCTCATCTATAACAATTGATTAAAAATAAAACTTTATCGCTTCAACCATCCATTACACACGTATATACTCTTGGCTATGTCTTTTTTTTTTTTTTTTTTTTTTTTTTTTTTTTTTTTTATGTACAACTAATTAAACGTATTTTGAAAAATATTAAATTCTACAATCCGCATTAATTGGAACACTTATTATAACATGTATTATAATGTATATTATTGTATAGAAGATGACTATGGAATACGAGCATATTTTTTTTAAAAATTTTAATAATAGGAAATTAAGGTTGTGGCTAGACAATCAAATATCTAATATCTAACTAGCATATATTTATAAATGTTAATGTTATTTTCTATTACTTTATAAAAACAGGTTGGCCGAATTAGCACATATTTGATACTTCGGAATCTTTAATTTCAGTCATGCTAAATAATCATTACTGTTACAAAAAGGAGAAGAGTTAATCTTTTTCTTATCATTGTAACAAGTAAATGAATTTTGGTTTAATCCCCTAAATCGATGACGACGAGCTTAGATAAAGAAATTCAATCCATTCAACTTTGTAAAATAAAATTAGTAACCTAACATCTTTGTAAAGATGATATGATTAAATGGAGCGTATTATAAAAATAATACTATATATATAAAAAGGTATGGAAACTAATGAGGGTATTCAAGAATCCAATTAGGGTATTCAAGAGAAAAATAATGTTGCTCTCACATAGTCACATACATGTATAAGTATCCCGATTGAATAGGAGGCTAGATTAAAGAATACTAAAAAAAACATTTACTTATAAAAAATTGCTTTAGGAAAAAAAAAATTAAAAAAAAAAATTTTAAAAATAAAAAAGGGGGTAAATCGCTAATATTCTATCGGTGTATAGATGAGTCTATCATGCCATTGTTATAGCAATCGAAAGAAATAGACATATAATTAAAGGACGGAGACAATACATCATTTAAGATGATTTTTTAATTCAATTAATAGAAGGGTAAATTATACGGAGTACTTTGTATGATCTGACTTATAATTCATAGGGATAAAGTACTTTGTAATATAGTAGATAAAATGATAATCCGACTACAAACCATTCCATTATGATTGTACTCATACATCAAATAAATTGACCATACTTTTTAAGGCTTCCATGAATGAGTTAATTAATAAATTAAATTTGTATGCAACAAATTTATTACTCCGTATTTGTTAGGAAATGTATTTGCACACATTCATTTAACTTATCAATTAGAAATAACTAGTGTTTTATAAGAAACAATGGTATTAAATTACCGTGAACGTTAATTATGTGAATCCAGCATGATCCTCCTTATTTCAAAGAACTAATGACTTGTTGAATATATATATTAAGTTTTTTTTTTCCAATTATAAAGGGTACATAATGTTATAGACTTAATATATACTTGTACTTGATTTGAAAAAGAGCTATCTTGCTTACCACCAAATTAAAGTAATATAACCTTTTAATGGGACTCTAATTCAATTTTCATTTAGTATGTTATGATGTAATATCCAAAAAATGAACTTGACATGTTCTTTTGTACCATTTCAGGCTATGAGCTCAACATATGTCTTTGCCAACGTTGTGGATTATCGATCGAGTACTTGTATGTACATAACATTAATATACAAATATAACGAAAAAGAATTGCTTTTAAAAATGTAGGAAATCATAAAATTTAATTATTAATTCCAAAAGTTAATATTAAATCACAATTCATACCCAATCAAGATGCAAAATAGATCCAATTATAATTGGCTAATAATAATTTTACTATTTATATTAAACAATTTGATTTGGTTGACAAACCAACTAAGATTTACAACTTATTTCATCTAGCCTTTTCCTATTCCCTAGCCCTTTTCTTATGCTTCTTCAAAACCTCATCCAATTCATTCTTTTTCTTTTCTTTATCCTCTTTTAGTTGTTCAAGCTGAATAGCACCTTTAGCTGTCGTTTTCTCTACTCGATCTAAAAACGACACAAATTCAGGTACCACAGAAGGTGCTTGTGCAACATCTTCTTCCACACCTTCAGACGCATTTCTCACAATTGCATAAACTTCAGCCGTTTTTCGTCAACCTCCATCTTAAGTGACTGCGCTTCGGCTTGAATGACTTCCATGATACGGCTATGCACAGCGTAGAAATCCTCATACTTAGCAACAGCAGCATCAAGATCCTTTGACTCTCGCATCCTTATACGAATTTTTAGACAAAAAAATAATATAAAAAAGCTTAGAAATAATTTGAACGTAAAGATCTCTTTGCAAACAATAATCACCTTCAAATATAAGAATGTACAAAGTATTACTTCTATAAGTAATCTTCACAATATAGATGTCCACAATTCCAAGGTGTTTTAATTACACATCCCAAGGTTAAGTTAATTATAATTATTTTTTCAAGAAAAAGGCTTGATTCCGAAAGAAAGTAAAATAAATTCTACACATGCTTAATTAAAGTCTATTATCGACTATATTGATATTTGATAATATAGAATAACAGCTTACCATATTACTTCTTATAATTTTAATATCGATTAAACGAACAAGTGTACCTAAAACTAAGTGGATAAATAGATTAATTTTTTGATTTGAGCGGTTTTAGAGAAATAATTATTACACAATACTAAATACAATACTAAATTAAAAATTATAAACCTTTATTTTTATACAACCCGTATTTAACCTTAAACGATAATGATTGAACCCAATTTACGAAAAGTTAATATATATATATGTGTGTGTGTGTGTATATATATATATATTTATTGGTTTAGAAAAAATAAAAAGTTGTACTTTGGAAGTCATAAAACATTCTCTTGTGTGGTACATCTATTATAAATGTACCCTCATCTGCTGTCTTTCATCTTCTTTTTCTTCTTTGGTTTTTTTTTTTTAATCAAAAAATTTCATTTCTGTATAATAATGGTTTAGGCATATCTTTTATCAACTCTATTCATGTTTGATAATATAGAATAACAACTTACTGTATTACTACGTATAATTTTAATATCGATTAAACGAACAAGTGTACCTAAAACTAAGTGGATAAACAGATTAATTTTTTGATTTTTTTAGCGGTTTTAGAGAAATAATTATTACACAATACTAAATACAATACTAAATTAAAATTTAGAAACCTTTATTGTTATACAACCCGTAGTATTTTAAGTAGTTAGTTAATTTTTTATTCGTTAATACTTCGTAGTATTTTGGAAGTCATAAAGTCTATAATCATTCAACATTTCGTCATTATTGGTCAATGTGCTTCTTAATTTCATCTCTTATAAATTGTACCCTCATCTTCTCCTCTTTCTTTCATTTTCTTTTTCTTCTTTGGTTTTTTTTTAATAAAAAATTTTCATTTATGTATAATAATGGGTAGCACCGATAGCATTGCCACTTCTAAAAGCGTATTTGCACCACCGATTTGGAGATTTGATGAGTCAAAATCACAAGAACAGAATGCTGCAATTTTCCGAGTTTATGCTACCGCTATGACGAAAAAGATGAACAATCACTTAGAATTTCTGCAACAAGGAATTTCAAGGGTGGAAAAAAATAAAAAAGAAAAAGGAGAATCTACCAAGAAAAATAAACGACAGGTTGTGAGGGATGGCTGTGGTGAATGGCCAGTTTTTATTGTTAAATTTGAGAGTGATGAAGTTCAAAGCAAACCCAATGTAGGAAGTAAAGCAGAAAAAAAAAAGGAGGATACTAAACAAGAAAATGAGTATCATGAAAATGGTGCAAAAGAAAAAAATTAGCCAAGAGGAAAAAGGGAGAATATTAAAGAAAAATCTATTAGAGGTGCTTCAGAATAGTAGAGTGTAATTATCTAAATAATAAAAATATGTCTTATTTTGATATGTTAATGTTATTTTCTATTACATTGAAAAATATCTAACTAGCGTAGGTTTCAAAAAAAATGTTAATGTTATTTTCTATTACTTAATAGAAACAGATTAGCCGAGCCGAATTAGCACATATTTTGTACTTTGGACTCTTTAATTTTGGTCATGCTAAATAATTATTACTGTTACAAATCTATTAAGAAGAATTAATCTTTTCTGATTAATTTGAAAATAGTTATAATAAATAGAGAGCATGTTAAAAATGTTAATGTTAATGTTAATGTAACTAGCGTAGGTTTCAAAAAAAATGTTAATGTTAATGTTAATGTTTTTTTTTTTTTTTTTTTTTTTTTTGTTGGTAAAGTGGGAGATCATGGTAATGATCTGTGTCATTTATGGCACCTTTAGGCTATGTTTTCTTTATATTTCTATGCTCCTTTGTAGTCGTTTATGTCGTGTTTTTAGAGAATAATGCTCGATTCGCGTGTTTTTGTGTTAGTTTAGAGAAATGCATGCTTTTAATGGCTTTCTTATCATTTTATTCATTTCTCGGCTATTTCTCTTGCTTCTCCGTTTCTTTGTCTTGTTTTGTAGGTACGTCGCGGGCTATATGCATGGGAATTGAAAATATTACCCACTAGGATCAATATGCACTTTTCGGAATTGAATTTGAGTTTGAAACAAAGGAAAACGAAGGATTGCAAAGTATCAAATAGGACCTTTGTGCATTGTTTTAGTCATATCTCAAGTTCTACAGATCGGACTAAAGATATTCAAGTTGGGTTGGAAACTAGACTTAAAGAGATTTCCAATGATAGGTCGCACGTCTTCATACAATTCATAGATCAGAAGTTACAGGCTTCTGAAGTTGGCACTGGAAAACTGCCGCGGGCGCGGGCTACAAAACCCGCGGGCGCGGGGTTGCTGCAGCTCCAAAACTGCCGTATTTGGGCAGTAAGCACCCGCGGTTGTCCCAAGGGCTCCCCGAGGGCGCGGGACTTGGCCCCGCAGGCGCGAGCTTGGGCCGCAGGCGCGGCTATCGGGGTGTCCGTTCCCCTCCGCGAGCGGGTTTCTAGGTCTTTTACGATTTTAAGCTTCTTTTCTCCTTTTGTTTATATAGGTTTTGGTTTCTTTTATTCTTCATTTCTGATGTAATTCTTTAGTTTTAGAATAGTTTTCTCTCTCTTAGGTTGAGAGCTTCTCTATCTAGATTAAGCTAGATTAGGAGTAGTTTTAGAGAGAGAAAGTGAGGAATTTCAATGGTGATTGAGAGATTGAAGATGCAAGTGTGAAAATTGTGTTGGAGATTTTCTTAATTATCAATGAGCATTTCTAAACTCTATCTCATTCAATTGCTTTGTTTAATTTGATGTTTGTTTGGTTTAATTTTGATGTTTGATGCTTGATTAGTGTAATTGTTCTTGATATTTTGTTGATTCTTTATTTCCATAGTTGTTAGTTGATAGATGATGATTCTTGAATAGTTGTTTGGCTAGGAATTGGGTGAAACTTGTATGATTGATTAATTGTGATTAATTTGGGAATTGTGTTGATTGATTGTTGAGATTAAAGTGATTAGTGAAGGTTTGCATCTGTGTAATTCATTTTGGCCTTGAGAATTATGCTAGATTGCATTATAATTGCTAATGACATGGACAATTGAGTTAGGAATTGCAATTATAAATTGGTTTTGATTGTGATTCTCTTAGTTTGTTATTCATAGTGAACCCAAGTTGTTGCAATTGACATGATTACTTGTTGATCCCCGTTCCTAGTGTTTTATTTCCTTGGTTACTTGTTTAGTTAGTTGTTAGTATTCTCTCTTACTTTCGTCTTCGACCTAGCTTAGGCGCCTAATTGAAAGTGCTTGAACATTACCGTTCCTTTGTGTTCGACCCTTGACTTGCCTCTATAATCGTATTTAGGTTTGTTAAGTGTTTATAAATTTAGTTTGACCGAGGGAAGATAAGATAACGACCTAGTTTTCCCCTCGTCAAAATGGCGCCGTTGCCGGGGAGCGGTGTTTATGTTTGAGTGTTTTTAATTGCTTGAGTCTAGGTCTTTGTGTATACATTTCTTTTATTTCTTTTTGTTTGCTTTAAAAAAAATGGCATGTCTCTCATTTCCTCAATTTGACAATGAGCCTTTTCGTGAATATTTTAATAGACTAGAGGGATTTCTTGATTGTAATTGTTGTAATATTTGGGAGGCTTGTGAGATTTGTTATTTTGGTTTGAATAAGCAAACTAGGGATGAAGTTGAATGCATGTATAATGGTGAATTTAGAGCATTGTCAATTGATGATGCTTGGGATTTTTATGTTTGGTTTGCTAGGGATGTCTAAATAGGGATAATCATGTTCCTAATATTGATGTGCAATGTCTTGATTCTTCTAATGTTAGCATGATTTCCCATGATTTTTCACATGATCCTATTGGTGAACCTAGAACACATGATTTCAACTCTATTTCCCCTTTTGTTCATAATGATGAAGTACATGCTCAAGTTGATGCTAATGGTGTGTTTCAATATTCTTCATTATTTACCATGCCTTCTTGTGATGTGCTTCGTTCCCTTGATGATGAATCTCATGTTCTTAATTTTGCCCCCACTCCCCAATGTGATGTATATGCTCATGATCTTAATGTTGATTCTTCCAATCTTGGTTGTATTTCTTCTCCTCTTGTTGAGCCTCAACCTTCTACATCTTTTGAATCTCTTGTTGATATATTTGAATCTCAAATTAGGCACATTGAGCTTGATAATGAGTTTGGGCCCAGTAAGGAGATGATTCTTAATTCTATGAGAGGTCAATTAGAGATAATGAAAAATAATGAGGAGCGTCTAGAGGAGGGAAAGAGAAGAAAAGAAGAGTTAGAAGGCCAATTGTCATCCTTGATGCTTATTTGTGAAAAATCCCAATTTAGTGTGTGTGTTGAGGATGATGATGATGATTTTGAGCAACCAAGAGAGTGTGAGGATCTCTTTGATGAGCATTTGAGAGATGGTGAAGGATTTGCGAATAAAGAGAGTTTTGAATTTGATAATCCCAACCCTCTTTCCCATCTTAATGAGTCTCATGTGCATGAATGTGACACTTCTATCCATGAGTATTTGGATTCATTTGAGGTTATGTCCAATTTGTTTATTGAGTGTCAAATGAAAACCCATAGCCTTCTAAGTGAGTTCATTGAGAATGCTTCATGGGAGAGAGACGATTTTGAAATTAATTTACATCCATTCATGCATGGTTTTGAGACTTTGGGCTTTAAGGAAGTTGAGGGAGTTGTTGTCCATGAATGTAGTGGGGGAGATTATGTGGTTCCTCTTGAGAGTTGGATATTTGATGGAGATGGTGATCATGAGTGTTCTTCTTTTGAGGATTCTATGATTGATTTTCATGCTCTAATTAGTTATTTGAGGCATGGTGGTGAGGAAGAGTTCATTTGCGAGACCATAGCTCCTATTTCCTCCTCACATGTCCCTTTTTCAAGGAATTTCAACCATATCCCCTACACTCCTATGTCCCTCCCTTCCTTTGTTAATGAGCCTATTGGGGACCCTCTTGTCTATGATGGCTTTTATGTGGCTCATTTGTCCCCGATTGAGGAAATGGGTGATATTGTCACCCAAAAATATTCTAGTGAGGAGGATTTGCCTTTTTCTTTTTCTTTCCATTCTTTTATTCCCCCTTCTTCTTCTTCTTCTTATTTTCTTGTTTTTCCTTTTCATCCCTCTTCTTTTTTTTTTGGCATCTCCCTTCTCACTTTTATGCAACGATCTTGTTGCACGTCCTTATCCTGTCATTTGCCTACCTTATATCATATGAAATGTGTAGTAGTGCATTTAAAAAGCTCTTGCGTGCGTTGAATTATTATTTCCTAGAGCGGTCAAGCTTGGACCTTAAGCAAGCCTTTCTCGGGAAGTAACCCGTGTTTTATTGCTTTCATTTTATTTTCTTTTTAGAATAGATTTTATCTCATGGAAATGTTTGTGTGCCTTTTGCTAGGTACATGACTTGATATACTTTGGTGCTTCAATATGGATTAAGAATCAAGGAAGGTTGACTCCTATTATTGCTAGCATAAGGAAGGCAAGTTCAACACTAGAGGTTGTTAGCCTTGAAAGGGTAAAATTGGGTCATTTGCGGGTATTTACACCCACCTAATATCCGGTAATATCCTTCCTTGTTCTTTCTCTAGTGGATGATGCCATGTTGGACATATGTTGGTTTGTTGGATTGACCTCCTTGTTTTCCCATCCCATGGATTTTTTTGGTTTATGTTTGAGTGTAATGTCTCATTCAAGCTTGGGGGAGGGTATTCTATCATGTTTAATGGGATGTTGATTCATGTATTCTATGCACCTTGTATATGCTTTTCCATGTTCTTATATTTTGAAAAACTCCAAAAAAATTTTGTTTCTATCAAGGCAAATTTGCAATGTGTTTTGTTTTGTTCTTGCTTTGAACATAATAACATTTGGACTTGTATAATTGAATGCTTTTCTTCCTAAATGGTAGTGGTGTGCACGGTTTGAGATAACGTTCGGTTGATTCTAGGATAAAGCATGCTAAGGTAGTTGTCTAGAACTAGGGGGATCATGAAGCCGGATTCTACTTGTTTGTGGCATGTTTGGTAGTTGCTCCCTATCTTCGATTTGACAACCTTAGTGAGTTTTTGCTACAACCATGTGAGATTTATATTTGTTCAAGCTTTCATCATATTCTTGCATGAGCGGCATGGTGTCCTTGACTTTGCAGGCCTAATCTATAAAGCTTGATGTATGATTCTTAAACCCGAGACCGAGCTATCTAGGGAGGACAAAGGCACCTTTTTCGGGGTGGTATATTTTTATATTTTTAGGTTAGTTTGATTCATTTTTGTTTTTGGGTTTCATTTGCCTTCTTGCAACCATTTGAGCCTATTTCCTTCTTTTCAAGCCACATCTTTAGATCATTGGCCTTTTGTTTCATTTTCTTTCTTTTCTTGTTTTTGAGAAGCAAATTGATCATATTTGATGGAGTTTGTGGTGGTGAAGTTGGATGTTTAGTTTTTATGAGTGCAAGATTGTGTTAAGTTTTCTTTGTGAATAATGGCAAGTGTTTGAGTAAAAGCCGTCCTTAATCATAAAAGGCATGGACTAATAAATTGCATTATAGAAAAAGCCGTCCGAATTCAGCAAAAGGCGAGGACATTGCAAGTTTAAGTTAAAAAAAAAAAAAAAATTTAAAAAAGTGAAAATTCAAAAATATTTTGATGTATTCTTTTCTCCTTCTAAGCATTGAGGACAATGCTTCATTTAAGTTTGGGGGAGAAGCGTTTACGCTTTTTGTATATATTTCTTGTGAGTATAGCTTCAAATAAGCTTGGGGGTGTTTCTTTTGCTTGGTGATTTCTTGATCGTGTTGTTAAGGATTGATTACCCTTTTGCTTCACTTTTTAGGAAAACCTCCAAATTTTAAATTTTAGCCTACCTTCACCCTTTATGCCTTATGTTACATTTTGGGGAAAGACCTTTCGACCTAGAAAGTTGAGTCACTATTCGGGGGAGGGAATCATGGGTCATTGCCTAAGGAAAGGGGATGCGAAGTCAAGATGTCGAGTAGCCCAAAAATTTGATCTTTTTCCGGTTCCTTCGCGGAATCTATGAGATGCTCACTATGGGGAGATATGAGATTAGTAGGGGGAACACGGTAAGACCGTTTGGGATGAAAGTGGAGTGTGATAACTAGTTCCTATGCTTAGCATTTTTATGTTTCAATCAACCTTAGGTATCTTATAGCGTGCACTGCCTTACTAGTTTAGAAAGATTTGCATTCATTGTGCTTGTACATTTGCAAAAGTCCTTTCATGAACATTTGTTTGCTTTTCTTGTATTTTGTTTTCTTTTTCATGCTTTGCCTTATTTGTATTATTATGAGAGTTATGGGTAAAAACTTAGGATATCCTTACGAGAGCATCACTCGTCCTCTAGGGCGATCTAGGGGTTTAAATGGCTTGTCTTTAGTTGCTAAAATTGACCGTGATTCCTACGAAAGTGAGTTAGTGTATATTCCCATCTTCTCTAGTTTTCTCGTTTCTTTCTTTGCTTGAATAATGTCATCATTTTTTCCTTGAGTTGGATTTTGTTTTGCTCGAGGACGAGCAAAAGTTTAGTTTAGGGGAATTTGATCCGTGCCATTTATGGCACCTTTAGGCTATGTTTTCTTTATATTTCTATGCTCCTTTGTCGTTGTTTATGTCGTGTTTTTAGAGAATAATGCTCGATTCGCGTGTTTTTGTGTTAGTTTAGAGAAATGCATGCTCTTAATGGCTTTCTTATCATTTTATTCATTTCTCGGCTATTTCTCTTGCTTCTCCGTTTCTTTGTCTTGTTTTATAGGTACGTCGCGGGCTATATGCATGGGAATTAAAAATAGCACCCACTAGGATCAATATGCACTTTTCGGAATTGAATTTGAGTTTGAAACAAAGGAAAACGAAGGATTGCAAAGTATCAAATAGGAACTTTGTGCATTGTTTTAGTCATATCTCAAGTTCTACAGATTGGATTAAGGTGATTCAAGTTGGGTTGGAAACTAGACTTGAAAAGCTTTCCAATGATAGGTCGCACGCCTTCATACGATTCTTAGATCGGAAGTTACAGGCTTCTGAAGTTGGCCCTTGAAAACTGCCGCGGGCGCGGGCTACAGTACCCGCGGGCGCGGGGTTGCTGCAGCTCCAAAACTGCCGTATTTGGGCAGTAAGCACCCGCGGTTGTCCCGAGGGCTCCCCGAGGGCGCGGGCTTGGGCCGCGGGCGCGGCTATCGTGGTGTCCGTTCCTGGGTCTTTTACGATTTTAAGCTTCTTTTCTCCTTTTGTTTATATAGTTTTTGGTTTCTTTTATTCTTCATTTCTGATGTAATTCTTTAGTTTTAGAATAGTTTTCTCTCTCTTAGGTTGAGAGCTTCTCTCTCTAAATTAGGCTAGATTAGGAGTAGTTTTAGAGAGAGAAAGTGAGGAATTTCAATGGTGATTGAGAGATTGAAGATGCAAGTGTGAAAATTGTGTTGGAGATCTTCTTAATTATCAATGAGCATTTCTAAACTCTATCTCATTCAATTGCTTAGTTTAATTTGATGTTTGTTTGGTTTAATTTTGATGTTTGATGCTTGATTAGTGTAATTGTTCTTGATATTTTGTTGATTCTTTATTTCCATAGTTGTTAGTTGATAGATGATGATTCTTGAATAGTTGTTTGGCTAGGAATTGGGTGAAACTTTTATGATTGATTAATTGTGATTAATTTGGGAATTGTGTTGATTGATTGTTGAGATTAAAGTGATTAGTGAAGGTTTGCATCTGTGTAATTCATTTTGGCCTTGAGAATTATGCTAGATTGCATTGTAATTGCTAATGATTTAGGAATTGCAATTATCAATTGGTTTTGATTGTGATTCTCTTAGTTTGTTATTCATAGTGAACCCTAGCTTAACAATTAGGAGATAGCTCTTTGATTCCTATTGATTGCTCTTATCATTTAGTCCTCACAACCTTTGATTGGCATGCTCTTCCCAAGTTGTTGCAATTGACATGATTACTTGTTGATCCCCGTTCCTAGTGTTTTATTTCCTTGGTTACTTGTTTTGTTAGTTGTTAGTATTCTCTCTTACCTTCGTCTTCGACCTAGGTTAGGCGCCTAATTGAAAGTGCTTGAACATTACCGTTCCTTTGGGTTCGACCCTTGACTTGCCTCTATAATCGTATTTAGGTTTGTTAAGTGTTTATAAATTTAGTTTGACCGAGGGAAGATTAGATAACGACCTAGTTTTCCCCTCGTCAGGTTACAAGTCAATGAATTTTCGTAAAGGTTAATGAATTTTGACCTTGATTATATATGCTGAATTTGGTTAGAGAAGTTGCAAAAGTTATATACGAAGTATCACTTAGCTTGATCATGTTAAATTAATCAATTGATGTGCACATACAAGTATATCCACAAGAGTAAGGTCGTGCGTCGTAAAGATGGGTTAAACTAAGTTGACTCGTGAGAGATTTAATCAAGTTATGATCTTTCTCTTAATCTAATTAGACATAACAAAAAAAGTAATTAGGATTGATTCAATTCTCACGAAAATGAAGGAATTTTTTGTCAATTACAGGTCACAAGATGAATAAAAGTCGTAGTTTCATATTTGGTTTAATCCCCTAAATCGATGATGACGAGCTTAGATAAAGGAATTCAATCCATTCAACTTTTTAAATAAAATTAGTAACCTAACAAACAACGGTGAATTGAAGTATCTACAACCATTAAAATTGGAGCCTCATATCTCATATGTACTCGGACGAATTGATGAATTACTATACCTATGGTTCACTACTCATAAGAGAAAAAATTGCATCGAAATGATTAATTTAAAATGTTCGAAAATATATAGAAACATTAGCATTGATTATATATGAGAAATACAACAAGTCAATTTTTTTTTTTTTTTTTTTTAGCTCATCACAACATAATATCCCTTAACAGTTTACCAGGCTTTTATTTTTCAAAAAACGATTTTCGTACCAATTGGTTGTGCTTTAATAATTGTTTTTGGTCAACCACACACAAAGGAAGACAAGCTAAAATACTGCTCCATAATAGTAAAACTCTATTATTTTGACAACATTTTATTTGACAAAAACTACTAGCCGTTCTCACCTTTTGCAGCTATTCACAATTCTTCTTTCCAAATTTAGCAAGGCATTGCTCAAGTATTTCTATTACGTACTACTACTATATTTGCTGATTATTTATCTAAATTTGATATTTTAATTTAAGATTTATACGAATAATATATGATAGATTTATGGTATACATAAATAGACTCTGTAGCAATTAAATTTGAATAAAAAAAAATTAAATAAAGAATTTTAAAATTAGCAAATGAAGAAAATTTTGATTAAAAATGAAGTACACATACATACAATGTACTAATATTACACTATACATGTGAGTTGTGACTCGTGAGAGATTTGATCAAGTAATAGCTATGCTCATGATAACTAAAAATAATAAATAAAAATAAATTACTTCGTATTGAACAGAAAAAATGGAAGTGCTCATATACTATCTTAGAAAAAAAAAGGGGGGGGGGGGAGGAGGGGTAAATCGCTCATATACTAAACTCTTCATATCTTATATATTAATTAAAGATAATATTTTCTTTTTTTTGGGTGCAAGCCCCAACAAGAAGAAATAAAACCTAAGACAAGAACACCTTTTTTTTTTTTTTTTACAATAACTGATTTATTCGATTGAATGGTTCCCTTAGTTTGATTTATTAGAACCCTTTGCACTCTTTAATTGGAGGACCACTCTATTCACGTTTACTTGGAGTGATGAAATTGTTCCTTAATTTAATTAAATGGTGGTTTCCTTCCTTTGCTAACTTTAAATTTGTAAATAGTTGTAAATGTGAATCTTAGGGTTTCATATGCATCCTAAGATAAAATATACATGGTACTGATGGTACCCTAGATTATTCTAGTGGTACCCTTCTTAGTTCTAGTGGTACCCTACGTGGTTCCAATGGTCTAAGGCTTGTGAGTAGTACCATTGATGCTATTAGCTATGCCCTTTGCGTTATCAAGGGTACCCTTCACTGCTTTAGTGTAACTATATCTTTCAGTCTTTTTAGTGGCACTATTATACTTTGTAATGGTACATATAACTATTTAGTGGTACCCTAGAATTTAAAAATTGATTATTAGAACCCTTTACACTCTCTAATTGGAGGACCATGCTCTTCACTTTTTCATGAAGTGTGTTGATTACATGGTTCCTTACTTTTGATTAAATAGTCCCCTCGCTAAAATGAAATTGGTTAATAAGGTAACTAGTGAAAATTGGTACATACATATTTAATCTCAAATAGATGGCTGTTACATAATTTATTATTTGATTAAATGGTTCCCTTAGTTTAATTTATTAGAACCCTTTACAATCTCCAATTGGAGGACCACCCTATTCACGTTTATTTGGTGTGATGAAATGGTTCCTTAATTAGATTAAATGGAGGTTTCCTTACTTTACTAACTTTAAATTTGTAAATAGTTGTAAATGTGAATCTTATGGTTTCAGATGTATCCTAAGATAAGATATACATGGTACTGATGATACCATAGATTATTCTAGTGATACCCTACTTAGTTCCAGTTGTACCCTACGTGGTTCCAATGGTCTAAGGCTTGTGAGTAGTACAATTCATGGTATTAGATGTGCTCTTTGCATTATCAAGGGTACCCTTCACTACGTTAGTGTAACTATATCTTTCAGTCTTTTTAGTGGCACTTTTATAATATGTAATGGTACGTACAACTATTTAATGGTACCCTTGAATTTGAAAGTGGTTTATTAGAACCTTTTACACTCTCTAATTGGATGACCATTCTCTTCACATTTAGATGGAGTGTGTTGATTACATGTTTCCTTACTTTTGATTAAATATTTCCCTCGCCAAATTGAAATTCGTTAAAAAGGTAACTAGTGAAAATTGGTACATACTTATTTAATGTCAAATAGATGGCTGTTACGTACTTTATTATTCGATTAAATGGTTCCCTTAGTTTAATTTAGTAGAACCCTTTACACTCTTTAATTGGAGGACCACTCTATTCACGTTTACTTGGAGTGGTGAAATTGTTCCTTAATTATATTAAATCGTGGTTTACTTCCTTTACTAACTTTAAATTTGTAAATAGTTGTAAATGTGAATCTTAGGTTTCATATGTATCGTAAGATACATGGTACTTCTGGTACCCTAGATTATTCTAGTGGTACCCTACTTAGTTCCAGTGGTATCCTACGTGGTTCCAATGGTCTAAGGCTTGTGAGTATTACCATTCATGGTATTAGCTGTGCCCTTTGCATTTTCAAGGATACCCTTCACTACGTTAGTGTAACTATATCTTTCAATCTTTTTAGTGGCACTTTTATACTTTTTAATGGTACGTATAACTATTTAGTGGTACCCTTGAATTTGAAAGTGGTTTATTAGAACCTTTTACACTCTCTAATTGGAGGTCCATGCTCTTCACATTTACATGGAGTGTGTTGATTACATGGTTCCTTACTTTTGATTAAATAGTCCCCTCGCTAAAACGAAATTGGTTAATAAGGTAACTAGTGAAAATTGGTACATACATATTTAATGTCAAATAGATGGCTGTTATATAATTTATTATTTGATTAAATGGTTCCTTTAGTTTAATTTATTAGAACCCTTTACACTCTCTAATTGGAGGACTACTCTATTCACGTTTACTTGGAGTGATGAAATAGTTCCTTAATTTGATTAAATGGTGGTTTCCTTCCTTTACTAACTTTATCTTGTAAATAGTTGTAAATGTGAATCTTATGTTTCATATGTATCCTAAGATACATGGTACTTCTGGTACCCTAGATTATTCTAGTGGTACCCTACTTAGTTCCAGTGGTTTCCTACGTGGTTCCAATGGTCTAAGGCTTGTGAGTATTACCATTCATGGTATTAGCTGTGCCCTTTGCATTTTCAAGGATACCCTTCACTGCGTTAGTGTAACTATATCTTTCAGTCTTTTTAGTGGCACTTTTATACTTTTTAATGGTACGTATAACTATTTAGTGGTACCCTTGAATTTGAAAGTGGTTTATTAGAACCTTTAACATTTTCTAATTGGAGGTCCATGCTCTTCACATTTACATGGAGTGTGTTGATTATATGGTTCCTTACTTTTGATTAAATAGTCCCCTCGCTAAAATGAAATTGGTTAATAAGGTAACTAGTGAAAATTGGTACATACATATTTAATGTCAAATAGATGGCTGTTATATAATTTATTATTTGATTAAATGGTTCCTTTAGTTTAATTTATTAGAACCCTTTACACTCTCTAATTGGAGGACCACTCTATTCACGTTTACTTGGAGTGATGAAATAGTTCCTTAATTTGATTAAATGGTGGTTTCCTTCCTTTACTAACTTTATCTTGTAAATATTTGTAAATGTGAATCTTAGGATTTCATATGTATCCTAAGATAAGATATACATGGTACTGATGGTACCCTAGATTATTCTAGTGGTACCCTACTTAGTTCCAGTGGTACCCTACATGGTTCCAATGGTCTAACCTTATCAGTAGTACCATTCATATTATAAGTCATGCCCTATAACTAACCAATGGTACACTTCACTTCTAAAGTATAAATATATCGACCAGTCGTTTTAGTGGTACCCTAGTTTATAACCTTTTTACTTGTTAGTGGTATCCTTGAATTTTAATGGCGTTAGTCCCCTTTATATTCTCAGTGGTGGTACCCTTTAATTTTACTTGTTAGTGGTAACCTTGAATTTTAATTTTGAAATATCTTAACCAGTTGTTTAATTTGTTTTGTTAGTACCCTTTATGTTCTTAGTGGTGGTACCCTTTAATTTTAACGTGGTTCCCCTAAATTTATTTATGGGAACTTTTTTAGTGGCACTCTTTAATTGGAGGATTGATTAAATGGTTCCCTTTGCTAAACTTAAATTGTTAGTTGTAAATGTTAACACTTGTAATGTCAAATGACGGGCCTTACCCTCACATATGTAATGTCAAAAGATTGCCCTTACAATTTGGGCTTACAAAAAATGGGCCCTTTTTTTTTACAATTTGTATAACAGAAAATGGGGTTGTTAGGAATTTGGCCTTACAAAACATGGCCACGCAAAATTAGTCACCTTAGCATATTAGTCTATCTCTGTGATGCATGAGAGGGTGGAGTCACAGGCGGCCGAGGTCGAGGTAGTATAGGAACGTAGCCACCTTGTCTGGATGATGTGGCTGATAACGGAGATACATGGCTCTGCCATCCATAAGGTCCTGAAGGGTAATGAGCCATGGGAAATTGAGGATACGAAACATAGTATCCAAGACTACGAGAGATTTGGGAACTTGAAAGTTTTGACCACCACCACCAACAGCCGTAAAGTACCCTATAGATCCGTCCCCGTCCCGCAATTGAATGCCACCAACACATTGAGGACTATAAGGAACCATCTTATACATCATCTGCATATATGGTACATGCATGTGTAACAGCATATATTATAACCAAAACCAGAACATCTTTTAAGTACATGATGGCCTAAAACAAAAGTTCCAAAATAGAGTGTTTAAAAGGCACATGGCAGCAACTTAAAAGATAAACAGGATTAGGGCCTTTGGATTTTGGACATATATCTGCACACATATACACATATATCTGCACATATATAGCCGTAGACACCCATTTGTGTCTCCCCAAAACCAAACCCGGTGATGAGTGCCTTTCACGTCGAACCATAATCGAATGAAACGAAAGTGTGGAAAAGTCTAGTGTAGCGGAAAGTTTTAATTCTTTTCTTTTCTCCCTGTTTTGGAAAAATTTATTTTAAGAAAAAAGTTAATCAAGTTTGGTTGGTCCATGATATGGGTCCAATAGTGGTGTAGTTGGATGGGGCTTGCAAAGACCTTTCCAACGATATATTATAAGCCCAATTCCGATGAATTTTGAGGAAGTTATGGCCAATTTACTAAACTGGGCCCGGTTTGAGCTTTATGTACGGCCCAATGATCTAGGGGAGGGCCTAATATGATTTATCATCCCTAATGCAGTTAGGAATGGTTTTAATCTTCTAGAATCTTCTAGAAGGTTCTTTTCATTCCTAATTCAATTAGGACTTTTCAGAGTTTTAATCAAGATCAAATAGCATTTTCGAAGGAATTATGTTATTTTATCTTCCAGTACGGGAAATTTATCACATTTTCGAAAACGCGTTGAAATCCAGTTTGGCGTCCAACTCCAGGCCTTGGCGCCTGGAACCAGGCTTGGCGCCATGCGCTAGCCACTGGTGCCTAGCGCCAGCTAGCCAGTGTTGGCGCCAATGCTGTTTTGCGATCTTCAGACTCTGTTTTGTTAAATTATCTTTTTTGGCTGATTTTCTCTATAAATATCGTATCAAAAACTCCGTTTTCATTCACCAATTACCAATTACCAATTACTATTCGTCCATTAATTAACCAACTCTCTTCATTCGCAATTCTCTTCATTCACAATTCATTCATCATCATCATCTCTCATTCATCAATTCTCAATAACATTAATTCTTTAGCATTATTTTCTTTCTTCAATTCTTTCTTGCTTTTTCATACAAAATTTCGCATTCATTAGATCTAGAAACACCTAGCCATATTTTAAGTTGCCTTCGCCCTAGAAGTGAAAGGTTTTAATTTCTGAGGGTTAGGTCCCAAATCACTCTTTCAATTATTTAATTTAATTGTTTGTTTATTATTTTCCTTGAAGTTACTAACGTGTGTATTTTGTTATTAGAAAGAGGTACGAGGCATCCAAGTAAGTACTTTAATGGTTTTATTGATTTTATGATGTAGAAATCATGCTTAGATTGTTATTTTGATTCCTAGTATCATGTTAGGATGTTTTCCTTAACTTGATGTTTAGGGTGACAACAATAAATTCCTAGAATCATGTCTAGGGTAACAAATTTATTAAATATGATTGTTATGATGCTTCCTATGTTCTTCCTAATATTAATTCATGTTAGTATCATGTTAGGGTTAAGGATTTGATTTTTATTGCTTAGTGACATGCTAGGGCTTGTTATTAATCTTGTTAGTATCATGCCTAGGATCTTGCTATGTTTATTATGCTTTAACATAATTATAAGTATGATTGATATTATTATTATTAATGATGTTGATTATTTATTATGTTGCTTGATTATATTTATTTTTATTGCTTGATCACTTTTTATTGCATGTTAAAGGGAATTTGTACTTACAATCGCGCTTAATAAGATAATTAATAATCTTGTTAGGTTAATTGTGATTATAATACAAGTGATCGCCAATAATAGTTTATTTGTGCATTAATGTTCAACCAACATAGATTAAACAGGTTTAGGGTTAATCCTATTGATTGCATGTTAATAAGAAAGCGCATATGAATACGAGCAAAATAAAGTAGAGGCCTATTATTAGGGCAGATTCAATCTCTTTTAGGTTGGATTTGTACCTTCATCCCCGAACCTTTATTTGGTTCATGACCTTATGGAGTTGACGATCTCTTGGATCGTTAAGGGGTGTAACCTTCACCTCGTGAACGGTTTACAAGTTTCTAAAAACTTGTTGGCGACTCTTTTGCTCTATCTTCTTCCCTTTTGGACGCCACTGTACTTTAGTGTATGATCACAGTGGGGTTCAATCTGGTTGGATTTAAAAGCTTGAAATCATTCCCTACAGTTTTTGGCGACTCCACTGGGGAGGATTTCTATTTTAATTCCTGAATTTGTTTAGGCAATGATTTAGAATGAGTGGGTGAGACTCGAAAAGTTCTAAGTATTTTATGTGCGTAATTTTAATTAATATTATTGTCATATGCATAAAAAGGTTCTCATTGGAAAGACCATCCGTAATGAGTCAAAAACATAGGATTTTACACGTAGGAAATTTGAGAAATGTCTTTCACAACTAGGACTGAAATAACACCGCGCGAAACTGGAAGATTTTATCGAGCACAGAAAGCTGCTGAGGCATGTGGGAAGTAGCGTCAGGGGTCATAGCTTGGCGCCAAACTTTTAGCCGTAGCTCTAGATGCCAGTATTGGCGCCAGGCGCTACAGTTAAAAGTTGGCGCCAGTCTCTATTTGCTGGCGCCAATTTCCCCCAATACCGAGCCAGAAATATGCGTTCTAATTTCGACCGGTTTTTCGTATTGTTTGCTCGATCCTACTTCCTGATTGAATTTTTTCTCACTTTTCTGAAACCCATATGTGTTCTACATACGGACATAACCCTCTGGGAATTCATGCTCCATCTACCCGATTGAATGCTCCTGGCAACAAAGGGTACATCTGAGTTGTTGAATTAACCAAACCATGAAAGTGAGTTTTTTCTAAAACTCGCGGTGTCCCATCCACACGCGCTAACCCTTCACGGTTAGGCTTCTGCGCGGTGCATCCAAAAAATTAACCATGGACCCTCTATTAACTAAACCATATCCCGAACTTTAGAGAACTAGAGCCATGGTTAGGTTGCGAACTCATTGCATCATATTGTGCCTACTTGACTAATTGTGCATTATTTGTTGTGCATATATATTCTATGTTCCTGCTAACCGTTTGTTGGTTTGTGTTGAGACTAAAATTAATGACTTAAAGAACTTTGCCTATTTAATTAATTAATTAATTAATTTGAGTCAATAAAGTTTTTTTTAATCAGAATTGACCTAGTACGACTTTAGGCATACCCAAGTTGACTAATAATACCGAAAACTGTCCCAGACCGAAGCTCCACTATTGGCGCCAAAGTCTGAGCTGTAGCGCCACACTATGGTGTGTAGCGCCAGACGACAGCTAAATTGTCTGGCGCCAACCATCATAGTGTGACGCCAGTCCTGTCGCTTGGCCGACAGTTCGGGTTATTTGTCGAGTCATCACCTAGGGTCTAATTAACCAGTTTACTAATTAATTCGGTTAATTTTCGCTGTCAATAACACCTTGTCAAGTCATTAATCGAGTCTTGGTCACATAGTTTAGCCACATGGTCATGACACGAGTCTTAACATGTCACCTACACTCACTAGTCTTAGCACACACTTTGAGTACACATCACCATGACCATGTCGTAGGTCTATGCATGAGTCGGTCTTTCCGTCATTTGAGTTGGGGGGTACATTCTATTCCTAATTCTTCATATACCTCCATTTAATCTTCTTTCGCATTCTCTCATCTTTCTTCACTTCCTCCATCAATCGCATGTTGAATAAAGTTTGAGTCAAATAATTATCAATAAATATCCCCAATTTCCTTTTCCACAGTACTTGGTCGAGGAGAGAAGGGCGATTGATCAAGGACAACCTCTGTATTCAGGTCTAGCTTTTTGATAAACCGATTCATCAAAAGAGGAAGGCTAAGAAGATAATGGCAACTCAAGAAGAAGTCAATGATCTTAAGAACCAACTGGCTACTGTGACTGAGACACTGAAACTTCTCGCACTTAGGGTTGATGACCCCGTGAAGCAACAACAGATGAACCTCATACAAGAGAGTCTAAGCAAGCTATCTAGTGACTATAGATTTCAGGGCATGAGTTTGCAAGGGGTCTCGTTGGACAAAGAACTTCTTCCGCATAAGTTCAACGCCACTGACATCCCTAAATTCAAGGCAACTGATAACCCTTACTTCTATCTAAGAGCTTTTGAAACTATAATGAGCATTAAGGGTATCGATAAGAAAGTTTTCCCCTCTCTGTTCCCACTATCTCTTGAAACCGTTTGCCAACAATGGTTCTTCTCCCTTGACAAGGAGAAAACCTCTACCTGGGAATGGATAGTGAACGCTTTCGTTGATAGGTACAAGTGCAATATCCAAGTTGAAACCGACCATAGACAACTTGAGATGCTAAGACAAAAAGAGAATGAAGGCTTTACTGTTTTCTTTAATAAATGGAGGGAAACTTCCGCCAAGATGATTGAGGTCCCCACCGAAAAGGAGTCTGTGAGGATGTTTATCAAGAATCTCCAAGAAAAGTATTCAAAGCTCTTAAAATATCAACACAACTTGAATACTTTCAAGGCCATCTATGACATAGGTATCAAGATAGAAGACGACCTCGCAAAGCAAAAAGCTACTAACAATAGTAACCACGGTGGCTGGAAAGGAAAGAAGAACGACAATCTTTCTTTTTCCGAAAACGCCCACTCTAGCAATAATGTTAGTACCTTTGACCATAATGATGTCATAGCCATGGACAATCAAGGATCTAAAAGGATACCCAGGCGAGAGTTCACACCCATTGGAATGACCTACGATGCTGCTTTCGATCGTCTCTATGATCGAGGATTAATCAAACCTATTGGCCCTACCGAGGATCCAACACCAGAAAATCGATCTTCGAGATGGAATCCAAACTCCTATTGCAAGTACCATCGAGGAAACGGTCATACTTCTGATGAATGCTACAGGTTTCAAAACCTCATTCAAGATCTCATAGAGGAAAATAAGATCCCATTGCCTCTAGCTAGCGAGAAGATTGGATGATGACGGAGCAAACAATACAAGATAGAGGCGAGCTTCAACGACAAGATTTCGTGACCTCTTTTTTCTATTTCTTTTTCATTTTTTCCTTTCCCCAATAAGTCTAGAATAGGCACCTTTCTTTTCCCTTAGATTAATTTTTGTAGATTCTTTATTTATTTTCTTTTAATAAAAATGAGCATTTATTTCCTTGCATATGATCATCACATTGCATTGCAAAAAAAAAATAAAAAGAAAAAAAAATAAATAAAAAAAATAAAAAGAAAAAAAAATCCATGTCGAATTAAACACTAGGTATACTAATGATTTGAGGCACCCCTTGTAGCCACATCATATCTCATTTCACCCTTCAATTATACGTCCTTTCTTCATAAACCACTTTGAGCCTCGTCTAACGATAGACCCTTCTTTTTTCAACCTACATCTACCTAACCTTGGGATGGGATGGCGTGCAACTTATGCAATTCTAAAGAAAGCTTGAGCAAATTCAAAAGAAAGCAATAGCAAAAAATAAGCAATAATAAAAAACGAGAACAAGTGTACAAAAGGGTAAGTGTTCCAATGTCTTTGATATGAAAGTATCTTCGAGAAGAACATGTCTCAGATTGCGTCTCTTATCAAGTGCTCGGTACCGTGCCTGAGAAACATGAATGCCAAGTGAGTGATAGACCGCATGATCGGGATTGCTCACACTTACAAAAATTAAATAAATGCTAAAGCAAAAGAAAGAGCTTAAAAAAAAGTAGAAAACCTCAAGCATAAAAATACAAAGATTCAAAAGCGAGGTTGCACACCTTGGGGGCTTATCTAGGGTTTTGAGCCTTTATCCCCTTCTTCTTTAAACCTTTAGCCTAACCACGTTACAACCCTTAAAAAGACCTTTTTTGAGGTATACACACTTGTGCAAGGTTCGGCTAGAGCTAAGTTCGGCCTGATTCCTAACGGATACGTAGGCAACCTCACATCGAGGTGCGGCCGTAATAAACATGCATTCATATTCACATTCACAACACTTACACCATGATCATATCAAGGGATCTCTAATGCTCATCCCTATTCATTTAGAGCTAGACTTGGGGGCTTGATCCCTACATCATTAGCTTACCTAGCCTAAGAGTCACCACCATTTGACACTTTTCAATAATATATTTTTTCCACACACTTAGCTCTTGCGGCCTTACTTTAGTGTCACTATCACACACTGCACAGAGATATGACAAAATATACTTCCCTTAGGAACTCTTTGTCATGAAATCTTAATACAACGCTGAAGCATGCCTTGTCATATCAACATCACTCATAATTGTCATTGCATCACGAAGTATGAAGTGCTTAGCCTCCGTGCCTAAGTTACCCAAATACTTTCATCATGGAGTCAACCATTGAGATAGCCTAGGATAGATTAATCCTTGCACCTTGAGAGATAGTATCAAATGACATTTGACTAAGCTCATTTAACATGCATCTTCAAACTTTCGATTCTTTTTCGCGTCTTTCTTTTTCGGGAGAAAGTCGGTACCCTCCAAAAAAATGACGGAAAATTTTTGCTTTTTTGCATTTTCAAGTCGCATAATCAACACTATGCACACACGGGTCATGAGTCTAACACACATGTCATTTCACTTTGAGTCGAGTCAACCTCGAGTAAGTCAAACATCAGCGAGTCAAGTTTATACCTTGAGTCGTGTCAAGTCGATGAGTCAAGCAACATTAAACCTTAGGTCAACCCTAAGATGATTTAAAAAGATTGGCAAAGTTCTTTAGTCAAAATAAATACAGGTGCAGCAGAACAGGGAAGACCCTATCACAGTGTTCAGCGACAGAGTCAATTCCTGGCGCTAGAAATATCTCAACAACAACAGAGCTCGAAGCCTCTCAAAAAGGTGATTTTGACTTCATACAACAATTTTGGGTTCCTTGGTACGCCAGTTAGCCCCTATAAGCAATTTGACATAATTAAGTAGTCACTTTGATTACAATTGCAATAAGTGATCGACCTGATGAAAGATCGTCTCACTTAGCTTAAAGCGCCTAATCACGGAGACACTGACATACTGGTTTTAGCGGAATAAAGTTCAGGCGAGCTTTAGAGATCGACAAACGTTGGTCTTCGGAAATTTTTTCTTCAAGACATTATCGCAACAAACGTTCAAGTACCAAAGCTCAATTGTTCAGAGACGCGTGAACATTTCCATCAGAAGCTCTTTTGCTCCAGAGACGCGTGGGCATATCATCAAAGCTCTTTTGTTCAAAGACGCGTGGACATTTCATTCAAGCTTTTTTTCTCCAGAGACGCGTGGACATTTCAATCAAGCTCTTTTCTTTAGAGACGCGTGGACATTTCATTCAAGCTATTTTGCTTAGAGACGCGTGGGCATCCTATTATCAAGCTCTTCGTTCAGAGACGCGTGAACATATAAAAAAGAAGCTCTTTGTTCAAAGACGCGTGAACATATCAAAAAGAAGCTCTTTGTTCAGAGACGAGTGAACATCGAAATAGCAAGATGGCATTCTTTAACTTGTAGAAGGTCATCAACACAACAATACAGCAACAATCAGTTACTTTCAGAGACTTGTGCTCGACGGTGCAAGATACCCGTTTCTTTACTTTTTTATTTGTTTAACTAACGCTAGTTTTGCAGGTGTCGGCGTTACAAGATTTATTTAGGATCGCAGAAGGTTCTGAATCATTCTCCGTCCCTATCGCTACTTTGACTTTCGTTTTCGAAACTTGCGTTTCTCCAAACTCAGTCAAAGTGGGGGCTTCTGAAGACACCCATTTGTGTCTCCCCAAAACCAAACCCGGTGATGAGTGCCTTTCACGTCGAATCATAATCGAATGAAACGAAAGTGTGGAAAGGTCTAGTGTAGCGGAAAGTTTTATTTCTTTTCTTTTCTCCCTGTTTTGGAAAACTTTATATTAAGAAAACAGTTAATCCAGTTTGGTTGGTCCATGATATGGGTCCAATAGTGGTGTAGTTGGATGGGGCTTGCAAAGACCTTTCCAACAATATATTATAAGCCCCATTCCGATGAATATTGATGAAGTTATGGCCAATTTACTAAACTGGGCCCGGTTTGAGCTTTATGTACGGCCCAATGATCTAGGGGAGGGCCTAATATGATTTATCATCCCTAATGCAGTTAGGAATGGTTTTATTCTTCTAGAATCTTCTAGAAGGTTCTTTTCATTCCTAATTCAATTAGGACTTTTCAGAGTTTTAATAAAGATCAAATAACATTTTCGAAGGAATTATATTATTTTATATTCCAGTACGGGAAATTTATCAGATTTTCGAAAATGCGTTGAAATCCAGTTTGGCGTCCAACTCTAGGCCTTGGCGCCTGGAACCAGGCTTGGCGCCAGGCGCTAGCCATTGGCGCCTGGCGCTAGCCACTAGTGCCTGGCGCCAGCTAGCCATGGTTGGCGCTAATGCTGTTTTGCGATCTTCAGACTCTGTTTTGTTAAATTATCTTTTTTGGCTGATTTTCTCTATAAATATCATATCAAAAACTCCGTTTTCATTCACCAATTACCAATTACCAATTACCATTCGTCTATTAATTAACCAACTCTCTTCATTCGCAATTCTCTTCATTCACAATTCATTCATCATCATCATCTCTCATTCATCAATTCTCAATAACATTAATTCTTTAGCATTTTTTTCTTTCTTCAATTCTTTCTTGCTTTTTCATACAAAATTCCGTATTCATTAGATCTAGAAACACCTAGCCATATTTGAAGTTACCTTCGCCTTAGACGTGAAAGGTTTTAATTTCTGAGGGTTTGGTCCCAAATCTCTCTTTCAATTATTTAATTTAATTGTTTGTTTATTATTTTCCTTGAAGTTACTAACGTGTGTATAGAAAGAGGTACGAGGCATCCAAGTAAGTACTTTAATGGTTTTATTGATTTTATGATGTAGAAATCATGCTTAGATTGTTATTTTGATTCCTAGTATCATGTTAGGATGTTTTCCTTAATTTGATGTTTAGGGTGACAACAATACATTCCTAATATCATGTCTAGGGTACCAAATATATTAAATATGATTGTTATGATGCTTCCTATAATCTTCCTAATATTAATTCATTTTAGTATCATGTTAGGGTTAAAGATTTGATTTTTATTGCTTAATGACATGCTAGGGCTTGTTATTAATCTTGTTAGTATCATGCCTAGGATCTTGCTATGTTTATTATGCTTTAACATGATTATAATTATGATTGATATTATTAATATTAATGATGTTGATTATTTATTATGTTGCTTGATTATATTTATTTTTATTGCTTCATCACTTTTTATTGCATGTTAAAGGGAATTTGTACTTGCAATCGCGCTTAATAAGATAATTTATAATCTTGTTAGGTTAATTGTGATTATAATTCAAGTGATCGCCAATAATAGTTTATTTGTGCGTTAATGTTCAACCAACATAGATTAAACAGGTTTAGGGTTAATCCTATTGATTGCATGTTAATCAGAAAGCGCACATGAATACGAGCAGAATAAAGTAGAGGCCTATTATTAGGGCAGGTTCAATCTCTTTTAGGTTGTATTTGTACCTTCATCCCCGAACCCTTATTTGGTTCATGACCTTATGGAGTTGACGATCTCTTGGATCGTTAAGGGGTGTAACCTTCACCTCGTGAACGGTTTACAAGTTTCTAAAAACTTGTTGGCGACTCTTTTGCTTTATCTTCTTCCCTTTTGGACGCCACCGTACTTTAGTGTATGATCACAGTGGGGTACAAACTTCCTCGGTTTTGCTTGGGTCATGATAGCACAATTTCATCCTTGTGTGCTTCCATATCACATCTTTCCTCCACCTCCGGAAAATATAATAGTCTGATATCTCATAGTAATTATTAATCTCTTAAACCCTAATGATGTGACGATAAATAATCCCATGACACTCAAAGTGGCGACAGTCACAAGTTACGTGCTTGGTTGAAGAGTCAAATGAAAGCTTGTACTCTCTCTTCTCTTGGACGAATTTTTTTCACGCGATCATTTGGGCTTGTACCATACTCTATCCTCCACAACGAACTAAGTTATTGTGTCAGAAACCTGCTTTCGATGGATCTCACTTACATAAATTACACGGTTGCACCTCCTTAATTTTTGCATCTGTATAAATCTTCTAAAATACCAACTCAGTCGGGAAATTAGTGTAAGCTTGCCTCACATACCTATCATTATTGTCATCTTCCCTTTTCTCACTTATGCACCTAACTTCCAAGGCATTACAATACCTCTCCACAAACTCATGCAACAAAGTATACATGCTCAAATACCCATCAAAAAACCTGTGAATACTCTCAACCCGTTGAGTTGTTTTCATCCCGGCCAAAAATAAATGTTTCACAAAAGCAGGCACCCACATATTACATTCTTCATACAACCCTAAACAAATTTAAATAAAGAGCCACTGAATAGGGTTTACAGTTCACAAAGCTTATGAAATTTTCACAACGCTTAATTTTTACAGAGCCTAATTTTTACAGAGCTTATGCACTAACAGATACATGATCCAGAAAGAGTTCAAAAAAAGCCAAAAAAAAAAAAAAGATTATGATTCCTAGATTCTGAAAAGTCACAAAGAATAACAATATCCACAGAGCATCAAAGTCACAGACTAAGTTCAGATAGCACTTAATAGGATTTACACTTGTTCACAGTCCTTATGAAATTTTCACAGAGCGCCAACATTTTCACTGATCTAGATTTTTCAACACATCATAACATTATAACAACAACACACAGTATAACACACACACACACACAAATACGGTATAACAGCAACACAGAACAACTGTGATTCTATTTTTATAATGAGTAAAGAAGATACCTTGAAGCCATTCATCATCTTCTAGTTCATGCTTCTTGATTGCCTCAAGCCAATTAGCCTCAAACTCTTCACAATCAAGACTGTCATAAATTGCACTCTCAAGATCAGTTTCAATTTCAGTGTAATTTTTAAGCTTCCCAATCTTCTTGAAATTTTTTTGGGTAATGTTCTAAATACACCATTAATGAACGGTACCTTGCATAGTCACTTTCAACGTTTTCCTCATCACCGGATCTTGATCGTTCGTCAAACAATTGATCGTTCGGTAACAACATCAACGATCCCATGTTCCATAGGACAAATGCAAACAACCTCAAACCATTCAACTTCTTCCTAAACTAGTCCTAAACTAAGCACTCAAAGAAAGAGTAAACGAGTAAAAATAAGAAAGGTCTCACCGGGAGGTTAGGTTAAAAGAATTAAGGAGCATAAAATAGAGTTCACTAAATGTCACTCCTCTCCAAACTTCAAAAAGAAACCTACAAGGCAAGACAAGACACAAAAGAAAACATTAAAAGAGGACAAAGAAATAAAACAAAAAGAAAAAGAAAGGAGAGGGAGAAAAAGGGTTATAATTCCTCTGGGTTGCCTCTCGGGAAGCGCTTGTTTATGGTCTCTAGCTTGACCCTTCACCTCATTCAAGGTTGATTAAAGAACATCACCCTCATCAACTTGAGGATTGAATCAAAGATTCCCCCAAGCTTGAGAACTAGAACTCCTTGAGGTCTCACATCACCACAAGGAAAAGGAGGGAATGAATCAAGAGCCAATGGTGGATCACTTTTCTCTTTCCCTTCTTCTTGTTGATTCTTCTTCTTTTTCACTCTTCTTTATTTTCCTTCTAAAAGGGGGATCGAGCTTGGAATCCTCAATATTAGGAAGGGAAACCTCACCTTCCTCAAGATAGCCTTCAAACCAAGCGGGAACTTCAAGGAAGTCATCATACCTCATTGTCACCTTATCATCACGTAGAGGTAAGCTCTCATTAGCCATCACATCATCGACCACATCAACTTTACATATGCTCACCGCCATAGGGATCTTCAAAAAGACATTCTCAACTAGCCCACAAGAAAAGGGTATCGGGCCTTCAAACTTGTTTGGTTCATTAAAATCAAATGGCTCCTCATTTTGTTCTTGAACCTTCATCTCAACCACATCATCTGCACCCTTTTGCTCCTTGCAAGTTTCGAGTTGATAAGTATGTGAAGGGTTAGTAGATGATTGTAAGTGAAGTTTTGTGGTTAAATGGAGAGAAGAAGTTTTGGCTAGTTGGGAATCAGCAACTTCATTGTAAGATTTGATTTCTTGGAATTGTGGAGTGATAGTTTGACGTTGTTGAAGAATTTGGGTTTGTGAGTGGTCGGGTGGGGATTTTTCTTCATACGCTTGAGGACATAGGTCATGATTTTAATCTTGAGAGTTCTCTACTTGTTTGGAAAGGTAGGAAAAGTTTTGGGTTGGTGGATTGAAGAGAGGTCCATCTTGGGGGTAGAAGTTTTCTTGCCTTGGAGGTTGTTGAAGTTGTTGGGATTAAGCTTGGGTTACAAAATCTTTTTCCCTCAAAGTCAAAACTTCACCATGCTTGATATTGAACTCTCTATAATAGGATGCATCATGATCCGTCCCACCACAACGAGCACATGAGAAATCAATGATTTGTGAAGGTTTTGAACACAAACCAACACTTGTGTTCAACTTGGAAAGACCTTCATTCAAGAGCTCAACTATGTACTTAAGTTGGCCTACTTTCTCCAACTCATAAAGATCTCCTTTCTTTCCTTGGGACCTTTTTTAACCTCCCCAAGAATAGCTAGTAGCCACTTCTTCAATTATAGCTTCAACTTGGCTTTAAGGGATCTTAATCAATTGGCCACCGGCACCCACATCTAGATTGGTCCTTGATATTGGCTCCAAGTCGTCATAAAAGAATCTCATGAGCAAATTACGGTTGAATTCATGATATGAGGACATGCTCTAATAAAATCCTTAAACCTTTCCCATGCTTCCCCAAGAGTTTCATCCGGTTCCTGCTCAAAGGAAGCTATCTTCCTCCTCATTTTTGCGGTTTGCTCATCAAAAATGAATCTCTTGAGAAAGGCCTTTGCTACTTCCTTCCATGTGGTGAGAGAGTTGGGCTTCAAAACCTTGAGCCATTTCTTTGCTCTTCCGGTGAGAGATTGCCGAAAGAGATGCATACGAATGTAATCTTGGCTCACTTCATTTTTTCTTTGCATCATTGCACACAACTCAAGGAATCGGTCCAAATGCTTAATGGGGTCTTCACTTACGCCTCCGGAAAATTACTCAGTTTGCACCATCCTATAGTAAGCCTATTGTGTATGGATTGTGAAATTAGTCTCGGTGGTCGGGAGAAGTATACCACTCGTGAGCTCATAGATTTCCGGGTTTCCAAACTCCCTAAAAAGAAGGTCATCCTCTTGTCTTGCCATATCTCATTTTGAATACAACAAAGCTAAGCACACGATTAGCAATGACAAGTAGGATTAAACAAGCAAAATAAAAGAAAGGAAAGCAAATAAAATGACTCTAACAATAGCAAAAATAGACGCTAAACAAGTCGCTTCCCCGGCAACGGCGCCAAAACTTGATCGCGGGTTAGATAGGTCGTTAAGCTACTACCCTAACCAAATTAATCATTTATAATACCTAAACCTACACTAAACTAGTTAGTGGCAAGTAAAGGGTCGAACCACTAGGGAAGCACGCTAATTCAACATCAAATATCACTAATGTAAGAGTGAAAAGGGAATTGTTTTTGTTGGTTTTGTTGAGTAAGAACACTAAAACTACAAATAAGCAAGAAAATGGTGATTAAAATAAATAGAAAATGACGCTAGGGATATGGGGGTGTACAATATGATTAGAAAGAGGAGAATAATGGTGATTATCATGAAACATATGCTAAAGAACACAAGATTCTACCTAAACAATTCATTCTCATGCAATAGTCTAGGCAAATCAATGAAAGAGGTCTACACTAATAAGGATCATTCTCATGCATCCTATTAGTTACAATCAAATAAAGAGAGTAAAGAAGCACAATCCATAAAAACTCCACTTTAATAACTCATTCTCATGCAATCATTAAAATAGAGGTGATCCTAATCTAGTTCAAATCACTTCATGCATTTAAACTAGAAAACATCAAATAGAGTGCAACAATAATCCCAAGCTAATAAAACTCATGTCTTTCATCAATATATGGCATAAGTTCAATCTAACCATCATCATTCATTCAATTCAACTCATATCTTCCACCCCCTTCCCCTAGCCAAAAGTTTAGCCTAGAGAAGGGAGATTAAATACAATATCAAAACTAGAAATAAACTCAAGAAACTCAAAACAAAACATGATTAAAATTAATTAAATCAATAACAACTAGATGAACTAATAAGATTAACAATAATAAACAACAATAAAACAAATAAAAAATAAAACTAAAGGAAAGGACAAGAGATTACTAAAGAAAGGATTAATGAAAGATAAAAACTTGAATTCTTGCTTGATTGAAACTTAAACTTGAGCAAAGTTGAATCTTGGAAGAAAATTGAGCAATAATCTATTTTCTCTCTCTAAAAATTATCTAATCTAACCCTAAAAGAGAGAATCTCTCCTCAACTAATTAAGAAAAATAAAATAAAAGAGCCTCCTTTTAATTCCCCCAAAAATGGGTATTTTTACTTAGCTAAATACAAGAAAAAGAAAAGAGAACCAAAAGAAAAGAAAATAAATTTCGAAAAGAAAAGGAAATATAAAAATAAATAAAATAAATAAAGAAAATAAAACCCATTCCCCCCCAAACCGTCAGCCTCCTCATCTTCTTCTATTTAAATTTGGCTGCTCTTGAATCATCATCACCACCTTTTGATCGTCTTCATCAATTATCGCCAACCATTTTCATCTTCAATCATCAGCGCTCATCATCATCATCAATCATTAAGCTTGAAATCAAACCGTTCGATATTAATGAGCACCTCCATTCACGTGCAAATCACGTGAAAATTGAAAAAGATAAGTCCC
Source organism: Chenopodium formosanum (assembly GCA_024500155.1). Lineage (NCBI taxonomy): Eukaryota > Viridiplantae > Streptophyta > Magnoliopsida > Caryophyllales > Amaranthaceae > Chenopodium > Chenopodium formosanum. The sequence continues at coordinate 47,810,489 of CM044865.1, forward strand.
ACAACGGAACGGCCAATTCTAACCTTAGAGCGCCCGCTCTGAAGGGTATCGAAATTTGGGGCTGATTTGGAGCTTGCACTTGGGCTGCGGTGGCTCTGATTGGAGGCGCTACTGTTGCAATTTTGCTGCGGATTTGCGAGTGGAAACAAGGGAAGGTGGCAGAGGTTGTTGTTGTTGGTGAGCTGAGAGTTGCGTGAGGTAGCAGGGGCTGCTGGTGATTTAATTGGTGAGTGGTTTGGTGGTGATTGATGGCTGTTTTGCGTGAGGGAGCAGGGGAGAATTTGTGGGGATTGTTGGGGAATTGGTGGTTGCGGCGGCTGTGGAAGCTGAGTGTGGTTGTGGTTGTAGGGTTGCGTGAGTCTGGATGTGGAAATGCACTTGATGGTGATTTTGGTGGCTGGTGGAAGGTGCGGTTTATGGGAGCAGGGGAGCTACTCTGGTGGTTGTTTGGTGTGTGGAAGTGGCTATTGACTTTTGAGATGAATTCGGACACCGAACTCACTTGACATAAAACCCGAACACCTACACACAAAACCGAAGAAAGGGATTGAGAAAAATAAAATAGAACTAAGTAACCCGAACACACCTACAACCAAAAACCGACACGAGGATAGAACTAAATATAATAAAATAAAATTAGTAAAATAAAATAAATGACTAAATTAAAACAAATAAGAAAATGTGAGAAACTAGGAACTTATTATATAACAAGAACTAAAAACTTAAAATATAAACATAAAAAATAAGAGAAATTAAATAAATTAAGAAAATAAGCCAAAAACTATTAAAAACTACTAAAATACATAAAATAAAGATAAACGATGAGAATAAGAAAATAATAGAAATAATGAATAGAATGAGCTAAATTATTGGAAAATAAGTCGGAAAATGACTCAATAAACACCCTAGAGGCGTAGTATTTAAAGGTTGAGGAAGATCGTCAAAGCTTTTTTCCTCAGAGACTCGTGGGCATATCAAAAAAGATCCATTGTTCAGATCAAAACAACAAGATGGAGTTCCCTATCTTTGTAGAAGGTTGTCACAAAAATAAATGCAGCAACAGATCGATTACCCTCAAAGACATGTGCTTAACGATGCAAGATATGCATTTCTTAACTCTCTTATATGTTTTAACTAACTCTAGTTTGTAGGTATCGGAGTTACAAGGGTGGTTTAGGATTGCAAAACGTTCTGATTTATTCTCCGTCCTTGTTGATACTTTGACTTTTGTTTTCGAAACTTGGGTTTCTCCAAACTCAGTCAAAGTGGGGGCTTTTGTAGACACCCATTTGTGTCTCCCCAAAACCTAACCCAGTGATGAATACCTTTCACTTCATTTGATTATTGAACAAAGCGAAAGTGTGAAAAGTTTAGTGATGAGAATGTTTTTATTTAAATATCTCTTTTTGTTTTTGAAAATATTTCTTTTCTTACCCTATTTTTAAAAAACGTGTGTCCGATGTATTTTGGTCCATGATATAAGTTCAATAATGGTGTAGTTGGATTGGGCTTGAAACAACCCTTCCTATGATATATTGTAAGCTAAATTGCGATGAATAATGAGGAAGTTATGGCCAAAATACTAAATGGGTCCAAACCGGTTTTTACCTACGGCCCAATGATCATGTGGAGGGTCCAAAGGTTTAATCCTATTCCTAAACTAATTAGGATTAATTAGAATCTTTTATGAATTTCTTAAGGATCTTAATTACACTTTTTGAAAATATAAGAATAAAGAATTTGAGTTAAATAAAAACTTTCCTTTTACAAACTCTTTTTTTTTTTTTTTAATCTAAATTCTATTTGAAATTAAAAATTTTCAAAGACAGTCATATATAATTTTTGTTCCTCATAATATTTATCCAAATCTTATATGGTTTTATAAATCTTGAAATTATCTTTCCAATGATATATTATAGTATTAATTCCGAGCAATAACGTAAAAGATATGAAAGAAATACAAAACTCTATCCAAAACTGACACCGTCCTACAATTTAAGCCATATCTTTTTTTCTAAAAAGGATTTTAATCTGATTTCAATAGGGTTGGAAATTAGACTTCAAGATCTTTCTAACGACATATTATATGTCTTATTTGGACTTCTGGAGCAAAAGATATGATAATAACAAAATTCGAAAAAACTGATGTCCATCGAGTTTTACTTCGATTCGAATTCGGATTCTTTTCTTATTCTTCAACCCTCTTTTTTCTCTATAAATAAAGGTTATATCTTCCCTTTTTCAAATCATCAACTCTCAACAAGAATTTCTAGATTATCTCTCTCCCTCTTTCTAGCCTAGTCTTTTACAAACAAAATTCCTCATACATTAGCACTAGACACACCTAGCCTAATTCGAAGTTGCCCTCGCCCTAGACGTGAAAGGTTTGATATTTCTGAGGGTTTGGTCCCAAATCTATATTTCAATTATTTAATTTAATTTTTTTGATTTTATATCTTCCTTGAAGTTACTAACGTGGGTATTTTGTTATTAGAAAGAGATACGAGGCATCCAAGTAAGTTCTTTACTTGTTTTATTGATATTATCATGTTTAGGTTGTTATTTTTATTCCTAGTATCATGTTAGGATGTTTTTCATAGTATGATGTTTAGGGTGAAAACAATAAGTTCCTTATATCAATTATGATTTCTATGATGCTTCCTATTCTCTATCCTAATAGCATGTTATTATCATGTTAGGGCTAAAGCTTTGATTTTTAATGTTTAGTGACATTCTAGGGTTTGTTATTAATCTTGTTAGTATCATGCCTAGGATCTTGCTATTATTATGTTTTATTTTTAACATGATTATTTTTATAATTGTTATGATTATTGATGATGATTATTATGTTGCTTGATCATATTTTTTTTATTGCTTGATCACACCTTTTATGCATGTTTAAAGGGAATTGGTACTTGTAAATTGTAATCAATCTTAATAAGAAAATTAATAATCTAGTTTAGGTTAATATGATTATAATTAAAGTGATTACAAATAATAGATTTGTTTGCGCATTAATATTCAACTTACATAGATTAAACAGGCTTAGGGTAACCTTATTGATTGCATGTTGTTCAGAAAGCCCAAATGAATACGAGAAGAATAAAGTAGAGGCCTATTATTAGGGCAGGTTCAATCTCTTTTTGGTTGGATTTGTCCCCTCATCCCGAACACCAGTCATGGTTCCAGACCTATTGGAGTTAACGATATATTGTATCGTTAGGGTTGTAACCTTCACTCTGTGAACGGTTTACCAGTTCCTAAAACTTGTAACCCTGATTGTGTCAAACGTGATGACCCCGTCAAGTCAACACATATATCAAGGCCTCTATCCTAGGAATAACATTTTATTATTATTATTATTATTATTCTTATTATTATTATTATTATTATTATTATTATTATTATTATTATTATTATTATTATTATTATTATTATTATTACTATTATTATTATTATTATTATTATTATTTATTGTATTTTTGCAACAATTATAATTATTTTTCCATTTGTTTTTTCAAATATGTGGTAAATATATGCTTATATTTTTAAAACTTAACAACATTTATTTTCTTTAAACTATTTAAAATGAAAAACACGAGTAATAATAAAGGTTTTATTTCATAATTTCAAAAATACATGTTTCTATATATACTTCTAAACTTCTAAATTACAAAACTTTGAAGTACAACTAACACCACCTATATTTTTACCCTATTGAGCTGAATTAATTTTGGGCTTCACTTGTGGATTAGCAAGTAAATTAATGCAGCCATTAGGAGGACCCCTAGCCCCACAATGTACATGAAGTACACCCGTATCATCCTTATATCTTAATCGAAGGAGAAGATAGGCTGATGTTCTTGATTATCTTAAAACATGGTGTCCGAAGTTAATGGTGGTTTTGCTTGGCTTTTCGGGTAAAGTGGGAGATAAAATAAGATAATAAATAAGCGGTGAATGGAGATTTGGGTAAGGGTAATTATGGATGGGTCGATCGAAACCTCATTGAGATAACTCAGAACGGCAGCCTAATGAGGTTGCGAATGGGTCAATAACTTCCATATAGAAACATTTGCATCAACCTTATTAATCCGCTTAATAGCATCAATAGCGTCATCCACTTCCTTATTCTCTTCTGCTAATTTTTTGTCCTTTTGTCTCCTTCTCAAGGCTTCCACATGATTCTCGTCTTTGAGGTATGAGGGTTTAAAGTGACGACCAACACGAGTCAAATGAGACACATGTAGATCTTCGTCATCACTACAACTGTCAAGGTAGATCGAACATCGAAGATTACTAGGAGTAGAAGCTGTGACCTAGTGTTTTTCTCAATAATACAATAATATACAACAACGAGTAAGCATCATCATCATCGTCTTTTAGGCAAAATGCTCCATCATAACCCGTGGTGGCACATACATTAGAGAACGGATCATTGTTGAGGACAATGTTAGAACCCTCATATGGTATAAGCTTAACCCTTTGCTGAGTGGAGTGATCATACACAACACACACATAATTTTTGGATGATGGCATCTCACTCACTCAAGGAGTATTTCAAACCATTAATAGTGTTGGATCAATTTTGTTACTATAAGTGGAGATGGTGTTTATAGAGATAGGAGGTTTATGATTGGCAAGAGTATTGTTAGTGATGCTTGGTTGTGTTTCTATAAATTTATCAGAGGATTCCTTAACTGAAAGCCTTCCTCCATACACTAGATTTTGAATACGGTGCTTGAATGCTGTGCAATTTTTAATATCATGCCTAGGCCCTTGATGGATTTCACAGTGTTGGTTCGGGTTTTAACTAGGAGAAAGATTCCTTAGGGGTGGCCTTGGGTTTAAAGGTTTAACAAGGTTGGCCTTTTTTAGTTTGGAGAAAGCTTGAGCATAAGTCATGTTAAAAGGAGTAAAATTTCTCTATGGCCTGAGCCAAAATGCTAGAGTGGCACCAATGTTGTGTATTAAGTTTTTTGGTTTTGAGGGTATTGAGTCATTGTTATTTGTTTTCCTATTGATCCCAAACTTAAGATTGTAAGAGGTTTTACTACTTCTCCCTTCATCTTCATTGATATCTCCCTTTTTATGGCATCCTCCACCAAGGCTCATGTTGATATGAGAAGCTTGAATGACTGAAAATACTAGATGGCCATTCATCATTGATACACGGGAAGAAGGTTCTTCACTTTCATCTGTAATTGCTCTTCTTCGTTTGGCCTATTTACCATCTTTGCACCCTTATTTCTCCACCCGATGATGAAGGCGGAAAATGTCTCATTATGTTTTTGCGCAGTTGTCTTTAAATCTTTCCTTGTTATATCGATCTGTTCATTATATTTGTATTGGCTAGAAAAATCTCGCACAATATCAGCCCATGAAGATTTCTTTGAGTTTTCCAAATTAAGAAACCAATGAGCAGCAGCCCCATCAAAATATTGTTGAAACATTTTTTGTATTAAAGGTTTGTCGACACCCCAAGGACTCATGGCACCTACGTATAGTTTTAAAAAATTGGTGGGACTCTCTGTAACATCGAATCTCATGAGTTTCGACATCTTAAACCCAAATGGTAGCCGTGCTTTTGGAAATAAGGTAAGACAATGATTATCCAACCAAGGTTCCGCTTTGGTCATACCCTTCTGTACGTTCTTGAGCCTGAGATTATCTTATGTGATCTTAGTAGGAGCTTCTCTATTAACATTTACCTTATCTAACTATAATGGTGAAGCTACCTCTAAATCATTAAGAGGAGGAGGAGCACTTGCACTTGCACTTTGTATTAACAAGCTCTTTATTGTTTGTTCCATAGTATCCACTTTTTTAAAAGAAATGAACACCCCTTTTTAAAAAAAAAAATTAAAAAGAAATAACTTGGACCCTATTCCAAAGATTCCTTGTGCGCTGGACACACTATTGGTTCTTGCCTAATAAAAACCTAAAACCTGAATAAAGACACTTCACTCAAACTAAATCTCTCTCTGAAATCTTAAGTGTTATCTTTTGATAATTTTCCTTATTTTACTCAAATTTGAGTTATGGATTCTAATGCCTCACGTGTTAGAGATTTGATTCACTTCTTCTCTGCCACTTCGCGCTCTACTCTTCAAGAATTACGAGAAAGGGAACATAACTAGATTCTTGGTTCAACCCGAATATAATATCATCCATCTCAATTTTCTAGAGAGAACCTCTCTTTTCCCAATGATTAATATTTTCTAGATATCCCACCTTTGGTTCCTTTAGTGAAACCTCACTAGTGACTGGTCTACCTCAAGTATTTGAGGTAAGAAGCTCTCCAGAGTCTCTATTCTTATTTGTGGCAGATACAATGGTACTAGCCATGTCTCTGTCTACATGCTTCCCTATAGACTTGGTTTACCCTATTAGAGTTACTATAAGTCAACAAAATCACCCTTTACCTAGCAAACTCGTAGATAGTCCAAAACTTTCTTTACATTTCCCTTTTAACCTCCCCACTTAGTCATCTCTTAGGTTATTTTTTTGGGATGATCATGGGTACTGTAAAAGTCAAATACTAAGTAACATATCCATGTTACTTAAAACCTATCTACCTACTTATTTTTCTTGCTCATCTCTAATTCGTCAATCGGGAAGGAAGTCTTTGAAAGTCTAGGCATGACAATGTCTTGTACTTTTTTAGGACATAATTCTCGCCCAAAACACTATTCTTATGGTGTTTATCATGATCCTTTTCGCTCACTCGACTGATTGAGGAGTTAATATTCATATTGGTTTATAATATTCCTAGTTGTGTTTATTCTTGAACTTCCTCATGCTAGGGGAAAGTTCCATCTCAAGGCTCCGTCAATCAACCTTAGCTAGGTATGTCAGATTTTATAACCTATAATCATTTAACAATGATGATGGGCAGTCCTTCAAACTATCGAGAGTCTAAGGAGAGTTTCATTCATAAACTTTCTCCACATAAGAGATATTATATATCTAATTTCTTTGAGACTTTATGAACAATAGGTCAAAAGAGTCTTTTTATAATAATAGACTGGTTAACTAGGGCATTGTCAACTACTTCTTGCTTATGTGAAAATCCTCATACTCTATCTTTAGCTTCTTTATCAGACGGCTCAGATGGATTTAGGGGTTGATATACATTGCGAGAACCAAGGGATTTTTTAAAGTTCGATTTTGGTTCAAGTCTTAGAGGGCCTAGTTTTACCTTTTTCTTGCTGTGTTTATTGCAAAATTGGTGGCAAAAGGCTCGCTCTCTAGAAGTGAAACAATTAGAAGTAATGATGGACATCAATCGCTTCATCTCATCCCCTGATTTACTACATGTCTACCCAACAAACATTGAGAAAACGTTATGCGACATTTAACTCCGAATGCGCTCTTGTGGTTGGGAAGTTAGTATTCAGCCCTCCCCTCAAGACATGCTTCGAGGAGGTTGAATCATTTTCGACCATTGTCCAGGGTTTACTTAGGGTCAAAAAGAGATGTTTGAAGCTCCACCATCTGCTGAGATTCAGGGCCTTAATGACCTTTGTATCATGGTTTTTTTTAGTTTATTATTATGGTTATATTGCTATATAAACATGAATTAATGTTCTTTTCCATCAATTTTCCCTCATAAAGAAATGTGAAAAGTAAAAAAAAAAAAAAAAAAAAGAAAAAAATAAAGCCTACAACAATATAACAAATTGTTAGTGGCAGAGCCCAACAGCTGCCTTCATATTCCTAAGTGTGAAAATGTGCTAAGTGTAATGTGATTCAAAAAATTAGGTCATTCATAGTTGGACATAAAAACAAGATAATTTTTTTTATTGCGACTACACTCAAAATAAGTTGCCTACATTCCCTGTTAAAAGATTTTTTTTTATATTTCATTTTTTCATTTTTTCACGGATCAAGTCACTCGTAGATCACAAAAAAATAAAAATAAATAAAAAAGTTAAAAATTACAACAAACTTTAATGAAAATGCAACTACTATTATTACCATGCATCTACTTCCCCCAACTAAAAGTCGCTTCTCCCATGCAACTTTCCTTTTGACAACATAAAGGGGGTTATCTTCTTTACCTAAAATTCATTATTCACATGCTTTACACATTACCATGTGTAGACATCTACTTTTGGCCTCCTGTCCTGACAAGATGTGCAATGACGATAAATAAAACCATCTTCATGTTGGATTGAAGTGAAGAATACTTATGGATAACTAGTTAAGCCATAAAACACAAAAGACTAGCCCAAATTAAAGTTAAAAGCCAAAACAAAGGTCCAATTAACTAAACCCGGTCATAATTAGGCTTAAGCCCGTGCTTAAACCCTAATTAGGCGCTCCTAAATCCGGCATTATTAGGTTTTAATTATGGGCTTAAGCCTAATAATAATCGGATTTGATTAATTAGTTTCTATTAGGCTTTGTTTCTTGGTTTGGGCTAGTCTTTTGTGTTTTTCGGTTTAACTAGTTATCCATAAGTATTTTTCACTTCGATCCAATAGGTAGATGGTTTTATTTATCGTCATTGCACTTCCTGTCGGGACAGGAGGCCAAAAGTAGGTATCTATAGGTTTTTATCATTTAGAGATTCAAGCCAAAAGGTTAAAATTTTAGAACCATCATCGAAGGTTAAAGATTATGAAGCTATGCTGGCGTCTTTTGGGATTGAACTATTATGAGGGGATGAAATTGGTAAATCTAGGGCTACCCAAAGTTTGATATCTTACGGAACTAGCCTAGAAAAAATTATGGAACTTGTGGTGAAACTTACACCTTTTTATTTAACAATATCATGAATTTTACCACATACATTTTCATATACACCTTTCTAAGTTCTTCCTCCTCGAATTCCCACTCTACAAATGTATGATACGGGCACATATTAATGGAAGACTCTTCATCGATACGAGTGTGACGATACTTGACGTTATGACATATAATTGCATGATCCATTGAGTCATTTATATAACCCTTTCGAATCAAATTGTCTTTGACGACCTGGTGAGAATTAAGTTTGAAGATGTCCCTAAAATCTCTAAAAGGGGTTGAGGTATAAGGAGGGTGTGCCCATCATAGTGGATCCTTCTGTAAGGATTTATAGGTACTACGCAGCGGAAATAACATGAATCATATTCATACAGTACCTAATCCAAGGATCTAATGCATAACACATAAAGCACAAATAATCGTACCTTTGAAGCGTGATTCCACGATGATCGAGCAAGAACAATGGGGAGATAAAGAACCTCAAACGTGATTCCTCTATTCAGTCCACGGGCACGGATTAAAGCCTCCACTAATGCTAGTTAGTCTCGAGAGAACACTTCTATCGACCTTCTACGGAGATGGAAGAACAATCAACTAGGCAAGGAACACCGTGCAACACCACGAGGGCCACTAGGGTGGCCGGACGTGAGGGGAGGTGAGAGAGAGGTGGCGTGAGAGAGAGAGAGGAAGAGGGTCTTTGGATGGTGGTTGCTTGTTTCACAATTCACTGTAATGTTAATTGTGACTTTTTACCAACCCTAGGCAAGGCTATTATTTATAGATCCCATCTCTAAATAATAGCCCAAGTCCAATTCCAAGCCCACTTCTATTCCTACTCAAACTATACTTAGCCCACTCAAGCTTATGACTAATTGATTGCTCATGAGGCCCATAAATGGGCCTCTAACTTGCTTTAACCCAATACCCTTGTGTGTGACCAACATAGGATCCACTCTAAAGGGCTTTGGGCTATTTGACTAGTCCAAAGATCATCTCTCATAGTCTAGCAACAGATGATGACGCCCCAATAGAATGAACTTATTATCTCCATAATAGTGATCCTTGATATATCTAGTAATTGCACTTATCGAAGACACAATTCCTTCAATCTCCCACTTGTCTGAGACAAGTGCGCAATATTCAAATTCCTTAAGTCATTTTGTGTCGATTTGATAATATGATTACATCTTATGTAATCTATATTAATCTACAAATCATTTCTTGAAATCTGAGTTAGAATTACAAAACAAATGTTTACTATGTAACACATTTGAGCACGGCCATGCATTTTCTGAATTCTCCCTCTTCAAGAGGCCAAAACATGACACATTCCTAATTTAATAGGTAGACTCTATCCAATCTTGTGGCAACCAAAGCTCCCACTCAATTTCTGAAATAACCAGGAAACACCCTTTATAATCTTCAGTTACGGGCAGACGTTTGAATGTACCACAGTTACATCATCCATTGAATGAAACCAATGTTCCACTCATGTCAAAGGAATCCACTAATATATCCGGAAGTCTTATACTTGAACTTCAAAGTTTGGTCTATAGTTCGATCCTGCATCATTCATGCATATCCATGTGATTGACCGAGCCTTATCACTATGCTCCTATAGCCCATGAAACCGAGCTATCCAATCAATCTTACATGCTAGTCCATTCATTGAAATCATTTATGTCCACTTTAATGATTTCGAACTAGGAACTTAAATAATATATGGATCTGTTCACCTGTGGGGTTTCATACACCAGGTCTGCATCGAATGCACAACCTGATGAGCCCATCAATCCACAATTATTTTGGACATTTCATTTAATTTTGAAACCACAATTAAATAAGATTGAAACTTTGTTTCAATTGATAAACATAATTCTGCAAGCTAATGTATTTACTTTTGTAATATGCTTTCTCAAAGCATACACAACTAAAAAAAATTACATAACTTGCTTCAATCCAAAAACCTTAGTATGACTCTCATACCTTGGTTATGGAAGGGGTTTAGTAAGTAGAGTTCATGAGACATTCTCATAAACATGAATTTTGCAATTTCTAAATCTTATAATCATTTTCATCTCCATACACTAAGAATTTTCCTTCGCCCTTTCGCAAAGAACTTTGGAATTTCTAATTTGTATTCCAACGTCACATTTTTGGATTTTGATTGAAATCTATCATCACTTGTTCTTAGAACACGTGAATCAAATAGACGAGTATAGTCCATGGCATGCATGATGCATCCTTTGCGAATTGCATAAGGATCACCACTCAAAGTCTTAATTTCATCAACCTTTCTTAAAGTATTGAATCATTAAGCAATGTGCCATGTTACATGGGATTAAAACTCCTTTCAATATAATGATGAGCCCTATAAGAATCTTATCAATATAAGCTTCTTAACAAAAACTCAAACATCCTTCGAGACCCATCTATATAGATCTTGAATCCCAAATGTACTCATCCTTTTCTTCTTCAAGGTTTTCATACAAAATGCATTAGCCATTACTTGATCCTTCAATAATTGCATTCTGTACTAGACCAAGAAGGTTTCATAGCTCCCACTAAACATCTTGTACACTCAAGACATTTTCCTTCATTTTACGAGAACATCAAACGATTTGACTAACTCATAAAATTAAGAACATTAACTCCATGATGCTAACTTCAATCTAATATTGATCTTTTAGGCATCCCTATGATTATTGGATCTCTAAACTTTTGATTGTATCATATACAAATCTTATTTCATGAACAATTTCAAGAAAGTGTTTTTGAAATCCATCTACCAAATCTCATAAGGTAGAAGTCATTAAATATCTTTAATAGATCTTTGCAACATGTAAAGGTTTCATCATAATCATAGTCATACTATGAATTAGTTGAATCCCTTAACAAGTCTTTGCTTTAGTTAGAATACGTTTTTCTTTCTTGTCTGCTTTGCTTATATTGGGTTTCACCCAATTTAGGCAAATTATTCAAGTGTCATACACTTGCTTGCAGATTTAGAATCTATTTCAGATTTCCTGGTTTTAAACCACTTGGAGTTATAACTTGTCAAATCATCTTTATTACTTGCATAATTTCCTGGTTTTAAACCACTTGGAGTTATAACTTGTCAAATCATCTTTATTACTTGCATAATCATAATGTCCCAAAATAAATATTTTAGAACTCTTAGTCAATATGAAATCATATTTCTTTGGCTAAGATTTTCATATGCTAGTTATCATTGTGGGTTTGATGCAACAATTGAAACTCATACAACAACTTTGTTTAGTTTTCAATGAGAAACGACAATAGAGGATTTGCACTTGGAATGTACTACCTTCGACACATGGTTATTAATCCCATTACACTTAATGAGACCACGCGTTGTCATTTGTATCATGAGGTGAATCATGCTCATATTGTTGCTGTTATTCGATAACTTCTTAAATTTCTTCAAGATTTTCGAAATCACTTTTCTTGAACTCTTTCAAGGCTCTCGAACTTTTCAAGATTCTTATACTCCCACTTGCCTTTTGAGGAGGCATATTTAGCATAGGGTGAACCAATCATGGTTTGAACCATGTTCGTTTGTTGCTTTTCTCAAATTCTTTTGAGATTTACACTACTCCCACTTGACCTTTTGGAACAATTTCCATAAGGGCATCTACTTGAGCAACAAACATTTTGTGCTAAGTATGGTTGTGTAGTAGTACCCCGTGCTCTATATAGGAATCGAACGTGCATCAAACGCTTTAATACATGTTTTATTCCTTGCTTTGTAGAAAGACTTAATAAGAACTTTTCTTATCCATATCACATATGAAGCCTTTGCTACATTCTGATTTGACCTATGTAATTTTAGTTTAGTTTTGTAGCTTATCTTAAAAGTATATCCCTTGAACAATGGTTGGAAGATAGGTAATTTACATCCACTATCAAAATATATCTCATATAGATTGATAACTTCCTTCATAAACACTTCACAAGGTTTTCTTTCGGAGTTTGTTGTAAAACGATTTCACAACTCTTGGATGTTTATCAAGGTCTTGGCTTAAATTCTCATTATTACGATCATATCGCAATATTTCGAATGTGTTGCCAAGTACATGTCTTGACTTAAATTTTCACAATTACAATCATATTGTAGTGTAATTATTATCTTGTCAAGTTGATACTGAACTTCATACTGAACATTTTGAACTTTTTCAAAATCTTCACTTCCATGCTTCAACTAAGCATAAGTAGTGATCGTATCACAAATGAAGTTTCATTGTCGTCTCTAACCTTTGAACCTTTGGTTTTCTTACATCGATATGTATTCGACCTTGAGTTCTCATCATCATTTCTCTAAATGGTGACTTAGTCAAAATTTCAAATTAGAATGATAATTACATATATCAATGGATTCATAATCCAATGAATTGAAAGTCCATCCCTTTGGATCTTCCGCATGCAATTTTCATTTTCATTCGAATTAATTGATATTTTAGAGACAATTTATATATATAGAAATGGTTTAATTATTTCTATCATATAGAATTTTAAACCTATTTAGCAATTCAAAACACATTATGACTTAATGAAGCATAGAATAACATTTATTCCACGTTTTTGAATCTTCGATGTTTAGTCATTACTAACATTGAATGGTGTTTTGATAATGGCAAGAATAAATAACATTTATTTAACTCTAGCCAATTATTAGCGGTGAAATACTGGTTCTACTTGTAAAGTTGCAACTTTTGCTTCCAAACTTGTAGATTTATTCCTCCTTTAGCTAATTTCTTCCTTTAGTTCGACCAAATTGTGCAATGAGTGATCTAAACAAGACATCATATGTCCAAGAAGTAGCAATATGCCAAATCAATTTCTATAATATAATTCTTAATTTGGAACATTTCCATTTTTTATTACCTTCCAACTATATGAGGTAGTATCTAATCAATTGGAATAGATCCATTTAATTAGAGACATTTGTTGTTCGTAACAACTTTTAGCATATAAGTAGTTCTAGGTAGCAACTTGTTTGCAATTCTTGGCCTATAACTTCTTAATGCAATCCTCATATATTCCTAAACCCTTCCATTTGAGCCACTTAGAACATTTCTCTTAGGTTCAAAATGATACCTTGCTCAACTACTTTAAGCACTTTTCATGACTTTGCTAAGTCTATTCTATCATTATTTATATTTGAGTTTAATCAAGTATTAAACTCTATATAAATTATATGAAGAATACTGTCATTTGATCAACTTTTGATCATAGAGATTTCCAATCATTTTCTCATATTCAATCATATTGAAGATAAGAGATTTTATTGGATTTCTATAATTGTCTTTTGGAGGATTTGTACCTCCCATCTCATTATATCCCTTGAAACATTTTTCAAAATGAAGATGTGTTGGCATTTTACTCAAAATTTTGAATATAACCAACCTTAGACATGTGACATGAATTTCTAAAACTTGCCTTTTAGAACAATCTTAGCAAAATTGGAATATAGGTTTATGGATTATCTTTTAAACTTTTGAGAACGATTCTCAACTTTATTTTCAATCGAGGAGATTATATATAATAATAAAATTAGAATGACATGTTACTAATAAGTAAACGCAAAATTCAATTATGTTTATTAAATTTAAAGTACCATAAGTAATTTAGAATTTATTGGTAACTTTAAAGCATTTTATCCAATTTTAAATTGACCCCTATCGAATAAAATGATTCCAAGATCCTTTATTTGTGCAATAATTAACCAGAGTGAGGCCCTGCAATCAACCATTACATTTTCAAGGTGAGTAAACTCTTTACTGATTACAACTCTTTGTAATTCTTGGTTGAATAATTAATCCATCACATGTTTAATTATTACTCTTAGCTTCAAGGTTCTAAACGCTTTAGGTAACCCTGTTGAATATAACCAATTAAAAGTGTAGATATGCGGTCCTACCCCCACTTCCCCAAGATATATTATGATGCTCTGCTGAGGGCCGACCCATCACAAACGATCAAGGTTTTCGTCGGGTTTTTAATTGGAAAAGCTGCATCAATATTTCTGGGATCTAGATTTATTATGTTGTGATTTTATAGTGAACTCTAACGCATCATCAAGCAACATAAATAAACCTAAACATGCATAATCTACTAATGCAATAAAACATGACATAGTATGGCCCCTTAATCCTAAGAAAACTAATAAAGTAAAATGCTCCCACTTGAACCTTCATGGACCTCATCCATCTTGCTCCATTGGGTCTTCACTTCATTGGCTTTTGGATCAACTGCAACCTGTAAATTTATTCTATTCTATCTACTACTTAAATAAAATAAAATAAATTACAAAATACTCAACGGTACGCAGACCGTATTTAGATTACAAAAATACTTCACGATGCGCAGATCGTATTTTAGAATCTATGGGCCATACTAGTCTATATATAGCAATAAACAATATCATATATTATAAAGTGCCATATAATAAATCACTCATCATGCTTTCCTAAACTACAACATCGAATGTTCATAATAAAGGTGCATGGCTATAAATATCTCATATTTTAATTAATTACCGTAATTAGATAATATCATATATTAATCATGACCAATTATAAAATATCATATATTTTAATTTAGGTATGAGATAGAATCAAATCTTATTTGAAATTATGGAATATAAATCATATTTATTTTCCATGATTATCCTAACTTATATAGGAATTCTATCCTAATTACTTGCCAATCACATATTTTAAATCAATTATATCCAAAAATAATTATGGGATAATCATATTATTTAAATCAATTATTATCCTTTTGGAATATGCTCAGAATATCCTAACAAATCTTATCCATAATTAACTACTTTAATTGAGGATAATTACCAATTTAACAACTTAAATATGGATAATATCAAATATAACAACTTTTGAATATTTGATTTTATCCTAAAATAAAAGATTTTATCCAAATAAAACCAATTTTATCTCAAAATAATTCGTAATTATCCTGAAATAATTTTTCAAAAACTGTTTTTTTTTTTTTTTTTTTTTTTTTTTTTTTTTTTGAAAACCGTGCACCAGCCACCGTGGTGTGGCCAGCCGAAGCCGGCCACGGTGGCCGTACACCGTGAAGTGTACGCTGCACTGCAGCGGTGCACAACAGCAGCAGCGGTGCCGCGCAACCCTTGCACGGTGCTGCTGCTGCCACCTTTGCTGACCCGACCTGCTGCCCCGCCCCACCCATCCCTCCGGACCACCTGCAGCGGCAGCCGCCGTGGCTGCGCCACCCAGCCGCGGTTGCCGCTGCTAAAATCCTTTTTTTTTTTTATTTATTTATTTTAATTAATTAAAACAAAACAAATTTTGTAAAAATCAATTAAACTTTATGTGGTCCTATTAATCCCAAAATTAAATCATATTCAATTTTGAAATTAGGGTTCTTGATGAAATTAATCCCCAATTTAATTTAACACTTAAATTAAATAATTTGATCATGAAAAATTCATAATTTTAACATGTAATCAAATAGATTAAATTCCTTAGACATATTACCATCGAAATAAATCAAAATCAAAACACAAATTTCACAAATTCGGGTTTATGGTTTCGAAATTTTCGAAAAAAAATAGGGTTAGGGTTCGAAAAATATTCGAGCATAATAGGGCAAAAATCGGATCACATCATGGCTATTTTGAGCATTATTAAATCACATTTAATCAATTCCAAGAGTTAAATCACATTTAATATAATAATTGACCCATAATTAAATTATTCTCCCTCCTAATTGAATTAAAATTGTGGATTATCAAAGAATTATTGGCAATATGCGTAAATGCAATAGGCTAACTGATACCACTGTAAGGATTTATAGGTACTACGCAGCGGAAATAACATGAATCATATTCATACAGTACCTAATCCAAGGATCTAATGCATAACACATAAAGCACAAATAATCGTACCTTTGAAGCGTGATTCCACGATGATCGAGAAAGAACAATGGGGAGATAAAGAACCTCAAACGTGATTCCTCTATTCAGTCCACGGGCACGGATTAAAGCCTCCACTAATGCTAGTTAGTCTCGAGAGAACACTTCTATCGACCTTCTACGGAGATGGAAGAACAATCAACTAGGCAAGGAACACCGTGCAACACCACGAGGGCCACTAGGGTGGCCGGACGTGAGGGGAGGTGAGAGAGAGGTGGCGTGAGAGAGAGAGAGGAAGAGGGTCTTTGGATGGTGGTTGCTTGTTTCACAATTCACTGTAATGTTAATTGTGACTTTTTACCAACCCTAGGCAAGGCTATTATTTATAGATCCCATCTCTAAATAATAGCCCAAGTCCAATTCCAAGCCCACTTCTATTCCTACTCAAACTATACTTAGCCCACTCAAGCTTATGACTAATTGATTGCTCATGAGGCCCATAAATGGGCCTCTAACTTGCTTTAACCCAATACCCTTGTGTGTGACCAACATAGGATCCACTCTAAAGGGCTTTGGGCTATTTGACTAGTCCAAAGATCATCTCTCATAGTCTAGCAACAGATGATGACGCCCCAATAGAATGAACTTATTATCTCCATAATAGTGATCCTTGATATATCTAGTAATTGCACTTATCGAAGACACAATTCCTTCAATCTCCCACTTGTCTGAGACAAGTGCGCAATATTCAAATTCCTTAAGTCATTTTGTGTCGATTTGATAATATGATTACATCTTATGTAATCTATATTAATCTACAAATCATTTCTTGAAATCTGAGTTAGAATTACAAAACAAATGTTTACTATGTAACACATTCGATTTCAATTTTTTTAATTTCTGGGTTTTTTTCGATTTCAATTTTTTTTTTTAATTTTTTCGATTTCAATTTTTTTTTTCTGCTTTTGAATTTTTGGCATTGAATTTCTGGGTTTGAATTTATGGGTTTTAATTTCTGTTTTTTTTTCGAAGCTTAATTATATTATTCGAATTTTTTTGGTTTTAATTGATTTTTTTAATCGATTTAAATTTGCACCTGGGAGGCAGAAGGTACTGTTTTGGCTGAGCAACCTACACGGACGTGCAGGATCATGCACGGACGTGCCGAATAACCTGCACGGACATGGTAAGTTCTGCACGGACGTGCATGCCTTGAAAGCAGTAGGTAGTAGCTTCTGGTCGTGCTGGAACACTTCTGCACGGACGTGCCATAGACTCTCTAAGGCCTTTATCTTCACTTTTCTTCGGTTTTACTCCATTGTTTCGGCTTCTAACCTCGGTTTATCATCCAAATGCCTCAAATGGTCGCCTTTGAACCTAAAAACCCAACACTAACAACCCGTGAAGCAAAGGATACACAAAAGTTGAACAAGAATAGAGTAAAAGTGAACCAAAATGCCAATATACCAAGTAAACAAGGTTCGAAATCACTCTAATATCGTATCAAATAACAAGTTATCAAATCCCCCCAAGCTAAGCTTTTGCTAGTCCTCGAGCAAAACAAACATGTCAAATCAAGAAGGAAGATTACTTGCTAATGATCAAACCAAGAAAAGATACTTAAAGAGAAAACACAAACACAAATCCGCATGGCAAGAACCATAAACACTTTTAGCACAAGTGAAAAACAATTTGAACCCCTAAGTCGCCTAAGAGGACGAGTTTTTATCTCGTGACAATCTCGTGAGGGTTTCCCTTGAGCTTAACCCACAACTCACACAAACCATGCCAAAATTGTCATAACACATCATCATCATCAAGGTGACCAATACACACCAAAACCAATGTTTTTATTGCCCAAGTCAACTCATCGGGATATAAATCACAAGCAAGACATGTGAGCGACTTTCAAGAATTACCGATCATACAAATGTGCACATGAGTTGGGGGTAGAGAGGAGAATTAAGCAAGGTTGCACTAGGATACTTCCTTATACCTTTTACTAGTTCATTAGAGCACGTCTAGATATTCCAAAGTTGCAAAAAGCCCTCTTTCGGTTATAAAATCTCAAAATGCAAGTCCACATCCCAAAATGCACTCCCAATCCCTTTTAACTACACTCTAACTCGGAAATTTACACAAGAAACATCAAAATAGACAATGTGTGGGAGGCATCCACAATTTGACCTCTAGAGAAGAAAAAGTGAAAACTTTGAGAAATTTGGAGGAGTTTTTGATCTTCTTTTCTTTTTCTATTTTTTTTTCTTTTCTTTTCTTTTCCTTTTTTTTAACATTCATTGCCTTCGCCTCTTTTTACTGTGAGCGGCTCTTTCTTTTATTCGATACATGTGGCTTATTATGCCACTTAATTCACAAGATACAAATAGAACCAATTCCTAATAGAGTTTAATTTAGGGGGAGGTGGGGAGGAACATCAAGGGCACGAGGGACCGCAATTCGATTCAAACATATCCTACTTTGGGCAAATTTGACAATATCCTATACTAGACGTGCAATTGAGCATTCATCGGTTTTCATTTCATATACTCTAATGCAATCAAGATTAATAAGCCTTTAAATGACCCCAACTCTTGCACACACCCTTCTAAAAGAAATTTTACTCATCACTCAAGAGTCAAGCAAGCAAATCATATAAGCATCGTCATTTGAGTTTCATCCAAGGGCTTCTTATTTATTTATTTATTTTTTACTTTTTTATTATTTTTTTTAGAGGTTAATAGAAAGCAAGAATAGATAAAAAAAAAAATAAAAAAAAAAAAAAAAAGTTAAGAAAACTAAGCTAATCATAAAAAAGAAATTTGATGCACAACTATACATCTAAAAAAATAAAGAAAGAAGAGAAGAGAAGTATTCACATATTAAGAGATTTGGATTTAGGGTGTTGGATTTAAAAGGGAGCAAATTTGGATGTTTAGGGGTTTGGATGCTAGGGGAAGGAACAAACAACATGCAAGGTTTATACCAACAAGGACATACAAGAACCAACATATGAACCAAAGAGAAAGACTCCCCCCCCCCCAAGCTATCATAAACATTGTCCCCAATGTTAAAACAATTAAAGCACAAGAAGGGGAAGAAAGAGAACTAACTCATTGGCTCGGGCCTCCTTGGGAGCTTGAGCCCCCGGGGTACCAATGTCGTTAGACGTTCCGGAATTCACCTGATTCCGATCGAAGATCCTCAAAGCTTGTCCTCATGTTGTCGTAGGAGGACCTCATGTCTTCGTGAGACTTTCTCATAGTCTCGAACTCCGTGGACATGCGGTTGAACCCAACATTCATCATCTGCATTTGTTGCTCAAATGAAAGGGGTGGGTTGCCCTTACCCATGCCTTGACCTTGGTACCCTTCTTTGTACCCTTGTTGGTGCTCATATTGTTGTTGTTGTTGGAATTGTTGCTGGAAATGTTGTTGATGCGGTTGTTGTTGTTGTGATTGTTCTTGCTCTTGCTCTTGCTCTTCTTCATCATTACCGTGAATCCAAGGGTGGTCCCTCTCGAAGACCCAGTTGCTCTCGTCGTAGATGTAGGTCCGCTCCGGATCGGGGAGGTAGGCATAGGGGCGGCCACTCACGTGCCACAAGTAAGTATGTGGCCCTTCCACATCCGCAACCCATCTCATGGTCCTAAGCGACAGCATGTCTAGCTGCATCGGCCCTGGGCAAACCTGCTCATATGCAAAATCAAGGTTAAGAGCAGAAACAATAATAGTGATCATTCCACCTATGGTGATGTTGCCGGACCCAGTGGCAACATCCTCTAGGTGATCGACAAACCAAGCCCCTACATCTAGGGTCGTACTACCCTCGCTCAAGTGCCATAGGAAGTGAAGCTCCCTAGTGGACACTACACCCGAACTATCACCTCTAGCAAACTTTGTGTTCGCTATGGTGCGATGTGACATCCTAAAGGCGGGGTGGATTATGGTCGTAGCTTTATCAGTCCTAGGGTTGTAGTCGAAAAGGCCGGTGATCTTCCTCCAAAACTCACCCGCACAATAGTTACGGGGGGGCCTATCCTTTGGTCCTATGGTGTCGTTAATTGGCCACCGAAAAGCTTGGTTCACCCTCTTTATATTCAAGTTGTGTTGGGTGTTCATGAGTTGGAAGGTAAGGCGGCGGGGGGATCTATTGTTGTCTCGTTGCACTTGGAGGGTGGAGAGGAATTCAAGTGTCAACCTTTTGTAGGCCGGGGCGCTTAAATATAGCCAACTTCCTAAGCCACAGCCCTCGAAAAGCATCCTAACATCGTCCCCTACCCCTAAAGCCTCGGCAACACTCTCGTCATAGAACTTTGTAGGTCGAACTCTCCTCCTACTTATTCTTATTTAATTATTCAAGAATGTTGGGTCATTGAACACGATTCCCATGGTGTCCACTTGTGGTGGATCAACGAGAGGAGGAGGAGAGGGGTTGCGGTACCTAGCATCCGTGTTTCTAGGTCGATTTCTTCTAGACATGGTCGGTCTTGATGTAATGCAATCAAACAAACCAAGACAAAATAATCACCTCGCAACCACACAAAGAGACTAAGTCGGCAAATCAACCAACCAAAGCTCAAACAAGGCCAATGGACACAACACAATCAAGTCAAGTTCTAAGTCTCCCACCTAAAACAAACAAATCACCAAGCAACAAAGACCACTTCAATAATGCATCTACAACAATTTTATATCGATTTCATGCAACATTATCAAACAAACCAACACAATAATCCACCTAAACAAGCATGTTCTTCCTTCATGAAAATCAAGTTTTCAACCTCACTTACAAAAAATAACTAATTCTCAAAACACACCAAAATTCATTCAAACTCAATAATGCTTTTCAATTATCAACTATCAATCACTCACAACCGATTCAAACAAACTTTCTCAAGCAATTTCATGCAAAAATTCAAGAAATTAAACATGAAATTAGTGAAAGGGAGGAACGATTATACCGAGCTTATCGTGGGTGTAAAACCCGCAAATGAACCTTTCTAACCCTTCTTTTGCTTACTTGAACTTACTCCTTCAACCAATTGTCTTGAATTTTAACTCCAAAGAAAACCCCCAAATTGATTTTTCATGGTTAGGGTTTGAGTATTTTGGGTGATTTTTGGGTTTGAATGTGAGAAAAGGAGTAATAGATTGTGAAAATGTTGAAATGGAGTGAAGATTTTGGAGAAAATTGTTGAATTTGGGTGAGAATGGAGGATTGAGTAGGTTTTGAAAAAGGAAGTAATAGTTTTAGAGAGAGGAGGAGTGAGAAACGTGAGATGGAGAAATGAGAGTGAGTGAAATTTTTTTTTCGTTATAACCGTGCTGCTGCAAGGTTTTTTTGGGGCGGCACGGACGTGCAACAATTGGCACGGACATGCTGCCTCAGACAGAAGCGTCAATAGGATACTGACTTGCTTGGCACGGACGTGCAGAATTCGGCACGGACGTGCTAAGTAGCACGGAGGTGCGTAATTTGGCACGGACGTGCAGCCTCTGACAGAAACTTACATAACTTACTGACTTGTTTAGCACGGACGTGCAGCACTTAGCACGGACGTGCTTAATTTGGCACGTCCGTGCCAATCTGGAGAAATTTAATACAAAGTTTCTGATTGCTTTTGACTGCCTTTGCACGGACGTGCGATTCTCTGCACGCCAATGCAGACCTGATGCTGCACGATCTTTTTTTTTTTTTTTTTTTTTTTTTTTTTGAATAATAGTAATAGTAAGGCATAATAATAATAAAATTATTATCATTACCATTAATATTATTATTATTATTATCTACTACTTCACTTCCACAAAAACCTTTTCTTATTTTTCTTTTCATCAACACCTACAAAATACATTTGAGGGAAAAGTTAGTAATAGTAAGAGTGATGGAAATTAAATAATAGTTTGTGAGAGAAAGAGAGTTGAGAAACTCGGGTTGCCTCCCGAAAGCACTCTTTTAACGTCACTAGCTTGACGACATTGCGAGATCAATGAGAGTAGGGAACATCAAACTGATCAAGGTGAACAACCTTGGCTTTCTCATGCACAAAACCGTCAAAGTATGCCTTAAGCCTTTGGCCATTCACTTTGAACGGTTCACCATTGTTATTTGAGATTTCTATCGCTCCATATGGAAACACCTTCTTAACGGTGAAAGGTCCACTCCATCTTGACTTAAGCTTACACGGAAATAACTTCAACCGGGAATTGAAAAGTAGGACCTTATCACCTTCCTTAAACTCCCTTTTGCTAATATGCTTGTCATGCCAAGCCTTGGTCTTTTCTTTGTAAATCCTTGCACTCTCATATGCATCCATTCTTAATTCTTCCAAGGCGTGGAGGTCAAGCAACCTCTTCTCACCGGCGCTTTGAAGGTCGAAATTTAATGTTTTGATAGCCCAATGAGCCCGATGCTCAAGTTCTACCAGCAAATGGCATGACTTCCCATAAACAAGCTTGTATGGTGTGGTGCCAATAGGAGTTTTGAACGCGGTGCGATAGGCCCATAGAGCATCATCAAGCTTTGTAGACCAATCTTTTTTAGACCTATCCACCGTTTTCTCAAGGATCATTTTAACCTCCCGATTTGAAATTTCAGCTTGACCACTTGTTTGGGGGTGGTAAGCTAATGACACCTTGTGCCTCACACCATATTTCTCAAGGAGAGCTTGAAAGGATCGCTTTGCAAAGTGTGAACCTCCATCACTAATCATAGCCCGGGGCACTTCAAACCTTGGGAAAATTACTCTTTTGAAGAGCTTGACCACAACATTAGTAGGAGATGCATCCGCTTCCACCCACTTTGATACGTAATCGACGGCCACTAGAATGAACTTGTTCCCAAAAGAGCTCGGGAAAGGCCCCATAAAATCGATGCCCCATACATCAAAAATTTCAAGTTCAAGGATGTTGTTCAAAGGCATTTCATTTCTTTTTGAAATATTACCGGTTCTTTGACACCGGTCACAAGCTTTCACCACACCCCACACATCCTTGAACATTGTTGGCCAAAAGAAACCGCATTGCAATATTTTCGCCAAGGTCTTGTTGGCACTCATATGTCCTCCATAAGGTAAGGAGTGACACATTGTGATAACATCTTTAATTTCATTATCCGGGACACACCTTCTAAAAATGCCATCAACACCTTGTTTGAAGAGCAAGGGGTCGTCCCAAAAGTATTGGCGAACATCATGAAGAAACTTCCTTTTTTGTTGATAGGAGAGGTCGGGAGGAAGAATAGAGCAAGACAAGTAGTTTGCAATGTCCGCAAACCATGGTGCCGGTGCTTGGAGAATAGAAAATAGTTGATCATCCGGGAATGAATCGTCGATTGGCAAGTTATCAAGATCACCTACAAGGATAGGCAACCGTGAAAGATGATCGGCCACCACATTTTCGGCACCCTTCTTGTCCCTAATCTCAATGTCATAGTCTTGTAAGAGCAAGACCCACCGTATCAATCTTGGCTTTGGTTCCTTCTTGGACAAGAGGTACTTTAAGGTCGCATGCTCGGTGAAGAATATGACTTTAGATCCCAACAAGTATGACCTAAACTTCTCAATTGCATGAACAATGGCTAGAAACTCCTTTTCCGTGGTTGTGTAATTCCTTTGCGCATCATCCAAAGTTTTGCTAGTGTAGTACATAGCATGGAGCTTCTTATCCTTCCTTTGTCCAAGAACGGACCCAATGGCAATATCCGATGCATCACACATAAGCTCAAAAGGAAGCTCCCAATTAGGAGGTTGAATGATAGGAGCCAAAATCAATGCCTCCTTCAATCTATCGAATGCTAGAAAACAATCATTAGTAAACACAAAAGGGGCATCCTATACCTACAATTGAGTGAGCGGCTTTTCGATTTTTTAAAAATCCTTTATGAACCGGCGGTAAAAACCCGCGTGTCCAAGAAAGCTCCTTATCCCCTTCACATTTGTAGGGGGTGGGAGGCGCTCAATGAACTCAATTTTGGCACGATCTACTTCAATGCCCCTACTAGAAAATTACATGACCAAGAACAATTCCTTCCTCTACCATGAAATGACATTTTTCCCAATTCAAAACCAAGTTCACCTCTTGACATCTATTCAATACTTTAATCAAATTTGAAAGGCAAATGTCAAAAGATGAACTAAAAACAGAAAAGTCATCCATGAATACTTCAATTGATGATTCAAGCATGTCGGAAAAAATAGACATCATACACCTTTGGAATGTGGAAGGTGCATTTCAAAGTCCAAATGGCATCCTTCGATAAGCAAAGGTGCCAAAAGGGCATGTGAATGTAGTCTTCTCTTGATCCTCGGGTTGGATTGGGATTTGTAAGAATCCCGAGTATCCATCCAAGAAACAATAGTGACTATGTGATGCTAGTCTTTCCAATATTTGATCGATGAAGGGGAGTGGGAAGTGATATTTCCGGGTGGACTTATTCAATTTTCGATAATCAACACACATCCTCCACCCGGTGACCGACCTCGTAGAAATGGTCTCACCCTTATCATTCTTGATGATGGTCATGCCTCCTTTTTTAGGCACAACTTGAACCGGGCTAACCCACTTACTATTGGAGATAGGGTAGATTATGCCCGCTTCAAGAAGTTTTAAAACATCTTTTTTCACAACTTCCTTCATGTTTGGATTGAGCCTTCTTTGGTGCTCAATCGAGGAAGCATGATGATCATCAAGTAAAATCTTATGCATGCATATAGTAGGACTTATCCCCTTAATGTCATCAATTTTGTACCCAATGACGCCTCTATACTCCCTTAAAACAACTGGGAGTTTCCAAAGAGAGGTATCATCAAGTTTAGCATTAAGAATAACGGGATAATTCTCACTATCATCAAGAAAAGAATATTTAAGTAAAGGAGGAAGGGGTTTAAGTTCAACCTTGTGAGGAGGCGTAGTCCTCTCCTCTTTTATTTCCACATTAAGCACTTCCACTTTCTTTTCGTTGTGGACTAAAGGTTGGTTGAGCAAAAGATCATACCCCCTCGTTTCTTCACCCTCCTCAACTAAGCCTCCCGTTAGGATAGCTTGTAAAGGATCTTCTTCAAACAAATTTTCTTGGAACTTCTCTAAGTCCCTTTCCAATGTATCAACTCTATGAACTTCATCATACAATGGCTTTTTCAATGTTTGTGGAAATGAAAATGATATTTTCTCATCTCCCACATTCAAGGTCAATCTTCCTTTCTTCATATCAATCACAACACCCGCGGTGTTCAAAAACGGTCTTCCCAAGATTAGGGGCACCGCAGTATCTTCTTCCGTTTCCATTACCACAAAATCACATGGTACAAATACTCTTCCAACTTGAACCGGTACATCTTCAAGAGTTCCCAAAGGTAGCCTAACCGTGCGGTCGGCCAATTGTAAGGACATTCTGGTTGGCTTCAAGTCTCCCACTTTCAAACTCTTAGCAATAAAATAGGGCATCAAACTCACACTTGCCCCAAGATCACATAAAGCATACATAGCCTCTAAGTCTCCAATCTTCACCGGTATTGCATAGCTACCGGGGTCACAAAGCTTTTGAGAGAGCTTATTTTAAATGATTGCACTCACCTCCTTAGGAAGGGAGATGGTTGCATTCTCTTCAAGCCTACTCTTGTTGGATAAAAGATCCTTCAAAAATTTTGCATATGTAGGCATTTGTGACATAGCATGAAGAAAGGGGATATTCACTTGAAGTCCTCTCATGACTTCAAGAAAGTTTGAAAACTTTTCATTCAATTTCTTTTCAACAATCCTACGAGGGAATGGAATGGGAGGCTTGTATACTTTCATGGGGGGCTTTTCTACCTTTACCTCATCTCCCTCATTCTTACTTTGTGGCTCCTTTCTCTCAACAACAACTATCTCATTTTCAAACTCATCCTCATTTCTCACCACAACTCCCTCATCTCTCTTTTGTGGCTCCTCTTCACTCATAACCGGCCCTTCATAACCTCTCCCCGATCTCATAGTAATGGCCTTAGCTTGCTCTTTTGGGTTCAGAATCGTTGAGCTTGGGAAGTGACCACTAGGATTGGAGGATGAATTTCCAACTTGTTGCGCAATTTGAGCCAATTGATTCTCAATTATCTTGTTGTGTGCTTGAAGTTGTTGGATGTTCTCTTGCATATCCGCATTGCTTCTTCCTTGTTGCGTAATGAAGGTTTTAAGTGCGGCTTCAAGGCTAGATTTTTGAGGAGGTGGAGGAGCGGGTTGGTTATATTGTTGCCTTTGTTGGTTTTGGTCCCTTTGGTTAGGGTGACAGTAAGGAGCTTGTTGGTTTTGTGGATGAGATTGATTGTATTGGTTTTGAGGAGGGCCTTGATTTTGTTGTTTCCAACCCGTGTTTTGTTGGGGTTTCCAACCTTGATTGTAGGGTTGAGAGTATTGATCGTTTCTTTGCCCAATAGCCGCAGCTTGTTCTTGGTTAGTTGAGTTGCAATAGGAGGACAAGTGATCATTTCCTCCACAAGGTTTCACAAGACATGACTTGTTGTGAAGAAGAGCTTGGAGATGTAAGCGTGGCTTGATCTAGCTTGTGAGCTAGCATGTCAAACTTTGATGCAATAAGGTCTATTGCACTAAGGTCGTGGATTCCGCCCTTTTTTGCTTGAGGTTGCCGTCTATCACCTCCGTATGTATAGTGCTTTGCCACTTCTTCAATCATCTTGTATGCATCATCCACCGATAGCTTTTTAAGGCTACCACCGGCCCCGTTATCAAGGTTGGCCCTTGAAGTAGGAGTAAGACCATCATAAAAGCTTTGAACAGTGATCCATGACGTGAAACCATGGTGTGGGCATTTTCTAGTGTCATCCTTGAAACGCTCCCAAGCTTCACTTAAGGTTTCATCAATCTCTCGGTTGAAATTGGTGATTTTCCTTCATAGTTCGGCGGTCTTTTCGGGTGGACAATACTTTACAAGGAAAGCTCTAGTAACTTCATCCCATGTGGTCAATGATCCCTCTTCTAACGTTCTCAACCAATGCTTTGCTTTGTCACGGAAGGAGAATTGAAACATGTGCATACGGATGAACTCTTCCGTAATGTTATTTTGCTTGATGGTTGTGCACAATTCGAGAAAGTTGTCCAAATGAGCAAAAGGACACTCATGAGAACTCCCACCAAATTGATCACTTTGTATCATACGGATGAGTTGAGGTGAAAGCTCAAAATTATTTGCATTCGTAGTAGGGAGACGTATGCCACTCCGAAGTGTGAAGGCATTGGGGTGGTCATAATCTCGTAACAATGGTGGAGGAGGATCGTTATCACCCATGTTATCTTCTTCATTGGTTGCAAAGACTTCCTCCGGATCGGAATCCGAATATACAATAGAGAACTCGGGTGTGCCTTGCAAAAGCCTCCTCACGTTTCTCAAAGTTCTATTTAACTCTGCATCAACGGGAATAAGCGGTGATTGCTTACTCTTCCGTGTCATGCAAGGTCAAACAAAGCTAAGAAAAACGTTAGCAATGACTATCACAAGTTGAAAACACAAATATACAAAAATAAATAAGAAAAATTATGATACAAATATACACACTTAGACTCATTCAACAATAATACATTCAATGTGACTTTGCCTCCCCGGCAACGGCACCTAAATTTGGTAGGCCGTCGTCGAGCCTACCAAAGATAAAGTCCTATCTTGGTCTCACTAGCTAATAGCAAGGTTAAGAAAGGGTCGAACCCAAGAGAGGCGCTGAATCAACCACCAAAATACTACCGCATAAATAAGCTAAATGAAGTCAAAATTGGTTTGGTTTTATGTAACAAGTGCTAGTTCAAGTCAACTAGAGATAGGGGGAGATTAACAATATTTAGAGAGTTCTAGGGCTTGGGATATACCACTCAATTTCGTCACAAATCACAATTAGCAAGTAGCAAACAATGGTAATTAAAGGGGATAATATAGGGGAAGTCATCTAAAGCACCCAACTACTCTCTCAAGCTAGAGGGATTACTCGAATTATGAATACAACCTACTCTCGTGGTTACAAAGCATAAAACAAGTATTAAAGCATAATCATGATGACATAAACATTCCCTTGACTGGAAATTCCTATTCTCATGGTATTTCAAGTCAATTAAGCATAAGAGAGCTAAATCAAGTTCATCTCTCGATCCTTCGTTGAGAAAGCTTAGATAATAGTTCTAGCAATGGCCATATACAAGAATTAAGCAATTAAACCACTTAAGCTCAACTAATTAACACCCAACAATTACCAAATTAACACATGCAACAAGTAATTAGTGACTACATTGAGGGTTTTACCCAAACCCTAGAAAATTAGACTACTCGCAATCCATGGAGATTAAAGCAATTAAGGATTTCAAGTAACTCATGAACAAGAATTAACCAAAGATTAAGCTAAATAACAATCTAAGCATACAAGAATTAAGCAAGATGATTAACAATCTAAGCAATTAAAATGGAAGAGAAGAGTGAGAAAATGTTACTAGAAGCTTCAACTTGAATATCAATGGTGGAACTTGTCTTCTACAATGATTGAGAATCAAATTTCCAAGCTAATAATTATAATCTAGCTAATGATTTGAGAATATTTGTGTTTCTACAATTGCAAACTAAGAGGAGGCACTAAAAACTTAGATGTCGTACAAATGAGCTTCCAAGGTTATTTATAAAGACCCCCAAATAAAAAGGACGGAGAAAACAAGAGTCGGGCACGGCTACATGTCAGCACGGACGTGCTGAGGTTGGCACAGACGTGCAGCTATACCTGCACGGACGTGCTGAGATTGGCACGGGCGTGCACCTGGGAGGCAGAAGGTACTGTTTTAGTCAAGGCATCCTGCACGGACGTGCCGATATTGGCACGGGCGTGCACCTGGGAGGCAGAAGGTATTGTTTTGGCTGAGCAACCTGCACGGATGTGCAGGCCTTGAAAGCAGTAGGCAGTAGCTTCTGGTCGTGCTGGAACAATTCTGCACGGACGTGCCATGCTTTGCACGTCCGTGCAAATTCTCTAAGAACAATTTTGCTCCATTGTTTCGGCTTCTAACCTCGGTTTATCATCCAAATGCCTCAAATGGTCGCCTTTGAACCTAAAAACCCAACAAAAACACTAACAACCCATGAAGCAAGGGATACACAAAAGTTGAACAAGAATAGAGTAAAAGTGAACCAAAATGCCAATATACCAAGTAAACAAGGTTTGAAATCACTCTAAAATTGTATCAAATAAAAAGTTATCAAAATTCGATTTTTTTTTTTTTTTTTTAAATTTTCTTGAGTTTTAACTTATTTTCGATTTTGTTTTTATTTTAATTGTTTTTTTTTCTTTTAATAAATTTTAATTCTTTTTTTTTTCTTTTTTTTCGTAGCTAATTAATTTTAATCGATTTATTTTGGATGTTTCAATTGGCGCAGGTATACTATTGCTTTGCATCCTAAAATAGTGCACATAATCGAAGAATCAAGAATATTGATTTAGATGTTGTACGGTGTTTTTTTTATTGTGATGTTGTATTTTTTATTTTTTTTCTTTATATTGTAGTTTTTTTTCTTTTGATTTATATTTTGTAATTGATGAATTTTATAGATTTATATTGTAAAATTTTTTTAATATACACTGTACATTTTCGATTATATTAAATGATATTCGATTTATATTTTGTTGTTCTTATTTATTTTAGTCAATTTAATTTTTAAGTGAAAAAGACTTAAAAAATAAAAAAACAAAAAAATAAATTGATTTTTTTTGGCTATTTTGGCACCGGTTAACCGATGCCAAATACTTAAATTAATATTTTGTGGGATTTTATGGCACAGGTTAACTAGTGCCAATTCCGAGTTTTGCCACCGCTTCAAACCAGTGGCTTTTTTATCCACTAATTGGCACCCCCTACATTGGCACTAGTTCAAAACCGGTGGCATTGAGAAGTTTTGAACCGGTGCCAATTTTGTTTTTTCACCTAGTGCTAGGAATTTACACTTTTTAAGGGTAATTTAGGATTTGAGTTCCTGACTGTTTGGGAGACTTTTAAATTAGAGTTGATCCTATCATCATGTTTTTTTGTAAGAAACTAGTAAAGTGTTGCCAATGAGTTTTAGGAAAACTCATAAACCTCATTCATGTATTTCTCACAAGTAGGGTTAAGGGATATTTATAATGAATCATAAGTTTACCCCATGCCCAAATTTGTCTACATAAACTAGAAATGAGTTCGGGAGCGAGGGTACTAAAATAACATTCTTTTCACGGAGAAATCATTATTCTAGCCCTAGTGAGGCCCCTACTAGGTCTTCCTTTTTCACGATTTTATCACCAAATAATATATGCAACGTGATACCTAAAGATAAGTTAGTTGATTTATTTACAAACATTAATTACATAGGAATTACATTGTAAATGTTATTCTTTTTCTTATTCAAATTTGTGAAAAGAACAAGAACAAAAATGTTCGCCTTGACTTAGGTGATAAAACAATTAATTAATTATTCAAATTCTAGTCTTTATTAACACAATAATGCTATGTGAATCAAATTAATTAAAAGATTTTTAAAGTGATCAAACAACATTACTTATTCAATTAAAGTTATTTAAACAAAAAAGAAAAGTAATTAATCTAAGTGTTCAGGAAACTAACCGTTTTTCTTTTATGCTAAATCTCCGTTTAATGCGTTAATGGACTTTCTTTCTTCTTCGTACCACCAAAGACTTGGAAAGTATTAGGGTTGGAAAGTATTTTGGAAGAGAGAAGAATAGTATGATAGTAAGAGAACTTGAGAGATTAGGGATTTGAGAATGCTAGGATAGAATTCTTATTTTTCCGCCCTCTTTAGTGTTGAATGAAGACCCTTACTTATAGGAGTAGGAATCTAGGTTTAGGGTATTAGAGCCGCGGCGTCAGGTGGCACGCGCAACTCTAGGAGTTGTGCTTGGTGCGATATACCTTATACAAAAATGTGTTTTTAAAACTTCCATAACTTTTGATTGCAAAGTCGAATTAAGGGTGTGAAATATTAATGGAAAGCTCTAAATGTCTACTTCAAATGCCGTTAAAATTGGTTAAAAGATTTATGGATCAAAGAATATTGTCATTGGAATGCAAGGGTGTCGGTTTTAGGGCCAAATTTAGTGTTTTGATCATAACTTCTTCGTTTTATCCCGGAATTGGGCTTATAATATACCGTTACAAATACCTTATAAAGGGATATCCACCTTTATAGGCCTTGAATAGAAATTTGATGGTTGATTTATCTGATTAGCTTGATTTTTAACAATGTAAGATCCATTGAATCTAATCATTGCATTTGACGCATTTAGGTCCATTATTAATTAAGTTTAAACAAGTATACACCTAATTGTGCCACCCCAAAAACCAAACCTTTTAATGAGTAATGTTCACGTCATTTAATTATCAAATGAATTGAAAGTGTGAAAACACTTGAGATGTAGTTGTTTTAACATAAATAACTCTTCTTTCTGTTTTTGAAGATGAACTTGATTTATGAAAATGTCAAGTCAAATTTATTTTGATCCATGAGAAAGGGTCCAATAATAATTTAGTTGGATCGGACGCGAAAAAAGCTTTCCAAAAATATATTATAAGCCCAATTCCGATGAATAATGAGAAAGTTATGGCCAAAATACTAAGATGGGTCAGAAATGGTTTTATGGCCCAATGATCTAGTGGAGGTGTAGTTATCTACTTTTGGTCTCCTCTCCCAACAGGAAGTACAATGACGATAAATAAAACCATCTTCGTGTGGGATCGAAGTGAGGAATGCTTATGGATGACTGGCTAAACCGCAAAGACATAGAAAGACTAGCCTAACCCAAAACAAATACACAACAAGGTCCAATTAACTAAACTTAATAAGTTAATGCTTATGGATGACTGGATAAACCGCAAAGACTAGCCCGTGCTTAAGACCCAATAATGAAATATTTAGAGGCGCCTAGGTAGAATTTAATACTGCCGCAGAAAAAGCCGCATGCATCTCAATAAGTCGCAATGGTCTGGCGCGCGCAACTGATTCAGTTTCGCGCAAGACCCAGCGCAACTTCAAGAGATGCACTCGCGGGGGATTCCAAATTTTATAAAAATATATAATCGAAACTTACCATAATGCCGCGCACAAGACATTCAGTTGCATTGCCCATTGCAGCGCAACTAAATCACTTGCGTTGGGTTGCCGCGCACAACTCATCGAGATGCGCGCGACACCTCCTGCAGCACATTGCTTGAAACCCTAATTTTATCTATTCCCTATAAGTAAGGGCTTATTACGAGGCTTAAACACATAGAAATTAACCTAAAATCCAGGCAGAAACTCTTGTGAACTTGTACTACCAAACCCTCTTATCCTAAACACTCACCCCTCTTAATTTTTGTTACTACGGTGGAGGTTCCCGAACAAGGAGGAGTCCATAAGTGTTCTAAACGAAGATCTAGCAAAGATAAGGAGTAAATTCCCGAGCACTTAGAAAAATCACACCTACTTTTCTTGTCTAAAAGAACTTTAATCGATAAAATAGTGTTGTTTAACCACTTTAAAAGGATATTTAATTAATCAATTCCACATAATATCTTGCGTTAAATAAGATTAGAATTGCATAATTAATTGATTGATTGACCACTTAAGCCAAGGCGAATCTTGTTTACTTTTGCTCCTTTCACAAATTTGAATTAAATAAAGAATAACGACGTTGCAATGTAATTCCTACATGATTAATACTTGTAAATAAAATCAGATAACTTAGTTTTAGTTATTGCGTTGCATATATTATTTGGTGATGGAATTGTAAAAAAAGAAAGAGCTAGTAGAGGTTGCACTAGGGCTAGAATAGCGATTCTCCTTTAAAGGGTACATTATTTTAGTACCTTCGCTCCTTCATTTCTCGTTTATGTAGACCAATTTTGGCATGGGTGAACTTACGATTTGCGCTAAATAACCCATGAACTCCACATGGGAGAAAAGCATGAAAAAGGTTTATGGGTTTTCCCAAAACTCATTGGCGACTCCTACTTGTTTCTTAAAAAAAGCGTAATGATAGAATCAATTATAATTCAAAGTCCCCTAAAAACTTAGGATTTCAAATCCGAATAGACCCTAACAAGTGTAAAGTCCTAGGCTATTAAAGGGTCATGGGCATCTAAGGAGATGGTTCCCCTGCGATGGGAACACCCTCCTTATAGTGGCGAATCCACTGGGACTTAGAGGTTACAAGATTAGTTCTTAGTTATTGTCCAAGATTTCCAACACTAGGTTGCCTATGGGTTGTAATAGAAATTAACTTGAATGATCTCTAGTTAGAGAGTGAGACTTGAATGCATAATATCTTCCTTTTGCACAAAAGTAAAAACCAAACAAGCAACATTGCATCATGCATAATCATAGCACACTTTAACCTTTGGGGATTGACTCATTGACTAGGGTTTTCAACACTAGGCTTCTATCCCGAAATCAAAAACAATCATCCAACCCATATTGCCAACAAAATGTTGGGAGAGCGATGCCATGAGTCAACATGTTGAGTGATTGATTTGTGCGTCGTTTTTTAAGATGTGATACCTTTGGACACCCAAGCCTTTGACCATAGAATGGCATTATGTGTATCTTATCTTATGGTATGTGTAGGGAATAATTTCAAGCCTTTAAAATCCCACTAGCTTGAACCCCACTGTGATCATACACTAAAGTACGGTGGCGTCCAAAAGGGAAGAAGATAGAGCAAAAGAGTTACCAACAAGTTTTTTAGGAACTTGTAAACCGTTCACGAGGTGAAGGTTACACCCCTTAACGATCCAAGAGATCGTCAACTCCATAAGGTCATGAACCAAATAAGGGTTCGGGGATGATGGTACAAATCAAACCTAAAAGAGATTGAATCTGCCCTAATAATAGGCCTCTACTTTATTCTGCTCGTATTCATATGCGCTTTCTGACTAACATACAATCAATAAGATTAACCCTAAACCTGTTTATCTATGTTGGTTGAATATTAATGCACAAATAAACTATTATTGGCGATCACTTGAATTAAAATCACAATTAACCTAACAAGATTATTAATTATCTTATTAAGCGTGATTACAAGTACAAATTCCCTTTAAACATGCAATAAAGGTGATCAAGCAATAACAATATAAAATATGATACATATCAAGCAACACAAATAAATAATCAACATTATTAATAACAATAATAATATTAATCATAATCATGTTAAAGCATAGCAAGATCCAAGGCATGATACTAACAAGATTAATAACAAACCCTAGCATGTCACTAAACAATAAAAATCAAATCTTTAACCCTAACATGATACTAACAATCATAAATATTAGGAAGAACATAGGAAGCATCGTAACAATCATATTTAATATATTAAAAATACCCTAGACATGATACTAGGAATATCATAATAACAATATAAACATGATTTCTACATCATAATATCAATTAAACCATTAAAGTACTTACTTGGATGCCTCGTACCTCTTTCTAATAACAAAATACACACGTTAGTAACTTCAAGGAAAATAATAATCAAAGCAATTAAATTAAATAATGAAAAAGAGATTTGGGACCAAACCCTCAGAAATTAAAACCTTTCACGTCTAAGGCGAAGGCAACTTCGAATATGGCTAGGTGTTTCTAGATCTTGTGAATGCGGAATTTTGTATGAAAAAGTAAGAAAGAATTGAAAAAAGAAAAGAATTCTAAAGAATTAATGTTATTGAAAATTGATGAATGAGAGATGAAGATTGATGAATGAATTGCGAATGAAAAGAATTAGTTGAAGAGAGTTGATGAAAAATTGATGACAATTGGTGAATTGGTGAATGAAAACTTGTGAATGAAGAGAGTTGATCCCTGAAAACGGAGTTTTTGATACGATATTTATAGAGAAAATCAGCCAAAAAAGATAATTTAACAAAACAGAGTCTAAAGGTCGCAAAACAACATTGGCGTCAGCCCTGGCTAGTTAGCGCCAGCACCAGTGGCTAACGTCAGGCGCCAATGGCTAGCGCCTAGCGCCAAGCCTGGTTCCAGGCGCCAAGGCATGGGGTTGGACGCCAAACTGGTTTTTAACGCGTTTTCGAGAATCTGATAAATTTCCCGTACTGGAAGATAAAATAATATAATTCTATCGAAAATGCTATTTGATCTTGATTAAAACTCTGAAAAGTCCTAATTGAATTAGGAATGAAACAAACCTTCCTAAATATTCTAGATGACTAAAACCATTCCTAATTGCATTAGGAATGATAAATCATATTAGGCCCTCCCCTAGATCATTGGGCCGTACATAAAGCTCAAACCGGGCCCAGTTTAGTAAATTGGCCATAACTTCCTCAATATTCATCGGAATGGGGTTTATAATATATCGCTGGAAAGGTCTTTGCAAGCCCCATCCAAGAACACCACTATTGGACCCATATCATTGACCAACCAAACTGGATTGGCTGTTTTCTTAAAATAAAGTTTTCCAAAACAGGGAGAAAAGAAAATAAATAAAATTTTCCGCAACACTAGACCTTTCCACACTTTCGTTTCATTCGATTATGATTCGACGTGAAAGGCACTCATCACCGGGTTTGGTTTTGGGGAGACACAAATGGGTGTCTACAGAAGCCCCCACTTTGACTGAGTTTGGAGAAACGTAAGTTTCGAAAAACGAAAGCCAAAGTATCGATAGGGACGGAGAATGATTCAGAACGTTCTGCAATCCTAAACTAATCTTATAACGCCGATACATGCAAAACAAGCATTAGTTAAACAGATAAAAGAGTTAAGAAACGCGTATCTTGCACCGTCGAGCACACGTCTCTGAAAGTAACCGATTGTTGCTGTACTGTTGTTTTGATGACCTCCTACAAGCTAGAGAATGTCATCCCGCTTGAAAACCGCTACGCCTGTAACTGCTTCCAAATTAGAAGATTGCTTCGCCTGAAACTATCCTCCTCTGCAATGATAATATTCCACATCTTAGGGAATACTATCGAAGATTATTTCCCTTGAAACAATCCTCATGCATTGATAATATTCCACGTCCAAGGGAATACTATCGAAGATTATTTCTCTCGAAACAATCTCCATCCGCATTGATAATATTCCACGTCCAAGGGAATACTATCGAAGATTGCTTCTCTTGAAACAATCCTCAGTTGTTTGTGACAACTCTCCATAATCCAAGGAACGTCACCTTGCTGTTTCGATGTTCACTCGTCTCTGAACAAAGAGCTTATTTTAGATATGATCTTCTGAATGATGTGTCCACGCGTCTCTGAACGAAGAGCTTTATAATAGGATGCCCACGCGTCTCTGAGCAAAAGAGCTTGAATGAAATGTCCACGCGTCTCTGAACAAAAGAACTTGAAAATAGGAAATGTCCACGCGTCTCTGAACAAAAGAGCTTGAATGAAGTGTCCACGCGTCTCTGAACAAAAGAGCTTGAAAATAGGAAATGTCCACGCGTCTCTGAACAAAAGAGCTTGAATGAAATGTCCACGCGTCTCTGAACAAAAGAGCTTGAAAAGGATTGTCCACGCGTCTCTGAACAAAAGAGCTTGATTGATATGCCCATGCGTCTCTGGAGCAAAAGAGCTTTCGAATGATATGCCCACGCGTCTCTGGAGCAAAGGAGCTTGAATGAAATGTCCACGCGTCTCTGGAGCAAAAGAGCTTCTGATGGAAATGTTCACGCGTCTCTGAACAATAGAGCTTCGGTGCTTGAATGTTTGTTGCGATAATTTTCTGAAGAAAAATTTCCAAAGACCAACGTTTGTCGATCTCTAAAGCTCTCCTGAACTTTGCTTTCGCTAAAACCAGTATGTTAGTGTCTCCGTGATTAGGCGCTTTAAGCTAAGCGAGACGATCTTTCATCAGGTCGACCCCTTATTGTTATTGTAATCAAACTGACTACTTAATCATGTCAAATTGCTTATAGGGGCTAACTAGCGCACCAAGGAACCCGAAATTGCTGTATGAAGTCAAAATCACCTTTCTGAGAGGCTTCGAGCTCTGTCGTTGCTGAAATATTTCTGGCGCCAGGCGCTGGAGTAGGGTCTTCCCTGTTCTGATGCACCTGTATTTATTTATAGAACTTTGCCAATTTCTTTAATTATCTTAGGGTTGACCTAAGTTTTAATGTTGCTTGACTCATCAACTTGACACGACTCAAGGTATAAACTTGACTCGCTGATTGACTGACTCGAGGTTGACTCGACTCAAAGTGAAATGACACATGTCTTAGACTCATGACCCGTATGTGCATAGTGTTGATTATGCGACTCGAAAATGCAAAAAAAAAAAAAAAAACAAAAATTTTCCGTCATTTTTGTGGAGGGTACCGACTTTCTCCCGAAAAAGAAAGACGCAAAAAAGAAAGAAGCAAAATTTGAAGATGCATGTTGAATGAGCTTAGTCAAATGTCATTTGATACTATCTCTCAAGGTGCAAGGTTTAATCCATCCTAGGCTATCTCAATGGTTGACTCCATGATAAAAGTATTTGGGTATCTTAGGCACGGAGGCTAAGCACTTCATACTTCTATGTAATGACAATTATGAGTGATGAGTGATGTGACAAGGCATGCTTCATCGTTATGTTAAGATTTTGTGACAAAGGGTTCCTAAGGGAAATATATTTGGTCATGTATGCGTGATGTGTGTGATAGTGACACTAAAGTTAGGCCGCAAGAGCTAAGTGTATGGAAAAAAAAAATATTGTTAGAAGAGCCAAATAATGGTGACTCTTAGGCAAGGTAAACTAATGATGTAGGGATCAAGCTCCCAAGTCTAGCTCTAAGTGAATAGGGATGAGCATTGGAGATCCCTTGATATGATCATGGTGTAGGTGTGTGAATATGAATATGAATGCATGTTTATTACGGCCGCACCTCGATGTGAGGTTGCCTACGTATCCGTTAGGAATCAGGCCGAACGTAGCTCTAGCCAAACCTCGCACAAGTGTGTATACCTCAGAAAGGTCTTTTTAAGGGTTGTAACGTGGTTAGGCTAGAGGTTTGAAGAAGAAGGGGATAAAGGCTCAAGACCCTAGATAAGCCCCCAAAGTATGCAACCTTGCTTTTGAATCTTTGTATTTTTATACTTGAGTTTCTACTCTTTTTTTTTAGCTTTAGCATTTATTTTACTTTTGCAAGTGTGGGCAATCCCGATCATGCGGTCTATCACTCACTTGGCATTCATGTTTCTAAGGCACGGTACCGAGCACTCGATAAGAGACGCAATCTAAGACTTGCTCATATCAAAGATATTTTCATATCAAAGACATTGGAAGACTTGCCCTTTTGTACACTTTTATTTATTTATTTTTTGCTTATTTTTGCTATTTTGATTTTCTAAAATCACTCAAGCTTTGTTCTTTGAAAATTGCATAAGTTGCACACCATCCCATCCCAAGGTTAGATAGATGTAGGTTGAAAAAAGAAAGGTTTATCGTTAGACGGGGTTCAAAGTGGTTTATGAAGAAAGGATTGCATATTTGAAAGGTGAAAGGAGATATGATGTGGCTACAAGGGGTGCCTCAAATCATTGGTATACCTTACGCTCAATTCGACATGGGTTTTTTTTTTATTTTTAATGCAATGCAATGAAATGATCATAAATAAGGAAATAAATGCTCATTTTATTAAAAGAAAAAAGGAAAACAAAATAAATCCTACAAAATAAATCTAAGGAAAGGAAAAGGTGCCTATGCTAGACTTATTGGGGAAAGGAAAAAAAATGAAGAAGAAACAGAAAAAGAGGTCACGGAATCTTGTCGTTGAAGCTTGCCTCTTGTCTTGTGTTGTTTGCGTCATCATCACCCAGTCTTCTCGTTAGCTAGAGGCAATGGGACCTTGTTTGCTTCTATGAGGTCTTGAATGAGATTTTGAAACCTGTAGCATTCATCAGTGGTATGACCGTTTCCTCGATGGTTCTTGCAATAGGAATTTGGATTCCATCTTAAAGATTGATTTTCTGGTGTTGGATCCTCGGTAGGGCCAATAGGTTTGGTTAATCCTCGATCATAGAGACGATCGAAAGCAGCATCGTAGGTCATTCTAATGGGTGTGAACTCTCGCCTGGGTTTCCTTTTAGATCCTTGATTGTCCATGGCTAAGACATCATTATGGTCAAAGGTACTAACATTATTGCTAGAGTGGGCGTTTTCGGAGAGAAGAAGGACTGTCGTTCTTCTTTCCTTTCCATCCACCGTGGTTACTATTGTTAGCAGCTTTTTACTTTGCGAGGTCATCTTCGATCTCGATACCTATGTCATAGACGGCCTTGAAAGTATTCAAGTTGTGTTGATATTTTAAGTGCTTTGAATACTTTTCTTGGAGATTCTTGATAAATATCCTCACAGACTCCTTTTCGATGGGGACCTCAATAATCTTGGCGGAAGTTTCCCTCCATTTATTAAAGAAAACAGTAAAGCCTTCATTCTCTTTTTGTCTTAGCATCTCAAGTTGTCTATG
Source organism: Chenopodium formosanum (assembly GCA_024500155.1). Lineage (NCBI taxonomy): Eukaryota > Viridiplantae > Streptophyta > Magnoliopsida > Caryophyllales > Amaranthaceae > Chenopodium > Chenopodium formosanum. The sequence goes on from CM044865.1 coordinate 47,850,622, forward strand.
GTCAGTTTCAACTTGGATATTGCACTTGTACCTATCAACGAAAGCGTTCACTATCGATTCCCAGGTAGAGGTTTTCTCCTTGTCAAGGGAGAAGAACCATTGTTGGCAAACGGTTTCAAGAGATTTTGGGAACAGAGAGGGGAAAACCTTCTTATCGATACCCTTAATGCTCATTATAGTTTCAAAAGCTCCTAGATGGAAGTAAGGGTTATCTGTTGCCTTGAATTTAGGGATGTCAGTGGTGCTGAACTTATGCGGAAGAAGTTCTTTGTCCAGCAAGACCCTTGCGAACTCATGCCCTGAAATTTATTGTCACTAGATAGCTTGCTTAGACTCTCTTGCATGAGGTTCATCTGTTGTTGCTTCACGGGGTCATCGACCCTAAGTGCGAGAAGTTTCAGTGTCTCAGTCACAGTAGCCAGTTGGTTCTTAAGATCATTGACTTCTTCTTGAGTTGCCATTATCTTCTTAGCCTTCCTCTTTTGACGAATCGGTTTATCAAAAAGCTAGACCTGAATAAAGAGGTTGTCCTTGATTAATCGCCCTTCTCTCCTCGACCAAGTACTGTGGAAAAGGAAATTGGGGATATTTATTGATAATTATTTGACTCAAACTTTATTCAACATGCAATGGATGGAGGAAGTGAAGAAAAATTGGAATAGAATGTGAAAGAAGATTTAGATGTAGGGATATGAAGAATTAGGAATAGAATGTACCCTCCAAATCAAATGACGGAAAAGACCAACTCATGCATGAACCTAAGACATGGACATGGTGATGTATACTCAAAGTGTGTGCTAAGACTAGTGAGTGTAGGTGACATGTTAAGACTCGTGTCATGACCATGTGGCTAGACTATGTAACTAGACTTAAGCAAAGACTAAGTTAAGACTTCACGTATATGCATTAAACTGGACAGACTGTGGTATTTTAGTCATAACTTTTTATCTGCGACTCTGATTAGGATGACACCAACGCCAAATTAAAGAAAAACCTCGGGGCTACAGAGCCATATGCTGTAGGACTCGTAGTTCTTTATAGAACTCCGGATATGACCAAAACAAGGTGACGTTTGTGCAGTATACGGGAATAAAAATCTTGATTGACTTAAAGGAACTATGACTCGATTTTATGTTTATTTATTAGCTCAAATTAATTAATTAAATAATTAAACATAGTACTTTAGTCATTAATTAGTTTATTTAGTCTTAACACAAATCAACAAACGGTTAAGAGAAACATAGAATATATATGCACAACAAACAATGCACAATTAGTCAAGTAGGCACAATATAATGCAATGAGTTTGCAACCTAACCATTGCTCTAGTTCTCTAAAGTTCAGGATATGGTTTAGTCAATAGAGGGTCCATGGTTAATTGTCCTGATGCAGCGCGCAGAAGCCTAACTGTGAAGGGTTAGCGCGTGTGGATGGGACACCGCGAGTTTTAGAAAAAAAACTCACTTCCATGGTTTGGTGAATTCAACATCTCAGATGTACCCTTTGTTGCCAGGAGCGTTCAATCGGGTAGATAGAGCATGAATTCCCAGAAGGTTATGTCCATATGTAGAACACATATGGGTTTCAGAAAAGTGAGAAAAAAATCAATCAGGAAGTAGGATCGAGCAAACAATACGAAAAAACCGGTCGAAATTAGAACGCATATTTCTTGCTCGGTATTGGGGGAAATTGGCGCTAAAAAACAGAGACTTGCGCCAACTTTTAACTGTAGCGCCTAGCGCCAATACTGGCGTCTAGCGCTACGGCTAAAAGTATGGCGCCAAGCTCTGGCCATTGACGCTACTTCCCACATGCCTCAGCAGCTTTCTGTGCTCAATAAAATCATCCAGTTTCGCGTGGTGTTAATTCAGTCCTAGTTGTGAAAGACATTTCTCAAATTTCCTACGTGTAAAATCCTATGTTTTTGACTCATTACGGATGGTCTTTCCAATGAGAACCTTTTTATGCATATGACAATAATGTTAATCAAAATTACGCACAAGAAATACTTAGAACTTTTCGAGTCTCATCCACTCATTCTGAATCATTGCCGAAACAAATTCAGGAATTAAAATAGAAATCCTCCCCAGTGGAGTCGCCAAAAACTGTAGAGAATAATTTCAAGCCTTTAAAATCCCACTAAATTGAACCCCACTGTGATCATACACTAAAGTACGGTGGCGTCCAAAAGGGAAGAAGATAGTGCAAAAGAGTCGCCAACAAGTTTTTTAGGAACTTGTAAACCGTTCGAGGTGAAGGTTACACCCCTTAACGATCCAAGAGATCGTCAACTCCATAAGGTCATGAACCAAATAAGGGTTCGGGGATGATGGTACAAATCAAACCTAAAAGAGATTGAATCTGCCCTAATAATAGGCCTCTTCTTTATTCTGCTCGTATTCATATGCGCTTTCTGACTAACATACAATCAATAGGATTAACCCTAAACCTGTTTATCTATGTTGGTTGAATATTAATGCACAAATAAACTATTATTGGCGATCACTTGAATTACAATCATAATTAACCTAACAAGATTATTAATTATCTTATTAAGCGTGATTACAAGTACAAATTCCCTTTAAACATGCAATAAAGGTGATCAAGCAATAACAATATAAAATATGATACATATCAAGCAACACAAATAAATAATCAACATTATTAATAACAATAATAATATTAATCATAATCATGTTAAAGCATAGCAAGATCCAAGGCATGATACTAACAAGATTAATAACAAACCCTAGCATGTCACTAAACAATAAAAATCAAATCTTTAACTCTAACATGATACTAACAATCATAAATATTAGGAAGAACATAGGAAGCATCGTAACAATCATATTTAATATATTAAAAATACCCTAGACATGATACTAGGAATATCATAATAACAATATAAACATGATTTCTACATCATAATATCAATTAAACCATTAAAGTACTTACTTGGATGCCTCGTACCTCTTTCTAATAACAAAATACACACGTTAGTAACTTCAAGGAAAATAATAATCAAAGCAATTAAATTAAATAATGAAAGAGAGATTTGGGACCAAACCCTCAGAAATTAAAACCTTTCACGTCTAGGGCGAAGGCAACTTCGAATATGACTAGGTGTTTCTAGATCTTGTGAATGCGGAATTTTGTATGAAAAAGTAAGAAAGAATTGAAAAAAGAAAAGAATTCCAAAGAATTAATTTATTGAAAATTGATGAATGAGAGATGAAGATTGATGAATGAATTGCGAATGAAAAGAATTAGTTGAAGAGAGTTGATGAAAAATTGATGACAATTGGTGAATTGGTGAATGAAAACTTGTGAATGAAGAGAGTTGATCCCTGAAAACGGAGTTTTTGATACGATATTTATAGAGAAAATCAGCCAAAAAAGATAATTTAACAAAACAGAGTCTGAAGATCGCAAAACAACATTGGCGCCAGCCCTGGCTAGTTGGCGCCAGCACTAGTGGCTAGCGCCTGGCGCCAAGCCTGGTTCCAGGCGCCAAGGCCAGGGGTTGGATGCGAAACTGGTTTTCAACGCGTTTTCGAGAATCTGATAAATTTCCCGTACTGGAAGATAAAATAATATAATTCCATCGAAAATACTCTTTGATCTTGATTAAAACTCTGAAAAGTCCTAATTGAATTAGGAATGAAAATAACCTTCTAAAATATTCTAGAAGACTAAAACCATTCCTAATTGCATTAGGAATGATAAATCATATTAGGCCCTCCCCTAGATCATTGGGCCGTACATAAAGCTCAAACTGGGCCCAGTTTAGTAAATTGGCCATAACTTCCTCAATATTCATCGGAATTGGGCTTATAATATATCGCTGGAAAGGTCTTTGCAAGCCCCATCCAACTACACCACTATTGGACCCATATTATGGACCAACCAAACTGGATTGGCTATTTTCTTAAAATAAAGTTTTCCAAAACAGGGAGAAAAGAAAAGAAATAAAACTTTCCGCAACACTAGACCTTTCCACACTTTTGTTTCATTCGATTATGTTTCGACGTGAAAGGCACTCATCACCGGTTTTGGTTTTGGGGAGACACAAATGGGTGTCTACACTATGCTTATGTGATTACGTGACTATATGCGACGTGTTAAGGTAGCTTTCTTTATTTTTTTCTCTCTTTAGTTTGATTAAGGTTCCTAATTACGGAGATGTCTCTTCGTAATTTTGAGCCATATTCGAACGGTAACATAAAAAAGTCGAATAAATTATGATGGCAAATAAAAAAAAAAAAGCACTCGAATTAACAAAAAAATCAAGCAGGTGGTGCGCGCAACTCAATTAGTTGCACGACCCCAGCCAGCGCAAGTGATTTTGATGCGTGCAGTAGCCGCGCGCAGCTTAGTCACTTGCGCGCGCCTACTGTTATGAGCAATTTTGATTTTTGCGAAAATAAATTGGCTTGTTCAAACAATATCTACTTTGAAGAATTGTTTAACGGTGATGTTATCCATTCGAATATATCTTGCGTTCTTTCTTCTGCTTTATGTCTTCTAATTAAGTGTATCGATTTACTTATCTTTTCGCACTTCTTTTAGGGCCGGTTTTCAATCTTAGGAACGAAGACTCCCGGGCGCTCACATTCTACGTTTACTATCAAACAATCCACCCTTTTTAAACCACCTTCCCTCGACAACTAGTCCTAGTCCAACAACAATGTTTACCATTGAGCAACTTCAAGAAGAGATTGTTCGCTTGAGAGAAGAAAAGGCTCAAGCGGCCGAGGAAAGAAGAATTAAGAAACTTGAAAAGGAAGAAAAGAAAAATGCCGAGACTTTAGCCTTGCAACAAAAGATGGAACAATTATCCGTCAAAGAAAAGTCTATGGAGAAGCTTGTTCTTCATTCTACGATGGGGAACAAGTACTTCGACGCTGAAAAGTTTGCTCCTCCCGCAAGAATTTCTTTACAGGAAAAGTTCGTAGCTATGGACTTGCCAATATTTAAGGTGACCAATAATCCACAAAACCATTTAATGTGTTTTACTGGAACCATGGAATGAAAGGGAGTTGATCCTAAGCTTTATGCTTTGATTTTCCCTTTATCTCTGGATCCAAAATTCAAAACAACATGGGAAGATGTATTTTTGGCTTTCATTACCCAATATGAGAGTAACGTAGAGTTCAAATCAACTCTACGTGAACTTGAAATTCTTAAGCAGGGCGGCGATGAAGGTTTCCTTGCTTTCCATGGTAGATGGCGGGAAAAGGCGACTCACCTTGCCCAAAGGCCACCTGAACTCGAGTTAGTACAAAAATTCATTGACAATTGTCATGAAAAGTACAACAAGCATCTACGTTACCTAGGTTTAGAAACTTTTGAAAAGGTCTATTCTGTGGCTACTAGGATTGAGGATTATCTTGCTAAAGAAAAAGCAAATAAACCTTATCATCATCAACCTAGGAATAACTACAAAAAGAGGAATGATAATACTTAATCCTCTATTGATGTATTTGCGACCTCGACGCAATATAATAACAGCAATGATCCTCGGAGAAGATGGACAAAAGAAAGAAAATTTACACCATTTCTTGTGAGCTATAAAGAATTGTTAGAAAAATTGAGCGAAAAAGGTATACTTGCACCAAAAGGTCCAACACCACCCATTCCACCAGAAAGAAGGTACGCTCAATGAGATGGTAGTGCTTATTGTTCTTATCATAGGGGCGTTGGGAATGATACCAAACGTTGTTATGTCCTGAAACACAAAGTAAAAGATCTAGTAGACAATGGGAGAATTCCCACGCCTAAACCTAGCAACAATGTATCCCAACTAGGACCATATGGGAAGTGATACGTTCAATCCTTTGGACTAAATAACACCTATAGGAAAACCTCTAACCACAACACTCATAGGGGCAACTAATGAAATGTGTGGGTTATGGGACGACGACTTCTAAGACTTATATGTCTCTAAGTACGCCGTCGTCCCACCTCCATCTTGCCTTCAAAATGAGACAAATGGAGTGCTTGATTGGGATCATTTCTTAGGGAAGTAATAAGACTTATCAAATCTCTCCTTAGATGTACAATGGCATCAAGAACAACTCATAGGACATCTTAAAATGGAGGCACGTTTAAAGCCTCTAGAAGAAAGTTGGTTCACGAGTCTTACAACTAACCCAAATGAGATAGATCATATAACTCATTCCGGGAAAGTTTATCAAGCACCACCAAATGGATCTTCGAACACACAAAATCAAACTCAAGATCAAGTAAAAAACCAAATACCACCACCGCTTTTGAGGTGGAAGATCCATTGGTTAAACAACTTCGCCAATCAAAGGCGAATGTTAGCATTTGGGAACCCTTAAGTACTTCTAAAGAACATAGGAATACTCTTATGAATGTTGTAACGACTTTGTCTATAAGTACAGACACAACTCCCTAGGACCTCGTTAGCTTTCTTACTACCAAGAAATACGACAAATCAATCATTTTCACTAATAATGATTTGACTTCAAAAGACACTACCCACAACAATTCATTATACTTAACTGTGGGGTGCAAATGGTACAATATCCCTCTTACTTTATTAGACAATGGGTCAGCTGTAAATGTGTGCCCATTGCAAACAGCAAAATATCTAGGCCTTAATCCAGAAAAATATTTTCAATCAACAACATAAAGCATTAGGGGCTATGAGAACTCGAGGACATTGGTGTGTGGAACTATTAAGCTACCATTTACCACAGGCCCAATTCAAAAGATGGTTGAATTCCATGTCATGGACATTAATCCCACATTCAACCTTCTACTTGGACATCCTTGGATACAAGAGCTTGATGCAATACCATCCTCACTTCATCAAATGATTAGGTTGAACTATCAAGGGTTTCCTATGATTATACATTCTTCTCCTCTCAAAATAGCCATAAATGACCTATCACTCCTAGAAATAAACCATGATAATGATGAAGAAGACATGTGGGGATTTGCTGCGGAGCCAATCTGCACAATCAAAATGGAAGAAAGCTTTGAAGAATCATTTAAGCTTGATCCATATTCCACCCGGATAGTAAAAAACATCTTTTGAATTCAATACTATGAGCTCTATTTCCGAGTATATGTGTAGACACCCAAATGTGTCTCCCCAAAACCGAACCTAGCGATGAATACCTTTCATGTCATTGTTTATCGAACAAAGCAAAAGTATGAAAAGTCTAGTGATGAGGATGTTTTTATTAAAATATCTCTTCTTTCTATTTTTGAAAATATTTCTTTTCTTACCTTATTTATGAAAAACGTGCATTTCAATTTAGTTGGGTCCATGATAAGGGTCCAATAATAGTTTAGTTGGATAGGGCTTGAAAATACATTTTCAACGATATATTATAAGCCCAATTCCGATAAATAATGAGAAAGTTATGGCCAAAACACTAAACTGGGTCTGGTTTGGTTTTTACCTACGGCCCAATGATCTAGAGGAGAGCCTATTATTAATTATCATTCCTAAAGATATTAGGATTGATTATAGTCTTCTAGAATACTCTTGAAGGTTCTTTTAAATCCTAATAGAGTTAGGATTGATAATTATGTTTTAAAGAGTTTGAAATTGAATAAAACAACTCCTTTTGAGAATCCTTGTTTTGTACGAAGTGGAATATATTCAGATTTTAATTTCGTGCCTCATAATCTTTATCCAAATTATATATTTTTTGATAGATGTAGAAATTATATTTCCAATGATATATTATAATATTAAATCCGAGCTATAACGAAAAAGATATGAATGGAATATGAAACTCTATCAAAAAATAACATCCTTCCACTATTTCGGCCATATATTTTTATCTAAAAAAAATTAAATCTAATTCTAATTGGGTTGGAAATTAGACTTCAATAGCTTTCCAACGACATATTATATAACTTATTTGGACTTTTGGATCAAAAGATATGATAAAAACAAAATCCGGAAAAACTTTTTTGCAGCGCCGGACGCCAAGCCTAGCTTCTTGCGCCTGACCTGGCGTCTGGCGCAAGACTTAGCGTATGGTGCCACGCGCATGTTTGACGCTGTGATCGTGTTTTATTCTTTTCGAAACTCTGATTAGATTTTTTAGCACACCAGGCTGATTTTCTCTATAAAAAGCCTCCTAAAACCTCCGCTTTCAATCATCAATTACAATCAATTCTCAACTATAATAAACAACTCTCTAATTCTCTTCTCTCTCTAAGCTAAATCTTATTCTCTCTCTCTCTCTCTCTCTTCTCTAAACTAGCCTTTTGCATAAAAAATTCCGCATTCACAAGATCTAGAAACACCTAGCCTAGTTCGAAGTTGCCTTCGCCCTAGACGTGAAAGGTTTTAATTTCTAAGGGTTTGGTCCCAAATCACTATTTCAATTATTTAATTTAATTGTTTGATTTTATATTTTCCTTGAACTTACTAACATGTGTACTTTGTTATTAGAAAGAGGTACGAGGCATCCAAGTAAGTGCTTTAATTGATTTACTGATTTTATGGTTCTTAGAAATCATGTCTAGGTTATTATCTTGATTCCTAGTGACATGTTAGGGCGTTTTGATCTTCCTAGTAACATGTTTAGGGTAAATAATAAGTTCCTTAAATAGAGTATGATTTTTATGATTTCTATGATGCCTTTTATTGTCTTTCCTAATATGCATGTTAGTATCATGTTAGGGTTATGTATTTGATTTTTATTGTTTAGTGACATGCTAGGGTTTGTTAGTAATCTTGTTAGTATCATGCCTAGGATCTTGCTATTATTACGCTTTATCATGATTATTATTATTCTTGTTTTAATTATGATCTTAATTGTTATTATTGTTTTGATTATTATTATGTTGCTTGATATTTATTGTTATTGCTTGATCACGCCTTTTATGCATGTTTAAAGGGAATTTGTACTTGTAATCACGCTTATATAAGATAATTAATAATCTTGTTTAGGGTTAATTTGATTATAACTCAAGTGATCGCCAAAAATTGTTTTACTTGTGCATTAATATTCAACCAACATAGATTAAACAGGTTTAAGTTAAACTTATTAATTGCTTGTTAGTAAGAAAGTGCACATGAATACGATTAGAATAAAGTAGAGGCCTATTATTAGGGCAGGTTCAATCTCTTTTAGGTTGGATTTGTACCTTCATCCCCGAACTTCCTGTCATGGTTCCAGACCTATTGGAGTTAACGATCTGCTAGATCGTTAAGGTGTGTAACCTTCACCCTGTGGACGGTTTACAAGTTCCTAAAACTTGTTGGCGACTCTTTTGCTCTAGCTTCTTTCCCTTTAGACGCCACCGTACTTTAGTGTATGATCACAGTGGGGTTCAAGCTAGGGATAATGCTTGAAATATTCCTACATTTTGTTGGCGACTCCGTTGGGGAGGATTTCTATTTTATTTCCTAAAATTTATTTCGGCCATGATTTAGAATGAGTGGATGAGACTCGAAAAGTTCTAAGTATTTCATGTGCGTAATTTTGATTAACATTATTGTCATATGCATAAAAAATATCTCATTGGAAAGACCATCCGAAATGAGTTAAAACATAGGATTTTTACACGTAGGAAATTTGAGGAATATCTTTCACAACTAGGATCGAAATAATGCTGCGCAAAACTAGAAAATTTTATCGAGCACAGAAAGCTGCTGAGGCATGCAGGAACTAGCGTCAGAAAAAAGAGTCTAGCACCGAGGATTTGACTCTGGCGCCACGCGACACTCCTGCCACCAGGCGCCAATGCTAAATCGCGGCGCCGGCCTCTGTTCGCTGGCGCCAAGTTCTTCCAATTTCGAGCCAGAAATATGCGTTCTAATTTTGACCAGTTTTTTGCACTGTTTGCTCGATCCTACTTTTTGAATGAGTTTTTCTCACTTTTCTGAGACCCATATGTGTTCTACATATGGACATAACCCTCTACGAATTCATGCTCCATCTACCTGATTGAACGCTCTGTGCAACAAAAGGTACATCCGAGAATGTTGAATTCACCAAACCATGGAAGCGAGGTTTTCTTAACACGTGGTGTCCCATCCACTCACGCCAACCCTTCAAAAGGTAAGGCTTCCGCGCGGTGCATCTGGACAACTAACCACAGACCCTCTTTGACTAACCCATGTCCCAAACTTTAGAGAACTAGAGCCATGGTTAGGTTGCAAACTCATTGCATCATGTTGTGACTACTTGACTACTTATGCATATCTTACTTGTGCATACTTATTTTGTGACTAAACTAATCGTTTGTTTGACTTGTGATTAAGCCTAAAAAAACTAATTAATGACTAAAGGACTTTGTTTAATTAAATAATTAATTAATTTGAGGTAAAAAATATACCTTAAATCGAGTCATAGTTCCTTTAAGTCAACCCGGATTTTTATTCCCGTATACTGTACAAGCGTTAACTTGTTTTGGTCATAGCCAGAGTTCTAGGAAGAACTACGAGTCGTACAACATATGGATCTGTAGCCCTGAGTTTTATCTTTAATTTGGATTTGGTTTCATCCCAATCAGAGTCACAAAAGTTATGACTAAAATATTACAACCTGTCCAGTTTAATGCATATACATGAAGTCTTAACTTAGTCTTTGCTTGAGTCTGGTCTTATAGTCTAGCCACATGGTAGTGAAACGAGTCTTAACATGTCACCTACACTCACTACACTCACTAGTCTTAGCACACACTTTGAGTATATGTCACCATGACCATGTCTTAGGTTCATGCATGAGTCGGTTTTTTCCATTATTTGTGTTGGGGGTACATTACATTACTGATTTTTTTCATTTCTCTCCATCTACATCATCTTTCCATTCTCTAAATGCTTTCTCCATATCACAACCTTCATTCTTCCTACCTTCTTCCATCCATGCATGTAGAATCGAGTTTGAGTCATGTGATTGACAAACAAAAAAATGAGGCTTATGATGAAACAAATGCACAAGGCAAGCTTCTCACCAAGATTTCATGCTTTCTTCTTGTTTTTTTCAAGCCCTTTCCCCAATAAGTCTAGCATAGGCACCCTTCATCCTTCTTGAATTTTTTCTCAGAGTTTAATTTTAACCCTTCACTTTATTAATAAAATGAGCATTTCTTTTCTTGCATATGATTATCGCATTGCATTACCCAAAAACAAAAAAAAAATCATTGTCGAACTAAGCATAAGGTATGCCAATGACTTGAGGCACCCCTTGTAGCCACATCATATTGCATTTCACCTTTCTAATTTACAATCCTTTCTTCATAAAGCATTTTGAGCCTCGTTTAACGATAGACCTTTCATTTTTCAACCCTTATCTACCTAACCTTGGAATGGGACAGTGTGCAACTTATGCAATTTTAAAAATGCGTGAGTGATTTCAAAAGATTCAAATAACAAAAACTAAAAAGCTATAAAAATAAATAAAAGTGGACAAAAGGGAAAGTGTTCCAACGTCTTTGATATGAACACATCTCAGATTGCGTATCTTATCGAGTGCTCAGTACCGTGCCTGAGAAACATGAATGTCAAGTTAGTGATGGACCGCATGATCGGGATTTCCCACACTTATAAAAATAAAATAAATGCAAAAAAAAAAAAAAAAAAGAGAGCAAAAAAAAAAAAGAAAAAGAAAGAGCTCAAAAGTGAGAAAACTTAAGAATACAAAGATTCAAAAGCAAGGTTGCACACCTTGGGGGTTATCTAGGGTCTTGAGCCTTTATCCCCTTCTTCTTCAACCTTTAGCCTAACCACGTTACAACCCTTAAAAAGGCCTTTTTGAGGTATACACACACTTGTGCGAGGTTCGGCTAGAGCTACGTTCGGCCTGATTTCTAACGGATACGTAGGCAACCTCACACCGAGGTGCGACCGTAATAAACATGCATTCATATTCATATTCATACACCATGATCATATCAAGGGATCTCCAATGCTCATCCCTATCTACTTAGAGCTAGACTTGGGGACTTGATCCTTACATCATTAGCCTAAAGAGTCACCATCATTTGACTCTTCTTGAAATAATATTTTCCCACACACACTTAGCCCTTGCGGCATAACTTTAGTATCACTTTCACACACCGCACAGATACATGACCAAATATACTTCCCTTAGGATTCCTTTGTCATGAAATCTTAACACGACATTGAAGCATGCCTTGTCATATCAAAATATCACATCACTTGTAATTGTTATCACATCACGAAGTATGAAGTGCTTAGCCTCCGTGCCTAAGTTACCTACATACTTTCATTATTGAGTCAACTAGGATAGTCTAAGATGTTACAATCCTTGTACTATGAGAGACAACATTAATAAATTAAGCTCAATCAACATGCACCTTCAAAAACTTCGCTTCTTTCTTTTTTTTCTCTTTCTTTTTTAGGAGAAAGTCAGTACCCTCCACAAAAATGACGGAAATTTTTGTTTTCTGCATTTCGAGTCATGTACATATCGAGTTTCATGAGTCAACACTACGCACACATGAGTCACACCGAGTCGAGTCAACGTCGAGTCAGTTAATCATAGTGAGTCAACGTCGAGTCAGTTACATAGATTAATAAATTAGAGATGAAGAGCTTTGATTTACAAAGGATTTGAGCGGATTTAGTTGAAAGGAAACGACCAAGATCAAAGTTCGGAGCAAAACCAAGCAACAGCGGCAGCAAGAGCAGAATAAGGAAGACCCGACTCCGCGCCATCTGTCGTCTGGCAACAGAATCCAGCGCCTGGCGCTAGATCCCAGCTTTTGGCGACAGAGCCAATTCTTGGCGCCAGAGATATTTCAGCAGTGACAGAGCTCGAAGCCTCTCAGAATGGTTATTTTGACCTCATACAACAATTCCAGGTTCCTTGAAACGCTAGTTAGCCCCTATAAGCAAATCTACATGGTTAGTAGTCCGCTTGATTACAATCGTAGTAAGTGATTGGCCTAAAATAAATCGTCTCACTTAGCTTAAAGCGCCTAAGCATTGGCTCATTAAAAGGCACCGACATAATGTTTCATATAGTAGAGGAACCAACGTAATGGTACATAAACCGCAGAGGCACCGACATAACGGTTCATAAGCAGCAGAAGCACCAACATACTGGTTCACAATTCAAAGCAGCAAAAGTGCCGACGTACAGGCATAGCAAAAGCAAAGAATCGACAGGCATTGGTCTTCGGTAATTTTCCTCGGAATATTATCACAACAAATGAGGATGACTTCAGGCGAGGATATATTTGACAGCGTTCCCAAGCTTGCGGAGAGTTGTCATAAACAACTGGATGTGATTTCAGGCGAAGTAATCTTCGATCGTGTTCCCTGGCTTGTGGAAGATGTCAAAAAGCGCTAGAAGGTCGTTTCAGGCGAAGCAATCATCGATGGGGTTCTCTAGCTTGCAGAAGTCTATCACGCCCCATTATCTAGCTTGCAGAAGATCGTCGAAGCAAACAGCAGGATGGCGTTCCCTAGCTTGTGAAAGGTTGTCACAACGACAAATGCAACAACAACTCGGTTACCTTCAGAGACGTGTGCTCGACGGTGCAAGATACGTGTTTCTTAGCTCTTTTATTTGTTTTAACTAATACTAATTTGCAGGTACCAGCATTATAAGAATGATTTAGGATCGCAGAACGTTCTGAATCATTCTCCATCCCTATCGATACTTTGACTTTTGTTTTCGAAACTTGCGTTTCTCCAAACTCAGTCAAAGTGGGGGCTTCTGTAAACACCCAAATGTGTCTCCCAAAAACCAAACCCAGTGATGAATACCTTTCATGTCATTGATTATCGAACAAAGCAAAAGTGTGAAACTTCTTGTGAGGAGGATGTTTTTATTAAAATATCTCTTCTTTCTATTTTTGAAATATTTCTTTTCTTACCTTATTTATGAAAAATGTGCATTCCAATTTAGTTTTGTCCATGATAAGGGTCAAATAATAGTGTAGTTGGATAGGGCTTGAAAAGATCTTTCCAATGATATATTATAAGCCCAATTTCGATGAATAATGAGGAAGTTTATGCATAAATACTAAACTGGGTCTGGTTTGGTTTTTACCTACGGCTCAATGATCTAGAGGAGGTCATATTATTAATTATCATTCCTAAAGCTATTAGGATTGATTATAGTCTTCTAGAATACTCTAGAAAATTCTTTTAAATCCTAATGGAGTTAGGATTGATAATTATGTTTTAAAGAGTTTGAAATTGAATTAAACTACTCCTTTTGAGAATCCTTGTTTTGTACGAAGTGGAATATATTCAGATTTTATTTTCGTGCCTCATAATCTTTATCCAAATTATATATTTTTGGATAGATCTAAAAATTATAATTCCAATGATATATTATAATATTAAATCCGAGCTATAACGAAAAAGATATGAATGGAATATGAAACTCTATCCAAAACTAAAACCCTTCCACTATTTCCACCATATATTTTTATCTACGACATATTTGAAGCTGATCCAAATGGGTTATAAAATAGACTTCAATAGCTCTCCAACGACATATTATATGACTTATTTGGACTTTTGGATCAAACGATATGATAAAAACAAAATCCGCAAAAGCTTTTTTGCAGCTCCGGACGCCAAACTTAGCCTTTGGCGCTGCACTCAGCGTTTGGCGCCACGCGTGTATTTGACGCTGCGATCGTATTTTATTCTTTTCAAAACTGTAATTCGTTTTTTATCACATCCGACTGATTTTCTCTATAAATAGCCTCCTAAAATCTCCGTTTTCAATCATGAATTTTAATCAATTCTCATTAATAATCAACAACTCTCTAATTCTCTTCTCTCTCTAAGCTAAAGCTTATTCTCTCTCTCTCTCTCTCTCTCTCTCTCTCTCTCTCTCTCTCTCTCTCTCTCTCTCTTTCTAAACTAGCCTTTTCCTTACAAAATTCCGCATTCGCAAGATCTAGAAACACCTAGCCAAGTTCGAAGTTGACTTCGCCCTAGACGTGAAAGGTTTTAATTTCTGCGGGTTTGGTTCCAAATCTCTATTTCAATTATTTGATTTAATTGTTTGTTTATTATTTTCCTTGAAGTTACTAACGCGTGTATTTTGTTATTATAAAGAGGTACGAGGCATCCAACTAATTGCTTTAGTTGATTTATTGATTTTATGGTTCTTAGAAATCATGTTTGGGTTATTATTTTGATTACTAGTGTTATGTTAGGGTGTTTTGGTCTTCCTAGTGTCATGTTTAGGGTAAAGAATAAGCTCTTTAAACAAAGTATGATTGTTATTATTTCTATGATGCCTTTTATTGTCTTTCCTTATATGAATGTTAGTATCATGTTAGGGTTATGTATTTTTTTTTTATTGTTTAGTGACTTGCTAGGGTTTGTTATTAATCTTGTTAGTATCATGCCTAGGATCTTGCTATTATTATGCTTTAACATGATTAATATTATTGTTTTAATTATGATTTTAATTGTTAATATTGTTTTTATTATTATTATGTTACTAAATATTTATTGTTATTGTTTGATCACGTCTTTTATGCATGTTTAAAGGGAATTTGTACTTGTAATCACGCTAATATAAAATAATTAATAATCTTGTTTAGGGTTAAATTGTACTTGTGTATTAATATTCAACCAACATAGATTAAAATGTAGGGAATATTTCAAACATTATCCCTAGTTTAAACCCCACTGTGATCATACACTAAAGTACGGTAGCGTCCAAAGGGAAAGAAGCTAGAGCAAAAGAGTCGCCAACAAGTTTTAGGAACTTGTAAACCGTCCACAAGGTGAAGGTTACACCCCTTAACGATCTAGGAGATCGTTAAATCCTATAGGTCTGGAACCATGACTGGAAATTTGGGGATGAAGGTACAAATCCAACCAAATAGAGATTGAACCTGCCCTAATAATAGGCCTCTACTTTATTCTGATCGTATTCATGTGCGCTTTCTCACTAACATGCAATCATTATATTAGCCCTAAACTTGTTTGTCTATGTTGGTTGAATATTAATGCACAAAAAAACTATTATTGACGATCACTTGAATTATAATCATATTAACCCAAAACAAGATTATTAATTTTTTTTATTAAGCGTGATTACAAGTACCAATTCACTTTAAACATGCGTAAAAGGCGTGATCAAGCAATGATAATATAAATCAAGCAACATAATAATCATCATAACAATTATAAAAATAATCATAATAATAATCATATTAATTAAAATAATCATGTTAAAGCATAATAATAGCAAGATCCTAGGCATGATACTAACAAGATTAATAACAAACTCTAGCATGTCATTAAACAATAAAAATCAAAGCTTTAGCCCTAACATGATACTAACATTCTATTAGGAAAGACAATCAAAGGCATCATAGAAATCATACTTGATTTAAGGAACTTATTCTTTACCCTAAACATGATACTAGGAACTAATTGTTGTCCTTCAAAACATTAAATTAAGAAAAAAAACTTCCTAACATGATAATAGGAATCAACATAACAACCTAAACATGATTTCTATATCATAACATTAATTAAACAATTATTGCACTTACTTGGATGCCTCGTACCTCTTTCTAATAACAAAATACACACGTTAGTTAATTCAAGGAAAATAATAAAACAACAATTAAATTAAATAATTGAAGGAGAGATTCAGGACCAAACCCTCAAAAAATAAAATCTTTCACATCTAGGGCGAAGGCAACTTCAAACTTGGCTAGGTGTGTCTAGTGCTAATGTATGAGGAATTGTGTTTGTAAAAGGGTTGGTTTAGAAAGAGGGAGAGAGAATCAAGAAATTCTTTATGAGAGTTGGTGATTGAAAAAGGGGAGATATGACCTCTATTTATAGGGAAAAAAGAGGGTTGAAGAATAAGAAAAGAATCCGAATTCGAATCGAAATAAAACTCGATGGACAACAGTTTTTGCGGATTTTGTTTTGATCATATCTTTTGATTGAAAAGTCAAAATAAGTCATAAAATATGTCGTTGGAAATATCTTGTAGTATACTTTCCATACCAATTATAATCAGATTAAAACATTTTATGAATAAAAAGATATGGCTGAAATAGTAGGACGGTGTCAGTTTTGGATAGAGTTTTGTATCTCATTCATATCTTTTTCGTTATAACTCGGATTTAATATTATAATATATCATTGGAAAGATAATTTCAAGATCTATCCAAACATATATAATTTGGATAAATATTATGAGGAACAAAAAAAATATCTAACTGTCTTTGAACATCTTTAAATTCGAATAGAATAAGGATTAAAAAAAAGGAAAGTTTTAAAAAAGGAAAGTTTTAAAATAGGAATCAGGTCGAACGTAGCTCTAGCCGAACCTCGCATAAGTGTGTCTATAACTCAAAAGGTCTTTTGAAGGGTCGTAACGTGGTTAGGCTAGAGATTATAGAAGAAGGGGATAAAAGCTCAAGACCCTCGATAAGCCCCCAAGGTGTGCAACTTTGCTATTGAATATTTGTATTTTCATGCTTGAGGTTTTCTACTCTTTTTTAGCTCTTTCTTTTGCTTTAGCATTTATTTCATTTTTATAAGCGTGGGCCATCCCGATCATGTGATCTATCACTCACTTGGTATTCATGTTTCTCATGCACGGTACCGAGCACTCGATAAGAGACGCAATCTGAGACATGTTCTTATCAAAGACATCGGAACACTTGCTATTTTTATATTTTGAAGTCACTCAAGCTTTTTGAAGTTACATAAGTTACACACCATCCCATCCCAAGGTTAGGTAGATGTAGGTTGAAAACTGAAAGGTCTATCGTTAGACGAGGCTCAAAGTGGTTTATGAAGAAAGGATTGTAAATTAGAAGCTGAAAAGCAATATGATGTGGCTACAAGGGGTGCCTCAAATCATTGGTATACCTTGTTCTTAGTTTGACATGGATTTTTTTTTTTTTTTTTGGCAATGCAATGATCATATGTAAGGAAATAAATGGTCTTTTTATTTAAAAAGTGAAGGGTAAAAATCAAACTCTAAGAAATAAATTCAAGGAGGATGAAGGATGCCTATGCTAGACTTATTGGGGAAAGGGTTTGAAAAAAAAGAAGAAGAACGCATGAAATCTTGATGAGAAGCTTGCCTTGTGCATTTGTTTCATCATTATACTCATTTTTTTTGTTTGTCAATCACATGACTCAAACTAAATTCAACACGCATGGAAGGAAGAAGGTAGGATGGATGAAGGTTGTGATATTAAGGGATCATGTAGAAAATGGAAAGGTGATGTAGGTGGAGAAATATGAAGAATTAGGAATGGAATGTACCCCCATCTCAAATGACGGAAAAAACTGACTCATGCATGAACCTAGACATGGTCGTGGTGATATATACTCCAAGTGTGTGCTAAGACTAGTGAGTGTAATGAGTGTAGGTGACATGTTAAGACTCGTGTCATGACCATGTGGCTAGACTATGTGACTAGACTCGAACAAAGACTAAGTTAAGACCTCACGTATATGCATTAAAATGGACAGGCTATGGTATTTTAGTTATAACTTTTGATTTGTGACTTTGATTAGGAAGAAACCAACGCCAAATTAAAGATAAAACTCGGGGCTACAGATCCATATGATTTACGACTCGTAGTTCTTTTTTGAACTTCGGCTATGACCAAAACAAGTTGACGCTTGTGCAGTATACGGGAATAAAAAATCCGGGTTGACTTAAAGGATGACTCAGTTTTAGATATATTTATTAGCTCAAATTAATTATTTAATTAATTAAGCAAAGTCCTTTAGTCAATAATTAGTTTATTAAGACTTTTTTACAAATACAAGTCAAACCAAATGGTTAGTTTAATCACATAATAAGTATGCACAAGTAAGAGATGCACAAGTAGTCAAGTAATCATAACATGATGCAATGAGTTTGCAACCTAACCATGGCTCTAGTTCTCTAAAGTTCGGGAAATGGGTTTGTCAAAGAGGGTCCATGGTTAATTGTCCGGATGCACCGCGCGGAAGCCTAACCGTGAAGGGTTGGCGCGAGTGGATGGGACACCGCGAGTTAAGAAAAACTCGCTTCCATGGTTTGGTGAATTCAACATTCTCGGATGTACCCTTTGTTGCATAGAGCGTTCAATCAGGTAGATGGAGCATGAATTCCCATATGGTTATGTCCATATGTAGAACACATATGAGTTTCAAAAAAGTGAGAAAAACTCAATCAGGAAGTAGGATTGAGCAAACACTGCTAAAAACTAGTCGAAACTAGAACGCATATTTCTGGCTCGGTATTTGAAGAACATGGCGCCAGCAAACAGAGTCCAAAGCCACGATTTTGCTCTGGCGCCCGGCGAGAGGAGCTATCGCCTGGCGCCATAGTCAAATCCTCGGCGCTAGACTCTATTTTCTGACGCTAGTTCCTACATGCCTCAACAGCTTTCTGTGCTCGATAAAATTTTCCAGTTTCACGCAGCATTCTTTCGATCCTAGTTGTGAAAGATATTCCTCAAATTTCCTACATGTAAAAATCCTATGTATTAACTCATTATGGATGGTTTTTCCAATGAGATCTTTTTTATGCATATGACAATAATGTTAATCAAAATTACACATATAAAATACTTAGAACTTTTCGAGTCTCATCCACTCATTCTAAATCATTGCCGAAATAAAATTTAGGAAATAAAATAGAAATCCTCCCCAGCGGAGTCGCCAAAAAACTGTAGGAATATTTCAAGCATTATCCCTAGCTTGAACCCCACTTTGATCATACACTAAAGTACGGTGGCGTCTAAAGGGAAAGAAGCTAGAGCAAAAGAGTCGCCAACAAGTTTTAGGAACTTGTTCGGGGATGAAGGTACAAATCAAACCTAAAAGAGATTGAACCTACCCTATTAATAGGCCTCTACTTTATTCTGATCGTATTCATGTGCGCTTTCTGACTAACATGCAATCAATAGGTTTACCTTAAACTTGTTTCAAGTATGTTGGTTGAATATTAATGCACAAACAAAACTATTATTGGCGATCACTTGAATCATAATCATATTAAACCTAAATAAGATTATTAATTATCTTATTAAGCGTAAATAGAAGTACCAATTCCCTTTAAACATGAATAAAAGGCGTGCTCAAGCAATAATAATATAAATCAAGCAACATAATAATCATCATAACAATTATAAAAATAATCATAATAATTAAAATAATCATGTTAAAGCATAATCATAGCAAGATCCTAGGCATGATACTAACAAGATTAATAACAAACCCTAGCATGTCATTAAACAATAAAAATCAAAGCTTTATCCCTAACATGATACTAACATGCTATTAGGAAAGACAATCAAAGACATCATAGAAATCATACTTGATTTAAGGAACTTATTCTTTACCTTAAACATGATACTAGGAACTTATTGTTGTCATTCTAAACATTAAATTAAGAAAAAACATCCTAACATGATACTAGGAATAAACATAACAACCTAAACATGATCTCTATATCATAATATCAATTTAACAATTAAAGCACTTACTTGGATGCCTCGTACCTATTTCTAATAACAAAATACACACGTTAGTAACTTTAAGGAAAATAATAAAACAACAATAAAATTAAATAATTGAAAGAGAGATTTGGGACCAAACCCTCAGAAATTAAAACCTTTCACGTCTAGGGTGAAGGCAACTTCGAACTTAGCTAGGTGTGTCTAGTGCTAATGTATGAAAAATTGTGTTTGTAAAAGGGTTGGGTTTAGAAAGAGGGAGAGAGAATCAAGAAATTTTTTATGAGAGTTGGTGATTTAAAAAGGGGAGATATGACCTCTATTTATAGGGAAAAAAGAGGGTCAAAGAATAAGAAAAGAATCCGAATTCGAATCGAAATAAAACTCGATGGACAGCAGCTTTTTCGGATTTTGTTTTTATCATGTCTTTTGATCCAGAAGTCCAAATAAGTCATATAATATGTTTTTAAAAAGATCTTGAAGTCTAATTTCCAACCCAATGAGGATCAGATTAAAATATTTTATAGATAATAAGATATGGCCGAAATAGTAGGACGGTGTAAGTTTTGGATAGAGTTTTGTATCTCATTCATATCTTTTTCGTTATAACTCGGATTTAATATTATAATATATCATTAGAAAGATAATTTCAAGATCTATCCAACCATATAAAATTTGTATAAATATTATGAGGCACGAAAATAATATCTAACTGTCTTTGAAAATCTTTAAATTCGAATAGAATTAGGATTAAAAAAAAGGAAAGTTTTAAAAAGGAAAGTTTTTGTTTAACACAAATTCTTTAATCTTATCTTTTCAAAAAGGATAATTAAGATCTTTTAGAAACTTATAGAAGTTTCTAATCAATCCTAATTAGTTTAGGAATAGGATTAAACCTTTGGACCCTCCACATGATCATTGAGTCGTAGGTAAAATCGGATTTGGGCCCAATTTAGTATTTTGGCCATAACTTCCTCATTATTCATCGAAATTGGGCTTATAATATATTGTTGGAAAAATCTTTTCAAGTCCCATCCAACTACACTATTATTATACCCATATCATGGAACAAACTAAAATGGAATGCACGTTTTTCATAAATAAAGTAAGAAAAGAAATATTTTCAAAAACAGAAAGAAAAGATATTTTAATAAAAACATCCTCATCACTAGACTTTTCACACTTTCGCTTTGTTCGATTATCAAATTACGTGAAAGGTATTCATCACTGGGTTTGGTTTTGGGGAGACACATTTGGGTGTCTACAGGAACCATGACTGGAAGTTTAGGGATGAAGGTACAAATCAAACCTAAAAGAGACTAAATCTGCCATAATAATAGGCCTCTACATTATTCTTCTCGTATTCAAGTGATAGGCCGTCGTCGAGCCTACCAAAGATAAAAACCTAACTTGGTCTCTCTAATGGGTAGAAAGGGCAAGTAAGGGTCGATCCCACAAGGACTAAGGGGAGCACTAACAAGTATCGATTTGTGATAAGCTAAGTCAAGTCTTTTTGGGTTTTGAGTTATAAAGAAAAACTACAAAAAATAATAAAAAAAGGATCTTGGGAAGGTATCCACCAATTAAGTCATTCACAAGCTACAATTTAATATACAAAACATAGCAATTTGGGGGTAAATTAGGGGAAGTCATCTAAGGCACCCAACTACTCTCTCAAGCTAGAGGGATTACTTGAGTTATGAATACAACCTACTCTCGTGGTTACAAAGCATAAAACAAGTGTTAAAACATAATCACGATGACATAAACATTCCCTTGACTGGAAATTCCTATTCTCATGGCATTTCAAGTCAATTAAGCATAAGGGAGCTAACTCAAGTTCATCTCTCGATCCTTCGTTGAGAAAGCTTAGATAAATAGTTCTTGCAATGGCCACTTACAAGAACTAACAATGAAACCACTTAAGCTCAACTAATTAACATCCCACATTAACTAAATCAACACATGCAAACAAGTATTTGTGAATTCATCAATGGTTTCAACCATCCCAAGTAAATAAACTACTCACAAAACATTATAAATTGCAAAACTAAATTAGTAAACTACTAAGAACATGAATCCAAACACTAATTTAACATAAACAAGTAATAAAACTAGAAAAGATACAAAAATAAGTAATTAAAGCAATGAAATAAGAGAGAGATTAAGAAATTCTCATTGATAATGCAAGAAATAATCAAATCATCAAGTCTCCTTCCTTCAATTCTTCATATTCCAAGCTTTCAACAAGTTTTTCACACTTTCTCTCTCTAGAAATTGAGAGTTTTTCTCTCTAAAAACCTAACCTAAGCTAAAACTACACTAAGAAGATCCTCCTATTACAAATGAAGCCAAAGAGGTATTACATAACCCCCAAGTAAAAGGACGGAGAACACGAGGAAACGACCCGTCTACAGGTCGGCACGGACGTGCCAAAGGTTGCGCGGACGTGCAGACCTGTTAAAATACGACCTATAGCTACTGTCTGACCTTGCACGGACGTGCTTCATTTGGCACGGACGTGCAGTGACTTGCACGGACGTGCAGCTCTTTTCTGGTGAAACAACTTATTTTTGGAAGGTCATAACTTCTTCGTTACTCATCGGAATAAGGTATGTTACCAGTCGTTGGAAAGCTCTTGAGATGAAATTTAATCTCCAGTTTGAATCACTTCAAAATGTTGAGTGGAACAAAAGTTATGTTCAGTTGAAGTTGACCTTAGTGCAAAAATCCTTCCAAAACTTTCCAAAAGCTTTTCATTTCTCTTTAAGGCACTCATCCTTCTTCCTTAATTGCTCTATCAACCAAGCTTTCCCTTCTCTTTGTTTACTCATGCTTGATCACGTCCATATATAGTGCTAAAAATAGTTACATTACATCAAAAACACAAATAACCCGTGAAGCATGGATGGTACAAAATTTGTATAAAAATAGGATAAATAATGAACTATGATGTCGAATAATCACGAAAATAAAGTTCAAAAGTACCCTAAAATCATACCAAATAACAAGTTATCATCATGTGCGCTTTTTGACTAACATACAATCAATAGATTAACCCTAAACCTGTTTAATCTATGTTGGTTGAATATTAATGCACAAAAAAATCTATTATTGGCGATCACTTGAATTATAATCATATTAACCTAAACAAGATTATTAATTATCTTATTAAGCGTGATTACAAGTACAAATTCCCTTTAAACATGCATAAAAGGTGTGATCAAGCAATAATAAAAAAAAAAACATTTAGCAACATCATAACAATAATTAAAATAATCATGTTAATAATAAAACATAATATTAATAGCAAGATCCTAGGCATGATACTATCAAGATTAATAACAAACCCTAGCATGGATGTCACTATACATTAAAGATCAAAGCTTTAGCCCTAACATGATAATAACATGATATTAGGAAAGAAAAAAGAAGCACCATAATAATCATACTTGATATTAGAAATATTAATTAACCCTAAACATGATAATAGGAAGCAATAAAACATCCTAATAACATGATACTAGGAATCAACAAAATAATCTAAGCATGATTTCTATATCAAAAGAATCAATATAGTAATTAAATTACTTACTTCGATGCCTCGTACGTCTTTCTAATAACAAAATAGACACGTTAGTAACTTCAAGAAAATATAGAACAAACAATTAAATTAAAAAATTAAAATAGAGATTTGGGACCAAACCCTAAGAAATATCAAACCTTTCACGTCTAGGGTGAAGGCAACTTTTTCCTAAAAAAAAAAAAAAAGGTGAAGGTAACTTCGAACTTGGCTAGGTATTTGTAGAGCTAATGAGTGAGGAATTTCGAGAGAGGGAAGGTCTAGAAAGAGAAGAGAGAAGAAAGCTTCTAACTTTTAGAGAGAGAAAATTAGAGAATTCTGGATGTTGATGATTTGAAAACAGAGAGATAAAACCCCTATTTATAGGAAAAATAGCACGGGGTCGAAGAAAATCATATTTGGAATAAAATACCTCATATCGCAAACGATAGGAGTCAGCGCCAGATGACAAGCTCGTCGCCTGGCGACGAAGGTCAGCGCCTGGCGACAACTTTGTCATCTCGCACTGGTCCAATAGTCAACGCGCTTTTCCAAGCGTAATTACTCTTAACATCAGTTCCAGATAATTATGCGTCCAAGCAATTTTTCGAAATCATATTTAATATATTTTATTATAAATAAAACATCTTTTAAAATATAATTATTAATGCTTACCTTATTAGAATTATAAAGAACCTTCTAGATATTCCTAGAAGACTAAAATCAATCCTAATCAGCTTAGGAATAATAATCAATAGGCCCTCCTCTAGATCATTGTGCCACATTTAAAATTATTGGGCCTAATCTAATTTAATCCATAACTTCCTCATAATTCATCGGAATTGGGATTATAATATATCATTGGAAATCTCTTTTCGAGCCCAATCCAATTACACTGTTATTGGACTCTTATCATGGACCAAACTAAATAGGGCTGGCTACTTTTCATAAATAAGAGTAAGAAAAGAAATATTTTCAAAAATAGAAAGAGAAATATATTAATAAAAACATCCTCATCACTAGACTTTCCACACTTTCACTTTGTTCGATAATCAAATGACGTGAAAGGTATTCATCACTGGGTTTTGTTTTTGGGAGACACATTTGGGTGTCTACAGAAGCCTGCACTTTGACTTAGTTTGGAGAATCTTAGGTTTTGAAAACAAAAGTCAAAGTAGCGATAGGGACGGAGAATGATTCAAAACGTTCTGCGATTATAAATCGATTTTGGAACGCCAATACTTGCAAACTAGCATTAGTTAAACAACTAAAAGAATTAAGTAACGCTTGGAGTAACCGATTTTGTGATGATCTTCCTCAAGCTAAGGGATACAGCCTGAAGACTACTACTCTTGTAACCGCCTCCAATTTCAGTTGTGATAATCTTCCGCAAGCTAGAGAACACTATTGAAGTTTGTTTCTCTTTAAATGAGCTTCTACCGCCTTATGGCCATCTTTCGCAAGCTAGGGAACACGATCGAAGATAACTTCTCTTGAAATCACCTCCTTCTTTTGACAACCTTCCACATCCTAGGGAACGCTGTCAAAGTTAACTTCTCTTGAACTCATCTTCTACTTTCTAAAAACTTTCCACATCCTAGTAAACGTCGTCGAAGATAACTCCGCTTGCATCCATCTTCAATTGTTTGTGACAACTCTCAACAAGCTACATCTTGAGCTTTTTCTTGAATCATGGTGACCAATTTCCTAATATTAATGAATGTCGTCGAAGACCGCCTCATCACGAACCGTTCTTCTCGAATCTAGGTGACAACCTCCACAATCTTAGTGAACGTCGTTGAAGGCTGCCCATCTCGTGCTATCTTCTCAAATCTAGGTGACAACCTCCTCAATCTTAGGGAACGTTGTCGAAGATAACTTCGCTTGAAGCCATCCTCAGTTTTCCGTGACAACCCTCTGCAAGCTAGGGAAAGTCATCGAAGATAACTTCGCTTGAAGTCATCCTCAGCTACTAATTACTTTCCACATCCTAGGGAACGCTGTCGAAGATAACTTCGCTTGAAGTCATCCTCAATCGTTGCGATAATATTCCAAAGAAAATTACCAAAGACCAACACTTGTCGATCCCCAAAGCTCGCTTGAACTTTGCTGCTCTAATATTTGCTGAAATTTCCGCGGTGCCAGTATGTCGGCGCATTTTTCTGCTTGTGAACCGTTATGTCGGTGCCTCTGCTGCTTATGAACCATTATGTCGGTGCCTTTGTGATGAGCCAATGTTTTGGCGCTTTAAGCTAAGTGAGACGATCTTTTATCTGGTTGATCACCTATTGTAATTGTAATTGAGCTGATTACTTAATCATGTCAAATTGATTATGGGGGCTAAATGGCATACCAAGGAACCTAAAATTACTGCATAAGGTCTACGTAATCATTTATGAGTGCCACGTGTTCTGTCGCCGCACCAGCATAGGCTGGAAAGCACTGTCGCCGCAATTTCACTCTGTCGCCAGGCGACGAAGACCCGTGCCTGGCGACGAATTCTTCGTCTGGCATCAGAGTCGGGTTTTCGAAATAAAACCCCTTTCTTCTTCATTTTTCATGGCTGCTGCTACTATTTGCTCGTTTTTGCTTGAAGATTCAAATCGTCTGTTCTTGCTCGTTTGTTCACAAAATTCACTCAAATTTGTTGCAAATCAAAGCATGTCTCATCTATTTTCTTGATCCATGTAAGGTTTTCTCAAACTTAACTCAATGTTTGCTAAATTCAGATCTGTTATCGCGCAGGTATTCGAAAAAAATCAAACCCAATTATGCTTAATTCGCTTTGTTTTATCAAATTTTATGCTTTTAAGTTGTTGGATTATGTTTATATATCATGTTTAGAGCATTTTCAGACTTGTTTTACTGAATTTGGTGAAGAAATGAGCAATTTGCCATTGTTTGAACCCCTTGAGTTTGTGAGAACAATATGGCCTATTCTTCGTGTTTTTGCTAGCCATTTTTATCCAAATTTGTCACAATATTTATCATAATATTGCAAGAAATTAAATTGTTTGAATGCTGAAATTTGCTATTTATGCTCAAATAGAAATTATACTCTGTTTTAGTACTACGTACCCTGTTTGTGCGAACATAGTATCATGCGGCTAGGCGAACCTTGGATACTATTCAACCTTAATTTCCTAGTATTTTTCATAATATAGCATAGCTAGACAACGAGGCTCGGGTTCTCGTTCTAGGGAGACTCGTCGAAAGGACGATCCCGTAGGCACCTCTTCTTCTCTAGGGAGGTTTCCTGAGTAGGATGAGCAAACTCTATACTTCGCGCCAGAGTTCCACATTTCAGAGCGCGTTTGATGAGGGATTCTCAGTGGGAGGGTCCGTAGCCATGGTTCTTGCAACAAGACTATCGGCTCTTTATACGATACATACTTCCGCGACCACGTCGGTCTGCGCCTTCTTTGGTAGTCATATGGCTTGACCCCATTGCTGTGAGCCACTTAGGCTATGTACCCTTTTGGTTAGAGCCACTACGTATTCCGAGCTTTGGTTGAGTTATTTTTGGATACCATCAACACTTTTTACTTTCCTTGGGGTGAGATGACCGTTACCCCCACCGACTTCAGTATCATTACGGGATGAGAGTTCACCTCAGTACCTCTCCCTTTTGATGGCGAGATCACGGTCTTTTCTCCAAAGATGTTGGAGTCGTTGGGCCCTATCACTTTTCGGGCTCATGATGAGGTTGACCCGATGCAGCTTAGCACTAGATGCATTCGTCAGAGTACACTTGCAGTGGCATTTGAGGACCTGTGGCCACCCTAGAGCATTGGGTACGTATTTTTTCTTTTATCTTGTTGTCAGGGACCTTTTCTCCTCACAGAGGTAGTCGCGTGCTACTCTAATACCTGCCTGTTGTTCGCGACCTTGCTTCAGTCGGGCCTTGTGATGGGCCAGCTTGGCCTAAGCGGACTTTCTAGTCGGACTGCGACTTTCTAGTCGTCATAGCTCATTCGAGGGAGTCATCACACTTTCCAGCTTTTGTAGAGTCGTAGAGGTACACATTATTCCTTTTAAAGTTAGCTCTAGATTTGCTTTTTCATTTGTTAACATTTCTCTATTTTCGTAGATTTGGTTCTACGAGTACTTTCCACCTCTTGCGCCGGCGAGACCTTCACCTCGCAAGTTCCCTGTTGCTGCCTGTTGGGGAGGTCGTCACAGTGTGGATGTTACTTCTAAGCACATTCGAGAGTTTATCATCTCGGTATGTTCTTCAAATACTTGTCTTTTTATACCTTTAGTAGGATTTTATCTTATGATTATGCATTTTGTAGGAGCAGGCCGTGGAGTTTCAACCGTGGGCCGATTTTGACGTTTTTGCGCTTGTTGTGTAATATACTGCTAAACGTCGCCATTTCTAAGGGACGTATGATGCTGTGGTGTATCTTTACGAGAGAGTGGTTATTCACCACTCTTTAGAGGCCTTCGTTGTTCAGTCTTGCCCTCCTTGGCATATGTTTGATAAGGCGAAGATGAGGACTTTGGCAAGTAAGGTGCTAGAGGGCACGCCTTGGAGGACACACGCTCGTCCGTAGCTATGCTACTCAGACGTCTTGCTGCCGCTTTTGGCTCCACCACCTGTTTTGCCAGAGGGAGGAGAGGAGGTATACTTTCTCTTGCGCATTCATCTCTTGTATAGCCCCCAAGTAGATACTAAATACTTAGTTTATCTTATAGGATGCACACCCGGAGTTTGTTGCATCACATGTGTCCATCGCCTATCTGGAAATGTATGGCCTTGTTGAGTAGATGATTCCTTTAGCTCCTCCGGATCATCACTTTATCGAGCAGTCGATACCACGTCGTCAGACTAGGGTGAGTCATTTATTTGTCTTTTTACTTGCACGTATATTTCCTATCGCTTTCGAATTGTCTCATGACAGTTCTCTTGCTAGGTGGTGACAATGATGGCGAGAGGTTTGGATGCCTTTCGTTAGATGGAGGGATCGTGCTTCTTGCCGTCATGACGACACCGTAGAGGTATTTATCTTATCCTTATTTTATGATTTGATGTACTCATTTAGCATCTGACATGGCTTTATTTTGTAGGGACAACCTATTCATCCTCATACCCGGACGAGACCTGAGGCTAGGAGAGAGAGGCTCGACTCGAGGCGTCGTCATACCTCTTCGAAGCCTGAGGGTGGCCTATCGAAGACGGCTCCATCTGAGACACAAGAGGGTTAAGGCTCTTCATCTGAGGGTGCACATGCTAGGCCAGCTTGCCAAGGAGGCATGCCATCGACTCCATTAGGGGGTGGTAGGACGTACGAGGTTGGCTCGTCGTCCCAGCAGCCGCCGTAGCCTCAACCGTTGGCTATTCAGCTCCAGAGTGCGCCTAGATGGGCTTGCCCTACTTTGTCGATCTCGACTGTTGGCGATCTTAGGCCGGTGAGGGGCATACTCCACAATCTAGCTTGTTCTTTGACACTTTAGGAGTGCCTCCCCATTTGCGTCCTCCGACACCATAGCTATACTTGTGTTTATTTTATTTGACTTATAGGACTTCGCTTATTTGTATTATATGACTTTTACATTATACCTATTTTATGTACAACTTTATTATGCTTATATTATTTGTGTATTTTTAATTTTTATTTGCATATGAGTGTGTGTAAAAAATTTCCGTCATTTTTATTATTAATGGAGGGTATCCGACTTTGATGAGCGTCATTTGTGGCGCTCAAAAGAATAAGATTTAGGTCCTTTTTTCTATATTTTCTTTCTTTATTTTCCTCTTATTTTCTTAGTTTTACTTGTTTTTCCATTTTAATAACTCAATTTGGGTTTTGATTAGTTTTTATGAGTTTTTCATGATTTTACTCCTTAATTCATAGATTTAATTTTATTTCTATTTTTTTTTTTTAATTTTATTTATTTTATTTTATTTGTCTTCTATTTCTCCCTCATGTTCCGTTGTTCGTGTAGATGATTGCTCGGGACAAGACACGAGTTAGTTTGTCATATTCAGAGTTCCGATGTTTAACCTTGATGTTTCGAGGTCTTAGCTTCAAAATCAATTAAGCATTGCAACGAAAACAAGCCAACGAGTCTTATCCCATCTCATCACCCTTGCTGCCACCATATCCTTCACCCCACCATATCCTACCCTACACCTCACCAATTACTTCCCTTGCTCCCGCAATTAACACCAAATCAGCCCACAAGCATTTCTTCTCCCTTGCTCACCCTTCCCTTCACCAATTCACAACCGCCACCTTACATAACCATCATCACCCACCAGCCAAGCATTGCCGCAGCTACCTCCAATCACCACCACGAGGTGCAACCCAGAACCACGAATCCAATTCCCAACCGTCGCTACTCAAACCACCAATTACCGCCAATCTCTGCCACCCACATCAACCGCAACCGCGCACAACAGCGAATTCCGGCCACCACTCTTCATCAACTCCCAAACCGAGCAACCCCAATCGAACTTAATCAAGCCCCAATTAAATTTGAATCCCCCGCGGGCGCGGGTGTGAGAGGAACGCACGCGTGGCTTGATGCATCAAATCAGCAAAATTGACCAGGAAGTCACAGTGGTCTGGTCGCGGGCTCACCGCGGGCGCGGCCACAAACCCGCGCGCGCGGCTCCAGCACCGCGGACGTGGCCTTCGCGTCCTGTTCCGGCAGCAGCTCCCCTGTTCCATTGTTCACGCAACATCTACAAATCAGTCACAAACTCCTCGCAAACCGCAACACAAAAACCTCCAACTCCCAACAACATCAGCCGTAATAACCACCCTAATTACGCCACCAAATTCCACCAACATCCCGCAACAGCAAACCCGCAACAACTCGCCTCCAGTCTGCAGCGCCGCAATTAACTCCTAGTAGCCCTTTCAATGCGCACAGTTGGGTTCGAATTGAAGCCTTTGATTTTGACGAAGTGTGTTTATCGAATTATGATAATGCTGATTTGCGGTGTTGATGTGCGAAGCAGGGGATAATTTCCCAAATAAGAGCAGCCAAAGAATCGAGAAAGAAGTTTGACTTGTTTTATTTATTTGTTTTTCTTTTATTTTATTTCTTTTCTTTTCTTTATTTTCTATTAATTCTTCTTTTCTTTTACTTTCTATATACTAGAGCATACCCGTGCATTGCAAGGGATACATTATATGCGAAAAAAATCTATTTAAAGTGAAATATTGGTGGTTATTGCTTATTGGTATGCCTTGAAAAAAAATTAAAAAAAATATAATTAAAAAATAGTGGGATGGGTAGGGTAGTTTTGGGTGTTTTAAAATAAAATTTTAATTTTTTTTTTTTTAAAAAAGTGTGATTAATGGAATTTTAGGATTGGGAATTTGGGTGATTGTGGTGAATTGACTATACAATTATAATATAGATATCCTTTTTAAGCCTTTTTTTTCTTAGTTTTATTTCTCTAGTATAAATACTCATTTTGGGGTAAAAATTGGGAGAATTTGAATCCAATTTCTCTGTCATATTTTAGTTTAGGTTGAGAGCTTTTCTCTCTAGATCTAGGGTTAGTTTAGAAGTAGTTTTAGAGAGAGAAAGTAAGGGATTTCAATGGTGGTTTGAGAGATTGAAGATTCAATGGTGACAATTAGATTTAATATCTTCTTAATCAATCAATGACCATTTCTCACTCTCTCTCCTCTTTATTTGCTTTGTCTAATTTCATTGTTTGATTTGGTTTTGATGTTTGATGATTTTATGTTTGATTAGAGTAATTGTTCTTGATATTTTGTTGATTCTTAATTCCTTTAGTTGATTGTTGATAGATGATGATATTTGAGTAGTTGTTGGCTAGAAATTGGGTGAAACTTGTATGATTGATTAATTGTGGTTAATTTTAGAATTGTGTTGATTGATTGTTGAGATTAAAGTGATTAATGAAGGTTTGCATGTGTGTAATTCGATTAGGCCTTAAGAACTATGCTAGATTGCATTGTAATTGCTAATGATACGAACAATTGATTTAGGGATTGCAATTATCGATTTGTTTTTATTGTGATACTAATAGTTTGTTATTCATAGTGAACCCTAGCTTAACAATTAGGAGATAGCTCTTTAATTCCAATTGATTGCTCTTATCATTAGTCTTCACAACCTTTGATTGACTTGATCTTTCCAAGTTGTTGCAATTGACATGATTACTTGTTGATCCCCGTTCCTAATGTTTTATTTCCTTGGTTACTTGTTTTGTTAGTTGTTAGTATCCTCTCTTACCTTCGTCTTCGACCTAGCGTAGGCGCATAATTGAAAGTGCTTGAACATTACCGTTCCTTTGGGTTCGACCCTTGACTTGCCTCTATACTCGTATTAGGGTTTATTAAGTGTTTATAAATTTAGTTTGATCGAGGGAAGATTAGATAACGACCTAGTTTTCCCTCGTCAAAATGGCACCGTTTCCGGGGAATGGTGTCTATGTTTGAGTGTTTTTTTATTGCTTGAGTCTAGGTCTTTGTGTATACTTTTTTTTATTTGGTTTTTGTTTATTTTGTGAAAAAAAAAATAATAAAATGGCATGTATATCATTTCCTCAATTTGAAAATGAGTCTTTTTGTGAATATTTCAATAGACTTGAGGGATTTTTAGAATATAATTGTTGTAGTCTTTTGGAGGCTTGTGAGATTTGTTATTTTGGTTTGAATGAGCAAACTAGAAATGAAGTTGAATGCATGCATAATGGTGAATTTAGAGCATTTTCAATTGATGATGCTTAGGATTTATATGTTTGGTTTGCTATAGATGTTTATGACAAGGGTAATGATGAGTCTAATATTGATATGCAATGTCTTGATTCTTCTAATATTAGCATGAATTCCCATGATTTGTTACATAATTCCTTAAGTGAACCTAGAACACATGATTTCAACTTTATTTCCTCTTTTGTTCATGATGATGAAGTGCATGCTCAAGTTGATGCTAATGGTGTGTTTTAATATTCTTCATTATTTACCATGCCTTCTTTTGATGTGCTTCATTCCCTTGATGATAAATCTCATGTGTTTGATTGTGCCCCCACTCTCCAATGTGATTTATATGCTCATGACCTTAATGGTGATTCTTCCAATCTTGATTGTACTTCTTCTTCTATTGTTCAGCGTTAACCTTCTATATCTTTTGAATATCTTGTTGATACATTTGAGTCTCAAATTAGGTGCATTGAGCTTGATAATGAGCTTGGGCCTAGTAAGGTGATGATTCTTAATTCTATGAGAGGTCAATTAGAGATAATGAAAAAAAATGAGGAGCGTATTGAGGAGGAAAAGATAAGAGGAGAAGAGTTAGAAAGCCAATTGTCATCCTTGATGCTTGTTTGTGAAAAATCCCAATTTAATGAGTGTGTTGAGGATGAGATGATGATGATGATTTTGAGCAACCAAGAGAGTGTGAGGATCCCATTGGTGAGCATTTGAGTGATGGTGAAGTAGTTGAGAATGAAGAGAGTATTGATTTTGAAAATCCTAACTCTTTATCCCATCTTGGTGAGTCTCAAGTGAATGATTTTGATTCTTCTATCCATGAATATTTGGAAACGATTGAGTTTATGACCAATGTGTTCTTTGAGTGTCAAATGAAAACCCATAGCCTTTTGAGTGAGTTCATTAAGAATGCTTCATGGGAGAGAGATGAGTTTGAAATGAATTTGCATCAATTCATGCATGGCTTTGAGACTTTAAGCTTTTAGGAAGTTGAGGGAGTTGTTGTTCATGATTGTAGTGAAGGGGATTATGTAGTTCCTCTTGGAAGTTGGATGTTTGAGGGAGACGATGATCATGTGTATTCTTCTTTTGTGGATTATATGATTGATTTTCATGCTCTTATTGGTGATTTGAGGCATGGTGGTGAGGAAGAGTTCATTTGTGAGACCATAGCCCCTATTTCCTCCTCTTATGTCCCTTTTTCAAGAAATTTCAACCATATCCCCTACACCCCAATATCCCTCCCTTCCTTTCTTGATGAGCCTATTGGGGACCCTCTTGTCTATGTTGATTTTCATATCCCTCATTTGTCTTCTATTGAGGAAAAGGGTGATGTTGCCACCCAAAAATATTTTAGTGAGGAGGATTTGCCTTTTTCTTTTTCTTTCCATTCTTTTATTCCCCCTTCTTCTTATTTGCTTCTTTTTCCTTTTGATCCCCTTTCTTCTTTCTTTTAGCATCTCCCTTCTCACTTACGTACAATAATCTTGTTGCACGTTCTCTTCCCGTCATTTACCTACCTTTTCTCTTATGAAATGTGTAGTAGTACATTTGACAAGCTCTTGCGTGCATTAAATTATTATTTTCTAGAGCGGTCAAGCTTGGACCCTAAGCAAGCCTTTCTCAGGAAGTAACCCGTGTTTTATCGCTTTTATTTTCTTTTCTTTTTAGAATAGATTTTCTCTCATGGAAATGTTTGTGTGCCTTTTGCTAGGTACATGACTTGATATACTTTGGTGCTTCTATTTGGATCAAGAATCAAGGAAAATTGGCACCACATTTGCTAGCATATAGAAGGCAAGATTCAATATTAGAAGTTTTTAGCTTTGAAAGGTTAAAATTGGGTCATTTGCGCGTATTTACACCCACCTAAAATCCGGTAATATCCTTCCTTGCTCTTTCTCTAATGGTTGATGCCATGTTAGACATATGTTGGTTTGTTGGATTGATCTCTTTGTTTCCCCCTCCCATGGTTTATATGCCTTATGATTGAGCATGTTGTCTCATTCAAGCTTGGGGGAGGGTATTCTATCATGTTTGGTGGGATGTTGATTCATATATGTCATGCACCTTTGTATATGCTTTTCCATGTTCTCAGATTTTGAAAAACTCAAAAAAGATTTTTGTTTCTATCAAGGAAAATTTGCAATGTGTTTTGTTTTGTTCTTGCTTTGGACATAATCACATTTGGACTTGTATACTTGAATGCTTTTCTTCCTAAATAGTAACTATCAAGGCAAATTTGCAATGTGTTTTGTTTTGTTCTTGCTTAGGACATAATAACATTTGGACTTGTATACTTGAACGCTTTTCTTACTATATAGTAACGTTGTGCACGGTTTTAGAGTACGTTTGGTTGATTCTAGGATAAAGCATGCTAAGTTAGTTGTCTAGAACTAGGGGGATCATGAAGCCGGATTCTACTTGTTTGTGGCATGTTTGGTAGTTAGTTCTCCCTATCTTCGATTTGACAACCTTAGTGAGTTTTTGCTATAACCATGTGAGATTCATACTTTTTCAAGCTTTCAACATATTTTTGCATGAGCGGCTTGGATTCTTGACTTTCGCAAACCTAATCTAGAATCTCAACGTATGATTCCTAAGATCGAGACCGAACCACCTAGAGAGGACAAAGGCATCTTTTCGGGGAGGTATTTTCCCTTTTCTTCTAGGATAGTTTCCTTATTTTTACTTTTGGGTTTAGGGATACATTTTCCTACTTGCTAGCCCTTTGAGCCTTTTTTCCTTTCTTTTCAAGCCACATCTTTAGATCTTGAGCCTTTCGTTTAATTTTCGTTTTCAACTTTGGTTTTTGTGAAGCAAATAGTCATATTTTTGGGATTGTGGTATATAAGTTTGGTTATTGGTTCAAAATGAAAGCAAGATCGTGTTTTGTGTATATTTTGTGAAAAATGGCAAGTGAATAAATGAAAAAGTCGTCTCAATTCAAAAAGGCAAGGACAAAATAAATGCAAGTTTGAAAATAAAAGCCGTCCAAAGTTAATAGAGGCGAGGACAAGACACTAATAAATAAAAAAAAAGAGCTCACAAAAAAAAAGTGAAAAATGAAAAAATGCTAAAATATTTTGATGTTAGCATTCTCCCTTTTTTAGCATTGAGGACAATGCTCCATTTAAGCTTGGGGGGAAGCGTTCTCACGCATTTTGTGTATATGTTTGTGATCTTAGCTTTGAATAAGCTTGGGGGTGTTGGTGCTTTTGTTTGGTGCTTACTTGATTATGGTGTTGAGGTTTGATCACCCTTTGCTTCCGTAATTAGGAAAGCCACTAAATTTTAAATTTTAGCCTACCTTAACCCTTTTTGCCTTACGTTACAACCTTTGGGAAGACCTTTTGACCTAGGGGTTGAATCATTCATCGGTGGAGGGAATCATTGGTTATAGCCTAAGGAAAGAGGATGTGTAGTCAAGACGTCAAGTAGCCATAAATTTGATCTTTTTCTGGCTCCTTCGTGGAACTCATGAGATGCTCATTAAGGGGAGATATGAGATTAGTAGGGGAAATACGATATGACCGTTTGGGATGAAAATAGAGTGTGATAACTAGTTCCTATGCTTAGCATATTTATGTTTCAATCAACTTTAGGTATTTTAGAGCGTGCTCTCCCTTACTTGTTTAGAAAGATTTGCATTCACTTGTGCTTGTACATTTGGAAAAGTCCTTTGATGAACATTTGTTTGTTTTCCTTTAAATTTTTTTCTCATGCTTTGCCTTGTTTGTATTATTATGAGAGTTATAGGTTAATCTCTTAGGAAACCTTTACGAAAGCATCACTCGTCCTCTAGGGGATTCTAGGGGTTTAAATGACTTGTCTTTAGTTGCTAAAATTGACCGTGATTTCTACGAAATTGTATATTCTAATCCTCTATCTTTCTTGTTTCTTTCTTTTCTTGAATAAATTCATCATTTTTCCCTTGGGTTGGATTTTATTTTGCTCGAGGACGAGCAAAAGTTTAGCTTGGGGGAATTTGATGAGCGTCATTTATGACGCTCAAAAGAATAAGATTTAGGTCATTTTTCTATATTTTCTTTCTTTATTTTCCTCTTATTTTCTTATTTTTACTTGTTTTTCCATTTCAATAACTTAATTTGGGTTTTGATTAGTTTTTATGAGTTTTTCATGATTTTACTCCTTAATTCATAGATTTAGTTTTATTTCATTTATTTCTATTTTCTTTATTTTCATTTATTTATTTTATTTTATTTGTCTTCTATTTAGCCCTCATGTTTGGTTGATCGTGTAGGTGATTGTTCGGGACAAGACACGAGTTAGTTTGTCATATTCAGAGTTCCGATGTTCAAGCTTGATGTTTCAAGGTCTTAGCTTCAAAATCAATTAAGCGTTGCAAAGAAACCAAGCCAACGAGTCTTATCCCATCTCATCACCCTTGCTGCCAACATATCCTTCACTCCACCATATTCTATCCTACACACTTCACCTGCTCCCGCAATTAACACCAAATCAGCCCACAAGCATTTATTCTCCCATACTCACCCTTCCCTTCATCAATTCACAACCACCATCACCCACCAGCCACGCATTGCCGCAGCTACCTCCAATCACCACCACGAGGTGAAACCCAGAACAACGACTCCAATTCCCAACCATCTCTAGTTAAACAACCAATTACAGCCAATCCCTGCCACCTACATCAATCGCAACCGCGCACAGCAGCGAATTTTGGCCACCACTCTTCATCAACTCCCAAACCGAGCAACCCCAATCGAACTTAATCAAGCCCCGATTCAATTGGAATTCCCCGCGGGAGCGGGTGTGAGAGGAGCGGACGCGTGGCTCGATGCACAAAAACAACAAAATTGACCAGGAAGTCACCGCGGTCTAGCCACGGGCTTACCGCGGACGCGGCAACAAACCCGCGGGAGCAGTTTTATCATTTTCGGACGCGGCCTTCGTGTCTTTTTCAGGCAGCAGCTCCCCTGTTCCCTTGTTCAGGAAACATCTACAAATCAGTCACAAACTCCTCCCAAACCGCAACACAAAAACCTCCAACTCCCAACAACACCAGCCGTAATAACCACCCTAGTTA
This sequence comes from Chenopodium formosanum, assembly GCA_024500155.1. Classification (NCBI taxonomy): domain Eukaryota; kingdom Viridiplantae; phylum Streptophyta; class Magnoliopsida; order Caryophyllales; family Amaranthaceae; genus Chenopodium; species Chenopodium formosanum. Next base: position 47,888,387 of record CM044865.1, read on the forward strand.
CGCCACCAAATTCCACCAACATCCCGCAACAGCAAACCCGCAACAACTCGCCTCCAGTGTGCAGCCCCGCAATTAATTCCTAACAACCCTTTCAACCTCCAAGTGAGATGCGTAAAGTTGGTTTCGAATTGAAGCCTTTTATTTTGATGAAGTGTGTTGATCCAATTATGATAAGGAAATTTTGGCATTTGCTACCACTAAAATGATCCTCTTTCACATTTGCTACCTGTTTAAAACTTTATTTTAATTTCCTATCACCCAAATCTCACATTATTAAATATCACTACCTCCATCCTTATGTCGTTACTATTTCCGTTAAGGAGCTCAGCCACCCTCACTACCATCGTACAACCACTCCTATCTCCTCAACCACTCCTATCACTCCTCTCCCCGTTCCGGCGCCTAAACCAGTCCCAGCCCCTCTTCGCCGACCTTATCTCTCTTCTTCACCGTCCCTATTGGCTATGGTGGTTGAATTTGGCGCTCGAATCATCAATTTCACCATCTTTTATCAAGAAATTAGCACAATTTAGCAAAATGCATAGAATCGCACTTTTTCACACAATTCACAAATTAAAAATCAACAAACTTCTAGAAAAACTTTAGCTTTAGCTTTGGAAGTAGCAATTACAGTAGAACTTTTAGGATGTGATTCAACAGAATGAATCAAATTCGTCGGTCTCTCACCGAGAATCCGATCATCAGCCGCCGGAGACCGATCGATGACGGCGGAAGATAACGAAGAATCATGGATCTCGCCGGAATTACAGCAGAAGACGTCGTTTTTTATGAAGTTGAGGCCATTGAAGAGGATTAGGGATCCCGATGTAATTGTAATAGAAATTATCTAGAAAAAGTGTTGATTTTCAAGTAGTCGGAGGTTGAATTTGGTTTTGGCGGTGCGATGGTGGAGTTACTGATATATGGAGGTCGATTTGGGTTGTTTGTGATTGATTGGGCGATGGTGCTGAATTGTGTGGTGATGGTGGTTGGTTTGAGGTGCGGTGTGGCTGCTTGGTGGGCAGGTATAGGGAGGGAGAAGTGGCTGGGAAACATATTTTTTTAAGAGTTTTTTTTTTCTTTTTATTTTTAATAAATTAAATTAATATTTAATGAAATGATGACCCCCACTTAACATAATTCCAACGGATTCTGTTAAGTGGTAGCAATATTTAACAATGTGGGATTTAGGTGGTAGTAAAATAAAATAAAATTTTAAACAGGTAGTAAATGTGAAAGAGGGTCATTTTAGTGGTAGTTAATGTCAAAATTTCCTTATGATAATGCTGATTTGCGGTGTTGATGTGCGAAGCAGGGGATAATTTCCCTAATAAGAGCAGCCAAATAATCGAGAAAGAAGTCTGACTTCTTTTATTTATTTTTTTCTTTTATTTTGATTTCATTTTATTTCTTTTCTTTTCTTTATTTTCTATTAATTCTTGTTTTCTTTTACTTTCTATATATTTCCCTTTTTAGCCTTATTTTTCTTAGTTTTATTTCTCTAGTATAAATACTCATTTTGGGGTAAAAATTAGGAGAATTTTAATCCAATTTCTCTCTCATATTTTAGCTTAGGTTGAGAGCTTTTCTCTCTAGATCTAGGGTTAGTTTAGAACTAGTTTTAGAGAAAGAAAGTGAGGGATTTCAATGGTTGTTTGAGAGATTGAAGATTCAATGGTGACAATTGTATTGAAGATCTTCTTAATCAATCAATGAGCATTTCTCATTCTCTCTCCTCTTTTTTTGCTTTGTCTAATTTCGTTGTTTGATTTGGTTTTGATGTTTGATGATTTGATGTTTACTTAGAGTAATTGTTCTTGATTTTTTGTTGATTCTTGATTCCTTTAGTTGATTGTTAATAGATGATGATGTTTGAGTAGTTGTTAGCTAGGAATTGGGTGAAACTTGTATGATTGATTAATTGTGGTTAATTTTGGAATTGTGTTGATTGATTGTTGAGATTAAAGTGATTAATGAAGGTTTGCATGTGTGTAATTCGATTAGGCCTTAAGAATTATGCTAGATTGCATTGTAATTGCTAATGATACGAACAATTGAGTTAGGGATTGCAATTATCGATTGGTTTTGATTGTGATTCTCTTAGTTTGTTATTCATAGTGAACCCTAGCTTAAAAATTAGAAGATAACTCTGTAATTCCAATTTATTTCTCTTATCAGTTGTGTTCACAAACTTTGATTGACTTGATCTTTCCAAGTTGTTGGAATTGACATGATTACTTGTTGATCCCTGTTCCTAGTGTTTTATTTCCTTGTTTAGCTGTTTTATTAGTTGTTAGTATCCTCTCTTACCTTCGTCTTCGACCTAGCTTAGACGCATAATTGAAAGTGTTTGAACATTACCGTTCCTTTGGGTTTGACTTTTGACTTGCCTCTATACTTGTATTAGGGTTTGTTAAGTGTTTAAAAATTTAGTTTGACCGAGGGAAGATTAGTTTACAACCTAGTTTTCCCCTCATCAGACTTTTCCACAAAAAAGAAAAAAATTTTAAAAAATTAAATTTTGACTAACATGAGCCTAAAATTAATTAAGCTTAAATTAATCCAAATGTATGAAAGAAGTTAAAATCATAAGGTCAGTGCCAAAAATCGAGTTGTAATTGAAGAAATCATATGTTTTGCATAGCGCGGATAAGTTGTCGTTGAACCGATTATCTGTCACCAAATGCTGGTGTCGTCGCCAGACGCTATCCTTGTCGTCTTGCGACACACTTTTTTTTCTCCTAATCCTTTCAGAAAACAATTTGTACCAGTTTTGTCCATAAATAGCCCCCAAATCTGTCGAATTTTGTATATTTCGAACAGATAAAAATAATAGTTATAGATTTAATTCTCTTTAAGCAATTATGTCTAAGAATTTTAGTGATTTTACTCATGAGTGGTGCCGTTCTTTAACTGCTAGGGAGTGAAAAGAGCTTGAATTCTTTTATATGGGAGGTATTTGTGGTATTAAGGGGTAGATATAGATATAGATTTTATTCATACCGCCTAAGAATATTGCTATGATGAAATTAGTCCTTTACCGGAAGAATTTGGTGCCATTCTAGGCTTTCTCACCATGGATCTTGCGGTAATTGCTAATATTAGTGAATAATATTATAACGATTTTAAGCGCTTCTTTAATTTGAAAGTCAGAGATCTAACAAATATTGTAGATGGTATTGTAGTTAATCTGAAAGAATTTGCACGCCACTTTTTTGATAGACCATATTCGGAGTCTTTTCATGTTTATAGAAGAAGATTTTTTCTCTTTTGCATGTTTAACGAATATCTCCTCACTAGTGGTAATAATTGTGAGGGTACAACTACTATAGTGTCTGTTATGGAACAAATTGAATCAGGGAGGAATCCAATGCCATTAATCGTTAAAGAAACAATGCTTAATTTGGATGAATTAACGAAAAATCAAAAAGCACCTTTTCGAGGCTCTCCAATTTTATTATAGGTAGAAAAATAATATTTTAAATATCAAAAATTAAAAACATATATTTTTGTGTAGTAATACAAATTATTTGCATGGAATTTTTTGCAGATGTGGCTAATGGAGAGACTAGAATTAATTAGTCCTCCTGACAACATTGACAAATATACTCCAAACTACTTTGTGAGGTGAAAGAAGCGCTTTTCCATAAATATGGGTCGCCGGAAGTGGAGCAAAATATTTGCCTCTCGTGATTTTGCTATCAAATGGATCATCCCATGGTGAAAAATTGAGAAGATGGTTGGTGTTAACAAGCAACCTTTTTGTCGTCTTTCAAGCCTATCCAAGTTGACTTTTTATTACCCCTGCAGGGTAAAAAGACAGTACGGCCTTGCCCAAACTATTCCTTCTAGAGATCTTTGTCGTCCTTATGAATTACCTTTTTTACTAGAAGTAGAGAGGTTTGACATTTATTAGAGTGCTAGGCCTTTATGGGAAGTGGTTACCTAAAAGGTTCCACCTTCTTTGTCCAAAATGTGAAGCATTGGCTACTTAATAAGCCTAATAAGGATAAGAAGAAAGATCAAAGTAGAACCAATGTGAAGAATCAACTGGGAGACAAGATAGCTCCTGTTAAGGAACGCTTAGGTGAAAGAGTTGATTTAAAAACACCTAAGATGCCTAAAAAGAAAGACACTACTGGAGGCAAAGAGAAAAGGAAAGCTAACTCTACAAAAAAGGAAATATGGGTAGAGAAGAAACATGGTATACTAGCTAAAGGAGAAACTATTTACACCAAAATTGAATGCAGATCCTCTAAAGGATACTTACTAGCTAAAGTTATAGACGATGAAGAAGACGCTAACAAGAATTGGGAGAGAGAAAAGAAGGAGAAAAAAAGATTAGAGCATTGTTTAACTTTCAACTTATTAGAAAAATTTATTTTTAAGTCTATTGATTTTCTTGTATAATTTTATTTAAATTACATCAATAATGTAATTTTACTTTATTTATTAATGCAATTTTCATCTTTTTAAATTAAATAAACATTTACATTACACTCTTTATCAAAGCAATGAAAACACTTAGTTATTTTTCTGAAAATATTTTAGTACGCAAGCTGAAAATTTCTGAAATTCATCGAAATTTGCCCAGTTTACTATGGAAAAATTTTCGTCACGGATTAGGATCATCGCCAGACGTTGGTCTTCCTCACCTAGCGCTGTCCTCGTCGCCAAACGCTGCTACTCGTCACCCGACGTTGTCTTCGTCGCCAAACAATGCTGCTCTTCGCCTGACACTGTCTTCGACGCTGGACAACAACTTTTCTAGGGTGCGCTTGCAAATTTTTGCGCTTATTTCTCCGAGTTAATTTGCTGGAATGCGAGGTTTGTAAAAAAATTAAAGTGGTCGCACCCTATAAGGGTTGCCTACGTATCCTTTCCTAAGGAATCAGGCCCAACGTAGCTCTCTTGAGTGTCCTACTCAAGTAATTATGGGTACTACATCTTAAGTTGGTCAAGATTTGTCATGTTTGAGACCTTATTGCCATCCATATCAGTAAGTTTTGCAGCACCTCCTGATATGATAGTTTTTACAATATATGGCCCAGACTAATTGGGTCAAAATTTGCCTCTTAGGTCTAAAACATTTTTCCTTAATGCTTTTAGGACCAAATCTCCTACTTTTATATTCCTTGTCTTGACTTTCTTGTCTAAGTGCCTAGAAATACGGGTGTGATACATTGAGTATGATGTAGAGCCTCTAATCGCTTTTCATCAAGTAGAGTTAGCTCTTCATATCTCGCTCTAGTCCATTCTACTTCATCGAGTTTACTTTCTAACGCGATGCGTAGAGAAGGTATTTCTAGCTCTACATATTGTATGGCATAAATTCCATAGACTAAAGAAAATGGTGTATTCCCTGTTGATGACCGAATTGCCGTGCGATAACCCCACAGAGCAAAGTGGAGTTTGTCAGGCCAATCTTTGTAATTTTCTGTCATCTTCTAAATGATTGTCTTTAAATTTTTATTAGCTGCCTCAACGGCACCATTTGCCTGAGGTCTATACAGAGAAGAAAAAGGGCCAAACAAGTGCTAATACAGGAGGGTTAGCGAGATAGGCTTTGATCTTCTCAAAGGCTTTTTTACACTCATCGTCCCATATTACCGACACGTTCTTTTTAAACTTTTTGAATATTGGCTGACATATCGTTTTCAATTTGGATATGAACCTACATCTGTATTGCAACCGGCCAATGAATCCCCATATTTGCTTTTTGGTTTTGGGTGATGGCATTGACATGATTGCTTTGATCTTGGTTGGGTCTATCTCTATTTCTCCATGATGAGTGGCATTTATGCCACTCTTTTATCCTTTTTCTCTAAGGATTCTCCCCTCATTTGCACTTGTTTGGCCCTTTTTCTAAGCATTTTTAGCTAGTTTTGTTTCCTCTTTTTGTTTCTCCTTTATCTTCCCTTTTCTTAGTTTTCTCGCCTTCTCTTTATTTTGATTTCCATGCTTTTATTTTGTAGGTGTTTTGTGCCGAAAGAAAGAGGATTTCAATGAGCCAAGCAAACTATTCTGCGCAGGATGTTGTGCGGCTGTTGCGCGGGCGCGCACCCATGGCTGTGCGGGCACGCAACCCTGTCAAAACCCGCGTAACCAGGCTGAAGAAACAGAGCCAAACCAGAGAGTTTGCGCGACCTATTGTGCGGCTTCTGTGCGGGGGCGCGACCTTCTGCGTGGGCGCACAGGTTTACTGTGCGGGCGCGCTTGATTTCCCTGTACCCTCAAAGTTGCGGCCGCGCACTATGCTGAGAAGGTGCACCCTTCTACTACGCGGGCGCGCATATGTCGTGAGCGAGAGCGCACCGCTGGGTTTCTGAATTCCTTGCGCCTTGTTGCCCAAATTTCTTTCTTTTGGGGGGAGCCACATATATATAGACGAGACTCTTTGTAATAAAGGACACTTAGTACTAATTCCGTAGAACATTAGCCTAATCTAGAGAGAGAAATAGATTGTTACTCAAGCATCCTTTATTGTATTCAACTTTGTTCAAGTTTTAATCTTCAATCAATCAAGCAAGGATCCAAGTTTTCATCTTTCATTAATCATTTCTTTAGTAATCTCTTCTCCTTTCCTTTAGTATTATCTATTTGTTTTGTTGTTGCTTATTCTTGTTAATCTTGTTAGTTCATCTAGTTGTTATTGATTTCACTGATTTTAATCATGTTTTGTTTTGAGTTTCTTGAGTTAATTTCTACTTTTGATATTATGTTTAATCTCCCTTCTCTAGGCTAAACTTTTAGCTAGGGGAAGGGGGGTGGAAGATATGAGTTGATATTGGATGAATGATGATGGTTGGATTGAACTTATGCCATATATTGATGAAAGACATGATTTTTATTAGCTTGAGATTATTGTTGTACTCTATTTGATGTTTTCTAGTTTAAATGCATGAAAGTGATTTGAACTAGATTAAGATCATCTCTATTTTAATGATTGCATCAGAATGAGTTATTAAAGTGGAGTTTTTATGGATTGTGTTTTTTTATTCTCTTGATTTGGTTATAACTAATAGGATGCATGAGAATGATCCTTATTAGTGTAGACCTCTTTCATTGATTTACCTAGACTATTGCATGAGAATGAACTGTTTAGGTAGAATCTTGTATTCTTTGGCATGTGTTTCATGATAATCACCATTATTCCCCTCGTTCTAATCATATTGGACACCCCCGTATCCCTAGCGTCATTTTCCCTTAATTTTAATCATCATTTTCTTGCTTATTTGTAGTTTTAGTGTTCTTACTCAACAAAACCAACAAAACAATCCCATTTTTACTCTTGCATTAGTGATTATTGATGTTGAATTAGTGTGCTTCCCTAGTGGTTCGACCCTTTACTTGCCACTAACTAGTTTAGTGTATGTTTAGGTATTATAAATGATTAATTTGATTAGGGTAGTAGCTTAACGACCTATCTAACCTTTGATCACTCCAGAGCTAATGATATATCCCAAGAGTTTTCCTGCGGTGACTCCAAAAGCACACTTGCATGGGTTCAACCTCATGTTATATTTTCTTAACCTTTCAAAGAATTTTCTTAGGGCTACCAAATGCCCTGGTCGATCCTTTGATTCCACAATCATCTCATCTACATAGACTTTGAATTCTTTGTGCATCATGTCATGGAGTAAAGCAGTTGCTGCTCGTTGGTAAGTGGCACCCGTGTTTTTCAACCCGAATGGCATCATCGTGTAGCAGTAAGTGCTCCAATGTGTTATGAAAGTTGGTTTCTCCATGTCTTCTTTTGCCTTGAGGATCTGATTGTACCCTATGTATCCATCCCTGAATGAGAGAAGTGTGTGGTTTGATGTATTATCTACTAAAATATCGATGTGTGGTAAAGGAAAGTCGTCCTTTGGACTTGCCTTATTTAGATCTCGATAGTCGACACACATTCAGACCCTTCCATCCTTCTTCGGAACTGGGACTACGTTTGCGACCCATTTGGGGTATTTGGATACCCTGATAAAACTTGCTCTTATTTTTTTTGTACTTCTACTTTTATTTTAAGAGCTACGTCGGGTTTTATTTGACGTAACTTCTGTTTTACAGGTTTCATTCCTGGAATTAGTGGAATTGTGTGTTGAGCTATTTCTCTATTACTGCTTGGCATATCTTCGTATGACCAAGTAAATATATCGATGTATTCTCTTAATAGATTAATAAAATCAGTTCTTTCATCTTTATTAAGTGTTAGTCCGATCTTATCTTCTCTTTTAATGGTTGAATCTTTTGAGATGTCATCCGTTTCTGTATCCTCAATTATCGGTGTTTTATTTTCAAGTGTTTCCATTACTTTAATTAATTCTTTGTCACTTTCATTGCTAGTTAAGCAATGCTCATCATCTTTAGTGAAAGAAAGACACGAGGAGTAAGCAGAAGAAGACATATTATTGAATTATGAAATCATTACATCAAATAAAGAGACGTCCGTTCGGACTTGATTATTGACTATCCTAGGGGAAGACACTAAAGAAAAATAGCTAGGAGGGGTACTACGACTAAGGTCTTAGAATAATCGATAAGGAAGAATCTGACTCAAACGATTCATCGAACATTGGTCCTTGTACGGTTGTTATAGAAATCTTTCTTCCGCTTGGAGTGGTCACTTTCACGGTACATTCTTGAAATAAGCTCTCTGTCGGAGTGATAATACTGTTTGAATAAGCAAGGAGTTGTCTTCGATATGCGTTGGATCATTCTTCTCATACCCAAAAAGGAGACCCATGACATTAAAGTCAAAGCATGGGGGTGCTTTTTCCATATGGATAGGAGTTGGGACATCATTTATAAATTGCAATCCAGGAATATTTCGAACCCAGGTTGTCTTATCCCATTCTTGACAAAGGGTTCATGGAATTCATAGCATGGATAATCCTCTCCCTCTTTTTTGAATTTTCCATTTAGGGTAAGAGGATAACAATACATTGGGATTGCTTTCTTTTGGGAACGAGCGTTCCTATGTGCATTTGCTATTTTCTGGGCTCGCTTAAGATCTTTCAGAGTTGGTTCGAAACCAAATCCAAAAGTGTTTAATTTAGGGAGGCCAGGTAGTCCCATTTGTTTTGGTATCTGTAGACACCTAAAAATGTTTCGCCGAAACCAAACTCGATGATGAACAACCTTTCACCGTCATTATTGGTCGGGTTTAGTATTTCATCTTTGGAGTGCTTAAATCCATATTCAAATCCATATTTCAATTTCATAAACCAAACCAAATCCTAGCCCATTTCCCCAAACCATAACTTATTTTCCTCTTTTCGTGCCTTTAAACCCAAAATAATTCATTTCGTGTCCTTTAAAATCATTCATTTCGTGTCCTTTTTATAAATACGTTTAATCCAGTTTACTTTGGTCCACAATCTGGATCCAATGATTGAATAGTTGGATGGGGCTTTAAAAGATATTTACAATAATATATTATAAGCCCAAATCCGAGTTATAACGAATAAGTTATAGCCAAAATATTAAACTAGCCCAAACCGAACCTAAGCCCACCTTACCTACGACCCAATGATTATGTGGATACTCCAAATTATTTGATCCAATTACTAAACCAATTAGGATTAATTATTAGCTTCTATAAGTTTCTAAAAGATCTTAATTATCCTTTTCGAAAAGATAAGATTAAAGAGTTTGAAATTGAATAAAACTTTTCTTTTTGAAAGTCATAATTTTATCCAAATTGAAAGACGTTCAAATATAGACAAATATTATTTTTGTACCTCATAGTTTTTATTCAAATATTAGATGGATGGATAGCCCTTGAAATTATCTTTCCAATGATATAATATAATATAAATTCCGAGCTATAACGGAAAAGATATGAATAAAATGTCAAACTCTATCCAAAACTGACACCGTCTCACTATTTCGGCCATATCTTTTATTGTACAAAATATTTTAATCTGATTCTAATTGTGTTAGAAATTAGACTTTAAGAGCTTTCTAACTATATCTTATTCATTTTATTCTGATTTTTGGATCAAAAGATATGATAAAAACAAAAACCGCAAAAATTGTTGTCTATCGCAAGAGTTTTATCCGATTGGAATTCTTATCTTTTCTTGATTGTTCGACCCTTCTTTTTCTTTATAAATAGAGGTCATATCTCCCCTTTTTCAATCATCACCAAGCTTGATCATCAAATCCTTCTTTATTTCTCTCTTTTACACCAAAAATCATTCTCTTCTCTCTCTCCCATATCCTAAGCCTTAAACCTATATTCCTAATTACACCATTCTTCCCTTAAGCACTCCAAGGAGTCTATACTAAACCCGAGGTTTCGTCCTTAAACCAAGGCGTGAAAGGTATAATTGACTGAGGGTTTGGACCACATCATCTCTACTTTTATTTAATTTAATTGTTTTAATTTGATTTATATTTTTATTGAAGTTACTAACAGTTTATTCATGATGTAGCAATTTAAAGGAACGCGCGGAATGTGAGCAATTAATTAATTTAATTACTCTTATTTTATTTTAATATTGCTAGTATCATGATTAGGTTATTTTATATTTGATTTGACTCACATTATTATTGTCAAATTACTTCCAATATTAATGAGAATTCTATTATTATGATCACCATATTGCATGTTTAAAGGGAATATGTAATTTAAAATCACGACTAATAAGATAATTTTGACAACCGGTTTAGGTTCCTTTTAATCTTGTTTCTTAATCCAAGTGATCACAAATATTTTAGAATTATATGTTTCATTAATATTCAACCAATTTAGCTTAATAATAGTTTGGAGCAAATTGAATATTTGTTTGTATGCCTTTGAGATCGCAGGAATTATTTTTCACTATAAGAATCGAGTAGAGGCCAATACGGGCGAATGTGACTCCATGACTCACTTTGTACCATCATCCCCGATCCTGCTTTCGTGGTTCCGAACCATATGGAGTTAGTAATCTCATGGCTTATGAATGGGGTTTAACCTTCACGGGTCAATCGTTGTTGCCTATCGTTGTCCCTTATTCATGGTTGCCTTTAATGATTCGTGAACGGTTTACAAGTTCCTTAAAAACTTGTTGGCGGCTCCCTACTCTATTTGTCCCTAATCGTATTATGTCAATTCCCACTTCCTAAGAGGGCCAAGCATATTCACAACATGCTTTTAACGTAGGCGCACTTTGAGCGACGCCTACAATTTGGCGACTCCACTGGGGAGGATTCTTGGTTATTTATTGATTTGAGTGATCGTTATTTAATTGAGATGAGTGGATGAGACTTGAAAGATTCTAGAATTGTATTCATGCGATTTAATTGGCATTGTCACATATGCATATGCAATTTTAGGTCACCTATTTTGCCACAATAGTAAGTGTTCTACGTATGTGGCCAGCCCGGGGGATTTAATCTCTATCAACCCGAAAACGCTCATGGCAATAAGGGTTCATCCGAGTTTTTAAATCCACCCAAACCATGGAGTCGAGTTCGATTTCATCACGAACTCGCGGAGCCGCCCGTTGGCATAAACCCTCAAGGGAGGCTGCCTTGCTAACGCGTCCAAACTCTTAACCATGGTACCCTTTGGCACCTAAAAGCTTGACCATAGTGGAACATAGATCTTGACTTTAGGTTGCGAACTTCATTGCATCATTCGTTACAATGTGATTATATGTGCAGTTTTTGACTTTTTATTTATTTATTTTTTATCAAACCTTTTTTTTTATTATTATTAGAGTCGATCCATAGATTTTTTTTTAAATCAAATTTGAGTCACCCGGATTTTTATTCCCGTATACTGCACAAGAGTCAACTTGTTTTGGTCATAGCGGAGAATGTTGTCATATGATCTTATTCCCGGTGTAGAAGGAGATAAGTCTTCATCTTTTATCCTTAAAATTCTTGTAGTTCGGAGTGGACAAACGTTAATTGCTGATCCATTATCTATAAGAGTCGTTGGGACATTCATTCTCTTGCAAATTATTATGAGAATTAATGATTTATTATTTTCATCACCCTCTGGAGGTAATTCCTTGTCAGAAAAGGTGATTAAATTTATAGGACTAGGAAGATCACTCATGAGAAAGTTAGCCAACCCCTCAGGAGTGGTTTCAGAATCTATTCCTAACTTGTCCAAAGCATTGATTATTGTCGACCTATGTTGATGGGATGTAGCTAGGAGTTCCATAAATTTATATCAACTTTAGTCTTCTTTAATTGTTTGACAACATCATTATCTTCTATGATTGGTGTGGGAACATGCTGAGTCGTAAGGATAGGTTGTTGCGCAATAGTGGGAAGTTGCATTCTCCCAGATCTTGTGAGGACATCTATGGGTGAATCTTATTCATTCCAAATGTCGTTTACCGGATATATTTTGGATAGTGGGGTCTCTTCCAAATTTTAAAGGTAGACATCCTCATCGTCACTATGGGGTGAGATGACTGTTACCCCTACAGACTTCAGTCTCATTACGGGATTGGAGTTCACTTCTGTCCCTCTCCTTTTCGATAGAGACATCACCGTCTTCTCTCCGGAGGTGCTGGAGCTGTTGGGCCCTATTACTATCTGGGCTTATGTTGAGGCTGACCTGACGTAGCTCAGCACTACATGCATCAGCCGGAGCACGCTTGCTATAGCTTTTCAAGATCCAACGACCACCCTAGAGAAGCGGGAGCGCATTTTTTCTCTAATCCTTTGTCAGGGACTTTTTCTTCTGACAGAGGTAGTCGAGTGCTGCTCTACTGCCTACTTGTTGTTTGCAACCTCGCTTTAGTCAGGTTGTATGATTGGGCCAGCTTGTCCTATGATGACTTCCTTGTTGGACTGCGACTTTCTAGTCGTCACAGATCCTTCGAGGGAGACATTGCACTTTCCATCTTTTGGAGAGTCGTAGAGGTACACTTTATTTCTTTAAAAGTTAGCTCTAGACTTATTTTAGCATTTGTTGACATGTTTTTTTGCCTTTGTAGATCTGGTTCTACGAGTACTTTCCATCTCTTCCGCCGGCGAGACCTTCACCTCGCGAGCTCCCTATTGCTGCTAGTTTGGGAGGTCATCACAGTGCAGAGGTCACTTTTAGGCGCATTCAAGAGTTCATCCTCTCATTATGTTTCCCTTGTTAGATGGTTGCTCTTTTGTACCTTTAGTAGGGTTTTGTCTCATGAGTATTCATTTTGTAGGAGCCGGCCGTAGAGTTACGACCATGGGTCGATTTTGACATCCTTACGCTTGCTGCACAATATGTCGATCAGTGTCGCTATTTCCGGGTAACGTATGATGTTGCGGTGTATCATGTCGAGAGAGTGGCTATTCAGAACTCCTCGGAGGCCTTTATTGTTCCAACTCGCCCACCTCGGCATATGTTTGATAAGGTGAGGTTAAGGAATTTGGCGAGTAGGGTGCCAGAGGGCACGTCTTGGCGGACGCACGCTCGTCCGAAGCTGTGCTATACGGAGTCTTTGTTGCCACTTTTGGCTCCACCACCTTTTCTTCTAGAGGTAGGAGAGGAGGTATTCCTTATTTTGCGCATTTGTCATTTGTGAAGCCCCCAAGTAGATGCTAAATACTTTGTTTTATCTTATAGTATGCGCACGCGCGTAGTTTGATGCTCCTTCTCTGTCCATCACCTATCAGGGGATATGCGGGCCTTTTGAGGAGATGATCCTTCAAGGTTCTCCAGATCGTCATTTTATCGAGAAGTCGATACCATGACATCAGACTTGGGTGAGTCATTTATTTTCCTTTTTGATAGCATATATATTGTGATCGCTGCTTACTTGTCTGTTGACAATTCTTTCGTGAGGTGGTGACGATGATGGCTAGAGGCTTGGACGCCTTTCATCACTAGTTGGTGAGAATCCGAGATCTAGCTTCTTGTCGCCGTGACAACATTGCAGAGGTATCTCTTTTACTTTTATTTTATGATTTTATTTATTCATTTTGCATCTGACATGGCTTACTTTTGCAGGGGAAGCCTATTTCTCCTCTTAATCGGCCAAGACCAAAGCTAGGAGAGAGAGGTCCTGCTCGAGGCGTCGTCGTACCTCGTCTAAGGGTGAGGGTGGCCGATCAGAGACGGATCCTCCTGTGAGACCGGATGGTTCTAGCTCTTCCTCTAAGAGTGCATAAACAAGGTCCGCAGGCCAGGGAGGCATGCCATCAACTTCTTTGGGGGGTGATGGGACGTACGAGTTCGGCTCGTCATCGCAGCAGCCGTCGCAGCCTCATCCAATGGCTATTTATCATCATAGCGAGTCGGGATGGGCTGGTCCTACATTCTTGATTCCGACTGGTGGTGATCCTGGGACTAGAGAGGAGCACACTCCGCGATCCACTTTGTTTTTCGATACCTTGGGAGTGCCTCCTCATTTGCGTCCTCCGACACCTTAGCTGTGTTTGTGCTTTTTTTATTTGACTGATAAGACTTTGCTAATTTGTATGTCTTTTTTATTAGACTCATTGTATATATTAGCCATATTGTATACACCTTTATTATGCTTATATTATCTTTGCATTTTATTTTTTATTTTATGTGCATGTGAGCGTGTACAAAAAATTGAGACTAATTTTTGCGCAAAAAATTTCCGTAATTTCTATTATTAATGGAGGGTATCTGACTTTTTTCCCCAAAAAGAAGAAATAAAAAATAAAATTTTGACTAACATAAGCCTAAAATTAATCAAGCTTTAATTAATCAAAAACGTGTTTTGAAGGAAATCAAAAAATAAAATCAATGCACGAAAATCTAGTCGTAATCGAAAAAATCATATGGTTTGCATAGCGCGAATAAACTGTGTCGATCTAACTTGTTGTAGCCAAACGCTGGTGTCGTCGCCAGACGCTGCTTTCGTCGCCAGGCGCTATTCTTGTCGTTTTGCGACGAACTCTTTTACTCCGAATCCTTTCGGAAAACAAACTGCATCAGTTTTGTCAATAAATAGCCCCCATGATTTTTTGTTACAGCTATTGACAAAGTAATACTGAAAATTCACTTCTTTGTTGAGCCTGCAACTCCAGGTGACTTCGTTTTTTAATTAGAGGGAGAGAGAGAGAGAGAGGGAATAGGGGAGAGAATGGGTTTAAGGTTAGTTGAGCATAGAGATTGGTATGACGACGTGTTTGAAAGTAACAACAAAACATCACCAGTGGAGTCGCCAAAAAACTGTAGGGAATATTTCAAGCCATCCTACACTTGAGCCCCCAAGTTTCCCGAATTTTGTATATTTCTAACAGATTAAAAATAATAGCTTTATCTTTAATTCTCTTTAAGCAATCATGTCTAAGAGTTTTAGTGATTTTACTCGTGACTGGTGTTGTTCTTTGACCGCTAAGGAAATAAAAGAGCTTAATTTCTATCATATGGGAGGTATTTATGGTATGAAGAAAGTAGATACATATAAAGATTTTTTTCATACCGCCTTAGAATAATGGGATCCAGACCCCCATTGCTTTAGATTATACTATGTTGAAATTAGTCCTTTACCAGAAGAATTTTATGCAATTCTAGGCTTTCCCTCCATGGATCTTTTGGTAATTCCCAATATAAGTGAGTATTATTATAAAGATTTTGAGCGCTTCTTTAATCTGAAAGACGGAGATCTAACAAATATCGTAGATGGTAGCGTGGTTAATCTAAAAGAATTTGCACGACACTACTTTGATAGACCATATTATGAGTCTTTCATGTTTATAGAAGAAGGGATTTTCTCTTTTGCATGCTTAGCCAATATCTCCTCACTAGTGGTAATAACCGTGAGGGTCAAGCAATATTAGTGTCTGTGACGGAGCAAATTGAATCAGGGAGAAATCCAATGCCATTAATTGTTGGAGAAACAATGCTTAGTTTAGATGAGTTAAAGAAAAATCCAAAAGCACCATTTCAAGGCTCTCAAATTTTATTACAAGTAGAAAAATAATATTTTTAATTACAGAAATAAAAAAACATATATATTTTTGTATAGTGATACTAGTTATTTGCATTGAAAATTTGCAGATGTGGCTTATGGAGGGACTAGAATTAATTAGTCCTCCTGATAACATTGAAAAATATACTCCAAACTGCTTTGTAAGGCAAAATAAGTGCTTCTCTATAAAGATGGGTCGCCGTGAGTGGAGCAAAATATTCGCCTCTTGTGACTTTGCTATCAAATGGATCATCCCATGGTGGAAAATTAAGAAGATGGTTGGTGTTAACAAGCAGCCTTTCTGCCGTCTTCCAAGATTAACCAAGATGACTTTTTATTATCCAGGCACGGAAAAAAGGTTGTACAGTTTTACTTAAACACTTCCTTGCGGAGATCTTCGTCGTCCCTATGACTTCCCTGTTTCTCAAGAAGTAGAGAGGTTTGACACTTATTGGAGTGTTAGGCCTTTATGGGAAGTGTTATCCAAAAGGCTCCTCCTTCTTTGCCCAAGGATGTGAAGAATTGGCTTCTTAATAAGCCTACAAAGGACAAGAAGAAAGTCAAAAGTAGAACCAATTTGAAGAATCGTCTTGATGACAAGATAACTCCTTTTAAGGAACGCTTAGGTGATAGATTTAAGTTCAAAACACCTATTATGCCTAAGAAGAAGGACACTACTAAAGGAAAAGAGAAAAGAAAAGTTAACTTTACAGAAGAAAAAGTTTGGGTAGAAAAGAAACATGGTGTTCTAGCTAAAGGACAAACTACTTACTCCCAGATTTAATGTAGATCCTCTAAAAGATGCTTACTAGCTAAAGTAATGGACGATGAAGAAGAAGCAGACAAGAATTGGAAAAGAGCAAAGAAGGAGAAGAAAGATTGAAGCATTGCTTAACTTCCAATTTATTAGACAATTTTAATTTTTTTATTTAAATTTTTTTAAGCTTTTATTTTAATTCCATCAATAATATAATTTTATTAATGCAATTTTCAGCTTTTTAAATTAAATTAACATTCACATTACACTTTTTATTAAAGCAATGAAAACACTTAATTAATTTTCTGAAAATATTCGAGCACGGAAGTCGAAAATTTCTAAAATACACCAAAATTTGCCCAGTTTAATGTGATGAAATTGGCGTCAAAATTTGATCCCGTCGCCAAACGTTGGTCTTGTTGTCTGGCAGTGAATTCGTTGCTATACGTTGCTGCTCGTTGCACGGCGCTGGCTTCGTCGCCAGGTGACGATTTGTACTGGCTGCGCTCGTAAATATTTGTACTAATATCTTCGAACGGTCCTGCTGGAATGCGAGGTTTATTAATTAAAGTGGCCGAACCCTATATGGGTGTCCTACGTATCCTTTCCTAAGGAATTAGGCCAAACGTAGCTCTCTTAAATGTCTTACTCAAGTAATTATGGGCAGTACTTCTTAGGTTGGTCAATATTTGTCATGTTAGAGAACTCAATGCCATCCATACCAGTTAATTTTCCAGCCTCTCTTAATAAGATAGTTTTGACAATGTACGGTCCAGACTAATTGGGTCTAAACTTGCCTCTTGGGTCTAAAACATTTTTCCTTAATGCTTTGAACACCAAGTCTCCTACTCTTATATTTCTTGTCTTGACTTTCTTGTTGAAGTGCCTAGCCATAAGGGTTTGATAACACTGAGTATGATGTAGAGCTTCTAGTCACTTTTCATTGAGTAGAACTAGCTCTTCATACCTTGCTCTAGTCCATTCTACTTCATCGAGTTTACTTTCTAACGCGATGAATGGAGACGGTATTTTTAGTTCTATAGGTTGTACGACTTCCATTCCATAGACTAAGGAAAATGGCGTATTCCCTGTTGATGACCGAATTGACGTGTGATAACCGCACAGGGTAAAGTGGAGTTTATCAAGCTAATACATGTATTTTTCTGTCATCTTCTTGATAATTGTCTTTAAATTTTTATTAGCTGCCTCAATTGCACCATTTGCATTAGGTCTATAGGGAGAAGAATGATGGTGTTTAATGCCATATTTTTGTAACAATTCTTCACATTCTGCTTGAAAGTGAGTTCCATTGTCACTTATCATCTCATGTAGGACTCCATATCGACAAATGATGCTTCTTTCGATAAAGAGTGATACATGTTTTGTAGTGAGTTTAGCATGTGATTTTGTTTCAACCTATTTAGTGAAGTAATCGATTGCTACTAATATATATTCATTGCGTCCTGTTCCTGGAGGAGTAATTTCTTCAATGATGTCTATTCCCCATGTTGAGAATGGCCATGGTGACATGTAGGTGTAGAGTAGAGATAGGGGAACATTCTTCACGTTGGCATATATTTGGAATTTAGGGCATCTTTTAACATATTGATGACAGTCCCTATTCATGGTAGTCTAATAATATCATTCGTGCATTATCTTTTTGACTAGCATTTTGCCATTTACATGTGTTCCACATACCCCTTCGTGGACTAGTCTCATAGCCCTTTGTGCTTCCTTTTTGCCTACACATAGAAGAGCTCAACCTTTAGGTACCCTTTTGTGTAGGTCATCGTTGATGAGCGCATACTGGGAAGCAAAAATTCTTAAGGCTCGGTTTGCTCTTTTGTCAACATGGGGTGGATATTCTCCCTTTGTGACGTAGTTAAGGATGTCCATATACCAAGGTTCTTCCTCTTCTTCTTCTTCTTCTTCCTCTTGGGTTACCTCATCATCCTCTATTGATTGGATGTAAGATGGTTTTGTGCCTCTTTTATAATTTTAAAGGCATTTGCTCAATTTCCGTAGGAAACTTAACCATTAAGGCTAGTCTTGCCAAGGCTTAGCAAATTGATTTTCCTCTCTTGGTAGATATATATATTCTACCTTTTCCAGTTAGTTTTTGAGATTTTCCAAGTACGTTTGGTAAGGTTCTAAGCTTTCACTCCTTACTTTCCATCTCTTGGAGATTTGATAGATGATTAGTGAAGAATCCCATAAAATTCAAAGTTTCTTTACTCCCAATTCCAATGTTGTTTCGAGGCCTACCACGCATGCTTGATATTCTGTAGCGTTGTTACTTATGTTTTACAGGTTTCATTCCTAGAATTAATGAAATTGTGTGTTGAGCAATTTTTGCCTTGCTTATCTTCATATAACCAAGCAAATACACCGATGAATTCTTTTAATGGATTAATCAAATCGGTTCTTTCTTCTTTATTAAGTGTTAGTCTGATATAAATTTCTCTTTTAATGGTTGGATCTTTGGAGGTGTGAACCGTTTCAGTATCCTCAATTATCGGTGTTTTACTTTCAAGTGTTTCCATTGCATTAATTATTTTTTTGTCATTTTCATTGTTAGTTAAGCAATGCTCTTAATCTTGAATTAAAGAATGATACAAGAAGTAAGCGAAAGAGGACATATTTTTAAATTCTTAAATCATTACATCGAATAAAGAAACGTCTGTTGGGACTTGATTATTGACTATCCTAGGAGAAGATACTAAAGAAGAAGAGCGAGGAGAGGGTGATGTGACTAAGGACTTGGAAGACTCGATAGGGGAAGACTCAAACTCGGACTTTCACTTAGACGATACATCGAACATCAACCCTGTCCGGTTGTTATAGTGATCTTTCTTCCGCTTGGAGTGGTCACTTTCACGGTTTTTCGCCATCCTTGAACTAGACCCTCTGTCAGGGTGATAAATTTGGAGGGATCAAAGCTATCACTCTCTAGTACTGTTTGAATGAGCGAGGAATTGTCTTCAATTTTCTTTGGCTCATTATTTTTGTAACCAAAGAGAAGTCCCATGACATTAAAGTCAAAGCATGGGGGTGCGTTTTCTTTATGGATGGGAGTTGGCACATCGTCTATGAAATTGCAATCCAGAAATATTTCGATCCCAGGTTGTCTCATCCCATTCTCAACAAAGGGTTTGGGGGATTTATAGCATGGATAATCCTCTCCCTCTTTTATGAATTGTCTATATAGAGTAAGAAGGTAACTGTAGACACCTAAAATTTTCTCCCCAAAACCAAACTCGATGGTGAACAACCTTTCACCGCCATTATTGGTCAGGTTGAGTATTCGATTCTTTGAGTGCTTGAATCCATAGTTCTATTTCATAAAAAAACCCAATTCCTACCCTATTTCCCCAATCCATAACTTATTTTCCTCTTTATTTGCCTTTAAACCCAAAATAATTCATTTCGTGTCCTTTAAAATCATTCATTTCGTATCCTTTTTATAAAAACGTTTAGATAAGTTTATTTTGGTCAATAATCTGGGTCTAATAATTTAATAATTATATGGGGATTTAAAGTTTTTCCAACGATATATTAAAGGCCCAAATATTAGTTATAACGAATAAATTATGGCAAAAATACTAAACTAAGCCCAAACCGAACCTAAGCCCACCTTACCTACGACCCAATGATCATGTGGAGGGTCCAAAAGTTTTAATCCCATTCCTAAACAAATTAGTATTAATCAGAATCTTTTATAAGTTTCTAAAAGATCATAATTTTTCCTTTTGAAAAGATAAGATTAAAGAGTTTGAAATTTAATAAAACTTTTCTTTTTGAAACTCCTAATTCTATTCGAATTGAAAGACGTTAAAAGATAATCTAATATGATTTTCGTGCCTAATATTTTTTTTATCTAAATCTAAGATGGTTGAATATCCCTTTAAATTATCTTTCCAATGATATATTATAATATCAATTCCGAGCTATAACGGAAAAGATATGAATGAAATATCAAACTCTATCCAAAACTGACACCGTCCTTCTAATTCGTACATATCTTTTATTCTACAAATTACTTTAATCTGATTTATAGAAAGTAGGCTTCAACAATTTTCCAACGACATATTATTTAATTATCTTATTCCAATTTTTGGATTAAAAGATATGATAAAAACAAAAACCAAAAACTGTTGTCTATCGCAAGAGTATTATTCCAATTTGAATTCTTATTTTTTCTTAATTTTTGGACTCTTCTTTTTCCTTAAAAATAGAAGTCATATCTCCCCTTTTTCAATCATTAACATGCTTAATAATCAAATCATTCTCTCTTCCTCTCTTCTACACCAAAAATCATTCTCTTCTCTCTCTCTCTCTCATATTCTAAGCCTTAAACATGTATTCCTAATTACACCATTCCTTCCTTAAGCACTTCAAGGAGTCCATACAATACACGAAGTTCTATACTTAAACCAAGGCGTGAAATTTATAATTAACTAAGGATTTTGACCAAATTAAATCAAGTTTTTATTTAATTAAATTGTTTCAATTTGATTTTTTATTGAAGTTATTAACAGTTTATTCATGATGTAGCAATTTAAGGAATCGCGGAAAGTGAGTAATTAATCACTTAATTACTCTTATTTTTTTTCTTATTGCTACTATCATGATAAGGTTAATTTATTATTTGATTTGACTAACGTTAATATTGTTAAATTGCTTCCAATATTAATGTTTATTTTATTATATCACCATATTACATGTTAAAGGGAATATGTAATTGAAAATCACACCTAATAAGATAATTTGGCAACCGGTTTAGGTTCGCTTTTAATCTTCTTATTTAATCAACTGATCACAAATATTTTAGAATTATGTGTTGTATAAATATTCAACAAATTTAGCTTAATAATAGTTTGGAGCAATGAATATTTTGTTTGCATGCCTTTGAGATCGCATGAATCACTTTTCACTATAAGAATCGAGTAGAGGCCAATACGGGCGAATGTGACTCCATGACTCACATCGTACCATAATCCCCGATCCTCCTTTCGTGATTATTAACCACATGGAGTTAGTAATTTCATGGATTATGAATGGGGTGTAACCTTCACAGGTCAATCATCGTTGCCTATCGTTGTCCCTTTATCGTGGTTGCCTTTTATTATCCGTGAACGGTTAACAAATTCCTTAAAAGTTTGTTGGCAGCTCCCTGCTTTCCTTGTCCCTAATCATTTATGTCAATTCCCACTTCCTTTGAGTGTCAAGCATATTCACGATATGGTTTAACGTAGGCACACTTCGAACGACGCCTAAAATTTGGCGACTCCACTCGGGAGGATTCTTGGTTATTTATCGATTTGCGTGATCGGTATTTAGTTGAGATGAGTGGATGAGACTTGAAAGATTATTAAATTGTATTCTCGCAATTTAATTTGCATTGTCACATATGCATATGTATTTTTTTTCTATTTTTCTACAATAGTACGTGTTCTACGTATGTCGCTAGCCCGAGGGATATAAGCTCTATCAACCCGAAAACACTCATGGCAATAAGGGTTCATCCGAGGTTTTAAATCCACCAAAACCATGAAGTCGAGTTTGATTTTATCACAAAATCGCGGAGCAGCCCGTTGGTATACACCCTCAAGGGAGGCTTCCTTGCTAACGCGTCCAAACTCTTAACCATGGTACCCTTTGACAGCTATAAGCTTGATCATAGTGGAACATAGAATTTAACTTTTGCTTGCGAATTTCATTGCATCATGCCTGACGATGTGCTTGTATGTGAATTTTTTTTATTGAATTTTTTTTTTAATTTTTTTTTCTTATCGAACACTTTTAATTTTTTTTAGAATCGAGTCATAGACTTAAGAGTCAACTTGTTTTGGTCATAGTCGGAGTTCTACAAAGAGTTTCGTGTCGGGCCATCTATGGATCTGTAGCCCCAAGTTTTATCTTTCATTTGGAGTTGGTTTCATCCCAATCAGAGTCATATATAGACCAAAAGTTATAACCGATATACTACAGCCTGTGCAGTTTAGGTGTCTTTTTAGCGTTCACTTTCTTTTTTTTTTTAAATTTTTTTTTATATCTTTTCGTGTGAAGCTAGTCTTAGCCAACTCCTTTAATCCGTGTCAACTCATATATCATAGAATTATAGATTTTTATTTTTATTTTTATTTTTATTTTTATACCCATGTATCCTAACTCTTCTAGAATTCTAGTCCTCTTCCTAGTTTCTTATGACCGATTTTTGTGCTAACCTTAACATGTGTTCTTTGTCTTTGATTGTGGTTGATCTTATTTATGACTAACAATTTCCAAAGGAACGTTTTCACTAGTAAATAGCATAAACATTAAAATTAGACAAAATTAATCAAGTTCGTTTATCTTTTAGTCTTCCGCTATTTGGACATTGGGTCTTTTGTTTTTCACAACGTCCTCATGTCTAGCCACGCGATCATACCACGACCGAATCTTAATAAACTCACCTAATAACACATGTTGAGTTATTGCACACACTTTGTCTTCGAGTAATGCACTATATTGTTTATGATCGTATGCTAGGACCATGCATGCATCGTTTTCCGTCGTAATAGGAATGAGTGAAGTATTTTCCATAAGTCTTCAAAAAAATTTCATATATTCTTCATTTTCAATCCAAGTATTGAGTGAATGCATTAAGTGAGTTCATCCTTACATGATACTTGACTCTAAAATCACTAGGCAATAGTTGGAAGAATAAGGGGAACGTCACTCCTTCCTTCTTTCCTTCCAATAAAAGCATCAACAACAACAAACTTTTTTCCTCACCAAACAGCCATGAAGACAAAGCATGATGCAAGCTTCTCACCAAGATTTCATGTTTTCTTCTTCTTTTTTTTCAAACCCTCCCCCCTAAAAAGTCTAGCATTGGTTCTCCTTATCCATGTGTCTATGTGTTAGGTTTCTTACCTTCTTAATAAATGAGCATCTCTTTCTTACATTCAATCATAAGACTAGCCAAAAAAAGAAAAAATAAATTAAATAAACCAATAAATAAATAATTACCGAACTAAACACAAGGTACACCAATGACTTGGGGAACCTTTAGCAACGGTGTCATTCCCTAACTAGTAGAAAAACGTACATTTGCGTCGCCTTATTTGCGTCACTCATACAAAAGAACGAAGCAAATGGTTTTTTTTAAGCATCCTTAAAAGTTATTTGCGTCGCACATTAACCAAGAAGCGATGAAAAAGTCAGATACATTTTAGCTTTCAGTTATTCGTGTCGCTCTTAATTAGTGAAACGACGCATATAATTATGTTATTTGCGTCGCTCATTTACTGACAAGTGACGCAAATGAGTGATAGAAGTCAAATACGTCACTCCTTTAATTAATAAGCGATGCAAATAAGTAATGTGCAACATTATACTTTGAGTTATTTGCATCACATTTTATTTGTTGAGTGACGCAAATCACGCTTTTGCATTTAGGTTTTTTTTCAGATTCCACTTGCTATCTATCTCCCTTTTACTAAAACAAAAAACAACACTACTCCTATCTTCCAAGAACAGCGATTTCCTACAGCTAAACACCTAGTATTTCGAGCAAAAAAACCTTAGAAATTCGAGTAAAAAAACCCTAAAATTCGACCCATACACCCTAAGAAATTCGAGCAAAAATCAATCTAAAATTCAAGGAATTTTGACCCAAAAACCCCCAAAAAATCGACCCCAAAACCCCAGAAATTTAACCCAAAACCCCCATTAATTAGACCAAAAAACCCCCCACAAATTCAACAATCAAACCACAATGATGACAACACCCATAATCGGAAAAAATTCAGGTTTACAAACCCCCATTTTTGAGCAAAATAACCAAAATAAACCTTAAGAAACCCCAGGAATTTGAGAAAATTCGATTATGGGAAAATACGAGCAAATTCAAGCAAAAAAATTAAGCAAATTTGAGCATTAATTCGAGAAATTTTGCAAAAAAAAAATCGAATTAAAACACCAGGAATTTGGTGAATGAATTACTGCCTTCATAATTGAATTTTTGAGTGAATTACTTGATTAATTTCGTCCCCCAAAAAAACTAAAATAACCCTAAGAAACCCCAATTTTGCCATTTCTTGATCAAGTTATATTTAATTTTTAAGTATGGATGGAGTTGATAAAGAAAAAGTTCAGAGAATTGTATATGAAATGAGCAAAGGGTCAAAGTATTTCGAAAATGAGGAACGCAAGGAGGCTCTTATGAGGCAAAGGACTGACATCATGCGTGAAAGGCTTGGGAAGCTCTCAAATACTGATATAGCTCACTATCAGAAGGTTGGTTCCTGCTATTTTGGTCATAAGTTATGCTATTGTTTTTGTTGATATATTATCCCAGTGTTTATGCAAATGTACAGATTGCTGAAAGAATTTAGCTTCATGTAGATATGGATGCCTTTTATGCTGCGGTTGAGACATTGATCAATCCTTCGCTAAAGGGCAAGCCAATGGCGGTTGGCGGCATGTCTATGATATCTACTACTAATTATGAGGTATGATAAATGTAACAAATTTTCACAAGTCTGCTCAAACTATACACCTGCTAATTAAATAAAAAAAAACCATGGAACACTTGTACAAATTAAATTAACACCTTTTTTGTTCTTTCCTTTTTACCCTTTTCACAATCTAATTGCTTGTTTGATTCACTTGTCCCGTGATATAATATATTCACATAATTCTTCTTAGAACAAACCAAGAATTTTCTTGGGGGGCTTTCATGTGGTGCAATATTTAGCAGCCAACTCTTCTGTTTTGACAACATCCTCATCACGTTTGGCTTCAATTGTCGCCTTCTTTTCCTCTGCTTCCTTGTGAATCATTGCCACTTTGTTCTTCATTTTCTCCGCGTATTCTGCCTTCTTGTTTTCCAACTTTTCCTGCACTCATGAAATCCTCAACAGCTAAAGAGCCTTCTGTCACGCAGCACAATATACTCTAAGAGACAAAATCAATGGCAATACTATACCTCCATCTTTATTAACTCAGCTTCAGCAGTTGCTTTCCTGCTGTTCTCCCATGCCTTTACATCAGCAATTTTCTTTTGTGCCCTACTCAATTCAATTAGTATATAAATGAGTCCCATGTTTTCCATCAAAGAGTATTTTTTATATTTATATGCATTGGTCAGATGACAAACGCAAACTAAAATATGGTTCAAACTATACTAGATATGTCACAAGTAAAATCTGTCTAAGAACAGCTCTAGAGAACATTCCTAGGACTAGTTCACTCAAATCTTTATTTAAAACACTGTGTTTCAGTAATTCAGCCTGTCCCTCAGCAACTTAAAGACATAACAATGAAATGATGACATGACTGAAAGTAATCTTACTTGTTTTCGACTTTGCACTTCTCACTTTCTTCCCATGCTTTGATTAGTGAGTTTCTCTTCTTGGTTTGAACTCTTGAAAGCTGAGCATCTAAACAAATCCTTAACTTTTGCTTAATGATTTAGTTGCATTGTAGCCTAGTGGCTTGTGTCCTTTTAGGGATTTTTTCTCTTCTGTGTTTTTCTTTTTTTCCCTTGTACATGAAGGCATTTCAACTTGCATTTCAGCTATGTAGCAGAATTTGAGTAGGGCATCATCAGTTTTTAAACAAAAGTGTCTTTTTAAACAAAAGTGTCACTAGTTGTCATTAAACCTATAGTGGTTAGTTATCCAGATTCTTGGGCACTTACATTTTCTCCAAGAGTCCAGGTACATCACATAGCAATTTAACAATTCGGTGGACATGAGGTGGCTACTACGTCAAGCGTTATATGTACGAAATACTTGAACATCATCATATCAGTGAGGATCTTATTAAGGTATGAATTGTCAAATATTTCATTTTTGTTTGATAAATACAATTTGATATGATGCTAGCTACAATCTTGAATTAAAACTTTCCTTTTGTATATTTGTTGTATTGATAGGATTTTTCAAGAACTACACCGTATACCGAGGAGGAGATAAATGAGATTCGAGATATTTGGGAAGAGTATTTTATATGTAATGTTGAACTTTAGATTTACACTTAGCGCATGTTGGACTCTTGTTTTGGATTATAGGCTTGACATGAATGATTTTGGTTAATTGGTGTTCGGATAATGAGTATAATGTCTATGATATTGAGATGTAAATTTTATTGGACATGTTGTTAATATATTGTCGTCATTCCCAATTTTATGGGTAGGAAAAAATACAAAGGAGACTCTGCCGAAATTTACATTTGCATTCATTAATATTGTATTTGAATTTCAATTATTGGCGTTAGCATATTACTTTATACCACTAGCAAGGAAAACAGGTACTACAAACATATACAAGCAATTATTAAAATTTTTTTAAAAAAAAATTCACATCATTTGCGTCACTCATTAAACAAACAAGTGACGCAAATAAAGCAATTTTGTATTGTCTAGACAGTCATTTGCGTCACTCCTATATAAGCAAGTGACACAAATAACAAACAAGAAGTTGCTCAGAACAGCTATTTGCATCACTCCTTTATAAAGGAGCGACGCAAATAACTCTTATTTATGTCACTTGTTTATAAAGGAGTGACGCAAATGACTCTTATTTGCGTCGCGCCTAGGAGTGACACAAATGATTTAAAACTCATTTGCGTCGCGAGCAGTTGCGTTGCTCATAGAAGCGACGCAAATACGCTATAAATGAGCGACGAGATTTGAGAGATGAGATTTAATACCGATAAATTAATTGTGTGATTGTAATACGTAGCGAAAGCCCTTTATAATCTAGTTAATTGATGCATTGATGATTGACTATTATTGATTATTGGTATTGCATGATAATTTCTTATTGAATTGTTTTAATGTTTTACATTTGCGGCTTGTAAAAGTATAGCAATATTAAATTGATGAATCGAGCAGATGTTAATTTGATATTAAAGGCTATTTTCAATAAGAAATTAGATCTAGTAAATTGCGAGAGCCTGTTAGATCTATGTTGATTAATAAATTGCGAGTGCCTGTTAATCATGTTATTTATGCAATGTCAATGATTGATTACTATGTTTTACCCTGGAGTATTATTTATTGGTGAACCTATGCCCTACATCCTTTTATATATTATTTTCTCCCTATTCCTATTCTTTGTAGTTTAGTTTCATAATCAAATATAAATATTGGTTACTTAAATAATTTAGATTATAATAATTAATTAAGAGTAAAAAGACTTGTTTCCCTGTGGAGATCGACCCTACTTCCCTATCTACTTTAGTTAGAGGACATAGGAATTATTTTTGATTAGGGGATACGACTTTACCCTGTCGACCGTACTTTAGTGTATGATCACAGTGGGGTTCAAGCTAGGGGTTAACGCTTGAAATATTCCCTACAGTTTTTTGGCGACTCCACTGGGCAGGATTTCTATTTTAATTCCTGAATTTATTTCGGCAATGATTTAGAATGAGTGGATGAGACTCGAAACGTTCTAAGTGTTTCATGTGCGTAATTATGATTAACATTATTGTCATATGCATAAAAAAGATCTCATTGGAAAGACCATCCGTAATGAGTTAAAACATAGGATTTTACACGTAAGAAAATTTGAGAAATATCTTTCACAACTAGGACCGAAATAACACTGCACAAAACTTGAAAATTTTATTGAGCATAGAAAGCTGCTGAGGCATGTAGGAATTAGCGTCAGCGACCAGAGGATTGGCGCTAGGCGCTACAGCTAAAACTTGGCGCCAAGCTCTGTTTACTGGCGCCAAATTCTTCTAATACTGAGCCAGAAATATGCTTCTAATTTCGACCATTTTTTCGTATTCTTTGCTCGATCCAACTTCCTGATTGAATTTTTTCTCACTTTTTTGAAACCCATATGTGTTCTACATATGGACATAACCCTCTGGGAATTCATGATCCATCTACCTGATTGAACGCTCTGAGCAACAAAGGGTACATCCGAGAATTTTGAATTCACAAAACCATGGAAGCGAGTTTTTCTAAAACTCGCGGTGTCCCATCCACTCGCGCCAACCCTTCACGGTTAGGCTTCCGCGCGGTGCATCTGGACAGTTAACCATGGACCCTCTATTGATTAAACCATATCCCAAACTTTAGAGAACTAGAGTCATGGTTAGGTTGCAAACTCATTGCATCATATTGTGCCTACTTGACCAATTGTGCATTATTTGTTGTACATAAATATGTTTTCTTAACTGTTTGTTTGAATTGTGTTGAGATTAAGTAAATTAATGACTTAAAGAACTTTGCCTAATTAATTAATTTGAGTCAATAAAGTCTAATATTTTAATCAGAATTGACTTAGTACGATTTTAGGCATACCCCTGTTGATTAATAACACTGAAACAGTCCCAAATTGAAGCTCCAGCATTGGCGCTAAAGTCTGGACTGTAGCGCCACTCTTTGGAGTGTGGCGCCTGGCGACAACTCTGTCGTTTGGCGCTACACTAAACTGTGCGACGCAAGTCCTGTCGTTTTGCCGACAGTTCGGATTATTGGTCGTGTCATCACCTAGTGTCTAATTAACCTGTTTGTTAATTAATTCGGTTAATTTTCGCTGTCAATAGTACTTGGTTGAGTCATTAATCGAGTTTAGGCACTAAGTCCCATGGTCTTAAACAAGAGTCCAAACATGTCACTTACACTCAACGCACACACCAATACACACACTTTGACCATGTCTAAGGGAGTCTTGCATGCGCGTTTTTTCCGTTAGTTTTTTTTAGGGGGGTAAGTCGGATATTAATCCTCCAATTTAAAAACTATACATAGTTCCCTAAAATTATGTACATTATTTTTGGCAAAAATATGCACCCATTTTTTTCCCTATTTAAAGAACCGTAAAGTTAAGTCAATTTGAGTCAAGTAATTAAAATGCAAAATGGTTTAAATTACAGCGTGTGGTCATGAAAGGAAGGAAGGTTAATCAAAGACAACCTTTTCGTATAAATCCAACTTTTCGACAAACCCATAGCTCGTAAGTGGAAAGTTAAGACCATAATGGCAACAGAAGAAGAAGTCAATTAGCTTAGGAACCAACTGGTTACCGTGACTAAAACACTAAAGCTCCTCACACTTAAGATTGATGATCTCGTGAAACAACAACAGATGGACCTCATGCAAGAGAGTCTAAGCAAGCTATCTAGCGACTACAAGTTTCAAGGGCTTACTTCAGAAGGGGTCTCGGTGGACAAAGATCTTCTTCCGCTGAAGTTCAATCCCAACGACATCCCGAAATTCAGAGCAACTGATAATCCTTATTTTCATTTAAGAGCATTCGAAACGATAATGAGTATTAAGGGTATCTATAAGAAGGTTTTCCCTTCTCTGTTCCCACTATCTCTCGAAACCGTTTGCCAACAATGGTTCTTTTCTCTCGAGAAAGAAAAGGCCTCTACCTGGGAGTCCATAGCAAACGCTTTCGTTGATAGATACAAGTGCAACATTCAATTTGAGACCGACCATAGGGAACTTGAAATCCTCAAGCAGAATGAGAACGAAGGCTTCACCTCTTTCTTTAACAAATGGAGAGAAACCTCAGCTAAGATGATTGAGGTGCCAAGTGAAAAAGAGTCTGTAAGGTTGTTCATCAAGAACCTTTAAAAAAAATATTCCAAGCATCTCAAGTATCAAAATAATCTCCATACCTTCAAGGTCATCTACGACATTGGGATCAATATTGAAGACGACCTGGCTAAGTTAAAAGCTGCCAACAATAACTCCAACAGTGGCTGGAAAGGAAAGAAGAACCACAATCCTTCTTCTTCCAAAACCACCCACTCAAACAACGTTAGCACTTTTAATTTGGGTGAATTCCTTGCTATGAACAATCAAGGACAAAAGAAACCATTTAGGAGAAACTTTACTCCTATTGGCATGAGTTATGACACCGCATTTGATCGATTAAATGCGAAAGGTCTTATAACTCCTATTGGACCATTTGGGGACCCACCAGTTGAAAAGTGGTCGACTAATTGGAACCCCAATGCACACTGTAAGTATCACCAAGGTAGAGACCATCTCACCGAAAATTGTTGGAAGCTTAAGGAAGCTATCCAAGACTTAATAGATAACAACAAGCTACCATTGCCCTTTGCCAGTAAAAAGCCAAGCATTGATAATGCACCTCTCGCTCATGCCTTGGCTATCTCTTATGAGGAAAACGAGGTTGACCCCTCGTCTCTCATTAAACCTGTCAAAGAAATCCCTGCCATTGAAGAAGACGAGAAGATATTCTTCGATGCCATGGATAGCCTTCCAGAACCGACAAGTAAAGAAGACATACAATCGCTCACACTGTCTATAATGGAAGGGTCGCGTTTGCTACGTGAAACTCTCAAAGCTATAAAGGAACTTCAAAAGAAATATGACGAAGTTCCACTCCCGAAAGATGAACCCAAGAGAGAATTCACACCCATGAGAATGACTTATAAGGCTAAGTGTTTTCCTTTACAAGTCATTGAAAAACCCAAGAAGAGTAATAAAATTTACGCTCCAATTGGGATCCCATATGCATAAATGTTCGAAATTCTCTCAGAGAGTGGCAAGATTAAACTTCTCGAACCAAGACCATTCGAATCATTGAAAAGGACATATAGATATTACTGTCAGTATCATTAATTAGGGGGTCACACTATCGAAAACTGTTTTAAATTTTAGGATTTAGTTCAGAAAATGATTGATGAAAAGAAACTAGTCCAAATTCCACAAGAAGACGATGCAACCATTAATGGAGTTTGGGACAGTGATGAAGAAGACGTCTATTTAAAAGATATAGTAGGGTCTCCACCGTCCGTGTCGTACGCCATGGATGACTTTTGGGCTGAGGAAGATTCATTGATAGACATCCTCACAAGATCTGGGAGAATGCGACCTCCCGTTTTAACATAACCTATGCCGACCACACAACAAGTTCCCATACCTATCATTGAAGACAATGATATCGTTAAGCAGTTTAAGTAGACAAAAGTTGAGATGAACGTATGGAAACTTTTGGAGACATCTCGAGAACATAGGTTGGATGTAATGAATGCCTTGGACAAAATTGGGATAGATTCTAACGCTACTCCTGAGGGGTTAGCCAACTTTCTCACAAGTGATCTTCCTAGTCCAATTAATTTGATCACCTTTTCTGACAAGGATTTACCTCCAGAAGGTGACAAACATTACAAGGCATTAAATCTCACAGTAGTTTGTAAGAAAATGAATGTTCCTATGACTCTTGTAGACAATGGATCAACCATCAACGTCTGTCCACTTAGCACCGCGAGGATAATAGGCATAAGGGACGAAGATTTAACTCCGTCTACCCAAGGAATAAGGGCCTACAACAGCACTCGACGTCAAGCTCTTGGTAAAATTACCTTGAACGTAACGGCGGGAGCAATAGAACATGCTACTACTTTCCAAGTTGTAGACATTAAAGCTTCGTTCAATTTACTATTGGGGCGCCCTTGGCTACATGACATAAAGGTCGTCCCCTCATCAATCCACCAACAAGTAAAAGCTATAGTTGGGGGAATTCCTATCACCATCGATGCTTCGTCTATGAGGATCAAGTCTATAGAAAATCCAATCATTAATGTGGAGCACGACGAGGATGATGAAGACTTATGGGGCTTTAACGAAGAAGTCACCTTAATCCAGGAAGATGAAAGGACCCCTCTTTGCCATGACCCCCATTCCAACATAGTTGTAAATGCTATGCTGAAAAAACAAGGACATTTTCCTGGGATGACCCTAGGAAAGAAGAAAGGAATAGCAAAGTCGGTGGAGCCACCTGGCCTCCCTAAGTTAGACAATTTTGGACTTGGTTTCGAACCGACTCGGAAAGATCTCAAGCGAGCCCAGGAAAAGTGAAAGGCACGTAGAGAAGCTCGCGTTCAAAAGAAAGCAATCCCAATGGATCAGTATCCTCTTTCACTTAATGGTCAATTTATAAAAGAAGGAGAGGATTATCCATGCCATGAATTTCCTAAGCCATTTGTTGTAAACGGCATAAGGCAACCGGGATTTGAGATTTTCTTGGATTGTTATTTCACAGATGAAATCCCAACTCCTTTCCACAAGGAGAAAGCACCCCCATGCTTTGACTTTAACGTCATGGGATTACTATTTGGGCGAGAAAAGAATGAGCCAACTTACAGAGAAGACAATTCCTCGCTCATTCAGACAGTCCTACAAAGCGAAAGCTTCGATCGCTCGAAGCTAATCAGTCTTGCTGAAGGATCACTACAAGGGTGGCACAAGACTATCAAGGTGACTCGAAGACCAATGTTTGAAAAATCGTCTGAGTCTGAGTCTGAGTCGGAGTCTCTCCCTATAGAGTTTTCTAGGTCTTTAGTAGTAGAACCTTCCCTTCCTATTTCTTCTCCTAGAATAGTTAGTGATCAAGTCCCTGAGGGCATATCAATCTTTGATGTAATGATCTCATAGTATAATAATATTTCTCCTTCTCCTTATTTCATGTGTTCTTCTCTAACCAAAGATGACGAGCATTGCTTAACTAACAACGAGAAAGACAAAGAAATTATTAAAGCAATGGAAACACTCGAAAAGAAAACACCGGTAATTGAAGAAACTGAAACGGTTGATATCTCAAGTGATTCGACCAATAAATAATAAGTTAAAATAGGATTAACACTTAATGAACAAGAAAAAACCGATTTAATTAACTTACTTAAAGAATTTATTGATGTATTTGCTTGGTCATACGAGGATATGCCAGGCATTAATAGAGAAATAGCTCAACACACTATACCACTAATTCTAGGAATGAAACCCGTAAAACAAAAGTTACGTCGAATGAAACCCGACGTAGCTCTTAAAATAAAAGAAGAAGTCCAAAAATAAATAACTGCAGGTTTCATCAAGGTATCCAAATACCCCGAATGGGTCGCCAACGTCGTCCCAGTTCTGAAGAAAGAAGGAAGGGTAAGAATGTGTGTCGACTATCGAGATCTAAATAAGGCAAGTCCAAAGGACGACTTCCCTTTTCCACACATCAATATTCTGGTAGATTGCACGGCAAATCACGCGCTCCTCTCGTTCATGGATGGGTACGCAGGTTACAACCAGATTCTCATAACAGAAGAAGACATGGAGAAAACAACTTTTATAACACCATGGGGAACTTACTGCTACACAGTATTGCCATTCGGGTTGAAAAACGCGGGTGCTACTTACCAACGCGCAACAACTGCCTTACTCCATGACTTGATGCATAAAGAAGTCGAGGTATATGTCGACAACATGATTGTGAAATCAAAAGACCGTCCAGGCCATCAAGTAGCCTTAAGGAAATTTTTTGAAAGGCTAAGAAAATATAATATGAGGTTAAATCCATCTAAGTGTGCTTTTGGAGTCACCTCAGGCAAGCTTTTGGGTTATGTCATAAGCTCTTGAGGAATAGAGATAGACCCAACCAAGATCAAAGCAATCATGTCAATGCCACCGCCCAAGACTGAGAAACAGATTCGAGGATTTATTGGCCGGTTGCAATACATAAGTAGGTTCATATCAAAATTGACGACAATATGTGAACTAATCTTCAAAAAGCTTAAGAAGAATGTACCAGTGATATGGGATGATGAGTGTAAAAAAGCCTTTAGAAGGATCAAAGCTTAACTTACAAATCCTCCCGTATTAGCACCAGCACTTCCCGGAATACCTCTTAGGTTATATTTGACGGTTGCCAAAGAGACAATGGGAGCTATGCTAGCACAAGAAGTAGAAGGTAAAGAAAACGCAATCTACTAACTAAGCAAGAAGATGCTCGAATACGAAGCACGCTATACACCACTTGAGAAGTTGTGCCTCGCCTTGGGGTGGGCCACAACCAAGTTAAGACATTACATGCTAGTGCATACCATCTTCGTAGTCTCCCGATTAGATCTACTCAAGTATCTATTTGAGAAATCTACACTCAATGGACGTATATCGAGATGGATAGTCAATCTAGCCCAGTTTGATGTAAGGTTTATGCCACAAAGAGCTATCAAAGGATCCGTGGTGTCAGACTTTCTAGCAGACCTCCTAATAGAAGACTCGACGCCAATACAAGACAATGAATTTCCAGATGAAGACTTAATGGTCACTGAAGATGATACTTGGACCTTGTACTTCGACGGAGCCTCAAAACAAAAGGGATGTGGCGTTGGAGTATCACTAGTATCACCTAATGAAGAGCATGTTCTAATCTCCATAAAGCTTGATTTCGACGTTACCAACAATGCTGTTGAATATGAAGCATGCGTGGTAGGCCTTGAAACAGCTTTGGCATTGGGAGTAAAAAAGTTAAGGATATTTGGAGACTCTTCTTTGATTATCAATCAAATATCTAAAAGGTGGAAAGTAAGGAGCGAAAGTCTAGCCCGTTACCAAACCTATCTGGAAACTCTTACCGATCAGTTAGAGAAGGTAGAATACACATATCTACCGAGGAGAGAAAATCAATTTGCTAATGCCTTGGCAAGACTAGCCTCAATGGTTAGGATTCCCACGGAAATCGAGCAAATGCCTCTTACTATAGAGAAAAGGCACAAACCAGCATACATCCAGACTATAGAAGACAACGAAGTAGTCCCAGACGAAGAAGAAGAAGAAGAACCATGGTACACGAATATATTCAATTATGTCACCAAAGGAGAATACCCTCCCCACGCTGACAAAAGAGCAAAACGAGCATTAAGACTTTTAAATTCCCAATATGTACTCATAGACAACGAGCTACATAAAAGGGTACCTAAGGGTCGAGCTCTCTTATGTGTAGGGAAAAAGGATGCACACAGAGCAATGAGAATAGTCCACGAAGGAATATGTTGCACTCATATAAATGGAAAAATGTTAGTCCAAAAAAGAATGCGAGAAGGATATTATTGGACTACAATGAATAGGGATTGCCATCAATATGTAAAAAGATGCCCTAAGTGCGAAATCTACGCCAACTTACAACATGTTCCTCCATCCTTGCTCTACACCTACACATCGCCATGGCCATTCTCTACGTGGGGAATTGAAGCGCAATCATACGCTAAACTCACTGCAAAACATGTAGCACACTTTATCAAGAGAAATACTATTTGTCGATATGGAGTCCCACATGAAATGATAAGTGACAATTGAACTCACTTCGAAGCCGAATGTGAAGAATTGTTACAAATATATGGCATTCAACATCATCATTCTTCCCCTTACAGACCTCAAGCAAATGGAGCAGTCGAGGAAGCTAATAAAAATTTAAAGACTATCATCGAGAAAATGATGGAAAATTATAAGGATTGGCCTGACAAACTTCACTTCTCATTGTGGGGTTACCACACGACAATCCGTACATCAACACGAAATATGCCATTCTCCTTATTATATGGAATGTATGTCGTACAACCTGTCGAACTAGAAATTCCATCTCTACGCATCGCGTTAAAGAGAAAACTCGATGAAGTTGAATGGACTAGGGAAAGATATGAAGAGCTAATTTTACTCGATGAAAAACAACTAGAAGCTCTACATCACACTTAGTGTTAACAAACTCATATGACAAGGTATTTTAATAAGAAGGTCAAGACAAGAAATATCAAAGTAGGAGACTTGGTGTTAAAAGCATTAAGGAAAATTTTTTTAGATCCAAGGGGAAAATTTAAACCTAATTGGTCTGGACCCTACATTGTCAAAACAATCTTGTCAGGAGGTGCAGCAAAACTAACTGATATGGATGGCAATGAGTTCTCAAACATGACAAATCTTGACCAACTTAAGAAATACTACCCATAATTACTTGAGTAGGATACTCAAGAAAGCTACGTTTGGCCTGATTCCTTAAGAAAGGATACATAGGCAACCCTTTACGAGTGCGACCACTTTATTTTTCGAAATTCTCGCGTCCTAGAATTAATTAAAAATTCGATAGAAGATCGACGAAATATCGGCGTCGCAGAGAAAACTCTGGCGCCAGCCAACGACCATCAGCGCCAACCGACGGCACTGTCGCCTAACGGCAGACTAATGTGGCCGGCGACAGTCGCAAATAGGTGGCGCCAATTTACAGCTTAAATTATGGGAATATTTCGGTGTTTTTTGGAAAATTTTCGACTTCCGTACTCGAAGAATTTCTGGAAAATTAATTTTTTCGGTTTTCATTGCTTTAAAAAAATAAATTTAAAGTAAATAATTAATTAAAAGCTGAAATTTCATGAGTAAAATAAAATTACATTATTGATGGAATTTTAATAAGGCTGAAATAAATTAACTTTAAATAAAAAATATAAACTAAGTCTACTAATTGGAAAGTAAGCAATGCTCCTAATGTTTCTTTTCTTTCCTAGCCCTTTTCCAATTTTTTACTGCTTCCTCCTCCTCATCCATAACCTTAGCTAGTAGGCATCCTTTAGAGGACCTACATTCAATCTTAGAGTAGATAGTTTCCCCTTCAGCTAGGACTCCATGCTTCTTTTCTACCCAAGCTTTTTTCTCTGTGGTGTCAGCTTTCCTTTTTCCCTTATCTTTTGTAGTACTTTTCTTCCTAGGCATTGCAGGTGTTTTGAATTCTACTCTTTCACCTAAGCGTTCCTTGGCAGGAATCACCCTGTCACCTAGACAACTGTTCACATCAGTTTTACCCTGATTTTTCTTCAAGTCCCTTGAAGGTTTCTTCAGCAAACACTTCTTCACATCATTGGGCAAGGAAGGAGGAACCTTTTGGGTAATTACTTCCCACAAAGGTCTAGCACTCCAATAAGCATCAAATATGTCTACTTCTTGGGAGACAGGGAACTCGTAGGGAGGATGAAGATCTCCGGAAGGGATATTCTGAAGCAAGTCGTATTGTCTTTTTACCCTGCAGGGATAGTAATAAGTCATACGGGACAAACTTGGAAGACGGCAGAAAGGTTGCTTGTTAACACCAACTATCCTTTCTATTTTCCACCACGAGATAACCCACTTGATAGCAAAATTGCGAGACTCGAAGACCCTTCTCCACTCATGGCGCCCCATTTTAGAGAAGCATTTCTTCCTCCTCATGAAGCAATTTGGAGTGTATTTCTCAATGTTGTCCAGAGGGCAAATTAATTCTAGCCTTTCCATTAGCCACATCTACAAAAAAATGCAATACAAATAAATTATTATTGCTATACAAAAATATATTTTTTGATTTCTGTAATTAAAAATATTATTTTTCTACCTGTAATAAAATTGGAGAGCCTCGAAAAGGTGCTTTGGGTTCCTTTTCAATTCATCAAGACTAATCATAATCTCTCCAACTATCAATGGCATTGGATTTCTCCCTGATTCAATTTGTTCTAGTACGGTGGTTATAATTGATTGACCCTCATTATTTTTACCACTACTAAGGAAAAATTGATTAAGCATGCAAAATAAGAAAGCCCTTCTTCTATAAATATGAAAAGATTCAGAGAGAGGTTTATCAAAATAATGGCAAGCAAATTCTTTCAAATTAACTATGTTGCCATCTACTATTTTTGATAGATCCCTTTCTTTTAAATTGAAGAAGCGTTCAAAATCCTTGTAATAATATGCATCTATTCTAGGGATTACTATAAGGTCTATTGCAGGGAAACCTAAAATAACACCAAACTCTTCCGACAAAGGGCTAATTTCATCATACCCTATTCTAAAGCAATGAGTATCAACATCCTAATATTCTAGAGCGGTATGAATAATATCTAAGTCAATATCTACCCCTTTGATACCATAAATTCCCCCCAAGTGAAACAAATCTAATTATTTTCTTTCTTTGGAATTAAGAGACCGACACCATTCATGGGTGTATTGGGTAAAAGTTTTGGTGACTAGAGATATGATATTGTTTTTCTAAGGCCAAGAATTATTTTATATGCTGAAATTATGAAAAGAATTGGCTGGCCAGGGGGCTATTTATGCACGAATTAGGAGTAGTTTTAATTAGGGTAGAATACAGAGTCAGCGCTACTTGGCGCTAGACGCCGTGATTGGCGCCACACGCTAAGTGTAGCGCCTGGCGCTACACCAATATGCGTCGTACCAGCAGGCGCCAATTTGCCACGACATACGCGCTTTCTAAAACCGCGTTTTTACCTTAATTCGAGTCTACTAATGACTTTACGGCTCCCTTATCTTTTCTAAACATTTTTTATTCTCTTTTTTTAATTAATATAGCTATTATATTATTATACTATTCTTTTTTGGATTTTATTTAGGTTAATTTCCAAGTTTTTAATAAACCCAAGTTTTTATTTGCCTTTTTCGTTTATCATTTTTCTTTTTGGGGGAGAAAGTCGGATACCCTCCATCAATAATAAAAATGATGACGGAATTTTTGCGCAAAATTACTTGTCACACTTTCTTGCACACACAAACATGCACATAATAATATAAATAAAAAATGAAATAACATGAAAATAAAATAAAATAATAATAGTATGTATATACAAAATAGGTCTAAAAAATGAGTCTAACTAAAAGGCAAAGTTCTATACAAATTCAAAATAAAAAAAGCACAGGAACAAACTACGGTGCCGGAGGACGTACACCCATCATCTTGTAAAACTGCGCCGTACGAGGAGTAACCTCTCCACCAGCTCCAACTCCAGCTCCAGTCTCCTCGGGAGGAGGAAAACTCAGTACGGGTCCAATCCATTCAAGATCAACCTGAGGCAGAGGCTGCGGAGGCTGCTGCAATGACAAGCCAACCTCGTATATCCCACCACCTCTAAGAGCCGAGGTAGCCTCTCCCTGGCCTACCGGCGCAGCATGAGCACCCGCAGAGGAAGAACCTGAGCCATCTACCACATCAACATGGACAGCTTAAGAGCGACCGCCTCTACCCCCTGACGTAGTGCGACGACGTCTTGAGCTAGACCTCGCTAGATCCCTCCGCACCTCAGGTCTCGTGCGGGTATGAGAAGCAATAGGCTGACCCTGCAAAAAGAATTAAAATCAAAAACAAGGAAAAATCGAAGCGGTAATGCAAAAACATATGAAAGGGAAACTACCTCCTAAGCTGCGTCGTCCCGACGGCAGGTAGCCACATTCCTCATCCATACAAGCTGGCTCCGGAAGGTATCAATACATCGTGCCATCGCCGAAACCACCTCGCGCGAGAACTGTCAAAGAAATAAGTCAGTAAACATGCATAATATATAGGGACAAAAGTTGCAAATAAATAAGGTTACCCGAGTCTGGTGGCGAGGTATCGACCGCTCTACGAAGTGCTCGTCCTCAGGAGCCGGTATAGGGACAAGAGCTAACAACGGCAGTAGCTCCTCCGCAGAGCATCGCCCAGGGATCGTGCAAGACCGCCAAGCGGTACCAGCTCCCTCTGACATGTTAAACAACCGCGCGGCGTCAAACATGTGACGTGGTGGAGGAGCAGGAACGACAAAGGTATCGGAGGAATGCTGTCTAGCAACCCTCTCTCCTAAGTATGCGATCGCTTCATAAGTCCCTTGGAAATAGCGACGCTCAGCAGAATACTGTGCGGCTAATGAAGGGACTGCCAGGCCGACCCACGGCTGGTAC
This sequence comes from Chenopodium formosanum, assembly GCA_024500155.1. Classification (NCBI taxonomy): domain Eukaryota; kingdom Viridiplantae; phylum Streptophyta; class Magnoliopsida; order Caryophyllales; family Amaranthaceae; genus Chenopodium; species Chenopodium formosanum. The sequence goes on from CM044865.1 coordinate 47,928,522, forward strand.
AGCACCTCATGCTCCTGCAAAGAACGTCAATCAGGCGAGAGTCTACCTAAAGCATCACAAAATGGCAAATAAGAAAAGAATCATACCGCGATGATCCAGTCTCGGACATATGAAGTGGACATCCCCACACGGCGGCTGCCCCAAGAAGCACTCACTGGAAACCTGCGCGGCGATGGTCTCGCCGGCGTAGTAGAAGGGAAGTACCCGTAGAACCAGATCTACAAGGAGTTAAAATTATCAGCAAGTGCTGACTAAAGTGTAGAGCTAACTTTATACGGAATGATGTTTACCTCTACGACCCTCCAAAAGCCCGACAAAGCAACATTCGTCCCAAAGGACCAGTGTCGACACGAGCCCCTCAGCGCACGAATGAAGTCAGCATAGGCCAAGCTGGCCCAGTTATAAGTCCCGATCTGGTGTAGATCGCGGACAGCAGGAAAGTAGTAAAGCAGTGCCCTACTACCCTTGTCAGAGGAGAACGTCCTTGACAACAAAATAAGCACTAAGATGCACACCCGCTGCTCTCGGGTGGTCGCATCATCATCGAAAGCCGCTGCCAGAGTCGAGCGGCGAATCCCCCTAGCGATGAAATAAGACGACTCGACCTCAGCTCGGGCCCGAATGGTGATCGGTCCCAACAGCTCATCGACCTCCGGAGAAAAGACGTCGATCCCATTGTCGAATAGCAGTGGCGCGGAGCTGAACTCCAGTTCTGTGATGAGACTAAAGTCGGTAGGAGTGACCATCATCTCACCCTAGGGAAAGTGGAAAGTGTTGGTGGTGTCCCTGAAGAACTCCACCAGAGCACGCACTACATAGTTACCCCCGCTGGAAGCAACCATCGCCTCGGAGGTCTTAAACAACGCAGCAAGACCGCAGGATTCCCATAGGTTTCTCGTCTCGACATCCCTTGCGATGTACAACTCGTACAAATCGCCCAAGCCATCACAGCCGGAACCGTGACAGCGCGTCTTCCCAATAGTGATGCCCCGTCTCACCCTCTCTAAAATATGGTAGACGGGGGAAAAGAACAAGGTCCGCTCGTCCCCCTCGGGAAGTCGACCAAGTGAAGTGGATGGTGCGGCGTCGTCCTCCACAGGTTCATGCTCCCGTCGAGTGTCTCAGGACCGTGAACCAAAGCCTTCCTGTCTAGCCATGCTACATTGTGCAGAATTAGCAAAAATTAAGGTTCTATAGTATCTGAGGTTTTCCTAGCCGCATGATACTATGTTCGCAAAAAACGGAGTACGTAGTACTAAAACAGAGCACAAATTTAAATTGAGCGTATACGGAATTTTTCAAGCAATCAAACAATTTCTTGCAATACTATAGTAATTATCGTGACAAATTGGACAAGAATTGCTAGCAAAAATACCAAGAACAAGTCACATTGCATTCCCGACCTCAAGAGGTCCAACAATGGCAATTCACTCATTTCTTCACCAAATTAAGTCAAAAAAGTCTCAAATTACTCCCAAGGCAATATATAAACATAATCAAGCAATTTCATGGCATAAAATTTGATAAAGAAAGAGAATTAAGCATTCTAAAGTTCTAAATTTCATGAAATTCGAGTATAAACATGTGCAAAATTCATAAAAACCGGTGTGAGTTTGAAGAAAACTTACATAGATCGGGAAAATGGATGAAAAGAGCTTTGATTTGCAACAAATTTGAGTGAATTTGGTTGAGAAATGAGCAAGAACGAAGCAAATGAAATTCTGCGAATTTTCGAGCAAACACGACGAACAAAATAGCGAAAATGAAGAAGAAAGGGGTATTTAAGGAAAACCCCGTTCTGGCGCCAAGCGCTAGGCTTTGGCGTCAACAATCAGGCTTGGCGCCTGGCGCTAAGGCCAGTTGTGTGGCACTGATGCTTTTTCATCGGCACTAGGACACTGAGCCACTCAATGAGGTTGTTCTACCTTTTTGGATATATTTTGGGTTCCTTGGTATGCCAGTTAGCCCCTCTAAGCAATTTGACATGATATTTAGTAATTAACCTGATTGCACAAAGTGATCGACCTGATGAAAGATTGTCTCACTTAGCCTAAAACGCCTAAGCATTGGATCATTAACAAAAGGCAACGACATAGTGGTTCATTCGCAAAAGGCACCGACATAGTGGTTCATTTGCAAAAGGCACCGACCTACAGATTCAAAAGCAGCAAAAGCGCCGACGTACAGGTATAGCGGAAGCAAAGTTCAATCGAGCTTTTAAAGATCGACAAGGGGAGATCTTCGGTAATTTCTTTGGAAAATTATCGCAAGAAATGAGGATAGCTTCAAGCGAGGATATCTTCGACGACATTCCCTAGATTGTGGAGAGTTGTCACAAACAACTGAAGGTAATTTCAAGTGAAGTTGTCTTCGACCATGTTCCCTTAGACGTGGAAGATTGTTTCAAGCGAAGTAATATTCGATAGTATTCCCTTGGACGTGGAATATTATCAATGCGGATGGGGATTGTTTCAAGAGAAACAATCTTCGATGGTATTCCCTTGGACGTGAAATATTATCAATGCGGAAGAGGATTGTTTAAAGCGAAACAATCTTTGATAGTATTACCTTGGACGTGGAATATTATCAAAGCGGGAGAGGATCGTTTTAGGCGAAGCAGTCATCTATATTGGAAGTAGTTACAAGCGTAGCAGTTTTCAAGCGGGATGGTATTCTCTTGGCAGGAGGTCATCAAAACAACAGTAAAGCAGTAGCAAATCAGTTACTTTTAGAGACATGTTCTCGACGGTGCAAGATACGCATTTCTTAACTCTCTTATATGTTTGACTAACGCTAGTTTTACAGGTATCAGCGTTACAAGAGTGACTTAGAATCGCATAACGTTCTGAATCATTCTCCGTCCCTATCGATACTTTGACTTTTGTTTTCAAAACTTGCGTTTCTCCAAACTCAGTCAAAGTGGGGGCTTCTGTAGACACCCATTTGTGTCTCCCCAAAACCAAACCCAGTGATGAGTACCTTTCGCGTCGAATCATAATCGAATGAAGTTAAAGTGTGGAAAGTTTAGTGTTGCGGATAGTTTTAATTCTTTTCTCATCTCTCTGTTTTTGAAAACTTATTTTAAGAAAAACAAAAAATCTAGTTTGGTTGGTCCATGATATGGGTCCAATAGTAGTATAGTTGGATGGGGCTTGACAAGAGCTTTATGCAATATAGATATATTATAAGCCCAACTCTGATGAATATTGAGGAAGTTTTGGCCAATTTACTAAACTGGGCCCGGTTTGGGCCTTGTATGCGGCCCAATGATCTAAGGGAGGGCCTAATATAGATTTATCATTCCTAATGCAATTAGGAATGGTTTTAGTCTTCTAGATTCTTCTAGATGGTTTTTTCATTCCTAATTCAATCAGCATTGATAAATTGACTTTTGTTGACTTTTCAGAGTATTGATTAAAATCAAAGAGCATTTTTGAGGGAAATACGATTTTATCCTCCTGTACGGCAATTTTTATCTGATTTTTAGAAAACGCGTGATTTTCTGAATTATCGCCAAACGCCAGCATTGGCGCCTGGCGCCAATGGCCAACGTTGGCGCTTATTCGATTTTATGTGCGCCAGAACTTTGTTTTGATATTTTATGTTTTTGGCTGATTTTCTCTATAAATAACGTGCTAAAAACTCCGTTTTCAACAACCAATTTACAATAATCATTCACCAACTCTCATCAAGATTCTCTTGATTACTCTCCCTTTCTCTCTCTCTCTCTCTTCTAAACTAGCTTCTCTCAAATATAAAAATTCCACATTCATTAGATCTAGAAACACCTAGCCATATTCAAAGTTGCCTTCGCCCTAGACGTGAAAGGTTTAATTTCTGAGGGTTTGGTCCCAAAACTCTCTTTTCATTATTTAACTTAATTGTTGATTTTATTATTTTCCTTGAAGTTACTAACGTGTGTATTTTGTTATTAGAAAGAGGTACGAGGCATCAAAGTAAGTACTTTAATGGTTTTATAGATGTTATGATATAGAATTCATGCTTAGATTGTTATTATGTATCCTAGTATCATGTCTAGGGTAAATTTAATATCAAGTATGATTAAAAGTACGATGCTTCCTATGTTCTTCCTAATATTTATGATTGTTAGTATCATGTTAGGGTGAAAGCTTTGATTTTTCTTGTTTAGTGACATGCTAGGGTTTGTTATTAATCTTGTTAGTATCATACCTGGGATCTTGCTGTTATTATGCTTTTACATGATCTATGATTATTTTTATAATTATTATATTGATTATTTTTATGATTATTCATTATGTTGTTTGATATTTATTTTTATTACTTGATCACGCCTTTTATACATGTTTAAAGGGAATTTGGTACTTTTAATCACGCTTAATAAGATAATTAATAATCTTGTTAAGGGTTAATATGGTTATAATTCAAGTGGTCGCCAATAATAAATTTATTTGTGCATTAATATTCAACAAACATAGATTAAACAGGTTTAGGGCTAATCCTATTAATTGTATGTTAGTCAGAAAGCGCACATGAATACAATCTGAATAAAGTAGAGACCTATTATTAGAGCAGGTTCCATCTCTTTTAGGTTGGATTTGTACCTTCATCCCCGAACCCTATTTGGTTCAAGACCTTATGGAGTAGACGATCTCTCAGATCGTTAAAGGGTGTAACCGTCACCCTATGAACGGTTTACAAGTTCCTAAAACTTGTTGGCAACTCTTTTGCTCTATCTTCTTCCCTTTTGGACGCCACCGTACTTTAGTGTATGATCACAGTGGGGTTCAAGCTAGGGGTTAACGCTTGAAATATTCCCTACAATGATGTAATTTTCCTTAGCCTCCTGGTCTAAGGGCATGCATTATGTATACATTATTTTCAAGACAAGCAATTGAATACATACGATTCATTTCGTCTTGCTCAATGAGTAAGTTCATAGCTTCTTTCGTTTTTCATGTATCAAGGGAAATTCGAAACTAAAACTTCATTTTTCACATCTTTCTTTTTCGGGAGAAAGTCGGTACCTTCCACTCATCTCATGATAAAAATGACGGAAAATTTTTGCTTTGGCATTTTCTGTTGCTTGTGTTTACATACACACACCAAGTACACAGACAACCATAAGTTATACAAATGTCATGTCAAGTAAATCTTGGTCAAGTAAGTTGGTCAACTCAATCATAGTCTATACGAGTCCCTTAGCAAATTTTATTTTGCAGGTCTCAATCTACAGCCAATGTCTGAGGACAAGCGGACCATCTACAGCCCACATTTGCGGACAAGCAAACCAACTTCAGACTACGTCAGGGGACAAGTGAACCATTTTTAGCCCACGTGCGAGGACAAGCGGACCGTCTATAGCCCACGTTTGGGGACATGCGAACCATCTACAACCCACGTTCGGGGACAAGTGAACCATCATCATTTTAGTGATGATCTGCCAAGCGAAGATGATTCAACGCGCAAGGTTCTCGATACACAAAGCCTTACAATCTTATTAGACAAGTTTTTCCTCAAGCATGGAAAATTGTCGGTCGTTGTCATCTCTCAAAGCGAAGAAGTCAGCGATTACATCATTTGTCGACTTTCCTCAAGTTTCATGGAATGTATCTCAATCGGTGGGTTTCTTCAAGCATTGAAAACTGCAAAAATCATCTTTTGACTTTCCTTAAGCATGAAAAGTATTATCGGTGGGTTTATTCAAGCATAAAAAACAATCAATTCATATGTCGACTTTCCTCAAGCATGGAAAGTATTATCCGGTGGATTTATTCAAGCATAGAAAGTTGCCAAATTCATATGTCGACTTTTCTCAAGCATCAAAAGTATTATCCTGTGGATTTCTTCGAGCATAGAAAGCCATCAATTCATATCTCGACTTTCCTCAAGCATGGAAAGTACCATCCGGTAGATTTCTTCAAGAAAAGAAAGCGACCAAACTCATCAGTCGACTTTCCTCAGGCATGGAAAGTATTTCAACGAAACGTCATCCGGTAGATTCCTTCAAGCATAGAAAGCTACCAAACTCATTTTTCATCAATACATTGGTGTTTGATACGCACTCTATCCCTTTACTCTTTTATCTGTGGAACTCACATTTTTCTACAGGTATCGACGTATACAGAGTGATTTAGGATCCCAGAACGTCTTAAATTATTCTTCGTCCCTATCTATTACTTTGACTATCGTTTTTGAAACTGACTACAAACTCAGTCAAAATAGGGGGCTTCTATAAACACTTAAAAATGTCTCCGCAAAACAAAACTCAATGATGAACAACCTTTCACCGCCATTATTAGTCGAATTGAGTATTTAATTCTTGGAGTGCTTAAATCCATATTTCTATTTCATAAACTAACCCAATTTCTATCCCGTTTCCCCAAACCATAACTTATTTTCCTCTTTTCGTGCTTTTAAACCCAAAATAATTCATTTCGTGTCCTTTAAAATCACTTATTTCATGTCCTTTGAAAAAAAAAATTTAGATCAGTTTATTTTGGTCCATAATCTGGGTCCAATGATTTAATAATTTGATAGGGATATAAAAGATCTTTTCAAAGATTATTATAAACCCAAATCTGAGTTATAACGAATAAATTATGGTAAAAATACTAAATTGAGCCCAAACCAAACCTAAGCCCACCATACCTACGACAGATCATGTGGAGGGTCGTAAAGTTTTAATCCCATTCCTAAACCAATTAGTATTAATTGGAAGCTTCTATAAGTTTCTAAACGATCTTAATTATCCCTTTTGAAAAGATAAGATTAAAGAGTTTGAAATTGAATTAAACTTTTCTTTTTGAAACTCCTAATTCTATTCGAATTAAAAGACGTTCAAAGATAATAAGATATGATTTTCGTGCCTCATATTTTTTATCCGGATATTAAATGGTTGGATAGCCCTTGAAATTATCTTTCCAATGATATATTCGATTCCGAGCTATAATGGAAAAGATATAAATGAAATATAAAACTCTATCCAAAACTTACACGGTTCCACTATTTTGTCCATATCTTTATTCTACAAATTATTTTAATCTGATTCTAATTGGGTTAGAAAGTAGAATTCAACAGCTTTCCAACGACATATAATTTATCTTATTTCAATTTCTTGATCAAATGATATGATAAAAACAAAAACCGTAAAAACTGCTATCTATCGCTAGAGTATTATTCCAATTCAAATTCTTATCATTTCTTAATTCTTTGACCCTTATTTTTCCTTATAAATAGGTCTTATCTCCCCTTTTCCAATCATCAACAAGCTTGATCATCAAATTATTCTCTCTTCCTCTCTTCTACACAAAAAATAATTCTCTTCTCTCTCTCTCTCTCTCTCTCTCTCTCTCTCTCTCTCTCTCTCTCTCTCTCTCTCTCTCTCTCTTTCTCTCCCTCTCTCTCATATTCTACGCCTTAAACCTATATTCCTAATTAAACCATTCGTTCCTTAAACACTCCTTATAAGATAATTTTGCAACCGGTTTAGGTTCCATTTTAATCTTGTTATTTAATCAAGTGATCACAAATATATTAGAATTATGCGTTGCATTAATATTTAACCAATTTAGCTTAATAATAATTTGGAGAAAATTGAATATTTTGTTTTCATGCTTTTGAGATCATAGGAATCACTTTTCACTATAAGAATAGAGTAGAGGCCAATACGGGCGAATGTGACTCCATGACTCACTTCGTACCATCATCCCCGATCCTTCTTTTGTAGTTCCGAACCATATGAAGTTAGTAATCTCATGGATTATGAATGGGGTGTAACCTTCACAGGTCAATTGTCGTTGCCTACCGTTGTCCCTTTACCGTGGTTGCCTTTTTATGATACGTGAACGGTTTACAAGTTCCTTAATAACTTGTTGGCAGTTCCCTACTTTCCTTGTCCCTAATCTTATATATCAATTCCCACTTCCTATGAGTGTCAAACATATTTACCACATGCTTTAACGTAGGCATACTTCGAACGACGCCTATAGTAACGATCCATTGGGATTGTTTTCTTCTCGGTACGAGCTTCCTACATGCATTTGCTTTTTCCCGGGCTCACTTAAGATCTTCCGGAGTTGGTTTGAAACCAAGTCCAAAAGTATCCTACTTAGGGAGGCGAGTTAATCCCATCCATTTTGTTATTCCTTTCTTCTTTCCGAGGGTCATCCAAGGAAAGTGTCCTAGTTTCTTAAGGACAACATTCACTGTCATGTTAGAGTGGATGTTATAGTGAAGAGGGGTCATTTCTTCTTCCTCGATTAAGGAGACCTCTTCATTAAAGCCCCATAAGTCCTTGTAATTGTCATAGTGCTTCACGTTTATTATGGGATTTTCAATAGCTTTGATCCTCATTGGTCAAGCATCAATTGTGATAGGGATTCCTCTAACTATAAACTTCACATGCTTATGAAGGGATGAAGGGACGACCTTTAGATCATGAATCCAAGGGCGTCCCAACAATAGGTTGAAAGAGGCCTTAATGTCTACCACTTGAAATTTTGTGGCATGTTTTATGACTCCTGCCGTCACATTCAAATTGATACTTCCAAGGGCCTGGCGGCGAGTGTTGTTATAAGTTGTTATTCTTTGCGTTGATGGAGACAAATCTTCATCTTTTATCCTTAACATCCTGGCAGTTCGGAGTGGACAAACATTTATTGCCGATTCATTATCTACAAGAGTCATTGTGACATTTATTCTCTTGCAGATTACCGTGAGGTTTAATGCATTATTGTGTTTATCACCCTCTACAGGTAAGTCCTTGTAAGAAAAGGTGATTAATTTTATAGAAGTAGGAAGATCACTCGTGAGAAAGTTAGCTAACCCTTGAGGAGTGGTTTTAGAATCAATTTTTATCTTGTCCAAAGCATTCATTACCGCTAACCTATGTGGATGGGAGGTAGCTAGGAGTTTTCATACATTCATATCTACTTTGGTCTTCATTAATTGCTTGACAACATCGTTGTCTTCTATGATAGGTATGGGAACTTGCTGAGTTGTAGGGATAGGTTGTTGAATAGTAATGGGAGGTTGCATTCTCCCAGACCTTTTAAGTACGTCTATTGGTGAAACCTCTTCATCCTAAATGTCGTCTACTGGATATATCGTGGAGAGTGAAGTCTCTTCCAAATCTTTGATGTAGACATCCTCATCATCGCTGTCCCAAACTCTTTTTATACCAGCATCTTGTGGAATTTTGACTATATTTTTATCATCAATCAATTTTTGAATTAAATCTTTAAATTTAAAACAGTGTTATATTGAATGTCCCCCTGATTGGTGATATGGACAGTAAAACCTATCCGTCCTTCTTAATGATTAAAATGGTCTCTGTTTGAGAGGTTTAATCTTGCCACCCTCGAAGAGCATTTTGAACATGTTTGCATAGGTGATCCCAATCAAAGTGTAGGACCTATGACTCCTTCTAGGTGTTTAAACTACTTGAAGCGAGAATGGCTTCTTTATAGTTTGTGTTACCTTTTTGTTGACATGTTTATTTTTTTTGTTCATCGCGTTCAAGAATCTTTCGACACACGCCTATAAATTTTTCCACTTAAAATACGAGGAGCAATATGTCTTCATTAGTGGGCGGTTGTTGCATTAGGGACGGTTCGCTCATGGCATCGAAGAACGCTTCTTCTTCTTTTTCAAGGGCAAGAGCTTCATCAATTGGTTTGATCAATGATGAGGGGTCAACAGAACTTTCCTCATCAGAGATGGCCAACGAATCAGAAAGTGGTGCTCTGTTGATGATTGGCTTCTTACTTGCATGAGGCACTAGGAGTTTATTATTGTCTAACAAGTCTTGGATAGCTTCCCGCAATTCTCAGTAAGATGGCCTCTGCGTTGTTGGTATTTGCAGTGTGCATTGGGGTTCTAGTTAGGTGATCTCTTTTCGACTGGTGGATCCCAAAATGGTCCAACGGGAGTTAGAAGACCTTTTGCATGGAAACGGTCAAATGCGGTGTCATAACTCATACCAATAGGAGTAAAGTTCCTCCTAAATGTTTTCTTTTGTCCCTGATTGTTCATAGCAAGGACTTCATTCAAATTAAAGGTGCTAACATTATTTGAGTGGGTAGTTTTAGAAGAAGAAGGATTGTCGTTCTTCATTCCTTTCCAGCCACTGTTGAAGTTAGTGTTAGCAACCTTTTGTTTTTCTAGGTCGTCTTCAATATTTATTCCAAAGTCATAGACGACCTTAAAGGTATTCCAGGCCAGTTACTTTGGTATTTTAGATTCTTAGAGTATTTTTCATGGAGATTTTTTATGAACATTCTCACAGACTCTTTTTCACTAGGGACCTCAATCATCTTAGCAGCAGTTTCCCTCCACTTATTAAAGAATTAAGTAAACCTTTATTCTCTTTTTGTTTGAGTATTTCAAGTTCCCTATTGTAGACACCTAAAAATGTCTCCCCAAAACCAAGTCGGGTGATGAACAACCTTTCACCGCCACTATTGGTCGAGTTCAGTATTTAATCCTGAGAGTACTTAAAAAATCATATTTGATTTGTATTTTTGAACAGTCCATGGATTAGTCTTGATGTTTGGTAAAAGCATAGTTTTTTCAGCCCAAACTTATTATTTAATTTTAGCCCAAACCTTTTTTTATTTATTGTTTTATTATTTATTTTTGGCCCAAACCTTTTATTTATTTTATTTAATTATTTTCTTAATTTAGCCTAAATAATAATAAATAAAAAAAAGGCCCGAAATTATCAATCGGCACTTAAAATGCAGAACCAAATTAGGGTTAAAAATGTATTTAGACGGAAAAGTGGGCTGAGAATTTCCGCGCCACGGCAGGTACCCACAGTGTCACGGAAATCATTCCCGTCTGACGGTGGGATTTCCCGTGACACAGGAAATCTGATGTGACATGGGAATTTTCGTGTCTTTTCCGCGTAAACCCTTAACGCGTTTTCTTCCCCGTGTACTAAAAATTTCCCGCGTCATACTAAAACTGCACCGTGTCACAAGAATGTTTACCGTCTGACGGTGGGACTTCCCGTGTCACGTTACAGTTTGCCGTGTCGCGGGATAGTGTTTAGTATCATTTTAGGGTTCTGTGTGCTCCCTCAGCACATTTTCACTATAAATACCCCCTCATTTCTGATATACGGGGCACCAATTAATTCTCTATTTTTCTCTCTTCTATGCTTTAGCCTAAACACTAGCCTACCCTTATTATTTCAAAATTCCTTCTTCAAGTACTCCAAGGAGTCCATACTTTACTTGTGGTTATGTCCTTAAGCCAAGGCGTGAAAGGTATAACTGTTTGAGGGTTTGGCCCCAAATCAACTCTACTTCATTTAATTTAATTTAATTATTGTTTTATTATTATTCCCTTGAAGTTACTAACTCGTTTATTATTTTGTAGTTGCAAACAAACATAATCAAAGTAAGAATTATGTTCCTTTTATTTTTATTATTTTTCTAACGATTTTATATTGTTGGAATTATGGTTGAATTGCTTCAAATATTAATGTTTATTCTATTATTTTTTATGATCACCATGTTGCATGTTTAAAGGGAATATGTAATTGAAAATCTTGCTTAATAAGATAATTTGGACAACCGGTTTAGGTTCCTTTTTAATCTTGTTGTTTAATCCAGTGACCATGATATTTTAGAATTATGTGTTGCATTAATATTCAACCAATTTAGCTTAATAATAGTTTGGAGCAAATTGAATCTTTGTTTGTATTCCTTTGAGATCGTAGGAATCACTTTTCACTATAAGAATCGAGTAGAGGCTAATACGGGCGAATGTGACTCCATGACTCACTTCGTACCATCATCCCCAATCCTCCTTTCGTGGTTCCGAACCATATGATGTTAGTAATCTCATGGATTATGAATTGGGTGTAACCTTCACGGGTCAATCGTTGTTGCCTTCGTTGTCCCTTTATCGTGGTTGCCTTTTATGATCCGTGAACGGTTAACAAGTTCCTTAAAAACTTGTTAGCGGCTCCCTACTTTCCTTGTCCCTAATCGTATAAGTCAATTCCCACTTCCTATGAGTGCCAAGCATATTCACAACATGCTTTTAACGTAGGCGCACTTCGAGCGACGCCTACAATTTGGCGACTCCACAGGGGAGGATTCTTGGTTATTTATAGATTTGAGTGATCGGTATTTATTTAAGATGAGTGGATGAGACTTGAAAGATTCTTGAAAAAATATTCCTGTGATTAATTTGGCATTTTTGCATATGCATAGACGTTTTAACGTCGCATTTAGGTCTGTCCCATAGGAAGAATTGAATAACTTGATTGCGTACGAAGGAAAACAGGGTACCAGTCAGATTTTCTGACTGCCGTGCCACAGCAAAATCTGTCGTGTCACGATACAGTGCACCGTCAGACGGTGCACTATACCGTGGCACGGGAGTGTTTGCCATGTCACGGCAGTCCTAAAATCAGTCCGGTGGCTTATTTTCTCTTCTCATTGTCAACGTCCTTTGATTTTTCTGAAAAAACGTATGTGTTCTACATGCGTCTTAGCCCCGGGGGATTTAAGCTCTTTCAACCCAAAAACGCTCATGGCAATAAGGGTTCATCCGAGTTATTAAATCCACCCAAACCATGGAGTCGAGTTTGATTTCATCATGAACTCGCGGAGCCGCCCGTTAACATACACCCTCAAGGGAGGCTGCCTTGCTAACGCGTCCAAACTCTTAACTATGGTACCCTTTTGACACCCAAAGCTTGACCAATAGTTGAACATAGATCTTGACTATAGGTTGCGAACTTTTTTACATCATCGTGCCTAAATGCTACATGGTTGTTTGGTGCTAACCTACATGTGTTTATTCTTTTGTTTAACCCATGACCGAGGATTTTTATTTTCACATAGTAATTAGTACGGACCTAAAATTGATTAAAATCTAGAAAAATCACCTGGAACTGTGCACCGTGTCACGGCATGTTCTGCCGCGCCACGGTGGACAGTGCCGTGACACGGGGCTTTCTACCATCTGACGGTGAACTGCACCGTGTCACGATAGTCAGCACCGTGGTGCCCAGGAAAAGTGTCCCGTTAGTCTTTTTTCGGTTTTTGTGCATACGTATGTGGTTTATATGTCTAGTTTAGTGTCATGTCTAGCTGTACGGTTAAAACACGCGTCCATAACCTCACTTAATCACTCACATATCAAGTTCACACACTTCTTTCCTTAGTCGTGCACCAATTTTTGACTGTATTTTAGGGTAGTCTTGTTTTTGTGTCGTTTTTTTTCGGAGTAAGCCGGATAGTATCCTCCCATATTTAAAAAAAAAAAAAACAAAAAAAAACAAATAGAATTTCAAAATTATAGGTTTTTTTTTTAAAATTCAATTTTTATCCGGATAGGTTAAGGTTAAGTTTGGTCATTAAAGGTGTGTATGTTTCGATGTCACAACACTTGGTTAAGAAGAAGGGGTAGATTGTTACGGTTCGAGTCAATACCTCAACAACCTCTTTTACCAAAGAGGCGTACAAGGAAACCACCACAGTCATCTCCACAAGATCCATCTCTAGTCTACATTCAACCAATAGCTACTAAGGAAGACATCGAGAACATCAACAAGACAATTGAAATGTTGTCTAACATGATGCAAACACTCACCACTAGAGTCAAAATGGTAAAGCAAGACAATAAAAAAAATGACACTACCGCTGCAATGGACAAGATTAAGGAACAAATGAGAAAGATTTCTGAAGAATTCACTTATGTGGAACAGCCTGTCCCCTCTTCGTCCATAAGGGACAAGCTTCCTGAGAAGTTTTCCACTGCTGATATTCATAAATTCAAGCCTACTGATAATCCGCTTTTCCATTTGAAGGCTTTTTCTGCAACTATGGCTCTTAAGGGAGTAGATGTAACACTCTTCCCTACAGTGTTCCCTCTTTCCTTGGAGCATGCCTTTCAACAATGGTTCTACTCTTTGGAATCTAAACATGTCGCGACCTGGGAGGATGTTGTTGAAAGCTTTATGAATCATTACAAGTGTAACATTCAGGCCAAGACTTCTGAATGTGAACTCCCCATTCTCAAACAGAAAGAGAATGAAGGCTTCACCACTTACTTAAGCAGGTGGAGGGAAACAGCCGCACTCTTGGTGGATCCCCCCAAGGAAGAAGAGATGGTTCGCTTGTTCATTGCCAATCTGACTCATAAGTACAAGCAACACTTGAAGTTTCTGCCTCTGATTACCTTTGAAGCTGTATACGATATTGGAATCAATATCGAGGACGAACTAATGAAGACTACTGGTAGCAACAATAATAACAACACTTGGAAAACAAGAAGAACGACAGTCCTTCTTCTTCGTCTTCCAAGCCTAATAATGCTACCAACAATATCAATATCAAAGATGTGCTGGCCCTTAATGCTTCTCCTCAAAGATTTCAAAGGCAAAGGAGGGTTTACACGCCTTTGGGAATGATTTATGATGCTGCTTATGACCGTTTGCATGGTCAAGGACTGATTATGCCAATTGGACCATTTCCAAAACCTCGACCAGAGAATAGAACCGCTAGCTATAACCCCAATGCTTATTTCAAGTTTCATCAAGGCAAGGGTCATAATACTGAGAAGTGTTGGAGGATGAAGGATGCAATCCAAGACCTAATTGATGCTAATCAACTTCCTGTCCTTCCAGGGGGAAAGAAGCCTAACATTCAAACAGGTCCTCTTTATGATGCTTGGCTATCATGGGAGATGAAGTCTCCTTTGATCCGTCAATACTCATTCAACCTGTGAATGAACCTCTGCCGGAAGTTGTATTTGTCTCGAGTTCTGAAGAAGTGAATGGAATTTAGGATAGTGACGATGAAGATGTCTATCTCAAGGATATAGCCTGTTCATCTCTTGGAACAAGTGAAGATGTTTGGGGAGACTTTGAGGTGAAGGTTCTCGCAAGAAGTGGACGGTTGCAACAACCTAGTCCACCTCCACCTCCACCACAATCACATCCGATAGTTGATCCCATCGACCCCGTGAACAGCGATGTGGTCAAACAATTGCAAAAGACCAAGGTGGAGATGAATGTATGGAAGCTTTTGGCCACCTCCCACGAGCATCGAAAGGTTGTGATGAATGCTTTAGTGAAAATAGGAGTTGATGATGACATGACTCCTCAAGGACTGGTCAACTTTCTCAATACTGAATTGCCAAGTACTAGCAATCTGATTTCTTTTTCTGACAAGGATCTGCCCTCGAAAGGGGATTAACATAATAAGGCCTTACACCTCACTGTGGTGTGTTGGCAGATGAATGTTCCTATGAGCCTGGTTGATAACGGCTCTGCAATCAATTTATGCCTACTCCGCACTGCAAAGAAGTTAGGCATAAAGAATGAAGAACTGACTCCCTCGGCTCAAGGGATTCGTGCTTATGATAATACTCGCTGTCAAGCCGTGGGTACTATCACACTAAACATAACTACTGGGGCCATTGAATGTCGCACCAAGTTTCAGGTGGTAGATATTAAGGCCTCTTTTAATCTGTTATTAGGAAGCCCTTGGCTTCATGAGCTAAAGGCGATTCCATCATCGCTGCACAAGATAGTGAAAGCCATAGTTGGAAGGGTTCCAATTACCATTGATGCCTCTCCTATGCGCATTCAAGTTATCGACACTCCTATCGTCTATATCGAACATGACGAAGAAGACGAAGATCTTTGGGGGTTTTCACTCGATGATGTTCTCGTGATTGAAGAGGAGGAAAAGTGCCATCTCGACTTCGATCCCTATTCAAACACGAATATTAATGCCATTCTGAAGAAGTAAGGGCATTTCCCTGGAATGACCCTCGGACTCAAAAAGAAAATGGTTGAACTTTGGGGTCATCCTGGTGCACTCAAGAAGGATACTTTTGGCTTAGGATTCAAGCCGACAAAAGAAGATGTGAGATAATCCCTGTAGAAGATAAAGGCTGAAAATAACGCTCGAATCACGATGACGGAAATGGCCATGGATCCATATCCATTCACCATCAATGGCCAGTAAATTAAAGAAGGGGAAGACTTCCCATGCTATGAATTCCCTAAGCCATTCGTCCAAGATGGGAAGCGTGAACCAGGATTCGAGATGTTCCTCGATTGTGACTTTGTGGAAGAAGACGAAGATCTCTTCACAACTTAGAAACTAGCTAGCCCAAACTCTATTGATCTAGGCATTAACCTGCTTTTTGGAATGGAGAAGAATGAGTCTAAGCCCATCTGTAATGATAACTCCAAGCTCGTCCAAGCTGTTATAGCAAACAAGGATTTTGACCCATCCGATTTAATCGTCCGAGCTGATAATATTTCAAAGGGGTGGCGCAAGACATTGAGGATTACTACACAATGCAGAGAGAAGTTGGAAATAACCGCTGGCGAAGGTCCTAAGTTTGATGAGTCTGAGTCGTCTGGGTCCGAGTCCGAGTCTGAGTCTAAGTCTGTAGACAAGTCCTTAGAGTCATAGGCCGACCCTCTTTCTGTTATAGAACCCAATCCTGAGTCTCTTGTTGAGTCTTCTCTTGCCGGTGAGGTCGCAGCTGACCTTACCCCTCTTAATGTATTAGCCAATGAATTCAATAAAATGAGTACCTTTGCTTACGATGCGTGTCATTCCCCTAGCCCTGATCAATATTGCTTTGCTAATGATAAAAATGACAAATAAATAATAAAAGCAATGGAAGAACAGGAAAATAAAATGACAGTTATCGAAGATACACAAACAGTTAATATTTCCAATGATATGACTGTTAAAGAAGTAAAAATTGGATTTACACTAAGTCAAGATGAACGAAAAGAGCTAATTAACTTGCTTAGTGAATTTGTTGATGTATTTGCTTGGTCATACCAAGATATGCCAGGAATTGACAGGGATATAGCTCATCATACGATACCACTCATTCCAGGTATGAAGCTTGTCAAACAAAAGTTGCGCCGTATGAAACCGGATGTGGTTCTCAATATCAAAAAAGAAATCAGAAAGCAGTTGGCCGCAGGTTTCATCAAAGTATCCAAGTATCCAGAATGGATAGCAAATGTGGTTCCAGTTCCAAAGAAGGATGACAGGGACCTCAATAAAGCAAGCCCGAAAGATGGGTTCCCTCTAACTCAAATTGACATTCTAGTCGATAACACAACAAACCATGCACTCCTATCATTCATAGACGGTTACGCCGATGTAATCAAGTATTGACGGCTGAAGAAGATATGGAGAAAACCACATTCATCACACAATGGGGTACATATTTCTATATGGTAATGCCATTCGGGTTGAAAAACGCGGGTGCCACCTACCAAAGAGCAGCTACAGCATTGTTACATGACATGATGCACAAAGAGGTGGAGGTCTATGTCGATGATATGATCATTAAATCTAAAGATCGCCCAGGCCACATCGTTGCACTTCGCAAGTTCTTTGAAAGACTCCGCAAGTACAACATGAGATTAAATCCAGCAAAGTATGCATTCGGAGTCACGTCAGGCAAATTACTGGGATATGTGATCAGTTCTCGAGGGATTGAAATAGATCCCACAAAAGTAAAAGCGATCATGTCCATGCCACTGACCAAGAATGAGAAGGAGATTTGAGGTTTCATTGGAAGGTTGCAATATATAAGTAGGTTCATATTAAAACTCAAAGCGATATGTGAACCTATATTCAAGAAGCTTAAGAAAAATGTCCCAGTCACATGGGATGACGATTGCCAAAAAGCTTTCGACAAAATCAAAGAGTACCTGGAAAACCCACCCGTGCTAGCGCCAGCAATACCTGACTTTCCTCTTCGACTCTACCTTACGGTCACAAGAGAAACGATGGGGGCAATGCTAGCACAAGAGATTGAAAGCAAGGAGAATGTAATCTACTACTTGAGTAAGAAGTTTCAAGGATATGAGACACGATACACACCACTTGAAAAATTGTGTCTCGCACTTATGTGGGCCGCACAGAAACTAAGACATTACATGCTCACTCATACAGTGCATGTGATGAGTCTATTTTATATATAGTTATATTCCCTGTCCCATGGTCATATTTGTGCTAATTTGAGCTCTGCGGAGCTATTTTTATTACTAATATACGTTTTTAGTGTTTTTGTAGAGTTGATATTATTTTTTAGGAATTTGCAGAATTACGATAATTCCTGAGCTTATTGAGCCACTACAAAGATATTAGAGTCACATCGTATTTTATGACCGTTTTATAAGCCCAAGGCCCAGCTACATAAATTTAGTTTGGTGATTAAGGGCTCGATTAAATAAGCAAGCTACAAAGTTCATGTTACTAGTACGAACCAAACAAGTATCACGATATTTTACTAGAAAAGCCAAGTAGTGAATAGAGATGTTTGGGCCTAAAGCAAAAAGAAGCCCAACCCCAAGAAAAGTCAGCTGCTGGGCGTGATTTCTGACGGGCCCGATTGGGCGGCCCAATACCCGATCGAGCGAGCTTGTTGCTGCGAGATTGAGCAGATTTGATTCATCAGTGGGCTTCGTTGTTAAAAGCCCAATTAATGGCAGCCTATGAAGATTTCCGCAACTTATATATTTATAGTTTGTTAGCTTTTGTGGAGGAATTTGAGTGGGGTTAGGATTTGTTTTTGTCTTCTTTATAAAAGGGGATAGGATTAATACGTAGGAGTTAAGTAGTTTTAGTTGTAGTTTTAGCTTCTAGATTTTATTCTTAACTTGTTTAGCTTTTTCTCTTTATCTAATTATATTTCTTATGGCTTTTAATTATGCTTTATTTAATTACTTTGTTTAGTTTATTTTTGTCTGAGTAGTTTACTTTCTAGGGTTTATAGGGATCCATAATTAATATGAAGGGATAGTTTGTTAATATTGATTATTGATATTGCATGATAATTTCTTATTGAATTGTTTTAATTCTTTGCAATTAGATTATGAATCGAGCAGATGTAATTTTATTGTGAATGTTTAGCAATATTGAATTGATGAATCGAGCAGATGTTAATTTAATATTAAAGGCTAATTTTAGTAGGAACTTAGATCTAGTAAATTGCGAGAGCCTGTTAGATCTATGTTGATTAATAAATTGCGAGAGCCTGTTAATCATGTTATCTATGCATTGTTAATTATTAATTACTTCGTTCTATCCCGGAATATTAATTGTTGGTGAACCTGTGACCCTAGGCTTCCTTATTATTGTTTCTTTTCTCCCTAAACTTATTCTTCGTAGTATAGAATTTATTCCCAAAAATATTGGTTACTTAGATAATTTAGATTATAATAATTAATTAGAAGTAAAAAGACTTGTTTCCCTGTGGAGAACGAACCTACTTCCCTATCTACATTAGTTAGAGGATTTAGGTATTGCTTTTGATTAGGGGATACGACTTTACCCTGTCAAAATTTGGCGCCGTTGCCGGGAAAACGGTTTTATTTTTATTTCTAATTATTGTTAGAGTCTAGATTATTTTTATTATTTTATTTATTTTTTTATTTTTTTTTTAATTTTTAATTTTTATTTTTTTTACGAGTTGAAAATATCCATGCTTATGTCACTACAAGAATTATATAATTTTTATGCAGCACCTAACTACCGTAGTTGTCAACTTCTTTGTCATGAAAATCCTGAATGCCCTTATAGTGAATTTTTTGTGCGTGCTCCGGATGATTTTAGAGTCTTTCCGTATACATATGATCATATTCGGAAACGATTAGTTGCTAATGGAAGTTATTGTAAGACTCTTGATGAAAATGTCTATGGACACTATAATAATATGAATGTTATTGAGGATGAAGAACCATCGGTTATAGAATTTTTTGTTGAAAAATCATTGGTTGACAAATAAGTGATTGAAAAATCATTAGTTGTAGAAACGGTAGTTGAAAATTCCTTTGTTGATGATGAGGTTATTCATGAGGATAAAATATTCAAATCATTATTGGATGATAAAGACAATGACTACATCCATGTTCGTTCTATTAATTCTAAATTTTTACCAGAGGAAGTAGAAGGTTGTGGTGTATTTTCATCTCTCTCTTTTAATTTTTCCTTTTACCTTGAGTTCTCATTATGTGCTCCTAACGTTTTCTTTGTAGGGTTTAATGTGCTTGCAATTAAGCCCTATCTAGTGCCTAATGAAATGTTTGCAGGAGCGTTTGATAAGTTACTCAAGGCATTTAATTCTTCCGATTGAGAGAAAGAGTATGGTCGAGCGGGACCTTGATAAACTAGTGTTTTGCGGGAGGCAACCCGTATTTTATTGTTTTTTTAGTTTAGTCTTTTCTTTTTGTTGTGTGTTTTCGTTTTTTGTTTTAGAGAGGTAAGGAGAGTGTAACTTATGCTTGTGGGAGTTTATTTTTGTGTAGGTTTTGATCCAGAAGGCTGATTTAAAAGGAGAAGAATAAGCTGAATTGCACTCGTATTCGACCGGGCAGAGCTCGCCCCGATCAGGCGCGAGAGCGGATCAGCAAAACTTTGTCAACTTCAACAGGCCATAACTTTTGCGTTTCTTATCGGATTTTGGCGTGTGACCTATCATTGGAAAGCTCTTCAAGTCTACTTTCCAATTCAGTTAGAATCACTGCATTATGACTTATAGATAAAATGTTATGATCAGAATAGTGCACCTTAATCAAATTTAGACTTTTTCCAACTAACACTTTGTTTCATTCTTGCCCAAATTTTTTCCAAAGAGATGCATTGAAATCCTCAAGGCTTTGGTGACATTTATGTGGTGATGATGATGAGTAGTCACCTTGACTACTAGCTTCCCTTTAAGACAATGAGGACATTGTCAAATTTAGCTTGGGGCGAGGTTCTCGTGTTCACATGGTATATCTTTCACTCTGTCTTTTTATTTATTTATTTCTTTTTTTTTTCTTTTGGTGTGCTTAGTATAGATTTTATTGCTTTCTTAGTTTGTTTTATTCCAATGAATTATGAATCATGCATCCCTGTGCCCCTTGATTAAAATTTTTTGAAATTGTTTTGATTCTTGATTTTTGATGATAAATATTGTGGATTAGTTGATCATGATTTGATGTTTGATTGCCTTGGAACCTTAACATGCATCAATTTTGCCCAACTACTTGTGAATATAGTGCTTGACTAGTTGATTTGGTGAGGAATGTGTGATTAGTTCCTGGTATGTCAATGAATTTGAGTATTGGTTTGCAACTATGAGTAATGTTTTATGGCTCACTATTATGCACATGTGGAGGACGAAGGCATTTGTTCTTTAGGTAGCCTTCAGATTTATTTAGATACATTTGTTCCCTTCTTGCTACCCATGTTGTTGCCTTGACTTTTTGTTGTTTATTAGCCACATTACAAGCCATGTTTGCCCCATTGGTTACTAGTCCCAAGCTTGGCTTGGGGGAGCTATTAGTGAGTGAGGTGAGGGAGTTTGTAGTGTGCACATTATTTGCACAATTTTGGGTGGGTTTTGAGAAGTAATTTGTCCTTGGTCATATTTTTTTTTTTTTTTTGATGAGTTTAAAAGTTGAATATCCTTGGAAAAATAAAAGTGTGATAAAAAAGAAAAAAAAAAAAAAGAAGTTCAAAAAAAAAGTGAGAAATATGTTGAAAAAAAAAAAGAAAGTGAACTTCTAAGGAAAAAAAAGAAAAAGAAACAAAAAAAGAGCAAAAGAAAAAAGAAAGTGTTTGATGTTCAAATGTTCTAAATGAAGGTTGATCAAAAGAAAAGAAAAGAAAAAAAAAAGGTTTGAGTTTCAATGTAAATATTTAAAGTTTGAGTTCAAAGTTTGTTTATTCACTCTAGTTCCATATTATCATATTTTTGTGAGTTAATTTTGTAAGTATTGGGATTGATTATTATGATTGGAGTTGTATTTGGTGGCTTTTATTGGAGTTACTTATTTTGTTGGAGATGTATGATCATCATTTATTTTGGTCATGGGTTTATTTAGGATTTGGCTCCCTTAATGCATAGCTTTTCTCTCACATTTCCCCAAATTTATCCTACCCTTTACCCTAGCCTTACATTACAAGCTTTAAAGACCTTCCGACCTTGTGCATAGAGTTATGTGGATGTGAAAGTGTTGCTTATCAATGCAAGTTATGACTAGACATATTCCGAGTCGACTAATAGGTTGAGTGTATGTCTTTTTAAATACACGAGTGTTGTGAGTTTGGGAGGGCATTATTCACATATAAAGGGTTTGGGATGGAGAGCGATCGAGTACATCTTTTACTTGCCACATAAATGAGAGTCGAGTGTGTGAGCACTAGTCTTGAATTCTATATGCTCTTGTGGTTTGCTCTATTTGACAATTGTTAGAGAAGATTGGTAGTTGGATGGATTTGACTGGTTGACTTTGATACATGTTTGTCAGATTTACCTTGAATTATATTTATCGATTTAAATTATTTTGGGGGTGAAGTATTGATTTATTTATTCATTGTTTTGCTTAGGGACAAGCAAAGGTTTAGCTTGGGGGAGTTTGATGAGTGTATTTTATATATAGTTATATTCCCTGTCCCATGGTCATATTTGTGCTAATTTGAGCTTTGCGAAGCTATTTATATTACTAATATACGTTTTCTAGTGTTTTTGTAGAGTTGGTATTATTTTGTAGGAATTTGCAAAATTACGATAATTCCTGAGCTTATTGAGCCACTACAAAGATATTAGAGTCTGATCGTATTTTATGACCGTATTATAAGCCCAAGGCCGAGCTACATAAATTTAGTTTGGTGATTAAGGGCTTGATTAAATAAGCAAGCTACAAAGTTCATGTTACTAGTACGAACCAAAAAAGTATCACGATATTTTACTACATAAGCCAAGTAGTGAATAGAAAGGTTTGGGCCTAAAGCAAACAGAAGCCAAACCCCAAGAAAATTCAGCTGCTGGGCGTGATTTCTAGCAGGCCCGATCGAGCGAGCTTGTTGCCTCAGTGGGCTTCGTTGTTAAAAGCCCAATTAATGGCAGCCTATGAAGATTTCCGAAACTTATATATTTATAGTTTGTTAGGTTTTGTGGAGGAATTTGAGTGGGGTTAGGATTTGTTTTTGTCTTCTTTATAAAAGGGGATAGGATCAGTACGTAGGAGTTAAGTAGTTTTAGTTGTAGTTTTAGCTTCTAGATTTTATTCTTAACTTGTTTAGCTTTTTCTCTTTATCTAATTATATTTATTTTGGCTTTTAATTATTCTTTATTTAATTACTTTGTTTAGTTTTTTTTTGTCTGAGTAGTTTACTTTCTAGGGTTTATGGGGATCCATAATTAATATGAAGGGATAGTTTGTTAATATTGATTATTGATATTGCATGATAATTTCTTATTGAATTATTTTAATTATTTGCAATTAGATTATGAATCGAGCAGATGTAATTTGATTGTGAATGTTTAGCAATATTGAATTGATGAATCAAGCAGATGTTAATTTAATATTAAAGGTTATTTTTAATAGGAACTTAGATCTAGTAAATTGCGAAAGCCTGTTAGATCTATGTTGATTAATAAATTGTGAGAGCCTGTTAATCATGTTATCTATGCATTGTTAATTATTAATTACTTCGTTCTATCTCGGAATATTAATTGTTGGTGAACCTGTGACCCTAGGCTTCCTTATTATTGTTTCTTTTCTCCCTAAACTTATTTTTCGTAGTATAGAATTTATTCCCAAAAATATTGGTTACTTAGATAATTTAGAATATAATAATTAATTAGAAGTAAAAAGACTTGTTTCCCTGTGGAGATCGACCCTACTTCCCTATCTACATTAGTTAGAGGATTTAGGTATTACTTTTGATTAGGGGATACGACTTTAGCCTGTCAGCATGTCGTGTTTAAGATGGATCCTCTCAAATACTTATTCGAAAAAGCAACGCTCAATGGCAGATTATCATGGTGGATAGTCAATCTTGCTCAGTTTGACTTGAAATTTGTACCACAAAAAGCCATCAAAGGTTCAGCGGTCTCTGACTTCTTAGCAGACTTTCCGATAGAAGAAGTTGAGAAAGAAGAGGATGAGTACGATTTCCCTGACGAAAATTTACTTATGACCGAAGATGTTAGCTGGACGCTCTATTTCAATGGAGATTCAAACCAAAAAGGATGTGGTGTAGGAGTCTTTCTTGTATCACCCAATGAAGAGCACATCCCAATTTCCATGAAGCTCGACTTTGATGTCACCAACAATGCCGCGGAATATGAAGCATGTATTTTGGGGTTAGAAACAGCTGTCGCCTTGGGAATTAAGATGCTCAGAATCTACGGTGATTCTTCACTAATCATTAACCAAATCTCCAAGAAATGGAAAGTGAGAAGTAAAAGTCTGGCTACGTATCAAGCTCATTTAGAAACTCTCACGGAGCAACTAGATGAAGTGGAATATACGTATTTGCCGAGGAAGAAAACCAATTCGCCGACGCACTAGCTAAATTAGCATCAATGGTGCGAATTCCAGCGGATACAATCAGAATGTCGTTAACCATAGAAAGAAGATATGAACCGGCTTATGTTCACGCACTCGACGAAGAACAAGAACCACAAGAAGAAGATGAAGAGCCATGGTATACAGATATCCTTAACTATGTGACAAGAGGAGAATACCCTCCTAATACTCTTAAAAGGGCACACCATGATTTGAGGCTCATGGCCTCACAGTATGTGCTCATCAGGGGAGAAATCGACAAGAGAACTGCAATCGGGAGATATCTCTTATGCATAGCCAAGAATGAAGCACACAGAACCATGGAAAATTTTCATGCCGGTGTATGTGGAACGTACATGAATGCAAAGATGTTAGTCCAAAAGATTCAACGACAAGGTTATTATTGGACTACTATGGAGAGAGATTGTCACGAATACGTCAAGAAATGTATGAAGTGTCAAGTCTACGCAAATTTACAGCATGTTCCACCTTCGCTTCTCTACACATATACTTCCCCATGGCCTTTCTCCACTTGGGGCATCGACATCATTAGAAAAATAACACCACCAGGACAAGGGGGGCATGAATTCATCCTCGTAGCGATCGACTATTTCACCAAATGGGTCGAAGCTACCTCATATGCTAAGCTGACGGCGAAACACGTAGCTCAATTCATTGAGAAAAATATCATATGCCGCTATGGGGTACCACATGAGATGATCAGCGATAATGGAACGCATTTCCAAGCCGAATGCGCGGAATTATTACAGAAATATCATATCAAGCATCACCTATCATCACCTTACAGACCACAAACAAATGGTGCGGTCGAATCGGCCAACAAAAATGTGAAAACTATCATCGAAAAGATGACAAAAATTACAAGGATTGGCCAAGTAAGCTACATTTCGCCCTTTGGGGTTCTCGAACCTCTGTTCGTACATCACCCCTTTCTCTCTGGTTTATGGAGCTGAAGCTGTACAACCAATAGAACTCGAAATCCCTTATCTTCGAATCGCATTGGAAAGCCAACTAGATGAAGTCGACTAGATTTGAGCTAGATATGATGAAATAGTCTTACTTGATGAAAAACGCTTGGCAGCTTTGCATCATGTCAAAACCTACCAACAGCGTATGGCGCGACATTTTAACAAAAAAGTCAAGACTAGGAACATCAAAGAGGTTGACCTGGTGCTTAAGGCACTTCGTAAAAATGTGTTAAATCTAAGAGGAAAATTCAGACCAAATTTGTCAGGCCCGTACATTGTTAAAGCCATCTTTTCTGGCAGAGTGGCACAATTGGTAGACATGGACGGTAACGGTTTCCACAATTTAACCAACTTGGATCAACTCAAGAAATTCTATGCCTAGTCGCATGGGTTCATGACCTAATAGAGCTACGTTCGGCCTGATTCCTTTTTAAGGATACGTAGGCAACCCCTCAAGGGGGCCTGACCACTTAAAAAAAAAAATCCTCCCTCCGTCGATCAAGTATACGCGTCATTTCAGCATTGCGTCATGACAAAAAAAAGGGGGGTTTTCCGTGACACGGGACATTCCACCGTGGTACGGTGGACTTGAGCACAAAAAAAAAAAAGGGGGGAGGGGTTTTGCTGCGACACGGGATATTCCACCGTGTCACGGCACAGTCCACCGTGGCACGGTGGACCTGAGCAAAAATTAAAAAAATAAATAAAAAATAAAAATAAAAATTGCCGTGACACGGGAATTTTCAACGTGTCACGGAAATTTTCACCGCGGCACGATGGAATTTCAGATTTCTGATTTTTTTTAGTGACGCAGTCATTGCGAATTCATTATTTGTTCGATGTTTTTGTTTTTTTATTTTCATTCTACCATTGCGTCCGACTCCTTGTCTCGGATATTATTAAAAAAATAAAAAAAGTCATTGTAATTTTTTATTTAAGGCTAAAATAAATATGCTATTATTATTGAAATAAATGTGACTACAATTATTGGCATCATACGCCTTATTTTAAAAATAAAAAATTATAAATCATAAAAGCAAAGCAATACTGATCTAATCCCTCTTCACTTTAGGAACCTCATTCTCTTTTTCAACTAGGTCGGCCTTCACCATTAATGTGTCTTTTGTAGCCCGAACCGTCACACCCCTAGTCGAACTTTCACCCCTTTCACCTTTCTTAAAATTTTTCGGTTGTTTCGCTCTATAGACCATCTTCTCTTTACCCTTCCCTTTCACATAATTCTTCCTTTTCGGCATTGTAGGATGACAAAGGAATAATCGCGTCGTCTAACAATTATACCTAGATCAAATACAGTTTATATAACCTAAGCAAACCTAATACGAGTATAAGGCAAGCAAAGGGGTCGAACCACAAGGAGACATGCATAAACACCGCATTCACTACTTAAGACTTAAGCTATCTCGGGGTAATAAGTGAATAACTAAGAGATTAAACTAAGGATTAAGAATGATTAAAGATAAAATTAACTAAACACCAAGGGAAGTGGGTAGATGTAGATGTCACTTGATCATGCATTAACACGGAAGCAAAGCAATAGAAAACTAAGCATGCAAGAATATCAAAATAGAGCTCGATCTAACCGCCTTCCGGGGTTAATCGATTTCTCCTAACATAGCCTCTATGTTTCCACACTAGAACCATATATTAGAAGGTGCAATCAATGAACTATCGATAGCAATGAACCTTAACTAAGTCAACTCCCGTTTCTTGTTAGCAAAAATTCACCTTTAATCAACCAACAATGCGCACTTGCAAGAAGATTAAAGAATATCAAACATACAAAGACTTTAATCACCATTAACATAACCCCAACATCATAAGCATGAATCAATTAACAACTAAACCATCCCCACACCCTTGGCTAGGTGACTACTCACAAATCAAATTGAAGACAATATCAATCATAAAATCAATAAGCATCAACATGATCAATAAGCAAAGAAGGAAAATCAAAATAAGCAAACAAAACTAAATACAACAGTAAAGAAAGAGAGTAAGAGATTGCTCATTAATTGAAGATGAGAATTACAAAGATTCAATCAAGCTCCTTCTTAAATATCCAAGTTCATCAATGAAAATCCACAATTTCTCTCTCTACTAATGAAGTTTCTCTCTCTAGATTAAGCTAAAAATGTAGCAAATAAAAACTAAGTTAATCTAATCTTCAAAACGTTCTAAAATGGGACTTATATAGTCCGTACAGAGCCAACTGATAAAAGGAGAGGTCCGACCGAACAAAAGGGAAGGTTCAGCCGGACTACAGGGTAGGTTCGGCCGAACCATGGGTAGGTTCGGTCGAACCTCCCTGATCATGGTCTGGTCGAACTCCTGTGGTTCGGCCACTCCTTCAAAACTGCCAATTTTCATCTTGCCCCTGCCTCGAAGTTCGGCCAAACCACTGAGCAGGTTCGGCCACACCTTGGTTCGGCCACACCATCAGGAGGTTCGGCCGAACCTCTTCTGAATCATGCTTCCTCTAGCTTCCTTTGAGCTTAGCTTCCTCCTCTTGAAAATCTCAATGGTTCTTACAAAGCATAAGCATGAAAAGCACAATAAGAACAAAGCGGGAAAACTAAGAAAAGGGAGGATAAAGAAGAAAGAAAACAGAAAGCAAAGCTAAGTAAAACTGCTTAGAAAAAGGGTCAAACAAGTGCAAACGAGGGGAGAATCACTTGTGTTCTTGGACCTAGACGATCTTTAGGAGGTGCTTTCTTATTTCCAAGACGACTCTTCAGATCAGATTTGCGTGATCCGACTCGTTCCCTCCTACTTCTAGGATTCACTTATGCCTTGTACGCACTAGATAAAGGAGGAGGAGCTTGGTTACTTGCAGAAACGGCCCACAAAGGTCTTCCAATCCAATAAGTCTCGTATTTGTGAATGTTACTTTCATGCAACGATACTTCACGAGGACTATTGTTATAGCGTGGAACTACTTGTTGAAGTCCATACTGCCGCATCAGTCAATAAGGAGAATAAAAAGTCAGTCTTGAGATACTAGGAACACGACAATACGGAGTATCATTCGTACCAACCATCCTAGTAAGCCTCCACTAAGGCATCACCCAACGAATGGAAAATTCCCTCTTTGCAGAGTAATTCTTTTTCCAGCGGACTAGATCGTTAGGGCCATATATTTCAATATCGTCGGGGGCTTCAAATAGTTCTAAACGCTCCATCAACCAAATTTGCGTATATTATAATATATATATATATATATATATATATATATATATATATATATATATAATCAGTCGAAAAAAAAAGCAGATTTCCCGTGACACGGCAGACTTCAACGTGTCACGGTAGAGAGCCATCGTGACACGATGCCTGTTTTGTGTCACGGGAGCTATTCGGAGCATATTTTTACCTGCAGCAGAACCAGAGAGCCCTTCCTGATGGCTTTCCAGTCAGCTTTTGCTTCGTCAAGGCCACGAAATGTTTCTCCAAGGCACGTAGGCATAGGAGACCTCCCTAATTCAACATGTTCAAGCACAGATGCTAGACAAGCATGTCCTACCCTACCGTTTGCAAATAAAAGCTTGCTAAACATGCAAAAAATATATGCCCTTCTACGGTATTCATGATAAGACTCAGAGATAGGGCGATTAAAATATAAATTTGCAAGTTTTTCTAAGTCTACCTCATTACCACACACAATTCTATTTAAATCTAGATCTATTAGATTCAAATGGCGTTCAAAATCTTGGTAATAATATTCACGTAGGGTAGGCATGGCAATAAGATTTCTAGCTTGAAATCCAAATATGGCACCGAATTCCTCCGGCAGGGGACAGATTTCATCGTAATCAAATTTGAAACAATGTGTTTCTGGACTCCAATAGTCTAATGTTGCCCTAAGAAAATCATGTTCAATCGCCACATGCCTCAGGGCTAGTAAACCCCTGACATGAAACAATTCTAACTCTCTTTTGTCATCATTGGTCAAAGCATAAGACCAATCGCGCAATGTATTATCAAAATTCCGAGACATTATTTTTGAAATATGAAATTCTAATTATTTTGTGTTTCGTTATTATGCATATCATGAATATACTGGTCCTATTTTATAGCAAAAGTGCTCGGAACTACTCAGAAATTATCTTTCCATACGATTGAACCACACCGTTGTTGAATACGCGCACCGTGACATAGGGTATTCCACCGTGTCACGGGAATTTTTGTCGTGACACGGCAGATTTTTCCATGACACGGTGTACAGTGCCGTGTCACGGCGCCCACGCGTTTTCTTTTTTTATCTTTTCCTGTATCTATCCGGATTTCTTTTAGTATTTTATCTTCGCCGTTTATTTTTCAGCTTTCTAAGAGTTTCATTCCTATTAAAATTCTCAACTTTTTATTTATTTATTTATTTTTATTTATTCTTTTTATTATTTTTGTCATTTTATTTTTATTATTTAATTCTTATTTATTTATTTTATTCATTTTAATTCTTTTTATTTAATTTTCTTTTGGGGAAGGTCGGTACCCTCCATTTACTCCACTTACGTTTTTTGTTGTGTCATCAATAAATACACAATCACACACAATGAGTCTCAAGTACACACTAACACACACTAATAAATGCATAAACTATGAATAATGTATAAAATGAGTCATAATAAATAAGCAGTGTCAAGTGTCATCACATTATGTACAAATAAAGAAGAGTTAGGATCAGTATCATCTCTAGCCTGTGAATACGGGAACGGTGAGCCAAAGAGTCCCGCCATCATCCGAGTACGGGGAGTAGTGTCCCTACTAGTCCCTGTGACTCCAACAGCAATCAAACTTAAAGCAGGACCCGTCCAACTGGCAAACGGTGTCGACTGACTCAAAGACATGGGAATCGTCGGTGGAGGCATCGTCCCATACACTGGAACTGAAAACAAGCCCAACACCATTGGAGGAGTCCTAAGCGATGGAGCTGAAAATAAACCAGGATCCGCGGGAGTCAAAACATGCCTAAACTCAGGTTGTGAAGGCTGTGAAAACGACTGTCGCTGCCTCTGACCCTGACCCTGAAAGCGCTGGGAAGACTGAGGCTGCTTTCACTGAGCCTCCTAAAACGGCTGAGTAATCTGAGGCTCCCGAAGAGACTGAGAATGCCGATGAACCTCAGGAGATCGTCTACCACGACTAAGCTCCCCCTCGTCCGAGCCTCTATGCCTCGAGCGCGAGCGGGACCTCTGTTTCTCCTAAAAGATACAAAATCAAAAGGCGTCAACAATGCAAAATAAAACAAATGGTAGAAGTGGAAAAAATGAGCATACCTCTAGAACATCGCTAGAACTTCTCTAACAACTCGCACCACGCCAAAGCTTGATGATGCAGTACTTTAGAGCTTCAACCAACTTCATGAGTCCCATCATCTCCGGGCGGTTAGGCTGAGAACAAAACAAAGAAAAATCAGTAACAAGCAGTGTTAAAAGGATGAATAATGCATCAAATACTTATCGGCTCAAAAACCTCGGGCAGAGATTCCTGCGCCTGTTTGAAACCCTCTGGCGCGTCAGCAATATGGTCCCCGGTAATACCAATCGGCCCTGGGTAGCGGACAAATTGAGGCGGAATCTCAATCCTCCACACGGGGTGAACAGTCGTTAGAAAATACGATCGAATAATCAAGTTATTCGACTATTTAAACAGATACTAGGGACATAAATCCTCAAAAGAAATCATACCTCGGGAAGGCGGGGTAGAGGAGCCAGAGAGGGAAGCAAGTCTTGCGCGTAATCACCCTCCATGTGCACAAGCTCCTGCCAAGGAAAAGTGTAGCGCTCTCCCCTGTTTATCAACTTCCTAAGCAAGCGCGAGTCCAACATCGACTCCGGTGGAAATAAGGGCACCACAAAGCGATCACCACTGTGCTGACGAATGACACGCTCCCCCAAATACCAGACAAAGCGTCCGGTACCAACTAAAACAGTGCGTTACGCTGAAAAATGCAAGGCCTCAGGAAGATTAGTCATCCCAGCCCAAGAACGATACTGGACATCAATGGCAACCTGAAAACCATAAAAAGTTGGCATGAAACACCAGAAATAACGTCACAGAGAAAATAACAGGAAACAAAACTAATTCTTACGCTAAAAGAAGAGGTGCCTTGGCGTAGCAGCCCGCGCAGCGCAGAGACAGACTCCACCAGTGACTTTCCTCGGTCACGCCAGCTAGCCCCGACAAGGAAGTCATGAACCGTTCCACCACGCCGTCGAGGAGCCAATCTTGGGAAGTACTTGTAGAACCATAGCTGCAATGAAAAGTAATCTTTGAGCACATGAGTCGAACAAATTAAAATAAAACAAGAAGAGGAAAGGATTGTCACCTCTTCGACTCTCCATATACTATAGACAGTGACGGGACACTCGTCGTTCAGCTGCCTACAGCCATGACGTAATGATAACAGAAGGTCAGCGTATCCGAGGCTGGCCTAGCTAAAGGATCCTATCTCACTAATCCTGACTAAAAAAGGGAGGTAGCAAAGGAGTGCACGTGAACTCCTATCAGGAGAAAGGGTCATGGAGATCAGAATCAGAATGAAGATCCGCACTCGTTGCTCAGCCGATGTCTCCTCCATGTTAAAACCACGAGCTAGAACCAAAGCCAGCTCCGATCGCCCGCTCCTAGGACCACCTCAAGACACTGGCTGGGTCCTGATATGCTGAACGATTAAACCTAACAAATCGGCTGCCTCAGCCGCTCCCCAAGAAAGATCAGACATTTGTGCTACGGTGATTCGTGCCATTTATGGCACCTTTAGGCTATGTTTTCTTTATATTTCTATGCTCCTTTATAGTCGTTTATGTCGTGTTTTTAGAGAATAAAGCTCGATTCGCGTGTTTTTGTGTTAGTTTAGAGAAATGTATGCTTTTAATGGCTTTCTTATCATTTTATTCATTTATCGGCTATTTCTCTTGCTTCTTCGTTTCTTTATCCTGTTCTCTAGGTACGTAGCAGGATATATGCGTGGGAATTGAAAATAGCACCCACAAAGATAAATATGCACTTTTCGAAATTGAATTTGAGTTTGAAACAAAGGAA
Organism: Chenopodium formosanum; assembly: GCA_024500155.1. Classification (NCBI taxonomy): domain Eukaryota; kingdom Viridiplantae; phylum Streptophyta; class Magnoliopsida; order Caryophyllales; family Amaranthaceae; genus Chenopodium; species Chenopodium formosanum. The sequence goes on from CM044865.1 coordinate 47,960,907, forward strand.
AACGAAGGATTGCAAAGTATCAAATAGGACTTTTGTGCATTATTTTAGTCATATCTCAAGTTCTACAGATTGGATTAGGGTGATTCAAGTTGGGTTAGAAACTAGACTTGAAGAGATTTCCAATGATAGGTCGCACGCCTTCATACAATTCTTAGATCGGAAGTTACAGCCTTCTGAAAATGTCCCTGGAAAACTGCCGCGGGCGCGGGATATAGTACCTGCGGGCGCGGGGTCGCTGTAGCTCCAAAACTGCCGTATTTGGGCAGTAAGCACCCGCGGTTGTCCCGAGGGCTCCCCGAGGACGCGAGACTTGGCCCCGCGGGCGCGGCTATCGGGGTGTCTGTTCCCCTCCGCGGGCGCGGCCGATTTCTCCGCGGGCACGGGTTTCTTGGTCTTTTACGATTTTAAGCTTCTTTTCTCCTTTTGTTTATATAGTTTTTGGTTTTCTTTATTCTTCATTCATGTAATTCTTTAGTTTTAGAATAGTTTTCTCTCTCTTAGGTTGAGAGCTTCTCTCTCTAGATTAGGCTAGATTAGGAGTAGTTTTAGAGAGAGAAAGTGAGGAATTTCAATGGTGATTGAGAGATTGAAGATGAAAGTGTGACAATTGTGTTGGAGATCTTCTTGATTATCAATGAGCATTTCTAAACTCTATCTCATTCAATTGCTTTGTTCAATTTGATGTTTGTTTGGTTTGATTTTGATATTTGATGTTTGATTAGAGTAATTAATCTTGGTATTTTGTTAATTCTTGTTCTCTATAGTGGATAGTTGATTTAATGATGTTGTTTCAGTAGTTGTTGGCTAGGAATTGGGTGAAACTTGTATGATTGATTAATTGTGATTAATTTTGGAATTGTGTTGATTAATTGTTGAGATTAAAGTGATTAATGAAGGTTTGCATGTGTGTAATTCAATTAGGCCTTGAGAATTATGCTAGATTGCATTGTAATTGCTAATGACATGAACAATTGATTTAGGAATTGCAATTATCAATTGGTTTTGATTGTGATTCTCTTAGTTTGTTATTCATAGTGAACCCTAGCTTAACAATTAGGAGATATCTCTTTGATTCCTATTGATTGCTCTTATCATTTAGTCCTCATAACCTTTGATTGGCATGCTCTTCCCAAGTTGTTGCAATTGACATGATTACTTGTTGATCCCCGTTCCTAGTGTTTTATTTACTTGGTTATTTGTTTTGTTAGTTGTTAGTATTTTCTCTTACCTTCGTCTTCGACCTAGCTTAGGCGCATAATTTAAAAAGTGCTTGAACATTACCGTTCCTTTAGGTTCGACCCTTGACTTGCCTCTATACTCGTATTTAGGTTTGTTAAGTGTTTATAAATTTAGTTTGACCAAGGGAAGATTAGATAGCGACCTAGTTTTCCCCTCGTCATACTACTCGGTCAGTGAAGCGCAGACCGCTAATCATGCTAAAGTCCAGAGGGGTCACTGTCATCTCCCCCCAGCAAAGTGAAAGGTGTTGGTAATATCCCAAAAATACTCCAACAGTGCGCGAACGACTGTCGCACGCAACCCCGGGGGCTGCGAAACCCTACGACCGCCGAATAAAAATCCACTAAACCAGTCGATTCCCATAAGGCGTTCGTAGCAGGATCCCTCGTGATAATCTGGTGAAGTCGAGGGATCAAATCTCCGGCTCCAGAACCGTGGTGGCCTAGCGTGCCGTCAACTATGCCGGCAAGTGGGCGATGAGAAACGTGGTTCTCACGATAGAAAACCAATTGGTCTGGAGTCCATAGAGGTGGAACCCACCTACCTCTACCCGTAGAGGCCCGAGGCTCAGACTCTAAGACGTTCTCGTCCATACCCTCGGGAATCGTGGGAGTGTCCTCCAAAAAAGCCTGACGCCGGCCATGGGTAGAAAGATCGCGATCCCGTCGCCTAGGCATGCTATTATAAAAATAAAAATGTAGATACGTAAACACTAGCCTACCCTTCTTATTTAAAAATTCCTTCTTCGAGTACTCCAAGGAGTCCTTACTTTACTCGTGGTTCTGTCCTTAAGCCAAGGCGTGAAAGGTAGAACTGTTTGAGGGTTTGGCCCCAAATCAACTCTACATTATTTAATTTAATTTAATTATTGTTTTATTATTATTCTTTTGAAGTTACTAACTCGTTTATTATTTTGTAGTTGCAAACAAACAAAATCAAAGTAAGAATTATGTTCCTTTTATTTTTATTATTTTTCTAACGATTTTATATTGTTGGAATTATGGTTGAATTGCTTTCAATATTAATGTTTATTCTATTATTTTTTATGATCACCATGTTGCATGTTTAAAGGGAATATGTAATTGAAATTCACGCCTAATAAGATAATTTGGACAACCGGTTTAGGTTCCTTTTTAATATTGTTGTTTAATCAAATGATCACGATATTTTAGGATTATGTGTTGCATTAATATTCAACCAATTTAGCTTAATAATAGTTTGGAGCAAATTGAATCTTTGTTTGTATGTCTTTGAGATCGCAGGAATCACTTTTCACTATAAGAATCGAGTAGAGGCCAATACGGGCGAATGTGACTCCATGACTCAGTTCGTACCATCATCCCCAATCCTCCTTTCGTGGTTCTGAACCATATGATGTTAGTAATCTCATGGATTATGAATTGGGTGTAACCTTCACGGGTCAATCGTTGTTGCCTTCGTTGTCCCTTTATCGTGGTTGCCTTTTATGATCCGTGAACGGTTTACAAGTTCCTTAAAAACTTGTTGGCGGCTCCCTACTTTCCTTGTCCCTAATCGTATAAGTCAATTCCCACTTCCTATGAGTGCCAAGCATATTCACAACATGCTTTTAACGTAGGCGCACTTCGAGCGACGCCTACACCAATGATCAATTTCAACTTGAATATTGCATCTATACCTATCAATAAAAGCATTCATAATGGCCTCCCAAGTAGAGGTTTTCTCTTTGTCAAGGGAAAAGAACCATTTTTTACAGACAGTTTCTAACGATAAAGAAAACAGTGTGTGGAAAATTTTCTTATCTATCCCTTTAATATTCATTATTGTTACAAATGCTCTTAAATGAAAGTAGGGATTTTTTGTTGCCTTAAACTTAGGAATGTTAGTGGCACTGAACTTTTGCGGAAGACATTCCTTATCCACCCAGATCCCTTGTGAACTAATGCCTTGAAACCAGTAATAATTGGATATCTTGCTCAAACTTTCTTGCATGAGCTCCATTTGTTTTTGCCTTACAATATCATTAACTTGCAGAGCTATGTTCTTCATCAAGTCAGTTAGGTTGGCTACATCTTTCTTGAGTTCATTGATTTCTTCTTGAGTGGCCATGATCTTCTTTGCTTTTCTTTTCCGAGAAATGGGTTTTTTAAAAAGGAGTATCTGAACGAAAGTGTTCTTTTTTATTAGCCGCCCTTTGTAGACATCTACTTTTGGCTTCCTGTCCCGACAGGAAGTGCAATGACGATAAAAAAAACCATCTTTGTGTTGGATCAAAGTGAAGAATACTTATGAATAACTGGTTAAGCTATGAAACACAAAAGACTAGCCCAAATTAAAGAAAAAGCCAAAATAAAGGTCCAATTAATTAAACCCGATCATAATTAGGCTTATGCCCATGCTTAAACCTAATAATGACGGATTTAGGAGCCCTTAGGTTAAATCTTAGTGCTGCCGCTGGAAAAGCCATGCGCATCTCAAAGAGTCGCGCTAGGCTGCAGCGCAACTAATTCAGTTTCGCGCGACACCCAGCGCAACCTTTCAGAGTTGCGCTACGGAGGATTCCGAATTATTTGAAATTATACGGAAAATATAAAATCGAATCGTAACATAAAGTCGCGCGCAAGACAATTAGTTGCGCTGCACATAGCAGCGCAACTCTATAACTTGCACTAGGATGTCGCGCGCAACTCAATCTGTTGCGCGCGAGACCTGCTCTTTAGAATGATCGAAACCCTAAACCTAATCATTCCCTATAAATACGAGCATAAACCGAGGCTTAAAAGAAACAAAAATTAACCTAAAACTCTGGCGAAAATACTTATGTACTTGTGCAGCCTAGCCCTCTTGTCCTAAACACTTACCCTTTCGATACTTTGTTACTACGGTGAGGTTCCCCAACAAGAAGGAGTCCATAAGTGTTCTAAACGGAGATCTAGCAAAGAGAAGTGGTAAATTCCCGAGCACTTAGTTAAATCACCTTTATTTTCTTGTTTAAAAAGACTTTAATTAATTAATTAGTGTTGATTAGAATTGAATTAAATAATTGTTGGTTGATCACTTAAGCCAAGGCAAATATTGTTTATATTCTTGCCCTCTTCACGAATTTAATTAAATAAGAATAATGACATTACAATGTAAATCCTCTGTGAATTAATGCTTGTAAATAAAATCAACTAACATAGTTTTAGGTATCGCGTTGCACATATTATTTGGTGATGAAATTGTAAAAAATAAAGATCTAGTAGAGGCCGTACTAGGGTTTTGATGACGATTCCTCTCTAAAAGGAACGTTATCTTAGTACCCTTGCTCCCGAACTCATTTCTGGTTTATGGACCAATTTGGGCATGGGTAAACATATGATTTGTGCTAATTATTCCATGAATTTCACATAGAAGAAAGGCATGAACGAGGTTTATGAGTTTTTCCTAAACTCATTGGCGACTCGTACTTGTTTCTTACAAAAAAGCGTGATGATAGAATCAATTCTAATTCAAGGCCCCCCAAACAGTCAGGACTTCAAATCCTACTACACCCTAACAACTGTAAAGTCCTAGGATTTTAAGTGGCCAAGGGCATTTAAGGAGAGTACCCCTTACGATGGGATCACCCTCCTTATAGTGGCGACTCCAACTCCAATGGGACTTAGAGGTTACATTATTAATTCATAGTTATGGTCCAAGGTACCGAACACAAGGTTGCCTATGGATTGTAACGAGAATTAACTTAGATAATCTCTAGTTAGAGAGCGAGACTTGAACACATAATATCTTCCTTTTGCACGAGAGTAAAAACAAAACAGGCAACATTGCATCATGCATAAGCATAGCACACTTAAACCATTGGGCATTGGCTCATTGACTAGGGGTAGCCAACACTAGGCTTCTAACCCAAAATCAATAACAATCATCCCACCCATATCACCAACAAGATGTTGGGAGGGCGATGTCATGAGTAAACACGTTGAGTGTTTAATTTGTGCATCGCTTCTTAAGATATGGTACCATTGGACACCCAAGCCTTTTTTGACCTTAGAACAGCATTGCGTGAATCATGACTTATGACATGCTTATGTGATCATGTGACTATGTGCAACGTGTTAGGATAGTCTTCTTTTTTTTTTTTTTTTTTTTAGTGTAGTCTAGGTTCCCAATTACGAAGTTGTCTCTTCGTTATTTAGCGTCATATTCAAAGGATAACATAAACAAAAGGTCAAGTAAAAAAAATCGAATACAAAAAAACCCACGATGAAAAAAAAAGCTCGAATTTAAAAAAAAAAAATTACGAGCAGTTGGCGCGCGGAACTCATGAAGTTACGCGACCCCTCCTAGCGCAAGTGATTTTGTTCCGCACGCCCACTAGACGAGTCAGTTTTGATTCCTCAAAAAACAAATTGACTCGTCCGATCAATATCTTCATTGAAGACTTGTTTAGGGCGATGTTATCCGTTTGAATATATTTTGCGTCTTTTTTTTTTTCCATTTTAAACAAGCGTATCAGTTTACTCATCCTTTCGTATTCCTTTCGTACTCAAGCTTGGGAAAGAGGAACCCTAGGCACTCGCATTCTACGTTTACCACCCAAAGATCAACCCCTTTCAAACCACTTTCCTTCGACAACTAATCCTAGTCCAACAACAATGCCAATTGTCGAAAAACTTCAACAAGAGATTCTTCATTTGAGAGAGGAAAAGGCTCAAGAGGCCGAGGAGAGAAGAATTAAGAAGATGGAAAAAAAGATGAAACTTTAGCCTTACAAAAAATATGGAACAATTATCCATCAAAGAAAAGTCTTTGGAGAAGCTAGTTCTTCATTCTACAATGGGGAATAAGTATTTTGACGCAGAAAAGTTTGCTCCACCCCCAGGACTTTCCTTACCAAGAAAAGTTCGTACCTACGGACTTGCCAATGTTTAAGGTGACCAATAATCCACAAAATCATTTAATGTGTTTTACTGGCACTATGGCACTAAAGGGAGTTGATCCTAAGCTTTATGCTTTGACTTTCCCTTTATCACTAGACCCAACCGCGAGAGAGTGATACGATGGGCTAGATCTAAAATTTAAAGCGACAAGGGAAGATGTAGTTTCGGCTTTCATCACCCAATATGAGAGTAGCGTAGAGTTCAAGTCAACTTTACGTGAACTGGAGATGCTTAATCAAGGTGACGATGAAGGATTCCTTGCTTTCTATGGTAGATGGTGAGAAAAGGCGGCCCACCATGCCCAAAGGCCTCCTGAACTCGAGTTAGTACAAAAATTGATTGACAACTGTCTTGAAATGTACAAGAAACATCTACGTTACCTTGGTTTAGACACTTTTCAAAAGGTCTATTCTGTGGCTACTAGGATTGAAGATGATCTTGCTAAAGAAAAAGCAAACAAACCTCATTATCATCATCAACCTACGAATAACTACAAGAAGGGAAATGATAATGCATCATCATTTATTGACGTATTTGCAACTTCCATGCAATACAATAACACAAATGGATATGATGATCCTAGAAAAAGATGGACAAAAGAAAGAAAATTTACTCCATTTCCTGTAAGCTGTAAAGAATTGTTAGAAAAATTAAATGAAAAAAGGCTTACTTGTGCCAATAGGGCCAACACCACCCACTCCACCAGAAAGGAGGTTTCCTCAATGGAATGGTAGTGCTTATTGTGCTTATCATAGAGGCGTTGGACACGATACTGAACGTTGCTATGTTTTAAAGCACAAAATATAAGATTTAGTCGACGATAGGAGAATTCCCATGCCTAAACCTAACAATAATGCATCTCCCTTAGGGGTGTTTCACATCGATGAAGATCATATGGGAAGTGATACGTTCAATCCTTTGGACTATATCACACCTATAGGAGAACCTCTATCCACAATACTCATAGGGGAAAATAATGAAGTATGTGGACTATGGGACGACGACTTTCAAGACTTACATGTCTCTAAGTATGCCGCCGTCCCACCTCCATCTTGTGTGCAAAATGAAACAGATGGAGCGCTTGACTGGGATCATTTCTTGGGGAAATCGCAAAATTTATTGAATCTCTCCTTGGATGAAAAATGGCATCAATCACAACTCATGGAACATCTTGAAATGGAGGCACATCCAAAGCCTCTAGAATAAAGTTGGTTTATGAGTCCTATGATTAACCCAAATGAAATAGATCATTTAACTCGTTCTGGGCGAGTCTAACAAGCACCACCACCAAATGGATCTTCGACCATAAAAAATCAAACTCAAGGTCAAACACAAAATACAATACCACCTCCACTTGAGGTGGAAGATCCATTGGTTAAACAACTTCGTCAATCTAAGGCGAATGTTAGCATTTGTGAATAAGTACTTCTAAAGAACATAGGAATTCTCTCATGAACGCTCTAACGGCTTTGTCAGTAAGCACAGACACAACCCCTCAAGATCTCGTTAGCTTGTTTACTAGTGAGAAATCCGACAAGTCAATCATTTTTCACCAATGATGATTTTCCTTCAAAAGACATTACCCATAACAATAATTTATACTTAACTGTGGGATTTAAGGGATACACTATCCCTCTAACTTTGGTAGACAATGGGTCGGCTGTAAACGTACGCCCATTACGAACGGCAAAGTACTTAGGACTAAATCAAGAAAAAGAATTCCAATCAACAAAAAAAAGCATTAGGGCCTATGACAATTCAAGAAGATCGGTGTGTGGAACTTTTAGGCTACCAATTACCACAGGCCCAATTTAAAAGATGGTTGAATTCTATGTTATGGACATAAAACCTACATTCAACCTTTTAGTTGGACGTCCTTTGATACATGAGCTTGGTGCAATACCATCCTCACTTCATCAAATGATTAAGTTGAACTATCATGGGCTTCCTATGACTATACATGCTTCTCCAATCAAAATAGAAAAAAATGATCAATCACTCCTAGAAATAAACCACGATAATGATGAAGAGGACATGTGGGGATTCGCCGTGGAGCCAATCTTCTCAATTGAATGAAGAACCATTCAAGCTTGATCCATATTCCACTCGGATAGTAAATAACATCTTGCTCAAGAGTAGTTACTTTCCTGGGATGCCTTTGGGAATAGGAATGAAGAAATCTCTATTACTTCCTATCCCAAAGAAAAGCTTCTCCTTTGGATTGGGATATAAACCAACCAATGAAGAATTGGAGTCTCATGATGAAAAAAAAGAAAGCACATAGAGACAATGATAAGAAATGGATAATCACTTTACTCCCATCCTATCAACAAACCCTTAATGGACAATTCATTAGGGAGGGAGAAGATTACCCATGCTTCGACTTTCCGGAACCCTTAGTTTTGGAAGGAATCAAGAAGCCTGGATTTGAAATATTTCATGATTACTACTTCTTGGATGACGATCTTAGTATAGTTAAATCAAAACACCAAACTCTAGGGTGCTATGATGGGCAATCATTTAACTTGCTATTTGGACTAGAGCAAGATCATGTCGCAAAAATGACCAATCAAAACGCCATTCAAGGTGAAGCTTTTTACCCAACCTCGTTAATCACCCCTTCAAACGAAACTTTTGAGCATGGATGGAGGAAATCTTTCAAATGGACCAATCACAAAGGCGACAAACTGGAATTCGTCACAAGCAAAGGGAATATGTTTGAAGAATCGTACGATGAATCTATTATTGACTCTAGGGAAGCTTAAAATTTAGGCCTTGTGGCCATTACTGAGTATTTATTTTCTAGTTCTAAGGACGAAGATCCCAAAAAGGATTCTTCTCTTGAATCATTCGAATGCTATAACAATCAATCTAATGAAGATGATACCATTAATAAATTGGTTAAACTAATGAATAAACAAGAACAAAAAAACCCTATTGTTGAAGAAACTTAAATAGTTAATATAGGAACTAACAAAAATAAGAGAGATGTCAAAATTGGCTTAACTCTAAATCCGGAAGAGCGATCGACCCTCATATCAACGCTCAAAGAATTCGAAGATGTGTTTGCTTGGTCATACAAGGACATGCCTGGAATAGTTAGGGAAATCGCGGAACATACCATTCCCTTGAACCCTACTTCTAAACAAGCAAAACAATAACTTCGACGAATGAAACTGATGTCGCATTAAAAATAAAAGAAGAAGTACAAAAACAGTTGGATGCCGATATTTATTTGCGTATGTAATTACCTAGAATGGGTAGCGAACATCGTTCCAGTCCCTAAAAAGGATGGACGAGTTCGCATGTGTGTCTACTTTAGGGATCTTAATAAAGCTTGTCCTAAGGACAATTTTCCTCTACCACATATTGATACATTGGTAGATAACACGGCTGAACATGTGATATTATCCTTTATGGATGGATACGCAAGTTACAACCTAATTTTAATGGCAAAATAAGATGAAGAAAAGACATGCTTTATTACCCCTTGGGGTACGTATTGCTACATAGTCATGCCATTTTGTTTAAAAAATGCAGGAGCTACGTGCCAAAGAACGGCTACGACTCTCTTGCATGATATGATGCATAAAGAAATAGAAGTGTATGTGGATGATATGATCGTAAAGTCCAAAGATAAGAATGGGACATATAAAAGCTTTACGCAAAATTTTCACTTGCATAAAAAAATATAAAATGCGATTGAATCCACAAAAATGCGCCTTCGGAGTAACTTGTGGTAAGTTACTCAGATACGTAGTAAGCACACGTGGCATCGAGATCGATCCCTCTAAAATAAAGACAATTGTTGACATGCCTCCCCCTCAAACAGAAAAAGAAATTAGGGGATTCCTTGGCAAATTATAATACATTAGTTGATTTATCAACAAATTGACTATGACTTGTGAGCCAATATTTAAAAAATTGAAAAAAGAGGAGAAACATGAGTGGGATGATCGATGCCAAAAGGAAGGATATCTTAGGCTATACATTACAGTTACAGACACAGCCACAGGCGCCATGTTAGCACAAGAGGTAGAAAAATTCGAACGTGCAATATATTACATTAGTAAAAAATTTATCCAATACAAAACAAAATATAGCACCTTGGAAAAGACAAGCCTAGCATTAGTGTGGGCAACCAAAAAGTTACGACATTATATGTTACCACACACTACTCATGTGATCTCTCAACAAAATCCGATAAAGTATTTGCTTGAACAACCACCCATACAAGGAAGGATATCTAAGTGGTTGGTGAAGTTGGCCGAATTGAGCTAAAATATATTCCTGAAAAATCAATGAAAGAAAAAGTAGTTTTTGACTTTATGGCGCAACATCCAATTCAAACATGTCGTGCAGAAACTACTCATCTTCCGAATGAGGAGATTCTCATGACACAAGATGACAAATGGGTAATGTACTTCGATGGTGCGTACAATAAAAAAGGATGTGGTGTAGGAGTGTTACACATAAGTCTAGAGGGAGCACATACTCCAATCTCTTTTAAATTAGACTTTGAGGTTACTAATAATGCCACATAATATGAGGCGTGCATTATTGGATTAGAACCAGTGGCTAGCATAGGTGTGAAAAAATTACAGGTATATGGAGACTACAGTTTGATTATAAATCATATATTAAAAAAATGGAAAATAAAGAACTCCACAATGATATTATACCAAGCACACCTAGAGCAACTCATCGAGCATTTTGAACATATTGATTTTAAATATCTCCCAAGGGATGACAATCAATTTGCATATGCGCTAGCAAAATTAGCCTCAATGATCAACATTCCAGATCACTTAAATATGACGCCATTATGCTTTGATAGAAGAGAAGAACCAGCGTATTGCAACACAATAGAGGAAATAAATGACATTGAAGGAGACAATACTTTGTATGATCATATCCTCAAATATATTACTCATGGCACATATCCCGAAAATAATTCATCGAAAGACCAACGAGCCTTACGAACACTTGCGGCCCAATATGGTCTAATAAATGGTCAATTATGCAAAAAAGGACCTAATAGTCAAATCTTATTATGTATAGGCCAACCGGAAGCCATACGCCTTATGGAAAATACTCACAAAGGTGTTTGTGGACCTCACATGAATGGTAAAATGCTTTCTAAAATAATTTGACGACAAGGGTATTATTGGTCCATTATGGAACATGATTGCATACAATATGTTAAAAAATGTCCACAGTGCCAAATGTTCGCTAATTTACAACACCTTCCACCATCCGAACTATACAATCTCACTTCCCCTTGGCCTTTTACGACTTGGGGAATTGACATAATTGGAAAAGTCTCTCCAACAGGATCGGGAGGGACCGAGTACGTATTAGTTGCCATTTATTACTTTACTAATTGTATTGAGGCTGCTTCTTACGTGAATATCACTTCTAAACATGTCGCCAAGTTTCTCGAACGAAACATATTTTGTAAATATAGAGTTCCACATGAACTAATTAGTGATTAGGGATCTCAATTAAAAGCTGAAGTCGAGACCCTCTTAACTCGTTATAAAGTAAAACATCATCACTCATCCCCATACAGACCTTAAATGAATGGAGCTATAGAGTCGGCAAATAAAAATGTAACAGTCATTATTAAAAAAAATGGCAGAAAATTATAACGACTGGCCGAATAAACTGCACTTCGCATTATGGGGTTATAGAACGTCTATACGGACATCAATAGGAGTAACTCCGTAATCCTTAGTTTTCGGAATGGACGCAGTTCAACCAATCGAACTAGAAATACCATCCCTACGCATCGTACTTGAAAGTAAGCTACCGGAAGCTTAATGGGTAAGAGCGAGGTAAGAAGAGCTTTTATTCCTCGATGAACGACGATTAAGAGCTTTGCATCATGTACAAGTCTACCAAAGGCGCATTGCGCGTCATTTTAATAAAATGGTAAAACCTAGAAATATAAAAGAAGGTGACTTTGTACTAAAGGAGGTTAGGGGTCCACCAACCTATCAAAGAGGGAAATTGAAACCTAACTGGATAGGTCCCTATTGCGTAATTGAAATCCTATTAGGATGAGCCGCCAGATTAATGGATATTGGAGGAGATGAAATTCGCCAATTAATAAATATTGATCGCCTAAAGAAATATTACATTTGAAATACGGATAAATCTCGTTCACTCATACAACCATTTTTAATTAGCATTCAATTGAAAGATTCTAAGTGTTATGCATTTTACCGAATAACACGGTAAAATACATAACACTTGGGGGTAATTTAGAAATAATAAACCGTTCTAAGTGTTCAAATTTTTTCAAATATTACAAAAAAATCTTCACACTTGGGTGGGTAATAATAATACGAATTTTTTATTTTTTTGTGAAAAAAAAAATCGATACATTCGTAGCATAGGAGTCGCGCGCAACTGGAATAGTTGCGCACGGAGGTCACGTGCAACTGATTTTGTTGCACGCGACAAACTTGCGCAACTACAGACGTTGCGCGTGCCACCTGATGACGAACTACGAACCCGAATTTTTGGTGTTTGAATGAAGTTGCGATTTCTACTTGTGGCAAAAGAGGGTGGTTCTTAAATATAACATATACTCGGAAAATAAAATTTAACTTTGATTTAATTCTTTTAAACAAGGGTTGATTAATTTTTTTATTTAATTTCTATCTAAGAGATTAAAGAAAAAATAAAAAAAAATACATAATAATAAAAAAAACATTAGAACTACGCAAAGACCTGATTTTCTAATGCGAATACGTAGGCAATCTTTATGATTCAGTCATATCAAAATATAAAAATATAAAGTTCATTTTATTTCATTCAAAATTCAAAAGAGAGACATTATTAAACTAGATAGTAAACGAAACAAAAAACATAGTAGTGATTACACTTTATTCGAAAAAAAGAACTAATGATAAAATTGTGTAACACCCTAAGGTTATACTATGTCCTCGATTGTCACAAATGATGGAGGAGTAGTTTCCATCGCAGCATTTTCAGAAACCATGGAGCTTTTCCTACACTCTTCTTCTTCACCCAAACATTGTTTTTCAATTTAGAGATAAGGGTCTTTGCACCCTGTTTTCGTTTTCCTTTGACTATTGGAGCTTTCTTGCGAGTATTTGGTGAAGGTTCTTTGATCTTCACACCTTGTTGCGCAGGTTTGGAGGGAGCTTTCCTTTTTGTTTCCTTCGATTGAGCCTTAGGGGATGAGAAGTTTAATTTTCTTCTCACTCCTTTGTTTTGGCCACTAGGAGGAGTAGTAGTGGTTGAATGCATCAAAGGCTTAGGTGGATTGCGAGCGGTGGCGGCTTGAAATTGAGATCGAGCCTTGTTTAATTCACCCTTATCCGCCGCATTCATCCAAGCCTTGTAAAAGGAAGATAATATAATACTCGCGGGAGGATTTTGTATTACCCACTTAGGAAGACTTGACCAATATTCCATCCAACGAGCAATCCTTTCGGGTTTAAGGTCACATCTTTAGGGGCATCACAATCTTGCGGGGGAATAAATTTCCACATCTTGTATTGTCTTATCACCCTACAACAAAAAATATAAGTATTACTAGATAGGCCTAAAAGCCTAATGTAAGGCTAATTGAGACTATTCCCAATCATACTATTTATGTTCCACCAAGGAATCACAAAACGTATGTTAGGAACCCCATGAAAGAAAAACGACGTCCATTCCTCTTCATTCTTATGATTATACAAGATTCGACGTCCGGGGAATGTCTTTACTCCATTAGCGTCAAGGTTTTGTGGCTGATCAACAATTCGCAAGCGCTCCATGAGCCAAATCTGAAAAAAAAAAAGAAAAGAAAAAAAAAATTAGTTTGTGATTTTTTACACAAGCCGGTGACGGGCGCAACTAAATCAGTTGCGCGCATCAAAAAAGATTGCGCTGGTCATGTCAGCGCAACTTCGTGACTTGCGCTGATAAACGCTGGAAAAAAAAAAGCGTACGTGTAATAGGAGTGGACTTCCCTATGAAACCGTTTTCGTTAGGATCTCCTCTAAGGCGATTCAAGCACAGAACGGTTTCCGCCAAAGCCAAAGGAGCGGGTAAATGACATCCCTCTATTTGCTTTACTATGGACACCATCGAATAATCTCCGTACACTTTGTCTATCCTAAGTAAACAATTAACAACAAGATAATAACATAAAGCAGGAATTTTAAAGCGTTGTTTAATCATGTTGTCACGAGGGGTGACGAAGTGTTCAATAAATTGAATTAAGTTCATGCCTTTTTCAATTCCTCTGTTGGTCAAATCATTGTCGGACAAGCAAAAAAATCTTTGGAATATAGGTTTGGGATCCAACAAGGTAGGCAAATAAGTCACAGGGAGAGTGTTTGTAGGAAAACCTAGCAAGACCTCGAACTCACCAGGAAGTGGGACAATTTATCCCCTCTAAACAAGAAAAGATGGTGGTTAGAATCCCAATGGTTGATTGCGGCATGAAGAAAATCAAAGTAGTAAATTTTGAAAGCTAGCTTGTCCTCGGTTGAAAGGGAAGTGACCCATTGCTTCAAACATTGTTCAAAGGTCTTCACCATTATTTTAAAAATAAGAATTTAGAGTGATTAATTCTTTTTATTTTCTTATATTACTAAGCGAATGAATGCGAGATGATCAAAAGCCTACATGAAACCACATTTAAATAGACCCAATAAGGGCAAATTTACGGCAAATTCGGCTTAAAAGAAAGTTCACTAACAGGTGGCGCGTGCAACTCATGAGTTGCGCGCGACATCCGCGCGCAACAGCCGCGCGTAACTCACGCAGTTACGCGCGTCTCCCCTGACGCAGCTGTAAGTTGGCTTTATTTCCGTATTTTAGCTCATATAAAGACATAATCTTCATGAGATCTTAAGATGAATCATACGCTTGCCTTCTAACACTTTGTGTCCCTTTTTATGCCTACTTTCTTATTTTCTTTTTATTTTCTTTTATTATTTTATTATTTTCTTATTTTCTTTTTCTTTTTATTTTCTTTTCTTTTTTGTATTATTTTCCTATATTTTTTTTCTCTTTTATTTTCTTTATTATTATTTTCCTACTTCCTTATTTTCTTTTGTTTTGTTTTATTTTTTTTTTCTTTTCTCTTTTTCTTTCTTTTC
This sequence comes from Chenopodium formosanum, assembly GCA_024500155.1. Classification (NCBI taxonomy): domain Eukaryota; kingdom Viridiplantae; phylum Streptophyta; class Magnoliopsida; order Caryophyllales; family Amaranthaceae; genus Chenopodium; species Chenopodium formosanum. The sequence goes on from CM044865.1 coordinate 47,976,175, forward strand.
GCTTTCTTTTTCGAGTTTTGTTTATTTTTTCGAGTTTTCCCAATAAAAAAATTAATAAAAATTAATAACCAAATCTGTACAAAAGGAATTAGGGTGCTCGGCGACTACTAGACGGTTGCTGCACATCCTGCAAAATCTAAAACGGGATTAATACATGAAATGTAATAACTTCGTTGAAAGAAAAGAAATAAAACTTACCGCGATCATTTAATGTCCACGACATGATAAAGTCACGAGGGCTCTCCGATAAGCAGCTTGGAAAGCACATAAAGTCCTCATCATGCCGTTCACGGTCTCCTGCGGAACCTGTTCCAAGAATAAAAGGACAGTTAGTAAACAAATGTATATGAAACAAAAAATAAATAGAAATATTTAAGTACATATACATAAAAGACTTACCGACTTAACCTCACAAGTACAAACGGTATCCCCTCGTCATCCTCGGTTGTTGGAAGGGTTACGCGAATTACCGATCCGACTGCATCAATATACGTGATCTCCGCAAAAAAGGCACCCAACCACCTAGCTCGACCCGCTTATAATACATGTGACAAGCAATAAACGATAAAAGGGTCAAAGTTACGAAAAATAAATAGAAACACGAAAAAAAGAGTTAGAGTACTAACCGGAACAAAAGCCGAAAATGAGTCAGCCTGGATGGTAAAAAAGCCGGATAAGAAGCCTCCAGCAGCACCAGCTGCTTCGCTAGATAACCAAGGATCGCCTGAGCTCGATCCTCGGAACAGGTCCGGACGCAGCATCCGGATCGAGGGATCCGCAGGAACTAAAGGCTCCTCGGACGAAAGCTGCAAGAGAACACGCTAGCCTAAAAACCAAGCGTCGGTTAGAAAACCTCAGGGACTCCGAACCATGCCAGACCGGATAGCCTTAGGGACTCCAATGATTAAACACCAAGGACGGAGATCGATCTATAAAACACAACCACATGAAAAATCGTTAGAAAACGAATAAAATCAAAAAACAAAAAGAGCACATGTAGTTGGAATACTCGCTGACGCACGAGTCGTCAAAAAGATCCTCTGGCGAAAGTCGCCGGCAGAAGTAGCTCATCTCCTCTTAATAGAGACCAATTGATGGCCGATAGGAAAACGAGCAGCCCCAAGCCCCCTGGGGCTAAGAAAGGCAGGTACGAGTATCCCCAAGCCTAAAACCGAGAAAAGATAAGCTTAAACGAAAAAGAGAAAGTAATAACCGAAAAAAGCTTAAAACACTTACCTGAATGATAATATCATGCCACGTAAGCGAGATCCGAGGCACCTGATCTGTAGCTGCCGCGGAATCCATGACCCGGGTCACCTTGCCCATAGCTGTAAGCATACAGGCATACGACACCTCCACCCAACTCAGGTCACCTACTTGCCCCAAATAAGTAACCTGATGGCGAAACGCTCTCCTCGATCACTCAAGATAGTGACGGAAAGAACGTGGGCGATGCATATCCGAGCCACCTGCTCAGGTGTACACTGTCGGTCAAGGTTGTCAGTCGACAACTCGTCGGCAAGAGACGAGTACGGACAAGATAACGCGTACACAAGAAGGGCCAACGCAAGACGGTCCCCTACAAGGTCGTGCAATCTCTCGTCTGACCCCTTAACAAGCTCTATAGCTACAGGCTCACCTCCGAAAGGAAAACTCGTAATCATAGAGAAATCAAAATGAGTAACCGTCATCTCTCCCCATGGAAAGTGGAAATTGTTGGTGGAATCCCACCAAAACTCCAGCAATCCACGGAGGAAAGCTGACGGTGAAGAGTGGCTAAATAAATCCCAAAGAGCCGCTAGCTGGGAGTCAATCACAGAAAGTGCTACAATCTCCTTTTCCACCACGGGCAAGCTCTCAAAACGGGCTAGTAGGTCACTAGAGTTGTACAAACGCATGATAGGCTCACTCTAAATAAAAATTAAAAAAAGAAATGGTTATGGTTTAAAGAGGAGAAGAAACAAAGGAAAAGAGAAAGAAACAAAAGCGCAGAAAACTCACAATGTTGCGCCACCCTTTGATCGAAGCGTGGTGGTCTGGGTTCCACTTAAGGACCCTAGGGTCCTAGTTTGGAGGAGCCTCCCAAATCACCTCCTACTAGCAACGTCAATCGGCCGCGATGCGTTGCTCTCGAACCTCCTCTCGAGGACGGGTCACCCTCTTCCGAGGGCAAACCGCCTCTTCCAGACCAATGAGAACCTCCTCAGCATCGACAAACGGAGGTGAGTCCATGCTATGACGGATAGAATTTCTTTAATTAGTTTATTTTATTTCCTAAACTTAACATATATACGTATTATAGACCTATTTCGGAAGCATAACGTCTACCGATAGGGCAAAACACGAAAATCGAATGCCATGCATACTTGGGGCCTACGATGCGTGTAGTTAAACTCATTAAATGGAGGCTTTTAAACACCCACAAAAGCCATCCTATACCAGTTTCAACTAAGCATTCAAGGGATTATATTTCAAAATCTCAACGAATCAATTAATTCTAGACGAATAACAGTAATATAAACATAATTATCATCTACCAAACAATTTTGATGTTCGAATATGGCAAAATAAGCTAAGAGTATGTTTCGCGCCATTTTACAACAATTCAAAATTCACAAAAAATGAATTATGAAAGTTTTATTAATTCCACCACTATGATATACTTCATAATCAGCAATTATAACAAAAATGAGCAAGAAAAAGCAATAAAATCAAGCAAAAATTCGAAAAAAAAGCAAGAACGAGCTTGAATAAAGAAATGCTCATAGAAGATTCAATACTTAACTATTTTTCATGAAATTTGTTGCAAAACACTCCTTAAACATAGCATAACAACATAGAGCAAACAATTTCAAGAAAAATAAGCCGAATAAAAAACCCCCAAAATTCAAAATTTGGAGTTTAACGATTTGAAAATCGTTCGAATTCAGCCGAAAAAAGAACAAATTTTAGCAAAAAACACTTACATAAGATTACGGCAAATATAAATTGAGGATGAAATTTTCTTCCTTTAGGTACGAAAATCACGACAAACTTAGCTTCTTAGAAAGAGAAAGAATAGAAAATGGCAAAGGAAGGAGAAAGGGTTACTAACATAAATGTCGCGCGCAACTGAAGCAGTTGCGCGTGACATACCAGCGCAACTCAAAAAGATGCGAGCGCCTGGCAAGCGCAACCTTCTGAGTTGCACGCGAAAACTAGTCACTAAAAGACCGGGATTTTGATTTTGATCCGTTAGATAATTTTTTGAAAGGTTTTTTCTCGTTATTAGACGTAATGGCGCGCAAATTATCATAATTTTTTAAAATTGCTTTGCATATTGTAGTTTGTTTTATTTTTTGTTTGTTTTTTTTGCATCATATTGCATGCACACCGTGCTTTGTGCCTTCCCCAAGAATACGTTTTGAACGTTTTTCGTAAGAGTGCCTTAAGAAATTCCGTGGTGGTGCTTTGCGTAAAAGCACCAATAGATAGGTTTGTCATTTCACTACACTGACGTTACAAATGTCCGAGTTTTCTTTTTTTTTCACGTCCAAAGCAAAAAGGAAGGCGTTTTCATGCAGCGTAAAAATGCAAATAACGTATTGTACGGCGTAGGTGTTGCGTAAAATTTCACTCAGCCCAAGCTTTGCGAGATCTTCCTCTCGGGACTAAAAGGTATAGAATTACTATGGGCGTTAGCTCAACGAGGCGACAGGAGCGCCGAACCTTCAGGAACAAGCACTTCTTGAATGGATACGGTAGTTAGTGCACTTACTAACTTACCGGAAAATTAGGGTGTCGAATTCATCCCCAGTATAAAGAAGCGACGGGACAATGTCGCGTCCATGTAGTCACGTTCCCCTAGTCTTGAGACACGTGTACTCATTTTGTGGACAAAACTGATGCAAGAGTTGCTGACTTTCTTCCCTCTCACTGAATTCGGATATATGCCTCCAGTCCTGAGACATGTATTTCTATCTTGTGGACTTCCTACTCAAATTCCGGACCCGGCTCGAATACCGAACCATTTTGGCTATAATACCGAAAACCCCTTTTTCATCTTCTACTTTGTTAAAGTCAGGCTAAAGTTTCAATGACATATTGAGGGACTTTAGACCAACGATGACACGATTGAGAGGAAATCTTCCCCTTTTTATCATTTTAAAACTGATATCTTCTCATGACCTGACATCACCCAAAACACTTTTACTTGTAAAAGAGTTCTACAATTGCAAAGGATCAATCTATATTCTTTGGCGCATTAAGACTAGGAAGAACTTTTTCTAGCCTTATTAGCTACTTGTTCCAAACACTTAGCGAACCAAGGATTGTTTCGACATCGTTAAACGTTACTAAAAGATTCTCTATCCTGAGAGAACTTCGCAGAATAAGTCTCGAATTTATTTCCTTAAAACTGTGATCATAGTCTATTCTAGACTCGATCAAAGTGGGGGATAACTGTAGATATCTACTTTTGTCCTCCTATCCCGACAAGAAGTGCAATGACGATAAATAAAACCATCTTTGTGTTGGATCGAAGTGAAGAATACTTATGGATACCTAAATAAGCCACAAAACACAAAAGACTAGCCCAAATTAAAAAAAAAAGCCAAAACAAAGGTCCAATTAATTAAACCCAATCATAATTAGGCTTAAGCCCGTGCTTAAACCCTAATAATGACGGATTTAGGAGCCCCTAGGTTAAATCTTAGTGCTGCCGCTGGAAAAGTTGCACGCACCTCAAAGAGTCGCACTGGGCTGCCGCGCACAACTAATTCAGTTGTGCGCGACACCCAAGGCAACCTTCAGAGTTGCGCTGCGGAAGATTCAGAATTATTCGGAATTATATGAAAAATATGAAATCGAATCTTATCATAAAGCCGCGCGCAAGACAATTTGTTGCGCAACTCTATAGCTTGCGCTGAGATGCCGCGTGCAACTCAATCTGTTGCGTGCGACACCCGCTGCGGTAGAATTCTCGAAACCCTAAACCTAATTATTCCCTATAAATATGAGCTTAAACCGAGGCTTAAGTTAACGAAATTAGCCTAAAAATCTGGCGAAATAACTTGTGCAACCTAGTCCTCTTGTCCTAAACACTCACCCTTTCGATACTTTGGTACTACGGGGAGGTTCCCAAACAAGACGGAGTCCATAAGTGTTCTGAACGGAGATCTAGCAAAGAGAAGTGGTAAATTTCCGAGCACTTCGATAAATCACCTTTATTTTCTTGTTTAAAAAGACTTTAATTAATTAATTAGTGTTGTTTGATCACCTTTAAATAATTAATTAATCAATTCCACATAGTATCTTGCATTAAACAAAGATTTGAATTGAATTAAATAATTGTTGGTTGATCACTTAAGCCAAGGCGAATCTTCTTTATTTTCTTGTCCTCTTCACGAATTTAATTAAATAAGAATAATGACATTACGATATAATTCCTACGTGAATTAATGCTTGTAAATAAAATCAACTTACATAGTTTTAGGTATCGCGTTGCATATATTGTTTGGTGATGAAATTGTAAAAAAGAAAGAGCTAGTAGAGGTCGTACTAGGGCTAGGATGACGATTTCCCTCTAAAAGAAACGTTATCATAGTACCCTCGCTCCCGAACTCATTTTCGGTTTATAGAACAATTTGGGCATGGGTAAACTTATGATTTGTGCTAATTATTCCATGAATTCCACATGGAAGAAAGGCATGAACGAGGTTTATGAGTTTTTCCTAAAACTCATTGGAGACTCCTACTTGCATTGTTTCTTACTAAAAAGCGTGATGATAGAATCAATTCTAATTCAAGGTCCCCCAAACAGTCAGGAATTCAAATCCTACTACACCCTAACAAGTGTAAAGTCCTAGGCTTTAAAGTGGCTAAGGGCATTTAAGGAGAGTAACCCTTACGATGGGATCACCCTCCTTACACCCTTCCTTTCTTGACCAAGCGCTTTAAATTAAAATATTTATTTATTTTAATTACTTTACTCGAATTTGGCTTTTACATTATTGATTTTATAAACAAAAAAAACAAAAAATAGGATGTATTTTTTTAAGAACAAGTAAGGTTTTAACAAATATGGTTTTATTGGAGGATTAATATTTGACTTACCCCCCTATAAAAATGACGAAAAGACGCGCATAGAAGACACTCTAGACATGGTCAATGTGTGACATGGTATGTGTGTGCTTTAATAGTGAATGTAAGTGACATACTTTGACTCTATTGTTAAACCATGGGACTATGTGCCTACACTCAATGACTGAATGAACATAATTACTACCGTTTCTGAATTAGCAAATTAATTAAAATGACACATCGTGAAGACTCGAGCAAAATTGCAGGCTATCCTTAGACGACAGTACTATCGCCAGACGCTGGCAGCCAACGCCAGACGATAGGATTGTCGCCTGGCACCGGACAAAAGCGTGTGGTGCCCCAGTCCAGATCTTTGCGCCGTTATGGCACATCGATCTAGGACTGTTTCCAGTATTTTGCTCTAAAGGAATTTGCCTAAAAAGTCGTACTAAGTCTAGTTTTATCAATTTATTAGACTTTAATCAGTATGAATTAATTAATTAATTAAATTAGCAAAGTCCTTTTAGTCATTAGTTTTATTTATTTAACTCGTACACAAGTCAAACAAACGGTTAAGAAAAAACACATACACTATGCACAACAAATAATGCAAAAGTAGTCATATAGTCAAGATATAATGCAATGTGTTTGCAACCTAATCATGGCTCTAGTTCTCTAAAGTTCGGGATATGGCTTAGTCAAAAAAAGGTTCCATGGTTATGAGTCGGGATGCACTGCGCGGAAGCCTTTCCTTTGGAAGGGTTGGCGTGCGTTGATGGTACCCCGCGAGTTAAACTCGCTTTCATGGTTTGGTGAATTCAACATTCTCAGATGTACCCTTCGTTAAAAGGAGTGTTCAATTGGGTAGATGGAGCATGAATTCCTAGAGGGTTATGTCCATATGTAGAACACATATGGGTTTCACAAAATAAGGAAAAACTCAATCAATAAATAAAACCGAAGAAACAGTACTAGAAAACTAGTCGAAACAAAAAGGTAGAATTCTAGCTCAAGAGTGGAAGAATTTTGCGCAAGGAAATAGAGTTGTCACAAGACGCTGGCCATGTCGCCAGACGTCTAGCTTTTTGTCTGGCGATGACGCCAACGTTAGGCGCCGACGATGCTTTCTCAACGCTAATTCCTTCATTCCTTAGCAGCTTTCTGGTCTTGAATTTTCCAGTTTTTTCGTAGCATTATTTCAATTCTAGTTTTGAAAGATATTTCCCTAAATTCCTACGTGTAAAAATCCTATGTTTTTTACTCATTAAGGACGGTCTTTCCGATGAGAACTTTTTTTATGCTTATGCCAATAATGTCAATCAAAATTACACACATGAAATACTTAGAACATTTGAGTCTCATCCACTCATTCTAAATCATTGCCAAAATAAATTTTAGAAATTAAAATAGAAATCCTCCCCATTAGAGTCGCCAAAAAACTGTAGGGAATATTTAAAGCCATCCCACACTTGATCCACAATGTGATCATACACTTAAGCATGGTGGCGTCCAAAGGAAAGGAAGATAGAGTAAAAGAGGCGCCAACAAATTCTAAGAACTTGTAAACCATTCACAGGGTGAAGGTTACGCCCCTTAACAATCAAGGAGACCGTTAACTCCAATAGGTCTAAAACCTTGACAGGAAGTTCGGGGATGAAGGAATAAATCCAACCTAAAAGAAATTGAACCTGCCCTACTAATAGGCCTCTACTTTATTCTTCTTGTATCCATGTGCCCTTTCTGACTAACATGCAATCATTAGGTTAACCCTAAACATGTTTATATATGTTGGTTGAATATTAATGCACAAATAATATTATTATTGGCGATCACTTGAATTATCATCATATTAACCTAAACAAGATTATTAATATCTTATTAAGCATGATTAAAACTACAAAATCCCTTTAAACATGCAAAAAAGATGTGATCAAGCAACAACAATAAAAATAATATATCAAGAAACATAATAAAACAATTAGGTTATATTAATCATGTTAAAGCATAATATTAATAGCAAGATCCTAGGCATGATATTAACATGATTAATAACAAACCCTAGCATGTCACTAAACATTAAAGATGTAAGGTTTAGCCCTAACATGATACTAACATGATATTAGGAAAGAAATAGGAAGCCTCAAAATAATCATACATGATATAAGAAATATTAATTAATCCTAAACAAGATACTAGGAAGCAAAAATATCCTAACATGATACTAGGAATCAGTAAAACAACCTAAACGTGATTTCTATATCAAAAGATCAATAAAAACAATCAAAGTACTTACTTAGTTGCCTCGTACTTATTTCTAATAACAAATTACATGTGTTAGTAACTTCAAGGAAAATATTAAATCAAATAAATTAAATTAAATAATTAAAATAGAGATTAGGGACCAAACCCTCAGAAATATCAAACATTCACGTCTAGGGCGAAGCTAAATTAAAAATTGGCTAGGTGTTTCTAAAACTAATGTACGAGGAATTTTGAGAGAGGAAAGGTTTAGAAAAAGAATAAAGAGAAAAAGTGTAGACACCCAAATGTGTCTCCCCAAAACCAAACCCAGTGATGAATACCTTTCATGTCATTTTATTATCGAACTAGATGAAAGTGTAAAAAGTCTAATGATGTGGATGTTTTTACTAAATCAATTCTTCTGTTTTTGAAAATATTTCTTTTTATACCCAATTTATGAAAAAAATTTCATTCCAGTTTAGTTTTATTCATGACAAGAGCCTAATAATAGTGTAATAGATGGGTTTGAAAAAACCTTTCCAACGATATATTATAAGTCCAACTCCGATAAATAAGGAGGAAGTTATTGCGAAAATACTAAACTGGGCCTACTTTGGTTCTTATATACGACCCAATGATCTAGAGGAGGGCCTATTATTAATTATCATTCCTAAATATATTAAGATTGATTAAAGTCTTCTAGAATACTCTAGAAGGTTCTCTTAAATCCTAATGGAGTTAGGATGGGTAATTATGTGTCAAAGAGTCTGAAATTGAATAAAACTACTCTTTTTGAGAATCCTTGTTTTGTACGAAATGAAATATAGTTAGATATTATTTTCGTGCCTCAATATCTTTATCCAAATATTAAATGGTTGGATAAATCTTGAAATTATATTTCCAATGATATATTATAATATTAAATCTGAGCTATAACGAAAAAGATATTAATGGAATACGACACTCTATCAAAAACAGACACCCTTCAATTATTTCGGCCATATATTTTTATCTACAAAAGATTTTTATTGGGTTGGAAAGTAGACTTTACGAGCTTTCCAAAGATATATTATATGCCTTATTTAGACTTCTGGATCAAAAGATATGATAAAAACAAAATCCAAACAAACTGTCTTGCAGAGCTAGACGACAGGCCTGTCGCGCGGCGATAGGAACTGTTGTTGGCAACAGCAACATGTTTTATTCCTTTGCAAACTCCAATTCTTTTTTATTTAATCCACACTTTTTCAAATAATTAATGCAATAATTCGAACTCATTATTCCAAAACCAATTCCAACGATTCAATATACAAAATAATAGTTAATAAAACCAATTCCTTTATTAAGAACAAATTCCTTTTACTCCAATTCCTCACCCAAGTGTGCACACCCCCAAGCTAGTCTCCTTATATTACAAGACTATTCATGAGGAAAGACCCGGTCATACAAAGTCCAAGGTATTATCAATAAACCAAATCTGCATAGTGGGATTACTAACATGCTTATAAAGCATTTATAATAATAATTCAATGGTTCAATAAATCCTTTTAATATCCAATAGTTCCAATATAATTCAAAATCCTTTTTAATTAATTCCACATGCTTTCAAAATCAAACCTTGTAAATAGATACTTTAGAATAAAATGTCATATTAATAATAACTTTTCAAAAGCAACAACTCTTCCTTTAAAAACCTTTATTTAATTCAACAAACCTTTTAAAATCAATTCCTTTATTTAAACACGATAAGTTATCCAAACCATTCATAACATGATTTAAAAATAAATTATTCAAAATAATTTTATTAAAATAAATACCTTCAAACATACTTTATTTCAAAAATCATAATTCTAATCAATTTATTTCAATCACCAATCAAATCATGTAAAACATGTTATTCAAACCAATCACTTTCAAAGGTATCCAGCCACCTAAACGTACCTTGATCCTTGTTAGAAAAACCATACAAAAATAACCTCAAGAGCCTTGATCAAACACACCCTACAAATAAATATAACTTTAATCAATATAAGGTTTACAAAATATTAAAAACCCCCAGCTATACGTACATGAACCTTTTAAATTAATTTCTCATAAACATCATTAAAAATCTAATTTTATATTATTAAAACTACTCATAATAATTATTTATAAATCCCCCATATAATAATAATAATAATTGAATAACATAAGAGAATAAGAAAATATAAGAAACCAAGGAAAAGAGAAGAATTGGATTTGCGTTAGAAAGAATAGGAAGAACTTGTAGAGGCTATAACTCCTATATAACTCCAAATTAGGTGATTCTTAAGCCTAACCTCAAGGATTTTTTTATAGGAACAATCGTTTGTGAAATGTCAATACCCCAAAAATGGATCAGAAGTACCCGAAAATTGGCTCCAATGATAAACGCGATGATTTGTGTAAAATTGAGGAGAAGAAAAGAAGATAATTGGTGTGAAGAATGTGAGAGGTATGAAGGGGTATATATAGGCTAGCTCATGCAAGAATTATGGCAAGAGAATGTGGGAAGAATTATGGTAAGTAGGGTTTATGGGATTACTTGGAGAAGTAAGTAAAAGAATTAAGGAAATCTTAGATATTAAGGTGATTGTGTGTACATGAATAGGGAAGGTATGTATTTTATGAAAACATAAGGAAATTAGAATTACTTGGGGAATAGTTAACAAGAATGAATGGAAAGAAAATAGGATGATTAGATGTTAAAAAGATGGGGAATTAGAATTAAGGAAAATAAGAGATTTTGGGAGATAATTAAATATATAATTTTACCATTTTAATTCCCCCAAAATAATTCAATAGGGCCGAAAATATTGAGCTTACCATAGCTCAAATTTTCGGACTCCTATAAATATATTTAGGAAGATTTTTTTTGGTTTTTAAGGAAAAAAATAATTTTTAAATAATATAAAATAATTAACTAACTAAATATCAATTATTCACCAACAAAATAACTAAGAAAAATCAGATTTCCTATACATAGGAAATTCGAAATTCCTACGTATGTAATGGGAATTTTCAGACATATTAATTAATTAATAAAGTATAGTTTTTGCCTTAAATAAAATATCCGAAATATATAATTAATCCGTTTTTTAAATAGGATAAATGGATAATATATCTTATCCAAAGATTATTAATTTTCAAAATACTTTTGGTGCCAAAATTCAAATATTATATTGGCTCCAAATAATAAATTTACTAAAATACCCTTATTATAAAATACTTCTTAATTAATTAATTAGAAAATATGTATAAAAATATGGGGTATTACATTAATATTCAACCAATATAGATTAAACAGTTTTAGGGTGAAACCTAATGATTGCATGTTAGTCAGAAAGCGCATATGAATACGAGAAGAATAAAGTAGAGGCCTATTTTATAGGGCGCGTTCTGCCTCTTTTAGATTGGATTTGTACCTTCATCCCCGAACTTCATGTCTGGGTTCCAAACCTATTGGAGTTAACGATCTCCTTGATCTTTAAGGGGTGTAACCTTCACCCAGTGAATGGTTTTCAAGTTCCTACAACTTGTTGGCGACTCTTTTGCTGTAGCTTCTTTCCCTTTTGACGGCACCATGTTTAAGTGCATGTTCACAGTGGGGTTCAAGTTTGGGATAATACTTGAAATATTCCCTACACACTCCATTCATTGTTGTTTTGGTTTGTTCGAATTTGGGATCAGCTTTAGTGGATTTTTATCAAGGTTTTGAGATTTGTGTTCCTTTTGAATTAGGGTTCTTGTGCTTTTGAATTAGTGGTTTTACATGTAAATTCGAATTGAATGTTGTTTTCAATTACTTGATTAATTTTTAATTAACAAAGAAAATTAGGTTTTGATGAATAATTTTGAACAAATATAATCGAAAATGTGTTATTTGGGTGAATTTTTGGAGCTGGTGTTGTGTTCTCCGATCCATGCTTTGTATTCTAATTTTCCCAAGCTTTTAGCAAAACGGGATCATAAGGATCCTAACTATCTATTATAGTTTGTGTGATTGTTGTGTGTGTGTGTGTGTGTGACTGTGTGTATGTGTGACTGTGTGTAAATCTTGTATTAAATCAATCTTTTTGATCTATTAATACATCTATCTCTTCTTCTAAACTGCTAATTTGAATTTTGGTGGTCGCTATAAGAAAATAACCTTTTCGTAGCGATTATTTTAACCTTTAGTATCGATTGTAATTGCAACAAAAAGCTTTCCCAACGAATGGTCATTCGATACAATATCCCCTGTTGCCTTAGCGTTTAGTAGTGATTTTCAATACCGCTGGGGTTGGCCTCAATAATCGATACAAAAAACTACATCCAATCGTGGTGATTATTGTAGCGATTACAATCGCCATAAATGTTTAACTCATTTTCTTCCAAAAAAAAAAAAAACATGCGTATGATCTTTACAAGATTCAAACATGCAACCTCAAACTCTTATATTAAATGTTTCACCAATAAGCTATGACATATCCTATATACTCTTTGTCAAACAATATTTATATATCTAGTGTTGAAAAAGCTTTTCGTATCAATTTTTAGGATTTAGTGGCGATTGTAAATGATACGATTTCTCAAAATTATATAAATGTGTAAAAATAGTGTGGATATGTATTATTATGTTTTCCGTATCGATTTTATATGGGAAAACCACGACGATTGTAAAAATGATACGACATCCTTAGTTATTTCACAAACATACTTGCATATTGTAGTGAATGTACAATCGCTACGAAATAATCGCTACGAAAAGTGAATTTTCTTGTAGTGGGTGAAAGAATATGTGACTATATGGATTTGTTGGCGGGATGGTTTAAAACTGCATGCCATTCCAGACCAACAATATACTTTGTTATATTGCAAACATTATTGTCATTATTGTCTTGGAAAGTTGAACTTCGATCTAATAGCAGCGTTTCTTGCTGTTACAGTACATGTCTGCTAGGAATTTAGTCAGGTGTTCTGTTGCATGTGCTCACTTATGCTATCAGTCAGCTAAGAGTATTGGGAGAGCTCATCTCCCATAGAGTGGGAATTATCTTGTATTAAATCAATCACTTTGATAACTTTGATTCTGGTTGTTGAGTTGTATGATCGATTATAATTTATTTATGACTTTTAGAATTCATGAAGATGCGATTTTAACTGGGCAATAAAATTGGGGTTAGTTATTAAAACATGTTTCCAGATTGATTGGTTACAGTTTTAGGTCATGCTTTGATAATGCTTTGATGTACATTTTTGTGAAATGGTCAATTAGTTACACAATTAGGTTGATAAGCTGTTTTTGTTGGGAAAGGCAGTTCTTTTTTGTCTTTATTCAACGAAGATGAAGATAGCATGGTCAATTAGGAAGCTTTCACGTTTGTAAATTGTGATTATATTGGCCCTCTTCATATCCGCTTAATAGAAGAGGTACCTACTTACCTGGAAAAAAATGGCACATGGAAAATTGGTTATTTTTTTCTTTTTTTTTTTGTGGGCTATTTTGCCCTAGAACAGTGAAACACTTTTCATTCCTTATTTGGTTTCACAATTGTCATTTTGCTTTGTGCTTGTTTGATGAGTCAACGAGTCACCGTGATCCATTAAAGCTCCATCATGGAGCAGTCTTGTAACACAAAAAATCATATATATTTAACTCCTTTCACTTGTTTCATGTTTGGTTGTCCTACTTCTATAATTTCCTTATAGGATTTTGATATATGACATGCATAGAGCTCAAATTGTCTGATGATGGATGTTTAGAGGGGAGGAGCTTGAGCTTTATACTTTAAGGGGTTTTTTGTTGAGGGTAATTGAGAATAGAAAAGCTAATTATGACCCTAAAATCCCTTTGTGAGTGTTTGGTGGACATTTTCATATATTCCCCTTGTGAGTGTTTGGTGGACATTTTCATATATTCCCCTTGTAAGTGTTGAGGTTAACTCTTTTTCTGCAAGCAGTTAAAATGGAATTAAAGCTCTTTCCCCTCTCCACCTAGACAAGATGGATCAATGGAGTTTTTATACTATTCCGTTTCTCTTTGTTATTTCCTTTCCTCATCTTCGAATCAAACTGCCCCTTATTGTTATTAAATAGTTATGTAAGAAGGGTATGGCAAGCGAAAAGACCAGGAAAGTAAGAAGACTGAGAACTTGGTGTGGCTGATCATATATAAATTATTAAAGGAGGTGTATGTATCCTTGAGGCGTTTCATAGTAGAAGATATGAACAGTTTATAAGCTCGAAAAGCAGCATACTGAACATTGACTTTCCTTCATATTTTTCTACTAAGAAGTAAAGTGTCATTAAAATTGCTGTACTGGAAGCGATGAACTGAAAAGTAACAAGTAATTGGTAATTTAACTTTGTAATGCCATGGAAAATAAGTAGAAGATTACTTATTGTTGTATTTATAAAATAAGATGAGTAAGACAATAACATAACTGAAGAGATTGAGTGTAAAATTGGCCTTTGAAGGCTCTGAGATTGATGAAATCAACTACACCTTTTTTTTTATTTTTTATTTACTTTTTTTAAGAATGAGATCAACTACTTGTTGGACTTAAAATGGGACTTTTGATCATAGATAAATATTGGTTCACCACCTGGTTGCCTTTAAAGAACAGTTTCTTTCTTTTTTTGGTTGTTAACCTGATGTCATTAGTGTTAAGTTGAAAGCATTAAAATATGTAGGTTCACGTTTGAACAATAAAAACATAAACCATTTTAGTCCAAATATAGTGGGATGAAGTTTTTCTTTTAATTGATTTGGGATTCTGAAACTAGTGAAGTTGGGTGACAACCTTACATAAGTGTTATGACAGGTAGTTTGTTGATATTTTCTTTTGGTAGATTATTAACTATCCACCCCAAGCCCTTGAATCAATCATTTTTTTAAACTCATTAGGAATTTTCTAGATCCATTGATATCTTGAAATCCTTAGTTTTTTCATAATTTTATTATTTTAATTTTGTGAATAATAAACAAATTTATTGAAATGTAGGAACCATTGGGTACTCTATGTGATTGATTTGCGTATCTTCTACTATGAAACGCCTCAAGGATACATTGGGAACCATTGGGTACTCTATGTGATTTATTCTGTTATTCAATCACCTCCGAACGCTCGAAACTCAAAGTTGTACAAAATAATGAAGTTGTTAGTCCACGCACAACATTCCTAGTACTGTGTACTCATCATATGCATGTAATTAAAAGTTATTTTTTATTCGTCTAATCTTATGCTTTTTATGATTTTTTTTAGACCTTACAATGTATATAGGTCACACCTCAAAGGAAATGCTTTCAAAATGAGTAAGCCACAATTACTACACATAAGAATGGAGGTAAGCGTTTAATTCTTGCTTTTTCGTTCTAATAGTAATGAAAGTACGATTTAATTTTTAAAATAATTGTACTATGTTCATTTGAATTAGTGTGCTAAACAATGTGATGGTGCCGTATCGAATGTGCTTATTATGTGATGAGATATATGTATGAGATAGTATCTTTCCATATCGATTGCAAGGGTAATTTGAAAGAGGTTCGTGATGAATTTACCTCTTTTGTGCAAGCTAAAGTGTTTTATACGAGTTTTGGTTGATGTTATATTTTTATAATGTAAAATTTTAGAAGTATTTGACAAGACTTGCAGCCTACAACGATGTAGAACTGGATGAGATTCAAGAATAATGGGCTATGTTTTTTAGGCTTAATTTTTTGTTGAAAAACTAGTTATCTTATTAATCGATGTGATGATTAATTGCATTTAGATTAATAAAATAATATAATACATTTTTATATATCTACTTGTAGACACCCATTTGTGCCTCCTCAAAACCAAACCCGGTGATGAATACCTTCCGCGTCGAATCATAATCGAATGAAGTGAAAGTGTGGAAAGTCTAATGTTGTGGTTAGTTTTTATTTTCAAAAACCTACACTATTTTATCAAAATAGTCAATCCAGTTTAGTTTGGTACATGACAAGGGTAATATAATGGTGTAGTTGGATTGGACTTGAAAAGAGATTTCCAACGATATATTATAAGCCCAATTCCGATGAATAATGAAAAAGTTATGGCCTAAATACTAAATTGGGCCCGGTTTGGTTCTTATATGTGGCCTAATGATCTAGAGGAGGGCCTATTATGAATTTTCATTCTTAATGAAATTAGGATTGATTATAGTTTTCTAGAATCTTCTAGAAGGTTCTTTTAATTCCTAATGGGATTATGATTGATAATAATGTTTTATGAGTTTTATTTGGAATAAAAGAAGTGTTTTAAATGAAATTACGAATTTACCCTTCGTACGGATTTAACTACTTGATTTAATTGTAAAATAGATTCCACGTTGAAAACACGTGGAAATTCTTTTGGATCGCCAAACGACAGGTTTGTCGCCTAGCGACAATTTCGTCGCTTGGCGACGAGCCCTGTCGTTGGCTAAAGAAACGTGTTTTATTCCATTTCGAACTCTGCTTAGTTTCTATCGATTCCGGACTATTTTCTTATAAATACGTTCCATGGACCTCCATTTTTAAATAACAAGAGTTCTCTAATTATTCTCTCTCTCTCTCTCTCTCTCTAAGCTAAAGCTTATTCTCTTTCTCCATCTTTCTAGCCTAGCCTTTTACAAACACAATTACTCATACATTAGCACTAAACACACCTAGCCAAGTTCAAAGTTGCCTTCGCCCTAGACGTGAAAGGTTTGATATTTCTGAGGGTTTGGTCCCAAATCTCTATTTCAATAGTTAAATTTAATTCTTTAATTTTATAATTTTCCTTAAAGTTACTAACGCGTGTATTTTGTTATTAGAAAGAGGTACGAGACATTCAAGTAAGTGCTTTAATTGTTTTATTGATATTTTGATATAAAAATCATATTTAGGTTGTTATGTTGATTCCTAGTATCATGTTAGGATGCTTTTCCTAGTATCATGTTACGATGCTTTTCCTAGGATCATGTTAGGATGCTTTTCTTAGTATCATGTTTAGGGTAAAGAATAAGTTTCTAATATCAATTATGATTTCTACGATGCTTCCTTTTTTCTTTCCTAATATCATGTTAGGGTTAAAGCATTGATTTTTATTATTTAGTGACATGCTAGGGTTTGTTATTAATTTTGTTAGTGTCATGCCTAGGATCTTGCTATTAATATTATGCTTTAACATGATTATTTTAATAATGATTATTTTGATTATGATTATTATTTTTATTGTTATGTTTCTTTGTTATATTTATTGTTATTGTTTGATCCCTCCTTTTATGCATGTTTAAAGGGAATTGGTACTTGTAATCACGCTTAATAAGATAATTAATAATCTTGTTTAGGGTTAATAAGATTATAATTCAAGTGATCGCCAATAATAGTTTTGTTTGTGCATTAATATTCAACCAACATAGATAAACAGGTTTAGGGTTAATCTATTGATTGCATGTTAGTTAGAAAGCGCACATGAATACGAGAACAATAAAGTAGAGGCCTATTATTATGGTAGGTTCTTTCTCTTTTAGATTGGATTTTCACCTTCATCCCCAAACTTCCAGTCTTGGTTCCACACCTATTGGAGTTTACGATCTCTTGGATCGTTAAGGGGTGTAACCTTCACCCTGTGAACGGTCTACAAGTTTTTAAAACTTGTTGGCCACTCTTTTACTCTAGCTTCTTTCCCTTTGGACGCCTCCATACTTTAGTGTATGATCATAGTAGGGTTCAAGTTTTGGGTAATGCTTGAAATATTCCCTATAGTTTTTGGCGACTCCACTGGGGAGGATTTCTATTTTAATTCATAAAATTTATTTTGGCAATGATTTAGAATTAGTGGATGAGATTTTGTTGTCTGGCGCCGTGTTCTTCCAATACCGAGCCAGAAATCTGCCTTCTTGTTTTGACTAGTTCTAGCACTGTTGGCTTGATTCTACTTCTTGATTAAGTTTTTCTCTCTTTTTTGAAACCCATATGGGTTCTACATATGGACGTAACCTTCTGGGAATTCATGCTCCATCTACCCGATTGAATGCTCTAAGCAACAAAGGGTACATCCGAGAATGTTGAATTCACCAAACCATGGAAGCGAGTTTAACTCGCGGGTTCCATCCACACGCGCCAACCCTTCCGAAGGTAAGGCTTCCACGCAGTGCATTCAGACTCAAAACCATGGACCTTCTTTGACCAACCCATATCCTAAACTTTAGAGAACTAGAGCCATGGTTAGGTTGCAAACTCATTGCATCATATTGTGCCTACTTGACTACTTGTGCATTATTTGCTGTGCATACTCTATGTGTTTTTCCTAACTGTTTATTTGACTTGTGAATAAGTTTAAATAAACTAAATAATTACTAAAAGGACTTTTCCTAATTAATTAATTAATTAATTTGAGTAATAAATCTCTAATAATTTAATCAAACTTACTTAGTACGACTTTAGGCATGTCCATGTAGAGTAAAAATATTGAAAACAGTCCTAGATTAATGTTCCAATAATGGCACAAAAATCTGGGTTGCAGCGTCAAACGCTGCTTTACAACACCGTGCGAAAATCCTGTCATCTGGCGCTGCACTACGGTGTGTAGCGACAGTCTTGTTACGTTGGCGACAGTTCTGTTCTCTGCTCGAGTCATACGACGAGTCTAATTAAATAGTTTATTAATAAGTTTTATCATTTTCTTTTATGGCAGTAACCTTATTTAGTCCTTAATTGGGTCTAAGCACTTAGTCCCATGGTCATACACAAGTTCTTACATGTCACCAACACTCACTAGTCTTAGCACACATATTGCATATGTCAGCATGACCACGTCTTAGGTTCGTGTATGAGTCATTTTCCGTCATTCGAGTCGGGGGGGGGGGGGGAATCTATTCCCATTTTCTTCCATGTTAAATAAAGCTTAAGTCAAAATAAATAATAAAAAAAAAAAAAGAAAACTTACTCCTAACTTCCTTTTCCTCAGCACTTGATCGAGGAGAGAAGAGCACTTAACCAAGACAAAACTTTTGATAAAGCATCACTTATTTATTAAACAAAAGGGTTGTAATAATGGCCGGCGAAAAAGAAAATTTCTTAAGTAATACTAGTGAAAACTCGTCAAGCTTGGAAGAGGATGTTCAGGAATAACGAAATACCGTTGTCACGCTTATGGGTGCAATAGAAGGATTAAGAGATTGCATAATGGTTATCGAACAATGTTCTCATTATCAACACAATAAAGGTCATGATCACATTACTGAAGGACATTTTATCCTCAAAGATCACGTTCAAGACCTCATTGATTCAAGTATCCTCCATGTTCCTCCAAGCAACAAGAAGGCCAAGATTAATAACGATAACAATAGTGGCTGGAAAGGAAAGAAGAACGACTATCCTTCTTCTTCCGAAAACACCTACTCTAGTAACAATTGTATAGGATAGCTCCCGGTGAACTATCGCCCACCTCCCAGGGTGCGCACTCACTGCCGAGAAAACAACTAAGAAGGACTCTTCAGCCTGATGAAGTCAGCCCACAGAGCTGACCAGGCTAAACTCTCCATAAAGGAAATAGTACGCCTATAAATAGAGGGTAAAGTACAATAGAAAAGGAGGTGAGACACTCAAGTTATTATACTTTCTATACCTCTCTAAGTAAACTTTCTCTCTCTAAAACACTCTCTACCTTCAGCTTCAGAGGGGGGGTTTCTCGAGCCACCCCTGAGGGCAGTTCACGTGTGCTGCCATGTGTAGGTGGTCGACGGGACCCAGCTCACCCAACACTACCCTTGGATCCACACCTGGAACAATTGGGGCTAAAAGGAGGGGGAGGATCATCTAACTTGTGGTTCACCAACTAAGCTAGGGACTAGTTGACAAACCACCATGGACGGGGAGGAAGTTGTACAAACACCCATACCCAAAGCCAACAAAACCAACCAAACACCACAAAAAACACCAAAGCAACTGTCGATCCCAAAGGATCCGCCGAAAAACCCAAATCAACCATCTCACAAAAATCTAACCCCATCGGATCGACGTCAGTTGCAGCTAAAGCAGCGTGGAAACCAGTTGATCCGATAGGATCGACGTCAGTTGCAGCTAAAGCAGCGTGGAAACCATAGCCCAAAAGCCGTAGCCCGTAAACATGTTAGTCATTCTGCAGAACCTCTCTAAGTGTAGTAAGGAAGAGTTAGCAACAATGACGGCAGTCCATGCCAATATGGGTAAAGGAGAGAGCTCGTCACCGACAGCGGCAGATCCAGAACCTTCAGCGAAGAAGCAAGCATCCGTAATCCTCACCCCCGAATAGAAGGAGCTCGTTCAGCTGAGGAAGAAGGTACTAGAGTTGGAAGCTCGCAATCTGAACTGTGAATGGAGTGTGGAGGAAACAGCCCAGGCTGGGATAAGCCTGGAGAGGTGAGTTCCCCGCAGCAGATCACCAGCCTTAGAGTGGGGACCCAGCCCGGACAGAGACAAGCGAGCGCGGATCTAGGTTATTCCTGATGATTCCTCATTTTGCCGAGAGATTTTGGAGGAATCAATGGAGAAAATAAAGATGCCAAGCTGTAGATATAATGGAACCAAAACACCTAAGAGCCACATATCAGCCTTTGAGAACCACATGGTGCACCATACCATGAGGGATTTAGTTTAGTGCAAAGCGTTCCCACCAACCCTGGAGGGGTTAGCTGCGCAGTGGTACGGGGCCAACCTAAAGGTTTCTTATACTCGTATAATCAGCTAAAGAGGTTTTTCATGGAGCATTTCATAACCTTGGTAGATCGAACTAAGGTGACAACTGAACTGATGTCATTAGCTTCAGGGGAAGGATGAGCCCCTAAAGAAGATCATCACCAGATTCAACAAGGAGGCAACGACCATCCCTTATATGAGCCAGGAGGTAGCAGTGCTGGCCATGCAGAGCGGCTTGCTGCCAAGCTCACCGTTCAAAGAGTATATGGGGCGTAAAAGCCTCAAAACGCTGGCTGAGGCGCTGATTAAAGCGCACGAGTTCACCAAGACAGAGTAAACATTCAGCAAGTTAGCTACAATATTTGCAAAGCTGAGCCCTCTTCTACCAGGATGAGGAAACACTCAGCAAGTAAAGTCAGAAAAAGCATAAATTCAAGTTAAGCTGGGAAGACCCAACAACAAAAGACAAAGTATTATGAGAAGATACAGGGAAACATAATCTTTGGCGGCTACACACCCCAATGATAGTAACAAAAACTACCTAGTTACAACAGATCTGGGTGAGGAGAACTCAGAGGAACCACGGGAGTAGGAAGGTGAGAGCCGCCATAACCTTTATTTTCCACCAGCCAAGGACTCCACCCCAATAGCTTCAGCAACATCAGGACAATGGGGAGCCTCCATGTTAAGCACAGCATGGTCAGGAACCTTGTAACTGACTACACGAGGGTGATCAGCATGCAGCTCAAACAAACCTGCATCGCCTGCAGCCTTAACTTTAGCCTAGAAGGTATTGAAGCGAGCCTCATACTCCTCACCTTCACCATATAAGCTGCTCACGCATCGAGCTGCATCCTCCCATCCACCATCATGGCGATAAGCCAATAGCTTAGCAAAAGCACGGGAGAGCGCAAAGGCCATAAGTGCCTCCTTTCTAGCAGCTTGCAGTTTAGGAAAATTCCCAGCCCGCAAATCAGCAATCTCTGTTTCCAACGCTTGCACCTTAGCCCGAGAGGTTCCTAATTTCTCCTCACAACTCTTCAATTTGGTATAGGTGAGCTGAATCTTTCCCAACTAGAGCTGCAGGGCATCCGCCCTCTCCCTAATAGGAGTCACCTCACTGACCATAGCCTCCCTCTCAACCCGAGCTTGCTGAACCTCCAAATCCTTTTGAGAAAGAACTTGGCCCTGATTCTGATATTCCTTCTCCACCGTCAGCAAGGCATTAGATAAATCTCCAATAGACCTGACAAGCTACAAAAAAGGGCAGAGAAAGAAAGGAGTAAGCCAAGATAGGAATTAATTAAAAAAAAAATAAGACACTGACAATGGAACAAGCAGAGAAGAAGAGAAAAATCCAAAATCAGAAGGGAGAAAATCAAAAACAAAAACTAACCTTCCGCAAGTCATGGCAAGTCGTAGCAGCAGGAAGACTAACCGAGTTGCGCATAGAATCAGTTGGAAGATGAACTCCCTGGGTTAGACGGTACCCCAAAGTGTTACGTTTCTGGGGGTCATCCACAAAAAGAGATTCATCAGCCCTAACGTTCATCTCAGGCCGAAATGCAGCATCCTCAACTCCAGCAGGACAAAGTATAGGGTAAAGATGGACATCAATGGGAACCTCAGAAAACTCGATAGCCCTAGTACGGCGGAAAGTACCTCCAGCAGAGATTGAGGTATCAGATAAGGGGTTCTCAAAAGCATCACTCAAGAATTGGTTAACACAATGATTAAGTTCACTGGAATTTTGAGTGTCAACACCCCTATCAGCATTCCCACCAGGGAGCCCAGTGTTAGCAGAATGAGAAACAAAGGGATCAAGGCCAGAGGAGGTATGAGCCTTCTTCGTAAAAGGCTCATCCTCAGAAAGGGCGCAGGTCACAAGATCATCCTCCAGGTCGATGACTGGTTGATCCTGCTTAAGAGCACCCCGTGCCTGAGTGTGCCCTCCTCTGGAGGCACTTTGGAGCCGCCCACCTCAATCCAGCAGGGCGCAATGGAAACTTGGGAAGACCCTGCCCTCCTTAGGAGCAACATAATACCAACAAGACTCAGTCCCAGAAGCAGACCTCTTAAGGCTCATTAAAGACTTGAACAGGTGCAAGGACATAGGGTATCTTTGAAACCGCAGAAACCAGAGCAGGCAAATCAGAGTATGGAGAGTAGCTGGATGCAACAAGGAAATACAAATATTGAAGGCATGAAACCCCTTCTCCAGAGTAGGGTCAAGAGGAAATCTCAGACCAAAGTAAGTGAATAGGCATAGCAATTTGTATAGGAGTGGGGGAAGAAGAACGAGAAACGGGAGGAGTGTGCGCAGGGCGCTCACCTGAAGGAGATGATAGGGAAGGAGAATCTTATTCAGTTGCCACTTGAGGCTCACTTATGTTTTGACTATCAGAAATGTTGGACATTATGAAATCTACAAAGACAAAAAGCCCACAAAGAGAAGAAAAGGCAATGGGCACCGAAAATCAAAGATCAGCTTAAGGAGAAAAAACAATGAAGGAATAAAGGGGACAAAACCAAGAACGCAACTACACCAACAAAAAAGGGGGAAAAATTGGGCAATGACAATTGGGGCGAATCAAAAGATACAATCTTGGTAAGCAAAACGCAAAAAGAGGCGAAATTGGAAAAATACATACAACAAAAGGTACAAAGTAAGTACCTTTACGAGAAAAAGTTTTAGAAGCAATAGAGTATAACAACAATGGTGGACGCAAGAACCTGAATAGAACAAAATTAGAAACTGCAGTAAAAAAAAGACAGAAGAAAAAGTAAATTAGTAAAGAAGTGAGAGCAAAAAGACATAAACGAGTATGGCAGAAAGTCGAGGCAAAAACAAAGGAGAAGAAAGCAGAAACTTACCACAACAATGGAGGAACACGAGCACCTGGAGAGGAGAAATGAAAAGTAATAAAGAAGGGAATAAGATGAAAAAATAAGGGAAGTAAAAGAAATGAGTAAAAAGGGGGAGACAGTGAGTTTAATAAAGAGTAAATGGGCGGTTAGGCACGAATCAAAGCCAAACCGCCATGTCTCTTTAGTAAAATCAAATTAATGGCCTGGATCATCAACACGTGTCCCACCTATGCACACACTATTCCCGCAAAAAAAAAAAGCGTGCACTTCAGCGGAATTGATCGAAAGTCCTCTCCGCAAGATCGTTATTTCTCATACTTCAGCGGGAGTGATAGAAATTCCTCTCCGCAAGCTCGTCATTTCTCATCCTTCAATGGGAGTGATCGAAGTTCCTCTCCGCAAGCTCGTCATTGCTCAGACTTCAGCGGAAGTGATCGAAATTCCTCTCCGCAAGCTCGTCATTTCTCAAACTTCAGCGAGAGTGACCAAAATTCCTCTCCGTAAGCTCATCATTTCTCATACTTCAGCGAGAGTGATCAAAATTCCTCTCCGCAAGATCATCATTTCTCAGAATTCAGTGGGAGTGATCGAAATTCCTCTCCGTAAGATCGTCATTTCCCAGACATCAGCGGGAGTTATAAAAAACTCCTCTTACAGTTCAAACAAGCCACGACTGAATACACGTCTAGCAGGCAAAAACATAGCCATCAAAACATCCAAACGACAATAATAGCGTCGTCATAAAGGACTAGACTGGACCTCCTAAGTCTCCGGGTCGCAGCAACAACCTAGAGACTTTGGGGGCTAAGATTGTGCAGGATAATTCAGCCTGACGACCCGTTGAGCCACAGCCGATAAGGCTACACGCTTAGAATAGCTGGCATGAATAAACCTCATGCCATCTCTTAAGGGGCTAGTTGTAGGGGATAGCTCCTAATGAGCTATTCCTTCCAATTGGGCTCAGTTAAGAAGGCAATGCTGCATAAAAAAATTGTCGACATGAGTGACCTCATACCACCTCTTGAGGGGCTAGTTGTATAGGATAGCTCTCGTTGAACTATAGCCCAGCTCCTAGGGTGCGCACTAACTACCGAGAAAGCAACTAAGAAGGGCTCTTCAGCCTGATGGAGTTAGCCCGCAGAGCTGACCAGGCTGAACTCTCCATAAAGGAAATAGTATGCCTATAAATAGAGGGTAAAGTACAACGGAAAGGAGGTGAGACACTCAAGTTATTATACTTTCTATATCTCTCTAAGTACGCTTTCTCTCTCTAAAACACTCTCTAACTTAAGCTTCGGAGGGGGGTTCCTCGAGCCACCCCAGAGGTAGTTCATGTGTGCTGCTGTGTGTAGGTTGTCATTGGGACACAACTCACCCACAGAACCCTTGGATCCACACCTGGAACAATAGTGGTTGTATTTTCGACCATAACGAAATCTTAGCCATGGATAATCGAGGACTAAGAAAGAACTAAGAAAGGATTTCACCCCTATTGGAATTAGCTACGATGCTGCTTTCGATAAACTCCATGCTAAGGGACTTATTACTTCCATTTGACCCATTCAAGATCCCCCACCTGAGAATAGATTTCCTAGTTGGAAGCAAAATGTACATTACAAATACCATCAAGGTAGGGGTCATACTACTTAGGGCTGTTGGAAGCTAAAGGAAGCAATCCAATATTTGATCGACAATAACGGGCTTCCAATACCTCTTGTCGGCAAGAACACCAAGTGATGATAAGGCAAAGGAAAAGAGGCAAGCTGCAACGACAAGAAATCGTGATATCTAATATAAAATCCTTTCGTTATAAACCACTTTGAGCCTCATCTAATGATTGACTTTTCTTATAAACCTTGGGATGGGATGGTGTGTAACTTTTGCAATTTTAAAAGCTTGAGTGACTTCAAAAAATTAAAATAGCAAAAATAGAAATAATAAAAAGTGTACAAAAGGGCAAGCGTTTCAATGTCATTGATATGAACAGGTCTTTGATATGAACATGTCTCAGATTGCGTCTCTTATCGAGTGCTCAGTACCGTGCCTAAGAAACATGAATGCCAAGTGAGTGATAGACCTCATGATCGGGATTGCCCACACTTATAAAAAATATGCAAAAGAAAAAAAAATAAAGTGAGCAAAAAAATAAATAAAAAAGAAAGAGCTCAAAAGTGAGAAACATCAAGCATAATAATATAAGGATTCAAAAGCAAGGTTGCACACCTTAGGGGCTTATCTAGGCTCTTGATTCCTTATCCTCTTCTTCTTTAAACCTTTAGCCTAACCACGTTACAACCCTTAAAAGTCCTCTTTGAGGTATACGCACACTTGTGCGAGGTTCGGCTAGAGCTACGTTTGGCTTGATTCCTAACGGATACGTAGACAACCTCACATCGAGGTGCGGCTGTAATAAAAATGTATTGATATTTACATTCATCATGATCACATCAAGGGATCCCCTATGCTCATCCCTATCTACTTAGAGCTTGACTTGGGGGCTTAATCCCTACATTGTTAGCTTACCTAGCCTAAGAGTCACCATTATTTGACTCTTCTCAAAACAATATTTTTTCCAAGCACTTAGACTTTGCAGCTTAACCTTAGTGTCACTTTTACACACTACACAGATACATGACCAAATAGTCTTCCCCTTAGGAACCCTTTGTCATGAAATCTTAACACAACATTGAAGCATGCCTTGTCATATCGAAATAACTCATCACTTTAAATTATTCTCACATCACAAAGTATGAAGTGCTTAGCCTCCGTGCCTAAGCTAACTACATACTTTCATTAATGAGTCAACAAGGATAGCCTACAATGAATTAACACTTGCACCTTGAGAGACAACATCAAACGCATAAACTTGGATAAGCTCATTAAACATGCACTCTCAAACATTTGCTTTAATTCAGGGAGAAAGTCGGTACCTGTAGACACCTAAAAATGTCTCCCCAAAACCAAACCCGATGATGAACAACCTTTCACCGCCACTATTGGTCGGGTTTAGTATTTAATCCCGAGAGTGCTTAAAAAATCATATTTTATTAAATTCATATTTTTGAACAGTCCATGGATTAGTCTTGATGTTTAATAAAAGCATAGTTTTAATTTCAGCCCAAACTTATTAATTAATTTTAAGCCCTAACCTTTTTTATTTTATTGTTTTATTATTTATTTTTGGCCCAAACCATTTATTTATTTTTATTTAATTATTTTCTTATTTTAGCCCGAATAATAAAAGTCAGGAAAGGCCCGAAATTATCAATCGGCACCTCGAAAGCCGAAGGAAATTAGGGTTAAAAATGTATTTAGACGGAAAAACAGGCTGGAATTTCCCGCGCCACGGCAGGTACCTACCGTGTCACGGGAATCCTTCCCGTCTGACGGTGGGATTTTCCGTGACACGAGAGGTCTTCCGTGACACGGGACATTCCGTGTCTTTTCCGTGTAAACCCTTAACGCGTTTTTTATCCCGTTTTCTGAAAATTTCCCACGTCACATCAATTATTTACCGTGTCACGGGAAAGTGTACCGTCTGACGGTGGAGCTTCCCATGTCACGGTACAGGTTGACCGTGTCACGGGATACTTTTTCAGGGTTTTTATCAGTTTAGGGTTCCGTGTGCTCCCTCAGCACATTTTCCCTATAAATACCCCCTTCATTTCTGATGAACGGGGCACCGAGTAATTCTCTTATTTTATTTTCTCTCTTCTATACTTTAGCCTAAACACCAGCCTACCCTTTTCACTTCAAAATTCCTTCTTCAAGTACTCAAAGGAGTCCATACTTTACTCGTGGTTCTATCCTTAAGCCAAGGCGTGAAAGGTAGAATTGTTTAAGGGTTTGGCCCCAAAATCAACTATACTTTATTTAATTTAATTATTGTTTATTTATTTCTTTGAAGTTACTAACTCATTTATTATTTTGTAGTTGCAAACAAACAGAATCAAAGTAAGAGTCATGCTCCTTTTATTTTTATTATTCTTCTAACGATTTTATGTTGTTGGAATTGTGATTAATTGGGTTTTAATATTAATGTTATTCTATTATTTATGATCACCATATTGCATGTTTAAAGGAAATATGTGATTGAAAATCACGCCTAATAAGATAATTTGGACAACCGGTTTAGGATCCCTTTTAATATTATTATTTATTGAAGTGATCACCAATATTTTAGAATTATATGTTGCATTAATATTAAACCAATTTAGTTAAATAATAGTTTGGTGCGAATTGAATTATTGTTTGTATGCCTTTGAGAACACAGGAATGCTTTTCAATATAAGAATCGAGTAGAGGCCAATACGGGCGAATGTGACTCCATGACTCACTTCGTACCATCATCCCCGATCCTCCTTTCGTGGTTCCAAACCATATGGAGTTAGTAATCTCATGGATTATGAATGGGGTGTAACCTTCACGGGTCAATCGTTGTTGCCTATCGTTGTCCCTTAACGTGGTTTCCTTAAATGATCCGTGAACGGTTTACAAGTTCCTTAAAAAACTTGTTGGCGGCTCCCTACTTTCCTAGTCCCTAATCGTATTATGTCAATTCCCACTTCCTATGAGTGCCAAGTATATTCACCACATGCTTAACGTAGGAGCACTTCAAACGACGCCTAGAATTTGGCGACTCCACTTGGGAGGATTCTTAATTATTTATCGATTTGAGTGATCGGTATTTAATTAAGATGAGTGGATGAGACTTGAAAGATTCTTGAAAAAATATTTCTGTGATTAATTTGGCATTTTTGCATCTGCATAGACGTTTTAACGTCGCATTCAGGTTTATCTCGTAGGAAAAATTGGATAACTTGGTTGCGCGCGAAGGAAAACAGGGCACCAGCCAGATTTTCTGACTGCCGTGCCACGGAAAAATCTGCCGTGTCACGGTACAGTGCACCGTCTAACGGTGCACAGTACCGTGACACGGGAATTTTCGCTGTGTCACGGCGGTCCTAAAATCAGTCCGGTGGCTTATTCTCTTTACTCACAGTCGACTTCCTTCGATTTTTCTGAAAAAACCGTATGTGTTCTACATGCGTCTTAGCCCCGGGGGATTTAAGCTCTATCGACCCAAAAACGCTCATGGCAATAAGGGTTCATCCGAGTTATTAAATCCACCCAAACTATGGAGTCGAGTTCGATTTCATCACGAACTCGCGGAGCCGCCTGATGGCATACACCCTCAAGGGAGGCTGCCTTTCTAACGCGTCCAAACTCTTAACCATGGTACCCTTTTGACACCCAAAGCTTGACCAATAGTTGAACATAGATCTTGACTCTAGGTTGCGAACTTTTTTTACATCATCGTGCCAAAATGCTATGTGGTTGTTTGGTGCTAACCTTAACGTGTTTGCTCTTTTGTTTAACCCATGACCAAGGGTTTTTATTCTCACATAGTAATTAGTACGAACCTAAAATCGGTTAAAATATGGAAATATCACAAAACTGACCTGGAACTGCGCACCGTGTTACGGCATTTTCTGTCGTGCCACGGTGAACAGTGCTGTGACACGGGGCTGTCTGCCGTCTGACGGTAGACTGCACCGTGTCACGACAATCTGTACAGTGACACGGTGCCCAGGAAAGTGTCCTGTCAGTCCTTTTTTCGATTTTAGTGCGAATGATGTGTCAAGTTTTGTGTCGTGTCTAGCTATACGGTCAAAACACGCGTCTATAACCTCACTTAATCACTCACACATTATGTTCACACACTTTTTTTTAAGTCGTGCACCACCTTTTGACCGTATTTTAGGGAAGACTTGTTTTTTTTGTTGTTTTTTTTTTTTTCGGAGTAAGTCGGATGGTATCCTCCCATATGTTTTTTTTAAAAAAAAAAAAAGAATTTCAAAACTATAGATTTTTTTTTAATAAATTTTTTTTTTCCTTTTTCCTTTTTTTTAATCCAGATGGGTTAAGGTTAAGTTTGGTCATTAAAGGTGTGTTTGTTTCGGTGTCACAGCACTTGGTCAAGAAGCAGGGGTATATTGTTACGGTTCGAGTCCATACCTCAACAACCTCTTATACCAAAGAGGCGTACAAGGAAACCACCTCAATCATCTCCACAAGATTCATCTCCAATCAACTTTCAACAATTGGCCACTAAGGAAGACATTGAGAACCTCAACATGACAATTGAAAGATTGTCTGACATGATGCAGACACTCACCACTAAAGTCAGCACTGTAGAACAAGACAATCAAAACAATGTCACTACTGCTGCAATGGACAAGATTAAGGAACAGATGAGCAAGATTTCTGAAGAGTTCACTTATGTGGAACAGCCTTTCACCTCTTCGTCCATAAGAGAGAAGCTTCCTGAGAAGTTTTCCACTGCTGACATTCCCAAATTCAAGCCTACTGATAATCTGCTTTTCCACTTGAAGGCTTTTTCTGCAACTATGGCTCTTAAGGGAGTAGATGTGACACTCTTCCCTACGTGTTCCCTCTTTCCTTAGAGCATGCCTGTCAACAGTGGTTCTATTCTTTGGAATTCAAGCATGTCGCGACCTGGGAGGATGTTGCTGAGAGCTTTATGAATCGTTACAAGTGTAACATCCAGGCCAAGACTTCTGAACGTGAACTCTCCATTCTCAAACAGAAAGAGAATGAAGGCTTCACCACTTACTTAAGCAGGTGGAGGGAAACAACTGTGCTCCTGGTGGATCCCCCCAAGGAGAAAGAAATGGTTCGCTTGTTCATTGCCAACCTGACTCATAAGTACAAGTAACACTTGAAGTTTTTGCCTCTAAGTACCTTTGAAGCTGTATACGATATTGGAATCAATATCGAAGATGAACTGATGAAGTATGTTGGTAGCAACAATAACAATAGCACTTGGAAAAACAAGAAGAACGACACTCCTGCTTCTTCGTCTTCTAAGCCCAATAATGCTACCAATAATATCATTATCAATGATGTGCTAGCCCTTAATGCTCCTCCTCAAAGATTCCAAAGGCAAAGGAGGGTTTACACGCCTTTGGGAATGACTTATGATGCTGCTTATGACCGTTTGCATGGTCAAGGACTGATTATGCCAATTGGACCATTTCCACAACCTCGGCCAGAGAATAGGACCGCTAGCTATGATCCCAATGCTTATTGCAAGTTTCATCAAGGCAATGGTCATAATACTGAGAAGTGTTGGAGGCTGAAGGATGCAATCCAAGATCTGATCGATGCTAATCAACTTCCTGTCCCTCTAGGGGATAAGAAGACTAACATTCAAACAGGTCCTCTTTCTGATGCTTTGGCTATCATGGGGGATGAAGTCTCCTTTGATTCGTCGATACTCATTCAACCTGTGAATGAACCTCTGCCGGAAGTTGTATTTATCTCAAGTACTGAAGAAGTGAATGGAATTTGGGATAGTGATGATGAAAACTTCTATCTCAAGGATATAGCCTGTTCATCTCTTGGAACCAGTGAAGACGTTTGGGGGGACTTTAAGGTCAAGGTTCTCACCAGAAGTGGACGGTTGCAACAACCTAATCAACCTCCACCTCCACCACAATCACATCCGATACTTGATCCCATCGATCTTGTGAACATCGATGTGGTCAAACAACTGCAAAAGACCAAGGTGGAGATGAATGTATGGAAGCTTTTGGCCACTTCCCACGAGCATCGAAAGGCTGTGATGAATGCTCTGGTGAAGATAGGAGTTGATGATGACATGACTCCTCAAGGACTGGTCAACTTTCTCACTACTGAGTTGCCAAGTACTAGCAATCTGATTTCGTTTTCTGATAAGGATCTTCCCCCGGAAGGGGACCAACATAATAAGGCCTTACATCTCACTGTGGTGTGTAGGCAAATGAATGTTCCCATGAGCCTGGTTGATAATGGCTCCGCAATCAATGTGTGCCCACTCCGTACTGCAAAGAAGTTGGGCATAAAGAATAAAGAATTGACTCCCTCCACTCAAGGGATTCGCGCTTATGATAATACTCGTCGTCATGCTGTGGGTACTATCATACTGAATATAACTACTGGGGCCATTGAACGTCGCACCAAATTTCAGGTGGTGGACATTAAGGCCTCTCTCAATCTGTTGTTAGGACGCCCTTGGCTTCATGAGCTAAAGGCGATTCCATCATCGCTTCACCAGAAAGTGAAAGCCATAGTTGGAGGGGTTCCAATTATTATCGATGCTTCTCCTATGCGTATTCAAGTTATTGATACTCCTATCGTCCATGTTGAACATGACAAAGAAGATGAAGATCTTCGGGGTTTTTCACTAGATGATGTTCTCGTGATTGAAGAGGAGGAAAAGTGCCATCTTGACTTTGATCCCTATTCAAACACCTGTATCAATGCCATTCTGAAGAAGCAAGGTCATTTCCCTGGAATGACCCTTGGACTCAAAAAGAAAGTGGCTGAATCTTGGGGCCATCCTGGTGCACTCAAGAAGGATACTTTTGGCTTGGGATTCAAGCCAACAGAAGAAGATCTGAAACAAGCTTCATTGAAGATGAAGGCTCGTAATAATGCTCGAATCACGAAGACAGAAATGGCCATGGATTCATATCCGTTCACCCTCAATGGCCAGTACATCAAAGAAGGGGAATACTTCCCATGCTATGAATTGCCTGAACCATTCGTCCATGATGGGATATGTGAACCAAGATTCGAGATGTTCCTCGATTGTGACTTTGTTGATGAAGACGAAGAGCTCTTCACAACCGAGAAGCCAGCTAGCCTAAACTCTGATGATCTAGGAATCAACCTTCTTTTTGGAATGGAGAAAAATGAGTCCAAGCCGATCCGCAATGATAACTCCGAGCTCGTTCAAGCTGTCATAGCAAACAAGGATTTTGACCCCTCCGAGTTAATCGTCCAAGCTGACAACATTTCAAAGGGATGGCGCAAGACACTGAGGATCACTACACCGAGTGGAGAGAAGTTGGAAATAACCACTGGCGAGGGTCCTATGTTTGATGAGTCTGAGTCGTCTGGGTCCGAGTCCGAGTCTGAGTCTAAGTCTGTAGACGAGTACTTAGAGTCTGAGGCCGACCCTCTTTCTGCTATAGAGTTCAACCCCGAGTCTCTTGTTGAGTCCTCTATTTCTAGTCCTAATGATTCTGGTGAGGTCGCAGCCGACCTTGCCTCTCTTGATGTATTAGCCAATGAATTCAATAAAATGAGTACCTTTGCATACGATGCGTGTCATTCCCCTAGACCTGATCAATATTGCTTTGCTAATGATAAAAATGACAAAGAAATAATAAAAGCAATGGAAGAGCACGAAAATAAAACAACAGTTATTGAAGATACAGAAACACTTAACATTTCCAATGATACGACTGTTAAAGAAGTAAAAATTGGATTAACACTAAGTTAAAATGAACGCAAAGAGCTAATTAACTTGCTTAGTGAATTTGTTGATGTATTTGCTTGGTCATACCAAGATATGCCAGGAATTGACAGGGACATAGCTCAGCATACGATACCACTCATTCTAGGTATGAAGCCTGTCAAACAAAAGATGCGCCGTAAGAAACCGGATATGGCTCTCAAAATCAAGGAAGAAATCAGGAAGCAGTTGGCCGCAGGTTTCACCAGAGTATCCAAATATCCGGAATGGATAGCAAATGTGGTTCCAGTTCCAAAGAAGGATGGAAGGGTCAGAATGTGTGTTGATTACAGGGATCTAAATAAAGCAAGCCCAAAAGATGGGTTCCCTCTACCTCACATTGACATTCGGGTCGATAATACAGCAAATCATGCACTCCTGTCATTCATGGATGGTTACGCCAGATATAATCAAGTATTGATGGCCGAAGAAGACATGGAGAAAACCACATTCATCACGCAATGGGGTACATATTGTTATACGGTAATGTCATTCGGGTTGAAAAACGCGGGTGCCACCTACCAAAGAGCAGCTACAGCATTGTTACATGACATGATGCACAAAGAGGTGGAGGTCTATGTCGATGATATGATCGTTAAGTCTAAAGATCGCCCAGACCATATTATTGCACTTCGCAAGTTCTTTGAAAGACTCCGTAAGTACAACATGAGATTAAATCCAGCAAAATGTGCATTCAGAGTCACGTCAGACAAATTACTCGGATACGTGATCAGTTCTCGAGGGATTGAAATAGATCCTACAAAAGTAAAGGCGATCATGGCCATGGCACCACCAAAAAATGAGAAGGAAATTCGAGGTTTCATTGGAAGGTTGCAGTATATAAGTAGGTTCATATCAAAGCTCACAGCGATATGTGAACCTATATTCAAGAAGCTCAAGAAAAATGTCCCAGTCACATGGGATGATGATTGCCAAAAGGCTTTCGACAAAATCAAAGAGTATTTGGCAAACCCACCCGTGCTAGCGCCAGCAATACCTGACTTTCCTCTTCAACACTACCTTACGGTCACAAGAGAAATGATGGGGGCAA
The DNA here is from genome assembly GCA_024500155.1 of Chenopodium formosanum. Classification (NCBI taxonomy): domain Eukaryota; kingdom Viridiplantae; phylum Streptophyta; class Magnoliopsida; order Caryophyllales; family Amaranthaceae; genus Chenopodium; species Chenopodium formosanum. Next base: position 48,010,429 of record CM044865.1, read on the forward strand.
TGCTAGCATAAGAAATCGAAAGCAAGGAGAATGCAATCTATTATTTGAGCAAGAAACTTCAAGGATATGAGACGCGATACACACCACTTGAGAATTTGTGTCTCGCACTCGTATGGGCCGCACAGAAGCTTAGGCATTACATGCTCACTCATACAGTGCATGTCGTGTCCAAGATGGATCCTCTCAAATACTTGTTCGAAAAAGCAACACTCAATGGCAGATTATCAAGGTGGATAGTCAATCTTTCTTAGTTTGACTTGAGATTTATGCCACAAAAAGCCATCAAAGGTTCTGCGGTTTCTGACTTCTTAGCAGACTTTCCGCTAGAAGAAGCTGAAAAAGAAGAAGATGAGTACGATTTCCCTGACGAAGACTTACTCATGACCGCAGATGATAGCTGGACGCTCTATTTCAATGGATCTTCAAACCAGAAATGATGTGGTGTAGGAGTCTTGCTCGTATCACCCAATGAAGAGCACATCCCAATTTCCATGAAGCTCAACTTTGATGTCACCAACAATGCCGCAGAATATGAAGCATGCATTTTGGGGTTAGAAACAGCTGTTGCCTTGGGAATTAAGAAACTCAAAATCTATGGTGATTCTTCACTAATCATTAATCAAATCTCCAAGAGATGGAAAGTGAGAAGTGAAAGTCTTGCTACGTATCAAGATCTTTTAGAAACTCTCACGGAGCAACTAGATGAAGTTGAATATATGTATTTGCCAAGAGAAGAAAACCAATTCGCCGACGCACTAGCTAAATTAGCATCAATGGTGCGAATTCAAACTGATACAATCAGAATGCCACTGACCATAAAAAGAAGATATGAGCCGGCATATGTTCATGCACTTGACGATGAACAAGACCCACAAGAAGAAGATGAAGAGCCATGGTATACAAACATCCTTAATTATGTGACAAGAAAGGAATACCCTCCTAATACTGATAAAAGGGCACGCCGTGCTTTGAGGCTCCTGGCCTCACAATATGTGCTCATCACGGGAGAACTCCACAAGAGAACTGCAATGGGAAGAAATCTCTTATGCATAGCCAAGAAAGAAGCACATAAAACCATGGAAAACCTTCATGCCGGTATATGTGGAACACACATGAATGCAAAAATGTTAGTCCAAAAGATTCAATGACAAGGTTACTATTGGACTACTATGGAGAGAGATTGTCACGACTACGTCAAGAAATGTATGAAGTGTCAAGTCTACACAAATTTACAACATGTTCCACCTTCGCTTCTCTACACATATACTTCTCCATGGCCTTTCTCCACTTGGGGCATCGACATCATTGGAAAAATAACACCACCAGGACAAGGGGGGGCATGAATTCATTCTCGTAGCAATCGACTATTTCACCTAATGGGTCGAAGAGGCCTCATTTGCTAAGCTAACGGCGAAACATGTAGCTCAATTCATTGAGAGAAATACCATATGTCGTTATGGGGTACCACATGAGATGATCAGTGACAATGGAACACATTTCCAAGCCGAATGCGCGGAATTATTACAAAAATATCATATCAAGCATCACCGATCATCACCTTACAGGCCACAAACAAATGTTGCAGTCGAATGGGCCAACAAAAATGTGAAAACTATCATAAAAAAGATGACAAAAAATTACAAAGATTGGCCAAGTAAGCTACATTTTGCCCTTTGGGGTTATCGAACCTCTGTTCGTACATTAACGAGGGCTACCCCTTTCTCTTTGGTCTATGGAGTTGAAGCTGTACAACCATTCGAACTCGAAATCCCTACTCTTTGAATCGCATTGGAAAGCCAACTAGATGAAGTCGACTAGATTAGAGCAAGATACGACGAACTGGTCTTACTTGATGAAAAACGCTTGGTAGCTTTGCATCATGTCCAAACCTACCAACAGCGTATGGCGCGACATTTTAATAAGAAAGTCAAGACCAGGAACATCAAAAAGGGTTATCTAGTGCACAAGGCACTTCGTAAAAATGTGTTAGATCCAAGAGGAAAATTCAGACCGAATTGGTCAGGCCCGTACATTGTTAAAGCCATCCTGTCTAGCGGAGCGGCACAATTGGTAGACATGGACGGTAACGGCTTCCATAACTTAACCAACTTGGATCAACTCAAGTAATTCTATGCCTAGTCACATGGGTTCATGACCCAATAAAGCTACGTTTGGCCTGATTCCTTTTTAGGATACGTAGGCAACCCCTTAAGGGGGCCCGACCACTTTAAAAAAAAATATGCGCGTCAGTTCAGCATTGCGTCACGACCGAAAAAAAAAAAATTGCCGTGACACGGGAATTTGTAACGTGTCATGGGACTTTTTCACCGTGACACGGTGGAATTTCAGATTTTCCGTTTTTTTTAGTGGCGCATTCGTTGCGAATTCATTGTTCGATTTTTTTATTTTCGTTCTTCCATTGCGTCTGACTCCTTGACTCGAATAAATAATAAATAAAAGTCATTATAATTTTTATTTTTAAGGCTGAGATAAATGTGCTATTATTATTAAAATAAATGCGACTACAAATATTGGCATCATATGCCTTATTTTAAATAAAATTATAAATCATAAAAAGCAAAGCACTATTGATCTAATCTCTCTTCTCTTTAGGAATATCCTTATCTTGGTCAATTAGGTCGGCCTTCACCATTAATGTGTCTTTCGTAGCCCGAACCGTCACACCCCTAGTCAAACTTTCACCCCTTTCACCTTTCTTGAATTTTTTCGGTTGTTTCTCCTTGTAGACCATCTTTTCTTTACCCTTTCCTTTCACATAATTCTTTTTTCTTGGCATTATATGAGTCTTAAACTCAATCCCTTGTGTTCTCGGACCTAGACGATCTTTAGGAGGGGCCTTCTTATTTCCAAGACGACTCTTCACATCAGACTTGCGTGATCAAAATCGTTCCCTCCTACTTCTAGGGTTCAACCATGCCTTGTATGCACTAGATAAAGGAGGAGGAGCTTGGTCGCTTGCAGAAACAGTCCACAAACGTCTTCCAATCCAATAAGTCTCATACTTGTGAACGTTACTTTCATGCAACGATACTTCACGAGGACTATCGTTATAGCGTGGAATTACTTGTTCAAGTCCATACTTCCGCACCTGTCGAGAAGGGCAATAAAAGGTCAGTTTTGAGATACTAGGAACACGACAATATGGAGTATCATTCGTGCCAACCATCCTAGTAAGCCTCCACCAAGGCACCACCCAACGAATGGAAAATTTCCTCTTTGCAAAGAAATTTTCCAATCTTCATACGACATGATTGCAGAGTAATTCTTTTTCTTGCGGACTAGGTCGTTAGGGCCATATTTTTCAACATCGTCAGGGGCTTTGAATAGTTCCAAACGCTCCATCAACCGAATCTGCAATTAAGAAAGAAAAAAAAATCAGTCGAAAAAAAAAATACATGTAAAATATTTCCGTGAAACGGGATTTCATTCCGTCTGACGGGAGAAGTTCCCGTGTCACGGCAACAACAGAAAAAAAAAAAATTATTAAGCAGATTCCCGTTACACGGCAGGTTTTGTCGTGTCACGGCAGACACCCACCGTGACACGGTGCCTGTTTTGTGTCACGGGGGCTACTCGGAGCGTATTTTTACCTGCAGTAGTACCAGAGAGCCCTTCCTGATGGCTTTCCGGTCAGCTTTTGCCTCGTCATGGCCACGAAATGTTTCTCCAAGGCACGTCGGCATAGGAGATCTTCCAGATTCGACATGCTCAGGCACAGACGCTAGACAAGCATGTCCTACCCTACCGTTTGCAAATAAAGCTTGCTAAACATGCAAAAAATATATGCCCTTCTACGATATACATGATAAGGTCGGAGATAGGGCGATAAAAATATAGATTAACAAGTTTTTCTAAGTCTATTTCATTACCACAAACAATTCTATTTAAATCTAGATCTGTTAGATTCAGATGGCGTTCAAAATCTTGGTAATAATATTCACGTAGGGTAGGCATGACAATAAGATTTCTAGCAAGAAATCCAAAGATTGCGCCGAATTTCTCCGGCAAGGGACAAATTTCATCATAATCAAATTTGAAACAGTGTGTTGCTAGACTCCAATAATCTAATGCTGCCCTAAGAAAATCATGTTCAATAGCTACATGTCGCAGGGCTAGCAAACCCCTGACATGAAATAATTCTAACTCTCTTTTTTCAGCATTGGTCAAAGAATAAGACCAGTCACGCAAAGTATTATCAAAATTCAGAGACATGATTATTGAAATATGAAATTCTAAATTATTTTGTGTTTCGTAGTTATGCATATCATGAATAAACTGGTCTTATTTTATAGCAAAAGCGTTCGACACTGCCCAGAATTTATCTTTTTATACGCGTAAAACACACCGCTGAGTAATGCGCGTCCCGTGACACGGGAAATTCCACCGTGTCACGGGAACTTTTGCCATGACACGGCAAGTTCTGCCATGACACGGTACACAGTGCCGTGTCACGGCACTTCACGCGTCTTGTTTTTTCATCTTTTCCCTTATCTATCCGGATTTTTATAGTATTTTATCTTCACCGTTTATTTTTCAGTTTTTTTTTAGAGTTTTATTTCTAATAAAATTCTCACCTTTTTTTTTTTATCTATATTCTTATTCTTATTATTATCTTTATTTTATTTATTTATTTTTTTTATCACTTGAAGATTTTATTTCTTTATCACTTTATTTATTGTCTTTTTATTTCTTTTTCTTTTGGGGAAGATAACTTCATTTATTTATTTTATTTCTTTATTATTTTATTTATTTTTGCTTGTCTTTTTATTTCTTTTTCTTTTGGGGAAGGTAATTTTATTTTAGCTTGTCTTTTTTATTTCTTTTTCTTTTGGGGAAGGTCGGTACCCTTCATTACTCCACTTATGTTTTGTTTCGCGTCATTAATAAATACACAATCACACACAAGGAGTTTCAAATACACACTAACACACAATAATAAATACACAAACCGTGAATAATGTACAAAAAGAGTCGTAATAAAAAATTATGTCAAGTGTAATCATAGTATGTACAAATAAAAACCCTCGGTCAAAAGTCACTAGAGCCAGAATTAGTATCATCTCCACCCTGCGCATATGGGAACGGTGAGTCGAAGAGTCCCTCCATCATCCGAGTACGGGGAGTAGTATCCCTACTAGTCCCTGTGACCCCAGCGGTAGTCAAACTCAAGGCAGAACCCGTCCAGCCGGAAAACGGGGTAGACTGGCTCAAAGACGCAGGAATCGTCGGTGAAGGCATCGTCCCATACATCGGAACTGAGAACAAACCCGACAACGGTGGAGGAATCCCGGACAATGGATCTGAAAATGAACCAGGATCCAAGGGAGTCAAAACAGACCCAAGCTCAGGCTGTGGAGACTATGAAAACGACTAACGCTGCCCCTGACTCTGGCCCGAAAAGCGCTGGGAAGACTGAGGCTGCTGCCACTAAGCCTCGTGCAATTGCTAAGTAGTCTGAGGCTCTCGCTAAGAATGAGAACGCTGGTGAATCTCAGGAGATCGTCTACCACGACCAAGCTCCTCCTCGTCCGAGCCTCTAGGCCTCGAGCGCGAGCGGGACCTCCGTTGCTCCTGAAAGATACAAAGTCAAAAGGTGTCAACAATGCAAAATAAAACAAATGGTAGAATTAAAAAATAAATGATACCTCAAGAACGTCGCTAGAGCTCCGACAACTCGCACCACGCCGAAGCTTGATGATGTAATACTTCAGGGCATCCACCAGCTTCATGAGTCCCATCATCTCCGGGTGGTTAAGCTGAGGATAAAACAAAGAAAAGTCAGTAACAAGCAGTGTTAAAAGGGTGAATAATGCATAAAAGAAAACTCACCGGCTCAAAGACCTCGGGCAGAGACTCCTGCACATGTCTGTAACCCTCTGGCGCGTCAGCAGTATGGTCCTCGGTGATACCAATCGGCCCTGGATAGCGGACAGACTAAGGAGGAATCTCGATCCTCCCCACAGGGCGGATAGTCGTCTGAAAATATGATCGAATAATCAAGTTATTTGACTATTTAAAACAGAGACTAGTAAAGAAGATCCTAAAAAAATAACATACCTCAGGAAGACGGGGTGGAGGAGCCAGAGAGGGAAGCAAGTCCCGCGCATAGTCACTCTCCATGTGAACAAGCTCGTGCCATGGAAAAGTATAGCGCTCTCCCCTGTTGATCAACTCTCTGATCAAGCGGGAGTCCAACATCCACTTTGGTGGAGATGAGAGCACCACAAAGCGATCGCCGCTATGCTGACGAACGACTCGCTCTCCCAAATACCAGACAAAGCGTCCGGTACCAACCAAAATGGTACGGTATGCTGAAAGACGCAAGGCCTCAGGTAGATCAGTCATCCTGGCCTAAGGACGATACTGGACATCAATGGCAACCTGGAAACCATAAAAGTTGGCGTGAAACAACGGAAACAACGTTAGAAGGAAAAACGCAACAAAACTAATCCTTACGCCAACAGAAGAGGTGCCTCGGCGTAGTAGCCCACGCAGTGCAAGGACGAACTCCACCCGTGACTCTCCTCGATCACGCCAGGTGGCCCCGACAGGGAAATCATGGACCGCTCCACGACGCCGGCGAGGAGCCAAGCCTGGGAAGTACTCGTAGAACCATAGCTGTGATGAAAAGTAATCTTTAGCACATGAGTCGAACAAGCTAAAGTGAAACAAAAAGGGAAAAGATCATCACCTCTACGACTCTCCACAGACCATAGACGGTGATGGGAGACTCGTCATTCAGCTGCCGACAGCCATGACGTAGCGATAAAAGAAGATCCGCGTACCCAAGACTGGCCCAGCTATAGGATTCTATCTCATAGATCCTGGCCAAAGAAGGGAGGTAGCTAAGGAGTACGCGTGAACTCCTTTAAGGAGAAAGGGTCATAGAGATCAGGATCAGGATGAAGATCCGCACTCGCTACTCAGCCGTTGTATCCTCCATGTCGAAGCCACGAGCTAAAACTGAAGCCAGCTCCGATTGTCCACTCCTAGGACCACCTCAAGACACTGGTCAGGTCCTGATGTGCTGAACGATCGGACCCAACAAATCAGTTGCCTCAGCCGATCCCCAAGATAGATCGAACATCTGACCTACAGCCCGGTCAGTGAAGCGCAACCCGCTAATCATGCTGAAGTCTAGAGGGGTCACCGTCATCTCCCCCCAAGCAAAATGAAAAGTGTTAGTAGTATCCCAGAAATACTCCAACAATGCGCAAACGACCGTCGTACCGCAACCCCGGGGGCTGCAAAACCCTACAACCGCCGTATAGAAATCTACTAAGTCAGTCGATTCCCATAGTGCGTTCGTAGCAGAATCCCTCGTAATGATCTAGTGAAGTCGAGGGATCAAATCGCCGGCTCCAGAACCATGGTGGTGAAGCGTGCCATCGACTATGCCAGAGAGTGGGCGATGAGAGACATGGTTTTCACGGCAGAAAACCAACTAGTCTGGAGTCCACGGAGGTGGAACCCACCTACCCCTACTCGTAGAAGTCCGAGGCTCGGACTTTAAGACATCGTTGTCCATGCCCTCAGGAACGGTGGGAGTGTCCTCCCGAAAAGCCCGACGCCGGTCGTGGGTAGAAAGATCGCAGTCTCGTCGTCTAGACATGCTATTATAAAAATCTAAATGCTTAGTATCATTTCCTAAGACATTTAATTCAAGTTGCATTTTTAATAAAATAAAGATCTAAATACTTAGCATCATTTCCTAAGTTATTTAGTTATTTATCGAGTTATACGCTAAATTTTTACCTCCAGGCTAAAAATTGGCAAAATTATGGTATTTAGTTTCTCCATGACAATATAGTACATACGCAAAATATGTTTCGAAGTTGCACAAAAACAATGAATCAACACATCACAAGGTTTACCACCATTTTTTCACCATTTCAAGTACAAAGAAGTAACATGAACATCATTTCACAAAGTAGTACCCAAAAATGGTGATTTGCTTAATTCTCCATCAAATCATGTAATTTTTTTCTCAAATTTCTCACAAACACACATACATACACATACAAGTAAAATCTTGGAAATAATTTCAACATAAAACCTCAAAATAAAAAATCTCCAAATTGATTTTTAAGGGTTTTTCATGAAATTACTTTTGAAGCAAATTTGAGGCACAAATTAAGAAGAACTTGCATAGATCCTTGTAGAGGTTCGGATATGAGGAGTATGGAAAAATTTTGGAGTAAAATCGGCAGAAAATTGAGCAACAAAAGCTCGAAAAAAGCTCCGGCCACCAGCAGACCGCCGCGACACGGTTAGTTGAATCCGTGACACGGCGAGGCTGTCTCGTGTCACGGTGAGCTCGAAAGGCAACGGAGCTCCGGTGACTCCGACGGCAGCTCTGGTAGTAAACAGAAACAGCAATAGCAACAGTAAAAGGCAGCAGCGAATAACAACAGCAGCAAGTCGCGAAAATAAAAAAAAATAAAATAAAATAAAGAGAAAGAAAAAAAACCGAACCGCCATGTCACGGTTGCCGTTCCCGTGTCACGGTGAGGCCGGACAGCCGCCGGATTGTCTTAACCATGGCGCGGCGATTTGTGCGAGCAAGAAGGTAAAAATGGAGAAGATAGAGAGAGGAGATAAGCAAGGAAATGGCGAAATGGTGAAGCAAAAGCGTGAATTTAAAGCCAAAAAAAGTAACCGTTGCACACCCCGTTCACCGTGCTACGGTTACCGTTATTGTGTAACGGTACACTGATGACGTGGCGCGCTGATTCACGCGTTGACCGATTCAAACAGCAAAATTAAAAAAAAATATTTATAGATTATTCCCGTGACACGGGATATCATCCCGTCTGACGGGAGTAATTCCCGTGTCGTGGCAAATATGTGACGTGACACGACAACTCTGCACATTGTCAGCGAATATTCCTGGCATTTTTGACCGGTTTTAATGATTTTTCGACGTTATTGGGTGGTTATTTTTCGCTGGAATTACGCGGAAAATTCTAACTGATACTTAAAGGGGGCCAAAATTACCATTTTACCCCTAGCAAGCATCAAAGTCTGTTTTTCGGCATGTTAAGCACCTAATTTGCTCGGATAATCGGTTTAAAATTTTGAATCATCTGCGGCCAACGTTCGGGGATAATCGAACCATCATACGCTTACAAATTTCAGCAATCGTCGGCTTTCCTCAGGCTTGGAAAGCATTATCGGTGGATTTTTCCTCAAGTATAGAAAACCGCCAAGTCGGCTTTCCTCAGGCTTGGAAAGCGTTATCCGTGGATTTTTCTTCAAGTATAGAAAACCGCCAAGTCGGTTTTCCTCAGGCTTGGAAAGCGTTATTGGTGGATTTTTCTTCAAGTATAGAAAACTGCCAAGTCGGCTTTCCTCAGGCTTGGGAAGCGTTATCGGTGGATTTTTCTTCAAGTATAGAAAACCGCCAAATTCCTTTGTCGGCTTTCCTCTAGCATGGAAGGCATTATCGGTGGATTTCTTCAAGCATAGAATGACACCAAATTCGTTCGTCGACTTTCCTTAGGCATGGAAATTATTATCTGGTAGCTTTCTTCAGGCTTAGAAAAGGTACCAAACTCTTCAGTCTGCTTTCCTCAAGCATGGAAAGCGTTTCAACAAATGTCACTCGATGGATTCCTTCAAGCTTAGGAAGCTGCCAAATTCATTTGTCACCAATACACTGGTGCCAGATACGTATTCTATCCCTTTACTCTTTTATCTGTAGAACTAACATTTTTCTACAGGTATCGGCGTATACAAAGTGATTTAGGATCGCAGAACGTCTTAAATCATTCTCCGTCCCTATCGGCTACTTTAACTATCGTTTTCGAAACTGACGTTTCTACAAACTCAGTCAAAGAGGGGGCTTCTGTAGACACCTAAAAATGTCTCCCCAAAACCAAACCCGATGATGAACAACCTTTCACCGCCACTATTGGTCGGGTTTAGTATTTAATCCCGAGAGTGCATAAAAAATCATATTTTATTAAATTCATATTTTTGAACAGTCCATGGATTAGTCTTGATGTTTGGTAAAATAATAGTTTTAATTTTAGCCCAAACTTATTAATTAATTTTAAGCCCAAACCTTTTTTATTTTATTGTTTTATTATTTATTTTTGGCCCAATCCTTTTATTTATTTTTATTTAATTATTTTCTTATTTTAGCCCGAATAATAAAAGTCAGGAAAGGCCCAAAATTATCAATCGGCACTTAGAAAGCCGAAGGAAATTAGGGTTAAAAATGTATTTAGACGGAAAAACGAGCTGGAATTTCCCGCGCCACGGCAGGTACCTACCGTGTCACGGGAATCCTTCCCGTCTGACGATGGGATTTCCTGTGACACGGGAGGTCTGCCGTGACACGGGACATTCCGTGTCTTTTCCGCGTAAACCCTTAACGCGTTTTTTATCACGTTTTTTGAAAATTTCTCGCGTCACATCAATTATGTACCGTGTCACGGGAAAGTGTATAGTCTGACGGTGGAGCTTCCCGTGTCACGATACATGTTGACCGTGTCACAGGATACTTTTGTAGGGTTTTTATCATTTTAGGGTTCCGTGTGCTCCCTCAGCACATTTTCCCTATAAATACCCCCCTCATTTATGATGAACGGGGCACCGAGTAATTCTCTTATTTTATTTTCTCTCTTCTATGCTTTAGCCTAAACACTAGCCTACCCTTTTCACTTCAAAATTCCTTCTTCAAGTACTCAAAGGAGTCCATACTTTACTCGTAGTTCTTTCCTTAAGCCAGGCGTGAAAGGTAGAATTGTTTGAGGGTTTGGCACCAAAATCAACTATACTTTACTTAATTTAATTATTATTTATTTATTTCCTTTAAGTTACTAACTCGTTTATTATTTTGTAGTTGCAAACAAATAGAATCAAAGTAAGAGTCATGCTCCTTTTATTTTTATTTTTCTTCTAACGATTTTATGTTGTTGGAATTGTGATTAATTTTGTTTTAATATTAATGTTATTCCATTATTTATGATCACCATATTGCATGTTTAAAGGGAATATGTAATTGAAAATCACGCCTAATAAGATAATTTGGACAACCGGTTTAGGATCCCTTTTAATCTTATTATTAATTGAAGTGATCACCAATATTTTAGAACTATATGTTGCATTAATATTAAACCAATTTAGTTAAATAATAGTTTGGAGCGAATTGAATTATTGTTTGTATGCCTTTGAGATCACAGGAATGCTTTTCAATATAAGAATCGAGTACAGGCCAATACGAGCGAATGTGACTCCATGACTCACTTCGTACCATCATCCCCGATCCTCCTTTCGTGGTTCTGAACCATATGGAGTTAGTAATCTCATGGATTATGAATGGGGTGTAACCTTCACGGGTCAATCGTTGTTTCCTATCATTGTCCCTTATCTTGGTTGCCTTAAATGATCCGTGAACGGTTTACAAGTTCCTAAAAAAACTTGTTGGCGGCTCCCTACTTTCCTTGTCCCTAATCATATTATGTCAATTCCCACTTCCTATGAGTGCCAAGCATTATCACCACATGCTTAACGTAGGCGCACTTTAAACGACGCCTATAGTACCCTCCCACAAAAATGGCGGAAATTTTTGTTTTCCAAGTCATGTACACATTGAGTCGTGGGTCAGCACTTTGCACACAAGAGTCACACGTAGTGAGTCAAGATTTAGGCAGGTTACACCTTAAGTCATGTGTGTCAAACACTTTGAGTCAAGTCATGACAAGTCATATGTGTTAAATACACATTAATTCTTAACTAAGCCTTAGGTCAAACCTAAGATAATTAAAATGATGAGCAAAGTCCTATAGGTCAAAATATAAATGCAGGTACATTCAAAGAGCAAACGAGTAAGAGTATTCCTGGATTTTTTTCATAAATCCGCGAATTTAAATGCATAAGATTAGTCTAAGCATAAGAGGAGGTTAAGCAAAACTTACAAATTAGAGATGTAGAGCTTTAATTTAAGCAGATTTGGTTGAAAGGAAACAACCAAGTTAATGGTTCGGAGTGAAACCGGGCAACGAACAACAACAACATAAGGAGACGGGTTTATTCAAAAATACCGAACGCAGCGCCAGACGAAGAAATTGTCGCCTGGCGACAAGCCTGTCATCTGGCGACAAGAAGGATGTGCGGTGACAACGTTTTCAAGCAGGCGCTGGTGCGGCGATAAAGTGTTTGGCCCCGTAATATGGTTATGTGGACCTTATGCAATAGTTTGGGTTCCTTGGTACGCTAGTTAGCCCTTTGAAGCAATTTGATATGATTTAGTATTCGACTTGATTACAATCATAGAAAGTGATGGACCTTATAATTGATCGTCTCAACTCGCTTACAGAGCTTAAGCATTGGCTCATCGGAGGCACCGACATAATGGTTCATAAACAGCAGAGGCACCGACATAATGGTTCACAAGCAAGCAAAAGCGCCGACGTACATGCACAACAGAAGCAAAGTTCAAGCAAACTTTAAAGGTCAACAAGCATTGGTCTTCGGTAGTTTTCTTTGGAATATTATCGCAACAAATGGAATTGACTTCAAGTGAAGATATCTTCGACAACATTCCCTAGCTTGCGGAGGGTTGTCACAAAAAACCGAGGATGGCATCAAGCGAAGCAATCTTCGATCTTGTACCCTGACTTGCGGAAGACGGGTACAAAGCAGTCTTCTAGAGATATTCTCTAGCTTGAAGAAGATCGTTAAAGCAGCAGGATGGCGTTCCCTAGCTTGTAGAAGATTGTCACCACAGCAAAAGCAACAACAAAATCAATTACTCTCAAAGACGTGTGCTCGACGGTGCAGGATACACGTTTCTTAATGACAAGGGAATAAACACCACAAAATGTTATCGACAATTAAGCTAGTTCGGAATAAGAGATAAATAAATTAAAGTCTAAAGATGCTAAAACAAGAAATAAAAAATTCAGGGAAACGATTTAGGTATAGCATTAACTTGAACATAAACAAAGGCATAAAAATTGAATTAATTATGAACTAAACATGCTCGAATATCGAAGTAAAAGATCCAATCTAACCGCCTTCCGGGGTCAATTGGCTTCTCCTAACATAGCCTCTATGTTTCCACACTAGAACCATATATTGGGAGGTGAAATCAAAGAACAATCGATAGTAATTAATGAACCTTAACTAAGTCAACTTTCGTTCCTTGTAAGCAAAGATTCACCTTTAATCAACTAAAAATGTGCACTTGCAAGAAGATTAAAGAATATCAAGCATAAAAAGACTTTAATAACAAATAAATTAATTCTAAACCCTAGAACATGCTCAAGATCCAACAACACCACAACCACCCCCTTAATGGGGGAATTACTCACTAATCATGCTAATACCAATAACAAAAAAAATCCTAACCTAAACCTTGAATAAACATGATTAATAAGCAATACCAACAACCAAAAAAATAATAATCAAAAGAAAGCAATAAAAATAAAGGAGAGAGAGTTAGAGATTCTCGTTGATTGAAGATGAAAATCAATAGAAAAAATGATCAATTTCTACTTCAAAATCCAAACTCAACAATGGTAAAACCCTTACTTTCTTTCTCTAAACTATCCTAATCCTAACCTAAACCTAGAGAGAAAAGCTCTCCTAAAAACTAATTAGAGAGTAGAATAATTGGTAATAGTTTCTCCTCTTTTCTTAATTATCCCAAAAATGGGTATTTATACTAAGCAAAGAAAATACTAAATAAATAAAAGAAAAGAAAATAAAGTAAAAAGAAAAAATAAAGTAAGAAACTAATTATTTTAAAAATAAAAGAAAGAAATAAGAAAAGGGCAAAAAAAGAAAGAAATATAAATAAAAATAAAAGAAAAAGTAAAATAAACCAAATTCAAGTCCCCAACAAAACCAATTAGACCCCAACTCTTCTTCTTCAATTTTTCGGCTGCTTTGAACTCCATTGAAGCGCCTCACCATCACCACCGTTCATCAGCCATCATCATCAAATCGTCACCGCTCATCCTCCTTGTTTATAATCAAGCATCAAATAAAAATCGTTCGATCATCATTAATTATCAACCGTGAAGCTCGTGAAATGGTTTGTTAGAACCATGAGTTGGTGTGGCCGAACTACGGGTTTGGTTCGGTTGAACCATGGGTGTGTTCGACCACACCTCTTCAAATTAAAAAACATCAAAAGTTTCTTACTCGCACTTCGACCGAACTCTTATTGGTTTTCTCGAACTTGATTAATTTGCGATTTACTCGGATTTTGAGCGCTTGATTGAAGGGTTGAGTGGATGCGGAGATTGGGTGGCTAAAATTGAATGGCTGCGTTGGTCAGAGTCGTGGTTTGGTGAGGTTGCTGCTGTTCGAATTGGAACAGAGGAGGCATGGCTGGTTGTTTTTGTTGTTGTTGCGGTGGTGGAAATGAGGGAGCAGGGAGCTATTGTGTGGTGAGGGTGGAAATGGTAGGTGATGGTGGTAACAGCGGCTGGCTGGGTTGGTAATTGGTTGTTGCGTGAGGGAGCAGGGGAAAGGTTGGTGGCTTTTACGGGGTTTATTGGTGTGGGTTTTGGTGGACGGTGGTGCAGGAGAAGGAAGCAGCACTGTTGTAGCGCTGCCGTTGTTGCTGTTTGTGGGTGTAGGTGGTGATGTGCGTGGTTGTTGTTGTTGCGGTTTATGGGTGCTGGTGGTGATGTGCGTGGTTGTTGCTGGCTGGAGAATGACGACTGGAGGTTGTTGTTGGTTGAGTCGATTGGTGGCTATGGTGGTGTGCGGAGCAGGGGGAATGCGTAGGTGAAGCTGCTGTGTGCGTGAGGGAGCAGGGGAATTGGTGTGGTGAAGGTGGTTTAGAAGGTGGCGTGATGGGTAAGAGGTGGGCAGCAGCCAGCAAAGTAAAGCACACTTGAACTCGTCCTTGAGCTCCGAACTCACTTGACATGAAACCCGAACACCTACACACAAAACAGAGAATAGAATTGGGACAAAGAATAAAATAAAATAAATAAAATAGAAAATAAAAGAATTAACACTAAACTGATAAAAATTAAATAAAACTATACAAGTAAATAAAATAAAATAAAATAACAAAATAAACTTAAAACTAATAAAACTATAAAAGTATTAAAGAAAAGGAACGAAAATATAATAAATCGAAAGCAAATAAAATACGAAAATAAACTAGAAACCAATTAAATAAAGAAATTAAATTAAAACATATTAAAACTAAGAAATAAGCTAGAAACATTATTAAATAGAAAACAAGAGAATATAGGGAAAATTAACACGGAAATAACTCTAAAACTACTCTCTAAGAGTGACATTATGACACTCATCAAATTCCCCCAAGATAAAACCTTTGCTCGTTCTCGAGCAAAGCTAAGGCAAACGAGAACAAGATAGAATTATTGAAAGCAAAAGAAACAAAACAGAAACAAAGAGGAAGAATGTACACTAACTGACGTCTGTAGGAATCACGGATGCATTTAGCATATGCATCAAGCCCTTTAAACCCCAATGTCGCTAAATAGGACGAGTAAGCTCTCGTGAGGGTTTCCTAAGAGGTTTAACCCACAACTCTTGGCAACACATAACATTCAAGGAAAAGGTGAAATCAAGAAAACTCGAGTTTTGACATTTCAAACCAAACACAATCAACGGGCTAAGTGCAAAAGAATACAATCTTTTCTAGACATTAAAGGTATCCAAAAAACAGAATAGCTAAGGTTGGTACACACATAAAGCATGCAAAGGGTATAGAACTTAGAGGGACTTACACTCCTCCTTATCTCCATCCAAACTATCGCGTCCTCTCTAGTTTTGCATCCACTTTTAAGGTGATATCTCGAGATTCCTCGAAGGAATTGGAAGAAATAAACAATTAAAAACATTTAGGCTACCCGACATCTTGGCATTGATAGCTCGCTCAATAGGCTTGGCTTGATTACCCTCCACCAGTAGTAACTAAGCCTCACTAAGGTCAGAAGGTCTTAAAAGGGTTGAAACATTTAGGCTAGGGTAAAGGGTATGGAAATAAATCTGGAAATTGGTGGTATACTTAGAAGTGAAGGAAGGTTGATCATTCCTCAATTGAAACTCAATAAACTACCAACTTTCAAATCAAAAATTCTAGCAACTCCTCCCCCAAGCTTATTCTTTTTCAACCAAACACCAAATCTTTTTGTATTTTGTCAATATTTTTTTTTCTTTTTTTTTCATTTCTTTTATTCTTTGCTCTCGCCTCTTTTAACTTTGAGCGGCTTTTTCTTTCATTTTCTTTATTTTCTTCTCATTTGCTTAAACCATTCAACATAACAAAGATAATCACAAGTACAAAAATTTGAGTTTTTCACTACTTTTTCATTCTTTATCTCACTTTCTTTAACAAAAAATACAAATCAAGTCTCAAGAATGCTTCACAAAAACTAATAAGGTTGAAAACAAAGCAAAGATCTATTGGTTTGTAATGTGGTTATGCCAAAGAAGGGAAAAAAAGGCTCAAATTGGGTTACTAAATGAGCAAATGCAAAAGAAAAATAAAATAATAATAGAAAATAATAAAACAAAACAAAATGCTAACTGCCTTCGTCTTCCCCTAGGTTGGTTAGGTCTCGATTTCCGGTCAAATCAAGCCAAATTCTCGATATAAGCTAGCAATGCCAAGGATGCAAACGCCACACATGCAAGAAATGTAGAAGGCTAGAACAATATAGACACATCCTCACAAGAAGGACGGAAGTGGAAAAGCAAAAATCACCTTTAAAGCTTCAACTAGCTAGAGAGCGACAACCATCTTACCACAAACCAAGTGAGCTAAGGTCTCATAGCCCTTAAGTTCTACTACCTTGGCAACGCTATATGTGTGAACCAACCCCGACATCCAAGTGCACGAAAACCTCTAAAGGAAAGATTGTATTCTAGGTGCTAATGCCCAAATATGTCCAATATTAAAACAAAACATTTTGAAACCTTGACTTGAATGCCATGGAAAGACACTATACACACGAATATTCACAAAACCAACAATACTCAAGAATGAATATACAATTGTGCAAGATGAAAGCATGATTAATCAAAGCTACAAATACCAAAAGTCAACTCAATAAGGAGCTCACGGCCATCCAAAGATAGACAACCAATCTCAATAATAGACTTTGGCAAGTATGGGAGAAATAAATCAAGCAATCATGAGACTATGGATTAAGAAACCACCAAGAGATATAGATAACCCCCCAAGCTAGGGAATAGCTACTCCCCCAGGCTATAATGGAGCATTGTCCTCAATGCTCAAAATAAAGGCAAAAAGGGGTGGGAGGGAGGGGAAGAAAGAAAACACATCCACACAACAAATCATAATTCATTCAATCCACATGCATTTAAGAAAGCAAATTTAAGATGAGGGAAGAATTAAAGAGTAAACCAAATGAGAGGTGGGTGTTGAAACCCGCAATTGAGCACATTGTCAACATTTTCATGTAATTCCTCGTCTTTGTTGCTTTTCCAGATGCAAGCAATCATTGGTGTGCTTCTTCTCAAGGTTCTCAATCCAAAATCTTTGTACATGAGTATATACATTAAGTACCTATACACATATACAAGCGAATAAAAAAAATGAGAAACGTAAAAGAAAGAAAAAGAAAGCAATAAAACACGGGTTACTTCCCAAAAAAGGCCTGCTTAACGTCCAAGCATGACCACTCTAGTAAATAACCCGACAAAGAGCGCAAAAGCTTGTCATATGCACCGGCAAATATATCAAGAAATAGAGCATACGCGATGCTTATATGACAAGCAATCATGAAGTACAAGGAGACTTTATGCTTTAGAGAAGGGAGAAAAGAAAAAGTAAAAGAATCAAAAGAAAAATCATGAAAATAAGAAGAAAAGGTAGAAGAATAAAAAGAGAAATAGGGAGGCAAACTATTCTCAAAAAAATCTTTTTTGTTGGCATTTAAACTCTTTTCCTCATCAACAATGAAAGAGTTGGGGGCTTCGGAAGCATGAATAGGAAAAGGATCCCTAAGAGGTTTTTTGAGAAAAGAAGGGAGGAACATAGGATAGCAGGAGATATGGTTAAACCTTTGGGAGAAAGGTGTATGAGAAAAAAAAAAAGGGGTAGCTAATCCTTCATCACAAGATCTCACATCACTAATGAGGGAATGAAAATCAAACATGGAATCCTCAAATGAAGAACCCTCACGTTCTACATCTCCCTCAAGCTCAAAAAATTAAAATGATTTAACCTCAACCTCCTCTTCACAACCTTGAACAACATCTCCCTTAAATTTCTCAAGGCCTACTATCTCAAAATCAAGAGTGAGTAGGGGCAAATTTCTCTCAATCTCATCTCATCTAATGAAACCTTATTAATGAACTTACTCATAAGTTTACGTGCTACCGTTTGATACTCAAGAAATATTTGGGCCATAATATTAAATGAGTCCAAATCATCATGGATAGACAAGTCAAAAGCTTGCTCATTGGAATCATCTAGGGGACTATGGGGAACACCTTTAGAATTCATGCAAAAATCGGATGCAATATGAGAAAGAACATGCACTTCATCATCATTAGAATGTACCTCATTACATTGAGCTATAGAGCGAGGGGAGTTGAAATCATGTATTACGTGGTCACTATGGGGAGGATCTAGCACATCATGGGAATTCATATTATACAAATCATAAAAATTTGCATCAACATTAAAAGCATGAGAATCCCGAACACAAGTCTAATGATTGGCCCTCTCCTAATCATAATTATCCCTAGCTAACCATGAATAGAAATCCCAAGCTTCATCCGAAGACATGTCTTGAAATTTACCATTTAACATATTGTCAACTACTCCTCTAAAATGCTCATTTAATCCCAAATTAATGATTTCACAATAATCACCCTTGGTAAAACATTTAACACCTTCTAGGAAATCATCAAGTCTATTGAAATACACCCAAAACGGTTCATTATCAAATTGAGGAATAGAAATATAAGCCTTTTTTCCAAATAAAGCAACAAAAATAAAAACCAACAAATAGAATAAAAATTATAAACAATGGACTAGTCTCAATAAGATAACACAACGGTAATGAAAGTCGTTTCTCGGCAACGGCGCCAATTTGACCAAGGAATAAACGCGTTGTCAATTGTCTATCTATAGATCAAATATAGTTTATACAACCTAAACAAACCTAATACGAGTATAAGGCAAGCATACGGGTCGAACCACCGAGAACGAATAAACACCACCAAATGTTATCGACAATTAAGCTAGTCCAGAATAAGAGATAAGTAAACTACAGTCTAAAGATGCTAAAACAAGAAATAAAACATTAAAGGAAATGATTTAGGTATAGCATTCTCTTGAACATAAAAAAGGCTTATAAATTAAATTAATTATGAACTAAACATGCTCAAATATTGAAGTAAAAGATCCAATCTAACCACCTTCCGGGGTCAATTGGCTTCTCCTAACATAGACTCTATGTTTCCACACTTGAACCATATATTGGGATGTGCAATCAAATAACAAACGATAGTAATTAACCTTAACTAAGTCAACTTCCGTTCCTTGTTAGAAAAGATTCACCTTTATGCTATGTTTGGATAACAAATTAGAAGGGAAATGAAAAGGAGGGAAATAGAAGGAAGGGGAAGGAAGGGAAAGTGGAGGAAATGATGAGCTCCATTTTCCCTCCAAATCTCTCCAATTTTGAAGGGATGGTCTTTATTAAAGGAGGAGGAAAAATGGATCCCTCCCTCCCCCTCCTCTTCCCTCCCCCAATATATTATCCAAACAAGGAACTTTGTCTCCCTTCCTTTCCCTTCCCTACCTTTCATTCCATTTTTTGCTATCCAAACATATCCTTAATAAACTAACAATGCGCACTTGCAAAAAGATTAAAGAATATCAAGAATATAAAGACTTTAATCACAAATAAAATCAATTCTATACCCTAGAACATGCTCAAGATCCAACTAGACCACAATCACCCCCTTAATTGGGGAATTACTCACTAATCATGCTAATAAAAAGATAATAATCAAATAATTAAGAGTAAACATGATTAATAAGCAATACCAACAAAAAAAAATAATAATCAAAAGAAAGCAATAAAAATAGAGAGAGGGTTAGAGATTCTCATTAATTGAAGTTGAAAGTCTATAGAAAAGATGATCAATTTCTTCTTCAAAATCCAAACTGAACAATGGTAAAACCCTTACTTTCTCTCTCTAAACTATCTTAATCCTAACCTAAACCTAGAGAGAGAAGCTCTCCTAAAAACTAATTAGAGAGTAGAATAATTGGTAATTGTTTCTCCTCTTTTCTTAATAATTCTTTCACTATACAATCTCATTCCAGTTAAAACTATAACTTTGTGTCAAAAAAAAGTTAAAACTAGAACTTAATAACCATATTAATATTTGCATTGATAATTAGGTATCTTACATCTAGAGGGTTTAAAAGATATATTTCCCTTTAATTCAGATATCTTTATACTAGACACTAAACCAAATTTATAATATTCAATTAGCTAGAAATGTCTTAAAAAACAATTAAATTGGCACGGCATCATTCCATAAGATTTAGTATTAGTTAGTCTAAAGTCTAAACTTTAACAGACCAATATAAATAATGCAAGTAATAAAGTTTCAAGTTTAACTTGAAGTTCCTATTATATAAAAAATTAAAACCTCCAAATTTTTCATCACTTTTGTTGGTATGTTTGTTTTTGTGATGAATCTGATGATGTAAGATTTTCTTGTTCACACGGTTAATAGCTAAACTATCTAATGTGATCATTTTTTTGTCGCTAATGTTTTTTTTTTTAATTATTGTTTGTAAGAATGAATATGGATTGAAGTTGGATGAATCATAATGGTGTAAAGGATAGACAAAAAAAGGAGTACATAGCGGGTGTTAATGAATTTCTACGGTTTGCTTTTAGGGGAATAAGTGGCGAAACAATGTTGAAATGTCCTTGTCTTAACTGTAGATTGGTTATGTCACAAACTCGTAAAAATATGCTATGTCACTTGCTAGTATATGGCATTGATCGTAGTTACAACCCATGGTTGAGTCACGAAGAAAGTGTAGAGCAAATTGATAAAAATAAAGATCAAGGGTATGTAGCAGAGGTTTCAGATAATGAGAGTGAGGATCGTCCTTTTGATGACATGGCTCCATTTGTTTTCGGTGCAACAAGCGCGTGGAATTCTATAAACTCTACATCAAACAATGAAAATGAAAGAACCACAGATATAGGATCAAGTAGTGGCACTAGTAAAACTCCTATGTTGCTCCAAAAATTAGTGGAGGATATGGAGGCTGACTTGTATTCGGGATGTAAAACATTTAAGAGATTGGAGTTTATTATGTCATTGTTGCACATTAAAGTTAGCAACAAGTGGAGTGATAAGTCTTTTTCAATGCTATTGAATGCATTGCATAGGGCGTTTAATTATGATAACAATTTGCCTTCAAGCTCTTATGACGCAAAAAAATATACTAAAGCGCTAGGGTTAGATTATTTTAAGATTGATGCATGCGTCAACCATTGTGTTTTATTTAGAAAGGAGTTTGCAAATGAAGTTAAATGTCCTAAGTGTTCAGCACCTAGATGGAAGCAGGATATTTCTCAAGATGATGAGAATTCAGATGATGAAGATGAGGGTGTCCATAGAAAAACACGAGTACCTCAATTTGTCTTGCGCCATTTTCCACTTATTCCAAGGCTCCAAAGGATGTTCATGTGCTCCAAGCTAGCAATGCACATGCGGTGGCATAATACAGGACATGCTGGTGATAATGACGACGGTATTATGAGACACCCAAGAGATTCAAAATCGTGGAAGTCTTTAGATGAGCTATATCCCGAATTTGCTGCAGATGCACGTAATGTACGCTTGGCTTTAGCTAGTGATGGGTTCAATCCCGGGGCGAACATGAGTAGTAGATATAGCATATGGCCTGTTATGTTAGTACCTTATAATTTACCTCCTTGGATGTGCATGAAAAGTGACAACATGATGTTGTCATTATTAATTCCCGGTCCTAAATCTCCTGGTAATGACATAGATGTTTTTTTGCAATCTTTGATAGATGAGTTGAAGGAATTATGGGAGAGTGGGGTACAAACCTTTGATGCCCATAGTAAGGAGACATTTAATATGCGAGCAGTGTTAATGTGGACAATTAGTGATTTCCCGGCATATGCCAATTTGTCTGGCTGGAGCACTAAAGGGGCGAAGGCTTGCCCTAATTGCCACAAAGACACAAATTCCGAATGGTTGAAACATGGCCACAAATGGTGTTATATGTGTCATCGTGTTTTTTTAGAACAAAATCATAAGTGGAGACTTAATAAGTGGTTCTTTAGTAAGAAAGTTGAAAGGCGCGCACCACCTAATCCATTATCAGGGAATGATGCTTTGGAGCAGCTACATGGATACCCTAATGTGGAATTTGGTAAAGATAATAAAGGGAAACGAAATAGAGGCGAAAGATATATTGTTCACCAGTGGAAAAAGATTAGCGTTTTTTTTCAATTGCCTTATTGGAGACATCTGTTAGTTCGACATAACTTGGATGTGATGCATGTGGAAAAAAACGTTTGTGAAAATATATTAGGCACATTTCTTGACTTACCTGGAAAGAACAAAGACTCTGTAAATGCTCGGTTGGATTTAGAAGCCATGAAAATGCACGATGATCTTCGACCGAAGAAAGTAAGGGACAAGTATCAAATACTGCGAGCCCCTTTCAACTTGACCTTACATGAAAGGAGGAAAATTGTCACATTTTTATCGAAATTAGCGTTCCCCGATGGTTATTCATCTAACATTTCTCGATGTGCTTCTTTGCATGATGGAAAAGTCATAGGAATGAAAACTCATGATTTTCATGTTTTCATGCAAGATTTGCTTACCCCGACCTTTCAAGTTGTCTTAGATGAAAAAGTTTTAGAACCTTTAAGAGAGCTTAGTTTGTTTTTTAAGCAGCTTTGCGCTAAGACCTTAAAAGTAGTCGACTTGGAACGAATGGAAGCAAATATAGCAATCACATTATGCAAGCTAAAACGTATCTTTGTTCCGGCTTTTTTTGATGTGATGATTCATCTTCCCATACACTTAGCTACAGAAGCAAAATTGGCCGGACCTGTGCATTATCGCTGGATGTATCGATTTGAAAGGTAAGTTTAATTTATTTTATGTCTAAATATCTAAAAATAAAGTGAATTTTATTACACTTAATCTAGTCTTTATTATTAGAGCAATGCGGACATTTAAATCATTTGTACGGAACAAAGTGCATCCTGAAGGATCAATTGCCGAAGGGTATATTCAGAAGGAATTACTAGTATTTTGTGCTGGATATCTCTCTAAGATTGAGACACAATTCAATCGTTTAGATCGAAACGAGGATATGAACTATCCACAACTTCATAGTCTTTCGGTGTTTTATAACACCGGCAAGACATTGGGAAAGCCAAATTTAAAGCAATTGAGTATTGAAGATTGGAGAAAAGCTCAATTGTCTGTTTTGCAGAATTGTGAAGAAGCACAACCTTTTTTTGAGTAAGTATATAAAATTATAATTATATTATTATACGATTATACGGACTAAATGTTGCTAAACATTTTTTTTTTGTTCGTAGTGAGTATGAGAATGACATAGGCCATCGAGATGTTGAATTCTGCAAGTGGTTTGAGAATAGAGTAAGATAGTGCTTTATTCCTATATATATATATATATATATATATATATATATATATATATATACACACACACATAAATACATTAAATTCTGCACATATATTCATTTTTTATTTGTATTTATATTGAAAATAATTAGATTATACAACTTTGGGAAGATAAGGATGAACGAGTTACAGAAGAATTATTGTGCTTGGCACGAGGGCCAATGAAGCGTGTTGTAACTTTTGATGGATATGTTATTAATGGGTTTAGATTTCACACTAAAAAGCATCAATCGAAAAACCCAAAATAGTGGCGTTGTTGTATTAGGGGATCCAGAGAGTGGGGGGAAGGACTTTTACGGGACTTTAGATGAAGTTATTGTTCTAGAGTATGATGCCTTAGAAAACCGAACAAGTCCTAAGGTGGTATTGTTTAGGTGTAAGTGGTTTGATGTATTCAGCGACGGAAGAGGGATTAAAAAGGACAAATTTGGGTCTACGCTTGTCAATGTTTCTCGTACATTGCAAACAAATAAACCTTTTGCATTAGCCTTTCAGATTGAACAAGTTTTCTTTATCTCTTCTCATGATGAGCGACATTGGAAATATGTAATTAAAGTTAAGCCACGTAACTTTTTTGATTTCCCTAATGATGAAGACGCTGAACAAAATGAAGATCTATGGAATATTGTGGAAGAAGGAGCAACTAACCTTGAAGAGTTCACTGCACTTAGTGATGAGGAAATCAATATGGTAAGAGATGATGTTCAACCAGAGTTGGTTGATGCAGTGGTCATCTTAGAATGTACTAATAACATTGTTGTCACAGATAATGACGATGAGCAAGAAGAGGAAAGTGAAGAGGATGATGAAGACGATCTTGATACAAGCTCTAGTGTGCATGAGATAGATGAGAATCTTGAGGATATAGAATCTGACAGCGATAGTTCTACAGATTCCCCTTCTTAGTTTCTGGTAATTGATGTTTTCTAAACTAAAATGAAGTAAATGAGTCACTTAAATCATTTTTTCTTCATTAATAAATATATTGTATTGGTATAATTGCAATTACCCAGCACCTGCGGAGAATGTTGCAATTTAGGCTCTACTACAATCTATAATCAAATCTTTGTTGCTCTTAGTTAGTAATTTGCAAATCTATTTTTATGCATTAGTGGTTTTCAGCTCATATGGTGACAAGTTAATCACTTGACATAAACTAGCTTTAGTCTTTGTTTTAGTCTGTTCTTTGTGTTAGTTTCTTTGTTTTGTAGCAGCTTTCTTTTTTCAATTTGTTTGCTTTTCTTGTTTTGTTTTCTCTTGTTTGGGGTCTTCCCTCCATTGCAATGCAACTGCTAATTTGTTGAGTAAGTCTTTTCATTTATATGTTGCTTTACATAGATTGGATTTGATGGAGTTTAGTTTTTCATAATTTTATGCTGCTTTTATACTTATTTGAATATCACTAATATTATGCACAAGAAATTGTTATAGGAAAATGGCAATTGAGCAAGTGCAGCGGGATGCATCACAGTTGCCTAAGACAAGGCAAGCGTCAAGTACAAGGCAACATGTGCACAATGTGCAACAACAGAATACAAAGCAGCAACAACAACAAAATGCAGAACAGCAACAAGAAACTGTCCAGCAGCAACAACAGCAGATTGTGGGGCAGCAAGAACAAACTGTCCAGCAGCAACAACAGCAGAATGTGCATCAGCAGCAACAACAGCAGATGGTGGGGCAGCAACAACAACCGAATCAGGTGCAGCAGCATGATGCAGAAGCATCAACTAGTGATCAGTCCAGAGAGCAAAGATTGACATACCGGGAGAAACGAAGGCTTGAACAAGCTGAACATCGACTAAAGTTTCCTGATCGTAAGAGGCGTGGGCCAACTAGGGGTAAGAAATATGTTACTAAGATGTGGAATCCTAATTCTGAAGAAAAGATTAAAATAAATTTCATGGATGAGCTTCGCCGGGTGGTTGGTGAAAAGGCAGATGAATTCATATGTGATTGTAGCAATTGGGTGAAAGAATTTTGTCCCCTCAAGTCATTGTATGTGATATAACTTACAAGTTTTTTGAATATATGCTGCTAAAGTTAATTTTCATGACTCTAAATTTACTTTATTCATGACAAGAATTGGGCTAAAATGGATTCAGGTGCAAAAGAGAGGTTGTATAAAAAGATTCGAGTAAGTTTTGGAAATTTGAGACCATGAAAAATGTTTGAATGTGTTTAGCATGGATGCATATTTATTATGATTTACGTTGGCAGGCTAAATGTGATTTACCTGATAAAGTTGTTGGTGCTGATGTTACTGATGCGTTGAGCTTTCAGTGCTCCATGTTGTATAAACATTGGAGATTCAGGCTTAAAGAGCAATACTTTAGAAACAAGTCTATTGCAGATGCTATAAATGGCAGACCAGATAATATTGATGCTAACCAATGCACATGGCTAGTATGTGAGTATTGGAATGATGAAAAGCAAAAGGTAAAATTCCATTTGACTCTTTTTTAACCTGACCATTAGTTGAATTTATATTATGATAATCTGATAGTGCCTTGTTTTTTTATGGCTTGTAGCGTATTAGTAAAGTTAACACGGATAATAAGCTTAAGC
The DNA here is from genome assembly GCA_024500155.1 of Chenopodium formosanum. Taxonomy (NCBI): domain Eukaryota; kingdom Viridiplantae; phylum Streptophyta; class Magnoliopsida; order Caryophyllales; family Amaranthaceae; genus Chenopodium; species Chenopodium formosanum. Next base: position 48,036,730 of record CM044865.1, read on the forward strand.
AAACTGAAACTCTTGCAAATGGTGCAAGGTCTACCGCAAGAATTTTCCATGAATTGGTACGGCTTTTATATTTTCACAATGATTTATATAATAATTTGTTTAAAGTGGTGCAAATGAATAATTTCATGGTAGATTAGTTCTGCTAGCTTTTGGACTGTAACTATTATTTGAGCACTGATCACATTTCATTGTATAATTTGGCATTTCTTATCATAAATGTAGATGAATGTGCAACAAACTCAAGGTAGTCAAGAACATGAAGGATCATCAGATAATCCAGTTGAAACTCAACAGGATCCTCTGTACATCACCTTATTTGAGAAAACTAAAAAGTAATCAATAGTCCCTTGGTGGTTTTTTTTAGTATTTTTTTATATAAGTTTTTTAAATTTTATAAATCATTGAATTGAGTTGTTTATTCTTGTGCTTGAATTAATATGCTAGGCATAAAGACAAGGGATTTGAACCTAATGCTGAAAAAGACTATGAAGCGCTTAGAAACCTTCATGAAAAAGAAGTGAAAGAGCATGGTGAAGATACACTAAGTGTCAAAGAAGCATACATGGAGGTTTTCAAACCAAAGTCTGGATATGTCAAGGGACTTGGTCCTGGAGCTCGTCCACCTAAGAAAAGAAAAGTTGAAGGAGAAACTAATGAAGTTAGAGTGGAATTATCGGCTGAGATTCAACAATTAAAAGAGGATGCCACAACACGTGAGGGTGTACTTGTATCTCAGATTGAATCCCTGAAGGAATCTAATGAAGAGCTTAGAACCTCAAATGAAGAGCTTATAGCATCAAATGATGAGCTTAAAACGACCGTATCTAGAATCAACATAGAAGCTCAGAAACGTGAAAAGAAGCTCAGAGATGATATGATGAAAATGTTTGAGCAACTTAGGTATGACACTTACTCATCTTCTATTTGAGATATATATTTTTAGTTATTATCAAAAAAATATGTTGTTGCGTGTTGTTGCTGTTATGGTTCTTGGTAGTGTCTATTAGCTTTTTATGAAGTTTATGAAGCAAGCATACTGAATATTTGGATGGAGTATGCAGTAAAATATAATTCACTTCTATAAACATGTAAAATATAATATCTCCAAGATCTGACTCTTTCTTGGAATTGGACCTAGTCCTTGTATACTATGTCTAGGGTGTCTATCATTATCCCCATCACTCTCCTCAGTAGAGCCTGACTGTTTCTGTAGCCTTGAGTTCTTTCTTACATCCTTTTTAGCATAGCACGTGTCTTATCCTTAAACCTCGAACTTTTCCTTCTTTTCTTTTGTTGCCTCTTTTCGACCTTTACAAGCCTACTATCATTAGGACATTGAGAAGCACTGCTGGTTGATTCTGCTTCATATTTTATCGTCCTTTATTTTTCCTTACCACGACTGTGTTCATCTCATTGTCCTGACTATCACCACAACTTTAACTGGAGATAAGTGCATGGCTATTATATGAACCTGTGAAAGAGTAGAGTTAATAGCTGACTCCTCTGCTCAGCCGACTATATGCATTTTAAGTTGTCGACTGAGTATGCAGAATCCCCTCTCGCCTTTGTGTTCCTCTATCTACAACTTTGGTTTTGCATTACTTGTATTTTCAGAGGAAGTTTTAGAAACATCAGATTTGGTAACTTACAAGCTCTACTAGCGGAAGATGAAGTTATTCCCATGTAATTTGCTAAATAACTCGCTGTACCAAAACTTTCTAATGTGATACAGTTGTTTGAGGATGGCATTCCTGAGAATTCCTAGGCAGGTTGAAAGTTTGTGGACTTTCATTTGCCCTTGTATGACTATTGACTAGGTTCTGTTTCTGAAAAATTAGTAGATATCATATGAGCAAGTTATTATTTGTACAAATACATGCTTTGCTTGGAATGAATAGGTTTCTGGTCGTTGTTTGTGCAAGCTTTTTGGTGTTAGAGTATTGATAAAATACCCTTTCAGTTCAAAGATATTGTTGTGTGATGTAGGGATAAATGGTTATAAATCTGATTTCTATTATTGGGATCTTTGGGCATATGCATATTAGCTTCTTTACTAATAAATATTTACATCTGTAAACAAGTTATCGACCTCCAGCTATGAAACCACGCACCTAAGACTGAACATGTTCCATATCTGAGCTGATTCAGTACCAAGCTTAATTCAGAGCCAGTCAAAAAATTTATAGCTTCTTCTTAATATAGACCGGTTTTAAAAACCTGATATAACTAGTCAATATCTATTGTCCGTTGGTCTGGCTCAGGTCAAAAAGATTGACCTACAGCCTGATAACATAACCAAACCTATAACTGATCCTGTGGAAACTTAGTAGTATACATTTTGAGTGTCGAATTCTAGATTCAGGAAAAATGCTTGTGGATTTTTTAGGCAAGCATTGGGTGGAGGCCCGTGTTCATCATCAATGAATTTTCGTGGGGTATGCTTTATCATTTGGAATGAATTTTTCTGAGGTATGTTGAGTCTCAAATTTTGTAGGACAAAGGTATATTATTTTTTTGAAAGGAAATGTAAATTCTTCTTGCATCGCCTTTGATATATCCTCATTCGCAAGGTGAAAATAACTAGTATATATTTTTTGATGCAGCAATTTTAATACTATTGTGTAATAAAGTTTAGATTTGTGAAAATGATTTCATGATTTATATACTAAAATATCGGATGCTTATAATAATTATTTTGATGTTACTAACTTATGTTTCACTTACATAGGAATAACATGGGCTAGCAATGAATTCGAAAGATGGATGATCGCAACTATTGAAGGTGGTATATATGAGCAACGTCGAGAAGGGGTCGATGTAATTAAGTTTGTAATTAGTGTTATTTTATTTAATTTTTAAAGGATCATGTACCTTGTTGACAAAATGGGATTATCTTATAATTTACACATTTTCTTAATATGTTTTTATAAATTAAACTATTTCATATAATAATTATTCAAAATGTTTGGTATTTGAATTCATTTTTCAGATTTATTTGTTTTTTAATAGGTTGTACTACCCATAGTAAGAAAATAATAAAAACACCCGACCCTATTAAAAAGCATATGATCGATACCGACAAATATGGACAACGAGTAACTTTGTTGCACAAAGTACCATGGGCAACGTATATTGGGCCATTGGGGCAAAGATGGGCGTCGATTAATTTCGTTGCCCAAAATATTATGGGCAACGAAAATAATTTGTCGCCCAAAGTATCAAATATAGGGCAACGAACTTTGTCGTCGCCCATAATAGTATGGGCGACGAAATGAACAGATCATAGGCAACTAACTTGTTCGTTGCACAAAGTAACCTTTGTGCAACAAAATAAAAATTCGTCGCCCAATATGTAATGGGCTTCGACTTTAGGGCTTCGGACCCATGTCTAGACCCAATTCGTTGCCCAAGGTTTTGGGCGACGAAATACTGGTTTTGGGCTTCGAGTTTAGTGGTTGCCCAAAGTCGAATTTCTTGTAGTGTAAGAAAATACTAAGTAAATAAAAGAAAAGAAAATAAAGTAAAAAGGAAAAATAAATTAAGCAACTTATTATTATAAAAAAAAAATTAAATAAGAAAATGGAAAAGAAAAGAAAGAAATAAAAAGAAAAATAAAAGAAAAAGAAAAATAAATCAAATTCAAGTCCCCAACAAAACCAACTAGACCCCAACTCTTATTCTTCGATTTTTCGGCTACTTTGAACTCCATTGAAGCGCCTCGCCATCACCACCGTTCATCAGCCATCATCATCAAATCTTCACCGCTCATCCTCGTTGTTTATCATCAAGCATCAAATAAAAATCGTTCGATCTTCATTAAATATCACCCGCGAAGCTCGTGAAATGGTTCGGTCAAACCATGAGTTGGTGTGGCCGAACTACGAGGATGGTTCGGTCGAACCATGGTTGTGTTCGACCACACCTCTTCAAATTACAAAACCTCAAAAGTTTCTGACTCGCACTTTGACAGAACTCTTATTTGTTTGCTCGAACTTGATTAATTTGCGATTTACTCTGATTTTGAGCGCTTGATTGAAGGGATGAGTAATTACAGTGAATGTGGAGATTGGGTGGCTGAAATTGAATGGCTGCGGTGGTCGGAGTCGTGGTTTGGTGAGGTTGCTTCTGTTTGAATTGGAACAGGGGAGGCATGGCTAGTTGTTTTTGTTGTTGTTGCGGTGGTGGAAATGAAGGAGCAGGGAGTTGTTGCGAGGTGAGGGTGGAAATGGTGGGTGGTGGTGGTAACAACGGCTGGCTGGGTTGGTAATTAGTTGTTGCGTGAGGGAGCAGGGGAAAGGTTGGTGGCTGTTACGGGGTGATTGATGTGGGTTTTGGTGGATGGTGGTGCAGGGGAAGGAAGCAGCGGTGGTGCAGGGATGATGTTGTTGCGGTTTGTGGTGCTAGTGGTGATGTGCATGATTGTTGTTGTTGCGGTTTGTGGGTGTTGGTGGTGATGTACGTGGTTATTGTTGGTCGGGGAATGACGACTTGTGGCTGTTGTTGGTTCAGTCGATTGGTGGCTATGGTGGTGTGCGGAGGAGGGGGAATGTGTAGGTGAAGCTGCTGTGTGCGTGAGGGAGCAGGGGAATTGGTGTGGTGATGGTGGTTAAGAAGGTGGGATGGTGGATAAGAGGTAGACAGCAGCCAGCAAAGTAAAGCACACTTGAACTCGTCTCCGAGCTCCGAACTCACTTGATATGAAACCCGAACACCTACACACAAAACCGAGAATAGAATTGGGACAAAGAAAAAAATAAAATAGAAAATAAAAGAAATAACACTAAACTGATAAAAATTAAATAAAAATATACAAGTAAATAAAATAAAATAAAATAACAAAGTAAACTTACAACTAATAAAACTATGAAAATAACAAAGAAATGAAACGAAAATAAAATAAATTAAAAGCAAATAAAATACGAAAATAAACTAGAAACCACTTAAATAAAGAAATTAAATTAAAACATATTAAAACTAAGAAATAAGCTAGAAACTTTATTAAAAAGAAAACAAGAGAATAAAAGGGAAAATAAAAACGATAATAACTCTAATACTACTCTCTAAATGTCACTCATCCAATTCCCCCAAGCTGAACCTTTGCTCGTCCTCGAGCAAAGCTAAGGAAAAAGAGAACAAGATGGAATTATTGAAAGCAAAAGAAACAAAATAGCAACAAAGAGGAAGAATGTACACTAACTCACTGCCGTAGGAATCACGGATGCATTCAGCGTATGCATCAAGCCCTTTAAACCCCCATGTCGCCAAAGAGGACGAGTAAGCTCTCGTGAGAGTTTCCTAAGAGGTTTAACCCAAAACTCTTGGCAACACATAACATTCAAGGCAAAGGTGAAATCAAGAAAACTCGAGTTTTGACATTTCAAACCAAACACAATCAACGGGCTAAGTGCACAAGAATACAAATCCTTTTTAGACATTAAAGGTAGCCAAGCAAAACAATAGCTAAGGTTGGTACACACATAAAGCATGCAAAGGGTAGAGACCTTAGAGGGACTTACACTCATCCTTATATCCAACCAAACTTCCGCGCCCTCTCAAGTTTTGCATCCACTTTCAAGGGGATATCTCGAGATTCCTCGAAGGAACCGGAAGAAATAAACAATGAAAAACATTTAGGCTACCCGACATGTTTGCATCGATGGCTTGCTTAATAGGCTTGGATTGATTACCCTTCACCGGTAGTAACTAAAGCTCACTAAGGTCAAAAGGTCTTAAAAGGGTTGAAACGTTTAGGCTAGGGTAAAGGGTATGGAAATAAATTTGGAAATTAGTAGTAAACTTAGAAGTGAAGCAAGGTTGATCATTCCTCAATTCAAACTCAATAAAATACCAACTTTTAAATCAAAAATTCTAGCAACTCTTCCCCCAAGCTTATTCTTTTTCAACCAAACAATAAATATTTTTGTATATTTTCAATATGTTTTTTTTTTCTTTTTTTTTTCTTTTTTTTTCGTTTCTTTTATTCTTTGCTCTCGCCTCTTTTATTTTTGAGCGGCTTTTTCTTTCATTTCCTTTACTTTCTTCTTATTTGCTTAAACCATTCAACATGACAAAGATAATAACAAGTACCAAAATTTGAGTTTTTGACTTCTTTTTCATTCTTTTTCTCACTTTCATTAACTAAAAATGCAAATCAAGTATCAAGAATGCTTCACAAAAATAATAAGGGTGAAAATAAAGCAAAGGTTCATTGGATTGTAATGTAGTTATGCCAAAGAAAGGATAAAAAGGCTCAAATTGGGTTAGTAAATGAGCAAATGCAAAATAAAAATAAAAGAATAGAAAATAATAAAACAAAACAAAATCCTAATTGCCTTCGTCTTCCTTTAGGTTGGTTCGGTCTCGATTTCGGGTTGAATCAAGCCAAATTCTTGATATAAGCTAGCAATGCCAAGTATCCAAACGCCACACATGCAAGAAATGTAGAAGGCTAGAACAATATAGACACATCCTCACAAGAATGACAGAAGTGGAATAGCAAAAATCACCTTTAAAGCTTCAACTAGCTAGAGAGCGACAACCATCTTACCCTAAACCATGTGAGCTAAGGTCTCATAGCCCTTAAGTTCTACTACCTTGGCAACGCTATATGTGTGAACTAACCCCGACATCAAAGTTCACGAAAAACTCTAAAGGAAAGATTGTATTCTAGGTGCTAAAGCCCAAATATGTCCAATATTAAAACAAAACATTTTGAAACATTGACTTGAATGCCATGGAAAGACACTATACACACGAATATTCAAAAAACCAACAATACTGAAGAATGAATATACAATTGTGCAAGATGAAAGCATGATCAATCAAAGCTACAAATACAAAAAGTCAACTCATTAAGGCGCTCACGGCCACCCAAACATAGACAACCAATCTCTATAATAGACTTTGGCAAGTATGGGAGAAATAAATCAAGAAATCATGAGACTATGGATTAAGAACCCACCAAGAGATATAGATAACCCCCCAAGCTAGGGAATAGTTACTCCCCCAAGCTAGAATGGAGCAATGTCCTCAATGCTAAAAATAAAGGCAACAAGGGGTAAGAGGCAGGGGAAGAAAGAAAACACATCCGCACAACAAATCATAATTCATTCAATCCACATGCATTTAAGAAAGAAAATTTAAGATGAGGGAAGAATGAAAGAGTAAACCAAATGAGAGGTGGGTGTTGAAACCCGCAATTAAGCACGTTGTCCACATTTTCATCTAATTCCCTGTCTTTGTTGCTTTTCCAAATACAAGCAATCATTGGTGTGCTTTTTTTCAAGGATCTCAATCCAAAATCTTTGCACATGAGTATATGCATAAAGTACCTATACACATAGACAAGAGAGTAAACAAAAATGAGAAACGTAAAAGAAAGAAAAAGAAAGCAATAAAACACGGGTTACTTCCCGAGAAAGGCTTGCTTAACGTCCAAGCATGACCACTCTAGTAAATAACCCGACAAAGAGCGCAAAAGCTTGGCATAAGCACCGGCAAACATATCAAGAAATAGAGCATACGCGATGCTCATACGAAAAGCAAACATAAAGTACAAGGAGACTTTATGCTTGAGAGAAGGGAGAAAAGAAAAAGTAAAAGAATCAAAAGAAAAATCATGAAAATAAGAAGAAAAGGTAGAAGAATAAAAAGAAAAATAGGGAGGCAAACTCTCCTCACAAAAATCTTTTTGGTTGGCATTATAACTCTTTTCCTCATCAACAATGAAAGAGTTGGGGGCTTCAGAAGCATGAATAGGAAAAGGATTCCTAAGAGGTTCTTTGAGAAAAAAAGGGAGGAACATAAGATAGTAGGAGATATGGTTAAACCTTTGGGAGAGAGGTGTATGAGAAAGGGAAAAAGGGGTAGCTAATCCCTCATCACAAGATCTCACATCACTAATGAGGGAATGAAAATTAATTATGGAATCCTCAAATGAAGAACCCTCACGTTCTACATCTCCCTCAAGCTCAAATACTTTAAATGATTCAACTTCGACCTCCTCTTCACAACCTTGAACAACATCTCCCTTAAATTTCTCAAGGCCTACCATCTCAAAATCAAGAGTGAATAGGGGAAAATTTCTCTCAAACTCATCTCTTTCTAATGAAGCCTTATCAATGAACTCACTCATAAGGTTATGGCCTACCGTTTGAAACTCAAGAAATATTTTGGTTAAATGAGTCCAAATCATCATGGATAGATGAGTCAAAAGCTTGCTCATTGGAATCATCTAGGGCACTATGGGGAACACTGTTGGAGTTAATGATGTTGATGATGACACAACCTCACTTACTTACAAACTAATAAGTGCTTGATTGTTTAAGTGTGTACTCAGTTACAAAGACCAGGAGAGTGAAGTGTCTTGTAAATATACCATGAGGAACAACAAGGCCAGAAGCAGAGCTAACCATATAGAAGAGTTCCCTCACAGGAACTGGCACTTCAGAAATGAAGACTGGAGAAGACAAGGTTCCCTCAGGGAACAGAAGCTTCAAGGAAGAAGCCTCACCAAAGAAGAGAAGTTCCTTCCAAGGAACAGAAGCCTCGGAGTAGAAGCTTCATCAGAGAACATGAAGACTAAATATATTTTTATATTTTAGGATTTATGTAAGTATAAGATATTAAATGGCACTCGAAAAATCTGTGTGGAATTGGTCTAAAAAGATAAAATTGTGCATGCTAGTTTTTAGGAAAACGGTTGCTCTCTAAAACGTTTATCTTTTGAAAAGGATTTTATTTTATTCTGAATTCCGAAAATATCTTGTGTAAAAAGATTTTTTTTTATTTTCTTATTTTCGAAAATATCTTCTGAAAAAAATAAAATCACCATGTTTTCCAAAACTTAGGGCTTACTCTCCTGATGTGAATTATTGATCCGAAAATAAACAAAACACTAGGGCTATGTTTAAGTCTAATTCTATACAGGAAATCCACCAAGAATTAAACAAAAACTAAGATTAATCAATTAAGAATCCACCTAATTAATCAATCGAAACGAATGTTTTAACTAAAACAAGCAAAACAGCAATTGATCGCAATCAACCAAAACTCAAGTATGCAACTTAAGAAATAATCTGAATATTAATCTATGTGTATTTCTATTCGTGTGTTTACAACCCTATTTATAAGACTTAGTTTTCCTAGGAAGATTAGGACAAGTCCCTAATTCAATCCTAATTAAACTAGAATTCTAACTTGCTTGAAGAGCAAGCACCTTGGCACACAAGCATACACCAAACTGATTTATTTTGCTAACTAACTGATTTTTAAAGCAACTAAATAAATAAATAAAAATTAAAGAACTAAATAAAGAATAAAGATCCTAATGCTTGAACCAAGAAAAACCCTTTCAAGTGAAAGGTAAAAACTTGTAAGCAAAATCTAAGTAAAGAAAATTCAAGAAAGTTCAAGAAAGTGAACTAGACTCCAAGAAAAGTCACTAAGCAAACCGTGTCTTTGCTTTGATATCCAAGAAAGTGTCCATGCAATGCTTGGCTTGAATCAATGTTTAGGGACAAGCTATCTTGATGCATGATAAGAAAATCTTCGAAGTTCTCCATGCTTAGACTTGCATCATCCTCCTCTTCTTCGAAAGAATTTGTCCTCAAATCTCGAAGTTCTTTATCAGGAATATACTTAGCCAAATCGCCAACATTGAATGTAGCACTGACTCCATATTCTCCCGGAAGTTCTAACTTATAAGCATTGTCATTGATCTTCTCAATAATCTTGAAAGGACCTTCACTTCTAGGCATCAACTTATTCTTGACAAATCTTCTATAGAACGAAGCTAGACCATGAAAAGACCTTACTTCACTCATATTAGTAGGAATAGGCCAAGTTTTGATAGCCTCTACTTTCGAATGATCAACTGAAACTCCATCTTTTGATACAACATAACCAAGAAAAGTAACACTAGGCACTAAGAAGTAGCATTTTTCAAGCTTAGCATAGAGTTTCTTCTCTCTTAACACTTCAAACACACTTGTTAGATAATTTTAATGATCATGCAAATTTTTAGAGTATATCAGAATATCATCTAAATAAACAACAACAAACTTGCCAAGGAAAGGTTTAAGTACTTCATGCATCAACCTCATGAAAGTGCTAGGTGCATTAGTGAGTCCAAACGGCATCACCAACCATTCATACAACCCTAACTTAGTCTTGAATGCTGTTTTCCACTCATCTCCTTCTCTCATTCGAATTTGATGATAACCACTCATAAGATCAATCTTAGAAAACAACTTTGAACCATGTAGTTCATCAAGTAGATCATCTAACCTTGGAATAGGAAATCGGTATTTGATAGTGATGTTATTCACACTCCTACTATCAATACACATGCGCCAACTCCCATCTTTCTTTGGGACAAGTAAAGTAGGCACAGCACAAGGGCTCATACTTTCCCTCACGTATCCTCTAGCCATAAGCTCTTCAATTTTCCTTTGCATCTCCTTTGTTTCTTCCGGATTACTTCTATAGGCTGCCTTATTAGGTAATGATGCTCCCGGAATCAAGTTAATTTGATGCTCTATCCCACGAATAGGAGGTAGTCCCGGAGGTAATTCCTTAGGAAAGACATCCTTGAATTCTTCTAAAACAGATTCCAATTCATACGGCCTCTTTACTTGTTTATCTTGATCAATTCGAATCTCATTAGAAACAAGTATATATACCACATTGTTGCTGCAAATCTCTTTTTCTAATTCCCTCTCACTAATCAAATAAGAACTCTTCAAATTAGAGGTAACATTAGAAGACTTGTTGCTTATCAAAGGTTTTAAAGCAACCGGTCTCTCTTTTTCTCCGTTTCTCACAACATACACATTAGTCCTTCCATCAAACTTCACAAATCTATCATATTGCCAAGGACGGCCTAATAGTATATGACAAGCATCCATAGGACAAACATCACACAAAACTTTATCATAAAATTTACCAATTGAAAAGGAGATTAAGGCTTGTTTAGTTACCTTAACATCACTCGAATTATTAAGCCAATGAAGCTTATAAGGGCTTGGATGTTCAGTAGTTGGCCACTTCAATTTGTCTACCAAAGTAGTAGATACCACATTAGTGCAACTCCCCGTGTCTATGATCATATCACACAACCTATCTTCTACCTTGCACCTTGTAAGAAAGATTTTCTCCCTTTGATTGTTTTCCATAGGTACGGTTTTAGAGTGTAGTGCCCTTCTTAGAACCAAACTTTGACCATGAGTCTCGGGATCAATTTCGTCAATATGCCCTTCCTCTTCTTCAAAGTTTTCCTCTTCGTTCTTTTCTTCATAGTCACTACCTTGCTCACACTTAGCTTGTTCTTGTTCCCACTCTTGAGCAGTCATTACTCTTTTTGATGGACAATTAGTTGCAATGTGACCAACACTACCACACTTGAAGCACTTCCTATCTTCAACAAGCTTTTTAGGAGCTTCAAACTTTGATTTAGTCTCCTTGTAGTTCGAACTAGAACCACTTTTCTCCAAGCTGTTCTTCTCAAAAGGTTTAGTGAAACCTTTTACAAAGGGCTTAGTGTACGTCCCTTTCTTCCCCTTTATCTGTTTTTCAACTTTCAAAGCTACCTTGCAAACATCCTCAAAGGACCAATATTGTTGCAATTCAACTTTTTCAGCAATATTATCATTCAACCCCGAAATAAATCTAGCAATCTTATGCTCAACAATCTCTTCTAAGCCACATAGCATGCATAACTTTTCAAATTCACCAATATAATTCTCAACAGTCATAGAATTTTGTTTAAAAAGTTGCATCTTAAGATAAACATCTTGAATATAATCACTAGGTACGAACCTTTTTTTCATGTGCTTCTTGAGTTGTTCCCAAGTTGAGATTCTTGCACGCCCCTCCTTATGCCTTTTCTTCTTTAGATTATCATACCAAAGACTAGCATAACCGGTCAGTTTTAATTCAGCCAATTTGCATCTTTTCCTTTCATCATACTCCTTGTAATCAAAAAGTGTCTCGGCCCTTCTAATCCACTCAAAGTATTTTTCAGGTTCATTCATACTCCCATTGAATTCGGGAAGATCTAATCTAAGGTTCCTATCATCATCCCTTGGTCGGTCTCTCCTCCTAGGCCTTGGTGATTCATCACTTGAGGAATAATTATTTCGTGGCCTCCTTGGGTTCCTCCTTGGTTGTTCTTCCTCACTTGAACCAGAATTAGGATTAGAATTCCCTTTCCTTGAAGAATCTCCAGCAAGAGTATCGAGCCTTTTTAATATCTCATCCATCCTTGCTGCCAACTCGTCAATTCGCCTATCTCTTCTAAGATTTTGAGCCTGTTCTAAGGTTAATCCCCTTGGAACCTGTGGAACCTCCTCGTCACTCATGATTCCTACACAAACCAAGTCAGTTCATGCAAAAATCTTGATTAAAAGATCGAATCTTGAAGAAAAACTAGGCAACACAAAAACCGGACTCTCAACCGCAAATCAGTGCACAAACACCAAACGTTTGAGGCTGTGTAGAACGCGTTACTCAACTAAAAATTATGAAATTTTATATGGTGATAGCTGGACGTTTTGAGAGTTCAATGAAAAAAGAATCACGCAAAAATTCCCAGCCAATTGTTCCCAGTTTAATTTTTTCCGAAGTTGCGTAAACCTGCTCTGATACCAAAGATGATGTGAATTATTGATCCGAAAATCAACAAAACACTAGGGATATGTTTAAGTCTAATTCTATACAGGAAATCCACCAAGAATTAAACAAAAACTAAGATTAATCAATTAAGAATCCACCTAATTAATCAATCCAAACGAATGTTTCAACTAAAACAAGCAAAACAGCAATTGATCGCAATCAACCAAAACTCAAGTATGCAACTTAAGAAATAATCTGAATATTAATCTATGTGTATTTCTATTCGTGTGTTTACAGCCCTATTTATAAGACTTAGTTTTCCTAGGAAGATTAGGACAAGTCTCTAATTCAATCCTAATTAAACTAGAATTCTAACTTGCTTGAAGAGCAAGCACCTTGGCACACAAGCATACACCAAACTGATTTATTTTGCTAACTAACTGATTTTTAAAGCAACTAAATAAATAAATAAAAATTAAAGAACTAAATAAAGATTAAAGATCCTAATGCTTGAACCAAGAAAAACCCTTTCAAGTGAAAGGTAAAAACTTGTAAGCAAAATCTAAGTAAAGAAAATTCAAGAAAGTTCAAGAAAGTGAACTAGACTCCAAGAAAAATCACTTAGCAAACCGTGGCTTTGCTTTGATATCCAAGAAAGTGTCCATGCAATGCTTGGCTTGAATCAATGTTTAGGGACAAGCTATCTTGATGCATGATAAGCAAATCTTCGAAGTTCTCCATGCTTAGACTTGCATCATCTTCCATGTTCTATGTCAGTCATGGGTCTGCACATTGAGGAGTTCATGTTTCCTTAATTTTAGGAACATGATCTTCTTAGTGGGTTGGAGTAGTGGTGTTGTTGATTTGCTGCACAAAGAAGTTTTTCTTAAACGAATTTTGGTCTATAAATAGTTGTTGATTTATGTTGGAAAAACTCACCCTTGCTCACATAAGTTTTCAAACTTCAAATCGAGTCAAGTGTCAATTCCACACAAGTTCATTAGAGTGTTCTTAATGTTCTTATACTAGAGTTTGTTTTTCTTTCGAGTTATAATTTGGGGAATGGGGAAGTTCGAGTGAACGTTTGTGTATGTGAAAAAGAAGTGAGGAAGAGAAGAGAAAGAGAAGAGAAAGAGAAGAGAAAGAGGAGAGAGAACAGAGAAGTGAGAAGAGAGAAAGAGAAGAGAAGAATAACAAGTTGGGTAACTTGTTCCTCAGGGTCTCAAGTTCGTAGAGGAACTTGAGTTTGAGTCTTTAGCTTGTAATAGGATAATTTGCCTTCTTATAGTGAAGATTCTTTCCCAAAATCCCAAGTGGTCGTGGTTTTTCTCCTTGTTAGGGCCAAGGAGTTTTCCACGTAAAATCTTTCTTGCATTCTTTAGTTCCTTTAGTTAATCTTTCAGTTCCTTTAGCTAACTTAATTTTAATTCCGCAAAAAGTTTGGCTAAATTCTCATACTACAATTCGACCCCCCCTTCTTGTTGTATTCTTTGAAACAACAATTGGTATCAGAGCCTAACTTCTAGTAAAATCAGGAAACCCTGAAGAAGAAAGGTCTTAAAGAAAATGAATACTCATGAGAAGCTCGAGGAAGGATACTCAACACAGAGGCCTCCTATGTTCAACGGCAAGTTCTATACTTACTGGAAGAACCGCATGGATATCTTTATCAAGGCAGAGAACTACCAAGTCTGGAGGGTCATCGAGGTTGGTGATTTCGAAGTCACCAAAACAAATGCTCAGAACGAGGTAATCCCTAAGCCTATGTCAGAATATGAAAAAGAGGACTTTGATAAAATGGAAATAAATGCTATGGCTGTGAAATTGCTCCATTGTGGACTTGGACCTCACAATCACAATCGTGTTATGGGGTGCAAGAACGCTAAGGAAATCTGAGATCTGCTGCAGATTACTCATAAAGGAACTAATGAGGTTAAATGCTCAAAAATCGATCTACTTATGTCTAAGTATGAAAGATTTGAAATGCAGCCTAATGAAACCATTCAAGAGATGCTAACCCAATTTACTAACATCATAAATGAGTTGGTTTCCCTTGGTAGACAGATTCCTACAGATGAGAAGCTTAGGAAGGTTCTTATAAGTCTTCCACAAGATGAGAGGTGGAGAGCTAAGGTGACAGCCCTTCAGGAAACGAAGGACTTTACCAAGTTCAATATTGAACAACTAGCAGGTTCTCTCATGACTCATGAGCTACACCTTGGAGTCAATAATGAACCCATGAGGAACAAGGGATTGGCTCTTAAGGCTGATGAGGAGGAAGACTCAGAAGTGGACGAGGATGAGGCTGCCCTAATTGTGCGAAGATTTAAAAAGATGTTTAAGAAAGGTCGAACCTCAAGGAACTTCGGGAAAAAGACCTCAAATCCAAAGCCTAACTACAACTGCCACAAGTGTGGATCTCTATATCACTTTATCAGAGACTGTCCCCTTTGGGAAAATGATAAAGGAAAAGGAAAGGCTAAGGAACAGGGAAGAGGAAAATTCAGCAAAGAAAACTATCAAAAGTCAGACATGAGGAATGCCATGATAGCAGCCTGGGGAGACTCAGAAAGTGAAGAAGAAAATGATGACCAACCAGAAGAGGAGAGAGCCAATCTCTGTTTAATGGCCAAATCAGATGATGAAAAGGCTTACCTTGAGGAACTCCAGAAAGAGGTATTTCTTGATCCTAAACAGCTTAAAACTCTCTCTAAAGATGTCTTAATTGATATATGTCTAGAGGAAGAAGAATTCTTTAGAGATACATGTGTGAAGTTGAATAAATGTGAAAGAGCTCTTAAGGTTTGCAAAGAACATGGTGCTTGGTTGGAAACAGTCTATGCCAAGTCTCAAAGCAAACTAAGAAAACTTGATTTTAAATACAAACACATAACTGAGATAGCTGATAGAATTAAGAATTAAAGTATTCTTCTGAATGTTGAACTAACTCAGTATAAGCTCATGAATTCTGATATCAGTTCTAGCAGTTCCTCAAGCGATCAGCTGCTTAAATTCAATGTTGATTTTGAAAACTTGAAAAATGAGCTTTCAACTTTAAAAATCCAAAAGGATCAACTTGAATCGGAACTGAATGCTAGAAAGGATAGAAGTATTGACCCAAAAGTCATACCTAAGTGGATAGCTGAAACTCGAGGAAAAAGAATTGAAGGCCTTGGTTATATGACCAAGAAAGGTAAGCAAAAGAAATATGTTGAGCTTCCTAGCATGAAGGTATGCACTTTTTGTGGTAAGACTGGACATCTCTATGGACAGTGTAGGATAAGAGAAGAAGCTGATAAAAGAAATGTAAAACAAGTGTGGGTCAAGAAAACTGATATTGCATCCACGTCTAAGGAACCTAAGGAAACCTGGGTTCCTGATCCTAATGCTTAGTTTTCTTGCAGGTCCTAGTGAGGGGGAACAACTCGTGGTATCTCGACAGCGGTTGTTTAAAGTATATGATAGGTGATAAATCAAAATTCCTCTAACTAGAAGACTACCCTGGAGGAACAGTAACCTTTGGGGATAATAAGAAGGGCAAGATCATTGGAAAAGGCAAAATTGAAAGATCTAAATCTCATTCCATTGATAATGTGTTCCTGGTCGAGGGCTTAATGCACAATTTGCTCAGTATATCACAATTTTGTGATAAAGGAAACTCTGTAAGTTTTACTTCTGATTCTTGCAACATCATCAACAACAAGTCAGGAAAGGTTGTTCTAGAAGGAACAAGAAGAGGGAACACTTATACAGTTGACCTTAACTTAATCCCAAGGAACAACCTTACATGTCTGAGTGTTGTTGAAGATTATCCCCTGCTATGGCATAAACGTTTTTGACATGCTAGCTTTTCATTACTGAACTAGCTAAGGTCAAGGAACTTGGTTGTGGGACTTCCTATTATCAAGTTCCTACAGAACAAAGTTTGTGATGCATGTGTGAAAGGCAAGCATGTTCGCTCATCTTTTAAATTGAAGAAAATGGTAAGCACTACAAAGCCTTTGGAATTAATCCATATGGATCTGTGTGGTCCCATGAGAATTCAAAGTAGGAGTGGAAAGAAATATGTTTTGGTTATTGTTGACGATTATTCTAGATTCACTTGGGTTATTTTTCTTGCTAGTAAAGATGAAACTTTTAACGAGTTTGTTGCTTTTGCCAAGAAAATACAGAAAATCAATGGTCACTCCATAGTCCATCTCAGATCAGATCACGGAACTGAATTTGAGAACTCAAGATTCGATGAGTTTTGCAGGGAAAATGGCATGAATCATAACTTCTCAGCTCCAAGGACTCCCCAAAAGAATGGAGTTGTAGAAAGGAAGAATCGAACCCTTGAGGAAATGGCTAGAACGATGCTGATTGCAAGTGGATTGCCAAGGAACTTCTGGGCTGAAGCTGTGAATACAGCATGTTACATCCTTAACAGGGTAACAATCAGAAGTATCATCAACAAGACTCCCTATGAACTATTTGGGGGAAGAAAGCCAAACATATCTCATCTTAGAGCCTTTGGTTGTAAGTGCTTTGTACATAACAATGGTAAGAAAAATCTAGGGAAATTTGATGAAAGAAGTGAAGAGGCCATATTTCTAGGATATGCCTCTGATAGCAAAGCTTATAGAGTTTACAATAAAAGTTCAATGTGTGTTGAGGAAAGCATTCATATAATCTTTGATGAAGTTAACCATTTTGTGAGTGTACAGGAACAAGAAGATGATAATGATTTTGAAATTGGATTGATAAGAGAAAGGGATGAAGAAGAGACCCAAAAGCAAACCAAAGAAAAGCAGCCTGCTCCAGAAGAGGAACATCAAGAAAATGGAGAGGTTCCTCAACCAGATGAACAGGTGAATGAGGAACAAGCAGAAGAAGCAAAAGGAACAAAACCAGAAGCTCCTCAAATTGGAGTTCCAGCAAGGGAATTTCAACCCAGGCCATTCAGGTATCAAGGTTCCCATCCAACTGATCTCATAATAAATGATATAGGAAAAGGAACGCAAACAAGATCACAAATGAGGAACTACTGCGCATTCCATGCATTTCTGTCCATTCTAGAACCAAGAAATCATCAAAAAGCCTTGGGAGATGCAGATTGGGTAATGGCCATGCAAGAGGAACTCAATGAGTTCGAAAGGAACAAGGTCTGGCACCTTGAGCCAAAGCCTAAGGGAAAGATAGTACTTGGGCTCAAATGGGTGTTTAGGAACAAGCTTGATGAACATGGCACCATTGTAAGGAACAAGGCTAGATTGGTTGTGAAAGGCTACAACCAACAAGAAGGTATTGATTTCGATGAAACCTTTGCTCCTGTAGCTAGATTAGAAGATATTAGAATCCTAGTAGCTTTTACTTCTTTTATGGGTTTCAAACTCTATCAAATGGATGTGAAATGTGCTTTTCTTAATGGTTTCTTAAATGAGGAGGTGTTTGTTGAACAACCTCCAGGTTTCGAAAATCCTAAATTTCCAAATCATGTTTTTAAGCTTGATAAAGCTCTCTACGGGCTTAAACAAGCTCCAAGAGCCTGGTATGAAAGGCTTTCAAAGTTCCTACTTAAAAATGATTTGAAAAGAGGAAAAGTAGACAAAACTCTTTTTCTTAATCGAGGATCTGATTTGTTAGTTGTGCAGATCTATGTAGATGATATTATATTTGGTGCTACTAACAATGGTTTGTGCAAGTATTTTGCTGAGCTAATGGGTGGTGAATTTGAGATGAGCATGATGGGTGAATTAAATTTCTTTCTTGGACTTCAAATAAAGCAAACAGCTGAAGGAATAATGATTCACTAACAGAAGTATGTCAAGGAACTTCTGAAGAAGTACAACATGGAGAATGCCAAGACAAATCATACACCTATGGGAACAGCAACAAGACTTGATGAGGATCCACAAAGAACAAGTGTGGATCAAACCACTTACAGAGGTATGATCGGCCTATTGCTATATCTAACAGCCAGTAGGCCTGACATTTCTTTTAGTGTTGGATTGTGTGCTAGATTTCAGTCTAATCCTAAATAATCACATCTAACAGCTGTTAAGAGAATTTTGAGATACCTCAAAGGAACAAATGACCTGTGTCTGTTCTATCCTAGAAGTGATGACTTTATGCTTAAAGGATTCACAAATGCTGACTATGCAGGTGACCTAGTCAATAGGAAAAGCACCTCAGGTATGGTTCAGTTCCTTGGCTCTTGTCTAGTTTCTTAGGATTCCAAGAAACAAAATAATGTTGCATTGTCTACTGCAGAGGCTGAGTATGTAGCAGCAGTTGCTTGTTGCTCTCAAGTCCTCTGGATAAAACAACAGTTACGTGACTTTGGTATTAAATTTAATTGCATTACTATTTACTGTGATAACACTAGTGCAATTTGCATATCTAAAGATCCAGTCCATCATTCAAGAGTTAAGCATATTCATATAAGGCATCATTTCCTTAAGGATAATGTTGAAAAGGGTTTGATTAAATTAGATTTCTGCCAAACTGACAATCAAATTGCAGATATATTAACAAAACCCTTGAATAGAGAAAGGCATGAGAAGATGAGAATGGAACTTGGGATGATTAAGTTATACAGAGAAAAATGCATCAAGGTCCCTCAGGTATGAAGCTCAAACTGACATTCTTAATCTGTTGTATACTGTGCACAAGTGGTATATGTTTAATTACATAGTTAAGATAGGTTGTAAGCAGGAGTAATATTTACTAAGGGCATGTAAATTTGAAAGACATAGAATATGAAAAGTCCAAAGTTGGTTGCATGAGCCTGGTTGACTTGTTCCGTGTATCAAGTTGTATTTGCAAGTGTTCTTTACTGATAATATTCAAAAGATAAAATTGTTGTGTTTATCTATCTTTCAAAATTCCAAATTCTTTTTATCTAAACACAAATATATCGGATGAATGCATCTAATTTCATCATTATCTTTTGTTCAAAAAGTAGCCCACTTACACTACTCTCTTGAAACATGGTTTGTGTTTCCCTAAGCAATAAATATTAGTGTCAAATTAACTATATTCACCTCACCTCCCAAGCGACACCTCACTTCACCAATTTACCTCCACCATAAAAGATGTCAGCCTCACACAAATTTACACCACACAAAAATTACCTTCTCTCTCATCACTCCGATCAAAACTACTCTCCAATGTCTAACTCTCCAAAAACCCAAATGGAAGCCGACCTTAACACAAACCCAATTCCAGAAATTACCATGGAAATCCCACCGGAAATTAACCCCATTGATGACCAAGAGCCTACAAAAGTGGATTCAACTACCGAATCCCAGTCTTCTCAAAAAAGGAAGTTCGATGACATGAAAGAAGAAGAAGAAAGCGCTCCGGAACTAGGGGTCAATTACCGAGACAAGCCAGCAGCCATGAAACGGCAAGAATAGATCAGTGATCACTTTGTAACAGGTTTGGCTATTAATCTTCCTTGGTGTAAGTCTGTTAAATTGTATGAACTGCTTTATTTGATTGAAGCTCAAAATTGGGTGAATTTGTTGAGTGAATGCTTTAATCGGAGTATTTATGTTGATGCTATGAGGGATTTTTGCAAAAGTTTCAAATACTTTAAAGGTGTTATTCGCTGTTGTGTGTATGAAAAAGAAATTGAGTTTGATGCGATGTATTTAGCTGAGTTGTGTGATGTTCCTAATACTGGATATGACTTGTATTTTAAGAGTAATGTGATAAGGAACCCACTTCCTGATGCAAATATTGATGAGATAGTGGAGTTTCTAGGTGGAGACCCGGAGGAAACCTACATAAATCACAATGACCTAATCCCTCTTGACAAAATTCTGCTAAAATTTGTTTTCAATGATATTATCCCTCGCACCCAAAAGAGAGACAGTGCCAACAAGCTTGACTCTGTTCTCATCTATTGCCTAGCCAAAAAGATCTAAATAAACTTTCCCTCTATCATGGTTCAACACCTCTCTCACTGTGTTCCAAAAGGTTGGAAGGTGGGATATGGTAACCTTCTCACTTATGTCTTTGAAAGCTTTGGTATTTCCTTTGTTGATAAAGAACCCCTGCCCCTTAAATACACCGAGTACATGCAACCCATTTTCCTTGAAAACCATAAGATGAAGGTTGTGAATGGATGTTTTGAGGTTGTGCTGAAGGAAAAAGATAAAAGGCTAAAGGAAGTAGGTGCCATAGATGAGGGGGAAGAAGAGAGTGTTGCTGGGATAATAGAGGGACTGGTGCAGGACATTCAGGAGGAGGAAGAGGAAAAGGTGGTTAAGGAAGTAATTGAGACAGGGGGAAGGAAGAAAAGGAAGAGCTTGAGGCTGCTGAAGAAAAAGGAGCCCTCTGTACCCATTTGCATTGATATGACTGGGGTGCAAAAGGAATTACAGAAAGTCACAAGCTCTCCTAGTCTGGGCAAGCATGCAGCTGCAGGAACAGGTTTCTCAACTTTAAGTTCCTCGTCAAAGGTTCCCAGCGAGGATGTCAAGGAGATGAAGGATATGCTCCTGAAGGTGCTGAAGGAACAAGAGGATTCAAAGCAATACATGGCAGAACTGAAGAAGAATATGCTCATTCTGAGTACTGATGTCAAGAAGCTGGTCTCAAACACTAAACAAGGGAGACATTCCATTGTGAAGGACATAGTGTCTCAAATAAGCAAGAAGCTGGAGGATCTTGTTGTTGATGATGACCAGAGCATTGCATCTTAACCTATCTTTCCTTGCAGCCTTTCTTTGTTGATGAAAATATTCTGTTTATTTGCTTTTGGGAACAATTTTTTTTTTGGTCTGTAATATTTTGGGCACTTTTTAATTGCTTTTGGTAAACTGGCAAGTTTGGTACATTGGCTGATTTTTTAATCGGTTTTGGATGATTATAATCTATGTTTCTTTTGCCTATATGCTTTGTGAATGTTTTCTCTCTATGCATGCTTCTTGTCTAAACACTAAACCACTAGTTGGTGATGTGTCATGGTATACTATATACTTGTGTGTGTTAGTTTTTGATAATGCCAAAAGGGGGAAAAGGATGCAAACTATCAAGGAAACTTAAACTTAATCATTCTATGGTTTCTGTTCGAAATCTTCACAAGCTGTATAATCTCTACAAGCAGGTATAATGTATATACAAGTTCTTCTCAAGTTTTTCAGTTTGTCCTTAAGTTATTTATTTATGCATTGGTTTTATTTTCTTAACTTAGTTTCCATTCTTCATTTTATCTTGTTTTTGCATTTTCTTTACATTAGGAATAAATTGGATTATCTCTGTTTCCTTGTAAGTAATTTTGGTTTGTTTGTCATCATCAAAAAGGGGGAATATTGTTGGAGTTAATGATTTTGATGATGACACAACCTCACTTACTTACAAACTAATAAGTGCTTGATTGTTTAAGTGTGTACTTAGTTACAAAGACCAGGAGAATGAAGTGTCTTGTAAATATACCATGAGGAACAAGAAGGCCAGAAGCAGAGCTAACCATGTAGAAGAGTTCCCTCACAGGAACTGGCGCTTCAGAAATGAAGACTAGAGAAGAGAAGGTTCCCTCAGGGAACAGAAGCTTTAGAGAAGAGAAGTTCCTTCCAAGGAACAGAAGCCTCGGAGTAGAAGCTTCATCAGAGAACATGAAGACTAAATATATTTTTATATTTTAGGATTTATGTAAGTATAAGATATTAAATGGCACTCGAAAAATCTGTGTGGAATTGGTCTAAAAAGATAAAATTGTGCATGCTAGTTTTTAGGAAAACGGTTGCTCTCTAAAACGTTTAACTTTTGAAAGGGATCTTATTTTATTCTGAATTCCAAAAATATCTTGTGCAAAAAGATTTTATTTTATTTTCTTATTTTCAAAAATATCTTCTGATAAAAAAAAATCACCATGTTTTCCAAAACTTACGGCTTACTCTCCCATGTTCTATGTCAGTCATGGGTCTACACATTGAGGAGTTCATGTTTCCTTAATTTTAGGAACATGATCTTTTTATTGGGTTGGAGTAGTGGCGTTGTGGATTTGCTGCATAAAGAAGTTTTTCTTAAACAAATTTTGGTCTATAAATAGCTGTTGATTTCTGTTGGAAAAACTCACCCTTGCTCACATAAGTTTTCAAGCTTCAAATCGAGTCAAGTGTCAATTCCACACAAGTTCATTAGAGTGTTCTTAATGTTCTTATACTAGAGTTTGTTTTTTTTTTTGAGTTGTAATTTGGGGATTGGGGAAGTTCGAGTGAACGTTTGTGTATGAGAAAAAGAACTGAGGAAGAGAAGAGAAAGAGAAGAGAGAACAGAGAAGTGAGAAGAGAGAAAGAGAAGAGAAGAGTAACAAGTTGGGTAACTTGTTCCTCAGGGTCTCAAGTTCGTAGAGGAACTTGAGTTTGAATCTTTAGCTTATAATAGGATATTTTTCCCTATTATATTGAAGATTCTTTTCCCAAAATTCCATGTGGTCGTGGTTTTTTTTCCTAGTTAGGGCCAAGGAGTTTTCCACGTAAAATCTCTCTTGCATTCTTTAGTTCCTTTAGTTAATCTTTCAGTTCCTTTAGCTAACTTAATTTTAATTCCGCAAAAAGTTTGGATAAATTCTCATACTACAATTCAACCCCCCCTTCTTGTAGTATTCTTTGAAACAACAAACACCTTTAGAATTCATGCAAAAATCGGATGCAATATGAGAAAGAACATGCACTTCATCATCATTAGAATGTACCTCATTACATTGAGCTATAGAGCGAGGGGAGTTGAAATCATGTATTACATGGTCACTATGGGGAGCATCTATCACATCATGGGAATTCATATTAGACAAATCATGACAAATAGCATCAATATTAAAAGAATGAGAATCCCGAACACCAGTCTCATGATTGGCCCTCTCCCAATCATAATTATCCCTAGCTAACCATGAATAGAAATCCCAAGCTTCATCCGAAGATATGTCTTGAAATTTACCAATTAACATATTGTAAACTACTCCTCTAAAATGCTCATATAATCCCAAATTAATGATTTCACAATAATCACCCTTGGTAAAACCTTTAACATCTTCTAGGAAATCCTCAAGTCTATTGAAATACACCCAAAACGGTTCATTATCAAATTGAGGAATATAAATATAAGCCATTTTTCCAAATAACGCAACACAAATAAAAATCAACAAATAGAATGAAAATTATAAACAATGAACTAGTCTCAATAAGATAAGATAACGGTAATGGAAGATGTTCCCCGGCAACGACGCCAATTTAACCAGGGAATAAACGAGTTGTCAATTGTCTATCCCTAGATCAAATATAATTTATACAACATAAACAAACCTAATACGAGTGTAAGGCAAGCATAGGGGTCTAACCATCGAGAACGAATAAACACCACCCAATGTTATCGACAATTAAGCTAGTCCGGAAGAAGAGATAAGTAAACTAAAGTCTAAACATGATAAAACAAGAAATAAAACATTAAGGGAAATGATTTAGGTATAGCATTCACGTGAACATAAACAAAGGCATAGAAATTGAATTAATTATGAACTAAACATGCTCAAATATTGAAGTAAAAGATCCAATCTAACCACCTTCCAAGGTTAATTGGCTTCTCCTAACATAGCCTCTATGTTTCCTCACTAGAACCATATATTGGGAGGTGCAATCAAAGAACAATCGATAGTAGTTAACCTTAACTAAGTCAACTTCCGTTCCTTGTTAGCAAAGATTCACCTTTAATCAACGAACAATATGCACTTACAATAATATTAAAGAATATCAAGCATATAAAGACTTTAATCGCAAATAAATAAATTCTAAACCCTAGAACATGCTCAAGATCCAACTACACCACAACCACCCCCTTAATTGGGGAATCACTCACTAATCATGCTAATAACAAGATTAAATAACAAATAATCAAGAATAAACATGATTATTAAGCAATACCAACAACAAAAAAAATAATAATCAAAAGAAAGTAATAAATATACAGGAGAGAGAGTTAGAGATTCTCATTGATTAAAGTTGAAAGTCTATAGAAAAGATGATCAATTTCTTCTTCAAAATCCAAACTCAACAATGGTAAAACCCTTAATTTCTCTCTTTAAACTATCCTAATCCTAAACTAAACCTAGAGAGAGAAGCTCTCATAAAAACTAATTAGAGAGTAGAATAATTGGTAATTGTTTCTCCTCTTTTCTTAATTATCCCAAAAATGGGTATTTATACTAAGCTATGGAAATACTAAGTAAATAAAAGAAAAGAAAATAAAGTAAAAAGGAAAAATAAAATAAGAAACTAATTATTATAAAAATAAAAGAAAGAAATAATAAAAGGGAAAAGAAAAGAAACAAATGGTTTGGTCGAACCATGAGTGATGTGGCCGAACTACGTGGTTGGTTCGGTCGATTCATGGGTGTGTTCGACCACACCTCTTCAAATTACAAAACCTCAAAAGTTTCCGACTCGCACTTCGACCGAACTTTTATTGGTTTGCTCGAACTTGATTAATTTGCGATTTACTCTTTTTGAATTGGAACAGGGGAGGCATGGCTGGTTGTTTTTGTTGTTGTTGCGGTAGTGGAAATGAGGGAATAAGGAGCTGTTGAGAGGTGAGGGTGGAAATGGTGGATGATGATGGTAATAGTGGCTGGCTGGGTTGGTAATTGGTGGTTGCGTGAGGGAGCAGGGGAATGGTTGTGGCTGTTGCGGGTGTGATTGGTGTGGGTTTTGGTGGACGGTGGTGCAGGGGGAGGAAGCAGCAGTGGTGTAGGGATGCTGTTGTTGCGGTTTGTGGGTGCTGGTGGTGATATGCGTGGTTGTTGTTGTTGCGGTTTGTGGGTGCTGGTGGTGATGTGCGTGGTTGTTTTTGGCTGGAGAATAACGACTGGTGGCTGTTGTTGGTTGAGTCGATTGGTGGCTATGGTGGTGTGCGGAGCAGGGGGAATGTGTAGGTGAAGCTGTTGTGTGCGTGTGGGAGCAGGGGAATTGGTGTTGTGATGGTGGTTAAGAAGGTGGGGTGATGGATAAGAGGTGGGAAGCAGCCAGCAAAGTAAACACACTTAAACTCGTCCCCTAGCTCCGAACTCACTTGACATGAAACCCGAACACCTACACACAAAACCGAGAATAGAATTGGGACAAAGAATATAATAAAATAAATAATATAAATAAAATAGAAAATAAAAGAAATAACACTAAACTGATAAAAATTAAATAATACTATACAAGTAAATAAAATAAAATAAAATAACAAAATAAACTTAAAACTATTAAAACTATGAAAGTAATAAAGTAATAAAGAAAAGGAACGAAAATAAAGTAAATCGAAAGAAAATAAAATACGAAAATAAAATAGACACCAATTAAGTAAAGAAATTAAATTAAAACATACTAAAACTAAGAAATAAGCTAGAAACTTTATTAAAAAGAAAACAAGAGAATAAAAGGGAAAATAAACACGAAATTAACTCTAATACTACTCTTTTATCTTTTTTAACTTACGCTAGTTTGCAGGTATCGGCGTTACAAGAATGATTTAGGATCGCCTAACGTCCTGAATCATTCTCCGTCTCTATTAATACTTTGACTTTTGTTTTCGAAATATAAGTTTCTCCAAACTCAGTTAAAGTGGGGGCTGCTATAGACACCCATTTGTGTCTCCCCAAAACCAATCCAGGTTATGAATACCTTTCGCATCAAATAATAATCGAATAAAGTTAAAGTGTGGAAAGTCTAATGTTGTGGTTAGTTTTTATTAAAAATCTTTCTTTCTATTTTAAAAACTTACTCTATTTTATGAAAATAGCCAATATATTTTAGTGTGGTCCATGACAGGGGTCTAATAATGGTGTAGTTGGATTGGGCTATAAAAGAGCTTTTCAACGATATATTATAAGCCCAATTCCGATGAATATTGAGGAAGTTATGGCCTTAATACTAAACTGGGCCCAATTTGGTTCTTTTATGTGGCCCGATGATCTAGAGGAGGGCCTATTATAATTTATCATTCCTAATGCAATTAGTAGGGGTGTAAAAAAACTGGCCCGGACCCGAAAACCGACCTGAACCGGACCTATTGGGACCGGACCTGATCCGGACCTATAGATTCAGGTCCGATCATGGTCCTTGAAATTCAAGGATTCCGGGTTTCAGGTCCGGTCCAGGTAAAACCCGGAAATTTCAGGTCCGGACCTGAAACCGGTAAAACTACTTTTTTATTTAGTAAGTCTAAATAGGTCCATACACAGGTCCAAACAGGTCCAAACAGGTCCATAACAAGTCTAAACAAGTCCAATCAGGTCTAAATAGGTCCAAATAGGTCTAAACAGGTCCAAACAAGTCTAAACAGGTCAGCACTTTCATATTATTTAAAATAAATTAAAAAAAAATAATAAAATAATCAGGTCTATTCAGGTCCAATCCAGGACCGGACCTGATTTTTCAGGTCTGGACCGGAACCGGACCTGTTGATTCAGGTCGGTCTCCGGTCCTTAAAAATCAAGGATTCAGGTCCTATTCCATTTAGGTCCGGGTCAGGTGCGGTCCGGTTTTGGACCGGTGTACAGCCCTAGCAATTAGGATTGATTACAGTCTTCTAAAATATTTTTGAAGGTTATTTTAAATAATAAAGGGATTAGGATTGATAATTGTGTATTATGAGTTTTATTTGGAATAAAAGAAGTGTTTTAAATAAAATTGCGATTTTACCCTTCGTACGGATTTTACGACTTGATTTAATTGAAAAATAGATTCCACGTTGAAAACGCGTGGAAAACCTTCTGCATTACCAAACGACAGGTTTGTCGCCTTGCGACAAAGCCTGTCGACTGGCGACAGAAGCGTGTTTTATTCCTTTTCAATCTTTAATTCGTTTCTATCGATTCCGGACAATTTTCTTATAAATAGGCTCCCTAGACCTCCGTTTTTCAATAGCCTGATTTGTTTCTATCTAATTCTTCTCGATCTCTAAGCTAAAGCTTATTCTCTCTCTCCCTCTTTCTAGCCTAGCCTTTTACAAACATAATTACTCATACATTAGCACTAGACACACCTAGCCAAGTTTGAAGTTGCCGTCTCCCTAGACGTGAAAGGTTTGATATTTTTGAGGGTTTGTCCCTAATCTCTATTTCAATTATTTAATTTAATTCTTTAATTTTATTATTTTCCTTGATGTTAATAACGCGTGTATTTTGTTATTAAAAAGAGGTACAAGGCGTCCAAGTAACTACTTTAATTTTTTTTATTGATATTTGAATATAGAAATCATGTTTAGGTTGTTATTTTAATTCATAGTATCATGTTAGGATGCTTTTCCTAGTATCATGTTGTAGGGGATAGCTCCTGATGAGCTATTCCTTCTAGATAGGCTTAGTTAAGAAGGTTGCGCTGCATAGAAAGAGTCGGCATGAGTGAACTCATACCACCTCTTCAGGGGCTAGTTGTATAGGATAGCTCACGCTAAACTATCGCCTTGCTCCCAGGGTGCGCACTCACTGCCGAGAAAGCAACTAAGAAGGGCTCTTCCGCCTGATGAAGTCAGCCCGCAGAGCTGACAAGGATAAACTCTCCATAAAGAAAATAGTACGCCTACAAATAGAGGGTAAAGTACAACGGAAAGTAGGTGAGACACTCAAGTTATTATACTTTCTATATCTCTCTAAGTAAACTTTCTCTGTCTAAAACACTCTCTAACATAAGCTTTAGAGGGGAGTTCCTCGAGCCACCCCCGAGGATAGTTCAAGTGTGCTGCCGTGTGTAGGTTGTCGACGAGACCCAGCTCACCTAGCAGAACCCATAGATCGACACCTGGAACACATGTTAGGATGCTTTTCCTAGTACCATGTTAGGATGCTTTTCTTAGTATCATGTTTAGGGCCGGGTAAAGAATACCTTTCTAATATCAATTATGATTTCTAAGATGCTTACTATTTTCTTTCCTAATATCATGTTAGTATCATGTTAGGGTTAAATCTTTGATTTTTATTGCTTAGTGACATGCTAGGGTTTGTTATTAATCTTGTTAGTATCATGCCTAGGATCTTGCTATTAATATTATGCTTTAACATGATTATTTTAATAGTGATTATTTTGATTATGATTATTATTATAATTATTACGTTGCTTGGGTATATTTATTGTTATTTCTTTATCACGCTTTTTATACATGTTTTAAGGGAATTGGTACTTGTAATCACGCTTAATAAAATAATTAATAATCTTGTTTTGGGTTAATATGATTATAATTTAAGTGATCGCCAATAATATTTTTTTTTGTGCATTAATATTCAACCAACACAGATAAACAAGTTTAGGGCTAATATAATGATTGCATGTTAGTTAGAAAGCACACATGAATACGAAAAGAATAAAGTAAAGGTCTATTATTAGGGCAGATTCTTTCTCCTTTAGATTGGATTTGTACCTTCATTCCCGAAATTCCAGTTTGGTTTCAGACCTATTGGAGTTAACGATCTCCTATGTCGTTAAGGGGTATATCCTTCACCCTGTGAACGGTTTACAAGTTCCTAAAACTTGTTGGCGACTCTTTTGCTGTAGCTTCCTTCCTTTGGACACCACCAAGCTTTAGTGTATGATCACAATGGGGTTCAAGTTTGGGGTAGTGCTTGAAATATTAGTTTTTATGATTATTGTTATGTTGCTTGATACTTATTTATTGTTATTGGTTGATCACGCCTTTTATGCATGTTTAAAGGGAATTTGTACTTGTAATCATGGTTAATAAGATAATTAATAATCTTGTTTAGGGTTAATTTGATTATAATTCAATTGATCGCAAATAATAGTTTTATTTGTGCATTAATATTGAACCAACATAGATAAACAGGTTTAGGGTTAAAACTAATGATTGCATGTTAGTCAGAAACCGCACATGAATATGAGAAGAATAATGTAGAGGCCTATTATATGGCCGAATCCTCCTCTTTTAGATTGAATTTGTACTCTCATCCCCGATTTTCTAGTTTTGGTTCCAGACCTATTAGAGTTAACGATCTCTTGGATCGTTAAGGGTGTAACCTTCACCCTATGAACGGTTTACAAGTTCCTAAAACTTGTTGGCGACTCTTTTGCTCTAGCTTCCTTCCCTTTGGACGCCACCATGCTTAAGTGTATGATCACAGAGGGGTTCAATTTTGGGGTCATGCGATTCGGTACAGTTTTTGGCGACTCCACTGGGGAGGATTTAAGACCCCGTCTAAAACATAAGGCATGACGTTCGCGGAAATAACGTCAAGACGGAAATGTCACTCTAAAGGTTACCAAAAAAAAATAAAGACAATGATTAAAATATCTGAGAAAAATAAAATAAAGTGAAAGAAACCCCAAATGAACAATAAACACTTCCAATGCGGGAAAACAACCTCAAATCTGATAATCCCAAAAGAGAAGGTCCAAAGAAACTAAAGCAAGTCTATAAAACTGCTAAGAAATAAAGTAAACACTCTGCTCTCAGCCCAGACTCAACAGGAACTACTCGTCACCTGCAAATAACATTAAGGTTCCACAATTAGTGGGGAGTAACTAGCAGTTCTCCCAGTACTTGTAGAAATACAAAGCTAAGTATAGAAAAGCTTAGACACTAGCACAAAACTTAACAACATGTGCAGTGGGAACATTAACTCAGATAATATTTACAAGTTAAACTCGAGGGAAAAATAAATAAATAAATAAAACATGGAATCATGATTATAATACAGATCAAGCATGTAAATATAACAACGTAAGAAAAAAAATATTAACACAAGAATTCAGAATTGAATATAGTAACTCAAAACAAATAGTAACTCATATAGACGTTAATTAACACTTGTAAAGGTCTCTTCCCAAAACAATTTTATCTTTAAAATAAATTAATTTTAACCCTTTTGAAAATAAGATTTATAGTGAGGCAAGCATATAAAATATGAACGCCGGTGAAATCTACAGTCCACCATCAAAGGTTTGTCAGGACGAACCTACAGACGATTCTGCAGCTGTCTGCGTCTGAGAATGGCCAAACTCCCAGTTTTCCTACTCGAATTCCGCAGCCCGAATAGTTTCGGACGACAACAATTAACCTAGAAAATACATCTCGAATTTCGCAGCCCAATGGTTGTCTTACACTCACAAAAATACATATAAACATACTTCTTAAAAATCATTTAAACACGTTTAGGGATCATCAACCCCAATTTAAAGTACTGCAGGTCTTTACTTCTAAGACCAAAATTCAACAAAAAGCCCTTCCAAAGAGATTTACTTCAAAATTCTTCAAAATATATAAAACAACTTATATATCATACTAAGGGGTCACTCTTATTGTCTGGATTTGGGTACGAAGCTAATTATAACAAAATATCACAATACACTCCGTACACAACCCTTGGCAAAGCAGTGCTAAAAACAGTGTTATCTTACTTTAAAGCAAACGATGTCGACAACTTACTTGACACTTTAAAACCATTTTTTTTTACAACCATATAAACACTCACAAATTCAGATTGACATTGCTACTTGGTCATAATTTCCACCACAATGCTAATTTATTTATATACATAGGAAATTATCCAACTCTATACAACAAATTAAACAAAAGGTAAAGTAATATCAATATAATAAAATTGAGTTACTCAAAATATAATTTTAACACCTCAATCAATCACGTAGTTAAACATGAAAATCGACGACAAACAACTTAATATTGAAATACAAATCTTCAGCCACCACCAAACATGACAACTACAATATTCTTTGCTCAATAACAACTATAATATTCTTTGCTCAATCAGTACCCATATTCACACCATTAGCTAAACATGAATTCAATCAATCTAAACATGAAAACTTATTCATAAGATCATGATAAACCATACAAAATATCAGCAGCAATAATAATATAGTATGGGGGCAAACTAGTGCAGACTTAGGTGAACATGGAGCATGATTAACAGTAAACTAGTTCAAGACAAACAATGTATGCTTTGGGAACATAAACATGTCAACAAGGCTACCAAAATACACTTGAAATTGACTAGCAGCTCACGCATAAACCAGTGAAAGTGGAAGCTAAATTCATACCAAAGCACACAAATTAACCATGCTTACAACCGAAAGAAATTGAGACTAGAACAACTCCATTACTCAAGCCAATATATTTTGTTTTTTACAATTGAACATAATCAAAACCATTATAATAGACATGGTAATGTAAAGAAAGACATGATCCACAAGCAGCCATATCACACGCAAATCAAACCACAAAACAGATTACAATTTGATTCGAACCCACAATCAAAACTCGAATCCCAAATCCTATAGAACGTACCTATCTCTCCCAAACCCAACCTTGATTTCTAAAGTAAAGGAATAATGCTAGTTACCTCGATACACTTCTGATAAAACCCAAGAAACCAGAAGAACTCAATACAAACTAGTCCTGTTGATGATTTTGAAAACCTATACTAAACAAGATTGAAATAAGAAGATGTAGGTATAACAAACCATACACGAGGGGGGACGAGAAGGGAAGGGTTAAACCCATTAAACTTACTTATTTTCTCAGCCAAATTGAGAGGGAAAATATGATGATCCTTGCAACAATGAAACCCATCAACAAATCTCACAAGAATTGAGAAATAAGAAGATGTAATATGGAGGTGAAAGAAGGAAGAGTGCAAAACTTTTGAGGATTGTTTCCCATGGTCAATGGGAAAAGAAATTGATGATTATTTTATTAATGAGGGAAGCAAATATAATGGGTTTGGGAGTTATAAGAGGCAAGAGAATATAAATTGAAGGCAAGAATTATGGAGAACATTAACTTGGCAATTAAAGAGTCAAATGAAAGAATCCAATATCTAACTTCCAAAAACTAATTCAAATACTTGTATACTACTCCAATCCCATGCCAAATCAGCTCGCCACCTCCTAGGTTATAGCCCAAACACCGAAAATTGGTTCAGTCCATAAAAGTAACCTCGATATAATTCGCCTTAACCGGCTCAACTAAAAACCGTAACTAAATAATTAGGGTTTGTTTGACATCATTTTTTGTTTTCAGTTTTCTGTTTTTTTTTAAAACCAAAAACCAAAAACAGAAAACAAGAAAAAGGTGTCTCCACTTTTCTGTTGTCAGTTTTCCAAATTATCATGTTTTTAATAAGTTTAAATAATTTTTTATTCATTATGGGACATTGTAGACACCCATTTGTGTCTCCCCAAAACCAAACCCAGTGATGAGTACCTTTCATGTCGAATCGTAATCGAATGAAACGAAACTGGGAAAAGTCTAGTGTTGCGGAAAGTTTTTATTTTCTTTTCTCTTCTCTCTGTTTTTGGAAAACTTTATTTTAAGAAAACAGCAAATCCAGTTTGGTTGGTCCATGATATGGGTCCAATAATGGTGCAGTTGGATGGGGCTTGCAAAGACCTTTCCAATGATATATTATAAGCACAATTCCGATGAATATTGAGTAAGTTATGGCCAATTTACTAAACTAGGCCCAGTTTGAGCTTTATGTGCGGCCCAATGATCTAGGGGAGGGCCTAATATGATTTATCATTCCTAATGCAATTAGGAATGGTTTTAGTCTTCTAGAATCTTCTAGAAGGTTCTTTTCATTCCCAATTCAATTAGCATTGATAAGTTGACTTTGTTGACTTTTCAGAGTTTTAATCAAAATCAAATAGCATTTTCGAAGAAATTATATTATTTTATCCTCCAGTACGGTAAATTTATCAGATTTTCGAAAACGCGTCGAAATCAAGCTTGGCGTCCAACCCCAGGCCTTGGCGCCTGGAACCAGGCTTTGCGCTAGGCGCTAGCCATTGGTGCCTGGCGCCAGCTAGCCAGGGTTGGCGCCAGCTCTGTTTCCTGAGCGTCAGACTCTGTTTTGTTAATTTATCTTTTTTGGCTTATTTTCTCTATAAATATCGTATCAAAAACTCCGTTTTCATTCACCAATTCTCACAAATATTCACCTACAATCAGTTTTCATTCATCATCAATTCTCTCTAATTCTCTCTTAATTCATTCTTTCTTTTTTTCATACAAAATTCCGCATTCGCAAGACTTAGAAACACCTAGCCATATTCGAAGTTGCCTTTGCCCTAGACGTGAAAGGTTTTAATTTCTGAGGGTTTGATCCCAAATCTCTCTTTCAATTATTTAATTTAAATGTTTGTTTATTATTTTCCTTGAAGTTACTAACGTGTGTATTTTGTTATTAGAAAGAGGTACGAAGCATCAAAGTAAGTGCTTTAATGGTTTTTATTGATATTATGATGTAGAAATCATGTTTACAATGTTATTATGATATTCTTAGTATCATGTCTAGGTTTTTTATAATATTAAATAT
Source organism: Chenopodium formosanum (assembly GCA_024500155.1). Taxonomy (NCBI): domain Eukaryota; kingdom Viridiplantae; phylum Streptophyta; class Magnoliopsida; order Caryophyllales; family Amaranthaceae; genus Chenopodium; species Chenopodium formosanum. The sequence goes on from CM044865.1 coordinate 48,070,661, forward strand.
GATTGCTATGATATCTTTTATTCTCTTCCTACTATTTATGATTGCTAGTATCATGTTAGGGTTAAAGATTTGATTTTTAATGTTTAGTGACATGCTAGGGTTTGTTATTAATCTTGTTAGTATCATGCCTAGGATCTCGCTATTTTTATTATGCTTTAATAATAACATGAACATGATTATGATTATAATTGTTATAATTTATGATGATTATGATTATTTTATTATTATTATTTTAATGGTGATTATTTTATTATGATGATTATAATTGTTTTTCATGATATAGATTATTTATTATGTTGCTTGATTATATTTATTGCTTGATCACGCCTCTATGCATGTTTAAAGGGAATTGGTACTTGTAATCATGCTTAATGAGATATTTAATATTCTTGTTAGGGTTAATATGATTATAATTCAAGTGATCGCCAATGATAGTTTATTTGTGCATTATATTCAACCAACATAGATAAACAGGTTTAGGGTTAATCTTATTGATTGCATGTTAATCAGAAAGCGCACATGAATACGAGCAGAATAAAGTAGAGGCCTATTATTATGGCAGGTTCAATCTCTTTTAGGTTGGATTTGTACCATCGTCCCCGAACCCTTATTTGGTTCATGACCTTATGGAGTTGACGATCTCTTGGATCGTTAAGGGGTGTAACCTTCACCTCGTGAACGGTTTACAAGTTTCTTAAAAACTTGTTGGCGACTCTTTTGCTCTATCTTCTGCCCTTTTGGACGCCACCGTACTTTAGTGTATGATCATAGTGGGGTTCAAGCTAGTGGGATTAAAAGGCTTGAAATTATTCCCTACAGTTTTTGGCAACTCCGCTAGGGACGATTTCTATTTTAATTCCTGAATTTATTTCGGCAATGATTTAGAATGAGTGGATGAGACTCGAAACGTTCTAAGTATTTCATGTGCGTAATCATGATTAAAATTATTGTCATATGCATAAAAAGGGTCTCATTAGAAAGACCATCCGTAATGAGTAAAAAACATAGGATTTTTACACGTAGGAAATTTGAGGAATGTCTTTCACAACTAGGACTGAAATAACACCGCGCGAAACTGGAAGATTTTATCGAGCACAGAAAGCTGCTGAGGAATGTGGGAAGTAGCGTGAGGGGCCAGAGCTTGGCGCCAGACTTTTAGCCGTAGCGCCAGACGCCAGCATTGCCGCCAGGCGCTACAGTTAAAATCTGGCGCCAGTCACTGTTTGCTGGCGCCAGTTTCCCCCAATACCGAGCCAGAAATATGCGTTCCAATTTCGACCGGTTTTTCGTATTGTTTGCTCGATCCTACTTCCTGATTGAATTTTTTCTCATTTTTCTGAAACTCATATGTGTTCTACATATGAACATAACCCTCTGGGAATTCATGCTCCATCTACCCGATTGAACGCTTCGTGCAACAAAGGGTACATCCGAGATTGTTGAATTCACCAAACCACGGAAGCGAGTTTTTTCTAAAACTCGCGGTGTCCCATCCACTCGCGCCAACCCTTCACGGTTAGGCTTCCGCGCGGTGCATCCGGACAATTAACCATGGACCCTCTTTGACTAAACCATATCCCGAACTTTAGAGAACTAGAGCCGTGGTTAGGTTGCGAACGCATTGCATCATATTGTGCCTACTTGACTAATTGTCCATTATTTGTTGTGCATATATATTCTATGTTTCTCTTAACCGTTTGTTGATTTGTGTTGAGAATAAATAAATTAATGGCTTAAAGAACTTTGCCTAATTAATTAATTAATTAATTGATTATTTAATTTGAGTCAATAAAGTCTAAATTTTTCAATCGGAATTGACCTAGTACGACTTTAGGCTAACCCTAGTTGATTAATAATACCGAAAACAGTCCCAGACCGAAGCTCCACTATTGGCGCCAAGGTCTGAGCTGTAGCGCCACACTATGGTGTGTAGCGCCTGACGACAGCTAAGTTGTCTGGCGCCAAGCTCCTTAGTGTGACGCCAGTCCTGTCGCTTGGCCGACAGTTTGGATTATTGGTCGAGTCATCACCTAGGGTCTAATTAATCAATCCTCTGTTTAATTTGGTTAGTTTTCGCTGTCAATAACACCTTGTCAAGTCGTTAATCGATTCTTTGTCACATAGTCTAGCCACATGGTCATGACACGAGTCTTAACGCACCATCTACACTCACTAGTCTTAGCACACACTTTGAGTACATTACCATGACCATGTCTTAGGTTCATGCATAAGTCGGTTTTCCGTCATTTGTGTTGGGGGTACATTCTATTCCTAATTCTTCATATCCCTCCACCTAAATCTTCTTCACATTCTTCCATCTTTCTTCACTTCCTCCATTCATTGCATGTTGAATAAAGTTTGAGTCAAATAATTAATAATGAATATCCCCAAATTCCTTTTCCGCAGTACTTGGTCGAGGAGAGAAGGGCAATTAATCATGGACAACCTCTTTATTCAAGTCTCGCTTTTTGATAAACCGATTCGTCAAAAGAGGAAGGCTAGGAAGATAATGGCAACTCAAGAAGAAGTCAATGATCTTAAGAACCAACTGGCTACTGTGACTGAGACACTGAAACTTCTCGCACTTAGGGTCGACGACCCCGTGAAGCAACAACAGATGAACCTCATGCAAGAGAGTCTAAGCAAGCTATCTAGTGACTATAAATTTCAGGGCATGAGTTCAGAAGGGGTCTCGCTGGACAAGGAACTCCTTCTGCATAAGTTCAACGCCAACGACATCCCAAAATTCAGAGCAACTGATAACCCATACTTTCATTTAAGAGCATTCGAAACTATCATGAGCATTAAGGGTATCGATAAGAAAGTCTTCCCCTCTCTGTTCCCACTATCTCTCGAAACCGGTTGTCAACAATGGTTCTTTTTCCTCGAGAAACAAAAAACCTCTTCTTAGGAGTCGATAACAAACGCTTTCATAGATAGATATAAGTGCAACATCCAAGACGAAATAGACTCTGTGAGGATGTTTATCAAGAATCTCCAAGGGAAGTATTCAAAACACTTAAAGTACCAACACAATTTAGATACTTTCAAAGCTGTCTATAATATAGGCATTGACATTGAAGATGACCTTCCGAAAGACAATGGTGCGAAAGGAAAGAAGAACGACCATCCTTCTTCTTCCTCTCCCATTAATGAAGTACATGCCACGAACGGCTCTAAACCACAAATCCAGAGATCAAAAAGAGTGTTCACTCCACTTGGTATGAGTGATGAAACGACTTTCGAGAAGCTACATCATAAAGGACTAGTCATGCCCATAGGGCCCATCAATGATCCAGTTCCAGAAGCTAGGCCACCTAAGTGGGACCCTAATAAGCACTACAAATATCATCAAGGAAAGGGTCACGACACTGAAGAGTGTTGGAAACTCAAAGAAGCTATTCAAGATCTGATCGATAACAGTGAAACTTCCGAGATTCTAGCCATCGAAGATGACCAAGCATCCTTTGATCCATCACTTCTTATCACACCTGTAGGAGAGCCTATGATCGAGACATCTTATATGACCTCTCTCGATGAAGTGGCCATAATTGAGGAGGATGAAAGTCTTTTCTTAGATAATACCAAGGAAGACTCGTCAAGTCTAAAAGGGGAAATTCGAAAACTGCAAGATGTCATTGCCATGCTCTTGAATGTGGTAGAAGGATTAGCAAATCGGGTGATGGCCATTGAACAAAATTCTCGCCAAGGGTTTAATGAAGAACTCAATGCTCCTAAGCCACAAGCAAAACGGACCATTGAAGAATACACACCAATAAGAATGACTTACAATGAAGCTTTCGACTATCTTCACAACCAAGATCTTATCCACCCCATTGGTCCCAGTCAAGACCCTCCACCTGAAAAACGGTTTCCCAAATGGGATCAAAATTCTTATTGTCGATACCATAAAGGTCGTGGTCACACCACCGAAGTATGTCTCGCCCTCAAAGATCGTGTTCAAGATCTCATTGATTCAAATCTCCTTCATGTTCCTCCGCGCGACAAGAAGGCGAAGATTAGTAACAATAGTATCAGTGGTTGTAAAGGGAAGAAGAACGACTATCCTTCTTCTTCCGAAAACACCTACTCTAGTAATAGTGTTGGTACTTTCGACCTTAGTGAGATCCTAGCCATGGGTAATCGAAAGCAATCCAAAAGGGAATTTACCCCTATTGGAATTAGCTACGATGATGCTTTCGATCGACTCCATGCCAAGGGAATCATTACTCCCATTGGACCTATTAAAGGTCCCCCACTCAAGAAAAGATTGCCTAGTTGGAATCCAAATGAACACTGCAAGTACCACCAAGGTAAGGGTCATGCTACTGAGAGCTGTTGGAAGCTAAAGGAGGATATCCAAAATTTGATTGATAACAACAAGCTTCCCATACCTCCAGTTAACAAGAAGAGCGAGTGATGATAAAGGAAACAACACAAGACAAAAGGCGAGCTTCAACGACAAGATTTTGTGACTTCTTTTTTCTATTTCTTTTTTATCTACCCTTTCTTCAATAAGTCTAGCATAGGCACTTTTTTTTATTCTCTTGGATCATTATATATTTTCTTTTAATAAAAATGAGCATTTATTTCCTTATATATGATCATTTCATTATATTGCATTAAAAATTAAAAAAAAATAAAAAAAAAAATAAAAATCTATGTCGAATTAAGCACAAGGTATACCAATGATTTGAGGCACTCCTTGTAGCCACATCATATCTCCTTTCACCCGTCTATTATACAATCCTTTCTTCATAAACCACTTTGAGCCTCGTCTAACGATAGACCTTCCTTTTTTCAACCTACATCTACCTAACCTTGGGATGGGATGGTGTGCAACTTATGCAATTCTAAAAAGCATGAGTAAGTTCAAAAGATTAAAATAGCAAAAAATAAATAAAAGTGTACAAAAGGGCAAGTGTTCCAGTGTCTTTGATATGAAAATATCTTTGATATGAGCACGTCTCATATTGCGTCTCTTATCGAGTGCTCGGTATCGTGCCTGAGAAACATGAATGCCAAGTGAGTGATAGACCGCATGATCAGGGATTGCCCACACTTATAAAAATAAAATGGATGCTAAAGCAAAAGAAAAGAAAGAGCTAAAAAAGAGTAGAAACCTCAAGCATAAAAATACAAAGATTCAAAAGCAAGGTTGCCCACCTTGGGGGCTTATCTAGGGTCTTGAGCCTTTATCCCCTTCTTCTTTAAACCTTTAGCCTAACCACGTTACAACCCTTAAAAAGACCTTTTTGAGGTATACACACTTGTGCGAGGTTCGGCTAGAGCTACGTTCGGCCTGATTCCTAACGGATACGTAGGCAACCTCACATCGAGGTGCGGCCGTAATAAAAATGCATTCATATTCACATTCACACACTTACACCATGATCATATCAAGGGATCCCCTGTGCTCGTCCCTATTCATTTAGAGCTAGACATGGGGGCTTGATCCCTACATCATTAGCTTACCTAGCCTAAGAGTCACCACCATTTGACTCTTTTTAAAAAATATTTTCTCCACACACTTAGCTCTTGCGGCCTAACTTTAGTGTCACTTTCACACACATCACAGATACATGACCAAATATACTTCCCTTAGGAACCTTTGTCATGGAATCTTAACACAACGCTGAAGCATGCCTTGTCATATCAAAATTCACTCATCAATCATAATTATCATTACATCACGAAGTACGAAGTGCTTAGCCTCTGTGCCTAAGTTACCCAAATGCTTTCATCATTGAGTCAACAGTTGAGATAGCCTAGGATGGATTAATCCTTGAACCTTGAGAGATAGTATCAAACAACATTTGACTAAGCTCATTCAACATGCATCTTCAAACTTTTTATTTTCTTTTTCACGTCTTTCTTTTTCGAGAGAAAGTCGGTACCCTTCACAAAATTAAAATTGACGGAAATTTTTTTCTTTTTTTTTGCATTTTTTTTAGTTGCACGATCACATTACAATGCACACACAAGTCATGTACACATTGAGTCATGTCGTGTCACATCACCTTGATTTGAGTCTAACACATGTGTCAAACAGTTTCAGTCAAGTCAACCTCGAGTCAGTCAATCACAGTGAGTCAAGTTTATACCTTGAGTCGTGTCAAGTTATTGAGTCAAGCAACGCTAAACCTTAGGTTAACCCTAAGATAATTAAGATTGGCAAAGTTCTATAGTCAAATTAAATACAGGTGCAGCAGAATAGGGAGGATCCTACTCCAATTCTTGGCGCTAGAGATATTTCAGCAGTGACAGAGTTCGAAGCCTCTCAGAAAGGTGATTTCGACTTCATACAGCAATTTTGGGTCCCTTGGTGCGCCAGTTAGCCCCTATAAGCAATTTGACATGATTAAGTAGTCAGTTTGATTACAATGACAATAAGTGGTCGACCTGATGAAAGATCGTCTCACTTAGCTTGAAGCGCCTAAGAATTGGCTCATCACGGAAACACCGGCATACTGGTTTTAGCAGAAATAAAATTCAGACAAGCTTTAGAGATCGACAAATGTTGGTCTTCGGAAATTTTTCTTCAGAACATTATCGCAACAAACATTCAAGTACCGAAGCTCTATTATTCAGAGATGCGTGAACATTTCCACCAAAGCTCTTTGCCCCAGAGACGCGTGGGCATATTATTCAAGCTCTATTGTTCAGAGACGCGTGGGCATCCTATTATTAAACTCTTTGTTCAAAGACGCGTGAACATATCAAAATGAAGCTCTTTGTTCAGAGACGAGTGAACATCGAAACAGCAAGGTGGCGTTCCCTAGATTGTGGAGAGTTGTCACAAACAACTGAGGATTGTTTCAAGAGAAGCAATCTTCGATAGTATTCCCTTGGACGTGGAATGTTATCAATGCGGATGAGGATTGTTTCGAGAGAAATAATCTTTGATAGTATTCCCTTGGATGTCGAATATTATCATAGCGGAGGAAGGTCGTTTCAGGCGAAGCAATTTTCCAAATTGGAAGCAGTTACAGGCGTGGCGGTTTTCAAGCGGGATGACATTCTCTAGCTTGCAGAAGGTCATCAAAACAACAGCAAAGCGGCAGCAAATCGGTTACATTCAGAGACGTGTGCTCGACGGTGCAAGATACGCGTTTCTTAACTCTTTGATCTGTTTAACTAACGCTAGTTTGCAGGTATCGGCGTTACAAGAGAGATTTAGAATCGCAGAACGTTCTGAATCATTCTCCGTCCCTATCGATACTTTGACTTTTGTTTTCGAAACTTGCGTTTCTCCAAACTCAGTCAAAGTGGGGGCTTCTCTAGACACCCATTTGTGTCTCTTCAAAACCAAAACCCAGTGATAAGTACCTTTCACGTCGAATCGTAATTGAATGAAACGAAAGTGTGGAAAAGTCTAGTGTTGCGGAAAGTTTTTATTTTCTTTTCTCTTCTCTCTGTTTTTTTGAAAACTTTATTTTAAGAAAACAGCCAATCCAGTTTGGTTGGTCCATGATATGGGTCCAAAAATGATGTATTTGGATGGGGCTTGCAAAGACCTTTCCAATAATATATTATATGCCCAATTCTGATGAATATTGAGGAAGTTATGGCCAATTTACTAAACTGGGCCCGGTTTGAGCTTTATGTGCGACCCAATGATCTAGGGGAGGGCCTAATATGATTTATCATTCCTAATGCAATTAGGAATGCTTTTAGTCTTCTAGAATCTTCTAGAAGGTTCTTTTCATTCCTTATTCAATTAGCATTGATAAGTTGACTTTGTTGACTTTTCAGAGTTTTAATCAAAATCAAATAGCATTTTCGAAGAAATTATATTATTTTATCATCCAGTACGGTAAATTTATCAAATTTTCGAAAACGCATCGAAATAAAGCTTGGCGTCCAACCCCAGGCCTTGGCGCCCGGAACCAGGCTTGGCGCCAGGCGCTAGCCATTGGTGCCTGGCACTAGCTAGCAAGGGTTGGCGCCAGCTCTGTTTCCTGAGCGTCAGACTCTTTTTTGTTAATTTATCTTTTTTGGCTGATTTTCTCTATAAATATCGTATCAAAAACTCCGTTTTCATTCACCAATTCACACCAATTCTCACAAATATTCACCTACAATCAGTTTTCATTCATCATTAATTCTCTCTAATTCTCTCTTAATTCTTTCTTTCTATTTTTCATACAAAATTCCGCATTCGCAAGACTTAGAAACACCTAGCCATATTCGAAGTTGCCTTCGCCCTAGACGTGAAAGGTTTTAATTTCTAAGGGTTTGGTCCCAAATCTCTTTTTCAATTATTTAATTTAATTGTGTGTTTATTATTTTCCTTAAAGTTACTTATGTGTGTATTTTGTTATTAGAAAGATGTACGAAGCATCAAAATAAGTGCTTTAATGGTTTTTATTGATATTATGATGTAGAAATCATGTTTACATTGTTATTATGATATTCCTAGTATCATGTCTAGGTTATTTTTAATATTAAATATGATTGCTATGATGTCTTTTATTCTCTTCCTAATATTTATGATGGCTAGTATCATGTTAGGGTTAAATATTTGATTTTTAATGCTTAATGACATGCTAGGGTTTGTTATTAATCTTGTTAGTATCATGCCTTGGATCTTGCTATTTTTATTTTGCTTTAATATTAACATGAACATGATTATGATTATAATTGTTATAATTTATGATGATTATGATTATAATTATTATTATTTTGATGATGATTATTTTATTATGATGATTATAAATATTATTCATGATATGGATTATTTATTATGTTGCTTGATTATATTTATTGCTTGATCACGCCTCTATGCATGTTTAAAGGTAATTGGTACTTGTAATCACGCTTAATGAGATATTTAATAATCTTGTTAGGGTTAATATGATTATAATTCAAGTGATCGCCAATGATAGTTTATTTGTGCATTATATTCAACCAACATAGATAAACAGGTTTAGGGTTAATCCTATTGATTGCATGTTAATCAGAAAGCGCACATGAATACGAGCAGAATGAAGTAGAGGCCTATTATTAGGGCAGGTTCAATCTCTTTTAGGTTGGATTTGTACCATCATCCCCGAACCCTTATTTGGTTCATGACCTTATGGAGTTGACGATCTCTTGGATCGTTAAGGGGTGTAACCTTCACCTCGCGAACGGTTTACAAGTTCCTTAAAAACTTGTTGGCGACTCTTTTGCTCTATCTTCTGCCCTTTTGGACGCCACCGTACTTTAGTGTATGATCACAGTGGGGTTCAAGCTAGTGGGATTTAAAGGCTTGAAATTATTCCCTACAGACATATATTACATACTTTTAAAAAACAAAAAACCAAAAAACAGAAAACTGCAGCAATGTCCAACGAACCCTTAACAATTATTATTTCAAATTAGTTTTACACTCTTATCAATCATAAATTAAAAGTGTTATGATTTGAATAGAAAACAACATTATACACATAATAATTCAAAATTTATTAGTTCAACAATATGGGGCTTTACAACCACCCCTCCTTATAAAATTTTCGTCCTCGAAACTTTTAACGAAACTTTAAAACACATCACAACAACTACAAATACAAACAAGTAATAATAGAAAGTGGTGTTTTAAGCTAAAGCTCTTTACCTTGGTTAAATAACTCTGGATACTTGAGTTTCATCGACTCCTCGGTCTCCCAAGTAGCCTCTTCATACTTTTGGCTTCTCCAAAGTAATTTGACTAAAGGGACCACTTTTCTTCGAAGAGTGCGGTCTTGACGATCGAGAATTTTAACTGGCCGCTCCTCAAAAGTCAAATTCGGCTCAATAGTATTCGACTCAACTGGAATCACATGAGAAGGATCACTACGATACCTTCCTAATTGCGACACATGAAAAACATCGTGAACCTTTGAGAGATTCGGCGGCATTGCCAATCGATAAGCCACTTCCCCAATTCTTTCCAAAACCTCGTAAGGACCAACATATTTCGGACTCTGCTTGCCCTTTTGCCCACAACGCATCACCCCCTTCATCGGAGATACCTTCAATAGAATCTTGTCCCCAACCTCATAAGAAATTGGCTTGCGACGCAGATCCGCATAAGATTTTTGCCTATCTTGAGCAGCCTTCATTTTGGAACGGATCACTCTTATTTGCTCCACGGTTTCCTTAATCAGATCTGTGCCCAAAACTAGAGAATCACTTATGTCGCTCCAGCAAGTAGGACTACGACACTTCCTACCATACAAAACCTCATATGGAGCCATCTGATTACTCGCATGATAACTATTATTATAGGAAAATTCTACCAGACTCAACGATTTGACCCAAGATTGCTGAAACTCAAGAGCACAAGCACGGAGCATATCTTCCAACGTCTGAATAGTTCTCTATGTCTAACCATCAGTAGCAACATGGAAAGGCGTGCTCAACTTTAGCTTTGTACCAAAGGCCTCTTGCAAAGCACCCCAAAAGTGCGACAAGAATTGTGGATCACGATCCGACATAATGTCTTTCGGGACACCATGAAGACGAATGATCTCATCAGCATAGGCTTCTGCTAACTTCTCCATTGACCAAGTGTGTCTCATAGGAATGAAATGAGCCACCTTTGTCAACCTATCCTCAATAACCCACACGACATTTTTCGCACCAGCAGCTTCGAGAAGACCCATTAAAAAGTCCATAGATATAGAGTTGAACTTCCAAGCGGGAATCGGCAAAGGTTGCAACAAACCCCCGGGCCTTTGATGATCAATCTTTACCTTTTGGCAAACTAAACAACGAGCCACAAACTCAGCTGTTTCCTTCTTCATACCAGGCAACCAAAAGTTCACCTTGAGATCCCTGTATAACTTTCCACCTCCCGGGTGAACAGAATACGGAGTGTTATGAGCCTCTTCAAGGATCTTCTTCTTAAGACTAACATCATTCGGGACACACCATCGACCCATGAATTTCTTACTACCATTGGCACCAATCTCAAAATTCTCAGCTCGACCCTGTGCTTTAGCCTCACGAATCTTAGCTAACACCAGATCATCTACCTGCTTAGCCCTTAATTCTTGGAACAATTCTGGCTCAGCGCTCATAGAACCCAAGAATGAAGAGACGAACTCTTGCGGTACCAGTTCGATATTTCGCTTTCGAAATTCTTCACACAACTCCTTAGACATGACCATAGCGGCGTTTAAAGAATGTTTATTCTTATGACTCAAAGCATCCGCTACTTTATTGGCCTTTCCTTCACAATAGTCTAAAGTCACCTTGTAGTCTACAATTGTCTCTAACCACCTTCTTTGCCTCATATTAAGATCCCGTTGAGTAAAGATATACATCAAACTCTTATGATCAGTATACAACTTACATGGAACCCCATACAAGTAGTGTCGCCACATCTTTAGTGCGAACACAACAGGCGCAAGCTCGAGATCATGAGTTGGATAGTTCTTCTCATGAACCTTCAATTGTCTCGACGCATAAGCGACAACCTTACCCACTTGCATCAGAACTCAACCTAACCCATTCTTCGAAGCATCACTATATACCACAAACTCAATCCCTTCGGTAGGCAATGTTAGTACAGGTGCAGATGTCAACCTCTTTTTCAGCTCTTGGAATACATTTTCACAAACTTCGGACCACAAGAACTTGGAGTCCTTTCTCATTAGATTTGTCAATGGCTGAGCAATTCTAGAGAGAATCATGTATTAACCTCCGATAGTAGCCAGCAAGGCCTAGAAAACTTCGAACCTCTGACACATTCTTCGGACTTTCCCACTCAACAAGTGCTTAGATCTTAGAAGGATCCAACTTAACCCCGTCCTTACTAATGACGTGGCGAAGGAAAGCAACCTCTTTTAACCAGAACTCACACTTAGAGAGCTTAGCGAACCACTTTTGTTTCCGAAGAACATCTAGAATCAGCCTCAAATGCCCTTCATGATCTTTCTCATTCTTAGAGTAGACAAGTATATCATCTATGAAGACCACGACGCACTTGTCAAGGTACTCATGAAATGATCTATTCATTTGATCCATGAAGATTGCAGGAGCATTTGTGAGACCAAAAGGCATTACTACAAACTCATAGTGACCATACCTTGTACGGAAAGCAGTCTTTGGGATATCCTCCTTTTCCAGAGGAATTTGTTGATATCCAGAACTCAAATCGATCTTTGAGAAAACCCCTGCGCCTTTCAACTGATCGAACAAGTCTTCAATTCTAGGCAGAGGATACTTGTTCTTGATTGTCACCTTATTTAATTCACTGTAGTCTATACATAGCCTCATACTACCATCTTTCTTCTTGACAAACAAGAGAAGAGCACCCCAAGGAGAGACACTCGGCCTAATAAAGCCCTTGTCAATCAACTCTTGCAACTGAGTTTTCAATTCTTGCAATTTAGGAGGCGCCATTCTATAGGGAGCCTTTGATATTGGGGCAGTAATAGGAACTAAATAGATACTGAAATCGACGTCTCGTTCTAGAGGAATGCCAGGCAATTCCTTAGGAAACACATCCGGATACTCCCGAGCAACTGGTATACTCTCAAGCTTTTGTTCCAAAGATAGGTCCTTCACTACAGAAAAGGAAGACCTCGTCACCCTTCTGTCGCATCTTTCTCATTTTTAGAGCAGAAACAACCCTAACGCCTTTCTTCACCATGACACCTGAAAAGGAGATTCAGTTTCCTTTAGGGCCACGAAGCGTCACCTTCTGATCGCGATAATGGATGGTTGCATGATATTTCGATAACCAATCCACCCCAAGAATCACATCAAACTCGATCATTGGAAACTCTTTCAGGTTAGTAAAAAGCTTAGTCCCCAAGATATCGATAGTCACATCTTTAAACTCATCATGGCACAGAAAATTATCTCCAGAAGGGAGAGATATCAAAGACTTTACAGGTGATCTATTAGCCAAATTAGCTTTAACAACAAAGTCACTAGCAATGAAAGACACAGTAGCTCCAGTATCAAACAACACATAACCAGGTACAGAATTAATAAAGAATGTACCAGAGATCACATCCGGTTGCACGTCTGCTTCAGCTTGTGTCATCACATAAATGCGGTTTTTGACAGGAGCGGTAGGATCAACAGATTTAACAGCAAGAGGATAAGCAGCATTCGGGTTCTTAAGACACTTGAAGGACTTATGACCCACCTCCTTACAGCAGTAACATAAATTTATAGATCCATCACAATTCTTTCTTGGGTGATAGTCTTTTCCACATGTACGACACTTAGAGTGAGAACCCGACCTGAAACTCGAAATAGAACCAGATCCCTACTGATAGTTGCCTCGGTTACCAGAGTCAATCTTTGGCTTCTTAGCCGAGGATTGAGAGAAAGTAACAACCGGTTTCTTCACACTCATGCTTCTTGCAGCTTCCTCTTCCTGGATAGAGGCATTGATGCTAAGTGCAATCACATAGGCACCCTGAAAAGAACTTGCACCAGAACTAAGGACACGGGTTCTAACCTTAGGATCCATCTTCTTGATGTATCATTTTACCCTCTCAGATTCTTAAGGCACAATAGAAGTGGCAAAACGGGACAACTCACAGAACTTGTATGTGTACTCCTGGATCGACATAGACCCTTGAGACAAAGACAAAAATTCTTCTTGTTTTTGCCAACGAAGCTCATCACGATAAAATCTTTCCTTTAGCTTGGTAGCAAATTGTGCCCACCCAAAACTAGGCACCGCCATGCACTCTTCACGAACTGTACTCCACTAGTTGTCGGCTTCTATTTTCAGATAATAGGAACCGATTGGCACCCTCTCTTGCGGAGGACAATTAGTTGCAGTGAACAACTTCTGCATCTCTTTGAGCCAACTTTCTAGAACCATTGGGTCAGCAGTTCCTTCATAGGTAGGTGGTCTATGACAGTCAAAACGATCAAAGATCGATTGCCCTTGATTAGGAGGAGGTGCAACAGTTCGATTTGCCAATGCTAAAATGGCATCCACAATCGCCTTTCGCTTGCGTCGTGCAGCAATCTTCTTAGGACACATTCGTGGAGGCATTCCACAAAAAGAGCAGGCAGGTTAGCTCATAAAGCACATCAAGACTCAACACATAAGAAGAAGAAGAAAATACACCCTTGGTTTCTTCCTACCCAAATAACTCACTCATAAACTTCTTGAAAAGCCTAATATGTTAAACTTTGAGATAACAAGAACTACAAATTTTGTAGAAACTGTAGCAACTCAATGAGAGTTTTAAGAACGTTTTGCTCTGATACCAACTGTAATACCCCGTCTAAAACATAAGGCATGACGTTCGCGGAAATAACGTCAAGACAGAAATGTCACTCTAAAGGTTACCAAAAAAAATTAAAATAAAAATAAAGACAATGATTAAAATATCTGAGACAAATAAAACAAAGTGAAAGAAATCCCAAATGAACAATAAACACTTCCAATGAGGGAAAACAACCTCAAATCTGATAATCCCAAAAGAGAAGGTCCAAAGAAACTAAAGCAAGTCTATAAAACTGCTAAGAAATAAAGTAAACACTCTGCTCTCAGACCAGACTCAAAAGGAACTACTCGTCACCTTCAAATAAAATTAAGGTTCCACAATCAGTGGGGAGTAACTAGCAGTTATCCCAGTACTTGTAGAAATACAAAGCTAAGTATAGAAAAGCTTAGACACTAGCACAAAACTTAACAACATGTGGGATCAATAACTCAGATAATATTTACCAATAAAACTCGAGGGAAAAATAAATAAATAAATAAAACATGGAATCATGATTATAATACAGATCAAACATGTAAATATAACAACATAAGAAAAAAAATATTAACACCAGAATTCAGAATTGAATATAGTAACTCAAAACAAATAGTAACTCATATAGACGATATTTAACACTTGTAAAGGTCCCTTCCCAAAACAATTGTATCATTAAAATAAACAAATTTTAACCCTTTTGAAAATAAGATTTATAGTGAGGCAAGCATATAAAATATGAACGCCGGTGAAATCCGCAGCCCACCATCAAAGGTTTGTCAGGGCGAACCTACAAACGATTTCGCAGCCGTCTGCGTCTGAGAATAGCCAAACTCCCAGTTTTCCTACTCGAATTCCGCAGCCCGAGTAGTTCCGAACGACAACAATTAACCTAGAAAATACATCTCGAATTTCGCAGCCCAAGATGTTGGCATGTTCCAACCATTGAATTCCGCAGCCCAATGGTTGTCTTACACTCACAAAAATATATAAAATTTATAAACATACTTCATAAAAATCATTTAAACACGTTTAGGGATCATCAACCCCAATTTAAAGTACTGCAGGTCTTTACTTTTAAGACCAAAATTTAACAAAAAGCCCTTCCAAAGAGTTTTACTTCAAAATTCTTCAAAATATATAAAATAACTCATATATCATGCTAAGGGGTCACTCTTATTGTCTGAATTTGGGTACGAAACTAATTATAACAAAATATCACAATACACTCCGTACACAACCCTTGGCAAAGCGGTGCTAAAAACAGTGTTATCTTACTTTAAAGCACAACGATGTCGACAACTTACTTGACACTTTAAAACCATTTTTTTTACAACCTTATAAACACTCACAAATTCAGAATGACATTGCTACTTGGTCATAATTTCCACCACAATGCTAATTTATTTATAAACATAGGGAATTATCCAACTCTATACAACAAATTAAACAAAAGATAAAGTAATATCAATATAATAAAATTGAGTTGCTCAAAATATAATTTTAACACCTCAATCAATCACGTAGTTAAACATGAAAATCGACGACAAACAACTTGATATTGAAATACAAATCTTCAGCCACCACCAAACATGACAACTACAATATTCTTTCCTCAATAACAACTATAATATTCTTTGCTCAATCAGTACCCTTATTCACACCATTAGCTAAACATGAATTCAATCAATCTAAACATGAAAACTTATTCATAAGATCATGATAAACCATACAAAATATCAGCAGCAATAAAAATAATATAGTATGGGGGCAAATTAGTGCAGACTTAGGTGAACATGGAGCATGATTAACAGTAAACTAGTTCAAGACAAACAATGTATGCTTTGGGAACATAAACATGTCAACAAGGCTACCAAAATACACTTGAAATTGACTAGCAGCTCACGCATAAACCAGTGAAAGTGGAAGCTAAATTCATACCAAAGCACACACATTAACCATGCTTACAATCGAAAGAAATCGAGACTAGAACAACTCCATTATTCAAGCCAATATATTTTGTTTTATACAATTGATTATGATCAAAACCATTATAACAGACGTGGTAATGTAAAGAAAGACATGATCCACAAGCAGCCATATCACATGCAAATCAAACCACAAAACATATTACAATTTGATTCGGACCCACAATTGAAACTCGAATCACAAATCCTATAGAACGTACCTAATCTCTCCCAAACCCAACCTTGGTTTCTAAATTAAAGGAATAATGCTAGTTACCTCGATACACTTTCGAAAAAACTCAAGAAACCAGATGAACTCAATACAAACTAGTCCTCTTGATGAATTTGAAAACCCATACAAAAGAAGATTGAAATAAGAAGATGTATGTATAACAAACCATACATGAGGGGGGACGAGAAGGGAAGGGTTAAACCCATTAAACTTACTTATTTTCTCAGCCAAATTGAGAGGGAAAATATGATGATCCTTGCAACAATGAAACCCAGCAACAAATCTCACAACAATTGAGAAATAAGGAGATGTAATATGGAGGTGAAAGAAGGAAGAGTGCAAAAACTTTTGAGGATTGATTCCCATGGTCAATGGGAAAAGAAATTGATGATTATTTTCTTAATGAGGGCAGCAAATATAATTGGTTTGGGAGTTATAAGAGGCAAGAGAATATAAATTGAAGGCAAGAATTAAGGGGAGCATTAACTTAGCAATTAAAGAGTCAAATGAAAGAATCAAATATCTAACTTCCAAAAACCAATTCAAATACTTGTATACTACTCCAATCCCACGCCAAATCAGCCCAACACCTCCTAGGTTATAGCCCAAACACCGAAAATTGGTTCAGTCCATAAAAGTAACCTCGGTATAATTCGCCTCAACCGGCTCAACTAAAAACCGTAAACAAATAATTAACAATTAATATTTCAAATTAGTTTTACACTCTTATCAATCATAAATTAAAAGTGTTATGATTTGAATAGAAAACAACATTATACACAAAATAATTCAAAATTTATTAGTTTAACAATATGGGGCGTTACAGAGGAATTCTATTTTAATTCCTGAAATTTATTTCGGCAATAAATTAAAATGAGTGGATGAGACTCGAAAAGTTCTAAGTACTTCATGTGTGTAATTTTGATTATCATTATTGTCATATGCATAAAAAAAGGTTCTGATTGGAAAGAACATCCGTAATGAGTAAAAAACATAGGATTTTTACACGTAGGAAATTTGAGAAATATCTTTCACAACTAGAATCGAAATATGCTGCGAAAAAGTGGAAAATTTAAGAATACAAAAGGCTATTGAGGCATATAGGATAAGTCTGTCGCCAGGCGACATGTCTATAACGCGGTGACAATCCCTGTTGGTTGGCACTGCG
Organism: Chenopodium formosanum; assembly: GCA_024500155.1. Taxonomy (NCBI): domain Eukaryota; kingdom Viridiplantae; phylum Streptophyta; class Magnoliopsida; order Caryophyllales; family Amaranthaceae; genus Chenopodium; species Chenopodium formosanum. The sequence continues at coordinate 48,088,232 of CM044865.1, forward strand.
CTCTTCCAATAACGAGCCAGAAAAATGCGTTCTTATTTCGATCAGTTCTAGATCTGTTGGCTCAATTCTACTTCCTGGTTGAGTTTTTCTCACTTTTCAGAAACCCATATGTGTTCTACATATGGACATAACCCACTGGGAATTCATGCTCCGTCTACCTGATCGAACACTCTGAGCAACGAAGGGTACATCCGAGAATGTTTAATTCACCAAACCATGGAAGCGAGTTTAACTCGCGGGGTCCCATCCACTCGCGCCAACCCTTTCAAAGGTAAGGCTTCCGCGCGGTGCATCCGGACTCATAACCATAGACCCTCTTTTACTAACCCATATTCCGAATTTTAGGGAACTAAAGCCATGGTTAGGTTGCAAACTCATTGCATCATATTGTGCCTACTTGACTACTTTTGCATTATTTTTTGTGCATACTCTATATGTTTTTCCTAACCGATTGTTTCACTTGTGTTTAAGCCTAAATAATCTAATTGATGACTAAAAGGACTTTGCCTAATTAATTAATTAATTTGAGTAATTGAAACTTAATAACTTAATCATAATTGACTTAGTACGACTTTAGGCCTGTCCCGTAGAGTAAAAATACTGAAAGTAGTCCCAGATTAATGTACTAGTAATGGCGCAAATATTTGGGCTTCAGCACCAAACTCTGCGGTGCAATGCCGAGCGACAAATCTTTTGTCTGGCGCTGCACTACAGTGTGCGGCGACAATCTTGTTGCTTTGGCGGCAGTTCAGAATTTTGCTCGAGTCATCACGACGAGACTAATTAAACAATTTATTAATCAGTTTGATTATTTTGTTAATGACAGTAACCTTGTTTAGTCCTTAATTGAGTCTAACCACTTGGTACCATGGTCTTACACAAAAGTCAAAGCATGTCACTTACACTCACAAATAAAGCACACACTAATATGTATGTACACTTTGACGATGTCTAGAGTGTCTTGTATGCGCGTGTTTTCCGTCATTTTTTAGGGGGGTAAGTCAAATATTAATCCTCCAATTAAACCACTTGTTTGAACCCATATACTTGAGTCCCAAAAATATACACCCTATTTTTGCTTTTTTCTTTTTCTTTATAAACCCGTAAAGTCAAAGTCAATTTAAGTCAAGTCATTAAAAAAGTAAAATGGTTTAATATACAACACATGGTCAAGAAAGGAAGGACGTTTAATTAGAGACAACCATTTCGTTCAAGTATAACTTTTTGACAAACCAATCGGTCGAAAAAGAATAGCTAAGAAGATAATGGCAAGTCAAGAAGAAGTCAATGAACTCAAGAAGCAAATGGTTGGTGTTACTAAGTTGCTAAAGACCTTAACCCTCCAAATCAATGACCATGTGAAGCAACAACAAATGGATCTTATGCAAGAGAGCTTGAGAAAGATATCTCATGATTACAGGTTCCTGGGAATTAGCTCACAAGGGGTCTCGGTCGACAAAGAGCTTCTTCCGCAAAAATTCAATGCCAACGACATCCCAAAGTTCAAGGCAACTGATAACCCTTATTTTCATTCAGGAGCATTTGAAACTATAATGAATATTAAGGGGATTGATAGAAAGGTATTTCATTCTTTATTTTCCTTATCTCTTGAAATCGTTTGCCAACAATGGTTCTTTTTCCTTGACAAAAAGAAAACCTCTACTAGGGATTCAATTATAAACGTTTTCATTGATAGGTATAAATGCAATATTCAAGTTGAAACTGATCATAGGGAACTTGAAATACTTAAATAAAAAGAGAATGAAGGTTTCACTTCTTTCTTAAATAAATGGAGAGAAACCTTTGCTAGGATGATTGATGTACCAAATGAAAATGAATATGTGAGGATGTTGATTAAGAAACACCAATAAAAGTACTCCAACAATCTTCATACTTTCAAGGCCGTCTATGACATTGGGATTAACATTGAAGATGACCTTGCTAAACAAAAAGTTGCTAACATAACTCCAACAGTGGCTGGAAAGGTAAGAAGAACGACAATCCTTCTTCTTCCAAAACCACCCACTCAAATAATTTTAGTACCTTTAATTTGAGTGAAGTCCTTGCTATAAACAACCAAGGATAAAAAAAACCATTTAAGAGGAATTTTACTCATATTGGTATGAGTTATGACACCGCATTCGATCGACTGAATGTAAAAGGTCTTAGAACTCCTATTGGACCATTCGGGGATCCACTTGTTAAAAAGAGGACAGCTAACTGGAACCCCAATGCACATTGCAAATGCCAACAAGGTAGGGGCAATCTCACTGAGAATTGTTGAAAGCTTAAGGAAGCTATCCAAGACTTGATTGACAACAATAAGGTTACATTGCCTTTTGCAAGAAAGAAGCCAAGGATTAACAATGCACCCTTCTCTGATTCTTTAGCTATCTCTGATGAGGAAAATCATGTTTATCCATCATCCCACATCAAACCTGTTTAAGAAATCCATGCCATCGAAGAAGAGAAGGAAACCTTTTTCGATGCCTCGGATGATTTTCTTTCTTTACAAGAACCTGCAACTAAGGAAGAAGTATGGATTCTCATATGATCAATGTGGGAGGGAATAGACTTGTTACGTGAAGCTATCAAATTAGCAAAGAAACAAGAAAATGTGGTTCAAAGCCAACATCTTAAAGTTCCACCTACGGAGAAGAAACCATTTTCTCTCCAAGTAAATTGACACACCCAAGAAGAGTAGCAAGCCCTACACTCCAATTGGGACCTCCTATGCTAATATGTTCAAAATTCTCTCTGAGAGTGGTAAGGTCAAACCTCTCGAACCGAGACCATTAGGGTCATTAAAGAGGACAGACAGGTTCTACTGTCCATATCATCAATCAGTGGGACATACCATCAATCAGGGGGTTTCCTGAGGGGTTGGCTAACTTTCTTACGAGTGATCTCCCTAGTCGAATCATCTTGATCACCTTTTCTAATAAAGATTTACCTGCAGAAGGTGACAAGCATTACAAGGCTTTAAATCTCGCAGTAGTCTGCAAGAGGATTAATGTCCCAATGACTCTTGTAGATAATGGATCGGCAATCAATGTCTGTCCACTCAGAACTGTGAGAATGTAAGGAATAAGGGATGAAGACTTAACCCCGTCAACACAAGGAATAAGAGCCAACGACAATACTTGTCGCCAAGCTCTTGAAAAAATCACTATGAATGTAACGGCGGGAGCAATATGAAAGGAATGGTGTCCTTCGAACAAGTGTACTATTCCGTTAATGGGTTCAGAATTATTAGAAAGCTAATATATTTAGTAAGGTCAAGTGATCGGAATGGCTGGGTGGAGGCCGCTTCCGATCAGTAATATTATTGCATAATTAATATTAAAGCTTAATCTTGACCGAACCCTTCGGGTCACACCCAAGCAACTAACGAACCGAAGTGACAAATTAATTAGGAATTAATTAATAAGTCGACTGAGTAATTAATAAATCGAGCTTAGAGCATCAAAACCGAACATCGGAAGTTGGGTCAAAAAATAGTAAAAGAAGAGACGTGAAAAAAATAATAAATCAACAAAGACCAAAATACCCCTAGCATCGGAACTCCGAGTGCTAGGGGGTATAGCCAAGCTAGCAGCCCGCACCAAGTGCAGGGCTTGCTAAGAAGCTGCGGCTAGGTGCCTGCACCTAGTGCGTGGCGTGCTAGCTTGCTTCAGCTTGCAGCCCGCACTAGGTGCACGGGCACTCTACTAGCAGCTCTCGGCAGCAGCAGCCCGCACGCAAGTGCTTGGGGTGCCGGTCAAGAAAGTGCGAGCAGCAGCCCGCATTTAGTGTTGCGGGGATGGCTGGGTCGAGAGAAGGGCGGTAGCAAATAGGAAGCCCACTTGGGTGCCTTGGTGCCCAAGTGGGAGTTGCCAAGTGGCGCAAGGTGAGGGAGAGAGTGGGGAGCAAGTTTGGTCCCCCCTCCTCCAAATGGTCCTCACTTAACCTTTCACATGAGCTTGCCACTTGTTGATTTATTGCTAGTTTTATTATTAATTTTATTTTAGCTTTAAAATAAAATGGGAAAATCAAATTCTCCCACATTGATGGGAGAGCTTTTCACACTCATGCATTTCCCTATAGATACCTAAGTTGGGGTATTAGGAAAAGCACTTGAGTAAGAGTTGAAAAAGGCATCACCATTGTGAAAACCTTTGAACTCATTAATTACTCGTGTTTTGGTCGGGCCTTGCTAACACCAAGGCATTGGAGCGTTTTCAGTGGTCGAGTTGTGGATGGACTATCGTTGGAGGACGTCGTTATTTCGAGGCTTGCTTTCAAAGTAAGAGCCCCTTCCGATTGGGCGAAGAACGCTCCAAAGGTAATCGTCTTACACTACTACATAAACTGGCTTAGAGAACGGTTAAACTAAGTTTTATAGAACACTTTAGGACCGTTCTTCAGCTAAGCGATGTGTAATGTTTATAGATCGGGTGAAATAGGCGTTTTATATGCATAATAATAGAGAATTTTCCTAAGGTACAACAGTTCACTTTTCCCTTCTTAAAATCTAAAAATGAGGAAAGGATAGACAAATGTTATCCTATTTTACTGTTCTATATTCCTTAACTAAAGAGAACGGTTGTGTAACCCAACAGTTTTGTATTCTTTATATTTTTTTAAAAAATAAAAAATTCTAAAATATCAACAGTTTTGGTATATTAATGGTAACTACTAACTAGTAAGCATCTTATATTTCCAATTACCAATACAGATTAATATTCAATGAATAATTTCACAAAAAAAAAAAAAAAATCCCATAAACATCTTATCCACCCAACTATCGAAACATCATAAAGTATATACTCATCAAAAAATCCTTCCATTAATTCACAAAAATATTGTTCACAAAAAAAATGAACTTATTTAATAGACAAAAAAACAAAAAGAAAAGAAAAAAAAAGAGGATTACATAAACAAAATATTCTTGAAGACCGTTCTTTTACTCGTTCTTATTATGAACCTGCAACAACAAACAAAAGTCAATCATATCAGTAACATAACAATGCCACAAGATTAAAAAGTGGGAAAATATACAAAGGCAAATCACTAACATTGATATGCATACACGCTATAAGAAAAAAAAAAAATCTTGAAATAATTAATTGAAATAAATCATGGCAAGTTATAAATGTAGACAAAAATCAAATGAACAAGAAAACTAGCATAAAAAAGTATAAGATGTACTCATGTATTCGTACCAAAAATAAAATAAAATATATCACTAATCATGTTTAAACGTGACGGAGTATTAATTAGTGGATTATATAATCATCATATCACAAAATGTAATCAATTAACACATTTCTCATACTTATTCTCCGAATGAAATCGAATATCATCATTCACAGATATAAATAATCAAATAAATAAACGTATCAAATGGTAGATAATGTTTAACATCATCTATAAGAAAAATTATCATACATACATCATTATTCATATCAGTTGAACATAAATTGATAAAAATTAAAAATAAAACCAACAAAAGCTTAGATCAAGAAAACAAAAAACAACAAACCAGCGCTACATAGTTCGTTCACCTTCTGCCCATTCTAACCACAAATTTTTAATGTCGAAATCGCTGTTGTTAATTTGGTGAAGCGTGCTCTACACATGGATTGGATTATAACGATGACGATCTTGTAATGTGGATGTCGGCATTTCTGCTTATGTACATTAATAGATATATTTTACCCACATTGACAATTATGGATAATTCATCTTAGAAATTTGAAGGTAGGAAGATAATAAGGTGAAGAAAAAGTAGAACATTGAATCAAAGAGTATGTTATACACTTGTAAGACGGCTAGCTAGATAAAGGATGAAAGAAACTAGGGTTTATATTCATTAAAGAAGGAAATGAATTTGAAATTTGAAAAAAGGGTGTTAAACGTGTCCTTCAATGGAAAAGGGCTGAATTTTCTGATATTTGCTTAAGAATATAGAACGGTTAGGTGAGCTAACTATTTTCTATTCATGAATACTTTAATCCACTTTTAATTTTTTTTTAAATAGCTAAAAATAAAAAAGAGCGGTTAGGTGTGATAATGTTCTATATTCCTTTTTTACAAAACGCCTACAAGAGAAAAGCGTTCTATTTTGTTTTACAAAACGCCTATCCTAGTTAACCGTTCTATAGGCGCGTTTCTTATTCTTGTTTTTGTAGTAGTGTTATCTTAATCTTGTGATTAATTTAATTATGTTAATTGTTTTATTTATTGCGAGTGCGGTCTTGTTTTAGGGTTTGTTTCCGCGGTGAGTCGGACTCACCAAACCCCAACAGTGGTATTAGAGCCTCGCTCGTTTATTTTTAAAATCATAATATTTTTCAAGGTGTTTTTTATGGCTTAATTTTTCTTGTTTAAGTTGGTAATTAGATTAGTAGCTCGTATTAACTATTTTAACCTCGTATTAGAGCTGACTTCAGCTCTCGAACCTAGATTTCGACCCAAAAATAGTGAATTTTGGGTGGAAATGGCATTCTGGAAATGGTTTTACCCTTTTTGCCCCGTTTTTTGGCCAAAAAACGACCAGAAATTCATTTTTCGTTCTTACGAAAATTTTTAGGTCTTTCTAACCTTGAAAATGAATTGCATATTGATGGTGGTTATCTAATTGGTTCAATACAAATTATATATGCAATTTTAAACCTCTTTAGGCATGATTACTTGGTGGTAATTTGTTTTTGAAAGTTTGGTGTTATTTTTCACATAATTGCAAACTAATTGCATTAAGTGTGAAATTGTTGTTCATTGAGGCTTCCAAGAACTAAAGTTTCAATCTTTAATTATGTTAAGTTATTGAAACCTTGAGTTACTAAATTCCATGATTTTTTGGTTGAACTTTGTTGATTTAATCATTTTTTAGTTCATTGGAAGATATTGTGATAGTAATTTGTTTATTTTCATATTGGAAGATATAATTTTTCAAGGATTCTAAAGTATTAAAGTTCGAATCTTTAATGAACTTATGTTCATTTTTTCAACTCCCTTTTATTTTGTCAAAACTCAAGATTAATTTAAATTAATTATATTAATAGTGAGTAATTTCCTTCTTATTTTTTGTTGCACCAAGTTACACCAATTTTATTAAAGGATGGTTCTTGGAAAAATTTTGGTTTTATGCACTTGGGTAAATTTATTTAAGTCGGACTTGTTATAATTTTCATTTTACCTCAAAATTAATTTACTATAAAATTAATATAGAAATTGATTAAATATGTCACACAAATTCAGGATTTTTCCCGAAGCATGAGCACCAAATCGAGGCCTAAGAGCCCCAATCATACTCTCAGGTATCCAGGTTGCTCACGCAACCCACACGGGGCTGCCGAGGCTGCTAGGCGCCTCGAAATGGTGCACATGTGCGTGATGGCTATTGCACGTGCATCCCTTGCGCACCATGGCAGCCTTGTGGCTTGCTGTGGGTAAGCCGCCTAGGGTGCTTGCATTTGAGCTTACTTGTGGATTTTTTTTGTGCAAAGCCTGGTACATCATTAAGGGGAATAAGCGTAGACATTGCTTGTGAAGCAATGTGCTGCAATGGAATCGTGCGAGTTGTGAGCACTTTAAATCTTAGTGCTAGGAAGTTTGATATTATGGACTATGTAAAGTTTTGCTTATTTTTCCGTTTTAATTATTTTATTAATATAATTTGGTTTTAATTATTTTAATAAATTTTGGAGACTAGGCCTCGGTTTTTCAAGAGCGGCATTTGCAAATTTTATTTTGGCAAATAATTGGGTTTTACCGACTTAATTAATTATATTAATTGAGTTGGATGCAGAATTTAGTGGGAGCTTCAAATATTAATTGCGCTTATTTTCATAAACGGTTAAAACAACTTTGACTAGTTTTAATTAGGCGTGTTAATTGGATTAACCACCTAGATTAGTTACTAGTTCTCACGTGTTTATGCATTGTTACTTGTTTATCGTTGTAAAATGCATGGGCCATTCACAAATAGTGAATGGATGAATAGAATGTAAATTCTCTCACAGGTTTTATGAAATGGCAACTAGTGGGGCCCGATTAGGGTAGAAAATACGGACTGTGATCCGTGATATATTTTTGTAAATCTAAATACGGTCTGCGAATCGTTGAGTATTTTTGTACCTTAATATTTAGATTAGTCCTAATCGTATATACTAGTAGTTGCATTTATTTTGGTCAAGTCTTGGAAGACGAAGCCATGAAGTTGCAAATGAAGACCTTTTGAAGATTTGAAGATCTCAAGGGGTCATGCTAGTTGCCCAATACATCTCTATTTATGTTTTTCGATATATATATGTTTATGTATATGAATTATATGTTAGATGCATGTTCAGGATTTTGAATGTTGTGATGATTAATTAAGTTCACTTAAATCAACCAACATAGAAACTCTAGGTCCCTAAATATTAAGTAAAATTTGCAATTCCAAAACAACACTTACCAACCGAACGAGAATAGTGGTGGGCTACGCCAAAGCGAGCCATCATTACTTCTCCAAGGAACGTAAGGCTTACCGGGTATGCAAGTTTGTTTTGGTTGTACTCAACGATATGAGTGATGGAGTCTTAACATGTCGTGGCAAAGTGAATAAATTGTTGAGAGAGCATTAGATGCGACGATTTATTCAACCAAGAGTGGCTTAGAGCCATTACCAAAGCGTTTCTTACCTTAGGATATTGAGTGTTAAGACAAGCCAAACATGCTTAACCACTCTGTGTTTCTTTGGATCTTGGAATCGATTTATTCTCGCCAGATGGGGACAATTTTAATGCGTGGATAAGACGTTAAATAAGATTGAAAATTTGCATGAATACCTTTTAATTTTCAAACTTATTATGTTATGTACATATTAAATAGTTATACTTTGCACTTATATTTATAGATTTCCAAATCAAACTGTATTGTTTTCTATGATTGGTAAAGGAAATCTTTGAGAACTGTTCTCAAAGAAAAGTAAAACATTTCTAAAATACAATTCTCATAAATGACTTTTAAGGACGGTTGGAAATCATGTATTCAAAAAACTAGGTAGTTTTGATAAAACACTAAGTGTTGAGTTGCAAAATCAAAATTATCAATATTGACACCCAACACATCTTTTCGCTTAATACATGGATGAGTAGGACTCATTGATGTAGTAATTCGAGAGTGAATTAGAGGAAAAGATGGAACTTTGTTTTACGGCGCATTAGATGCTTAATTATGCCTAACAAAATATAAAAGTCAAAGACTCTTAAAGAAATGGTTCTTAAAGATTAAGAGATAAATAAAGTATGATAAGAAATATAAGAAACGAGGAACGAAGAAAAGGAATAAGATTCCATATCAACCCATGAGTTTATGTTATTGTAGTTAACTTAGCACTTCGTTATCTTCACAAGTATCAGATACTGCTTGAGTGTTCCACATTAAAAGTGACCTCAGACTATTGAAGATAAGCTAAGTTATCGACTTACAAACTAAGAATGAAGCAAGTGGTGCTACATCAGTTGTAAGGTCGTATGCTTTGTTTAAAGACTTTTAAGATAAGGCTGGAACAAATAAATGGTTAGTGTGTTCCATAATCAGCGATTAATCCGTTTACAAACGGAAAGACTCACATTCAAAGTAATGAGCAAAAGTTGCAAATTTATTTGAATGGCATGGCTGTCTAAACCATGAGTTATGAATGATTGATTATAAACAAACATTTTCTTAATATGATAAACTGGCCAAAGCTCAAAGTCATGGGCATGATTTGCGTTCCGAACATCTTTAGCAATGTCACATCAACAAGAACGTAATCAAGGCTTTATTAGATAAGCTCTTGATAGTTGATCGATTCGGAATCGTTCTAAGACAAGCAAGTCTTACATGTTGAAACCGACAAAGTAAAGAGCTATTGTTCTTGGTATAGACAATTGAATCCGAAAGCTAAAGAGGATTCATTAACTTCAACGTTTTACAAAGAATTTGAAAGAATATGGCTATATTCGTCAAATGTGAACAAACTTGACCTTGAATAGTTCAAGATTCCAGTGAAGTACATAATCAATTTGGCAAGATATCAAAACATCTAGATTAGATTGAGCGATGTTTGCTTGAGCCAAGCGTGACCATCACAAAGTTATGAAATTGAAATATTCATAAATAACTCCACAATGAATATAGTGTGTCTTCACGGAGACCTCGATGCCATTTAAAAATGACTCGAACAATGATGGATCACATCCCTTCCTATAAAATTCTTAAGATTTTCACGAAGCACTTATGTTACACTAAACAAAATGTCGAAGCTAAGAAAGGACGCCATATTCAATTATGGATAGAATTATCTTCTAAATGTCTTTTCAAGTATATGTCTAAAACTCTTAGCCACAGTGGGAGTTCACTGGCTCAGTGAGAGCTAAGTGACTTAGTGGGAGCTCACCATCCTAGCAAGAGCTAGGTAGTTGAGTGGGAGCTTGATGGCTCATTAAAGGCTAAGATAGCTTAATTGGGAGCTAACTGTTTGTTTTACAACGAACTTTTACCCAAAGACAATATAGATGTCTCTTTATAAGCATTCAAGTGAGACCATGGGCATTACCTCCACAACCTAATGGAGAACATAATGTTTGTTTCTCTAAGTGGTGTATTTCTGGAAAGTAACACGTTTCAAAAACGACAATTGGGAGGAAAATAAACTCGATGACAATCGAGCTTAGCAACAAACTAGAACTCAGAATCTCGGAAGACCTTAAAAGGGATTTGTGAGAATGCTTGATCAAGAATACTGAAAAGGACTTTACAAGTGCCTTAAAAGAGAATTCATTACCCACAAAGCATTAGTGGAGTAAGATCAACATAATAAAAGAACTTTGGAAGCGTCTTGAAACTCAGTGGTTGATGCAATTGCCCCGTATAGGTATAAAATTCCCCAAAGGCTTGGATTGAATTTTATAAATTTCTATTAAGTTAGAAATAAACCTAATACTAACAAGCATACTATTTACTATTAGATAGTAAAGGAATAATGTCTTGTAAGATAGCTACGACAAATCCAAATTCCGAATAATGGTTAGAGGCCATGAAAATTCGAAACAGACCCCATGTTTGAAAATCATGTTTGAAACTTGATTAATTTGCATAAAGGGTGAAAGTCCCATCGATTGCAAATAAGTTTTCAAGTAGAAAAATAACAAATGTGGAAATTTATATGCATACATAGCTAGATTGGTTGAAAAGGATACAATTAAATTCACGGAGTTAATTTTAATAAAAACCTATTCACCAATTTGAATGCTAAAGTCTTTTCGTGATTGTTTTGGCAAAATTTCTCATATGAAATATGGCAAAATAGATACCAAAACCGCCTTCCTAAAATAGGATTTTAGAAGTGACTATGAAAATAGTCTAAGGATTTTGAAAATCTAAATAAATGCTAGATTTAGAAGAAAACTTAAGGAATCTGTCATGGGATTAAAGGAAGCATTGTATATAAGAATTGGAACGTGTTTTCTAATAAAGTTAATAAGAGGATTGACTCATGGAGAAACATAGAAATTCTTATGAATAAGAAGTTTAGTGGGAGCAAAAGTAAATTATATAAAGGTCTAATAAGAAGTCTACGAACTCTGTTGTGAAATAACTATCAAATGCGAAATGCTTAGATTTGAAAGTATTTTTGACAATGGACCAAACAAAAGACGATACTTAATACCTATTGGGTATTAAGTTCTATTGTATAGACTTGATAAAATGTACGAACGTGTACAGGAGTTTACCGTGTTAAACATGAATTGAAGGACTTTGAAAGACTTTCGACCCATATGTATAAAACTAAGTAAATGTTTGAACTAAGTATAAGCTAGGGTAAATACTAAGTCAAACATGAAAGAATCTAATAGAGACTTTCAACCATATCACATAGCAACCAATTTAGCAAAGACTTAGTGAATCTGAATGAGCTAAAATTGCAAATTGATGGAATAAGATTGAGAATTACTCTAAAATTTAATCCATCATGTACGTTGTGATAAGGGATCGTCGCAGGACTTACTTTCCTAGAGCATGTGATGTATGTATGAAGCACCAATCAACCCGAATCTAAGTATTAGATCGTTAGATTATGGCCAAGAACATCCAAAGTACTTGGATACGTAACAGGATGAGTTCTTCACTTGTGGAAACAAATACAATTTGGGAATTAATGTTGCAAGAATAAGCCTTAACAAGGATTAGATCCTTCACAAGGAAGCCGTTTATAAGCACGAGTTTAAAATGAGTCGTGGCTTGAGAATGGTAACATGGACGTGGATCCATGTGTAATGTGTAGGAATTTAAGGAAAATTTCTATGATCACAAGTGATTAGGGTTTCACAAATCATTGTGAGCCGTTTGGAATGAAACCCAAGTGAAGCATTATCAGGAAGTCTACTAAAACATATGTTGAGAATATTATTTCCTTAATGGCGATAATAAAGCAGATGTTCTATGGAAAGTTTGTTACTGAACGTTAATGATTGTAGGTTGTCAAGTTGAAGGTCTCAATCATGAAAATGAGTGGGAGTCATCACTTGGACAATAAATCCTAAATCACTTATAATCCATGACACTCTCAAATGTTTTCATCTTTATTATGAAAGTGATCAGTAATGAAGATGTTAAGATTCGCAAAGTTGTTATAACTAAACCTGTGCAATAAGTGAACGACAACATTCACAATTGCATGAAAGAAATCAAGCATATTAGATATGGGTGTGATTTCTATAGATCTTTTATAAAGAGTGATACTCTTAAAACATTCGGAAAAACCATTTATCATAAGATGAACCATTCAGGTTTTGGAGTAATTTAAAATTTCATGCAATTTTTATCACTCCGTTTGCTATTTAATTGTGGTTTTGAATTAAATAATGAGTCCATTCCATTCATGGAATATTTGAAATAGGGTATCAACACCAGTCTTGGTAAGGAAACACTTTTTAAGTGAACGTTGAATATTATAATAAAAAATTAACCCTAATCGAGGTCATTAAAACGATGGACGATTAATGACCAATTGAGATTAGTGTGTAGTCTGATTTATAGCACCGTTTCTTGTACTACGAGGACATGGTTGTCATAAATCATTTGCACAGGTATTGGTTTAGAACCATAATGGATCGACCTATGAGAATACTTTAAGAGATTAAAAATCGTCATAAGTATACTTCTCATTATGGCTATCGGAACCTATTTCCTCGACCATGAGTATTGTGAGTTCTCTTGTTTGAGTACTAGTCCGCTTTGATGTTGTAAAACGTCTGTCGTAATAGGGGATTATAACAACAACACTCGGGCGGTTAGGTCCTCTCAATAAGAGGAGCTACATTACAAGACTGGGAATGTCCCCCTACTAAAATAGGAAGGATGTCTTTGTTGTATACAAGGCCTCTCGTAGAGCGAGAATGTAAAAATGCATGGACGTGCTCGGATGGATTTTAGAAATTATCTGTATATTGACAGCCGGACTCAGAATCGAGAAACACTTCTGGATGTAATAAGGATGACAAAATAATCTTACCTTATAGTTCATAAAGAGACATTAAGCGACATACGAAAAAGGTTGTACACTAAATGTGTACTTGTCCGGAAGGACAAGTAGGAGATTGAAAGGAATGGTGTACTTCAAACAAGTGTACTATTCCTTTAGTGGGTTCAAAATTATTAAAAAGATAATATATTAAGTAAGGTCAAGTGATCGGAATGCCTGGGTGGAGGCCGCTTCCGATCAGTAATATTAATGCATAATTAATAATACAGCTTAATCTTAACTGACCCCTTCGGGTCACACCCAAACTACTAACGAAATGAAACGACAAATTAATTAGGAATTAATTAATAAGTCGACCGAGTAATTAATATTTAGACGTTGGGAATTCGAGCTTAGAGCGTCGAAACCGAACGTCGGAAGTCGAGTCGAAAAATAGTAAAAGACGAGACGTGAAAATAATAATAAATCAACAAAGACCAAAATACCCCTAGCATCGGAACATCGATTGCTAAGGGGTATAGGCAAGCTAGCAACCCGCACCAAGTGCATGGGCTTGCTAGGAAGCTACGGCTAGCTGCCCGTACCTAGTGCGTGGTGTGCTAGCATGCTGCAGCTAGTTGCCCGCTCTAGGTGCGCGGCACACTAGCATTCGCTCGAACGCAAGTGCATGGGTTCCAGTCGAGAAAGTGCGAGTAGCAGCCCGCATTATGTGTTGCAGGGATGGCTTGGTCGAGAGAAGGGCAGTAGCAAATGGGAAGCCCACTTGGGTGCCTTGGTGCCTAAGTGGGAGTTGCCAAGTGGCGCAAGGTGAGGGAGAGAGTGGGGAGAAAGTTTGGTCCCCCCTCCTCCAAATGGTCCTCACCTAACCTCTCACATGAGCTTGCCACTTGTTGATTTATTATTAGTTTGATTATAAATTTTATTTTAGCTTTAAAATAAAATGGGAAAATCAAATTCTCCCACATTGATGGGAGAGCTTTTCACACTTATGCATTTCCCTATAAATACCCATGTTGGGGTATTGGGAAAAGCACTTGAGTAAGAGTTGAAAAAGGCATCACCATTGTGAAAACCTTTGAACTCATTAATTACTCAGGTTTTGGTCGAGCCTTTCTAACCCCAAGGCATTGTTCCGTTTTCGGTGGTCAAGTTTTGGGTGGACTATTGTTGGAGGCCGTTGTAATTTCGAGGCGTGCTTTCGAAGTAAGGGCCCCTTCCGATTGGGCGAAGGACGCTCCAAGGGTAATCGTCTTATCTTAATCTTGTGATTAATTTAATTATTTTTATGGTTTTATTTATTGCGAGTGTGGTCTTGTTTTTGGGTTTGTATTTGCGGTGAGTCGGACTCACCAAACCCCAACACAATAGAACATGCCACTACCTTCCAAGCGGTAGATATCAAGGCTTCCTTCAACCTATTGTTGGGACGCCCATGGCTTCATGACCTTAAGGTCGTCCCTTCAGTTCTTCACCAACAAGTAAAGGCTATAGTTTGAGGGATCCCTATTACAATCGATGCTTCACCGATGAGGATTGAAGCCGTCGAAAATCTGATCATTAATGTGGAGCATGACGCGAATGATGAAGATTTGTGATAATTTATTTAAGAGGTTTCCTTAATCAAGGAGGATGAAAGGACCCCTCCTTGCCATGACCCCCACTCTAATATGACGGTAAATGCTATTCTCAAGAGACAGGGACACTTTCCGAGAATGACTGAAGGAAAGAAAATGGAGATAGCAAAATAAATGAATTTACTTGACCTCCCTAAGTTAGATACTTTCGGACTTGGTTTGAAACCGACTTGGGAAGATCTTAAGCTAGCCCAGGAAAAGTCTAAGGCGCGTAGGAACGCTTACACCCAAAAGAAAACAATCCTAATGGACCAATATCCTCTTACTCTCAATGGGAAGTTTATAAGACAAGGAGAGGACTATCCATGCTATGAATTTCCCAAACCTTTCGTTGTAAATGAGATCCCAACTTCTATTCACAAGGAAAAATCACCCCCGTGCTTTGACTTTAATGTCATGGGACTACTCTTTGGGCGTGAAAACGATGAGCGAAAATATATAGAGGATAATTCATCGCTCATTCAAACAGTCCTACAAAGCGAGAATTTTGACCCTTCGAAGCTCATCACTCCAGCGGCGGGTTTAGTGCATGGATGGCGCAAGACAGTCAAGGTGACTACTCCGAGTGGAAGAAAAATATCAATAACAACAGGGCAAGGACCAATGTTTGAAAAGTTGTTTGAGTTAGAGTCTTTTCCTCTAGAGTCTCCTAAGTGCTTAGATGTAGCACCTCTTTCTTCTTCTCCTTTTTCTATGTTAACGTCTAATCCTAGGATAGTTAGCAATCAAGTCCCTTAAGACGTTTCTTTATTCGATGTAATGGTTTCTAAATTTAATAATATGTCTTCTTCCTCTTACTTCTCGTGGTTTTCATTAACCCAAGATGACGAGCATTGCTTAACTAACAATGAAAATGACAAAGAAACTATTAAAGAAATGGAAACACTTGAAAAGAAAACACCAGTAATTAAGGATATTGAAACGATTGATATCTCAAATAATTCAACCACTAAAAGAGAAGAAAGAACCGATTTAATTAATCTACTCAAAGAATTTATCGATGTATTTGCTTGGTCATATGAAGATATGACATGCATTAATAGAGAAATAGCTCAACACACTATACTACTAATTCCGGGAATGAAACGTGTAAAACAAAATTTGCGTGGAATGAAACCCGACGTAGCTATTAAAATAAAAGAGGAAGTTCAAAAGGAAATAACTATGGAATGGGAAGCAAATGTGGTCCCAGTTTCAAAAAATGATTGAAGGGTACGAATATGTGTCGACTATCGAGACTTAAATAAGGCAAGTCCAAAGGACGACTTTCCTTTACCACACATCGATATTTTAGTAGATAGTACAGCAAATCATGCGCTTCTCTTATTTATGGATGGATACGCGGGATACAACCGGATTTTCATGGCAGAAGAAGACATGGAGAAAACGGCATTTATAACACCTTGGGGTACTTATAGTTAAACAGTATTGCCATTAGGATTCACATCAGGCGAGCTCTTGGGATACGTCGTAAGCTCCAGAAGAAGAGAGATAGACCGAACCAAGATCAAGGCGATCATGTAAATGCTACCGCCGAAAACCGAGAAACAAATTCAAGGATTAATTGGTCGGTTGCAATACATAAGTACGTTCATATCGAAGCTAACAACGATATGCGAACCAATATAAAAGAAGCTTAAAAATAATGTGCCTGTAATATGGGACGACGAGTGTCAAAAATCCTTTGAAAAGATCAAAGTCTATCTCGCAAATCCTCCCGTATTGTTACGAGCACTTCCAAGGATTCATCTTAGGTTGTACATAACAGTCACCAAGGAGACAATGGGGGCTATGCTTTCACAAGAAGTAGAAGGAAAAGAAAATGCAATCTACTATCTAGGCAAGAAAATGCTCGAGTATGAAGTATGCTACACACCGCTTGAGAAAATGTTCCTCGCATTGGTGTGGGCCACAACCAAGCTAAGACATTAAATGCTCGTGTATACAGTCTTTGTAGTTTCCCAAATGGATCCAATTAAGTATCTATTCGAAAAGTCTACACTCAATGGGCACATATCAAGGTGTATAGTTAATTTAGCCCAATTCAATGTAAGATTCATGCCTCTAAAGGCTATCAAAGGATCTATGGTCTCGGACTTCCTAGCGGATTTCCCAATAGAAGATTCGACGCCAGTACATGACAATGAATTTCCAGATGAAGACTTAATGGTGACATAAGATGATACTTGGACTTTATACTTCGACAAAGGCTCAAACCAAAAGGGATGTGGAGTTGGAGTACTATTATTATCATCTATAGAAGAGCATGTTCCAATCTCTATAAAGCTAGATTTCGACGTTACCAACAGCGCTACTGAATACAAAACATGCGTGGTAGGCCTTGAAATAGCTTTGGCATTGGGAGTAAAGAAATTTTGATTATTCGGAGACTCTTCCTTGATCATCAACCAAATTTCCAAAAGATGGAAAGTAAGGAGTGAAAGTTTACCCCCTTACCAAACCTATATGGAAACTCTCACCAACCACTTGTAGAAGGTAGAATACTATCTACCTAGAGAGGAAACCAATTTGCAGATGCCTTAGCAAGACTAGCCTCAATGGTTAGGATTCCTACAGAAATCAAGCAAATGCCTCTTACTATAGAGAAAAGGTGTAAACCGGCTTACATTCAAGCGATAGAAGATGATGAAGTGGTCAAAGATGAAGAAGAAGAAGAAGAAGAAGAACCGTGGTATACGGATATACTCAATAACGTCACCAAAGGAGAATATCCTCCTCATGCTGACAAAAGAACAAAAAGAGCATTAAGACTCTTGGATTCCCAATACGTACTCATAGACTACGAGTTACACAAAAGGGTACCTCAGGGTCGAGCTCTCTTATGTTTAGGGAAAAAGGAAGCCCAAAGAGCTATGAGGATAGTCCACAAAGGCATTTTTGGAACTCATGTTAACGGCAAAATGCTAGTCCAAAAGATAATGCAAGACGGGTATTATTGGACTACCATGAATAGGGATTGTCATCAATATGTAAAAAAGTGCCCTAAGTGCCAAATTTACGGTAACTTACAACATATTCCTCCGTCTCTACTTTACACATACACTTCACCATGGCCATTCTCTACATGGGGAATTGATATCATTGGTAAAATCACCCCTCCTGGGTTAAGAGGTCACGAATACATCTTAGTAGCAATTGATTACTTTACAGAGTGGGTTGAAGCACAATCATATGCTAAACTCACTTCAAAACATGTAGCGCTCTTTATCGCAAGGAATATTATTTGTCGATATGGAGTCCCACATAAGATGATAAATGACAATGGAACTCACTTTCAAGCAGAATGGGAAGAGTTGTTACAAAATTATGGTATTCATAATCATCACTCTTCCCCTTATAGACCTCAAGCAAAAGGAGCAGTTGAGGCGGCTAATAAAAAACTAAAGGCTATCATCGAGAAAATGACATAAAACTATAAGGATTGGCCCGACAAACTCTATTTTACACTTTGGGGTAATCGCACGTCAATTCGTACATCAACAGGAAATACGCAATTCCCCTTGGTTTACTTAAAGGATGTCATACAAACAATAGAGCTAGAGATACCATCTCTACGCATTACAATAGAAAGTAAACTCGATGAAGTCGAATGGATTAGAGCAAGATATGAAGAGTTAATTCTACTTGATGAAAAACGACTAGAAGCTCTACATCATACCCAATGTTATCAAACCCGTATGGTTATGCACTTTAATAAGAAGGTCAAGACAAGAAACATCAAAGTAGGAGACTTGGTGTTAAACGCATTAAGGAAAAATGTTTTGCATCCATGGGGAAAATTTAGGCCTAATTGGTTTGGACCATATATTGTTAAAACCATCCTATCAGGAGGTGCAGCAAAACTAACTGATATGGAAGGCAACAAATTCCCAAACATGACGAACCTTGACCAACTTAACAATTAATACCCATAAATACTTGAGTAGGAAACTAAAGAGAGCTACGTTTCGCCTGATTCCTTAGGAAAGGATACGTAGGTAACCATTTACAGGGTGTGACCACTTTAGTTTTCGCAAACCTCGCATCCCAGAAGCAAGAAAAAATTTGACGCAATAGCAGCGCTATAAAACGGTGTTTGTCCTCGAATGACAGACTGCAACGCAAAGCAACAAAGCTTGTCGCCCGGCGACAGGCAGCAACATCTGGCGATAGACGCAAAACAGCATCGCCGATTTTCTGCGAATACCTGGGAAAGTTTTTGTTGGGGTTTGGTGAGTCCGACTCTCCGCGGAAACAACTTCGACCCAAAGAACCACTCGCAATTAATAAAAACATAAAGCATAACAAAAAAACATAAAAGGATAAAATCGAAATTTACCTTTGAAGCGTGCTTCGCCCTCAAATTCAGGCTCTTACTTGAAAGCTTAAGCTCCGAAAATACGGGAGCCTCCTACGGAAATCCACTCGCAAAAAATACTAGAGACTTTTAGGTCCGTTACCTCGAGGTTAGCGAGGTTCGACCAAAACTTGAGTACTATATGAGTTTAAGAGTTTTTGCTAATGCAATGCTCTATTCAACTCCTAGTCAAGCAAAGAATTCTCATGCCATGCTTTGGCTATTTATAAGGAAGGTTAGGTTGTGAATTCCACTCATCTTTCAATGTGGTACTTTTCACAAAAAGATCCCACATGGAAAGATTGATAAATTCAATCCTTAGTTAAATAAACCAAGGAACAAGTAACAACTGTCACATGGTTAGGTGAGGACCACTTTCCCACTTGTTCCCCAAGAAATTTCACATGCAATGTGAACTAACCATGTGTCACCCAACCTTGAGCCCCAAGTTGGGTTTGGTTGGGCCATTTGATTTTTGCCCTTGTCCATGACCCATCGCCCAATGTCCATGGCCCTTGCCACATATGTCGCCACAGTGGCGCATTTCAACCATGGCGCGATGCCACGTGGCACGTTGCCACATGGAAGTTGCCACTTGGCGGGTGCCAACGTGGCAGCTGCCACTTGGCGGGTGCTAACCTGGCTACCACATGTGCTGCCACATGGCGTTTTGCCATGTGTGCTTCCACGTGGCACGCTCCTATTAGGCTCGCTTTCCTAGCCTTTCGAGTGGCAAGGATTTTACTTGCTACTTACAGCATTTTCCCGTTTCGCCAAATCCAAAATTTTGGCTCCACAATTTGAGATTCTCCGAAACTCGGTTTTGACGCTCCAAGCTCGAATTACCGAAGTCTAATTATTTAATACTAGGGCGACGAATTAATTTCTTCCGAATTAATTTGTCAACTCAGTTTGTTTACTACTAAGGGTGTGACCCGAAGGGTTCAATCATGATTAAGATGTAATATTAATTAGGCATTAATATTACTGATCGAAAGCGGCCTCCACCTAGGCATTTTGATCACTTGACCTTACTGAATATATTAGCTTTCTAATAATTCTGAACCCACTAACGAAATAGTACACTTGTTCGAAGGACACCATTCCTTTAAATTTCCCACTTGTCCTTCCGGGCAAGTGCGCATTTAGTGTAAAGCATTTTTCCTATGTCGCTTAATATCTCTTCATGAACTATAAGGTAAGATTTTTTTTTTCATCCTTATTACGTCTAGAAGTGTTTCTTGATTCCGAGTCCAACTGTCAATAAATAAATGATTTCTAAAATCCATCCGAGCACGGCCATGCATTTTCACAGTCTTGCTCTACGACATGCCTTTTTATATAACGAAGACATCTTCCCTTTTTTAGCAGGGGGACATTCCCAGTCTTGTAATGTAGCTCCTCTTACTGAGAGGACCTAGCCGTTCGAGTGTTGCCGTTATAATCCCCTATCACGGCAGACGTTTGACAACATCAAAGCGGACTAGTACTCAAACAAGAGGACTCACAATACTCATGGTCGAGGAAATAGGTTCCGATAGCCATAATGGGAAGTATACTGATGACGATTTTAATCTCTTAAAGTATACTCATAGGTCGATCCAATATGGTTCTAAACCATTACGTGTGCTAATGATTTATGATATTCATGTCCTCATAACACAAGAAACGGTCTATAAATAAGACAACACACTAATCTCAATTGTTCATTAATCGTCCATCGTTTCAATGACCTCAATTTGGGATAATTTTCAATTATAATATTCAACGTTCACTTAATAGGTGTTTCCTTACTAAGACTGGTCTTGATACCCTATTTTGAATATTCCAAGAATCGAATGGACTCATTATTTAATTCTAAACCACAATTAAATAGCAAACGAAGTGATAAAAATTGCATGAAATTTTAAATTACTCCAAAACCTGAACGGTTCATCTTATGACAAATGGTTTTTCCGAATGTTTTAAGAGTATCACTCTTTATAAAACATCTATAGAAATCACACCCATATCTAATATGCATGATTTGTTTCATGCAATTGTGAATGTTGTCGTTCACTTATTGCATAGGTTTAGTTATAACTACTTTGCTAATCTTAGCATCTTCATTACTGATCACTTTCATAATAAGATGATAAAATTTGATAGTGTCATGGATTATATGGGATTTAGGGTTTATTGTCCAAGTGATGGATCCCACTCATTTTCATGATTGAGACCTTCAACTTGACAACCTACAATCATTAACGTTCAGCAACGAACTTTCCATAGAACATCTTCTTTATTATCGCCATTAAGCCAAAAATATTCTCGACATATATTTTAGTAGACTTCCTGATGATGCTTTGCTTGGGTTTCACTCCAAAACGACTCATAATGATTTGGGATACCCTAATCACTTGTGATCATAAAAATTTTCCTTAAATTCCTGCACATTACACATGGATCCACGTACATGTTATCATTCTCAAGCCATGACTTATTGTTAGCTTGTGCATATAAACGACTTCCATGTTAAGGATCTAATCCTTGTTAAGGTTTCTGCTTGAAAGATCTATTCTCAAATCTTATTTGTTTCCAAAAGTCAAGAACTCATCCTGTTACTTATCCAAGTACTTTGGATGTTCTTGGCCATAATCTAACGATCTATTA
This sequence comes from Chenopodium formosanum, assembly GCA_024500155.1. Classification (NCBI taxonomy): domain Eukaryota; kingdom Viridiplantae; phylum Streptophyta; class Magnoliopsida; order Caryophyllales; family Amaranthaceae; genus Chenopodium; species Chenopodium formosanum. The sequence continues at coordinate 48,110,370 of CM044865.1, forward strand.
CATAGATTTAGGTTGATTGGTACTACATACATACTTCGCATGCTCTAAGAAAGTAAGTCGTGTGATGATTCCATATCATAGCGCACCTGATGGATTAAATTGAAGTGTAATTCTCAATCTTATTCCATCAATTCGTCATTTTAGCTCATTAAGTTTCATTGAGTCTTTGCTAAAAAGTTTGCTTTGTGATATGGTTGAAAGTCTCTATTAGAGTCTTTCATGTTTGACTTAGTACTTTGCCTGGCTTATACTTAGTTCAAACATTTACTTAGTTTTATACATACGGGTCGAAAGTCTTTCAAAGTCCTTCAATTCATGTTTAACACGGTAAAATCCTTTACACGTTCAAACATTTTAGTAAGTCTATACAATAGATCTTAATACCAATATGAACTAAGTATCGTCTTTTTCTTGGTCCATTGTCAAAAATACTTTCATATCTAAGCAATTAGCATTTGATAGTTATTTAACAATAGAGTTCATAAAATTTTCGTTGGACCTTTATATAATTTCCTTTTGCTCCCAGTAAACTTCTTATTCATAAGAATTTTTATGTTTCTCCATAAGTCAATCCTCTTATTAACTTCATGAGAAAACATGTTCCAAATCCTATATGAAGTGCTTCCATTAATCCTATGACGGATTCCTTGAGCTTGCTTTTAAATCTAGCATTTATTTAGATTTTCAAAACCCTTAGACTATTTTCATAGTCACTTCCAAAACCTATTTTAGGAAGGCGGTTTTGGTATCTATTTTGCCATATTTCATATGAGCAATTTTGCTAAAACAATCACGAAAAGACTTTATCATTCCGATTGATGAATAGGTTTTTATTAAAATCAACTCCGTGAATTTAATTGTATCCTTTTCATCCAATCTATCTATGTATGCATATACATTTCCACATTTGTTAGTTTTCTCCTTGAAAACTTATTTGCAATCGATGGGTCTTTCGCCCTTTATGCAAATTATTCAAGTTTCAAACATGGGGTCTGTTTTGGATTTAAATGGCCTCTAACCATTATTCGGAATATGGATTTTTTGTAGCTATCATAGAAGACATTATTCCTTTACTATCTAAAAGTAAATATTATGCTTGTAAGTCTCAGGTTTATTTCTAACTTAATAGAAAATTTATGGGATTCAACCCAAGCCTTTGGTGAATTCTATACCTATACAGGGTTATTGAATCAAACACTGAGTTTCAAAGCGCTTCTAAAGCCCTTTGATATTCTTGATCTTACACCAACTTTTCAAAAGTTTTGTGATAAATGAATTCTCTTTTAATGAACTTGTAAAGTCATTTTGAGTATTCTTAATCAAATATTCTCACGAAGCCCTTTTAAGGTCTTCCGAGATTCTCAGTTCTATTTTAATGCTAAACTCGATGGTCATCGAGTTCATTTTCCTCCCACTTGTTGTTTTGGAAACGTGTTACTTTCCATAAAGACACTAGTTAGAGCAACAAACACTATGGTCTCAATTAGGTTGTGGAGGTAATGCCCATGGTCTCACTTGAATGCTTACAAAGAGACATGTATATTGTCTTTGGGTAAAAGTTCGTTGTAAAACAAACAGTTAGCTCCCACTTGAGCTATCTTAGCCTTTAATGAGCCATTAAGCTCCCACTCAACCACCTAGTTCTTGCTAAGCCGGTGAGCTCCCATTGAGTCACTTAGCTCCCACTAAGCCATTGAACTCCCACTGTGGCTAAGAGTCTTAGACATATACTTAAAAAGACATTTAGTAGATAATTATATCCTTATTTGAATATGGCGTCCTTTCTTAGCTTTGACCTTTTGTTTAGTGTAACATTAGTCCTTCGTGAAAATCTTAATAACTTTATAGGAAGGGGTGATCCATCGTTATTCGAGTCATTTTAAATGGCATCGAGGTCTCTTTGAAGACACATTATGTTCTTCGTGGAGTTATTTATGAAAATTTGAATTTTATAACTTTGTGATGGTCACGCTTGGCTTAATCAAACATCACTCGATCTAATCTAGACGTATTGATTTCTTGCCATGTCGATTCTGTACTTCACTGAACTCTTGAACCATTCAAGGTCAAGTTTGTTCACATTTAATGAATATAGCCATATTCTTTTAAATTCTTTTTGAGACATTGAAGTAAATGAATCCTCTTTAGCATTCAGAGTCAATTGTCTACACCAAGAACAATAGCTCTTTACTTTGTCGAGTTCAACAAATAAGACTTGCTTTTCTTAGAACGATTCCGAATCGATCAACTATCAAGAGCCTATCTAATAGGGCCTTGAGTACGTTCTTGTCGATGTGACAATGCTAAAGATGTTTGGAACGCAAATCATGCTCATGAATTTGAGCATTTGCTAGTTTATCATGTTAAGATAATGTTTGTTTATAATCAAGCATTCTTGACTCATGGTTTAGACTACCATGCCATTCAAATAAATTTGCAACTATTGCTCATTGCTTTGAATGTGAGTCTTTCCGTGTGTAAATGGATCAATTGCTGATTATGGAACACAATAACCATTTATTTGTTCCAGCCTTAGCTTAAAGGTCTTTTAACAAAATATACGTCCTTACAACTGATATAGCACCACTTGCTTCATTCTTTGCTTGTAAGTCGATAACTTAGCTTATCTTCAATAGTTTGAGGTCACTTTTAAAGTGAACACACTCAAGCAGTATCCGATACTTGTGAAGATAACGAATTGCTAAGTTAACTACAATAATATGAACTCGTGAGTTGAAATGGAATCTAATTCCTTTTCTTCATTCCTCGTTTTGTATATTTCTTACCAAACTTTATCTCATAATCTTTTGAGAACCTTTTCTTTAAGAGTCCTTGACTTTTATACTTTGTTAGGCATAATTAAGCATCTAATGCTCCGTAAAACAAAGTTCAATGTTTTCCTTTAACTCACGCTTGAATTACTACATCAATGAGTCCAACTCATCTATGTATTAAGCGAAAAGATATGTTGGTTGTCAATATTGAAAATTTGAGTTTGCAACTCAATACTTCATGTTTTATCAAAACTACCTAGTATTTTGAATACATGATGTCCAACCGTCCTTTCGGACTTTGTTATAAAAGTCATTTATGAGAATTGTATTTTGGAAATGCTTTACTTTTCTTTGAGAACCATTCTCAAAGATTTCCTTTACCAATCATGGAAAGCAATACAGTGTGATTTGTAATTCTACAAATATAAGTGCAAAGTAAAACCATTTATCAAGTAAATCATATAATAAGTTTAAAAATTAAAAGGTATTCATGCAAATCTTCAATCTTAATAAACGTCTTATCCACGCATTAAAATTGTCCCTATTTTGCGAGAATAAGTCGATTCCAAGATCCAAAGAAACAAAGAGTGGCTAAGCATGCTTAGGCTTGTCTAAACACTTCATCTCCTAAGGTAAGCAACACTTTTCTTATGGCTCCAGGCACTCTTGGTTGAATAAATTGTTGCATCTAATGCTCTCTCAACAATTTATTCACTTTGCCACGACATGTTAGGACTCCATCACTTATATCGTTAAGTACAACCAAAACCAACTTGCATACCCGGTATGCCTTACGTTCTTTGGAGAGGTAGTGATGCCGCGCTTTGGCGTAGCCCACCACTACCCTCGTTTGGTTGGTAAGTGTTGTTTTGGAATGACAAGTTTTACTCAATATTTAGGGACATAGGGTTTCTATGTTGGTTGATTTAAGTGAACTTAATTAATCATCACAACATTCAAAATCCTAAACATGCATCTAACATTTAATTCATATACATAAACATATATATATCTAAAAACATAAATAGAGATGCATTTCGCAACTAGCATGACCCCTTGAGATCTTCAAATCTTCAAAAGGTCTTCATTTGCAACTTCATGGCTTAGTCTTCAAAGACTTGTCCAAAATAAATGCAACTACTAGTATCTGCGATTAGGACTAGTCTAAATATTAAGGTACAAAAATACTCAACAGTTCGCAGACCGTATTTAGATTTACAAAAATACATCACGGTTCACAATCCGTATTTTCTATCCTAATCGGGCCCCACTAGTTGCCATTTCATAAAACTTGTGAGAGAATATACATTCCATTCATCCATTCACTATTTGTGAATGGCCCATGGATTTTACAACGATAAACAAGTAACAATGCATAAAACACATGCTCGCACTAGTAACTAATCTAGGTGGTTAATCCGATTAACACGCCTAATTAAAAGTAGTCAAAGTTATTTAACCAATTATAAAAATAAGAGCAATTAATATTTGAAGCTCCCACTAAATTCCGCATCCAACTCAATTAATCCAATTAATTAAGCCGGTAAAACCCAAAATTTGTCAAAATAAATTTTTCCAATGGCGCTCAAAAACAGAGGCCTAGCCTCAAAAATTTATTAATATATTTAAAACCAAATTAGATTAATAAAAAAATAAAAATGGAAAAATAAGCAAACAAGAAGCCAACCGTACTCAAGTGGTTCTTTGCCTACATACGTGCCACATGAAAGTCAAGGTTGTCCAACAACCCCCGCACTATACGGTTTAGCGCACGTGCCTTCACCAACCCACGTAGCACTAGCTAGGTGCACCCTAGTAGCATTTGCTACGGGTTACAAGATGCTAGACACAAAGCCACGACTGCTTGCCCCTTTACACCAAAACACCATTCAAATACACGCACTAAACACTCACACACCCCACGCACTTGGCCGCACGCATCGAGCATGCCCTTGGCAGCCACATGCGGGCTGCTATGCAGCCCGGCTAGCTAAGGGAGGCTTTTTTATCGATTTGCATGCCATAGCCTTGGGATTTTAATACCGAATTTCACGTGACAATTTATTTATTCTAAATTAATTTTAGAACTAATTTTCGAGAGCAAATGAAAATTTAAACAAGTCTAAATTAAATATAAAATCATCCAAGTGCATGTAACCAAAATTATTTCAAAGAACCATTCTTTAATAAATTTGGTTCAACTTGGTGCAACAAAAATAAGAGGGCAATTACTCACATCAATTTAATTAGTTTGAATTAATCTTGAGTTTTTGACAAAATGAAAGGGAGTTGGAAAAATGATCATAAGTTCAATAAAGATTCCAAATTTAATACTTGTGAATCCTTGAAAAATTATATCTTCCAATATGAAGATAAACAAATTCTATCACAAATTCAAACTTTATGATTCCAATCAGCTAAAAAATGATTTAATCAACAAAGTTCAACAAAAATTCATGGAATTTAGTAACTCAAAGTTTCAATCACTTAACATAATTAAATATTGAATCTTTAGTACTTGGAAGCCTCAAAGAACAACAATTTCACACTTAATGCAATTAGTTTGCCATCATGTGAAAAATAAAACCAAGCTTTCAAACACAAATTATATTACCACCAAGTAATCATGCCTAAATAGGTTTAAAATTACTTATAAAATATGAATTGAATCAATTACATAACCACCATAAATATGCAATTAATTTTCAAGGTTAGAAAGACTTAAAATTTTTCGTTAAAACGAAAAATCCCTCGTAAAGTGCATTTTTGGTTGTTTTTTGGCTAAAAACCGAGTCCTAAAACGGTAAAACCATTTCCATAACGCCTTTTCCACCTAAAATTCACTATTTTTGGGTCGAAATAAGGGTTTGGGGCTGAAGATAGCTCTAATACGAGGTTAAAATAAATAAAACGAGGTACTAATCTAATTAGCAACTTAATACCAGAAAAATTAAGCCAATAAAACACCTTGAAAAATATTATGAATTTAAAAATAAACGAGCGAGGCTCCGATACAGCAATTGGGGTTTGTTCAGTCCGACTCACCGCGGAAACAACCCCGATCCAAAGAACCACTCGCAATTAATAAAACCATAAAGCATAACAAATAAACACAAAAGGATAAAATCGGAATTTAACTTTGAAGCGTGCTTCGCCCTCAAAGTCGGGCTCTTACTTGAAAGCTTATGCTCCGAAAATACGCGAGCCTCCTACGGAAATCCACCCGCAAAAACAACTAGCGACTTTTAGGTCCGTTACCTCGAGGTTAGCTAGGTCCGACCAAAACCCGAGTATTATATGAGTTTAAGAGTATTTTCTAATGCAATGCTCTATTGAACTCCTATTCAAGCAAGGAATCTCATGCCATGCTTTAGCTATTCATTAGGAAGGATAGCTTGTGAATTCCACTCATCTTTCAATGTGGGACTTTTCACAAAAAGATCCCACATGGAAAGATTGATGAATTCAATCCTTAGTTAAATTAACCAAGGAACAAGTAACAAGTGTCACATGGTTAGGTGAGGACCACTTTCCCGCTTGGTCCCCAAGTCATTTAACATGCAATGTGAAGTAATCAAATGTCACCCAACCTTGAGCCCCAAGTTGGGTTCGGTTAGGCCATTTTATTTTGGCCCGTGTCCATGACCCATCGCCCCGGGTCCACGACCCTTGCTACATGTATCGCCACAATGGTGCGCTGCCACGTGGCACACTACCTACGTGGCACGCTGCCATTTGGTGGCTGCCACTAGGCGGCTGCCACGTGTGCTGCCACATGGCGTTTTGCCATATGTGTTTCCACGTGGCATGCTCCTATTACTTCACTTCCATAGTATAATAAATTGGAAGTAAAGTAATGCTTCAATCTTTCTTCTCTTTCTTTGCCCTCTTTCAATTTTTATCTGCATCCTCTTCGTTATCGATGACTTTAGCTAGTAGGCATCCTTTAGAGGACCTACATTTAATTTTTGAGTAAATGGTTTCTCCCTTATCTAGGACTCCATTTTTTTTTCAACCCAAACCTACTTTTATGAGGTGTCAGCTTTTCATTTCCCTTTATCCTTTGTAGTGTCTTTCTTCTTAGGCATCACAAGTGTTTTAAATTCAACTTTTTCACCCCTAGCGTTCTTTAACAGGGATCACTTTGTCACCTAGACGGTTCTTCACATTGATTCTACTTTGATTTTTTTTCATGCCCTTTGTATGCCTATTCAGAAGCCATTTCTTCACATCATTGGGCAAGAAAAGAGGAACCTTTTGGATAATCATTTCCCATAAAGGTTTAACACTCCAATATGTGTCAAATTTCTCTACTGCTTGTGAAATAGGGAATTCATAGGGACGACGGAGATCCCCAGAAGGAATTGTTTAAAGTAGACCGTATTGTCTTTTTACCTTGCATGGATAATAAAAAGTCATCTTGGTTAAGCTTAGAAGACGGCAGAAGGGTCGCTTTTTGACACCAACCATCTTGTCAATTTTCCACCATGGGACGACCAAATTGATAGCAAAGTTGCATTAGGCAAAAACTTTATTCCACTCATGACGACCCATCTTAGAGAAACGCTTCTTTTGCCTCACAAATCAATTTGGATTGTATTTTTCAATGTTGTCAGAAAGACTAATTAATTCTAGTCTCTCCATTAGCCATATCCGATCTGCGAAAAATTCAATATAATAAATTCATATGACTATACAAAAATATGTTTTTGATTTCTGTAGTTACAAATATTATTTTCTACCTGTAATAAAATTGGATAGCCACGCTGAGACTTATTTGTGTCGATCAGCTTACTTATGCTGCGACTTGTCATTTTGTGAGTTGTCATTCAGCTTGTTTTGCTATGACTTATTTATGTCGTTCAGCTTGTTTATGCTGAGACTTTGTCATTTTGTGAGTTATCATTCGACTTATTTTTCTGTGACTTATTTATGTCTTTCAGCTTGTTTATGTTGCGACTTTGTCATTTTGTGCCAACTTACTTCTTTTCGTAAGGGCTTATTGTCTGGTTGTCTTCTCCTTTCCTCTCCCCCTAAAAGAGATGGGCTAAGTGGGACAAAGAGAACCTTAGTGTTGCCCACATAGCTCATCTTCTTCTTTTCCCCTTTTCTCTCCTGCTGAAACTAAATGTGCCAGGCTTCCCCCTCAGGCATCCCTGAGGTGGTTCCCTGTTTTGCTGTGAGCAGGTGAGGTGAGGTTTTAGGGAGCGATGCGTTTGCTTTGTCACTTTGCGCTAGAGTGCTTCTTGCCTCTAACACTTTGTTATTGTCTTTATTTAACTTCTGCATGTTAGCATATGATGCTTGGGCATAACATATTAAACAAATTTACGCAGCATACTCCTCACGTAGAGGCTTGTATTTCATTTAATAAAAATGGCTCAAATGCCTTAATTAACATAACATGGACTGAATAAAAGTTTATCAGACTTGAAACAACTATGTTTGTTTTTTCAGACTGTTTAAACAAAATACTTTTTTAACACATCAGCATTGAAACTGTTTCTTAAGACCTGACCTTCTTGATCTGCAAGGAGGAACGCTCCTGGTCCAACTTGCTCGTGAATGATGAAAGGGCCTTCCTAGTTTGCTGATAGCTTTCCATGTTGATTTCCTCTTCCCACTAATGTTGTCCTTCTAAGGACCAAGTCTCCGGACAGGAGCTCCCTATGGTTGACCCTCTTGTTAAAAGCTTTTGAAATCCTGCTCTTCTAGGCTTCCAACTTGAGAGCTGCTTTTAGCCTTACTTTTGGCAGGAAGTCTAGCTCTTCCATCATACGCTTTTCATTTCCTTGCTACTCATAGTGTTGTATCCTCAGGCTGGGGATTTGTACTTCCACAAGGACAACTGCGTCAGCTCCATAGGCCGGGGAAAAGGGGATCTTACCGGTTGACTCCTTCTCAGTGGACCTGTTAGCCCACAAGACCTCTACGACTAGGTTTGCTCACAGGCCTTTGTACTCCTCCATCTTCTTCTGCAAGGCTGTCAAGATCAGCTTGTTTGCTGCTTCTGCTTGACCATTGCTTTGTGGGTGGCAGAATGAGGCACTTGCATACATGGTGCCCATGTCCCCCAGGTAGTCCTTTATGGTGTAACAGTCAAATTGACACCCGTGATCAAAGACTATGCACTGTGGCACCCCGAATCTTGTGATGATGTTTTTCCATATGAATGTCCTAACTTGGGCTGCCTTTATGTACTTAGTGGGTTTGACTTCTATCCACTTTGTAAAGTAATCTATCGCCACAATGAGATACTTCCTACTCGCTGACCTAGTGGTGAAAGGTCCCAATATGTCCATTCCCCACTTAGCAAACGGGATCGGGCTGAGGATTGGAGTTAGATCATTTGCTAGCTGATTTATGGTTGGTGAATACTATTGACACTTGTCCTATTTTTTCACATATGCTAGTGCGTCTTGTGTGAGAGTTGGCCAATATGCCCCCCTTCTGAGGACCTGTACTCCCAATGCTTTTCCACCAATGTTGTTGGCGCATATTCCGGAGTAGGCTTCTTCCAAAACGCCCTCCCGCTCCCACTCTGGAATACACCTCAGTAATGGTTTTGAGAAGCCTTTTTTTGTTGAGTTCCCCGTTCATCACTACATACCAGTTGGCGTCTTTCTTCACCTTCTTAGCCTGTACTTCATCATCAGGCAGTGAGCCGTGGACTTTGTACGCCAAGATGTCTAAGAACCAGGCTCTATGCCTTCCAATGTAGTTTACCTGCTCTTTTTCAGCAATGCTGCTTTCTTCTAGCACTTTAACCATCACTGTCCTTGTAAGGCTTTGTAAGGTGGAGCTGGCTAACTTGGACAAGGCGTCGGCCTGAGAGTTTCCTACTCTAGAGACCAAGTCTATCTTGAAGTGGACTAGGTGGGCTGCCAGTTCCTTTATCTTTGTTACGTACTTTGGCATGGTGGCATCCCTTATCTCATACGCCCCCTGCAGTTGGCTGGCAACGAGCTGAGAATCAGTTTGTAGGTGTACTTTGCGGGCTCCGGCTGCGAGGCTCATACGGAGGCCTGCTAGCGCCGCTTCGTACTCATCTTCGTTATTCGATGCTTTGAAATTGAACTTTATGGCATACTCGAATACATTTCCTTCTAGAGATGTCATTATAACTGCTGCTCCACTCCCCGTTTGGGCCAAGGACCCATCCACTTCCACCTTCCAGAACCCAATATCATCTTCTTTCTCCTCGTAGGAAGCTTCCACTATGAAGTCTGCTAAAGCTTGTGCCTTGATGGCTGCTCTAGGTTTGACCTCGAATTCGTACTTTGAAAGCTCAATTGCCCATTTCAAGAGTCTACCCGATGCATCCATTTTTTGTAATGTTTTCTCCAGTAGGTGGTTTGTGATGACTTCTATTACATGCGCGTCAAAATATGGCTTTAGTTTCCTTGTTGTTGTGACCATTGCGATAGCTAGCTTCTCTACCTATGGGTACCTTTGCTCTGCCTCGGTCAGCACGTGGCTCACGAAGTATATTGGCCTTTGTTGCTTCTGTCTTTCTACCAGCAAAACGGCTGCGATTGTTTGTATTGACGCAGAGATGTACAACTGTAGCTTTTCCCTCAGCTCCGAGTTGATCATTGTTGGGAGCTTAGTCAGATGCTCCTTAATACCCTCAAAGGCTTCTTTCTCTTTAGCCCCCCACTTAAATTCTCTATTCCCTTTCAATAACTGATAGAAATGTAGGGCCTTATCCGTTGACTTGTTTATGAACCTGGTCAGCGCGACCATTCTGCCTGTCAACCGCATGATATCCTTGATGCACTTAGACTCAGGCAGGCTGAGGACTACTTTGACCTTTTCTGGATTGGCATATATCCCTCTCTCGCTGATAAGAAAACCCAAGAACTTTCCCGAGTTAACCCCAAAGACACAATTCTTCGGGTATAGTTTAATTTTATACTTGTTTAGGGTGGCAAATGTTTGCTCCAGATCCATGATATGTCCAGCCTGTATGACGCTCTTAATAATTGAGTGGTAAACGTATACTTATTTCTACCCTTCCGGTGAAGGAATACTCTATCCATTGCCTTATGAAAAGTTACCCCAGCATTCTTCAGCCCTAAGTGTAATTATATACCCCCCCTTCATTGATTAATGCAGTTTTCTGCCTTTCTGGCTCATGCAGGCTAATCTGATGGTACACTGAGAAGGCGTCCATGAAGCTTAGTAGGGCGCGCCCGGTGGTTGAGTCTACCAGCTGATCTATCCTCGGCAGCGTGTAACAGTCTTTTGGGCAGGCCTTATTAAGATCAGTGAAATCAACACACATTCTCGACTGGCCATTTGCTTTCTTTACCATGACCACGTTGGCTAACCACTCTGGGTAGACACAAGGTTCAATGAATCCTGCTTCCAGGAGCTTCTCCACCTCCTCCTGGATTGCTTGGTTTTTCTTCTTTGAGAAGCTTCACTTTTTTTGCCTAACTAGCTTAATATCCTCCTTCACATTTAGCCTGTGTAGCATGACTGTTGGGTCAATTCCGGGCATCTCTTCTGGGGAAAATGCAAAACCGTCTTTATTCTTCCTCAGCAGCTCTATGAGGTGTACTCCTTCTCCCGGATCAATGTCTTTCCCGATTTTCACCGTCCTTGAGGGGTCACCTTCTGTGAGCTCGAATGTGACATGCTCCCTACTAGGAAGTGGCCTGTCCATTTCCTCTTTTGCAGGCTTGAAGTTTTCCATTGTTAACTTCTTTTTATCCTTTTCCCTGTGATATTCCTCTTTCTCGACTTCCTCTCAGGTTGCTTAGTGGGCCTTCTCTCAGAACCAGGCTGCTGTCTGGTTTTTGCGGGCTGCTTTAGGGCAGTTATGTAACATTGCTGGGCTATCTTCTGACTTCCCCTAAGCTTTGCTGACCATCCCTCATTAGTTGTGTAGGCCATGCAAGGTGATAAATGGATACCACCCTGCCTATCTTGTGGATGAGCGGTCTTCCCATGATCACATTGTAGGGTGAAAGAGAGTTTATCATGAGGAACTCTGCCCGGACATCACGCCTTCTTGATCTTTCCCCTACTCGAACTGAGAGTTCGATAATGCCTTCTGGGGTAAGCCCTATCCCATTAAACCTGGTGACTTCGTAGCTTCTTGACAAGGGAATAAACGCGTCGTCAATTGTCTATCCCTAGATCAAATACAATTTATACAACCTAAACAAACCTAAGACGAGTATAAGGCAAGCATAGGGGTCGAACCACAGAGAACGGATAAACACCACCAAATGTTATCGACAATTAAGCTAGTTCGGAATAGGAGATAAATAAACTAAAGTCTAAAGATGCTAAAACAAGAAATAAAACATTAAGGCACCAAGGGAAATGGGTAGGTGAAGTTGACGCTTGACCATACAATAACAAAGTAGCATATCAATGGTAAACTAAACATGCATGAATATCGAAGTGAAGGGTCCAATCTAGCCGCCTTCTGGGGTCAATTGGTTTCTCCTAACATAGCATATATGTTTCCACATTAGAACCATATACTATGAGGTACTATTAAATAACAATCGATAGTAATGAATCTCAACTAAGTCAACTTCCGTTACTTGTTAGTAAAGACTCATCTTTGATCAACTAACAATGTGCACTTGCTAGAAAGACCAAAGAATATCAAGCATGTAAAGACTTGAATCACCATTAACATAACCCCAACATTAAAAGCATGAACAATTAGCAACTACACCATCCCCACACCCTTGGCTAGGTGACTACTCACAAATCATGTTGAAAACAATATCAATCATCAAATCAATAAGCATCAACATGATTAATAAGCAAAGAAGAAAAATAAAAGCAAATAAGCAAAATAAAAAAACAAAGGTAAAGAGAAAGAGTAAAAGATTGCTCATTAATTGAAGATGAAGGTCTACAAAGGATTGAACAAGCTCCTTCTTCAAAATCCAAGTTCATTAATGAAGAAAACCACATTTTCTCTCTCTACCAATGAAGACTAATCTCAACCTAACCTAAAACTAATTAGAGAGTAGAATAGATAGTTATTGAATGTATCCCCCCCCCTCTAATTACCCCAAAAATGGGTATATATACTAACTTAATAAAACTAGGAAAAAAATAGAAAAAGAAAATAAAATAAAATAAATTAAAAAGGAAAAGTAAAAAAAATCAGAAACTAAAATAAAAATAAAAATAAAAGAAAAAAAGAAAAGGAAAAAGAAAAAGAAATAAAAATAAAATAAACCCACGGATCCCCAACAAAAACAATCAGACCCCCCATTTCCCCTTCTTCGATCTTCATGGCTGCTCTAACTTTTTTATCATCATACCACCATCATCAACCATCATCACCGCACATCATCATAACAAATCAAAGATCAACGACCATCACCAAGCTTCAATCGTTTGATCCTCATTAAACATCATGTGCGAGTCTCGTGAAATGGTTCGATCGAACCAATGGTTGGTTCTACCGAACTACGGGGTTGTTCGGTCGAACCATGGGTATGTTCGACCACTCCTCTTTGAATAACAAAACTCCCAATGTGTGTGACTCGACGTTCGGTCGAACACTCATTGGTTTGCTCGAACTTGATTAATTTGTGATTTGCTCTGATTTTTGGGTCGATTGGGGGGTCGAATTGCTTAATTGTTGCTGGTTGTTGACGGTTGTGTGGATTGGTGGTGGAAAATGCTGTGGGTTTGTGGCTGATTGTGGTGGAAGGAGGAGGTGATAATTGGGTTGTTGTTGCGGCTGCGCGTGAAGGTGGTGGTTGGTGCTGGTGTGTGTGGTGTTTGCGGGATGGTTGTAAATTAGCCATTGAAGGTTGGACTGGTGGTGAGTGGTGTTGTTGGTGGTAAGGCTGGTATGCGTGGGTGAATGAGAGGGAGTAGGGGATGTCGATTGGTTTTGGTGGGGCTGACGTGTGTGTCGATTTGGGTGGCTAAAGGTGGAAATGTGTGTGTGATTGTTACGGCTGATGTGTGGTGGTGTTGGTGGCAGCAGCTGGTGGTTGAAATTGGTGGTGGTTTGCTGAGGCTGGTGCGTGGATTTGTGGCAAAGTTTTGGTGAGGCTGGTGGGCTGCTGTGTGCGTGAAGGAGCAGGGGAGATGGAGGTGTTGTTGTGGTGGAGGATAAGGGGGTGTGGTGATGGTTAAGATTGGGCAGCAGCTTTGGGGCTTGAAAGCTTCTTGGATTGACACCTTTGACCTGAGCCTCCGACCTCCGAGCACGATCCTACACAACCAAATAAAAACAAGGGAGAATTGGGACAAAGATAAAATAAAATAAAATGAAAAATAAACAAAGGACGAAATAAAACAAAACCACGACAAATAGAATAAAATTAATAAAATAGAAATAAATTAAATGAAATAGAAAATAAGAGACATAAAACTAAACTAAAAATAATTAAAGCTACGCAAGGAAATAAAATAAAATAAAATACGAAAACAGACTAAAACTAATAAAATAAAAAACTAAACCAAAACACTCCAAAATTACCAAAATAAACTAGAAACTTTATTAAAGAGAAAACAAGGAAATAAAAGGAAAAAAAGGGAAAATAAACACGGAAAAGACTCTAAAACTACTCCTTAGGAGTGACATAAATTTCACTCATCACTCACCCTCTTCAGGTCTTTTATGTCCAACATCAGCTCGTTGAACGTACCGATGTGTATGATGTTGGCTGAGCTACCTCCGTCTATCACTATTCTATCCACCTCCTAGTTTGCGATTCTCATTGTCACCACCAGCGGGTCATCATGAGGCTAAATTATGCCCTTCTAGTCATACTCGTCAATCGTGACCTACGGCTGCGGGCGAAGAGGTGGCCATCTACGCTTATCATTGTCATTTATTTGATGTATCATCGCCCGTAGGTCAGCCCGTGCTCTGTTAACTGTTCCCCCATATACTAGACCCTTGCTGATCACATACACCCTGCCTTCTGGCTTGCCATCTCTGTCTTTGTCTCCGACTGGGCCCCTATGACCTCCTCTGCGGTTAGGGCGGCCTGCTCTATCCTCATCCCTCCTTTTGGGAGGGTCATCGCGCTACTTAAACTGATTCAAGTACCCTCTCCTGAATAAGTCTTCTATGTGTTCCTTAAAGTGTGTGCATTCTTCAATGGTGTGACCATGGTCTCTATGCAAGTCACACCACATCCTGGTATCACGATTTCTATTAACCATCCTTGGAGGTCTCTGCCACTTGTCATCAGCTTTAGTCACGCCGAATATATGAGACCTCGAATGGGTTAATGGGGTATATTGGTCAAACCTCACAGGCCTTGTCCCTCTCTTTGGGTCTGACCTTCTCAGTCCTACTGCCCTGTTCGCTTCTCTCTGGTTTTGCTCAGCCCTGCTCGGCTGGTCCACCCTGGGTGTGTTCTCTGCCCGGGTGATCTTTGTTCGCTTGACTGAGTCACCCGATGCTTTCCTGCCTAGCATTGCTCTGTTAGTCTCGTTTGCTATGATGAACTGGTGCGTTTTTCCCAGCGCTTCAGCAGGTGTTTTAAGTCTCTTACGCCCCATATACGCTCTGAACGGTGATCCTGGTAGTAAGCCACTCTGTATTGCTAGTAGCGCTACCTCCTGGCTCATATTTGGGATGGTTGTTGCCTCCTTGTTGAATCTGGTGATGAACTCCCTCAAGGGCTCATCTTTCCCTTGAGCCAACGACATCAGCTCGGTTAGCATCTTGGTTTGGTCTACCAGGGTCAAAGGGGGGGGGGGATTCCCCCACCGCGCCTTCCATCTCTCTCAAAACCGTGAAAGTAGTTTCGTTTAGTACGAGATCGCTTCACACCTCGCGGTGCTCACACTCTTTAAGCTTCTTCCCTTCAGCTTAGAAGACCGTCCGAGAAAAAAAGAAAGAGCGATACTCTAAACATCCCCTGACCTGCCCCCTTCGAGGGCCAAACTCCACTCCGCTTTGCTCTAAGGGTATAGCAGCCTAGCGTTCGAAACAAGCCTATGTCTTGTGCTCTTCCTTCTTTTTTCCTGTGCCGCACAAACCAAACAAGCGACGATTTGCTGCTCTTCTAGTTAGAGAAGGACTTAAACCTACCGGTAATCGGCTTCGCGGGCCCATTGCTCAACCGTACTTTGGCTATCTTACTTAGAGCTGAATTAGGTATTTTCGGTGTTACTAAAAAGGGAGGAGGAAACTCAGTACCAAATGTGTGGCCCCACCGGTATCCCATAACCGTATGAAACAGAAGCTTGAATTGAGGATTTCGGAATTTTTTAATGAGAATGAAGGGGAAATGAAGAAGAAACTAAAAGAAACTTCTTCAAGTCTTTGGAGTAATGGTAAGTGGGCTAGTCCCTGAAAATGCTCGTTTATTGAAATTGAAGTTGGGGGTAAAAATCCAGTTGAGCAGTTTAGGGGGAAACCTGGTTATGGCTCCGAGATCTGCGACAAGAGATTGATCTTTGGGTTTTACGCCCATCCTCCTTTTTATTTCTCGGTAACACGTTCAGTCCGGTTCACTTCATTTTGCCCTGAACAAACTCATGTGGACACTCTTCAGCCCTGGAGCTCGGGCATTGTTATATTCCATCAAGAGAAAGAAGGCAAAACGAACTTCAAGTCTTAATTTTGTACTCCCACGAAGCGTCGACCTCATCACTTCAATTCAAGCGCAAACCTATGTCTTGTGGTCTTCCATCTTCTTTCCTGTGTCGCACAAACCAAACAAGCTACAACTTGCCTGGTTGGTACAATCAAAAGGCAGCTCATTCGGTCGGAACTCACTCTCCTTCCTTTTAATACAGCAACGTGTACCTTCGTATCTATAATCTAAATACTTCTCACCTCTATGCCTTCTTTACTTCTCGACTCAAGCAAGAGCTATGGTTGGGTGAGGAAATTCAGAAATAGCCATTATAGGCTACTTTGCGAAGGAGCACGCGTACAAGTTCTTCTGTTCGGGCTTAGTAGCATCTGTGCTAAACTTTGATTAAAGAGAGATGTGGGTGCTGCTTCTTCTGCTCTCCTCTATCTTCCATACCTGGCATAGCTTTTGAATCAAAAGGCCTCCCCCTTTTTCTCATTTTGGGTCGAAATCGACCCCAAGGTTGTTTGAAAATGGGCTCCCTTTATCGATTTCGACCCTTATCTCAGTTAAGACAAGATGGCAATGAATGTCCTAATTCAGTCAAGATTTTAAAGGGAAAGGAGTTCATGACCCCCTTTTTTCCCGAAAGGGAAGGAAGGGTCTCTGGATGGCCTACCCCTACAAGAAGAGGAGGCAGATGCTCAACCCTAAAAATTAAGAGAAGAACTAGTCGAAAGAGGTAAGATCTAAGATCAGACAACTTTTTGTTTGATTGCAGCCAAGGCAAGAATGCTACGAATGGTGGTCATTTTAGCAACCCGGGGCAAATGTTTCCCAAAGAAGCAGAAAAAGTAGCTGCTACCGCTCCGTGAGAAACGAGAGACAAGAAAACTTCTTTGATTACGATTAAAAAAAACAATCTTTCTAGTGCTGCCCCCCGTGGGAGTCCGGGCCGTGTCTCAGTCCCACCTCTCTAAACCATTCCTCTAACTCATTCGATGGATACAATACCATTTTTATGGTGGTTTATCTCTCATGCCAATAAACTTTTCCCGGCCTTACTTTAAAAAAAGTTGTTCTCCAAATGTTACAGTACAAATGTTCATGTTTCAGAAAGTGGACTTTTCCAATATTGAAGTCCCCGACCAGAAAGTGACATATGACTTTTCCAATCTTGAAAACCGAAGTATTGAGGTGCCCATGAGTTCTATCTTTCATCACCAATCAGTTGATTAACAAGCTTTCACGTTCCAAGGAATGACATGGCTGTTCGGCCCCGGCAATGGGGGGAAAGGCTTTGGAGGTCGAAGACCGACATGAAAGGTATTCATCACTAGGTTTGGAATTGGGGAGACACATTTGGGTGTTTACACCTTGCGACAAGCTTTTCGCCATGCCCTGTCGCGCGGCAACAGAGGCTATTGCGGCGCCAGCGTCGTGTTTTATTCCTGTTAAAACTCCGATTCTTTTTCATCTATTCCGTACTATTATTCATTGTAAATAGCATCCTTAGACCTCCGCTTTTAATCACTAACTGTCATCAAGGAAAGCTTGATACTCTCTTTCTCTTATTCTAAACCAACCTAGTTTCACAAACAAAATTCCGCATTCACAAGATCTAGACACACCTAGCCCAATTTGAAGTTGCCTTCTCCCTAGACAGGAAAGGTTTGGTATTTCTGAGGGTTTGGTCCCAAATTTCAATTATTTAATTTAATTCTTTGTTTTTTTATTTTCCTTTAAGTTACTAACGTGTGTATTTTTTTATTAGAAAGAGATACGAGGCATCCAAGTAAGTGCTTTAATATATTTACTCATATTATGATATAGTATCATGTTTACGTTGTTATTTTGATTCCTAGTATCATGTTAGGATGCTTTTAATAGTATGATTTTTACGGTGACAACAATAAGTTCCTTATATCAATTATGATTTCTATGATGTTTCCTATTTTCTTTCCTAATATCATGTTAGTATCATGTTAGGGTTAAATCTTTAATCTTTGATGTTTAGTGACATGCTAGGGTTTGTTATTCTTGGTCAAAATTCAACATATTTGCATACCTCTATGTTTCGTCGCCTCCACCCAGGTAAGTTGTTGAATTCCTCTTTTTTTTAAGGCGTAAATGTCTAATTCTTGGTCAAAATTCAACATATTTGCATACCACCGACGCCGACAATCCATACTCTCAACCCTCCTCTTTATTCCATTGTCGTATCCCTGGTATGTCATCTCAATTATTTTATTTTTTATTTCTTTATGTTCTCTACAAACACTAACTTTCATTTAATTTAATACTTGTTTAATTTTCTGTTTTAAGTTATGTTCATTGCTAGTTATAAAAATATGGATTTAGATCATAGATTTTAATTTTGAATTTTTAAAGTCATAGATTATTTGAGATAAAACTACTGTCTGTTTCATTTTTTTATCACTTATAGGCGTTGGTTTTTCAAAGTGTAAATGCAGAGATTGTTAATAATAAGCTTTATGATTTTCATTTTGTTATCACTTTTAGGTTATGGTCTTTTTGTGGCTTGGCTTGCCTTTTTTGGTGTGAAATATATGGTAAGAATGTGAAAAGTTTCCATAGATATATGTTGCATAATTTTGTAATAATAAGCAATATGATTTTCATTTATTAAGGTTGTTTAAATATTTAAGTGAAATTCTTAATTGTTACTTAAGAATGATCAATTTATTTTTTTTAATAATGTAAATGCATAGATTGTTAATAATAAGATTTATGATTTTCTTTTTGTTATCACTTGTAGTTGGTGGCTTTTTTGTGGCTTGGCTTGGCTTCTTTGTGTAAAATAGATGGCAAGATTGTGGAAAGTTTTCTTAGAAATATGTTGCATTATTTTGTAATAATAATCTTATGATTTTAATTTTAACATTTTATAATTGTTTAAGGTAAATTCTTAATTGTTACTTAAGAATGATTAATATAATTATTTTAATAATGTAAATGCATAGATTGTTAATAATAAGATTTATGATATTCACCCGTGCATTGATCAGGATAAATACTAGTTTTTCTAGTTATTGGTGTACATTACTTGTGATACCAACATTAATTTTGATAAATAAAAAGTTAGAAGCCTATGAAATATACATAGGTTTAAATTTTTAAATAAAGAACAATACATGTGAAATTAACTTTCCCGTTCAAGTAATGATAAGGATCCTCGAATATCATTTTGTTTCTAATTGTATCTTATGCCATGATTGTAATGAATACAAGTTCAGTGTGAATGATTAATGTAATTTGTCTTTCATAGTGTTGTTGAATTTTTCACCATGAAAAGGAAAGAGCGTTGGTGAATATATGACAGATATGATGGCCGTAAACTTAGGCAAGAGTTTGTGGATGATGTTAGACAATACATATGATTTTGTGAAGCTCATCCTGAGAGCCCGAGAATAAATGAAGCATGATGCCCTTGTTTTTTATGTAAAAATAGAGGACTTCATGATGCAAACACAGTAAAACACCATTTGTACAAAAAAGGGGTTTATAACTATTACTATGAGTGGGTTTCTCATGGTGAAGGGTTCCTACATCAAGTGTAGAGCCACCAAATCCTTACCGTGAAATGGTTTTTGAGGCTCTTGGGAGTAATCATGAACCATCGGGTGACGATAGTACTAGTGGTTCACATGAAGAGCCAAATGCTTAAGCAAATTCATTTCAAGAGCTTTTTAAAAGTGCCGAGCAACCATTGTACGAAGCTAGTTTCGCGTCTGTGCTAGAAATGGCATCTCGATTTGTATCTTTGATGTCGGAATACAATTTACTCCATAGGTGTGTTAATGGGTTTGCTTCATTACTAAACAAAGTGATTCCCGACATTAATAAGATGGGGAAAACATTCTATGATACAAAGAAGATTCTTAACGGATTTAAGCTTCCGCGACAGAAGATTCACGCATGCCAAAAGGGTTGTATGTTATTTTGGAAAGCTGATGCTGAGTTGGATAAATTGAAAGAGTGCAAAAGGGACAGATACAAGACGACTTCCAAGGGGTCATTGGTTCCAATAAAAGAACTCATCTATTTTCCCATCACTCCAAGGCTACAATGGTTGTTCCCAACAAAGAACGTTGTGGAGGAAATGACCTAGAATTCCAAAAATCCAAGAGTCCAAGGCACAAAGGCGCATCCGAGTGATAGTGAAGCTTAGAAGTACTTGGATAGATCCTTCCCTAATTACGCATCTAAACCTAGAAATGAGAGACTTGGTAGGTGTACCGATGGGTTTGCTCCTAATGGGAAGTTTGGGGATCAGTACTCATGTTGGCTAGTCATTCTGATCTCTTATAAATTGCCTCCATTGATGTGCATGAAAAAACCATTTATGTTCCTTTCTTTGCTTGTTCCTGGTCTTAAAAATCCAAAAGGGAACTTGGATGTGTATATGCAACCGTTAATTGAAGAATTGAAACAGTTGTGGGATGTCGGTGCAACATCGTATGACATTTCGCAAACAAAATACTTTAATTTGCGTGCAGCAATCTTGTGGAGTGTAAATGATTTCCCAACTTATGGTATGCTTTTTGGATGGGCAATAGCTTGTAAAAAATCATGTCCATGTTGCTTGAACATGGTGGTAAAATGTCATAGTTTGATTGTCACCGTCAATTTTGTTCCTCCCGAACATACTTTTCGTAACAACAAAATTTCTTTTTGTAAGAATTAGGTTAAAAGAGGGACACCGCCTCACATAATGTCCGGCGACGAAAAAATGGTAACAAGTTCATTTGTTGGCTAAGGAAACAAATGGACCTGAAGCACTCGCAAGCTTGAAAAAGAAGAAATTAGGGTTGTTTAAACAAAGCATTCTTTGGGAGCTACTGTATTGGAAGACTCTTCCCCTCCGCCACAACCTCGATGTCATGCATATTGAAAAGAATTTCTTTGACTTACTAATTCTGTAGACATCAACTTTTGGCCTCCAGTCCCGACAAGAAGTGCAATGACGATAAATAAAGCCATCTTCGCGTTGGCTTAAAGTGAAGAATATTTATGGATAACTGGTTAAGCAACAAAACACAAAAGACTAGCCCAAATTAAAGAAAAAAAGCCAAAACAAAGGTTCAATTAACTAAACCCGATCGTAATTAGGCTTAATCCCGTGCTTAAACCCTAATAATGACGGATTTCAGTTTCTTGCGACACCTAGCGCAACTTCCAGAGTTGCGCTGCGGAAGATTTGTAATTATTCGGAAATTATACGGAAAATATAAAATCGAATCTTACCATAAATCCGCGCGCAAGAACAATAGTTGCGCTACACATAGCAGCGTAACTCTATAACTTGCGCTAGGTTGCCGCGCGCAACTTCATTTGTTGCGCGCGACACCTGCTGCGGCATATTGGTCAAAACCCTGAACCTAATCCTTCTCTGAAAATACGAGCTTAAACCAAGGCTTCAATAGACATAATTCCACGTAGTATCTTGCGTTAAATAAATACTAGAATTGAATTAAATAATTGTTGGTTGATCACTTAAGCCAAGGCAAATCTTGATTATTTATTGTTCTTTCACGAATTTTATTAAATAAGAATAACGACTTTGCAATGTAATTCCTACGTGAATTAATGCTTGTAAATAAAATCAACTAACAAAGTTTTAGGTATCGCGTTGCATATATTGTTTGGTGACGAAATTGTGAAAAAGGAAGAACTAATATAGGCCGTACTAGGGCTAGGATGACGATTCCCCTCTAAAAGGAACGTTATCTTAGTACCCTCGCTCCCGAACTCATTTCTGGTTTATAGACCAATTTGGGCACGGGTAAACTTATAATTTGTGCTAATTATTCCATGAACTCCACATGGAAGAAAGGCATGAACGAGGTTTAAGAGTTTTTCCTAAAACTCATTTGTGACTCCTACTTGTTTCTTATTAAAAAAAACATGATGATAGAATCAATTCTAATTCAAGATCCCCCAAACAGTCAGGAATTCAAATCCTACTACACCTTAACAAGTGTAAAGTCCTAGCTTTTAAAGGGCCAATAGCATTTAAGGAGAGTACCCCCTACGATGGGATCACCCTCCTTACAATGGTGAATCCACTGGGGACTTAGAGGTTACATGATTAATTCGTAGTTATGGTCCAAGGTATCCAACTCTAGGTTGCCTATAGGTTGTAACAAGAATAAACTTGGATAATCTCTAGTTAGAGAGCGAGACTTGAACACATAATATCTTCTTTTTGCACAAAAGTAAAACCCAAACAAGCAACATTGCATCATGCATAAGCATAGCACACTTAAACCATTTGGGATTGGCTCAGTGACTAGGGGTCGCCAACACTTGGCGTCTATCCCAAAATCAACGACAATCATCCCACCCATATCAACAACAAAATGTTGGGAGGGCGATGTCATGGGTCAATACATTGAGTGATTGATTTATGCATCGTTTCTTAAGGTATGGTACCTTTGGACACCCATGCCTTTTTTGACCATAGAATGACATTGCGTGAATCTTGACTTATAACATGCTTATGTGATTATGTGATTATATGCAACGTGTTAGGATAGTTTTCTTTTTCTTTTTTTTTAGTTTGGTCTAGGTTCCCAATTACGAAGTTCTCTCTACGTGATTTAGCGTCATATTCAAAGGATAACATTAAAAATAAAAAAGAAGAAAAAAAAAGAGTCAAATAAAAAAAATCAATTCAAAAAATTCAATTAAAAAAAACGCTCGAATTAAAAAAAATACTACGAGAAGTTGGCGCGCGCAACTTAAGAAGTTGCGCGACCCCTCCCAGCGCAACTTATTTTGTTGCGCGCAACAACCGCGCGCAACTTATCAACTTGCGCGCGCCCACTGGACGAGCCAGTTTTGATTTCTCAATAAAAAAATTGTCTCGTCCGACAATATCTTCATTGAAGAATTGTTAAGGGCGATGTTATCCGTTTGAGTATATTTTGCATATTTTTTGTTTTTTTCTCTCCTTTCAAAAGCAAGTGTATCGATTTACTTATCCTTTCGTACATCTTTAGGGTCGGTTTTCAAGATTGAGAAAAAAGACCCATGGGCACTCGCATTCTACGTTTACCACCCCAAGATCAACCCCTTTCAAACCACTTTCATTCGACAACTAATCCTTGTCCAACAAAAATGACAACTGTCGAAGAACTTTAAGAAGAGATTCTACGTATGAGAGAGAAAAAGGCTCAAGAGGCCGAGGAGAGGAGAATTAAGAAGATGGAAAATGCTGAAAAGAAAAAAGTTGAAGCGTTAGCCTTACAAGAAAAGATGGAGCAACTATCCATCAAAGAAAATTCGTTAGAGAAGCTAGTTCTTCGTTCTACAATGGGGAACAAGTACTATGACGCATAAAAATTTTCTCCTCCCCAAGGACTTGCTTTACTAGAAAAGTACGTAGCTACGGATTTGCCAATATTTTAGGTGACTAATAATTCACAAAATCACTTAAGGTGTTTTACTGGCACTATGGCACTAAAGGGAGTGGATCCTAAGCTTTATGCTTTGACTTTCCCTTTATCACTAGACTCAACCGCGAGAGAGCGGTACTATGGGCTAGATCCAAAATTTAAAGCAACATGGAAAGATGTAGTTTCGGATTTCATCACCCAATACGAGAGTAACGTCGTGGAGTTCAAGTCAACTTTACGTGAACTCGAGATGCTTAAGCAAGGTAACGATGAAGGTTTCCTTGTTTTCTAAGGTAGATGGCGAGAAAGGGCAGCCCACCTTGCCCAAAGGCCTTATGAACTTGAGTTAGTACAAAAATTCATCGACAATTATCATGAAAAGTAAAACAAACACCTACGTTACCTTGGTCTATACACTTTTCAAAAGGTCTATTCTGTGGCTACAAGGATTAAAGATGATCTTGCTAAGGAAAAAGCAAACAAACCTCATTATCATCATCAACCTAAGAATAACTACAAGAAGGGGAATGATAAAACATTTTCCTTTATTGACGTATTTGCGACTTCCACGCAGTACAATAACAATCGATATGATGATTCTAGGAAAAGATGGACAAAAGAGAAAATTTACTACATTTCTTGTAAGCTATAAAGAATTGTTAGAAAAACTAAATGAAAAAGGCTTACTCGCCCCAATAGGGCAAACACCACCCACTCCACCAGAAAAAGAGGTTTCCTCAATGGAATGGTAGTGCTTGTTGTGATTATCATAGAGGCGTTTTACACGATACTGAACGTTGCTACGTTTAAAGCATAAAATATATGGGAAATGACACGTTCAATCCTTTGGACTATATCACACCCATAGGAGAAACTCTATCCACAATACTTGTAGGGGAAACTAATGAAGTATGTGGACTATGGGACGGCGACTTTCAAGACTTATATGTTTCTAAGCATGCCGCCGTCCCGCCTCCATCTTGTTTGCAAAATTAAACTAATGGAACGCTTGATTGGGATCATTTCTTGGGGAGATTGCAAGACTTATCTAATCTCTCCTTGGATGAACAATTACATCAAGCACAACTCATGGAGAATCATGTAATGGAGGCTCATCCAAAGCCTCTAGAACAAAGTTGGTTTATGAGTCCTATGACTAACCCAAATGGGATAGATCATTTAACTTGTTCTAGGCGAGTTTACAAAGCACCACTACCAAATGGATCTTTGACCACACAAAATCAAACTCAAGGTTAAACACAAAATACAATACCACCTCCACTTGAGGTGGAAGATCCATTGGTTAAACAATTTCGCCAATCCAAGGCGAATGTAAGCATTTGGGAACTCTTAATAAGTACTTCTAAAGAACATAGGAATTCTCTCATGAACGTTCTAATGACTTTGTCTTTAAGTATGGACACAACCCCTCTTGATCTCATTAGCTTTCTTACTAGCAAGAAATCCGACAAGTCAATCGTTTTCACTAATGACGATTTTCCTTTAAAGGACATTACCCACAACAATGCGTTATTTTTAATTGTGGGATGCAAGGGATACAACATCCCTCTAACTTTGGTAGACTATGGGTCGGCTGTAAACGTATGCCCATTACGAAAGGCAAAATAGTTAGTCCTAAATCTAGAAAAAGATTTTCAATCAACAAAACAAAGCATAAGGGTCTATGACAATTTGAGAAGATCGGTGTGTGGAACTGTTAAGCTACCAATTACCACAGACCCAATTCAAAAGATGGTTGAATTCCACGTTATGGACATAAAACCTAAATTCAACCTTTTACTTGGACGTCCTTGGATACACGAGCTTGATGCAATACAATCCTCACTTCATCAAATGAATAGGTTGAACTATCAAGGGCTTCCTATGACTATACATGCTTCTCCACTCAAAATAAAAATAAATGATAAATCACTCTTAGAAATAAAACATGATAATGATGAAGAGGACATGTGGGGATTTGCCGTGGAGCCAATCTTCACAATTGAAATGGAAAAAGACTTGGAAGAATCATTCAAGCTTGATCCATATTCCACCTGTGTAGTAAACAACATCTTGCTCAAGAGTAGTTACTTTCGTGGGATGCCTTTGGGAATAGGAATGAAGAAATCTCTCTTACTTCCTATCCCAAAGAAAAGTTTCTCCTTTGGATTGGGATATAAACCAACCAAAGAAGAATTGGAGTCCCACGATGCCTAAAACAAATCACGTAGAGACAATAATAAGAAAGGGATAATCACTTTACTCCCATCCTATCAACGAACCCTTAATGGACAATTCATTAGGGAGGGAGAAGATTACTCATGCTACGACTTTCCGGAACCCTTATTTTGGATGGAATCAAGAAGCCTGGATTTGAGATATTTCATGATTGCTACTTATAGGATGACAATCTTAGTATCGTTAAATAAAAACACCCAACTCTAGAGTGCTATGATGGGAAAGCATTTAACTTGCTATTAGGACTACAGCAAAATCATGTCGCAACAATGACCAATCAAAACGCCATTCAAGATGAAGCCTTTGACCCAACCTTGTTGATAACCCCTTCATACGAAACTTTTGAGCATGGATGGAGGAAATCTTTCAAATAGATCAATCACAAAGGCGATAAACTGGATATCGTCACAGGCGAAGGGAAGATGTTTGAAGAATCGGACGATGAATCTATTTAGACTCTAGGGAAGCTGAAAATCTAGGCCTTGTGGCCATTACTTAGTCTTTATTTTCTAGTTCTAAGGACGAAGATCCCAAAAAGGATTCTTCTCTTAATGTACTCTCTTTTGATTTAAATAATATGAGGTCTTTTTCTGAGTATATGCCTTCTCTTGAATCTTTCGAATGCTCTAACAATCAATCTAATGTAGATGACAACATTAATAAATTGGTTGAAGTAATGAATGAACGAGAACAAAAGAACCCTATTGTTGAAGAAACTGAAATAGTTAACGAAAATAAGAGAGAAGTTAAAATTGGCTTAATTCTAAATCCGGAAGAGCGATCAACCCTCATATCGACGCTCAAAGAATTCGAAGAAGTGTTCACTTGGTCATACAAGGAGATGCCTGGAATAGATAGGGAAATCGCGGAACATACCATTCCCTTGAACCCTACTTTTGAACAAGTAAAACAAAAAGTTTGACGAATGAAACATGATGTCGCATTAAAAATAAAAGAAGAAGTACAATAACAATTGGACGCCGGTTTTATTCGAGTATGTAATTACCCAGAATGGGTAGCGAACATCGATCCAATCCCTAAAAAGGATGGAGGGGTTGTACGTTTGACGACTTTAGGGATCTTAATAAAGCTAGCCCTAAAGACGATTTTCCTCTACCACATACTGATATATTGGTAGATAACACGGATGAACATGCGATGTTATCCTTTATGGATGGATACACAGGTTACAACCAAATTTCAATGGCAAAAGAAGATGAAGAAAAGACATGTTTTATTACCACTTGGGGTACGTATTGCTACACAGTTATGCCATTTGGTTTAAAAAATGCAGGAGCTACGTACCAAAGAACGGCTACGACTCTCTTGCATGATATGATGCATAAAGAAATAGAAGTGTATGTGGATGATATGATAGTAAAGTCTAACTATATAATGGGACATATAAATAAATAGAAGTGTATGTGGATGACATAATTTTTCACTCGCATAAAAGAATATAAAATGCGATTGAATCCACAAAAATGCGTTTTCGGAGTCACTTCTGGTAAGTTACTCGGATACGTAGTAAGCACACGTGGCATCATGATTGATCCCTCTAAAATAAAGACAATTGTTGACATGACTCCCCCTTAAACAGAAAAAGAAATTAGGGGATTCATTGGCAAGTTACAATACAGTAGTCGCTTTATCAACAAATTGACTATGACTTGTGAGCCAATATTTAAAAAATTGAAAAAAGAGGAGAAACATAAATGGGACGATCAATACCAAAAGGCCTTTGAATAAATCAAAGATTATCTCAAAAGTCCACAAATTTTAGCACCACCATTACCCAAACGACCTCTTAGGCTATACAGTTAGAGACATAGCCACAGGCGCCATATTAGCACAAGAGTTAGAAAAAGTCAAACGTGCAATATATTATATAGGAAAAAAAATTCATCCAATACGAAACAAAATATAGCACTTTGGAAAAGACAAGCCTAGCATTAGTGTAGGCAACCAAAAAGTTACGACATTATATGTTACCACACACTACTCATATGATTTCTCAACAAAATCCGATAAAGTATTTATTTAAACAACCACCCATTCAAGGAAGGATATCTAAGTGGTTGGTGATGTTGGCTGAATTTGAGCTAAAATATATTCCTGAAAAATCAATGAAAGGAAAAGTAATATCCGACTTCCTGCCACAACATCCTATTCAAACAAGTCAAGCAGAAACTACTCATCTTCCGGATGAAGAGATTCTCATGACATAAAATGACAAATAGGTGATGTACTTTGACGGTGCGTCCAATCAAAAAGGATGTGGCGTAGGAGTGTTACTCATAAGTCAAGAGGGGGCACATACTCCAATCTTTGTTAAATTAGAATTTGAGGTTACTAATAATGTCGCATAATGCGAAGCGTGCATTATTGGATTAGAAGCAGCAGCTAGCGTAGGTGTGCAAAAATTAAAGGTATATGGAGACTCCATTTTGATTATAAATCATATATTAAAAAAAGGGAAAATAAAGAACTCAACAATGATATTATACCAAGCATACCTAGAGCAACTCATCGAGCATTTTGAACATATTGATTTTAAATATCTCCCAAGGGATGACAATCAATTTTCCGATGCGCTAGCAAAATTATCCTCAATGATCAACATTCCAGATCAGTTAAATATGATGCCATTATGCGTTGACAGAAGAGAAGAACCACCGTATTGTAACGCAATAGAGGAAATAAATGACATTGAAGGAGACAATCCTTGGTATGATCATATCCTTCAATATATTAATCATGGCACATATCTCGAAAATACTTCATCGAAAGACCAACGATCCTTATGAACACTTGCGACCCAATATGGTCTAATAAATGGTCAATTATGCAAAATAGGACTAGAATTGAATTAAATAATTGGTGGTTGATCACATAAGCCAAGGCGAATCATTTTTATTTATTGTTCTTCCATGAATTTTATTAAAAAAGAATAACGAATTTGCAATGTAATTCCTATGTGAATTAATGCTTGTAAATAAAATCAACTAACATAGTTTTAGTTATCGCATTGCATATATTGTTTGGTGATGAAATTGTGATAAAGGAAAAGCTAGTAGATGACGTACTAGGGCTAGGATGACGATTCCCCTCTAAAAGGAACGTTATCTTAGTACCCTCGCTCTCGAACTCATTTCTGGTTTATAGACCAATTTGGGCATGGGTAAACTTATGGTTTTTGCTAATTATTCCATGAACTCCACATGGAAGAAAGGCATGAACGAGGTTTATGAGTTTTTCCTAAAACTCATTGGCGACTCCTACTTGTTTCTTATAAAAAAGCGTGATGATAGAATCAATTCTAATTCAAGGTCCCCCAAACAGTCAGAAATTTAAATCCTACTACACCTTAACAAGTGTAAAATCCTAGGCTTTTAAAGGGCAAAGGGCATTTAAGGAGAGTACCCCTTACGATGAGATCACCCTCCTTACAAATTCATACAGTGATGGATGTGAAAATACATACTTCAGACATAATTGCATCTAGAAATGTTATTTCCAAATGTTGCAAAGGACCATAACTACATGTGACAGAGGATGCGAGAGGAAAAAACACTTTTCCAAAAGCCCCATTCTCACTAGACAATGCTCAAAAGAATGTGTTATGTGAGTGGGTAAGAAACTTGAAATTTCCCGATGGTTATGCTTCTAATTTGACTAGATGTGTTGATTTACAAACATGCAAGCTTCATTGTTTAAAGAGCAACGATTGTCATGTCTTCATGGAGAGATTGTTGCCAGTTGCTTTAAAGGAATTGTTCTCGGTCCATGTTTGGAAAGTTATAACTAATATTAGTCTTTTCTTCCATGACCATTTTTGTTCCACTATCAATTGGAGTGATATGGAAAGATTGGAACACAACATTGCAGAAATTCTTAATAAGCTCGAGATGATATTTCCACTAGCGTTCTTCAACTCTATGGAACACTTACCAATTCACCTACCATATGAAGCTAGGTCATGTGGTCCTGCATATAATCGTTGGATGTATCCGTTTGAAAGGTTTTATTTCCTACAAAATCATAGCTGCCATTTTCATTTACACACCTATAGTTGTTTACATAACATATAACATATTCAATATTTTAAAATTATGGGTTTCTTAATCATCTAAAATGTAAAATTGGCAATAAGGCTCATGTTGAAGGTTCAATCAACAATGCATATGTAACAAAAGAGATATGATAATTTTTCTCTAACTACTTCCAACAAGTAGGGGATACTAAAATGCGTGACTTAGGTCGTAATGTTCATGATTATGTTGAAAGCACTTTGGATGATAGTGTTCCGGAAATATTTAGGGTTGATCATGGACATGCTTCTACTGCTGGAGTACGCCGCTTTTTGGATGAGAAAGAACTACAGCGTGCTCATTTATATTTTTTAAGAAATAGCGGCATTCTGGAACAATATGAGAGGTATTAAATTTTCTTTATCACACTCACTAAGATTTCATTGAATTTTGCAATGTATCCGATGTTGACCATGTTATTACTACTCTTTCTCTGATATATGGAAGAGGTTTTAAGGACCACATTGTTCTAATGCAACCTACAATTCGCAAAGAAGATGTGTGGAATAAACATGAAGCTGAATTCTACGAGTTGTTTAGCTTAAAAGTGAGTGTGTTACACATTTGACATCAACATGTTTTCTTACTTTATTATTATAACTTCTTGACATATATCAATTTAATATATTATGCCATATGAGCAGGGGATTTAGGACAAGCCAAATGATGAAATATTGTTTGCTTTGGAAATGGTCCCATCTAAGCGAGTGCATACATGGAGCCAATTCTACATGAACGGATACAAATTCCTAACATATGGCCATGGAAAATAGAAGTCAACAATGAAGATGGTGGTGATTATTTTGGTATTTTAGAGAATATAATCGAGTTGGAGTTCACTGGCGCCCTACAAACTTTTAAGACTGTAGTCCTCAAGTGCAGTTGGATGGATTCCACTAGGGGTATAATTATTTATCAATACAAGCTTATAGAAGCCAATCATACTAAAAATTACACCAAGTACGATCCATTTGTGCTTTCTTACCAAGCTAACCAAGTCTACTACGCACCTTACCCAAGTTTGAAAAGAGATATGGCTCAATGGTGGGGAGTCTTCAAGACAAAGGCGAGGTCTGTTGTTGATGCACTAGTTGACAAAGACTTTTTTCAAGAAACCACTGCTGACATTCCTAGTCTTTGTGCTCCGGATGACATTCCAGACTATGAAGGTGATGAAGATGGATTTGGAGATTCAGTTACTGATAATGAAGTGTTGCTCGATGCCCCTTCAGATGAGTCTAGTTTCGAATCTAATGATAGTGAGGACGAAGATCAGGATGACATATTTTGGGATGACAATACTAATGATGATCTTAGTGCTGGTGGCGAGGGTGATTCTACAAAGATTTAGGAGATTGGTTGTGACCTAGTTTTCACTTTTTAATTATGTAAACATAGTGGATTTCAATTTATTTTAAAAGACCATCCTGGTATTAATTTGATATACTTGTGTATTATTGATATTTTGTAAATCAAGGTTATGTGTAACATTACCTTATATATCGCGATAACATGACTATATGATTTTTACTAATTTTCATAATGTTTTTCCTATTATAGGTTGTCATGGTTGGTTGTGGTTGTCGGATGCTGGGACATGCCACCCCAAGAGAATTGTTTCCGTCGACAAGCTATGTAAATGTGGAAACTTCTCTGGAAGTTACCCCATCCCCAAAGTCACATGTAGATGGTTCTGGGACATCTACTAAGGTTCCTAAGACACAAGACGATAACTCTCCCATGGGTTAGGTAGCTTTTTCGCGTAACGAGAATGAATTTGCACCCTACAAGGTTATGGTAAGTTAATCATGGTTAGCATAATTTTCATTCCAGCTTTAACAATCTTGGTTAGATTTGTATTTTATGTATGTAATGACTTCAATTGTTGTCTTATTGGTACTAAGGCTCGATGATAACATCGTGAGCACCACCATTACAAGTATTTTTCAAGAACATTGGTGCAAACCATTGCTTAACTATGAAGAGGTTGACAAGAGTATTAAGACCCATTGGTGGAACTAGTTTATGGTATTATATCACCCCCAAGTTTAGTTTACTTATCTAACTTTGATGTGTGTTGGTAACTTATTACAATAACTTATTAAACATATAATTTTTGTTGTTTCCTAAAATTTTTTGTAAAAACAATACCTTTGGAATGTTAATCTTGATACCCTTAATAAGAAGGATTAAGAGAAGAAGGCACATAAGAGGTTAAAAGAGATTACATACAATGCTTCTTTCATAAACATGTCAAATCCTAAATTGATGGGGACGATTTATGTTTCAGCAATTGATGGTGAGAACAAATGACAAAAAATTTATGGAGAGGTTAGAAAAGGCTAAGAAGAACAGGAGGGGAGGCTTCCAGTCTAATCCAATTGATCCGTCACACTTCCAAGGTTCTATCTCTGTATCAAAGCATGCAATGATAATGGTAATAACTAATGGTATATAATGATCAATTAAGTAGTTACATAGACTAAGCATTTAAGGAGTTATTTGATTTGTGCGGGCTCATTTAGTCGGTGGAGTGCTTCCAACTTTCCCTGAGGTCTTCTTAAATACTCATTACAATGAATTTCCTGGAAAAAGGAAAAGTTGCGGCTAATAGAAGGGCACAACAAATCTCAGTAACACATCTAACTTTGGAAACTAATGAAATACTTTTCTAATAAAGAAATCAAAACATAGGCACTTATACTTGTGATTTTAAACTTTAGGCACCTAATACAAGTCAGTATTGGTATTTTAGGTTCAATTTTAGTTTATAAAGAGAACAAACAAAATGGTAAATATAGAACCTCATTTATGCCTTTTTCGTCTATGTATGACCCTATAGCCTTGTATTTGCATCAAAATGTTTATTATTTAGAATTTTCAACCTATAAACATGTTTAATATGGTGAATATGAGTTGTTTTATTGATAAAATCTTACTCCCTCCGTCCCAAATTACTCGCAATGGTTTGACTTTTTGCACTGTTCACACATCTTTCTTTGACCATCTTGTTTAAATAGTATATGAAAGTCAATGTAATCATGTAAGATGTTGTTGGGTTTACTTTAATGTATAGTTTCGTAATATCAATTTTTTTAAACTTATATAAATATATAATAAAAGATATCAACGGTCAACACATGTGCATCGGCAAGCGTGTCCGGTAAAAATGTTGCAAGTAAACTGGGACAGAGGGAGTAGTTTATAGCAAAAACAAAAGAAAATGGATAAGTTTGAAGCTCATTTAAGTCATTATAGCCTAGTTATGATCGTATAGCCTTGTACTTGCATGAAAATTTATATGATTAAGCAATTTCAACCTATTGACATGTTAAATATGGTAAATATGTGTTGTTTGATAGATAAAATCTTAGTTTATAGCAAAAAAACAAAAAAAGAAAATGGAAAAGTTAGAAGCTCATTTAAGTCAATTTAACATAGTTATGACTGTATAGCCATGTATTTGCATGAAAATATCTATGATTAAGCCATTTCAACCTATAAAAATGTTAAATATGGTAAATATGATTAGTTTTATTGATAAAGTCTTAGAATTTAACAAAAACAAAGAAAATAGGCAAGTTAGAAGGTCATTTATATCCTAGTTATGACCCTATAGCCTTGTATTTGCAAGACAATGTCTATGATTAAGCCATTTCAACATGTAAAAATGTTTAATATGGTAAATATGAGTTGTTTGATTGATAATAACCTTATAATATAGCGATAACAAAGAAAATGGGGAAGTTAGAAGGTCATTTAAGCCATTTTAGCCTAGTTATGACCCTATAGCCTTGTATTTGTTTGAAAATGTCTATGATTCAGCCATTTCAACCTATAAATATGTTAAATATCGTAAATATGAATTGTTTGATTGATAAAATCTTAGAATATAGCGAAAAAGAGAAAATGGGAAGGTCATTTAAGCCATTTTAGCCAATTATGATCCTATAGCCTTGTATTTACATGAAAATTTCTATGAGTAAGCCATTTCACCATATAAACATGTTAAATATGGTAATTATGAGTTGTTGGATTGATATAATCTTAAAATATAGCAAAAACAAGGGAAATGAGCAAGTTAGAAGGTCGTTTAAGCCATTTTATCCTAGTTATGACCCTATAGCCTTGTAGTTGCAAGAAAATGTCTATGATTAAGCCATTTCAACCTATAAACATTTTTAATATGGTGAATATGAATTTTTTTATTGATAAAACCTTAGATTATTGCAATAACAAAGAAAATGGATAAGTTAGAAGCTCATTTAAGTAATTTTAGCCTAGTTATGACCGTATAGCTTTGTGTTTGCATGAAAATATATATGATTAAGCCATTTCAACCTATAAACATGTTTAATATGGTTAATATGAGTTGTTTGATTGATAAAATCTTAAAATATAGCGAAAACACATAAAATAGGCAAGTTAGAAGGTCAGTTAAGCCCTTATAGCAAAATTATGAACCTGTAGCCTTGTATTTGCATGAAAATGAATACTTTAATGCAATTTCCACCTACAATAGTGATAAATACACTGAATATGATTTTTCATGATTACAGGATGCCTACCAAAAGAATTTTTACGAGTCTTCCACTCAAGGATCACAACGGGACCCTAACCAGCTATAATGGGTAGTAGTTGGTGGTAGGGAAAAGGGTGTAGTGAAGAGCCTAGGTGCAAGTGCAAGTTTGTTTTATAGCCCCTCTTCTGAGAAAGGATTGCAATCGTATAATCCTTCCATAGCTTCAAAGTTGGAGGAACATGTGCAAGCCAAGGTTGACAAGCGAATAGAGGACGCAAAAGTGCAGATGCAAGCATAGATGGAGGCAAAAATAACTACGCAGTTGCAGGAAGCATTGAAGAAGGAGCGGGAAGAGGTGGCAATTGAGAGTAAGCGTATGATGGAGACGATGTTGCATAACTTGTTCTCTAACTGTTCAGGTGGTCCTTTATTTCAGCTTCGTAGGGAAGAGGACCCGGACATGAGTTGTGGTGGGGTTGGTCACCAGACTCCGGTGTCGTAGTTTATATTTTCATATAACTTTTAGTTTAGTATTGTTCATATAGGCCTTAGTTGTTTTTGGAGAATATAGGCCTTAGCTTTTTTTATGGGGAATATAGGCCTTAACTTATTATTATATTGTTCATATAGGCCTTATCTATTTTTAAAAGAACATAGGCCATTATTTAGTATAATGCATATAAGCCTAACTTAGTTTTTAAATTAAGATTATAAAACTATTACTAAATAAAACAATAGTATTACTGTTATTATTAACTTGAACATTGTTATTGTAAGTATTTCTCAAAGTTGGACTTATTAATATAAATTATGCATTTTATTATTAATTTTCATTATCTCTTAATTTAATTAATGCGATAACAGGTTTTAAGTTCAAGTTAGGATGGTAATATTATGAAAATTACGTTCTTTTACATGAGATTTGCGACCATCCCTACATGTCGCAAATTGTGAGAAAATTGCAACCGTCAACACCTGTCGCTATTGTACAGAAATTGCAACCGTCAAAACCTGCCGCAGTGATACTATATTGCGACCGTCACAACCTGTCGTAATCTGTAGAAAAATTGCGATTGTCACTTTCCCTGTCATAATTTTCAGAATATTGCAATCATCTATAACCTATCGTAATTTGTAAAATTTTATGACCACCCCTGACGGTCGCAATTTCAAAATATTGTGACCGTTACACCCTTATGTTAGTTCTTCCCACGTTAGAATTACACGTTTTGCTGACCATATGTTATTCGACTTTGACTTGGATTCGTACTTTAACTAAACGGTTTTGATTCCTTTCAAAGCCTTATCAAAACATTATTTTTGTCAACTTTATTCTAAAACTTTTTTAAGCTCGATTGAATCTAAGCTTAGTTGTAGTCAAATTCAATTTTATTTTTCTTTTTAATTTCTTTTTTGGAGAGAAAGTCAGATACCCTCCATCAAAAATAAAAATGATGGAAATTTCGGAAATTTTTGTGTAAAAAAGTTTAGTCACAATTTTTTCAGTCACTCATATGCACATAAAATGAAAAATAAATGTGAAAAAGATAAAACAAAGGTAGAAAATATGGGAATATATATATATATATATATATATATATATATATATATATATATGTATATATATATATATATGTATATATATATATATATATATATATATATATATATATATATATATATATATATAACATAAGTGTCAAATCATATAAATAAGCAAAGTCTTATAATGTAAAAATAAAAATATATACAGGTATAACTATGATGGTGGAGGACGCAAATGTGGAGGAACTCCAAACATGTCAAAGAACTGTACAGCCTGAGGAGTCAAATCCTCACCAGTATTAGGTTCACTAATGGTCGGGATCGAAAGATTGTGGCCAGTCCATCCTGCCTCACCCTACTGCTGCACCCCCAAATGTTGAGGATGTTGTGCCTGCTGCGATGATGATCCAACCTCATATAATGAAATTAAACTAATGATCCAATTAATTCTAGGTTTTGGGTTTCGTCAAATACTCTCTATAATGAAATTAAACTAATTTGAAGGGTTAAACATATATATGTAGCAATGATCGAATTGCCAATAGTATGCAATCTCCTCTCCCAAGGTAGAAAATATGTATTTAAATCAAAATTATGTCTACTTCTGTGATTAGAACAATTGAAATAAGCTCATTAAGAATAGGAATTCAATAAGACCAACCCAAGTGTATAACTATTCCTAAAATTATACTACTTGATGTTTGATAATCCCACGAACTAGTATTGAAAGATTACTCCCGCTAATAAATCAATACCTTTAACATATAATCAATTGGCTGATTAATAATAAGAAATAAAACAAGATTATCAAATTGCATAATAAAAATCAAACCCCAAACAATATAATTCAAATCATTAATAGATAATAAGAGACTACATCCCTAACCTAGAACAAGGGAATTTAGCTAGACATGGAGATGAAGAGAACACAATCAATAAAATATTGTTGGGGTTTGGTGAATCCGACTCACCACGGAAACAAACCCAAAAATAAGACCTCACTCACAATAATTAAAATCATAAACATAATTAAATTAATAAAAAGATTAAGATAAAACGATTACCTTTGGAGCGTGCTTCGCTCGACCGCTTGGGCTCTTCCTTGAAAGCTAGCTTCAAAATGACGAAGCCTCCAACGATTACCCACTCGCAACAACGATCATCGACTATGTCCAATGTGTTGGGGTTAGAAAGACCTGACCAATAAACCGGAGTAATTGAGTTCAAAGGCTTTCACAAATGTGATACCAATTCTAACTCTTTAGTTCAAAGGTTTTTACTACTAGTAATCTCTTTTCCAACTATTAATCAAGCATCATTTCAAATGCCCTTACTTGGGTATTAATAGGAAATGATGAGAGTATGATTATCTCTCCCATCAATGTGGGATTTTGATATTTTCACATTTTATTTTAAAGGCAAAATAAAATTATTTAAGCAAGCTAGTAATAAATCAACAAGTGTCAACTATACATGAGAGCGCAAGTAAGGACCACTTGGAGAGGGGGGACCAAACTTGCTACCCACTCTCTTCCTCATCTTGCGCCACATGTCCTCTCCCAATTGGGCATCAAGGCACCCAAGTGGGCTTCCCATTTATTCCTCCCTTGGTCTCGGCCCAGCCACCTGCACCTATGAGTTACAGGGTGATGCTGCTCTTGGCCAGCATGCCGCTGTAGACATCCAATTGTGTCTCCCCAAAACCAAACCCGATGATGAATACCTTTTGTGTCGAATCATAGTGGAATAAAGTGAAAGTGTTAAAAGTCTAATGTTGCAGTTAGTTTTTATAAAAAATCTTTGTTTCATTTTTCGAAAACCTGCTCTATTTCATAAAAATAGCAAATCTAGTTCAGTTTAGTCCATGACAAGGGTCCAATAATGGTGTAGTTGGATGAGGCTCAAAAGGAGCTTTCTAACAGTACATTATAAGAGAAATTTCGTCGAATAATGAGGAAGTTATGGCCAAAATAATAAATTAGGCCCGGTTTGGTTCTTATATGCGGCCCAATGATCTAGAGGAGGGCATATTATTAATTATTATTCCTAAAGCTATTAGGATTGATTATAGTCTTCTAGAATCATCTATAAAGTTCTTTTAAATCATGAAGGAATTAGGATTGATTAGTATGTATATGAGTTTTACTTGGAATAAACTAAGTGTTTTATATGAAAATACGATTTAACCCCTAACACGGATTTTACGATTCAATTTTATCAAGTAGTTGATTTCGCGTTGAAAATGCATTGAGAACCTCTTGCACCGCCAGACGATAGGTTCGTCGCCTAGCGACGAGCTCTGTCATTGGCGAAAGGAGGGTATTTTATTCCTTTTCGAACTTTGATTCTTTTCTATCAATTCCGGACTATTTTCTTATAACTAGGGTCCTTGGACTCAGTTTTTCAAAAATCAGAATTCTCTAATTTTTCTCTCGCTCTAAGCTAAAGCTTACTCTCTCTCACCCTATTTCTAGCCTAGCCTTTTACAAACACGATTCCTCAAACATTAGAAATAGATAAACCTAGCCAATTTCGAAGTTGCTTTTTCCCTAAACGTGAAAGGTTTGATATTTCTTAGGGTTTGGTCCCAAATCTCTATTTCAATTATTTAATTTAATTATTTTATTTTTATATTTTCCTTAAAGTTACAAACATGTGTATTTTGTGATTAGAAAGAGATGTGAGACATCAATGTAAGTAAATTAATTGTTTTATTGATATTATGATATAGAAATCATGCTTAGATTATTAACATTTTAGGATGTTTTATTGCTTCCTAACATCATGTTTAGGGTTAATTACGTTTCTTATATCAGTTATGATTTCTATTATGCTTTCTATTCTATTTCCTTAATATCATGTTAGTACCATGTTAGGGCTAAAGCTTTGATCTTTGATGTTTAGTGACATGTTAGGATTTGTTATTAATCTTGTTAGTATCATGCCTAGGATCTTGCTATTATTATGCTTTAACATGATGATGATCATTATGTTGCTTGATTATCTTTATTGTTATTACTTGATAACGCCTTTTATGCATGTTTAGAGGGAATTTAAACTTGTAATCACGCTCAATAAGATAATTAATAATCTTGTTCAGGGTTAACATGATTATAATTCAAGTGATTGCTAATAACATATTTATTTGTGCATTAATATTCAACAAAAATAGATTAAACAGGTTTACGGTTAATCTGTTCATTGCATATTAGTCAGAAAGCACACATGAATACAAGAAGAATAAAGTCAAAGAGTATTATTAGGGCAAGTTTAATCTCTTTAAAATTGGATTTGTACCTTCATCCCCGAACTTCTAGTCTTGGTTCCAGACCTATTGGAGTTAACGATTTTCTGGATCGTTAAGGGGTGTAACCTTCACCCCGTGAACGGTTTTCAAAAACTTGTTAGCGACTCTTTTGCTCTAGCTTCCTTCCCTTTGGATGCCACCACGCTTAAATTTATGATAACAGTGGGGTTCAAGTTTGGGGTAATGCTTGAAATATTCCCTATAGGTTTTGGCGACTCCATTAGGGAGTATTTCTATTTTAATTCCTAAAATTTATTTTGTCAATGATTTAGAATGAGTGGATGAGACTCGAAAAGTTCTAAGTATTTCATGTGTGTAATTTTGATTAACATTATTGTCATATGCATAAAAAAGATTCTCATTGGACATACCATCCGTAATGAGTAAAAAACATAGGATTTTTACATGTAGGAAATTTGAGAATTATATTTCACAACTAAAATCGAAATAATACTGCGAAAAACTGGAAAATTTTAAGGACACAGAAAGTTGTTGAGGCATGTATGAACTAGCGTCTAGAAAACAGAGTGCATCGCCTGAGAAATAGCCTCGTCGCCTGGTGACATCCTTGTCGTCTAGCGATGAAGTTATTTCATGGCGACAGACTCTGTTGTCTGGCGCCAAGTTCTTCCAATACCGAACTAGAACTCTTCCTTCTTGTTTTGACCGGTTATAGCACCATTGGCTCGATTCTATTTCTTGATTGAGGTTTTCTCTTTTGTCTGAAACTTGTATGTGTTCTACATATGGACATAACCCTTTGGGAATTCATTCTACATCTAACGAATCGAACGCTCCTAGCAAAGAAAGGTACATTCGAGATTGTTGAATTCACCAAACCATGGAAGCGAGTTTAACTCGCGGGGTCCTATCCACACGCGCCAACCCTTCCAAAGGTAAGGCTTACGCGCGGTGAATTCAGACTCATAACCATGGACCCTCGTTGACTAATCCATATCTTGAACTTTAGAGAACTAGAGCCATAGTTAGGTTGCAAACTCATTGCACCATATTGTGCTTATTTGACTACTTATGCATTCTTTGCTTGTGCATAACCTATGTGTGTTTTCACTAACTGTTTGTTTGACTTGTGATAAAGTCTAAATAAACTAATTAATGACTAAAAGTACTTTTCCTAATTAATTAATTAACTTGACTAATTAAAGGCTAATAAATTAATCAAACCGACTTAGTACGACTTTAGGCCTGTCGCTTTAGAGTAAAAATATTGAAAACAGTCCCTGATCGATGTTCCAGCAATGACACAAATATTTGGGTTGTGGCGCCAAATGCTGTTGTGCAAGGCTGGGCGACAACCTTGTCGCCTGGGGCTGCACTATAGTGTGCGGCGACAGTTCTGTTGTTTTAGCGACAGTTCAATTTATTGCTCAAGTCATCACGACGAGTCTAATTAAACAGTTTATTAATCAGTTTGATCAGTTTTTTAATGATAGTAGCCATATTTAGTCCTTAACTGAGTCTAAGCACTTAGTTCCATGGTCATACACAATAGTAAAAGCATGTCAATTGCATTCACTAAATAAATCACACACTAATATGTATGTACACTTTGACCATGTCTAGAGAGTCTTGTATGCGCGTGTTTTTTGTCGTTTTTTTAAAGGGGTAAGTTGGATATTAATCCTCCAATTGAAACACACTTGTTTAAACCCATATACTTGATTTATAAAAATATGCACCCTATTTTCGCTTTTTTATAAACAAGTAAAGTCAAAGTAAATTTGAGTCAAGTCATTAAAACAAATAAAATTGTTTAATTAACAGCTGGTGGTCAAGAAAAGAAGGGCGTTTAATCAAGGACTACACCTTCGTTCAAGTTCAACTTTTAGATAAACCAGTCAGTTCTGCAGAAGTTCAATGCTAACGACATCCGCAGAAGTTCAATGCCAATGACATATCTAGGTTTAAGGAAACAGACAATCCTTATTTCCACTTGAGAGCTTTCGAGACCATATTGAACATTAAGGGGATTGATAGGAAAGTCTTTCATTCTTTGTTTTCTTTATCTCTTGAAACCATTTGTCAACAATGTTTCTTTTCCGTTGAAAAAGAGAAAACCTCTACTTGGGAATCTATTGTGAACTCTTTCATCGATAGGTATAAATGTAATATTCAAGTTGAAACATATCATAGGGAACGTGAAATACTTAAGCAAAAAGAGAATGAAGGTTTCACTTCTTTCTTTAATAAGTGGATGAAAACTTCCGTTAAGATGATTAAGGTACCTAGTGAAAAGGAATTTGTGAGGATGTTTATTAAGAACCTCCAAGAAAAATACTCCAAACATCTTAAGTATAAAAAAAACTTGCATACTTTTAAGGCCATCTATAACATTGTAATTAACATTGAAGACGACCTTGCTAAACAGAAAGCTATTAATAATAACTCTAATAGTGGCTCGAAAGGAAACAAGAACAACAATCCTTCTTCTTCCAAAACCACCCTCTCAAACAACGTTAACACTTTTAATTTGACTGAAGTCCTCGCCATGAACAATCAAGGACAAAAGAAACCATTCAAGAGGAACTTTACTCCTATTGGTATGAGTTATGACACCGCATTTGTCCGATTACATGCAAAAGGTCTTATAACTCCCATTTGACCGTTTGGGGATTCAGCTGTCGAAAAGAGGATGGATAACTGGAATCCCAGCACACATTGCAAGTATAATCAAGGCAGGGCCTATCACATTAAGAATTGTTTGAAGCTTAAGGAAGCTATCCAAGACTTAATTGATAATAATAAACTCCCATTTCCCCCTGCAACCAAGAAGCCAAGTATCAATAATGCGCCACTTTCTGACTCTTTAACTATTTTTGATGAGGATGACCATGGTGACCCCTCATCTCTCATCAAACCAGTCGAAGAGATTCATGCTATCGGAGAAGAGGAGGAAACCTTTTTTGATGCCATGAGTGTTCTCCCTCCCAGACAAGAACCCGCAACTAGTGAAGAAGTATGGATTGTCATAAAATTAATGAAGAAAGGGATATACTTGTTACGCGAAGCTCTCGAATTCACAAAGAAACAAGAAAGGATGGTCCAGTACAAACATCTCAACAACAAAGTGAAAGGAATAGTGTCCTTCGAACAAGTGTATTATTCTGATGGCGGGTTCAGAATTATTAGAAAGCTAATATATTCAGTAAGGTCAAGTGATCGGAATGCCTGGGTGGAGGCCGCTTCCGATCAGTAATATTAATATAACTAATATTACAGCTTAATCTTGACTGAACCCTTCGGGTCACACCCAAGCAAAATATACGAACCGACTCGACGAATTAATTCAGAAGAAATTAATTCGTCGCCCGAGTGTTAAATATTTAGACGTCGGAAATTCGAGCTTAGAGCGTCAAAACCGAGCGTCGGAAGTCAAGTCAAAATAATAAAAAGACGAGACTAAAAATTAGTAATAAATCAACAATGACCAAAATACCCCTAGCATTGGAATCCCGAGTGCCAGGGGATTAGCCGAGCTAGCAGCCCGCACCATGTACGAGACATGCTAGCAAGGCATGGCTAGCAGCCCGTACCATGTGCAAGGCATGCTAGCACAGCACGGCCAGCCCGTAAGCAGTGCGTGGCGTGCTGGCGTGCGCAGCTGCTAGCAGCCTGCACATGTGCGTGGCTAGCTAGCAGCGCCCTTGGCATCAGCAGCCCGCACTGATGTGCGTGGGCGTGCTGGGCCGAGCTAGCAGCAGCTAGCAGCCCGCATGGTGCGAGGCTAGCTGGGCCGTGGACCTAGGTCAGGTAGAAAGGGGAAGCTAGTAAGTATGCTTGGTTTTTGGTGTGGATAAGTGTCACAAAAAGAGGAAGGAGTGGGGAGCAAGTATGGTCCCCTCCTCTCCAAGTGGTCCATACTCCTCTTTACATATGACTAGGACATTTGTTGATTTATTACTTGCTTATATATTTAATTTAATTTAGCTTTAAATTAATTTGTGGAATTTTATGAATCCCACATTGATGGGATAGAAATTCCCACTCATACTTTCCTCTATAAATACCAACCTTGGGATTTGGAGTAAAGTGCTTGAGTGGGAGCTAGAAAGAGCATTCCATATTTTGGAAAAACTCTTAAACTCCATTAACACTTGGGTTTTGGTCGGACCTTGCTAACTCCAAGGTAGCGGACCTAAAAAGTCGTGTTCGTCCTTTGTGGGTGGATACCGTTGGAGGCACGACATTTGCGTTGCTCAAGGACTTTAAGTAAGAGCCCGTTTTGAGAGGGAGAAGCTCGATTCAAGGGTATGATTTGTTCTTCCTTTTCTTGTGTTTACTTTTTTTTTTTTATAATAGTTTCTTGTTTTATGCTTTATGGTTTTATTAATTACGAGTGGTTCCTTGGGTCGGGGTTGTTTCCGCGGTGAGTTGTACTCACCAAACCCCAACAGCGGTATCGAAGCCCTGCCCGTTTATTTTTATAATCATGTTTTTCAAGGTTTATTTTGGCTAATTTTTCTGGTTTAAGTTGCTAATGAGATTAGTAGCTCGAGTTTATTTATTGTAATCCCGTTTTTAATGTAGAATTTGGCCCAGAACCCAGATTTTCACCATAAAATAGTGAATTTTGGGTGGAAAAGGTGTTCTGGAAAGGTTTTTACCCCTTTGGAACTGTGATTTTAGCCAAATTCTGACCTGAAATGCCTTTTTCGAGGAATTTTTTTGTTTTTGACGAAAATTTTTAAGTATTTTCTAACCTTGAAATTAATGGCATAACTTGTTGATTATGTGGTTGATTATTTGCATTATTTTCTGCATTTTTTAAGTCCCCTTAAAGCACACTTACTTGGTAGTATTTGATGCTTAAAGTTTGATTTATTTACACATAATTGCAAACTAATTGCTTTTTAGTGTAAAAATTTTTGTTTTGAGGCTTTTTAAGTGTTAAAGATTCAATCTTTATTTTTGATAAGTAATTGAAACTTTAAAAACCACTAAATTCCATGT
This sequence comes from Chenopodium formosanum, assembly GCA_024500155.1. Taxonomy (NCBI): domain Eukaryota; kingdom Viridiplantae; phylum Streptophyta; class Magnoliopsida; order Caryophyllales; family Amaranthaceae; genus Chenopodium; species Chenopodium formosanum. The sequence continues at coordinate 48,154,774 of CM044865.1, forward strand.
AATTTTGTGTTAAACTTTGTTGTTTTTATCATTTAGAGTTGATTGGAAACATTAAGTTTCAATTTTTGTGATAGAAATTCGGTTATCTTCATGTTGGAAGATATAATTTTAAAGGATTCACAAAATTTAGATGTTGGAATTTTCATTTGAACATTAAAGTTAATATTTTTCCAACTTCCCCTTACTTTGTCAAATTCTCAAGTTTAATTTAAATTGATTAAATTAAAAGTGAGAAATTGCCTCAACTTTGTTATTGCACCAAGCTAAACCAATTTAATTAAGAATGGTTCTTGGAATTTTTTTGGTTATTTGCACTTTGAAATTTTATTAAGTTAGACTTGTTTAAAATTTTTTTTTTGTTCATTAAGTTAGTTCTAAAATTAATTTAGAATTAATTAATTATGTCTCGCGAAATGGGATCAAATCCCGAGGCCATGACACGCAAAACGAGGCAAAGAACCACCCTTGGCTAGCCGGGCTGCTATGTGGCTGCCAAGGTGGCTGCCCCGCCTTGCGTGCGGCCATATGCGCGGCAGCAGCACACGGCCACAGCAGCCACGCAGCAGCAGCCATTGTTGTGCGTGCGCGTGCGTGCGGCAGTGGCAGCAGCTCAAGGCTGCTTGCCGCGGGCCGTGTGTGCGGAGCTTTTGTGTGTGTATGTGCTTGGTACGGTGAGGTGAATAGCCGTAGTATGCTTGGTTTGCATGAGCCGCGATTATTCGAGTTTCTTTGGAAAAACGCTTAAAGCGTAAGCCACTTGAAATGCGGTTGGCTTAATATTTGCTTACTTTGCCGTTTTATTTATTTTAACTAATTTTGTTTATTTTAATTAAAATTTTGGGAAGCTAAGCCTCGGTTTTGAGCGGCATTGGTAAAATTTTATTTTGACAAGTTTGGGTGCTACCGACTTAATTAATTGGATTAATTAAGGGAAATGCGGAATTTAGTGGGAGCTTCAATTATTAATGACGTCAATTACATAATCAGTTAAACAACTTTTATTAGTTTTTAATTAGGCGTGTTAATCGGATTAACCACCTAGATTAGTTACTACTGCGCGCGTTGTTTAAATGCATTTTACTTGTTTGATATTGTAAATTGCATGGGCCACTCACAAATAGTGAATGGATGAATGGAATATATATTCTCTCTCACAGGTTTTATGAAATGGCAACTAGTGGGACCCGATTAGGATAGAAAATACGGACTACGTGCCGTTATGTATTTTTATAAATCTAAATACGGTCTACGCACCGTTAAGTACTTTTGTACCTTAATATTTAGATTATTCCTAGTCGTAGACACTAGTATTTGCATAGTTTGGTTAAGTCTTGAAGACGGTGTATCTTGGAAGACAAAGCCTTGAATTGCAAATGAAGACCTTTTGATGACTTGAAGAATTCAAGGGGTCATGCTAGTGGCCACTATGCATCTATAATTTTGCTTTATATTTTATGCTTATCTATAATTTAGGTTTTCTTTATGTTGCGATGATTAGTTAAGTTCACTTAAATCAACCAACATAGAAATCCTAGGTCCCTAATAATATGGAGTCAAACTTGCCTTTCCAAAACAACACTTACCAGCCGAACGAGGGTGATGGTAGGCTACGCCAAAGCGAGGTGCCATCACTTCTCCAAGGCTCATAAGGTACACCGGGTGTGCACGTTGGTTTTGGTTGAACTCATCGGTATGAGTGAGGAGTCCTCACATACCGTGGCAAAAGAAATACATCGTCAAAGATGCATTAGATGCGATGATTATCTAACCAAGAGTGGCTTAGAGCCATTAGCAAGGCAATGCTTACCTTAGAAGATTGAGTGTTAAGACATGCCAAAACATGCTTAACCATTCTTTGTTTCTTCGGATCTTGGAATCGCCTTATTTTCGCAAAATAGGGACAATTTTTATGCGTAAATAAGACGTTTAATAAGATTGAAGTTTGCATGAATGCTATTAAATTTCATACTTATTATGTTCTTGATAAATGGTTATACTTTGCACTTATATTTATAATATTCTAAATCAAATAATATTGTTTCCTGATTGGTAAAGGAAATCCTTGAGAATAGTTCTCAAAGACATGAAAAGCATTTCTAAAATACAATTCTCATAAATGACTTTTATAACTAAGTCCGAAAGGACGGTTGGACATCATGTATTCAAAATACTAGGTAGTTTTGATAAAACATGAGGTATTTAGTTGCAAACTCAAGATTAACAATGTTTGACAACCAATGTATCTTTTCGCATCATACACAATTGAGTAGGACTCATTGATGTAGTAATTCGGGTAAGAATTAATGGAAAAGATGGAACTTTGTTTTACGGCGCACTAGGTGCTTGATTATGCCTAACAAAGTATTAGAGTCAAGGTACTTAAAGAAATAATTCTTCAAGTAAAATTATGAGATATTGTATGATAAGAAATATAGGAAAGAAGGAACAAAAAAAGAAAAAGGGAATTAGATTTCATTTCAACTCATGAGTTCATGTCATTGTAGTTAACTTAGCAATTCATTATCTTCACAAGTATCGGATAGTGCTTGAGTGTTCCACTATGATAGTGACCTCAAACTATTGAAATTAGCTAAGTTATCGACTTACAAGCTTAGAATGAAGCAAGAAGAGCTACATCAGTTGTAAGGTCGTACGTTTTATTTAAAGACCTTTTAAGCCAAAGGCTGGAACAAATAATGGTTATTATGTTCCATAATCAGCAATTATGTTCCATAATCAGCAATTGATCCGTTTACACACGAAAAGACTTACATTCAAAGTAATAAGCAATAGTTGCGAGATTTATTTGAATGGCATGGTTATCCAAGCGTTGAGTCAAGAATGCTTGATGATAAACAAACATTTCCCTAACATGATTAACTCACTAAGTTCAAGTCATGGGATTGGTTTGCGTTCCAAACATCTTTAGCAATGTCATATCGACAAGAACGTACTCAAGATTCTATTAGATATGCTCTTGATAGTTGCTCGATTTGGAATCATTCTAAGACAAGCAAGTCTTAGTTGTTGAAACCGACAAAGCAGAGAGCTATTGTTCTTGGTATAGAAAATTGACTCCGAAGGCTAAAGAGGAATCAATTACTTCAACGTTTCACAAAGAATTTGAAAGGATATGGCTATATTCATCAAATGTGTACAAACTTGACCCGAGTAGCTCAAGAGTCTAGTGAAGTACAGAATCGACTTGGCAAGATATCAAAACTTCTAGATTAGATCGAGCAATGTTTGCTTGAGCCAAGCGTGACCATCTCAAAGTTATGAATGGAAATTTTCATAAAGAACTCCACAAAGAACATAGTGTGTCCTCACGGAGACCTCGATGTCATTAGAAAATGACTCAAACGATGATGGTTCATAACCCTTCCTATAAAGTTCTTAAAGATTTGCACAAATGACTAATGTTACACTAAACAATATGTCAAAGCTAAAAAAGGACGCCATATTCAGTTATGGATAGAAATAACTTCTAAAAGTCTTTTCAAGTATATGTCTAAGGCTCTTAGTGTTAGTGGGAGTTCACTAGCTCAGTGGGAGCTAAGTGGCTCAGTGGGAGCTGAATGGCTCAATAAAGACTAAAGATAGCTCAAGTGGGAGCTAACTGTTTGTTTCTTAACGAACTTTTACCCAAAGACAATATACATGTCTCTTTGTAAGCATTCAAGTGAGACTACGGGCATTACCTCCACATCCTAATTGAGAACATAATGTTTTCTGCTCTAAGTGGTGTCTTTCTGGAAAGTAACACGTTTCCAAAACGACATGTGGGAGGAAAATGAACTCGATGACCATCGAGCTTAGCAACAAACTAGAACTGAGAATCTCGGAAGACCTTAAAGAACTTCATGAGAATGCTTGATCAAGAATACTCAAAAGGACTTTACAAGTTGCTTAAAAGAGAATTCATTACTCACAAAACATTAAAAATGTTGGAGTAAGATCAACATGATAAAAGGGATTTAAAAGCGCCTTAAAACTCAGTGTTTGATGCAATTACCCCGTATAGGTATATAATTCATCAAAGGCTTGGATTGAATCCTATAAATTTTCTATTAAGTTAGAAATAAACCTAAGGCTTACAAGCAAAGGAATAATGTCTTGTAAGATAGCTACGACAAATCCAAATTCCGAATGATGGTTAGAGGCTATGAAAATCCGAAATAGACTCCATGTTTGAAAATTATGTTTGAACTTGATTAATTTGCATGAAGGATGAAAGATCCATCAATTGTAAATAAGTTTTTAAGGAGAAACCTAACAAATGTGGAAATATATATGCATACATAGCTAGATTGGCTGAAAAGGATATAATTAATTTCAAGGAGTTGATTTTAATACAAAACCTATTCACCAATCGGAATGCTTGAGTCTTTTCGTGATTGATCTAGCAAAATTGCACATATGAAATATGGAAAAATAGATACCAAAACCGCCTTCCCAAAATAGGATCTTGGAAGTGGATATGGAATAGTCTAAGGGTTATGAAAATCTAAATAATGCTAGATTTGAAAGCAAGCACATGGAATCCGTCATGGGATTAAAAGAAGCATTGCATGAAGGAATTGGAACGTGTTTTCTCATAAAGTTAATAAGAGGATTGACTTATGGAGAAACATAGAAATTTTGATGAACAAGATGTTTAGTGGGAGCAAAAGTAAAGGTCCAACGAGAAGTTTACGAACTCTATTGTGAAACAACTATCAAATTCTAAATGCTTAGATTTGAAAGTATTTTCGACAATGGACCAAGCTAAAGACGATACTTAGTAAATGTTGGGAATTAAGTTCTATGGTATAGACTTAATTAAGTGTTTAAATGAGTAAAGGAATTTACCATGTTAAACATGAAGGACTTTGAAAGGCTTTCGACCCATATATGTATGAAGCTAAGTAAATGTTTGAAGTAAGTATAAGCTAGGCTAAATACTAAGTCAACCAAGAAAGACTCTAGTAAGAGACTTTCAACCATATCACATAGCGAACATTTTGGCAAGACTCAGTGTAACTGAATGAGCTAAATGTCACATGGATGGAATAGAATTGTGAATCATTCTAGAATTAAATCCATCATGTAAAGCTATGATATGGAATCGTTAGACGACTTACTTGCTTAGAGCATGTGAAGTACGTATATAATACCAGTCGACATTAATCTAAGTATTAGATCATTAGATTATAGTCAAGAACATCCATAGCACTTAAATAAGTAGTTGGATGAGTTCTTGACGCATGGAAACAAATACAACTTGAGTTTTGATGTTGCAAGCACAAACCATAACAAGGATTAGATACTTAGAAAGGAATCCATTTATAAGCACAAGGCAAGAAGTGTCGTGGCTTGAGAATGGTAACATGGATATGCATCCATGTATAATGTGCGAAAATTTAAGATAAATTTCCATAATCGTAAGTGATTTGAGTATTCCAAATCATTGTGAGTCGTTTGGAGTGAAATCCATGCAAGGCATCATCGGAGAGTCTACTAAAACATATGTTGAGAATATTGTTGCCTTAAAGGCAATAATAAGATAGATGTTAAATGGAAAAGTTCATTGTTGAACGTTGATGATTGTAGGTTGTCAAGTAGAAGGTCTCAAATCATGAAAATGAGTGGGAGCCATTGCTTGGACAATAAATCCTGAATCACATGTAATCAATTAACACTCTAAAAATTTTATTATCTTATTATGGAAATGGTTGATGACGAAGATGCTAAGGTTTGCAAAGTAATTATAACTAAACCTATGCAACAAGTGAACGACAACATTCATAATTGCATGAAAGAAATCAAGCATATCAAATATGAGTGTGATTTCTATGAATGTTTTATGAAGAGTACTACTCTTAAATCATTTGGGAAAAACTATTTATCATAAGATGAAACATTGTGAAGTTTCATAGTGGAATAAAATATTTCTGAATATTCCACAAAACTATTTAATTGTGGTTTAGAATTAAATAATGAGTCCATTCGATTTTAATAAATATTCAAAATAGGGTATCAAGTCAATGGCTTGGATAAAGAAACATCTATTAAGTGAACATTTAATATTTTAATCGAAAATTATCCCTAGTAAAGGTCATATTTTTTGTGGACGATTAATGACCATTAGAGATTAGTGTCTAGTATGATTTATAGCACCGTTTCTTGTGCAATGAGGATACAAATCATTTGCACAGGTATTGGTTTAGAACCATACTGGATCGACCTATGAGAATACTTTAAGAGATTTAAAAATCGTCATAAGTATTTTTCTCATTATTACTATCGGAACTCTTTTCCTTGACCATGAGTAGTGGGAGGTCTCTTGTTTGAGTACTAGTCCGCTTTGGTATTCGCCAAACGTCTGCCGTAACTAGGTATTATAACGACAGATGTCGGCGGCTAGGTCCACTTAGTAAGAGAATCTACATTACAAGACTGGAAATGTCCCCCTAATAACAATAAGGAACATGTCTTGTTGTTTACAAGGCCTCTCGAAGAACGAGACTGCGAAAAATGCATGGCCGTTCAATTCTCAGATGGATTTTAGAAATCATCTGCTTAATGATAGTGAAACTTAGATTTCGAGAAACACTTCTGGACGTAACAGAGATGACGAGTAACCTTACCCTATAGTTCATGAAGAGACATAAAGAGACATAGGAAAGGGGCTATACACTAAATGCACACTTGTCTAGAAGGACAAGTGGGAGATTGAAAGGAATGGTGTCCTTAGAACAAGTGTATTATTCTGATGGCGGGTTCAGAATTATGAGAAAGCTAATATATCTAGTAAGGTCAAGTGATCGGAATGTCTGGGTGGAGGCCGCTTCCGATCAATAATATTAATATAATTAATATTACAGCTTAATCTTGACTGAACCCTTCGGGTCATACCCAAGCAAAATATACGAACCGACTCGACGAATTAATTCGGAAGAAATTAATTTGTCGCCCGAGTGTTAAATATTAAGACGTCGGAAATTCGAGCTTAAAGCGTCGAAACCGAGCGTCGAAAGTCAAGTCAAAAATAATAAAAAGACGAGATGTCAAATTAGTAACAAATCAACAATTACCAAAATACTCCTAGCATCGGAATCCCGAGTGCTAGGGGATTAGCCGAGCTAGCAGCCCGCACCATGTACGAGACATGCTAGCAAGACGTGGCTAGCTAGCAGCGCCCTTAGCATCAGCAGCCCGCACTGATGTGCGTGGGCGTGGTGGGCCGTGCTGGCAGCAGCTAGGAGCTCGTACGGTGCGAGGCTAGCTGGGTCGTGGGCCTAGGTCGGGTAGAAAGGGGATGCTAGTAAGTATGCTTGCTTTTAGATGTGGACAAGTGTCACAAGGAGAGGAAGGAGTGGGGAGTAGTTATGGCCCCCTCCTCTCCAAGTGGTCCATACTCCTCTTTACATATGACTAGGACACTTGTTGATTTATAACTTGCTTATATATTTAATTTAATTTAGCTTTAAATTAATTTGTGGAATTTCATAAATCCCACATTGATGGGATAGAAATTCCCACTCATACTTTCCTCTATAAATACCAACCTTGGGATTTTGAGTAAAGTGCTTGAGTGGGAGTAAGAAAGAGCATTCCATATTTTGGAAAAACTCTTAAACTCAATTAACACTTGGGTTTTGGTCGGACCTTGCTAACTCCAAGGTAGCGGACCTAAAAAGTCGTGTTCGTCCTTTGTGGGTGGATACCGTTGGAGGCACGACATTTGTGGTGCTAAGGCTATTAAGTAAGAGCCCGTTTTGAGAGGGCGAAGCTCGCTTCAAGGGTATGATTCGTTCTTCCTTTTCTTGTGTTTACTTATTTATGTTTTATGGTTTTATTAATAACGAGTGGTTCCTTGGGTCGGGGTTGTTTCCGCGGTGAGTCGGACTCACCAAACCCCAACACAAAGTTCCACTCATGGAGAAGAAACCATTTTTTCTCCAAGTAATTGACACACCCATAAAGAGTAAAAATCCTTACACTCAAATTGGGACTTCCTATGCTAACATGTTAAAAATACTCTCCGAGTGTGGTAAGATTACCTCTTAAACCGAGACCATTTGAATCAGTAAAGAGGACAGATAGGTTCTACTGTTCATATCATTAATCAGGGGGATATACAATAGATCATTGCTTTAAATTTAAAAATTTAATTCAAAAAATGATTGATAATAAGAAGCTAGTCCAAATTCAACAAGAACAAGATGCTAGAATTAATAGAGTTTGGGACAGCGATGACGGGGACGTCTATCTCAAGGATATGGAATAACCTCCACTTTCAGTGATATATCCAATAAGTGAATTTTGGGATGAAGAAGATTCACCCATAGATGTTCTCACAAGATCTAGGAGAATGCAACCTCCCATCACCACACAACCTATTCTTAATAATTAACAAGTTTCCATACCAATTATAGAAGATGACAATGTTGTCAAGCAATTTAAAAAGACCAAGGTTGAGATGAATGTATGGAAACTTCTAGCTACATCCCGAGAACAAAGGTTGGCAGTAATGAATGCTTTGGACAAGATAGGAATAGACTCTGAAACCACTCATGAGGGATTGGCTAACTTTCTCACGAGTGATCTACCTAGTCCCATCAACTTGATCACCTTTTCTAACAAGGATCTACCTCCGAAAGGTGACAAACATTACAAGGCTCTAAACCTCACAGTAATCTGCAAGAGAATGAATGTCCCAATGACTCTTATAGATAATGGATCGGCAATTATTGTTTGTCCACTTAGAACTGCGAGGATGTTTCGGAATAAGGGATGAATATTTAACCCCATCAACGCAAGGAATAAGAGCCTACGACAATACTTGTCGTTAAGCTCTTGAAAAAATTACCATGAATATAACGGCGGGAGTAATAGAACATGCCAATACCTTCCAAATAGTGGATATTAAAGCTTCCTTCAACCTATTGTTGGGACGCCCTTTGCTTCCTGACCTTAAGGTCGTTCCTTCATCCCTTCATCAACAAGTAAAGGCTATAGTTGGAGGGATCCCTATTACAATCAATGCTTCACCTATGAGAATCAAAGTTGTTGAAAATCCACTTATTAATGTGGAGCACGATGAGAAAAATGAAGATCTGTGGGGCTTTAATGAAGAGGTCTCCTTAATCAAGGAAGATGAAAGGACCTCTCTTTGCTACGACCCCCACTCTAATATGATAATAAATGATATTATCTGAAAATAAGGACACATTCCTGGAATAACTCTTAGAATGAAAAAGGATGTAGCAAAACAAATGGAACTACCTACCTTCCTTAAATTAGATACTTTCGGACTTGGTTTTGAACCGACTCTAGAAGATCTAAAGCTAGCCCAGGAAAATCTAAGGCGCGAAAGAACGCTCGTACCCAAAATAAAGCAATCCCAATGGATCAATACCCCCTTACTCTTAATGGACAATTTATAAGAGAAGGAGAGGACTGTCCATGTCACGAATTTCCCAAACCCTTTGTTGTTAATGGCATAAGGCAACCAGGGTTTGAAATCTTTTTGGATTGCTACTTTTTAGATGAGATCTCAACTCCTATCCACAAGGAGAAAGCACCCCTATGCTTTGAATTTAATGTCATGGGACTCCTCTTTGGACGCGAGAAGAATGAGACAAAATATATAAAGGATAACTCCTCACTCATTTAAACAATCTTATATTGTGAGAACTTCGATCCTTCAAAGCTCATCACTCCAGCAGAGGATTTAGTTCAAGGATGGCGCAAAATAGTAAAGGTGACTACTCCAAGTGGAAGAAATATCTGCATAACAACAGGACAAGGACTAATGTTTGAAGAATCGTCTGAGTCAAAGTCCGAGTCTAAGTCTTCCCCTATCGAGTCTTCTAAGTCCTTACCTATAACACCTACTTCCTCTAATTCTTCTATTTTAGCACCTACTCCTAGGAAAGTTAGTAGTCATGTCCCAGAGGACATTTCTTTATTTAATGTAATGATTTCCAAATTAAATAATATGTCATCATCCCCTTACTCCTCGTGTTACTCTCTAACCCAAGATGACGAGCATTGCTTAACTAACAATGAAAACAACAAAGAAATCATTAAAGCAATGGAAACACTTGAAAATAAAACACCTGTAATTGAGGATACTAAGACGGTTGATATCTCAAAAGATCCAACCATTAAAAGAGAAGTTAAAATTTGACTAACACTTAATAAAGATGAAATCGCCGATTTAATCAATCTACTTAAAGAATATATCGATGTATTTTCTTAGTCATATGAAGATATGCCAGGTATTAACAGAAAAATAGCTCAACACACTATACCACTAATTCCAAGAATGAAACCTGTATAACAAAAGTTGCGTCGAATTAAACCCGACGTAGCTCTTAAAATAAAACAAGAAGTTCAAGAACAAATAAATTCAGGTTTTATCAGGGTATCTAAATAACCCAAATGGGTTGTAAATGTGATCCCAGTTCCAAAGAAGGATGGAAGTGTAAGAATGTGTACCGACTATCGAGATCTAAATAAGGAAAGTCCAAAGGACGACTTCCCTTTTCAACACACTGACATCTTTAGTAGATAATACAGTAAACCACGCGCTTATCTCATTTATGGATGGGTACGCAGGGTAAAACCAGATTCTCATGGCTGAAGAAGACATGGAGAAAACAACGTTTATAATACCTTGGGGTACTTACTATTACACGGTAAAGCCATTTGGGTTGAAAAACGCGGGTGACACTTACTAACGAGCAGCAACTTCCCTACTCCATGACATGATGCACAAAGAGGTTGAAGTCTATGTGGATGATATGGTTGTGAAATCGAAAGATCGCCTAGGACATCAAGTAGCCTTAAGAAAATTCTTCGAAAGGCTAAGGAAATACAACATGAGGTTGAATCCATCCAAGTACGCTTTTGGATTCACCTCAGGCAAACTCTTGGGATATGTCATAAGCTCTAGTGGAATACAGATAAACCCAACCAAGATCAAAGAAATTACGTCAATGCCGCCACCCAAAACAGAGAAACAAATTCGAGGATTTATTGGCCAGTTGCAATACATAACTAGGTTCGTATCCAAGCTAACAACAATATGTGAACAATTAATCAAGAAACTTAAAAAGAATGTGCCAGTAATATGGGACGATAAGTGTAAAAAATCCTTTGAAAAGATCAAAGCCTATCTCGCAAAACCTCCTGTATTAGCACCTTTAAAAAGAGACAATGGGGGTTATGCTCGCACAAGAAGTAGAAGGAAAAGAAAACGCCATCTACTACCTAAGTAAGAAAATGCTTGAGTATGAAGTACGCTACACACCACTTGAGAAATTGTGCCTTGCATTAGTATGGGCCACAACCAAGTTGAGACATTGTATGCTCGTCAATATAGTATTTGTAGTGTCTCGAATGGATTCACTCAAGTACTTATTTGAAAAATCCACACTTAATGGGTGCATATCAAGATGGATATTCAACATAGCCCAATTTGATGTAATGTTCATGCCTCAAAAGGCTATTAAAGGATCCGTGGTCTCGGACTTCTTAACGGATTTTCTAATAGAAGATTCGACGCCAATACATGACAATGAATTTCCAAATGAAGACTTGATGGTAACAAAATATTATACTTGGACCATATACTTCGACGGAACCTCAAACCAAAAGGGATGTGGCATTGGAATATTATTCGTATCACCTAAAGAAGAACAAGTTCCAATCTCCATAAAGTTAGATTTCGACGTTACCAACAACGCTGCAGAATACGAAGCATGCGTAGTAAGCCTCGAAACAGCTTTGGCATTGGGAGTAAAGACACTTCGAATATTCGGATATTCTTCTTTGATCATCAACCAAATCTCCAAAAGATGGAAAGTAAGGAGTGAAAGTTAGCCCTTTACCAAAATTATCAAGATCTCTCACCAAGCAATTGGTAAAGGTTGAACACACAAATCTACCTAGAGAGGAAAACCAAATCGTTGATGCCTTGGCAAGACCAGCTTCAAAGGTTAGGATTCCTACAGAAATCAAGCAAATGCCTATAACCATAGAGAAAAGGCATGAATTGGCCTATATTCAAGCCATAGAAGACGATGAAGTGGTCCAAGTTGAAGAAGAAGAAGAAGAAGAGCCATTTTATACAAATATACTCAACTATGTCACCAAAGGAGAATACCCTCCTTATGCTGACAAAAGAGCAAAACAAGCATTAAGACTCTTGGCTTCCAAATATGTACTCATAGACAACGAGTTACATAAAAGGGTACCTAAGGGTTGATCTCTCTTATGTGTTGGCAAAAAGGAAGCCCAAAGAGCTATGAGGATAGTCCACGAAGGCGTGTGTGGAACTTATGTTTATGGCTAAATGCTAGTCCAAAAGATAATGCGAGAAAGGTATTATTTGACTACCATGAATAGGGACTGTCATCAATACGTTAAAAGATGCCCTAAATGCCAAATATACGCTAACTTGCAACATGTTCCACCATCTCTACTCTACACCTACGCATAACCATGGCCATTTTCAACATAGGGAAATTATATCATTAGAAAAATTACCCTCCTGTGACAGGAGATCACGAATACATTCTAGTAGCAATCGATTACTTCACAAAGTGGGTTGAAGCACAATCATATGCTAAACTCACAGCAATATATGTAGCATTCTTTATCCAAAGTAACATCATTTGTCGATACGGAGTCCCACATAAGATGATAAGTGACAATGGAACTCACTTTAAAGCAGAATGTGAAAAATCGCTACAAAAAAATTATCGTATTCAACACCATCATTCTTCTCCTTATAGACCTCAAGCAAATGGAGCAGTTGAGGTGGCTAACAAGAATTTAAAGACTATTATCGAGAAAATGATAGAAAATTATAAGCATTTGCCTGACAAACTCCATTTTGCACTTTGGGGTTATCGCACGTCAATTCGTACATCAATAGGAAATATGCCATTCTCCTTAGTTTACGGAATGGATGTTGTACAACCTGATGAGCAAGAGATACTCTCTCTACGCATTGAGTTGGAAAGTAATTTAGATGAAGTCGAATAGACTAGGGCAAGATATGAAGAGCAAATTCTACTAGATGAAAAGCGACTAGAAGCTCTACATCATACTAAATGCTATCAAGCATGTATGGCTAGACACTTTAATCAGATGGTCAAGACAAGAAACATCAAAGTCGGAGACTTGGTGTTGAAAGTGCCAAGGAAAATTGTTTTGGATACAAGAACCAAATTTAGGCCTAATTGCTCTGGACCATATATCGTCAAAACTATCCTTTCAGGAGTTGCCACCAAAACTAACTGATATGGATGGTAATGTGTTCTCAAACATGACGAACCTTATCCAACATAAGAAGTACTACCCATAATTACTTGAGTAGGACACTCAAGAGAGCTACATTTTGCCTGATTCCTTAGGAAAGGATACGTAGGCAACCCTTTAAAGGGTGCAGCCACTTTTATTTTCACAAATCTCGCATCCCAGCATCAATAAAAATCCGCTCAGCAGTAACGCAAAGTAAAAACGTCTGTCGCCAAACGACAGTTTGTAGCTCAAGAAAACGAAGTGTAGTGCTTGGCGACAAAAGCAGCGTTTAACGATAAACTTAAGCTTGAAATCGCGGCGCTAATTTTCTGGAATATCTAGTGAAATTTCGATGTATTTTAGAAAATTTTCGACTTCCGTACTCAAGAAAATTTCTGGAAAATAATTGAAGTTGTTTTCATTGCTTAAATAATTTAAATGTAAAAGTTTATTTAAGTAAAATGCTAAAATTGCATTAATAAAATAAATTAAATTACATTATTGATGGAATTTAAATAAAACCTTAATAAAATAAATTGACTTAAAAATTAAACATGTCAAATAAATTGGAAGTTAAGCAATGCTACAATCTTTCTTCTCTTTTTTTGCTCTTTTCCAATTCTTATCAGTCTCCTCCTCATCATCCACTACTTTAGCTAGTAGAAATCCTTTATATGATCTACGTTCAATCTTGGAGTAAATAGTTTCTCCTTTGGCTAGGACACCATGTTTCTTTTCCACCCAAACTTTCTTTTCTAAAGAGTTAGCTTTTCTTTTCTCTTTGCCTTAAGTATTGTCCTTCTTCTTAGGCATCATAGGTGTTTTGAATTCAACTCTTTCACGTAAGAGTTCCTTAACAGGTATTATCTTGTCACCTAGACGATTCTTAACATTGGTTCTACTTTGATCTTTCTTGTTATCCTATTTAGGTTAATTATGAAGCCAATTCTTCACATCATTAGGCAAAGAAAGAGAAACCTTTTGGGTAAACACTTCCCATAAAGGCCTAGCACTCCAATAAGTGTCAAACCACTCTACTTCTTTAGGAACAAGGAATTTATAGGGACGAAAAATATCTCAAGAAGGAATTGTTTGAATAAGACTGTACTGCCTTTTTACCCTCAGGGATAATAAAATGTCATCTTGGTTAAGCTTGGAAGACGACTGAAGGGTTTCTTGTTGACACCAGCCATCATCTCAATTTTCCACAATGGGATGATCCACTTGATAGCAAAAGCACGGGAGGTAAATATTCTGCTCAACTCATGGCGACCCATCTTTATGGAGAAGCGCTTCTTTCGCCTCACATAGCAATTTGGAGTGTATTTTTCAATATTCTCAGGAGGATCAATTAATACTAGTCTCACCATTAGCTACATCTTCAAAAAAAACAATGCAAACAATTAATATTACCATACAAAAATATTTGTTTTTGATTTCTGTACTTAAAAATATTACATTTCTACATGTAATAAAATTGTAGAGCTTTGAAAAGGTGCTTTTGGATTTCTTTTTAATTCATCTAGACGAAACATAATCTCTCCAACAATTAATGGAATTAGATTCCTTCCAGATTCAATTTGTTCCAAGAAAAATATTATAATTGGTTGACCCTCATTATTTCTACCATTAGTGAGAAGATATTGGTTAAGCATGCAAAAGAGAAAAACCCTTCTTCTATAAACAAGAAAAGACTCAGAATATGGTCTATTAACATAGTGGCGTGCAAATTTTTTTAGATTAACTACGCTACCATATACAATGTTTGTTAGATCTCTGTCTTTGAGATTAAAGAAGCGCTTAAAATCTTTATAATAATACTCATTCACTCTAGGAATTACTGCAAGATCTAATAAAGGTAAGCCTAGAATGGCACTAAATGCTTCCGGTAAGGGGTTAGTTTCATCATAGCCTAGTCTAAATCAATGTGTGTCTGGATCCTAATATTCTAAGGCGGTATGAATAAAATCAATGTCAATATATACCCCCTTAATACCATAATTACCTCCCAATTGGAAAAAGTAAAGTTCTTTTCTCTCCTTAGCTGTCACGAGTAAAATCGCTAAAACTCTTAGTAACTGAAGGCATGATTACTTATTGAGAAACTAAGGTTATAATTAATATGTTTGAATTATACAGAAATTGGCATATTAGGGAGCTATTTATGCACAAAACTAGTGCAGTTTGACTCCTAAAAGGATTTAAAGGAAAATATTGCAGCGCTAGACGATAAATTTGTCGCCTGGCGAAGGGAGCAACACCAGGCAACGACATGCAGTGCCTAGTGACGAAAAGGCGGTGAAACACCAGCTCAATGCGCTATGACAACCGCGTTTTCTGACTATAATTTAAAATTATACGACTTTACAATTATAACCCTTGTTCAATCACTCTATAGACAAAATTCAATATATTTTTCCTGTTTTTTTATTTAATCAAGCCTAATTAAATTTAGGCTTATTTTAGTCAAAACTAAACTATTTTTCATTTTTCCTTTTTGGCGGAGAAAGTAAGATACCTTCCATCAATAATGAAAATAACGGAAATTTTTGCGCAAAATTAATCACAAATTTTTTGCACACACGCATATGCGCATAAAATGAAAAATAAAATGCAAAGATAATGCAGACACAATATATAATAGTTTGTATATACAATGTGTCTAAAATGTTAGTCATATAAAATAGACCGACAAAGTCCTACAAAGTCAAAATAAATAAAAAGCACAGGTACTACTATGGTGCCGGAAGGCGCAAATGAGGAGGAATGTTCATCATATCAAAGAACATCGCTGACCAAGGTGTATGCTCCTCACCAGCTCCAGACTCGCTAGTAGGCTAGAACCTAATATCAGGGCAAGCCCACCCCAGCTCACCCTAATACTAGATCGACAACGACTGAGGCTGCTGCGGCTGCTGCGACGATGAACCAAACTGATACGTCCCACCACCCAATAGAGGAGCCGATGTCAAACCTCCTTAGCCCTTCGGCCCAGTATGTGCACCCTCAGACGAAGAACCCGAACCCTCTAATGTCTCTGTACGAGCGGCATCAGATCAGTTACAATAAGTAGTGCGGCGACGCCTCAAGCCAGACTTAGACGTCTCTCTACTAGCGTCGGGTTTCGTCCGAGTACGTGTTGAAGGAATCAGTTGTCCCTCCAAAATTAAACCGAGTCAGGGCAAAGAAAATAGGAGGATAAACAATACCAAATAAAGAAATAAAGATACCTCCTCAACAACGTCGTCACGACGACCAGTAGCCCGATTCCTCATCCTCACCTGCTGACTGCGAAAGACGTCTATACACCACGCCATCGCTGTCACCAACTCGCGAGAGAACTGTCAAAAACAAAGTCGGTAACTGTACAAGATAAATATAAGTAAACAGTAAGCAAGTAACTCACCCGAGTCTAGTGACGAGGAGTAGACCACTCGAAAAAGAGCTAATCCTAAGGAGCCCGATGAATCATCTTCTCAACTAGGTCATACATCCCCGGTAGCTGATAGACATATGAGGAGGAACGAACTCTATAAGCATAGCCTGGAAAAAAGCAAATCCAAGTGATTAAAATCCACTTGGAGGCTATCCAGCAAAAATAAAAGGATAAAAAGCATATCGCTGCCTCCTCGGATAAAGTAGGGGCCGGAGCAAACAGTGGCAACAAATTCTCCTTGTAACTCTACCCTGGACGATCATGAGATCACCAGGGAGTACTAGCAGGCGACCTCTCTGCCAAGTTTATCAGCATCGCCTCATGGAACATGTGTCAAGGAGGGTGAACAGGGACAATGAAAATATCCCAGGAGTGCTGGATAACCACTCTCTCATCGAGGTACACCACAGCCTCGTACGTCCCCTGAAAGAAGGGACGCTCGGTAGTGTATTGTGCAGCCAGCGCAGGAACAGCTAGATAGGCCCATGGTCGATACACCACATTAGGCTCTGATCGGGATTTAGTAGGTCGTTGCTCCTACTAACCCTAATCAAATTAACAATTTATTATACCTAAACTACCCAAATACGAGTATAGGGGTATGTAAAGGGTCGAACCACTAAGGAAGCTCACTAGTCCAATCATCAATATCACTAATGCAAGAGTCAAGAGGGGAAATGTTTTTGTTGATATATTGGATAAAAAGCACTAAAACTACGAATAAGCAGAGATAAAGATGAGTAAAATCAAGAAAGAACACCGCTAGGGATACGAGGGTGTCAAACATGACTAGAAAGAGGGAAATAATGATACTTATCAAGAAGAACATGCCAAAGAACACAAGATCCTACCTATATAATTCATTCTCATGCAATAGTCTAGGTAAATCAATGAAAGAAGTCCATGCTAATTAGGATCATTCTCATGCATCTTATTAGACACAAGCAAATCAAGAGAATAAAGAAACACAATTCATAAAACTCAATTTTAACAAATCATTCTCATGCAATCATTAAAATAGAGGTGATCTTAATCTAGTTCAAATCACTTTCATGCATTTTAACTAGAGGGAAATCAAATAAAGTGTAACAATAATCTCAAGCCATCAAAAATCATATCTTTCATTAATTTAAGGCATGTATTCAATCCAACCATCATCATTAATCCAACATTCAACACATATTTTCCACCCCCTTCCCCTAGCTAAGAAACTAGCCTAGAGAAGGGAGATTAAGCATAATAGCAAAACCAAAAATATATTCAAGAAACACAAAACAAAACATGATTAAGAACAATGAAAACAATAATAAATAGATAAACTAAAAGGATAACAAAAATAAGCAACAATAAAGCAAATAAATAAAGCTAAAGGAAAGGATTAGAGATTACTAGAGAGAGGATTAATGAAAGATGAAAACTTAAAGGAATTGCTTGATTGAAAATTAAACTTGACCAAAATTGATTATTTGGAAGAAAATTGAGCAATAATCTACTTTATCTCTCTAAAAACTATCTAATCTAACCCTAAGAGAGAGAAGCTCTCCTAAACTAACTAAGAAAATAGCATAATAGTTCCCCCCCCTTTTTTACAAGGAGTCCCGTCTATATATATGTGGCTCCACACAAAAGAAAGAGACTTGGACAACAAGGCGCAAATAAATCGTAAACCCAGTCGTGCGCGCCCGCACATGAGTCCTGTGCGCCCGCACACAATGTGTGTGCGCCCTCTCATCGTAGTGTGCGGCCCCAACTTTGTGGGTACGGGGAAAATGAGCGCGCCCGCACATGAGTCATGCATGCCCGCGCAAAGGTGTGTGCGCCCGCACAGCGGTCGCGCATAGGGTCGCGCAAACTCTTTTGTTTTGCTCTATTTCTTAAGTCTGGCTGTGCGGGTTCTGACAGGGCTGCGCGCCCGCACAGCCTCACATGTGCGCCCGCGCATAAGCCGCACAGCACCCCGCGCACAACAGATAACTTGGCTTCTTGATATCCTCTTTCTTTCGACGCATAATTCCTACAAAACCAAAGCATGGAGATCAAAATAAAAACAAAGCGAGAAGACTAAGAAAAGGGAAGATAAGGGAGAAAAGGAAAGAGGAAGCAAAACTAAGTAAAAATGCTTAGAAAAAGGGTCAAACAAGCGCAAATGAGGAGAAAATCCTTAGAGAAAAAGGATAAAAGAGTGGCATAAATGCCACTCATCAAAATCCCCCACACTTGTCTCTTGCTTGTCCTCAAGCAAGGGAAACCGGAACGAAAAGACAAACACAACAAACATAACATGACAAGGTTTTCGCAAAACCAATCAAACTTCAAGGTAATGAGATGCTTAATTTGGACTCATTTGCAAATAAATGCACCAAAGAATACTTATCTTTCTCAATTCAAGGAGGGAAAGCACGTTCCAATATGCTCAAGGTTGAAAAAGACAAACCTAAGCTAAGCGTAGAGAACTAATGATTTCATTCTCCGCCCTAGCCCCAACCAAGACGGTCCGCGTTCTCTCCACTAGCTTCAATTCATCCCCTAGCTAGCTCCTCATGGTTCCTCGAGGGAACCGGAAAAAGAAAATTTTATGTGGAGTCATAAGGTCATCCCGACATCTCAACTATGCATACTCTCTATAGGGTTGAAATCTATCTCCCTCCACCGTTCTTTGACCATGCCCCTCTAGAATCCAAGGGTCTTTAGTAGGGTTGTAATGTCATGGCTAGGGCTTACGGTTGGGAAACAATTTGAAAATTTTGGTGATATTTCCTAAATGAAGCAAAAGGGTGATCAAAACTCAAAAACAAACTCAAGAAATCACCAAACATCAAACAAAAATACCAATAATGCCATCTCCCCCAAGCTTATTCGACACCGACACTCAATAAAAACAAAAACAAAGTAACGCTCCCCCCCCAAGCTTGAACAAAGCATTGTCCTCAATGCTTAAACTAGGGAAGAAAACGAAACCAAACTAATTTTAATATATATATTATTTTTTTTATATATATTTTATTTGTTGTCCTTTCCTTTTTTTTTTTAAACTTTAGACGGCTTTTTCTTAACATTTGCTTTATTTCACACAATATATACAATTTACTTTTCTTGCTTGGTACAAAAAGCATAATACTTTCTCATTTTATTACAACACAAAACATACTCTTAATCCGAAATGCTTCACAAACTAAGGGTTAGGGAAACGAAAGGTCATAAGGCTTGTAATGTGGCTCATAATCAAGAAAAGGAATAGGCTCAAAGGGTTGGCAAGAGGAGCAAATGCGAAATAAAAACAAAATAAGTAACAAAACAAAAAGAAGATAAAGAAAAATGAGAAAAGTGGTGCCCTTTTCCTCCCCTAGAGATGCTTGGTCACGATCTTGGGAGCTAGAGGACAACACAAGGATTAAGTTATGCATAGTTAAGGATCTTAAATGCCGCTCACAAGAATGATGAAGGCTACAACAAATGACGCTCACACGGGGTAAGAAATAAGCAAATACCAACCAAGAGAATCCTATTCACCATAGAGAGCAACACCATCTTACCACTTTCCCGTGAACTAGGGGTTCAAACGTCCTCAAAAGTTCTAAACCGGGCTACCTTAGCTTACAATGTGTCTAATTCAACTCTAAGCACTCTCAAACCGTGTAAACCCTCATCAACTAGGAAGATAAGCATTCAAAGACACATTATCATGAAAGGCACACAAATCCAAATGAATGAGCAATTCTAAATCAAAATCATTGCAACTTATCATAGTCATGTTTGTCACACAAAAGGGAAAAAAAAAACACAAAAGCAAGAGGAAGAAGTCAAAAAGGTTCACAAATAAGGCAAGTAATTCAAGTAAATCCCAATCGTCATACAAATGACCGTTGATAACAACATCAACGATCCCAGGTTCCTTAGAACCAATGCAAACAACCTCGAACCATTCAACTTCTTCCTAAACTAACCTTAAACTAAGCACTCAAAGAAAAATTAAGAGAGTGAAAACAAGAAAGGTCTCACCGAGAGGTTGGCTTAAAAGAATAAAGGAGCATAAAATCGAGTTCACCAAATGTCACTCCGCTCCAAGCTTCCAAAATGCAACCTACAAGGCAAGACAAGACATAAAAGAAAACAAAGAAAGAAAACAAAAAAGAAAAAGAAAGGAGGGGGAGAAAAAGGGGTAGAAATCCTCCGGGTTGCCTCCCGGGAAGCTCTTGTTTATGGTCTCTAGCTTGACCCTTCACCTCCTTCAAGGTGGAATAAAAAACATCACCCTCATCAACTTGAGTATTGAATCATAGATGCCCCCAAGCTTGAGAACTAGCATTCCTTGAGGTCTCAAATCACCACAAGGGAAAGGAGGGAATGAATCAAGAGCCAATGGTGGCTCATCTTTTCTTTTTCTCTTCTTCTTGTCGTTTCTTCTAAAAGGGCGATGAAGCTTGGAATCCTCGATATTAGGAAGGGCAACCTCACCTTCCTCAAGAGAGACTTCAAACCAAGCAGGAACTTCAAGAAAGTCATCATACCTCATTGTCACCTTATCATCCCATGGAGGTAAGCTCTCATTATCCATCACACCATCAACCACATCAACTCTACATACGCTCACCGCCATAGGGCTCTTCAAAAAACCATTCTCAACTAGCCTACAAGGGAAGGGAACCGGGCCTTCAAACTTGTTTGGTTCACTAAAATCTAATGGCTTCTCATTTTGTTCTTGAACCTTCTTCTCAACCACATCCTCCACAACCTTGTCTTCCTTACTTTCATCCTCCTTGCAAGTTTCGAGATGATAAGCATATGAAGGGTTAGTAGATGATTGTAAGGGGAGTTTTGCGGTTAAATGGAGAGAAGAAATGTTGGCTAGTTGGGAGTCAACAACTTCATTGTGAGATTTGATCTCTTGGAATTGTTGAGTGAGAATTTGACGTTTTTGAAGAATTTGGGTTTGTGTGTGGTTGAGTGGGGATTGTTCTTCATACGCTTGAGGATTTTGGTCATGATGTTGACCTTGAAAGTTCCCCATTTGGATGGAAGGGTAAGAAAAATATTCGGTTAGAGGATTGAAAAGAGGTTCATCTTGGAGGTAGGAGTTTTCTTGTTTTGGAGGTTGTTGAAGTTGTTGAGAATGAGCTTGGGTTACAAACTCTCCTTCCCTCAAAGTCAAAGCCTCACCTTGCTTGGGATTGAACTCTCTACAATACGATGCATCATGATCCGTCCCACCCCAACAAGCACATGAGAAATCAATGATTTGTGACAGTTTTGAACCCAAACCAACGCTTGAGTTCAACTTGGAAAGACCTTCATTCAAGAGTTCAACTATGTGCTTAAGTTGACCGACTTTCTCCAACTCATAAAGATCACCTTGCTTTCCTTGAGACCTTCTTTGACCTCCCCAAGAATAGCTAGTAGCCACCTCTTCAATTATAGCTTCAACTTGGCTTTGAGGGATCTTAATCAATTGGCCACCGGCACCCACATCTAGATTGGTTCTTGAAATTGGCTCTAAGCCATCATAAAAGAATCTCATGAGCAAATTATGGTTGAATCCATGGTTAGGACATGCCCTAATCATATCCTTAAACCTTTCCCATGCCTCCCCAAGAGTTTCATCCGGTTCTTGCTCAAAAGAAGCTATCTTCCTCCTCATTTTTGCGGTTGGCTCATCGGAAATGAACCTCTTGAGAAAGGCCTTCGCAACATCTTTCCATGTGGTGAGAGAGTTGGGCTTCAAAAGCTTGAGCCATTTCTTTGCTCTTCCGGTGAGAGATTGCCGAAAGAGATGCATACGAATGTAATCTTGGCTCACTTCATTTGTTTGCATCATTGCACACAACTCAAGGAATCAGTCCAAATGCTCAATGGGGTCTTCACTTGCACTTCCGGAAAATTGCTCAACTTGTACCATCATAGAATATTGTGGATGGATTGTGAAATTAGACTCGGTGGTTGGGAGAAGTATACCACTCGTGAGCTCATAGACTTCCGGATTTCCAAACTCCCTAAAAAGAAGGTCATCCTCTTGTCTTGCCATATCTCTCTTTGAATACAACAAAGCTAAGCACACGATTAGCAATGACAAGTAGGATTAAAAAAAGGCAAAATAATAAAAAGAAAGCAAATAAAATGACTCTAACAATAGCAAAAATAAATGCTAAACAAGCCGCTTCCCCGGCAACGGCGCCAAAATTTAATCAGGATTTAGTAGGTCATTGGTTCTACTAACCCTAATCAAATTAACAATTTATAATACCTAAACTACCCTAATACGATTATAGGGGTAAGTAAAGGGTCGAACCACTAAGGAAGCTCACTCGTCCAATCATCAATATCACTAATGCAAGAGTAGTCAAGAGGGGAAATGTTTTTGTTGATATATTGGATAAAAAGCACTGAAACTACGAATAAGCAGAGATAAAGATAAGTAAAATCAAGAAAGAACAACGCAAGGGATACGGGGGTGTCTAACATGACTAGAAAGAGGGAAAAAATGATTGTTATCAAGAAGAACATGCCAAAGAACACAAGATCCTACCTAAACAATTCATTCTCATGCAATAGTCTAGGCAAATCAATGAAAGAAATCCATGCTAATTAGGATCATTCTCATGCATCCTATTAGACACAAGAAAATCAAGAGAATAAAGAAACACAATTCATAAAACTCAATTTTAACAACTCATTCTCATGCAATCATTAAAATAGAGGTGATCTTAATCTAGTTCAAATCACTTTCATGCATTTAAACTAGAGGGAAATCAAATAAAGTGTAACAATAATCTCAAGCCATCAAAAATCATATCTTTCATCAATTTAAGGCATGTATTCAATCCAACCATCATCATTAATCCAACATTCAACACATATTTTCCACCCCCTTCCCCTAGCTAAGAAACTAGCCTAGAGAAGGGAGATTAAGCATAATAGCAAAACCAAAAATATATTCAAGAAACACAAAACAAAACATGATTAAGAACAATGAAAACAATAATAAATAGATAAACTAAAAGGATAACAAAAATAAGCAACAATAAAGCAAATAAATAAAGCTAAAGGAAAGGATTAGAGATTACTAGAGAGAGGATTAATGAAAGATGAAAACTTGAAGGAATTGCTTGATTGAAAATTAAACTTGACCAAAATTGATTACTTGGAAGAAAATTGAGCAATAATCTACTTTATCTCTCTAAAAACTATCTAATCTAACCCTAAGAGAGAGAAGCTCTCCTAAACTAACTAAGAAAATAGCATAATAGTTCCCCCCCTTTTTTACAAGGAGTCCCGTCTATATATATGTGGCTTCACACAAAAGAAAGAGACTTGGACAACAAGGCGCAAATAAATCGTAAACCCAGTCGTGCGCGCCCGCACATGAGTCCTGTGCGCCCGCACACAATGTGTGTGCGCCCTCTCATCGTAGTGTGCGGCCGCAACTTTGTGGGTACGGGGAAAATGAGCGCGCCCGCACATAAGTCATGCACGCCCGCGCAAAGGTGTGTGCGCCCACACAGCGGTCGCGCAAACTCTCTGGTTTTGCTCTGTTTCTTCAGTCTGGCTGTGCGGGTTCTGACAGGGCTGCGCACCCGCACAGCCTCACATGTGCGCCCGCGCATAAACCGCACAGCACCCCGCGCACAACAGATAACTTGGCTTCTTGATATCCTCTTTCTTTCGGCGCATAATTCCTACAAAACCAATGCATGGAGATCAAAATAAAAACAAAGCGAGAAGACTAAGAAAAGGGAAGATAAGGGAGAAAAGGAAAGAGGAAGCAAAACTAAGTAAAAATGCTTAGAAAAAGGGCCAAACAAGCGCAAAGGAGGAGAAAATCCTTAGAGAAAAAGGATAAAAGAGTGGCATAAATGCCACTCATCAAGCTCCTATTAAAAGTCAATACCAGAGACAAGGGTTCAAAAGAACATACCGAGAGGATTAAATCTCTAACACGGGCTGTAGAAGCGTAACTACTGATGCGACCTCCCCAACAGTCGCCAAAAGGGAGCTCGTGAGGCAAAGGTCTCGTCGGAGCCATCGATGGAAAGTACTCGTAAAACCAAATCTATAAGAACAGAGGAAGATCAGAAAATGCTAATAAGAATCTAGAGATAACTTTAAAAAGGGATAAAGTATACCTCTACAATTCTCCAGAAGCAGGAGAGTGCGATATCCCCTGTAAAAGTCGTGTGGCGATAGAAGCGTCGCAAGCCCAACAATAAATCAGCATAGGCCAAGCTGGCTAAGTCATAAGTCCAGACTAGGTGAAGGTCGCGGAGAGCAGGTAGGTAGTAGAGAAGTAATCGCCTACCTCTGTCATGAGATAAGGTCCCTGACAGCAAAATGAGAACGAAGATGCCCACCCGTTGCTCACTGGTGGTCGCACCATCCTTAAAATCCATTACCAAAGTGGACCGACGAATGCACGGAGAACTAAGTCGTGTCGGCTCAGCCTCGACACGGGCCTAAATAGTAATAAGACCCAACAACTCCTCAACCATTGGAGAAAAGACAGTAATCGTACTATCGAATAGTAGCGAAGTAAAACGGATCTCTAGTCCCAAGATAAGACTGAAATCTGCAGGGGTGACAGTCATCTTGCCCTAAGGAAAGTGAAAGGTGTTGGTAGTCTCCCAAAAGATCTCCACTAAAGCTCGAACCATGTTGTGGCTAGATTCACAAGAGTACATGGCCTGAGTGGCCCAAAAAAGGGATGTCAGCCCACAAGACTGCCATAGCAGTCGCAACTCCTCATGGTTAAAGAAATATTTGTCGTACAATAGGACAATGGTCTCGTTGCCAGAGCCTTGGCTACGAGTCCTCATGCTTACAATCTTACGTCGCACCCGCTTTGAGATGTGGTGCTCAGGAGCAAAGAACAAAGTACGCTCATCCCACTCCGGGAAGGGACCTAGAGAGGTAGATGGCTCCTCGCCCTCGCCGATGGGCTCGTGCTCCTGATGAGTTTCCCTAGACTGTAAATCGAATATGCGTTGTATAGCCATACTATATTATGTAGAATTACAAAAATTAAGGCTATATGATATCTAAGGTTTTCCTAGCCGCATGATACTATGTTCGCAATAACAGAGTATGTAGTTCTAAAATAGAGCGTAAATTCAATTCAAGCATAAATAACATTTTCAAACAATAAAAAAATTTCTTGAAATACTATGACAACTATTGTGACAAATTGTACAAGAATAGCTAGCAAAAACGCGAAGAACAAGCCACATTGTTCTCGAGACCTTGAGGGGTTCAACAATGGTGAATTGTTCGTTTTTCCACCAAATTGAGTGAAACAAGTCTCAAAACTTCCTAAGGAAATATACAAACAAAATCAAGCAATTTGATGGCATAAAATTCAACAAACGAAGCAAAATAAGACAAGTATGTTTCGAATTTTCAAAAAATTCGTGAACTAACAAACGCAAATTCAGTAAAATCCGAGTGAGTTTGAAGAAAACTTACATAGATAGGGAAACTAGATGAAATAAGCTTTGACTTGCAAGAAGTTTAAGCTAATTTGTTTGAGAAATGAGTGAGAACGAGTAATTTAAAGCTTGGAGCAAATCGCGAACAACATCAGCAGTAAACAGCGAAATAAAGAAGAAAAGGGATTTACCGCGGTGATAGAGTGTGTGGCCCCGTAATATGGTTAAGCAGACCTCATGCAGCAGTTTAGGATCTTTAGTATGCTAGTTAGCTTATATAAGCAATTGACATGATTATGTAATCGGCTTGATTATAATCAACGTAGGAAATTGACCTAATAAAAGATTGTCTCACTTGGCCTAAAGCGCCTAACCATTGTCTCATCGCAAAGGCACCGACATAATGGTTCATAAACAGCAAAGGCACCAACATAATGGTTCACAAGCAGTAAAAAGAGCTGACATATTGGCACCGTGGAAATTACAGCAAATATTACAGCAGCAAAGTTCAAGCGAGCTTTAAGGATCAACAAGCGTTGATCTTCGATAACTTTCTTCAGTATATTATTGCAAAACTTAAGATGGCTGCACGCGGAGTTATCTTTGACGACGTTCCCTATCTTGTAGAGGGTTGTCACAAACAACTGAGGATGGCTTCAGCAAGAATTATCTTCGATCGTGTTCTCTAGCTTGTAGAAGATGGTCACAAGGCGGTAGAAGGTCGTTTTTGGCGAAGAAGTTTTTGATAGTGTTCTCTGGCTTGCAGAAGACTATCACAGCAAAAATTGGAGATAGTTATAGGCGTAGCAGTCATCAGGCGGTATCCCCTAGCTTGAGGAAGATCGTCAAAACAAATGAAAAGCTCTTTGTTTAGAGATGCGTGGGCATATCATTGAAAGCTCTTTGTTCAGAGACGCGTGGACATATCAAAAAATCTCCTTTGTTTAGAGACAAGTGAACATCAAAAGAGGAAGATGGCGTTCTCTAGCTTGTGGAAGGTTGTCACAACTGCAAATGCAACAAAATTGTTACTGTTGAGACGTGTGCTCGACGGTGTAAGATATGCATTTCTTAACTCTATTATCTGTTTCACTTATGCTAGTTTTGCATGTATTGGCGTTAAAAGAATGATTTTGAATTGCTGAACGTTCTGAGTCATTCTCCGTCCCTATAGCTACATTGACTTTTGTTTTCAAAGTTTCTCCAAGCTCAGTCAAAGTGGGGGCTTTTGTAGACACACAAATGTGTCTCCCCAAAACCAAACCCAGTGATGAATACCTTTCGCGTCGAATTATAATCGAATGGAGTGAAAGTGTGAAAAGTCTAATGTTGCGGTTAGTTTTTATAAAAAAATCTTTCTTTCTGTTTTCAAAAACCAGCTCTATTTTATGAAAATAGCAAGTTCAATTCATTTTTGTCCATGACATGGGTCGAATAATTGTGTAGTTTTATGGGGCTTAAAATGAGCTTTCCAAAGATATATTATAAGTCGAATTCCGATGAATAATGAGGAAGTTATGGCAAAAATATTAAACTGGGCCCGGTTTGGTTCTTATATGCGGCCCAATGATCTAGAGAAGGGCCTATTATTAATACTCATTCCTAAAGATATTAGGATTGATTATAGTCTTCTAGAATCATTTAGCAGGTTCTTTTATATCCTAAAGGAATTTGGATTGATAAATATGTATATGAGTTTTACATGGAATAAAAGAAGTGTTTTATATGAACATACGTTTTTACCCCTAACAGGGATTTTACGACTCAATTTTATCGAGAAGTGGATTCTGCGTTAAAAAGGCGTTTAAAATCTCTTGCACCGCCAGACGACAGGTTTGTCGCCTAGCTAGTGTTGTAGTGCAGCGCCTAGCGACGAGTTCTTCGCCAGGCGACGAGCTTTGTCGTTGGCGACAAGAGTGTGTTTTACTCCTTTTCAAACTATGATTCTTTTCTATTAATTTCGGACTATTTTCTTATAAATTGGGTCCTTGGACATCCGTTTTTCAATAACTAGAATTCTCTAATTCTTCTCTCTCTCTAAGCTAAAGCTTATTCTCTCTCTCCCTCTTTCCATCCTAGCCTTTTACAAACACAATTCTGCATACATTAGCACTAGACACACCTAACCAATTTCGAAGTTTCCTTCTCCCTAGAAGTGAAAGGTTTGATATTTCTGAGGGTGTGGTCCCAAATCTCTATTTCAATTTTTTAATTTAATTGTTTGATATATATTTTTTCCTTAAAGTTACTAACGTGTGTATTTTGTTAATAGAAAGAGATACGAGGCATCAAATTAAGTAATTTAATTGTTTCATTGATATTATGATATAGAAATCATGCTTAGATTATTATCTTGTTAGGATGTTTTATTGCTTCCTATTCTCATGTTTAAGGTTAATTAAGTTTCTTATATCAATTATGATTTCTATGATGCCTCCTATTTTCTTTCCTTAATATCATGTTAGTACTATGTTAGGGCTAAAGCTTTGATCTTTGATGTTTAGTTACATGCTATGATTAGTTATTAATCTTGCTAGTATCATGCCAAGGATCTTGCTATTATTATGCTTTAACATGATAAAAATTATTATGTTACTTGATTATATTTATTGTTATTGCTTGATCACGCCTTTTATGCATGTTTAAAGGGAATTTGTACTTGTAATCACGCTTAATAAGATAATTAATAATCTTGTTTAGGGTTAACATGATTATAATTCCAGTGATCACCAATAATAGATTTATTTGTGCATCAATATTCAACCAACATAGATTAAATAGGTTTAGGGTTAATCTATTGATTGCATGTTAGTCAGAAAGCGCACATGAATATGAGAAGAATAAAGTAGAGGCCTATTTTTAGGGCAAGTTTAATCACTTTTAGATTGGATTTGTACCTTCATCCCCGAACTTCCAGTTTTTGTTCCAGACCTATAGGAGTTAACGATCTTCTGGATCGTTAAGAGGTGTAACCTTCACCCTTTGATCGGTTTTCAACTTCCTAAAACTTGTTCGCGACTCTTTTGCTCTAGCTTCCTTCCCTTTTAGATGACACCATGCTTAAGTGTATGATAACATTGGGATTCATGTTCGGGGTAATACTCGAAATAATCCCTACAGCCGCGCACTGCAAGTGCGGGCTGCTGCTGCTGCTGCTGCTTGGTGCTAAGGCTTTCCTTGGCACCTAGCATTGGTGCGCTAGCACGCACTAGCAAGAAAAGGCTTGGCTTGGTGCGCACGCTAGCCACCATGCTACTCATTGTGCCCATATCACTCGGGTATTTTGGAAATACGTTGTTTTATTACTATTTGGACGTCTCGTCTTTTACTATTTTCGACTTGACTTCCGAAGCTCGGTTTTGACGCTTTAAGCTCGAATTTCCGACGTCTAAATAAATATTACTCGGTCAACTCATTAATTCCTTCCGAATTAATTCGTCGCTTTGGCTCGTTGGTTGATAGGGTGTGACCCGAAGGGTTCAGTAAAGATTAAGCTGTAATATTATTTATGCATTAATAATACTGGTCGGAAGCGGCCTCCACCCAGGCATTTCGATCACTTGACCTTACTGAATATATTAGCTTTCTAATAATTTTGAACCCACTATTAAAATAATACAGTTGTTCGAAGGACACTATTCCTTTCAACATCCCACTTATCCTTCCGGATAAGTGTGCTTTTAGTGTATAGCCTTTTTCCTATGTCGCTTAATGCCTCTTCATGAACTATAAGGTAAGATTTATTTGTCAAACTTATTACGTCCAGAAGTGTTTCTTGTTTCCGAGTCCGACTGTCAATAAACATATGATTTCAAAAATCCATCCAAGCACGACCATGCATTTTTACAATCTTACTGTACGAGAAGCCTTGTAAACAACAAAGACATCTTCCCTATTTTAGTAGGGGGACATTTCCAGTCTTGTAATGTAGCTTCTCTTACTAAGAGGACCTAGCTGCCCGAGTGATGTCGTTATAATACCGTATTACGGCAGACATTTGAAAATCGTCAAAGCGAACTAGTACTCAAACAAGAAAGCTCACAATACTCATGGTCGAGGAAAAAGGTTCCGATAGCAATAATAAGAAGTATACTTATGACGATTTTTAATCTCTTAAAGTTTTCTCATAGGTCGATCCGATACGGTTCTAAACCAATACATGTGCAAATGATGCATGACGATCATGTCCTTGTAGCACAAGAAACGATGCTATAAATAGTCCATCGTTTAAATGACCTCGATTAGGGATAATTTTCGATTATAATATTTAATGTTCACTTAATAGTTGTTTCCATACCAAGACTGGTCTTGATACCCTTTTTTTATTATTCCAAGAATCGAATGGACTCATTATTTAATTCTAAACCACAATTAAATAGCAAACGGAGTGATAAAAAATCGCATGAAATTTTAAATTACTCCAAAACCTGAATGGCTCATCTTATGATTAATGGTTTTTCTGAATATTTTAAATCACTCTTTATAAAACATCTATAGAAAACACACCCATATCTAATCAGCTTGATTTCTTTCATGCAATTGTGAATGTTGTCGTTCACTTATTGCATAGGTTTAGTGATAATTACTTTGCTAATCTTAGCATCTTCATTACTGATAACTTTCATTATAAGATGATAAAATTTGAGAGTGCCATGGATTATATGTGATTTAGGATTTGTTGTCCAAGTGATGGCTCCCACTCATTTTCATGATT
Organism: Chenopodium formosanum; assembly: GCA_024500155.1. Taxonomy (NCBI): domain Eukaryota; kingdom Viridiplantae; phylum Streptophyta; class Magnoliopsida; order Caryophyllales; family Amaranthaceae; genus Chenopodium; species Chenopodium formosanum. The sequence continues at coordinate 48,185,636 of CM044865.1, forward strand.
GAGATCTTCAACTTAACAACCTACAATCATTAACATTCAACAACGAACTTTCCATAGAAAATCTTCTTCATTATCGCCTTTAAGGCAACAATATTCTAAAAATATATTTTAAAAGACTTCCTAATGATGCTTTGCTTGGGTCTCAAAATGATTTGGGATACCCTAATCACTTGTGATCATGGAAATTTACTTTAAATTCCCGCACATTACACATGGATGCACATCAATCAATCAATCAATCAATCAATCAATCAATCAATCAAAGCCTTAATCCCAAAAGTGGGGTCGGCTAACATGAACCAAATTTGATTATTCCGTGTAGTCATCAACATAAATCTTTCTCCTCCATCCCTTACGATCCAAAACTTCATCCTCACGTAAATCCATGCACTTCATATCCTTCCTCACTCCTTCCAACCAAGTCATCTTTGGTCTCCCTCTTCCTCGTTTAATCCCTCCATGGTCCCACTCTTCCACTCTTCGCACCGGTGCACCCTCGGGTCTCCGTCTTACATGTTACAATTCTTAAGCCATGACTCATTGTTAGCTCCTGCTTATAACCGGTTTCCTTGTTGAGGATCTAATCCTTGTTAAGGTTTGTGCTTGCAACATCAATTCTCAAATTGTATTTGTTCCCATAAGTCAAGAACTCATGCTGTTACTTATCCAAGTACTATGGATGTTCTTGGCCATAATCTAACGATCAATTACATAGATTTAGGTTGATTGGTACTATATACATACTTCACATGCTCTAAGCAAGTAAGTCATGTGACGATTCCATATCAAAGCTTACATGATGGATTAAGTTGTAGAGTAATTCTTAATCTTATTCCATCCATATGACATTTCAGCTCATCAGTTTTACTGAGTCTTTGCTAAATTATTTGCTATGTTATATAGTTGAAAGTCTCTGCTAGAGTCTTTCTTTTTTGACTTAGTATTTAGCCTAGCTCATACTTAGTTCAAACATTTACTTAGTTTTATACATACGGGTCGAAAGTCTTTTAAAGTACTTCAATTTATGTTTAACACGGTAAATTCATTTACACGTTCAAACATTTTATTAAGTCTATACAATAAATCTTAATTCCCAATATTTACTAAGTATCGCCTTTACCTTGGTCCATTGTCGAAAATACTTTCAAATATAAGCATTTAGCAGTTGATATTTATTTCACAATAGAGTTCGTAATCTTCTCGTTTGACCTTTACTTTTGCTCCCACTAAACTTCTTATTCATAAGAATTTTTATGTTTCTCCATATTGGATTCCTTGAGCTTACTTTCAAATCTAGCATTTATTTAGATTTTCAAAACCCTTAGACTATTTTCATATTCATTTCCAAAATCCTTTTTTAGGAAGGTAGTTTTGATATCTATTTTGTCATATTTCATATGTGCAATTTTGCTAGAACAATCACGAAAAGACTTTAGCATTTCGATTGGTGAATAGGTTTTTTTTAAAATAAACTCCGTAAATTTAATTGCCTTTTCATACAATCAAGCAATGTATTCATATACATTTCCACATTTATTAGTTTTCTGCTTGAAAACTTATTTGCAATCGATGGGTCTTTTACCCTTCATGCCAATAAATCAAGTTTCAAACATGATTTTCAAACATGGAGTCTATCTCGGATTTTTATGGTCTCTAATAATTATTCGGAATTTTAATTTGTCGTAGCTATCTTAGAAGGCATTATTCCTATACTATATAATAGTAAATAGTATGCTTGTAAGTGTTAGGTTCATTCCAAATATAGTAGAAAATTTATAGGATTCAATCCAAGCCATTGGTAAATTCTATACCTATACGGGGTTATTTCATCAAACACTGAGTTTCAAGGCGCTTCCAAAGCCCTTTGATTATCTTGATCTTACTCCAAATTTTAAAAAGTACTCGTAAAGCACTTGTAAAGCACTTGTAAATTCCTTTTGAGTATTCTTGATCAAGTATTCTCACGAAGCCGTTTTAAGGTCTTCCGAGATTCTCAGTTCATGTTTGTTGCTAAGCTCAATTGTAATCGAGTTCATTTTCCTCCGACTTGTCATTTTGGAAATGTGTTACTTTCTAGAAAGACACCACTCAGAGCGACAAACACTATGTTCTCAATTAGGTTGTAGAGGTAATGCCCGTTGTCTCACTTGAATGCTTACAAAGAGACATGTATATTGTCTTTGGGTAAATGTTCATTGTAAAACAAACAGTTAGCTCCCACTTGAGCTATCTTAGCCTTTAATGAGCCATTAATCTTTCACTCAACCTCCTAGCTCTTGCTAAGCTAGTGAGCTCCCATTGAGTCACTTAGCTCCCACTAAGCAAGTGAACTCCCACTGTGGCTAAGAGTTTTAGACATATACTTGAAAAGACATTTAGAAGTTAATTCTATCTATAACTGAATATGGCGTCCTTTCTTAGCTTTGACATTTTGTTTAGTGTAACATTGGTCCTTCGTGCAAATCTTAAGAACTTTATCGGAAGGGATGTGATCCATCATTGTTCAAGTCTTTTTTAAATGGCATCGAGGTCTTCGTGAAGACACACTATGTTCTTTGTGGAGTTATTTATAAAAATTTCAATTTTAAAACTATATGATGGTCACGCTTAGCTAAAGCAAACATCATTCGATCTAATCTAGACGTTTTGATATCTTGCAGAGTCGATTCTGTAGTTCAATGAATTCTTGAACTATTCAAGGTCAAGTTTGTTCACATATGATGAATATATCCATATTCAATAAAATTCATTGTGAAACGTTGAAGTAAATGAATCATGTTTAGCTTTTGGAGTCAATTGTCTATACCAAGAACAATAGCTCTTTACTTTGTCGGTGTTAACAAGTTAGACTTGCTTGTCTTAGAACGATTCCAAATCGATCAACTATTAAGAGCCTATCTAATAGATCCTTGAGTACGTTCTTGTCGATGTTAAATTGCTAAAGATGTTCAGAATGCAAATCACGCCCATAACTTTGAGCTTTTGCCATTATATCATGTTAAGAAAATGTTTGTTTATAATAAAGCATTCTTTACTCATGGTTTAGACAACCATGCCATTCAAATAAATTTGCAACTATTACTCATTGCTTTGAATGTGAGTCTTTCGGTGTCTAAACGAATCAATTGCTAAATATGGAAAACAACAACCATTTATTTGTACCAGTGTAGACACCCATTTGTGTCTCCCCAAAACCAAACCCAGTGATGAGTACCTTTCCATCGAATCATAATCGAATGAAGCGAAAGTGTGGAAAGTTTAGTGTTGCGGATAGTTTTAATTTATTTTCTCTTCTCTCTGTTTTTGAAAACTTATTTTAAGAAAACAGCCGACCTAGTTTGGTTGTTCTATGATATGGGTCCAATAGCAGAGTAGTTGTATGGGGCTTGCAAAGACCTTTCCAATGATATATTATAAGCCCAATCCCGATGAATATTGAGGAAGTTATGGCCAATTTACCAAACTGAGCCGGGTTTGAGCCTTATATGCAGCCCAATGATCTAGGGGAGGGACTAGTATGATTTATCATTACTAATGCAATTAAGAATGGTTTTAGTCTTCTTGATTCTTTTAGAAGGTTCTTTTCACTCCTAATTCAATTAGCATTGATAAATTGACTTTTGTTGACTTTTCAGAGTTTTAATTAAAATCAAAAAGCATTTTCGAGGAAAAGATACGATTTTATCCTCTAGTACGGCAAACTTATCTGATTTTCAAAAACGCGCCAAAAATAGGCAATGGCGCCTGGAACAAGGCTTGGCGCCCAGCGCCAGCCATTGGCGCCTGGCGCTAGTGTTGGTGCCTAACGCCAATTAGCCAGGGTTGGCGCCAGCTCTGTTTTACGTGCGCCAGACTCTGTTCAGTTAATTTATCTTTTTGGCTGATTTTCTCTATAAATAACGTATTAAAAACTCCGTTTTCATTCACGAATTGTCATCAACAATCAGTTTTAATTAATAATCACAAATTCTCATCAACATTCATCTATATTAACCTACAACTAGTTTTCATTCACAATCATTAATTCTCTCATTCTCTAATTATTCATCATTCACCATCTTTCTTTCTTTCTTTCTTTCGTTTTCTAAATCTAGCTTTTCACATACAAAATTCCGCATTCGCAAGATCTAGAAACACCTAGCCATGTTCGAAGTTCCCTTCGCCCTAGACGTGAAGGGTTTAATTTCTGAGGGTTTGGTCCCAAATCTCTCTTTCAATTATTTAATTTAATTGTTTGATTATTATTTTCCTTGAAGTTACTAACGTGTTTATTTTGTTATTAGAAAGAGGTACGAGGCATCTAAGTAAGTAATTTAATGGTGTTCTATTGATGTTATGATGTAGAAATCATGTTTAAATTGTTATTATGATATTCCTAGTATCATGTTTAGGGAAAAAGTTATAATATCAAATATATTAAATATGATTGTTGCGATGCTTCCTATGTTCTTCCTAATATTTATGATTGTTAGTATCATGTTAGGGCTAAAGAATTGATCTTTAATGCTTAGTGACATGCTAGGGTTTGTTATTAATCTTGTTAGTATCATGCCTAGGATTTTGCTATTATTATTATGCTTTAATATTAACATGAACATGATTATGATTATAATTGTTATAATTTATGATAATTATGAATATTTTTTTGATGATGATTATTTTATTTAATATGATTATTATTATAATTATTATTCATGATATCGATTTTTTATTATATTGCTTGATATTTATTCTTTATTGCTTGATCACACCTATGATGCATGTTTAAAGGGAATTGGTACTTGTAATCACGCTTAATAAGATATTTAAAAATCTTGTTTAGGGTTAATCTGATTATAAATTCAAGTGATCGCCAATAATAGTTTATTTGTGCATTAATATTCAACCAACATAGATTAAACAGGTTTAGGGTAAACCTATCGATTGCATGTTAATTAAAAAGCGCACATGAATACGATCAGAATAAAGTAGAGGCCTATCATTAGGGCAGGTTCAATCTCTTTTAGGTTGGATTTGTACCTTCATCCCCAAACCCTTATTTGGTTCAAGACCTTATGGAGTTGACGATCTCTTGGATCGTTAAGGGGTGTAACCTTCACCTTAAGAACGGTTTACAAGTTCCTAAAACTTGTTGGCGACTCTTTTGCTTTATCTTCTTCCCTTTTGGACGCCACCGTACTTTAGTGTATGATCACAGTGGGGTTCAAGCTAGGGGTTAACGCTTGATCACAGTCGATCTTTTCCATCATTTGAGTTGGAGGGTACATCCTATTCCTAATTTTTCATATCCCTCCATCTAAATCTTGTTTCACATTCTATTCCAATCTTTCTTCACTTCCTCCATCCATTACATGTTGAATAAAGTTTGAGTCAAATAATTAACAATGAATATCCCCAAATTCCTTTTCCACAGTACTTGGTCAAGGAGAGAAGGGTGATTGATCAAGGACAACCTCTTTGTTCAAGTCTCACTTTTTGATAAACCGATTCGTCAAAAGAGGAAGGCTAAAAAGATAATGGCAACTCAAGAAGAACTCAATGAGCTTAGGAACCAACTGGTTACCATGACTAAAACACTTAAGCTCCTCACACTTAAGGTTGATGATCCTGTGAAGCAACAACAAATGAACCTCATGCAAGAAACCTTAAGAAAGCTATCTAGTGACTATAAATTTCAGGGCATGAGTTCACAAGGGGTATCGCTGGACAAGGAACTTCTTCCGCATAAGTTCAACGCCACTGACATCCCTAAATTCAAGGCAACTTATAACCCTTATTTTCATCTAAGAAATTTCGAAACTATAATGAACATTAAGGGTATCGATAAGAAGGTTTTCCTCTCCCTGTTCCCACTATCTCTTGAAACCGTTTACCAACAATGGTTCTTCTCCCTTGACAAGGAGAAAACGTATACCTGGGAATCGATAGTGAACGCTTTCGTTGATAGGTACAAGTGCAATATCCAAGTTAAAACCGACAATAGACAACTTGAGATGCTAAGACAAAAAGAGAATGAAGGCTTTACTTCTTTCTTTAATAAATGGAGGGAAACTTCCGCCAAGATGATTGAGGTCCCAACATAAAAGGAGTATGTAAGGATGTTTATCAAGAATCTCCAAGAAAAGTATTCAAAGCACTTAAAATATCAACACAACTTGAATACTTTCAAGGCCGTTTATGACATCGGAATTGAAATCGAAGACGACCTCGCAAATCAAAAAGCTACTAACAATTGTAACCACGGTGGCTGGAAAGGAAAGAAGAACGACAATCCTCCTTCTTCCGAAAACGCCCACTCTAGTAATAATGTTAGTACCTTTGACCATAATGGTGTCTTAGCCATGGACAATCAAGGATCTAAAAGGAAACCTAGGCGAGAGTTCACACCCATTGGAATGACCTACGATGCTGCTTTTGATCGTCTCTATGATTGAGGATTAATCAAACCTATTGGCCCTACTGAGGATCAAACACCAGGAAATCGATCTTCGAGATGGAATCCAAACTCCTATTGCAAGTATCATTGAGGGCGAGGATATACTACTGATGAATGCTACAGGTTTTAAAATCTCATTCAAGATCTCATAGAAGCAAACAAGATCCCATTGCCTCTAGCTAGCGAGAAGACTGGGTGATGATGAAGCGAACAACACAAGACAAGAGGCGAGCTGCAACGAAAATATTTCATGACCTGTTTTTCTATTTCTTTTTCATTTTTTCCTTTCCCCAATAAGTGTAGCATAGGCACCTTTCTTTTCCCTTAGATTATTTTTGTAGATTCTTTATTTCTTTTCCTTTAATGAGCATTTATTTTCTTGTATATGATCATTTCATTATATTGTATTAAAAAAAAAACAAAAAAAAAATTCCATGTCGAATTAAGCATAAGGTATACCAATGATTTGAGGCACCCTTGTAGTCACATCATATCACATTTCACCCTTCAAATATGCGATCCTTTCTTCATAAACCACTTTGAGCCTCGTCTAACAATAGACCTTTCTTTCTTTAACCTACATCTACCTAACCTTGGGATGGGATGGTGTGCAACTTATGCAATTTTCAAAGAACAAAGCTTGAGTGATTTCAGAAGATCAAAATAAAAAATAATAAGCAAAAAATAATAATAATAATAATAAAAGTGTGCAAAAGGGCAAGTGTTCCAATGTCTTTGATATGGAAATGTCTTTGATAAGAACACGTCTCAGATTGCGTGTCTTTTCGAGTGCTCGGTACCGTGCCTGAGAAACATGAATGCCAAGTGAGTGATAAACCGCATGATCGGGATTGCCCACACTTATAAAAATAAAATAGATGCTAAAGCAAAAGATAAAAGAGAGCTAAAAAAGAGTAGAAACTCAAGCATAAAACTATAAAGATTCAAAAGCGAGGTTGCACACCTTGGGGGTTTATCAAGGGTCTTGATCCTTTATCCCCTTCTTCTTCAAGCCTTTAGCCTAACCACGTTACAACCCTTAAAAAGACCTTTTTGAGGTATACGCACTTGTGCGAGGTTCGGCTAGAGCTACGTCCAGCCTGATTCCAAACAGATACGTAGGCAACCTCACATTCAGGTGCGGCCGTAATAAAAATGCATTCATATTCACATTCACACACTTACACTATGATCATACCTAGGAATTTAGAATGCTCACCCCTTTTCACGTAGAGTTAGACTTGGGGGCTTGATCCCTACATCATTAGCTTACCTAGCCTAAGAGTCACCATTATTTGACTCTTCTAAAAATAATATTTTTCCACACCACTACGACAAAAGGATTAATTAACAACGCTTTTTTTTCTATAAAACACAGCGTTTGTAAAGCGCTATTGAATATATGCGCTGCTAAAACATTTATAGCGCTTAAGTTAAGCGCCATTAATAGTGTTCAATTTAGCAGCAGTGAATATAAAACGCTGTAAAATCAATTAAAATGGTGGGAAGGTTGATGACATTCATAATTGATTTATTTTGAATTAATCAATAGCATTTGTTAGAAAGCGCTGTTAAATATTTAAAATTCAAAATCTATATAATGCATTAATTATAATTATTAATAAATATGTAGCTAAACAAATCAGTACAAACTAACCAAGATCTAGAATAGAACTAAATTTAGTTTTCCAAATGAAATAAATGTCTTAAGGTCTCATAAAATACAAATAATATTAATAGTCATTTTTGGTAACACTCTCCAAGAAAGGGAAAAAATTACAGTACAATATATGTCAATTCAAATATATACATACCCTAATTAATTCACTACAAAATTCTTAAATTAAAAATTTGTGGCCTATTACAAATTAAAATACATGGTGAATCAACCACATATTAACATGAGAAGAACATGACGTGCCCATTGAGTTCAGATTTCATCAATTTGGTCTTGATCATACCTTGATACATTGCAATCATGAAAGTACTGCAAAATTTAAAATAAGACCGGACAAAAAAGAATAAATAAAATAAGAATTTTGATTAACATAATAAGCATCAAATGTAGGCATATTAAGTTTAAAACAAAGAAAAGGTCATACATCTTCAAAAATTTGGGTTTGCTTATGGTCAGTGATCTCTTTCATAAATCTCATAACGTAATATCCACAATCAACGCCATTATTTTGTCGTGGGCACTGCATAATCATGACAAAAAAATAATCATAAATAATTTCAAAAATTGTAAAATATAACAAAATTTACAGTCATACAACATACTTGTATCTGCACCCACTTGGTGCTCATTTTAATCTTCTTTTACAATCCTTTTTCACTTCGAAAACCAAAGAGTGCTCTGCATAACAACAAAATTGCAATAATTAACCATTGCATTTAACACTTGATTATGTCATCTTGAAAATTGCATTAATTAACCTTTGCATTTTACACTTGATTTCAAGTAATAAATCGATGATGAGATGACCATTGTAGATGAAATAAAAGATGCTACACTACACTTATGTCCTTATTTATACATTTCCTACGTAATTCTCCAACTTCGTACCATTTCTGCCAGAGTTGACACTACATCAGTTGCACAACTAAAGGTAATATTGTATTGTCTGCACTCTTATGGTATATAATTGCACAACTCAACAAGGCATCTTCTTACCAAATTGTTCGTTAGAAAACCATTAGAAATCTAGGAGTAAACTCACATGCCAAATCTTAAGAAGCCGTATATAAGAAATTAAAACAAGAAAATGACAATGAGCTTAGAATTACACATTCAACCTAAAAATATGAAAATCTGGCACTTTTTAGAGAAATTTCGCACCAATATTCATTAAAAGAAATTGAAAAAAGTCTCTAACCTGTCGACAATTGAACGCAAATCATCTCCAATTTCATTTCCTGTGCCTTTGTTATTTTCATTGTGTAGAGGATCCAGAAAATATACGATGTCATTATACGGATCAATAACACACAACACCCAATGAATCCTATGTAGTAAGGGGTAAAAACCAACTCTTAGTAGTTTAAATTATTCACCATGGACAAATATAATATAAAAAAATAATATACATACCCAACATTATATGGTGCTAGGAAGACCCTTCCTTTAGTTGCCTCAACTTTAAATAAAGTATTCTTGATGTATTCAGAACGAGCTCTTTGATCCTCTTCAACTTTCTTTATCTCTCCCTTCTTAAATTGTGCTACGGGAGATATCCCACTTGGACATAAAAAGCCTAATAAACCCACTAAACCGAGCATTTGGCAATGACGATGCAATAACCTACGAATTCATCATGAAAGATATATGACTAACTGGATCTTTAAAACTAAATATATCATGTAACCAATATAAACATATTTCCTTAAAAAAAAAACAAAAAAAAAACAGTATAAACAAACATCTAATAAACACTCACGACATGTAAATTACGATATGACAGACACCAATTTTTGCTTGGGCAAGAAATTGAAAAATCTCTTCACGGCCTATGAAGATCTCATTTTTTGACCAGGAATTCCCATGTCAATAAGGATGTGAATTTGTTCTTTCTGAGCCATCTTCAAAGTGTACTTGTGCATTATATGAAGATCAGCCGGAAGGGTGTCCGGGAATGGGATTGTTTCAATATTATCATCCAACTTTTGTGGTTGATATTCAGATGATGCATGAGAAGGTTCGTCATTTCTTAATATGGTATTCAATGGAGAAGCTTTGGTCTTCTTAGCTTTGGGATATGAAGAACTTTTATGACCCTGTGAACACTAGTAATCCAAAGTTTTTTTTTTTTAGAAAAAAAAAACAACTGTAAAAATTTTATAACCAAAAAACGCAAAGTGGCAATCATCAAGAAATAATATTTAAAAAAAAATGGATTTATACCGGAACATCTGTAATAATGAGATGTGTGGGCCACAATACGATTGTGTTTATGGCATCTTTAAGGACGAATGCTTCACCATCATCGAGAGGGACGGGCAAAGGTGTATGCTCCTCAGTTGTATAATCTATTGCAACTCTCATGTAACCCGATGGTAATGATTTATTATGTACCACAGAAGCGTTGTTAATATTGTGCACCTTTCCAGTAGCTACCACTCTATAACTCGGATCTGATAAAGCTAACTGGCATGCAATTATTCCCTATATAATAAATAGTAAAAACTAATTTAGCATTATTCGTCTCAACTAAGACCTAACAATATAGCAATATAAAATTTTCAACACTAATGTCTGAAACATTATACCTTTCCCCTATTTTGTTCAAATAATTGTCTTTATAGTTATCTAACCACTTCAATTAGTAATTTTGCTAAATCCTGTTGTTAGACAACTAGATATGTATGATATAATTTATAAGACTCATCATAAGAGTGCTAGAAAGAGTTCCAGTGGGAAGATAGAACCTCCATTAGGTTCAATATACCTCTAGCAACATGACATTCCCAGAATTGTAGTATTGAATTCCCAGAGAATATGATAGGGAAATAAAGAGTTGCAGTGTGAGAACGATATAAATTAATTTAAAGCTTATATTCCAAAGGTAACACCAATATCAATGTATTTTAACTTCAAAGTTTCACAACTAGCATCACTTTAACATATTTAATTATACTACATATAAGGCATCTTCACACGTGTCTTTAACAATCTAATCAAAATTTAATGAGAAAAATAATGAAATTTTTACCTCAGGAAATTGAATGGTTTTATTATGTTCCAAAGCTACTTCATCGGTGCTATAATTTTCAACAATCTCCTCATATAGATGTTTAATTTTCTCCTCCAACCTCGATTTTTTCAATACTTGTAGCTCTTGTTCTAAGAATTTGATACGTGATTCCATTTCTGTTATCTTTTCTTTCTTTGAGTCACATGCTCCAAAGTATCTTTTAGGTGTCACTCCAACGCCAACCGCCCTAACTCGTCCAGTTCCTTATTTCTTCTACAAAGCCCTACTAAGTACGTCATCACGGCCATGATCAAAAAACTCACCGTTAGATGATTGATGCATTAGATCATCCTGTAACATATTTAAAACATACAATAGATCATGAGATTGAATCATTCCACATTCCAAAACAATTAAAAATGATTAGAATTTCATAAAATTCCATTTGTTTCTCCCCAAAACCAAACCTAGTGATGATTACCTTTCGCGTCGAATCATAATCGAATGAAGCGAAAGTGTGGAAAGTTTAGTGTTGCGGATAGTTTTAATTTATTTTCTCTTCTCTTTGTTTTTAAAAACTTATTTTAAGAAAACAGCCAATCCAGTTTGTTTGGTCTATGATATGGGTCCAATAGTAGTGTAATTTGATGGGGCATGCAAAGACCTTTCCAACGATATATTTTAAGCTCAATTCCGATGAATATTGAGAAAGTTATGGCCAATTTACCAAACAGGGCCCGGTTTGAGCCTTATATGCGACCCAATGATCTAGGGGAGGGCCTAATGTGATTTATCATTCCTTATGCAATTAGGAATGTTTTTAGTCTTCTATATTCTTCTAGAAGGTTCTTTTCATTCCTAGTTAAATTAGCATTGATAAATTGACTTTTGTTGACTTTTCAGAGTTTTAAATAAAATCAAAAAGCATTTACGAGGAAAAGATACGATTTTATTCTCCAGTACGGCAAACTTATCTAATTTTCAAAAACGCGTCAAAAAGAGGCATTGGCGCCTGGAACCAGGCATGGCGCCTGGCGCTAGTGTTGGTTCCTGGCGCTAGTTAGCAAGGGTTGGCGCTAGTTCTTTTTTACGTGCGCCAGACTCTGTTCTGTTAATTTATCTTTATGGCTGATTTTCTCTATAAATAATGTACTAAAAATTCCGTTTTCATTCACGAATTGTCATCAACAATCAGTTTTAATTAATATTCACAAATTCTCATCAACATTCATCTATATTCACCTACAACCAGTTTTCATTCGCAATCATTAATTCTCTTATTCTCTATCATTCATCATTCACCATCTTTCTTTCTTTCTTTCTTTCTTTTTCTAAATCTAGCTTTTCACATTCAAAATTCCGCATTCGCAAGATCTAGAAACACCTAGCCATATTCGAAGTTGCCTTCGCCCTAGACGTGAAGGGTTTAATTTCTGAGGGTTTGGTCCCAAATCTCTCTTTCAATTATTTAATTTAATTGTTTGATTATTGTTTTCCTTGAAGTTACTAACGTGTGTAATTTGTTATTAGAAAGAGGTACGAGGCATCAAAGTAAGTAATTTAATGGTTTTCTATTGATGTTATATGATGTAGAAATCATGTTTAAATTGTTATTATGATATTCCTAGTATCATGTTTAGGGAAAAAGTTATAATATCAAATATATTAAATATGATTGTTGCGATGCTTCCTATGTTCTTCCTAATATTTATGATTGTTAGTATCATGTTAGGGCTAAAGATTTGATCTTTAATGCATAGTGACATGCTAGGGTTTGTTATTAATCTTGTTAGTATCATGTCTAGGATCTTGCTATTATTATTATGCTTTAATATTAACATGAGCATGATTATGATTATAATTGTTATAATTTATGATGATTATGAATATTATTTTGATGATGATTATTTTTTTTTATGATGATCATTATTATTATGATTATTATAATTATTATTCATGATATTGATTATTTATTATGTTGCTTGATATTTATTCTTTATTGCTTGATCTCACCTTTGATGCATGTTTAAAGGGAATTGGTACTTGTAATCACGCTTAATAAGAGATTTAATAATCTTGTTTAGGGTGAATGTGATTATAAATTCAAGTGATCGCCAATAATAGTTTATTTGTGCATTAATATTAAACCAACATATATTAAACAGGTTTAGGGTAAACCTATCGACTGCATGTTAATTAAAAAGCGCACATGAATACAATCAGAATAAAGTAGAGGCCTATTATTAGGGCAGGTTCAATCTCTTTTAGGTTGGATTTGTACCTTCATCCCCGAACCCTTATTTAGTTCAAGACTTTATGGAGTTGACGATCTCTTGGATCGTTAAGGGGTGTAACCTTCACCTCGTGAACGGTTTACAAGTTCCATAAACTTGTTGGCGACTCTTTTGCTCTATCTTCTTCCCTTTAGGACGCCACCGTACTTTAGTGTATGATCACAATGGGGTTAAAGATAGGGGTTAACTCTTGAAATTATTCCCTACAACCAGCTTTGGATTAAAGGTCTTTAAACAAAGCATACAACCTTAAAACTGATGTACCACCACTTGCTTTATTCTAAGCTTGTAAGCCGATAATTTAGCTTATCTTCAATAGTTTGAGGTCACTTTCAAAGTGGAACACTCAAGCAGCATCCGATACTTTGTGAAGATAATGAGTTGCTAAGATAACTTCATTAACATGAATTATTTAGTAATATGGAATCTCATTCCTTTTCTTTGTTCCTTGTTTTCTATATTTCTTATCGATCATACTTTATCTCATAATCTTTAAGAACCAATTCTTTAAGAATCTTTGACTATTATACTTTTTTAGGCATAATTAAGCATCTAATGCGCCGTAAAACAAAGTTCCATTTTTTCCATTAATTCACGCTTGAATTACTACACCAATGAGTCCTACTCATCTATGTATTAAGCGAAAAGATATGTTGGTTGTCAATATTGGCAATTTCAGTTTGCAACTCAATACTTCATGTTTTGTCAAAACTATCTAGTATTTTGAATACATGATATCCAACCGTCCTTTCGGACTTTATTATAAAAGTCATTTAGCGAATTGTATTTTAGAAATGCTTTACTTTTCTTTGAGAACCGTTCTCAAAGATTTCCTTTACCAAGCTAGGAAAACAATACAGTTTGATTTGGAATTCTACAAATATAAGTGTAAAGTATAACAGTTTATCAAGTAAATAATATAATAAGTTTGAAAATTTAAAGGTATTCATGCAAATTTTCAATCTTATTAAACATCTTATCCACACATTAAATTTGTCTTCATTTTGGGAGAATTAGTCGATTCTAAGATCTAAAGAAACAAAGAGTGGTTAAGCATGCTTTGGCTTGTCTTAACACTCAATCTCCTAAGGTAAGCAACGCTTTGCTAATGGCTCGAAGCAACTTTTGGTTGAATAAATCGTTGCATCTATTGCTCTCTCAACAATTTATTCACTTTTCCACGACATGTTAGGACTCCATCACTCATATCGTTGATTACAACTAAAACCAACTTGTATACCCGGTATGCCTTATGATTCTAGGGAGTATTAGTGATGCCTCGCTTTGACGTAGCCAATCACTAATCTCATTAGGTTGATAAGTGCTGTTTTGGAATGGAAATTTTACATAATATTAAGGGACCTAGGGTTTCTATGTTGGTTGAATTAAGTGAACTTAATTAATCATCAGAACATTCGAAATCCTAAACATTCATCTAACATATAATTCATATATAAATGATCATGAATATGTAAAGCATAAGCATTTTGATGCATATTGGAAACAAGCATAACCCCTTGAATTCTTCAAGTCTTCAAAAGATCTTCTTTTGCAAGTTCATGGCTTTGTCTTCCAAGAACCTCCGTCTTCAAGACATGACCAAAATTACTACAAATACTAGTATCTACGATTAGGACTAATCTAAATATTAAGGTACAAAAATACTCAACGTTACGCAGACCGTATTTAGATTTACAAATATACATCACGGATCGCAGTCCGTATTTTCTATCCTAATCGGGCCCCACTAGTTTCCATATTAATAAAACCTTTGAGAGAATATACATTCTATTCATCCATTCACTATTTGTGAATGACCCATTGTAGACACCCATTTGTGTCTCCTAAAAACCAAACTCATTGATAAGTACCTTTCACGTCGAATCATAATCGAAAGTGTGGAAAGTCTAGTGTTGCGGTTAGTTTTTATTTCTTTTCTTTCTCTCTATTTTTGATAACCTATTTTAAGAAAAAAGAAAATCCAGTTTTGTTTGGTCCCTGGCAAGGGTCCAATATTGGTGTAGTTGGGTCGGGTTCGAAAAGAGCTTTCCAACGATATATTATAAGCCCAATTCAGATGAATAATGAGGAAGTTAATGCAAAATTACTAAACCGGGCCCGGTTTGCTATTTATATACGCCCCAATATCTTTAGGAGGGCCTATTATTGATTTCTCATTCCTAAAGTGATTAGGATTGATTATAGTCTTCTAGAATCTTCTAGGAGGTTCTTTTGAATCCTAATTTATTTAACATTAATAAATTCACTTTAATTGACTTTTAGAGTTTTAATTAGAATAAAAGAAGTTTTTTTAAGGAAAATACAGTTTTACTCTCTCGTATGCTTAAATTTTATCAAAATAAAAAAATGCGTGGAAAACTATTTGCAGCGCCATACGACATGTCAGTCGCCTGGCGACAGACCTGGCGTCTTGCGACATATCTGTTATCTGGCGACAGGCGTGTGTTTGGCGCTGTAGTTATGTTTTATTCTTTTTGAAACTCTGATTCGTTTTTTATCATATCCGACTGATTTTATCTATAAATAGCCTCCTAAAACCTCCGTTTTCAATCACCAACTTTCATTAAGAAATTCTTTTTTACTCTCTCTCTTTCTCTCTTTTCTAAACTAGCTTTTCTCATATAAAATTCCGCATTCACAAGATCTAGAAACACCTAGCATTGTTCGAAGTTGCCTTCGCCCTAAACGTGAAAGGATTTGATATCTGAGGGTTTTGTCCCAAATCTCTCTTTAAATTTTTTAATTTAATTGTTAGTTTATATTTTCCTTGAAGTTACGAACGCGTGTATTTTGTTATTAGAAAGAGATACAAGACATCCAAGTAAGTGCCTTAATTGTTTGCATTGATATTATGATATAGAAATCATGCTTAGGTTGTTATTTTGATTCCTAGTATCATGTTAGGATACTTTTCTTAGTATCATGTTTAGGGTAATAACTAAAAGTTCTAATATCAAATATGCTTATTTATGATGCTTCCTATTCCTTTCCTAATATCATGTTAGTATCATGTTAGGGCTATATATTTGATCTTTATTGCTTAGTGACATACTAGGGTTTGTAATTAAACTTGTTAGTATATATCATGCCTAGGATCTTGCTATTATTATGCTTTAACATGACTATTATAATAATTGTTATTATGATTATTATTATTATGTTGCTTGATTATATTTATTTTTATTGCTTGGTCACGCCTTTTATGCATGTTTAAAGGGAATTGGTACTTGTAATCACACTGAATAAGATAATTAATAATCTTATTTAGGTTAATTTTATTATAATTCAAGCGATCGCCAATAATAGATTTATTTGTGTATTAATATTCATCCACTATAGATAAACAGGTTTAGGGTTAATCCTAATGATTGCATGTTAGTAAGAAAGCGCACATGAATACGATCAGAATAAAGTAGAGGCCTATTATTAGGGCAGGTTCAATCTCTTTTAGGTTAAATTTGTACCTTCATCCCCGAACTTCCAGTCATGGTTCCAGACCTTTTGTTGTTAACGATCTCCTAGATCGTTAAGGGGTGTAACATTCAGCTCGTGAACGGTTTACAAGTTCCTAAAACTTGTTGGCCACTCATTTTCTCTAGCCTCCTTCCCTTTGGACACCACCGTACTTTAGTGTATGATCACATTGGGGTTCATGTTTGGGGTAATGCTTGAAATATTCCACTGGGAGGATTTCTATTTTAATTCCTAAAATTTATTTTGGCAATGATTTAGAATGAGTGGATGAGACTCGAAAAGTACTAAGTATTTCATGTGCGTAATTTTGATTAACATTATTAACATATGCATAAAAAGATCTCATTGGAAAAACCATCCATAATGAGTTAAAAACATAAGATTTTTACACGTAGGAAATTTGAGGAAAATCTTTCACAACTATGATCGAAATAATGCTGCGCGAAACTGGAAAATTTTATCGAGCACAGAAAGCTGCTAAGTCACGTAGGAACTGGCTTCCAAAAAATAGAGCCTATCACCAATGACATGACTCTGTCGCCAGGCGATAGAGCCATATTGCGGCAACATCCTCTATTCGTTGGCGCCAAGTTCTTCCAATATTGAGCCAGAAATATGCGTTCTAATTTTGACTAGTTTTTAGCACTATTTGCTCAATCCTACTTCCTGATTGAGATTTTCTCACTTTTCTAAAACCCCATATGTTTTCTACATATGGACATAACCCTCTGGTAATTCATCCTCCATCCACCAGATTGAATGCTCTGTGCAACAAAGGGTATATCCGAGAATGTTGAATTCACCAAACCATGGAAGCGAGTTCTAACTCGCGGTGTCCCATCCACTCGCGCCAACCCTTCAAAAGGTAAGGCTTTCGTGCGGTGCATCTGGACAATTAACCATGGACCTTCTTTGACTAACCCATATCCTAAAATTTAGAGCACTAGAGCCATGGTTAGGTTGCAAACTCATTGCATCATATTGTACCTACTTGATTATTTCTGCATTATTTGTTGTGCATACTTTATATGTTTTTCCTAACCGTAGAATTGTGTTTAAGACAAAAATAAACTGATTAATGACTAAAAGGACTTTTCCTAATTAATTAATTAGAGTAATTAAAGTCTAATAATTTAATCGGAATTGACTTAGTACTACTTTAGGCATGTCCCGTTTAGTTAAAAAACTGAAAGCACTCCCAGATAAACATTCCAACAATGGCGCCACGATTTGGACTGC
The DNA here is from genome assembly GCA_024500155.1 of Chenopodium formosanum. Classification (NCBI taxonomy): domain Eukaryota; kingdom Viridiplantae; phylum Streptophyta; class Magnoliopsida; order Caryophyllales; family Amaranthaceae; genus Chenopodium; species Chenopodium formosanum. The sequence continues at coordinate 48,203,791 of CM044865.1, forward strand.
AGCGCCAAACTGTGTTGTGCAACGCCTAGCGACAACTTTGTCATCTGGCGCTGTACTGCAAAGTGCGGCGACAGTTCGAAATTTTGCTCGAGTCATCACTACGAGTCTAATTAAACAGTTTGGTAATCAATTCTATTATTTTGTTAATGACAGTACCTTTGTTAAGTCCTTAATTGAGTCTAGACACTAAGTACCATGGTCTTATACAAGAGTCAAAGCACGTCACTTGCACTCACAATATAAAGCACACACTAATATGTATGTACACTTTGACCATGTCTAAGAGAGTCTTGTATGCGCGTGTTTTCTGTCATTTTTTTTAGGGGGATAAGTCGGATATTAATCCTTAAATTAAACCAATTTTTTGAACCCTATACTTGATTCCCGAAAATATACACCCTGTTTTTTCTTTTTTTTTTCTTTTTCTCTATAAACCCGTAATGTCAAAGTCAATTTGAGTCAAGTCATTAAAATAAAAATGGTTTAACTCACAGCGCGTGGTCAAGAAAGGAAGGGAGTTTAATCAAAGACAATCTTTTTGTTCAAGTAAAACTTTTTCACAAACTAATCACTTGAAAAAGAATAGCCAAGAAGATAATGGCAAGACAAGAAGAAGTTAATTAGCTCAACAAGCAAATGGCTGGTGTTACTGAACTACTGAAGAACTTAACCTTCCAAATTAATGACCCTGTGAAGCAACAACAAAGGGATCTTATGCAAGAAAGCTTGAGCAAGTTATCTAGTGATTAAAAGTATTAGGGCATTAGTTAACAAGGGGTCTCGGTGGACAAGGAGCTTCTTCCGCAGAAGTTCAATGCCAACGGCATCCCAAAATTCAAGGCAACTGACAACCCTTATTTTTATTTATTAAGAGCTTTTGAAACAATAATGAGTATTAAGGGTATTGATAAAAAAAAAAATTCCTTCTTTATTTTCCTTATCTCTTGAAACCCTTTGCCAACATTGGTTCTTCTCTCTTGACAAAGAGAAAAACTTTACTTGAGAATTGATAGTTGTAGACACCCAATTGTGTCTCCCCAAAACCAAACCCAGTGATGAGTACCTTTCTCGTCGAATCATAATCGAATGAAGCGAAAGTGTGGAAAGTCTATTGTTGCAGATAGTTTTAATTTCTTTTCTCTTCTCTCTGTTTTTGAAAACTTATTTTAAGATAACAGCCAATCCAGTTTGGTTGCTTCATGATATGGGTCCAATAGTAGTGTATTTGGATGGGGCTTGCAAAGACCTTTCCAATGATATATTATAAGCCCAATTCCGATGAATATTGAGGAAGTTATGGCATATTTACTAAACTGGGCCCGGTTTGAGCTTTATGTACAGCCCAATGATCTAGAGGAGGGTCTAATATGATTTATCATTCCTAATACAATTAGGAATGGTTTTAGCCTTCTAGATTCTTCTAGAAGGTTCTTTTCATTCCTAATTCGATTAGCATTGGTAAATTGACTTTTGTGACTTTTCAGAGTTTTAATCAAAATCAAATAGCATTTTCAAGGAAATTATATGATTTTATTCTCCAGTACGACAAACTTATCTGATTTTCGAAAACGCGTTAAAATTAGGCTTGGCGCCTGACCCCAGGCTTTGGCGCCTGGAACCAGGCCTGGCGCTAGCCATTAGCTCTGTTTTTTGTGCGTCAGACTCTGTTTTGTTTATGTTATCTTTTTGGTTGATTTCTCTATAAATAACGTATTAAAAACTCCGTTTTCATTAACCAATTCTAACGATCATTCACCGACAATTAGTTTTTAGTTCTTAATTTATTCTTTGTTTTCACATACAAAATTTTGCATTCACAAGATCTAGAAACACCTAGCCATATTCGAAATTGCCTTCGCCCTAGACGTGAAAGGTTTTAATTTCTGAGGGTTTGGTCCCAAATCTCTATTTCAATTATTTAATTTAATTGTTTGTTTATTATTTTCCTTGAAGTTACTAACGTGTGTATTTTGTTATTAGAAAGAGGTACGAGGCATCAAAGTAAGTAGTTTAATGGTTTTTAATGATTTTATGATGTAGAAATCATGTTTATATTGTTCTTATGATATTCCTAGTATCATGTCTAAGGTAATTTTAATATTAAATATGATTGTTACGATGCTTCCTATATTCTTCCTAATATTTATTCATGTTAGTATCATGTTAGGGTTAAAGATTTGATCTTTATTGCTTAGTGACATGCTAGAGTTTCTTATTAATCTTGTTAGTATCATGTGTAAGATCTTGCTATTATTATGCTTTAATATTAACATGAACATGATTATGATTGTTATAATTTGTGATGATTATGAATATTATTATTATTATTATTATTGTGATGATGATTATTTTTACTGTTATAATAAATATAATTATTGTTATGATTATTTATAATGTTGCTTGATTTTTATTTTTATTGCTTGATCACACCTTTTATTGCATGTTTAAAGGGAATTTGTACTTGTAGTCACACTTAATAAGCTAATTAATAATCTAGTTAGGGTTAATGTGATTATAATTTCAAGTGATCGCCAATAATAGTTTATTTGTGCATTATATTCAACCAACATAGCTTAAACAGGTTTAGGGTTAATCCTATTGATTGCATGTTAATTAAAAAGCGCACATGAATACGATTAGAATAAAGTAGAGGCCTATTATTAGGGCAGGTTCAATCTCTTTTAGGTTGGATTTGTACCTTAATCCCCGAACCCTTATTTGGTTCTAGACCTTATGGAGTTGACGATCTCTTGGATCGTTAAGGGGTGTAACCTTCATCCTGTGAACGGTTTACAAGTTCCTTAAAAAACTTGTTGGCGACTCTTTTGCTTTATCTTCTTCCCTTTTGGACGCCACCGTACTTTAGTGTATGATCACAGTGGGGTTCAAGCTAGTGGGATTAAGGCTTGAAATCTATTCCCAATAGTTTTTGGCGACTCCATTTTGGAGGATTTCTATTTTAATTCGTGAATTTGTTTCGGCAATGATTTAGAATGAGTGGATGAGACTCAAAACGTTCTAAGTATTTTATGTGCGTAATTTTGATTAACATTATTGTCATATGCATAAAAAATATCTCATTGGAAAGACCATCCGTAATGAGTTAAAAACATAGGATTTTAGACGTAGGAAATTTGAGAAATATCTTTCACAACTAGGACCGAAATAACACCGCGCAAAACTGGAAAATTTTATCGAGCACAGAAAGCTGCTGATGCATGTGGGAAGTAGCGTCAGGGGCCAGAGCTTGGCGCCAGCATTTTAGTACTAGCTCCAGACGCCAGTATTGGTGCCAGGCGATATAGTTAAAAGCTGGCGCCAGTCTCTATTTGCTGGCGCTAATTTCCCCCAATACCGAGCCAGAAATATGCGTTCTAATTTCGACCAATTTTTCGTATTGTTTGTTCGATCCTACATCCTGATTGAATTTTTTCTCACTTTTCTGAAACCCATATATGTTCTAAATTTGGACATAACTCTCTAGGAATTCATGCTCCATCTACCTGATTGAACGCTCCGTGCAACAAAGGGTACATCCGAGAATGTTAAATTCACCAAACCATGGAAGCGAGTTTTTTCTAAAACTCGCGGTGTCCCATCCACTCGCGCCAACCCTTCACGGTTAGGCTTCCGCGCGATGCATCCGGACAATTAACCACGGACCCTCTATTCACTAAGCCATATCCCGAACTTTAGAGAACTAGAGCCATGGTTAGGTTGCGAACTCATTGCATCATAATGTGCCTAATTGTCTAATTGTGCATTATTTGTTGTGCATATATTCTATGTTTTCTTAACCGTTTGTTTGACTTGTGTTAAGACTAAATAAACTAATTAATGACTAAAGGACTTTGTTTAATTAATTTATTTGAGCTAATAAATAAATATAAAATCGAGTCATAAGTCCTTTAAGTCAACCCGAATTTTTATTCCCGTATACTGCACAAACGTCAACTTGTTTTTGTCATAGCCGGAGTTCTAGAAAGAACTATGAGTCGTACCACCTATGGATCTGTAGCCCCGAGTTTTATATTTAATTTGGCCTTTGTTTAATCCCAATTAGAGTCACAAATCAAAATTTATGACTAAAATACCACAGTCTGTCAAGTTTAATGCATATACGTGAAGTCTTAACTTAGCCTTTGCTTGAGTCTAGTCACATAGTCTAGCCACATGGTCATGACGCGAGTCTTAACATGTCACCTACACTCACTAGTATTAGCACACACTTTGTGTACACATCACCATGACCATGTCTTAGGTTCATGCATGAGTCGGTCTTTTCCGTCATTTAAGTTAGGAGGTACATTCTATTCCTAATTCTTCATATCCCTCCATATACATTATTCTTCTTTCACATTCTATTCCCATTTTTCTTAACTTACTCCATCCATTGCATGTTGAATAAAGTTTGAGTCAAATAATTAACAACGAATATCCCCAAACTCCTTTTCCACAGTACTTGGTCGAGGAGATAAGGGCGATTAATCAAGGACAACCTCTTTGTTTAAGTCTCACTTTTTGATAAACCGATTCGTTAAAAGAGGAAGGCTAAGAAGATAACGGCAACTGAAGAGGAAGTTAATGAACTTAGGAGTCAATTTACTAACGTGATTGAGACACTGAAGCTACTCACACTCAAGATCGATGATCCCGTGAAGCAACAACAAATGAACCTCATGCAAGAAAGTTTGAGGAAGCTATCTATTGACTATAAGTTTCAGGGCATGAGTTCACAAGGGGTCTCGCTGGACAAGGAACTTCTTCCACATAAGTTCAACGCCACTGACATCCCTAAATTCAAGGCAATAGATAACCCTTACTTCCATCTAAGAGCTTTCGAAACCATAATGAACATTAAGGGTATCGATAAGAAGGTTTTCCCCTCTTTGTTCCCACTATCTCTTGAAACCGTTTGCCAACAATGGTTCTTCTCCCTTGACAAGGAGAAAACCTCTACTTGGGAATCGATAGTGAACGCTTTCGTTGATAGGTACAAGTGCAATATCCAAGTTGAAACCGACCATAGACAACTTGAGATGCTATGACAAGAGAATGAAGGCTTTACTTCTTTCTTTAATAAGTGGAGGGAAACTTCCGCTAAGATGATTGAGGTCCCTACCAAAAAGGAGTCTGTGAGGATGTTTATCAAGAATCTCCAAGAAAAGTATTCAAAGCACTTAAAATATCAACACAACTTAAATACTTTCAATGCCGTTTATGACATCGGAATTGAAATCGAAGATGACCTCGCAAAGCAAAAAGCTACTAACAATAGTAACCACGGTGGCTGGAAAGGAAAGAAGAAAGACAATCCTTCTTCTTCCAAAAACGCCCACTCTAGTAAAAATGTCAGTACCTTTGATCTCAGTGAAGTTTTAGCCATAGATAACCAAGGATCTAAGAAGCAACTAAGGAAAGACTTCACCCCCATTGAGATGAGCTACGATACTGCCTTCGATCGACTCCATGCCAAAGGACTCATTACTCCCAATGGGCCTATTCAAGATCCTGAACCTGAAAAGAGATTGCCTAGTTGGAATCCAGACGAACCCTACAAGTACCATCAAGGTAGGGGTCATACTACTGAGAGCTGTTGGAAGCTAAAGGAGGCTATCCAACATTTGATTGATAATAACAAGCTTCCCATGCCTCTGGTTAACAAGAAGAGCGAGTGATGATAAAGGAAACAACACAAGACAAGAGGCGAGCTTCAACGATAAGATTTCGTGACCTTTTTTTTCTATTTTTTTATATTTACTCTTTTCCCAATAAGTCTAGCATAGGCACCTTTTCTTTTCCCTTAGATTAATTTTGTAGATACTTTCGTTTCCTTTTTTTTTATTATTTTTCTTTTAAAAAAATGAGCATTTATTTCCTTGCATATGATCATCGCATTGCATTGCATAAAAAATAAAATAAATAAAATAAAACCATGTCGAATTAACCACAAGGTATACCAATGATTTAAGGCACCCCTTGTAGCCACATCATATCTCCTTTCACCATTTCAATATACATCCTTTCTTCATAAACCACTTTGAGCCTCGTCTAACGATAGACCCTTCCTTTTTCAACCGTCATTTACCTAACCTTGGGATGGGATGGTGTGCTACTTATGCAATTTAAAAAGGCTTGAGTGACTTCAAAAGATTAAAATAGCAAAAATAAGCAAAAATAAATACAAGTGTACAAAAAGGAAAGTGTTCCAATATCTTAGATATGAAAATATCTTCGATAAGAACACGTCTCAGATTGCATCTCTTATGGAGTGCTCGGTACCGTGCCTGAGAAACATGAATTCCAAGTAAGTGATAGACCGCATGATCGGGATTGCCCACACTTATAAAAATAAAATAGATGCTAAAGGAAAAGATAAAAAAGAGCTAAAAAATAGTAGAAACTCAAGCATAAAAATACAAAGATTCGAAAGCGAGGTCGCACACCTTGGGGGCTTATCTAGGGTCTTGAGCCTTTATCCCCTTCTTCTTCAAACCTTTAGCCTAACCACGTTACAACCCTTAAAAAGACCTTTTTGAGGTATACACACTTGTGCGAGGTTCGGCTAGACTTACGTTCGGCCTGATTCCTAACGAATACGTAGGCAACCTCACATCGAGGTGCGGCCGTAATAAACATGCATTCATATTCACATTCACACACTTGCACCATGATGATATCAAGGATTCCCTATGCTCATCCCTATTTACTTAGAACTAGACTTGGGGGCTTGATCCCTACATCATTAGCTTACCTAGCCTAAGAGTCACCACCATTTGACTCTTTACAATATATTTTCCCACACACTTAGCCTTTGCGGCCTAGCTTTAGTGTCACTTTCACACACTGCACAGATACATGACCAAATTTACTTTCCTTAGGAACCCTTTGTCATGGAATCTTAACACAACGTTGAAGCATGCCTTGTCATATCAACATCACTCGTCATTGCATCACTAAGTATGAAGTACTTAGCCTCCGTGCCTAAGTTACCCAAATACTTTCATCATGGAGTCAATAGTTGAGATATCCTAGGATGGATTAATCCTTGCACCTTGAGAGATAGTATCAATCAAACGACATTTGACTAAGCTCATTCAAAATGCATCTTCAAACACTTCGATTCGTTTTTCGTATCTTTCTTTTTCGGGAGAAAGTCGGTACCCTCCACAAAAATGACGGAAAATTTTTGCTTTTTTGCATTTTTCGAGTCAACACAATGCACACACAAGTCATGTAAACATTGAGTCATGTTGTGTTATATCACTTTGATTTGAGTATAACACATATGTTAAACACTTTGAGTCGATCAACCTCGAGTCAATTATATCGAGTCAAGTTTATACTTTGAGTCATGTCAAGTAAATGAGTCAAGCAACGCTAAACCTTAGGTCAACCCTAAGATAATTAAAGATATTGGAAAAGTTCTATAGTCAAAAATAAATACAGGTGCAACAGAATAGGGAAGACCCTACTCTAAAGATATTCCAGCAGCGACAGAACATCAATTTTGGGTTCCTTAGTTCGCCAGTTAGCCCCTATAAGCAATTTGACATGATTGAGTAGTCGATTTGATTACAATTACAATAAGTGATCGACTTGACGAAAGATCATCTCACTTAGCTTAAAGCGCCTAAGAATTGGCTCATCACGTTGACACCGACATACTGGTTTTAGCGGAAGCAAAGTTCAGGCGAGCTTTAGAGATCGACAAACATTGGTCTTCGGAAATTTCTTCTTCAGAATATTATCGCAACAAACGTTCAAGTATCGAAACTCTTTGTTCAGAGACGAGTGAACATCGAAATAGCAAGATGGCATTCACTAAGATTGTGGAAGTTGTCACCAAAGATTCGAGAAGATAGCACGAGATGGGCGGTCTTCGACGGCATTCGCTAAGATTGTGGAGGTTGTCACCCAAGATTTGAGAAGATAGCACGAGATGGGCGGTCTTTGACGACTTTTTCTATGATTGGAAAGGTTTTCACTATGATTCAAGAAAGAGCTCGAGATGTAGCAATGTTGATCGACGACGTTCCCTAGATTGCGGAAGATCGTCAAAACAAGCAGCAAGATGGCGTTCCATAGATTGTGGAGAGTTGTCACAAACAACTGAGGATTGTTTCAAGAGAAGCAATCTTCGATAGTATTCCCTTGGATGTGGAGTATTATTAATGCGGATGGGGATTGTTTCAAGAGAAGCAATCTTCGGTAGTATTCCCTTGGATGTGCAGTATTATCAATGCGGATGGGGATTGTTTCAAGAGAAGCAATCTTCGGTAGTATTCCCTTTGATGTGGAATATTATCAATGTGGAGGAGGATCGTTTCAGGCGAAGCAATCTTCTAATTTGGAAGCAGTTACAAGCGTAGCGGTTTTCAAGCAGGATGGCATTCTCTAGCTTGCAGGAGGTCATCAAAACAACAAGGAAGCGACAACAACAATAGGTTACTTTCAGAAACGTGTGCTCAACGGTGCAAGATACACGTTTCTTAACTCTTTTATCTGTTTAACTAAATCTAGTTTTGCAGGTATCGGCGTTATAAGATTTATTTAGGATCGCAGAACGTTCTGAATCATTCTCCGTCCCTCTCGCTACTTTGACTTTTGTTTTCGAAACTTGTGTTTCTCCAAACTCAGTTAAAGTGGGGGCTTCTGTAGACACCCATTTGTGTCTCCCCAAAACCAAACCCAGTGATGAGTACCTTTCACGTCGAATCATAATCGTAAGAAGCGAAAGTGTGGAAAGTCTAGTGTTGCGGATAGTTTTAATTTCTTTTCTCTTCTCTCTATTTTTGAAAACATATTTTAAGAAAACAGCCAATCCAGTTTGGTTGGTCCATGATATGGGTCCAATAGTAAAGTAGTTGGATGGGGCTTGCAAAGACCTTTCCAACGATATATTATAAGGCCAATTCCAATGAATATTGAGGAAGTTATGACTAATTTACTAAACTGGGCCCGGTTTGAGCTTTATGTACGGCCCAATGATCTAGAGGAGGACCTAATATGATTTATCATTCCTAATTCAATTAGGAATGGTTTTAGTCTTCTAGATTCTTCTAGAAGGTTCTTTTCATTCCTAATTCGATTAGCATTGATAAATTGACTTTTGTAGACTTTTCAGAGTTTTAATCAAAATCAAATAGCATTTTCAAGGAAATTATATGATTTTATCCTCCAGTACGGCAAACTTATTTGATTTTCGAAAACGCGTTAAAATTAGGCTTGGCGCCTAACCCCAGGCTTTGGCGCCTGGCGCTAGTGTTAGTGCCTGGCGCTAGTTAGCCAAGGTTTGCGCCAGCTCTGTTTTTTGTGCGTCAGACTCAGTTTTGTTTATTTTATCTTTTTTGCTGATTTCTCTATAAATAACGTATTAAAAACTCCGTTTTCATTCGCCAATTCTCACAATCATTCAACGACAATCAGTTTTCAGTTCTTAATTCTTTCTTTGTTTTCACAAACAAAATTCCGCATTCACAAGATCTAGAAACACCTAGCCATATTCGAAGTTTTCTTCGCCCTAGACGTGAAAGGTTTTAATTTCTGAGGGTTTGGTCCCAAATCTCTATTTCAATTATTTAATTTAATTGTTTGTTTATTATTTTCCTTGAAGATACTAACTTGTGTATTTTGTTATTAGAAAGAGGTACGAGGCATAAAAATAAGTACTTTAATGGTTTTTAATGATTTTATGATGTAGAAATCATGTTTAGATTGTTCTTATGATATTCCGAGTATCACGTCTAGAGTAATTTTAATATTAAATATGATTGTTACGATGTTTCCGATATTCTTCATAATATTTAATTTATTCATGTTAGTATCATGTTAGAGTTAAAGATTTGATCTTTATTGCTTAGTGACATGCTAGGGTTTGTTATTAATCTTGTTAGTATCATGCCTAGGATCTTGCTATTATTATGCTTTAATATTCGCATGAACCTGATTATGATTGTTATAATTTGTGATGATTATGAATATTATTATTATTATTATTGTGATGATGATTATTTTTATTTTTATTATAATTAAAATTATTTTTTTGATTATTTATTATGTTGCTTGATTTTTATTTTTATTGCTTGATCACACCTTTTATTGCATGTTTAAAGGGAATTTGTACTTGTAGTCACGCTTAATAAGATAATTAATAATCTTGTTAGGGTTAATATGATTATAATTTCAAGTGATCTCCAATAGTAGTTTATTTGTGCATTATATTCAACCAACATAGATTAAAACAGGTTTAGGGTTAATCTTATTGATTACATGTTAATTAAAAAGCGCACATGTATACGATTAGAATAAAGTAGAGGCCTATTATTAGGGAAGGTTCAATCTCTTTTAGGTTGGATTTGTACCTTCATCCCCGAACCCTTATTTCGTTCTAGACCTTATGGAGTTGACGATATCTTGGATCGTTAAGGGGTGTAACCTTCATCCGGTGAACGGTTTACAAGTTCCTTAAAAAACTTGTTGGCGACTCTTTTGCTCTATCTTTTTCCCTTTTGGACGCCACCGTACTTTAGTGTATGATCACAGTGGGGTTCAAGCTAGTGGGATTAAGGCTTGAAATCTATTCTCTACAATAGTAAACACTTTCATTGATAGGTATAAGTGCAATATTCAAGTTGAAATTGATTATAGGGAACATCAAATACTTAAATAGAAAGAGAATGAAGGTTTCACTTCTTTCTTCAATAGATGGATAGAAACCTCTGCTAGGCTGATTGAAGTACCAAGTGAAAAAGAATCTTTGAGGTTGTTCATCAAGAACCTTCAAGAAAAGTACTCCAATCATCTAAAGTATCAAAAAAATCTACACACCTTCAAGGCCGTCTATGGCATTGGAATAAACATTGAAAACGACCTTGCTAAACTAAAAGTTGTTAATAATAACTCTAACAGTGGCTAGAAAGGCAAGAAGAACGACAATCTTTCTTCTTCCAAAACCACCTACTCAAACAGCGTTAGCACCTTTAATTTGAGTGAAGTCCTTACTATGAATAACCAAGGACAAAAGAAACCATTTAGGAGTGACTTTACTACTATTGGTATGAGTTATGACACCGCATTTGACCGACTAAATGCAAATGGTCTTATAATTCCTATTGGACCATTTAGGGTCCCACCAATTGAAAAGAGGACAGCTAATTGGAACCCCAATGCACACAACAAATATCAGTAAGGTAGGAACCATCTGACTTATAAATGTTCGAAGCTTAAAAAAGCTATACAAGATTTAATTGATAACAACAAGCTACCATTGCCCCCTACCAGTAAGAAGCCAAGCATCGACAATGTGCCTCTCGCTCATTCCTTGGCCATCTCTGATGAGGAAAACGATGTTGATCCCTCATCTCTCATCTAACCAATTGAAGAAATTCATATTATCGAAGACGAGGAGGAAATCTTTTTCGATGCCATGGATGACTTTCCAAAACCAGCAAGCAAGGAAGATGTGCGAATGCTTATATGGTCCATGTGGGAGGGAATACACTTACTACGTGAGGCTATTGAATTTGCAAAGAAACAAGGGGAAGAGCTTTAGATAAAGTACGATAATTTTCCACCCATGAAGAAGAAAACATTCCAACTACAAGTAATTGACACACCCAAAAGAAGTAATAAACTCTATACTCCAATTGGGACTTCATACGCTAAAATGTTCAAAATGCTCTCCGAGAACGGTTAGGTCAAACCTCTCGAACCGAGGCCATTTGAATCCCTAAAGAGGATAGATAGAATCTATTGTCCATACCATCAATCAGGGGGACATACTATTGAAAACTGTTTTAAATTCAAAGAATTAATTCAGAAGATGATTTATGATTAGAAACTAGTTCAAATCCCAAAAGAAGAAGACATAAGCATCAATGGGGTTTTGGAAAGCGATGAAGAAGAATTCTACCTAAAAGACATGGAAATACCTCCACTTTTAGTGTCTTATTCAATAGGTGATTTTTGGGATGAAGAGGATTCACCCATAGACGTCCTCACAAGATCTGGGAGAATGCAACCTCACGTCTCTACATAACCTATGCAAACTGTGCAGCAAGTTCCCATACCTATCATAAAAGACAATGATATTGTCAAGCAATTCAAAAAGACCAAGGTCGAGATGAATGTATGGAAGCTTCTAGCTACGTCTCGAGAACATAGGTTGGCAGTAATGAATGCCTTGGAAAAGATAGGGATAGATTCCGGCATCACTCCTGAGGGGTTGGTAAACTTCCTTACAAGTGATATCCCTAGTCCTATCAACTTAATCACCTTTTCTAATAAAGATTTACCTCCAGAAGGTGACAAGCATTACACGACATTAAACCTCACATTAGTTTGCAAGAGAATGAACGTCCCAATTACTCTTGTAGACAATGGATCAGCAAATAATGTCTGTTTACTCAGAACTGCAAGGATATTAGGCATAAGGGATGAAGACTCAACCCCGTCAACACAAGGAATAAAAGCTTATAACAATACTCGTCGCCAAACTCTTGGTAAGATTACTATGAATGTAACAGCGGGAGCGATAGAACATGCCACTACCTTCCAAGTGGTAGATATTAAAGCTTCATTCAACTTATTGTTGGGACGCCATTGGCTTCATGACCTCAAGGCCGTCCCTTCATCTCTCCACCAACAGGTAAAAGCCATAGTTTGAGGAATCCCTACACAATCGATGCTTCGCCTATGAGGATTAAAGCTATGGAAAATCCGATCACTAATGTGGAGCACGATGAAGATGATGAAAACTTGTGGGGCTTTAATGAAGAGGACTCCTTAATCGAGGAGGATGAAAGGACCACTCTCTATCACGACCGCCACTCCAATATGATAGTAAATGCTATTCTTAAGAGACAAGGGCACTTTCTTATAATGACTCTAGGAAAGAATAAGGAGATACCAAAACAGCTGGAATTACCTGGACTCCCTAAGTTAGATACTTTCAGACTTGGTTTCGATCCAACTCAGGAAGATCTTAAGCGAGACTAGGAAAGGTCTAAGGCGCGTAGGAACGCTCGCATGCAAAATAAAGCAATCCCAGTGGATCAATATTCTCTTAAACTCAATGGACAACTCATAAGAGAAGGAGAGAACTATCCATGCTATGAATTTCCCGAACATTTTGTTGTAAATGGCATAAGGCAACCGAGATTAAAAATCTTTCTGGATTGCTACTTTCTAGATGAGATCTCAACTCCTATTCACAAGGAGAAATCACCCCCATGCTTTGACATTAATGTCATGGGATTACTATTTTTGCGAGAAAAAGATGAGCCGAAAAACATAGAGGATATCCTCGCTCATCCAAACGGTCCTACAAAGCGAGAATTTTGACCCTTCAAAGCTCATCACTCCATCAGAAGGATCAGTACAAGGATGGCGCAAGACAGTCAAGGTGACTACTCCTAGTGGAAGGAAAATCTCCATAACAACAGGGGGAGGACCGATATTCGAAGAGTCGTCTGAGTCAAGGATAGAGTTAGAGTCCTTTCCTGTAGATTCGACCAAGTATTTAGTCGTAGCACCCTCTCTTTCTCCTATTTCTACTCCTAGGATAGTTAATAATCATGTCCCTGAGCACATTTCCCTTTTTGATGTAATGATTTCAGAGTTCAATAATATGTCTTCTTCTGCTTACTCCTCGTGTTTTTCATTAACCCAAGATGACAAGAATTGCTTAACTAATAATGAAAATGACAAGGAAATTACTAAAGCAATGGAAACACTTGAAAAGAAAACACCGATAATTGTGGAAATTGAGACCGTTGATATCTCAAACAATTCAACCATTAAAAGAGAAGTTAAAATCATATTAACACTTAATGAACAAGAAAGAACCGATTTAATTAATCTACTCAAGGAATTTGTTGATGTATTTGCTTGGTCATATGAAGATATGCCGGGCATTAATAGAGAAATAGCTCAACACACTATACCACTAATTCCAAGAAAGAAACCTGTAAAATAGAAATTGCGTCGAATGAAACCCGACGTAGCTCTTAGAATAAAAGAAGAAGTTTAAAAACAAATAAATGCAGGTTTTATCAAGGTATCCAAATACCCCAAATGGGTAGCCAATGTCGTCCCAGTTCCAAAGAAGGATGGAAGGGTAAGAATGTGTGTCGGCTATCGAAATTTAAATAAGGCAAGTCTTAAGGACAACTTCCCTTTACCACACATTAATATTTTGGTAGATAATATAGCAAATCATGCACTTCTCTTGTTTATGGATGGATACGCAGGATACAATCAAATTCTCATTGTAGAAGAAGACATGGGAAAACAACATTCACAACACCATAGGGTACTTACTGTTACACGGTAATGCCATTCGGGTTGAAAAACGCGCATGCTACTTACCAAGAATCAGCGACTGCCTTACTCCATGACATGATGCACAAAGAGGTCGAAGTATATGTGGACGACATGATTGTGAAGTCCAAAGATCGCCCAGAACATCAAGTAGCCTTGAGAAAAATCTTCAAAAGGCTAAGAAAATACAACATGAGGTTGAATCCATCCAAGTGTCCTTTTGGAGTCACCTCAGGAAAGCTCTTAGGATGCGTCATAAGCTCTAGAGGAATAGAGATAGACCCAACCAAGATCAAGGCGATCATGTCAATGCCACCGCCTAAAACCGAGAAATAAATTCATATCGAAATTAACAACGATATTTGAACTAATATTCAAGAAGCTCAAAAGGAATGTACAAGTAATATGGGACGATGAGTGTCAAAAAGTCTTTGAACATATCAAAGCCTATCCCGCAAATCTTTCCGTATTAGCACCTGCACTTCCAGAGATACCTCTTCGTTTGTACTTAACAGTCACAAAGGAGACAATGGGAGCTATGCTCACACAAGAAGTAGAAGGCAAAGAAAATGCAATCTACTATCTAAGAAAAAAGATGCTTGAGTATGAAATACGCTATACGCCTCTTGAGAAATTCTGCCTCGCATTAGTATGGGCCATAACCAAGTTAAGACATTACATGCTCGTGCATACAATATCCCGATGGATCTACTTAAGTATCTATTCGAGAAGTCTACACTCAATGGGCGCATATCATGATGGAAAGTTAATCTAGCCTTGTTCGATGAGAGATTCATGCCTCAAAAAGCTATCAAAGGATCTGTGGTCTAAGATTTCCTAGCAGATTTCCCAATAGAAGATTTGACCCCAATACATGATAATGAATTTCCAGATGAAGATTTTATGATCACAGAAGATGCTACTTGGACTTTATACTTCGATGGAGCCTCAAACCAAAAGGGATGTGGCATTGGAGTATTATTAGTATCACCTAAAGAAAAGCACGTTCATAAAGCTAGATTTCGACGTTACCAACAATGCTGCTGAATACGAAGCATGCGTGGTAAGCCTTGAAACTACTTTGGCATAGGGATTAAAGAAATTACCAATATTCAGGGACTCTTCATTGATCATCAATCAGATTTCTAAAAGATAGAAAGTAAAGAGTAAAAGTCTAGCCCCTTACCAAACTTATCTGGAAACTCTCACCAATCAATTAAAAAGGTTAGAATACACTTATCTACCTAGAGAGGAAAAACAAATTGCTAATGCTTTGGCAAGACTAGCCTCAATAGTTAAGATTCCTACGGAAATCGAGCAAATGCCTCTAACTATTGAGAAAAGGCACAAACCGACTTATATTCAATCCATAGAAGATGATGAAGTGGTCAAGGATGAAAAAGAAGAAGAAGAAGAAGAAGAAGAAGAAGAAGAAGAAGAAGAAGAACCGTGGTATACGGATATACTCAATTACGTCAACAAAAGAGAATACCCTCCTCATGCTGCCAAAAGAGCAAAACGAGCATTAAGACTCTTAGCTTCCCAATACGTACTCATTGACAACGAGTTATATAAAAGGGTACCTAAGGGCCGAGCTCTATTATGTGTAGGGAAAAAGGATGCCCAAAGAGCTATGAGGATAGTCCACGAAGGCATTTGTGGAACCCATGTTAATGGCAAAGTGCTAGTCCAAAAGATAATGCGAGAAATGTACGATTGGACTACCATGAGTGGGGATTGTCATCAATATGTAAAAAGATGCCCTAAATGCCAAATTTATTCTAATTTACAACATGTTCCTCCGTCTCTTTTTTACACCTACACTTCACCATGGCCATTCTCTAAATGGGGAATTGATATCATTGGTAAAATTACCCCTCCAGGGACAGGAGGCCACGAATACATCCTAGTAGCAATTGATTACTTCACAAAGTGGGTTGAACCACAATCATATGCTAAACTCACTGCAGAACATGTAGCACTCTTTAACGAATGAAATATCATTTGTTAATACGGAGTCCCACATGAGATGATAAGTGACAATGGAACTCACTTTTAACATGAATGTGAAGAATTGTTACAAAAATATGGCATTCAACACCATCACTCTTCCCCTTATGGACCTCAAGCAAATGGAGCAGTTGAGGCAGCTAATAAAAATCTAAAGACTATCATCGAGAAAATGATAGAAAATTACAGGGATTCGCCTAACAAACTCCATTTTGCACTTTGGGGTTATCGCACGTTGATTCGCATATCAACTGGAAATACGCCATTCTCTTTAATTTATGGAATGGATGTCGTACAACTTGTAAAGCTAGAGATACCCACTCTACGAACTGCATTAGACAGTTTAATTGATGAAGTCGAATGGACTAGAGCAAGATATAGAAAGCTAATTCTACTTGATGAAAAGCGACTAGAAGCTCTATACTCAATGCTATCAAACTTGTATGGCTAGAAATTTTTATAAGAAGGTCAAGCGAAGAAACATTAAAGTAGGAGACTTGGTGTTAAAGGCATTAAGAAATAATGTTTTGGATCCAAGAGGAAAATTTAGGCCTAATTGGACTGGACCTTATATTGTCAGAATAATCCTATCAGGAGGTGCAGCAAAACTAACTGACATTGATCACAATGAGTTCCAACATGACGAATCTTGTCCAACTTAAAAAATACTACCCATAATTACTTGAGTAGGATACTTAACAGATCTATTTTTGGCCTGATTCCTTAGGAAAGGATATTTAGGCAACCCTTTACGAGTGTGGCCACTTTAATTTTCGCAAATCTTGCATCCCAGAAATAATATGAAATTCGACAAAAAATTAAACGGAACAGTAGCGTCGTAGGAAAAAGCATGTCGCCGGCCAACAAATTGCAACATAACGGTACAACACCTGTCGCCGGACAACATATGGCAACAACCGGCGATAGCCGCAAAATGGCGACGCCACTCTTCTGGGAGTACCTGGGCAAATTTTGGTGTTTTTTGGAAAAATTTCGACTTTCGTACTCAAAAAAATTTCTGGAAAATAAAATTTTCTGTTTTCATGGCTTTAATAAATTAAATTTTAAGAAGTTGATTTAATTAAAAAGATGAAATTTCATTAATAAAATAAAATAAAAATTACACTATTGATGGAATTTAAATAAAATATTAATAAAACAAATTAACTTTAAATTAGAAACTAAGTCTAATAAATTGGAAGTTAAGAAATGCTTCAATCTTTCTTCTCTTTCTTTGCTCTTTTAAAATTTTTATATGAATTCTCTTCGTTGTCCATTACTTTAGCTAGTAGGCATCCTTTAGAAGACCTACATTCAATCTCAGAGTAAATAGTTTCTCCCATAGGTAGGACTCCTTGTTTCTTCTCTACCCAAACCCTCTTCTCTAAAGTGTTAGCTTTTCTTTTCCCTTTATCTTTTTGTAGAGTTTTTCTTTTTAGGCATCATAGGTGTTTTTAATTCAATTTTTTCACCCAAGCGTTCCTTAATAGGAATTACCTTGTCACCTAGACGATTCTTCACATTGGATTTACCCTGATTTTTCTCCATGTCCTTTGAATATTTCTTAAGAAGCCACCACTTTACATCATTGGGCAAGGAAGGAGAAACCTTTTGGGTTATCACTTCTCATAATAACTTCCCATAAATGTCTAAAACTAGTGAGAAGATATTGGTTAAGCATGCAAAAGAGAAAAGGCCTTCTTCTATAAAAATGAAAAGATTTAAAATAGGGTATATCAATGCAATGGCGTGCAAATTCTTTTAAATTAACTACACTACCATCTATAATATTTGTTAGATCTTTTTCTCTTAAATTAAAGAAGCGCTCGAAATCTTTATAATAATATTCATTATTCTAGGGATTACCGCAAGATATAATGAAGGGAAGCCTAAGATGGCACCAAATTCTTCCGTTAAAGGGCTAATTTCATCACACCCTTGTCTAAAACAATGAGTATTTGTGTCCCAATATTCTAAGACGATATAAATAAAATCTATATCAAGATATACCCCTTTAACACCATAAATACCTCCCATGTGAAAAAAGTCAAGTTCTTTTCTCTCTTTAGCAGTTAAAGACCGACACCATTCACGAGTGAAATTGGTAAAACTCTTAGTAACTAAAGACATGATTATTTTTAATAAACTAAGATTATGATTAATCTCCTGGAATTATGAAGTTATTCGGCAGATTAGGGGGATATTTATAAACAAAATCGATGCAGTCTTAATCCGAAAAGGATTCGAAGTCAGCTAATAGCAGCGCCAAACGACGACCTTGTTGCCTAGCGCCAGCACAAAATGCGTGGCGACACGTGGCGCTGAAGCGTTTCTCAATGAGCTATTGAAACTGCATTTTTCTGGCTATGAGTTTACGATTTTATCCCTTTCTACAAGTACCTTTACATATTAATTTCATATATTTTCCATCTATTTTTCTTTTTTGGATTTTTTCAGACTTAATTTAATTTTATGTTTGTTTCAAGTCGAATTTATTTTTCATTTTTTCTTTTTGGAGGAGAAGGTCGGATACCCTCCATTAATAATAAAATGACGGAAATTTTTACGCAAAATTAATCACAATTTTATCAAAAAAAATTTCACACATACATATGCACATAAAAATGAAAAATAAATGCAAAATAATACAGTCATAATAGACAAAAATATGTATATTCAAGTATGTCTAACAAGTGAGTCAATAAGGCAAAGTCCTATACAAGTCAAAATAAATAAACAACACAGGTACAACTACGGTGCTGGAGGACACAAATGATGAGGGATGTTCATCATATCAAAAAACTGCACAAAACGAGGAATATGCTCACCACCAGCTCTAGCTCCAGTCTCTCCAGGAGGAGGAAAACTCAGCTCAGGACCTGTCCACCCAAGGTCGCCCTGATGAATCAACAGAGGCTGAGGCTGCTGCGATGACGAGCCAACCTCGTACATCCCACTACCTCTCGAAGCAAAAGTTGCCTCTCCTTGGCCTACCGGCCAAGCACGTGCACCCTTAGATTAAGAGCCCGAGCCCTCCACCGCCTCGATCCGGGCAGCGTTTGATCGACCACCCCGATCGCCGGCTCTCTCCGAACATCAGGTCTCGTCCGGGTACAGGAAGAAATGGGCAGACCCTGGAAGAAGAAACCAAGTCAGAAGCAATCAAAATAGAAATATAAACAATGTAGAAATATAGAAAAAGCTACCTCCTGAACAGCGTCGTCACGACGACACGTAGCCACATTCCTCATCCGTACGAGCTAGCTACGAAAGGCGTCTATGCACATCGCCATCGTCGTAACCACCTTGCGCGAGGTCTGTTAAAGAAATAAAATCAGTAACAATACAAGACATATATGAATAAATATCAAGTAAACAACTCACCCGAGTCTAGTGGTGAGGAATGGACCGCTCCACAAAGCGCTGATTCTTGGGAGCTGGAGGAATCATCTCCTCGATAGGCCCGTATGTCCCTTGGTAGTGGATGGACATACGAGGGGGCACAAAGCTAGTAGGACCAGCCTTACAAAAAGCAAATCAAAGTGAATAAAATATAGCTTGGGGCTACTTAACAAAAGGTAAAAGATAAAAATCATATCGTCGCCTCCGCACACAGAACAGGGGCCGGAGCTAACAACGGCAGCAACTCCTCCTCGTAGCACCGCCCTGGGATCACAAGAGATCGCCAAGGGGTACCAGCAAGCGACCTCTCAAATATGCTGAGCAGCCTCACGTCATTGAACATGTGAGGTGGCACAGAAGCAGGGACGACAAAAATCTCCGAAGAGTGCTGAATAACAACTCTCTCTCCTAAGTACGCTGCCGCCCCATATGTCCCTAGGATGTAGCGACGCTCCGCAGTGTACTGCGCAGCCAGCCAAGGAATAAACAAACCACCTTGTAGACACCCATTTGTGTCTCCCCAAAACCAAACCCAGTGATGAGTACCTTTCACGTCAAATCATAATCGAATGAAGTGAAAGTGTGAAAGTCTAGTGTTGCGGATAGTTTTAATTTCTTTTCTCTTCTCTCTGTTTTTGAAAACTTATTTTCAAAAAACAGCCAATCCAGTTTGGTTGGTCCATGATATGGGTCCAATAGTAGTACGTGTAGTTGGATGGGGCTTGACAAGAGCTTTCCAACAAAATATTATAAGCCCAATTCCGATGAATATTGAAGAAGTTATGGCCAATTGACTAAACTGGGCCCGGTTTGAGCCTTATATGCGGCCCAATGATCTAGGGGAGGACCAAATATAGATTTATCATTCCTAACGCAATTAGGAATGGTTTTAGACTTCTAGATTCTTCTAGAAGGATCTTTTCATTCCTAGTTCAATTAGCATTGATAAATTGACTTTTGTTGACTTTGCAGAGTTTTAATTAGAATCAAAGAGCGTTTTTTAGGGAAATACGATTTTATCCTCCTGTACGACAATTTTTATCTGAGGCTAAGGAAAATGCGTGATTTTCTATATTAGCGCCAAACGCCTGCTGTACCGCCTGGCGCCAATGGCCAGCGTTGGCTCTAATTCAGTTTTGATTGCGCCAGAACTCTGTTTTGATATTTTATCTTTTTGGCTGATTTTATTTATAAATAACATCGTAAAAACTCCATTCTCTATTACCAACTCTCATCAAGATTCTCTTGATTACTCTCTCTCTCTCTCTCTCTCTCTCTATCTATCTTTTCTAAACTAGCTTCTCTCAAATATAAAAATTTCGCATTCATTAGATCTAGAAACACCTAGCCATATTCGAAGTTGCCTTCGCCCTAGACGTGAAAGGTTTAATTTCTGAGGGTTTGGTCCCAAATCTCTATTTCAATTATTTTATTTAATTGTTTGTTTATTATTTTCCTTGAAGTTACTAACGTGTGTATTTTGTTATTAGAAAGAGGTACGAGGCATCAAAGTAAGTACTTTAATGGTTTTTATTGATGTTATGAAATAGAAATCATGCTTAGATTGTTAGTTTAAATCCTAGTATCATGTCTAGGGTAATTTTAATATTAAGTATGATTAAAAGTACGATGTCTTTTATGTTCTTCCTAATATTTATGATTGTAAGTATCATGTTAGGGTTAAAGATTTGATTTTTATATGCTTAGTGACATGCTAGGGTTTGTTATTAATCTTGTTGGTATCATGCCTAGGATCTAGCTATTATTATGCTTTAACATTATTATGATTATTTTTTATGATTTATGATTATAATTGTTATAATTATTGTTATGATGATTATTTTTAATTATGATTGTTATAATTATAATTTTGTTATTTTGATTATTATTATGTTGCTTGATTATGTATTGTTATTGCTTGATCACGCCTTTTATGCATGTTTAAAGGGAATTGGTACTTGTAATCACGCTTAATAAGATAATTAATAATCTTGTTTAGGGTTAATATGGTTATAATTCAAGTGATCGCCAATAATAGATTTATTTGTGCATTAAATTCAACCAACATAGATAAACAGGTTTAGGGCTAATCCTATTGATTGTATGTTAGTCAAAAAGCGCACATGAATACGATCGGGATAAAGTAGAGGCCTATTTTTAGGGCAGGTTAAATCTCTTTTAGGTTGGATTTGTACCTTCATCCCCGAACCCTATTTGGTTCAAGACCTTATGGAGTTGACGATCTCTTGGATCGTTAAGGGGTGTAACCTTCACCCTGTGAACGGTTTACAAGTTCCTAAAACTTGTTGGCGACTCTTTTGCTCTATCTTCTTCCCTTTTGGACGCCACCGTACTTTAGTGTATGATCACAGTGGGGTTCAAGCTAGGGGGTTAACGCTTGAAATTATTCCCTACCCACCCCATGGCCGGTATAACACCTTAGGCTCCTTTAAAGAATACCTATGAGATAAAGATCTACTAAAAAGCATTACAAAAATGATAGCTATAAAAAAGATCATATCGAGAAGATATGCTCTCGAAGATGGGCGGTAGTTGCTCGGATGTAGCGGCCTCCCCAGCAGGCGCCAATGGGAAACTCGCGTGGCGATGGCCTCACCGGCGCAAGTGAAGGAAAGTACTCATAGAACCTGATCTACAAAAGACAAAAGATATCAGCAAATGCTAATAAGAGCTTAGAGCTAACTTTATAGGAGACACAGTATACCTCTACGACTTTCTAGAAGCCGGACAGAACGATGTCTCCCGTGTAGGACCGGTGTCGACATGAGTCTCTCAAGACACGAAGAAAGTCGGCAAAGGCCAAGCTGGCCCATTCCTAAGTCCCGATCAGGTGAAGATCGCAGACACCAAGAAGGTAGTAAAGCAGCGCCCTAGTATCATTGTCAGGGGAAAACGTCCCTGACAGCAAAATAAGCGCAAAGATGCGCACCCGCTGCTCTCGGGTCATTGCATCATCCTCGAAAGCTTCCGCCAGAGTAGATCGGCGAATGCACCGAGCCATTTCTTATTTTAGCACATACTCCTAGGATAGTTAGTAGTCAAGTTCCTGGGGACATTTCTTTATTTGATGTAATGATTTCCAAATTCAATAATATGTCTTCTTCTCCTTACTCCTCGTGTTACTCTCTAACCCAAGATGACGAGCATCGCTTAACTAACAATGAAAACGACAAAGAAATCATTAAAAGAATGGAAACACTTGAAAATAAAATAACGGTAATTGAGGATACTGAGATGGTTTATATCTCAAAAGATCCAACCATTAAAAGAGAAGTTAAAATCAGACTAACACTTAATAAAAATGAAATAACTAATTTAATTAATCTACTTAAAGAATTAATGATGTATTTGCTTTTTCATATGAAGATATGCCAGATATTAACAGAGAAATAGCTCAACACACTATAAGTCTATTTCCAGAAATGAAACCTGTAAAACAAAAGTTGCGTCAAATGAAACCCGACGTAGCTCTTAAAATAAAAGAAGAAGTTCAAAAACAAATAACTGTAGGTTTTATCAGGGTATCAAAATACCCCGAATAGGTTGCAAATGTGGTCCCAGTTCCAAAGAAGAATGGAAGGGAAAGAATGT
The DNA here is from genome assembly GCA_024500155.1 of Chenopodium formosanum. NCBI lineage: Eukaryota > Viridiplantae > Streptophyta > Magnoliopsida > Caryophyllales > Amaranthaceae > Chenopodium > Chenopodium formosanum. The sequence goes on from CM044865.1 coordinate 48,227,137, forward strand.
GTGTTGAATATCGATATCTAAATAAGGCAAGTCCAAAGGACGACTTCCCTATACTACACATCGACATCTTAGTAGATAATATAGCAAACCACGCGCTTCTCTCCTTTATGGATGGGTACGCAGGGTACAACCAGATTCTCATGGCAGAAAAAGACTTGAAGAAAACAACGTTTATAACACCTTGGGGTACTTATTGTTACACAGTAATGCCATTTGGGTTGAAAAACGCGTGTGCCACTTACCAACGAGCAGCAACTTCCCTACACCATAACATGATGCACAAAGAGGTTTAAGTCTATGTGGATTATATAATTGTGAAATCGAAATATCGCCTAGGACATTAAGTAGCCTTAAGAAAATTCTTCGAATGCCTAAGGAAATACAACATGAGGTTGAATCCATTCAATTGCGCTTTTGGAGTCACCTCAGGCAAACTCATACGTTATGTCATAAGCTCTAGAGGAATAGAGATAGACCCAACCAAGATCAAAGCAATTATGTCAATGTCGCCGCCCAAAACCAAGAAACAAATTCAAGGATTTATTGTTTGGTTGCAATACATAAGTAGGTTCACATCCAAGCTAACAACAATATGTGAACAATTATTCAAGAAACTCAAAAAGAATGTGCCAGTAATATGGGACGATGAGTGTCAAAAAGCCTTTGAAAAGATCAAAGCCTATCTTGGAAACCTTCCCGTATTAGCACCAACGCTTCCAGGGATTCCTCTTAGGTTGTACTTGACAGTCACCAAAGAGACAATGGGGGCTATGCTCGCACAAGTAGAAGAAAAAGAAAACACCATCTGCTACCTAAAAAAGAAAATGCTCCTGTATGAAGTACGCTACACACCACTTGAGAAATTTGCCTCGCGTTAGTGTGGGCCACAACCAAGTTGAGATATTATATGCTCGTCCATACAGTCTTTGGAGTGTCTCGAATGGATCCACTCAAGTACTTATTTGAAAAATCCACACTTAATGGGGGCATATGAAGATGTATAGTCAACCTAGCCCAATTTGGTGTATGGTTCATGCCTCAAAAGGCTATTGAATGATCCGTGGTCTCAGACTTCTTAGCGGATTTTCCGATAGAAGATTCGACCCCAATACATGACAACAAATTTCTAGATGAAGAATTGATGGTCATAGAAGATGATGCTTGGACCTTATACTTTGACGGAGCCTCAAGCCAAAAGGGATGTGGTGTTGGAGTATTATTAGTATTACCTGAAGAAGAACATGTTCCAGTCTCCATAAAGTTAGATTTCGACGTTACCAACAACGCTGTAGAATACAAAGCATGCATGGTAGGCCTGGAAACAGCTTTGGCATTGGGAGTAAAGAAACTTTGAATATTCGGAGATTCTTCTGTGATCATCAACAAAATATCTAAAAGATGGAAAGTAAGGAGTGCATGTTTAGCCCCTTACCAAACTTATTTGGAAACTCTCACCAGCTAATTGGAAAAGAAAGAATACACATATCTACCTAGAGAGGATAACAAATTCGCTAATGCTTTTGCAATACTAGCTTCAATGAGTAGGAGTCTTATGGAAATCGAGCAAATACCTTTAATCATAGAGAAAAGGCATAAACCGGCCTACATTCAAGCCATAGAAGACGATGAAGTTGTTCAAGACAAAGAAGAAGAATAAGAACAATGGTATACAAATATACGCAACTATGTCACCAAAGGAGAATACCCATCTCATGTTGACAAAAAAGCAAAACAAGCATTAAGACTCTTGGCTTCCAAATATGTACTCATAAACAACGAGATACACAAAAGGGTACCTAAGGGTCGAGCTCTCTTATGTGTTGGCAAAAAGGAAGCCCAAAGAGATATGAGGGTAGTCTATGAAGGCGTCTGTAGAACTCATGTTAATAGAAAAATGCTAGTCCAAAAGATAATGTGAGAAGGGTATTATTAGACTAGCATGAATAAGGATTGTCATCAATACGTAAAAACATGCCCTAAATGCAAAATATACGCTAACCTGCAGCAATTCCCTCCATCTCTGCTCTACACCTACACATCACCATGACCATTTGCAACATGGGGAATTGATATCATCGGAAAAATTACTCCTCCTAGGACAGGAGGTCACAAATAAATTCTAGTAGCAATCGATTACTTCACGAAGTGTATTGAAGCCCAGTCATATGCTAAAATCACCGCAAAATATGTAGCACTCTTTATTGAAAGGAAAATCATTTGTCGATATGGAGTCCCACATGAGATGATAAGTAACAATGGAAGTCACTTTCAAGCATAATGTGAATAATTTCTACAAAAAAATTATCACATTCAACACCATCATTATTCTCCTTATAGACCTTCAGCAAATGGAGCAGTGGAAGCGACTAACAAGAACTTAAAGACTTTTATCGAGAAAATGACAGAAAAATACAAGGATAAGCTGAAAAAACTTTATTTTGTACTTTGGGGTTATTACACGTCAAATCGTACATCAACAGGAAATACGCTATTCTCTTTAATCTATAGAATGAATGTTGTACTACCTGTAGAGCTAGAGACACCTTCTACGCATTGAGTTGGAAGGTAAACTCGATGAAGTCGAATGGACTAGGGCAACATATGAAGAGCTAATTCTACTCGATGAAAAGCGACTAGAAGCTCTACATCATACTCAATGCTATCAAACCCGTATGGCTAGACACTTTAATAAGAAATTCAAGACAACAAACATAAAAGTAGGAGACTTGGTTTTAAAAGCTCTAAGGAAAAATGTTTTGGATCCAAGAGGCAACTTTAGGCCTAATTGGTCCGGACCATATATCGTCAAAACCATCCTGTCAGGAGGTGCAGCAAAACTAAATGATATGGATGGTAATGAGTTCTCAAACATGACGAACCTTGACTAACTTAAGAAGTACTACCCATAATTACTTCTTTAGGACACTCAAAAAAGTTGCGTTTGACATAAATTCCTTAGGAAAGGATACGTAGGTAACCCTTTACAGGGTGCTGCCGCTTTAATTATCACAAATCTCGCATCCCACCATCAACAAAAATTCGACCACCATCATTGCAAAGTAAAAAAGTCTGTTGCCAAACAACAGGCTGCAGCACCGGCAACAAAGTGCAGCGCCTGGCAACGAAAGCAGCGCCTGCGACAGACTTGAAATCGCGGCGCTTATATTCTGCAAATATCTGGAAAATTTTCGGTGTATTTCGGAAAATTTTCGACTTCCGTACTCGAGAAATTTTCTGGAAAATAATTTAAGTTGTTTTCATTGCTTGAATAAATTATATGTAAAAGTTAATTTAATTAAAAGCTGAAATTGCATTAATAAAACAAAGTATGATTACATTATTGATGGAATTTAAATAAAAGCTTAATAAAATAAATTAACTTAAAAATTAAACTTGTCTAATAAATTGGAAGTTAAACAATGCTTCAACCTTTCTTCTCTTTCTTTGCTCTTTTCCAATTCTTATCAGGTTCCTCCTCATCATCCATTAATTTAGCTAGTAGGCATCCTGTATAGGATCTACATTCAATCTTGGAGTAAATAGTTTCTCCTTTAGCTAGGACACCATGTTTCTTTTCCACCCAGACTTTCTTTTCTAAAGAGTCAGCTTTTCTCTTTGCCTTTAGTAGTGTCCTTCTTCTTAGGCATCATAGGTATTTTGAATTCAACACTTTCACCTAAGAGTTCCTTAACAAGAATTATCTTGTCACCCAGATGATTCTGCACATTGGTTCTGCTTTGATCTTTCTTCTTGTCCTTTTTAGGCTTATTAAGAAGCTAATTCTTCACATCATTAGGCAAAGGAGGAACCTTTTGGGTAGCCAATTCCCATAAAGTCCTAGCACTCTAAGAAGTGTCAAACCACTTTCCTTCTTGAATAATAGGGAATTCATAGGGACAACAATGATCTCCAGAAGGAATATTTTGAATAAGACTGTACTGCCTTTTTACCCTGCAGGGATAATAAAAAGTCATCTTAGTTAATCTTGGATCACGGCAGTAGGGTTGCTTGTTGACACCAACAATCTTCTCAATTTTCCACCACAGGATGATCCACTTGATAGCAAAATCACGGGAGGAAAATATTCCGCTCCACTCATGGCGACCCATCTTTATAGAGAAACGCTTCTTTCGCCACACAAAGTAGTTTGGAGTGTATTTTTCAATATTGTCAGGAGTACTAATTAATTTTAGTCCCTCCATTAGCCACATCTGCAAAAAATTCAATGCAAACAATTAATATTACCATACAAAAATATATGTTCTTTATTTCTGTAATTAAAAATATTATTTTTCTACCTCTAATAAAATTGGAGAGCCTCGAAAAGGTGCTTTTGGATTTCTTTTTAATTCATCTAGACTAAGCACAACCTCTCCAACAATTAATGGCATTAGATTCATTCCAGATTCAATTTGTTCCAAAATATATATTATAATTGCTTGACCCTCATTATTTCTACCACAAGTGAAAAGATATTGGTTAAGCATGCAAAAGAGAAAAGCCCTTCTTCTATAAACGTGAAAAGACTCAGAATATGGTCTATCAAAATAGTGGCGTTCAAATTCTTTTAGATTAATACGCTACCATCTACAATGTTTGTTAGATCTCTGTCTTTTAGATTAAAGAAGTGCTTCAAATCTTTATAATAATACTCATTCACTCTAGAAATTACCGCAAGATCTAATGAAGGGAAGCCTAGAATGACACCAAATTCTTCCGGTAAGGGGCTAATTTTATCATAGCCTAGTCTAAAGCAATGTGTGTCTGAATCCCAATATTTTAAAGTAGTATGAATAAAATATATGTCAATATCTACCCTCTTAATACCTTAAATACCTACGAAGTGGAAAAAGTCAAGTTATTTTCTCTCATTAGCAGTGAAAGGCCGACAACACTCACGAGTAAAATTACTAAAACTCTTAGTCACTAAAGGCATGATTACTTATTGAGAAACTAAGGTTGTAATTAATCTGTTTGAATTATAAAGAAATCGCTAGATTAGGGGGCTATTTCTGCACAAAACTGCTGCAGTTCGACTCCTAAAATGATTTGGAGGAAAATATTGCAGCGCCAGACAACAAAATCGTCACCTGGGGGCGAAGCATATCGCCTGGAAACAGGAGCAATGTCAGGCGATGACATGCAGCGCCCAGCGACAAAAAGGCGGTGCAGCACCAGCTCAGCGCGCTATGAAAACCGCGTTTTTATGACTATAATATGAAATTGTACAACGAATTTACAATTACACCCCTTGTTCAATCACCCTATACACAAAACTCAATATTTTTTTCCTGTTTTTTCCTTGATTTAATCTTGCTTAAATAAATTTAGGATTATTTTAGTCCAAACTAAACTATTTTTCATTTTTTCTTTTTGGGGAAAAAGTTGGATACCCTCTATCAATAATGAAAACGACGGAAGTTTTTGTGCAAAATTAATCACAAATTTTTTGCACACACGCATATGCACATAAAATGAAAAAAAAATGCAAAGATAATGAAGACACAATATATAATAGTTTGTATATACAAAATATCTATAATGTAAGTCGTATAAAACAAACCGGCAACATCCTAAAAAGTCAAAATAAATAAAAAGCACAGGTACAACTATGGTGCCGGAGTGCGCAGATGAAGAGGAATGTTCATCATATCGAAGAACATCGCTGACCGAGGAGTGTGCTCCTCACCATCTCCAGACTCGCTAGTAGGCGGAACCTCTAATAAGGGCCAGCCACCCAGGTTCACCCTGGTAATGGATCGACAAAGTTTGTGGCTGCTGCGACGACGAGCCAAACTCGTACGTTCCACCACCCATCGAAGGAGCCAATGTCGCGCCTCCTTGGCCCATTGGCCCAGTCTGTGCACCCTAAGATGAAGAACCCAAACCCTCCAATGTCTAAGTATGAGCTGCATCACATCGGCCACCCCGGACACCAAAAGTAGTGCGGCGACGCCTCAGGCCAGACCTGGACAGCTCTCTCCTAGCCTCGGGTCTTGTCCGAGTACGTGGTGAAGGAATCGGTTGTGCCTGCAAAATTAAACCGAGTCAGGTGCAAAGAAAATAGGACGATAAACAATACAAAATAAAGAAAAAAAGATACCTCCTCAGCAACGCCGTCACGACGACAGGTAGCCCAGTTCCTCATACTCACTTGCTAACTACGAAAGGCGTCTATACGCCTTGGCATCGCTGTCACCACCTCGCGAGAGAACTATCAAAAATAAAGTCAGCAACTGTACAAAATAAATATAAATAAATAGTAAGCAGATAACTCCCCCTAGTCTGGTGACGAGGAATAGACCGCTCGACAAAGCACTAATCCTCAGGAGCCGGAGGAATTATCTCCTCAACTGGGTCGTACATCTCATGGTAGTTGATAGACATCCAAGGAGGAACGAACTTTGCAGGCGTATCCTAGCAAAAAGCAAATCTTAGAGATTAAAATTCACTTAGGGGCTTTCTAGCTAAAACAAAAGGACAAAAAGCATACCGCCGCCTCTTCGGATAAAGGAAGGGTCGGAGCTAACTAAGGCAGCAAATCCTCCTCGTAACACTGCCCTGGATGGGCATGAGATCGTTAAGGAGTACCAGCAGGCGACCTCTCTGTCATGTTTATCGGCATCGCCTCATGGAACATGTGTCAAGGCAAGTGAGCAGCGACAATGAAAATATCCGAGCAGTGCTGGATAGCCACTCTCTCACCGAGGTACACCACAACCTCGTACGTCTCCTGAAATTAGCGACGCTCGGTAGTGTACTGCGTAGCCAGGACTGGATCAGCTACATCGGCCCATGGCCGATACACTACATCAGGTTCCTACAAAACATATATGTGAGATAGAAATTTATTGAAAGGAAATATAAGAGACAAGTGTTCAAAAGAACATAACAAGAGGATCAAATCTCGAACACGGGTAGTAGTGGCCTGACTACTGATGTGACCTCCCCAACAGCCGCCAACAGGGAGCTCGTGAGGCGAAGGTCTCGCCGTCGCCAGCAATGAAAACTCTTCGTAGAACCAAATCTACAAGGACAGAGGAAGATTAACAGATGCTAATAAGAATCTAGAGCTAACTTTAAAAAGGGATAAAGTATAACTCTACAATTCTCTACAAGCTGGAGAGTGCGATATCCCCCGTAAAAGTCGTGTGACGACAAAATAGTTGCAAGCCCAGCAATAAATCAGCATAGGACAAGCTGGCCCAGTCATAAGTCTCGACCATTGTGAAGGTCGAGGAGAGCAGGTAGGTAGAAGAGAAATATTCGGATACCTCTGTCAGGAGAAAAGGTCCTTGACAGCAAAATGAGAACGAAGAAGCGCACCCACTGCTCACTAGTGGTCGCACCATCCTGAAAAGCCATCACCAGAGTGGACCGACGGATGCATCAAGAACTAAGTCGTGTCGGCTTAGCCTTGGCATGGGCTTGAAAGTAATCGGAACCAACAACTCCTAAACAATCGGAGAAAATACAATGATCGTACTATCGAATGGTAGAGCAGTAGAACGGAACTCCAGTCTCGAGATAAGACGGAAGTCAGCAAGACGGTCATCTAGCATAGTTAGATTGGATTTAGGTTTTGTGCGTTTGACATAGGCTCTTATTTAGAGATGAGATCTATAAATAAGGACCATGCCTAGGGTTGCAAGCAAGCAGTCATAATTCACATAGTGTATTTTTACATTAAGGCAACTAATCTCAAAACCCTAATTCTTCTCTTTATCTTACAGCTATCTCTCTCCTCCCCTCGTCCGTATGACCAGCCACTCTTGGTGGTGGGTGTGGTGGTTCGTGGTAGTTCATGGTGGTTCGTTGCTCGCTCTTCTCCATAGAAGGTCAACTAAAGGGTTCAATTGCAACAAACTAGCATTAGTGGAGGTCTTAATCTGTGCCCGTGGACCAAGTAGAGGAATCACGCTTGGGGTTCTTTATCTTCCATTGTTCTTGCTCAATCGCACGTGGAATCACGCTTTATAGGTACGATTATATGTTCTTTATGTGTTATGCATTAGATCTTCGGATTAGGTACTGTATAAATATGATTCAAGTTTATTTTCGCTGAGTAGTACCTATAATCTCCTACAGTGGTAATAGTTAGCTTATTGCATTTACGCATATTGACTATAATTGTTTGATAGTCCGCAATTTTTATTCAATTAGAAGAGAGAATAATTTAATTCTTGGTCAGTTATTATATTAAATGTGATTTAAATCTTGGAATTGATTAAATTTGATTTAATAATGCTCATAATAGCCATTAAGAGATTCGAATTTTGCCCCTAATAACTCGAAAATTTCGAACCCCAACCTTATTTTTTTGAGAATTTCAAAACCCTAAACCCTAATTTGTAAAATTTTGTGTATTGGTTTTGATTCAATTCGTCTACTATGTAATTAAACAATTTAATCTAATTGATTTCATGATAAATTATGAATTTTTCATGATCAAATTATTTAATTTAAGTGTTAAATTAAATTGGGATTAATTTCATGAAGAACCCTAATTTCAAGATTGAATGTGATTTAATTTTGAAATTAATTGGATCACATTAACATTAATTTAATTTTACAAAAAAGGGGTTTCAGTAGCGGCAACCGCCGCTGGGTGACGCAGCCACGGCGGCTGCCGCTGCAGGTGGTTTAGAGGGAGGGGTTGGGTGGGGTAAAGGAGGAGGACGAGTCAGCAAAGGCAACAACAGCTGCACCGTGCAAGGGTTGCACGACACTACTGCTAGTGTTGTGCACCACTGTAATGGAGCGTACATCTTACGGTGCACGGCCACCAGGCTGGTGCATGATTTAAAAAAAAAAATATATTTTATTTTAAAAATATTTCAAGATAAATATGATTTATTTTGGATCAGATAAAATATTTTGAAAATATGATCTTTTATTTTGAAAGATAAATTAAGTTTTATTTGGATAAAATATTTTATTTTAGGATAAAATCAAATCTTTTAAAAGTTGTTATATTTGATATTATCCATATTTAAAGTTGTTAAATTGGTAATTATCCATAATTAAAGTGGTTAAGTTTTGGATTATATTGATTAGGATATTCTGAGCATATTCCAAAAGGATAATGATTGATTTAAATAATAGGATTATCCCATAATTAATTTTTTGATATAATTGATTTAAAATTTTGTGATTGGCTAATAATTAGGATAGAATCTCCTAAGTTTGTTAGGATAATCTTTGAGGATAAATATGATTTATCTTTTAAGATTAAAATAAGATTTGATTCTATCTCATGACTAATTTAGGATATATGATATTTTATTGATGGTCATGAATAATATATAATATTATCTAATTACAATAATTAATTAAAATATGAGATATTTAGGCGTCATGTTTCCTGATTGTGAACACTCGATGTTGTAGTTTAGGAAAGTGTGATGAGTGATTTATTATATGGCATTTTATAATATATAATGTTATTTATTGCTATATAGACTACTATGGCCCATAGATTTTAAATACGATCTGCGAATCGTGAAGTATTTTTGTAATCTAAATACGGTCTGCGTACCGTAAAGTATTTTTGTATTTTATTTTATTTTATTTTAGTAGTAGATGGAATAGAATAGTATTACAGGTTGCAGTTAATCCATGAATCCATGCAGTGAAGGCCCAAAGGAGCAAGATGGATGAGATCCATGAAGGTTCAAGTGGGAGCTTTTGCTTTATTAGTTTTCTTAGGATTAAGGGGCCGTACAATGTCATTGTTTATTTATGCATTAGTAGATTATGCATGTTAGATTTTTTTTATGTTGCTTGATTATGCGCTAGAGTTCAATAAATAACCACAAAATAATAAATCTAGGTCCCAGTAATATTAAGGTAGCTTTTCCAATCAAAAACCCGATGAAACCTTCGATATTTATGATGGGTCATGCCAAAGAAAGGTGTCATATTATATCTTAGGGCAGTGGGGGTAAAATAAATTTTACATTTTTTATTGGTTATACTCAACAAGGTTACCTAAAGAGTTTAGAGCCTTAAAGCTAAGGGTAATAATTAAACATGTGATGGGTAATTATTCAACCAAGAATTACAAAAAGTTGTAATCAGTAAAGAGTTTACTCACCTTTAAAATGTAATGGTTGATGGTAGGGCCAAAGTCCGGTCAATTATTGCACAAATAAAGGATCTTGGAATCATTTTATGCAATAGGGATCAATTAAAATTGAATCAATTTTTTTAAGTTTTTAATTTAATTCGCTTATGGCACTTTAAATTTTTTATTAAACATAATTGAATTTTGCGTTTACTTATAAGTAACATATCGTTCTAATTTTATTATTATATAATCTCCTCGATTGAAAATAAAGTTTACAAGCATTCTCAAAAGCTTAAAAGATAATCCATAAACCTATATTGCAATTTTGCTAAGATGGTTCTAAATGGAAAGTTTTAGAAATCCATGTCACATGTCTAAGGTTGGGTTTATTTAAAATGTTTGAGTAAAATGCCAACACATCTTCATTTTGAAAAGTGTTTCAAGGGATATAATGAGGTAGGAGGTACAAACCCTCTAAAACGCAAGTATATAAGTCTAATAAAATCTCTTATCTTCAATATGATTGAATATTATAAAGTGATTGGAAATCTCTATGATCAAAAGTTGATCAAAATGACGCTATTCTTCATCTACTTTATATAAGAGTTAAATAGTTGTTTCAACTCTAATATGAATAATGATAAAATAGACTTAGCAAAATCATGAAATGTGCTTAAATTAATTAAGCAAAGCATCATTTTGAACCTAAGAGAAATGTTCTAAGTGGATCAAATGGAAAGGTTTAGGAATATATGAGGATTGCATTAAGAAGTTATAGACAAAGAAATGCAAACAAGTTGCTACTTCTCAAACCTAGAGCTACTTACATGATAAAATTTGTTATGAACAATAAATGTTTCAAATTAAATAGACCAATTCCAATTGATTAGAAACTACCTCATATAGTTGGAATGTAAAAAAAATGGAAATGATCCAATTTAATAAGTATATTATAGAAATTGATTTAGCACATTACTACTTCTTGGACATATGGTGTCTTGTTTACTTCTCTTTCATCGAGAATGAGGTTTAACTAAATGAAGAAGTATGGCTAAAGGAGAAATAAATCTACAAGTTTAGAAGAAAATGTTGCTACTTCACAAGTAGAATCTACGAGTCAGGAAGCAAAAGTTGCAACTTTACATGTAGAACCTATATTTCACCTTACCTTGTTATTGGCTAGAATTAAATAAATGTTATTCATTCTTGCCATTATCAAAACACCCTTCAATGTTAGTTATGACTAAGCATCGAATATTAAAAAATGTTTATTAAATTTTGTTCTATGCTTCATTGAGTCATAATGTGTTTTGAGATTTATTAATAGATTCAAAGTTCTATATGATAGAAATAATTAAACCATTTCTATATATAAATTGTCTCTAATATGTCAAATAATTCAAACAAAAATGAACATTGCTTACGAAATATCCAAAGGGATGGACTTTCAATATCATTAGATTATGAATACATTGATATATGTAATTATCATTCTAATTTGAAATTTTGAAATGTCACAATTTAAAGAAATGATGATGTGAACTCAAGGTCGAATACATATCAATGTACGAAAACCAAAGGTTCAAAGGCTAGATACGGACAATGAAACTTCATTTGTGATATGATCACTACTTATGCTTAGTTGAAGCATAAGAGAGAAAATTTTGAAAAGTTTAAAATGTTCAGTATGAAGTTCAATATCAACTTGACAAGATAATGATTGCATTACAATATGATTGTAGTTGTGAAAATTTAAGTCAAGACATGTATTTGGAAACACATTAAAATTATTGCGATATGATCGTGATAATTAGAATTTAAGCCAAGACCTTGATAAACATCCAAGAGTTGTGAAATCGTTTTACATCATACTCTAAAAGAAAACCTTATGAAATGTTCATAAAAAGGAGATATCAATCTATATGAGATATATTTTGATAATGGATGTAAATTACCTATCTTCGAACCATTGTTCAAGGGATATACTTTTAAGATAAGCTACAAAACTAAACAAAGAAACATATGTCAAAACAAAATGTAGCAAAGGTTTCATATGTGGTATGGATAAGAAAAGTTCTTATAAAGTCTTTCTACTAAACAAGGAATAAAAGTTGTATTAAATCGTTTACTGCACGAGCAATTCCTATATAAAGCATGGGATACTAATACACAAATCATACTTAGCATAAAGTGTTTGTTGCTCAAGTAGGTGCCCTTATGGAAATTGTTCCAAAAGGTCAAGTGGGAGTAGTATAAATCTCAAAAGAGTTCGAGAAAAGAAACAAACAAACGTGGTTCAAACCATGGTTGGTTCACCCTATGCTAAATATGCCTCCTCAAGAAGGCAAGTGGGAGTATAAGAATCTCAAAAAGTTTGAGAGCCTTGAAAGAGTTCAAGAAAAATGATTTTGAAAATCTTGAAGAAATTTGAGAAGAAATCGAATCAAAGCAACAATATAAGCATGATTCACCTCATGTTACAAATGACAACGCGTGGTCTCATTAAGGGTAATGGGAATAATAACCATGTGTCGAAGGTAGCACATTCTAAGTGCACGTCCTCTATTGTCGTTTCTCATTGAAAACTAAACAAAGTTGTTGTATGAGTTTCAATTGTTGCATAAAAACCCAAAATGACGACTAGCATATGTAAAACTTAGCCAAAGAAATATGATTTCATATTCATGCACCCTTGGCCACAAATCCTACTAAACTGGCATTGTTCATTTATCCAACTATAAACATTCCGAATTATAGCAAAACAAAATTAGAAACTCTGAACGACAACTCTTAGACAATGGCAGCACTAGCAATCCTTGGCCACAAATCATCACACTCCTTTGCAATGGGACCAGTAATAGCAGATCCTAAAACACAGAGAGAGATAGATTAAGACGGGGATATATAAACATTTATATTGTAATCAGCAATAAGCAGAGAAGTAAACTTCTTCATATACAGTAAAATCGTTGGCATAATAAGCTATTTATGTTCTGTTTGTTCAGAACACACCCATAGAGGTGAAGAAGTTTCTAATGCTTTACATCTTAGAAAAATGTTATAAACATATACACTAAAATGCAGCCATGTAAAAAATAGAGAGTTCACACCTAAACACGTCAACTCATCAGATGCTTGTCTTAAAACATGTGAGAAATGTTCTGCGGCAACACTAGTCAATAGGCTTTTTTCAGTTAACAAAAGCAGAAAAGGGTTGATTGTGTACAAGTCGAAAGCTGTAAGAAGCAACTTGTACAACATTAATTCACAAGATGGTGTTGTGTTTTGGATCATAAATCAACATAGCAGGAAATGGGATGTAGGGTGCAAAAGTTTCCATTGATAAATGACAAGGGAAATCTTTCTAACAAAATTTTGATGACAAGGGAAATTTACTTCACCTACCTACCCAGTCCTCACTTAAGAATTATTTTTTTTTAAACCATTACATAAGCTGATATGCATGTTACACATTCCATATAAATTTAGGTAAATTCAAGTTTCATGGAAATTGAACAGTCTACCAAAATGCCATGAAATTCTAAGCTACTATGTCAAACTACTCCCGAACTAACAAAGGCTCAAATATAGTCACAAAGATCCCCTATAATATTCAAAGTTGGTGTAATCACATACCTTTCATTTCACCCTTGGGGTTGACAATTACTCCAACATTATCTGTAATAGAAACAAACACAATTGATTGTCAGCAAAAGGTAAAATTCAATTAAAAATGATTTTTAAAAAGCAAATCAATGCATTCAAGAAATCTGATTTACATGAAAAGGAACATCTAAATTTCATCGAGTCCCATAGGAAATAATGCCAATCAAACCCCTTTAGTGCTAAAAACATTCCTCAAACGAAAAACTTCAATATAATAATTCAATACAACTATGCAGTGCAAGGATTAACATCGGTTATATGGGTATTCAATGCATCACTAAATGATATAGAATACGTCGGTCTTTGCTGCACCTCCCTTCAATTGAAAAAGATCATAATAGTGCTTCATGCCACTATCTACCAGAATATGAAGTTCAACATCGGTTATATGGGTATTCAATGCATTTTTGAGTTCACAAATCTGTTTATTCTTCTCCTCAACCCAATGTCTATACTCCATCTCAAATGCAACAATCCCTAAATAGGAAAAAAAAAACAATAACCAAAGAATGCATAAGTCTCATGTTTTAAAATTAAAGTAATCTTAATATGTATGCACTAAAAATAACCCCATATTGGTAAATCCGGATGAATGCATAGGATCTAGTAATGGAGATAGGAAATGAGATCAAGAGACAATTTGGAGTCACAAGTTCCCAATAGTTTGACTCTTTTTTCTTTTTTTTTTTTTTTTGGCAGCAATATAGTCTGACTTCACTTCAGTATAGTTTTATAGTCTATCTCAATATGAATTAACAATAAAAGGCTATACTCAGCACTCTGCTTACAACTTTCAAATGACTTAAATTGATCTTGTTTGAAAATAGATTGCTGATATATCATGCTATGCAACTGTAGAATTCTACTATTCAAAATAAGAAGGCTATTATTCAAAAGACTCTTTACTGGTCTGTTTTAATTTATTAAACCTTACTCCACTTAGCAGTTTTTTTTAATTTTTTTTTTATTTTTTTAAATGATTGAATGAGCAATACGTGCATTCTTAAAATAATGACTTAATTTGCGGCTATATATTACACAAACAACTAATTGAATTAGCGGTTTATTAAAAGACAGAAATTTTAAGTAGAAGAATGATAGAAGCAGACATATTGGAAGGCAAACCTGAATTTACAGTGGCAGAGAAAGGAAGCAGGTCAATACCATTGCTCACAAGCGTACCCTGGAATCAACCATTCAAGGATGTGTTTAGCATTTTGATTAAAGATACAGTCTTTAGGAAACACATCTATAATAGATAAGAAGGGCAATGAGAATCATGTCAATTATCATCATACCTGTTATCTCACTCGTTCAAGCTCTTGCTCTATTTGCATCAATTTTGAATGGCTCAACTCTAATTGCCGAATATTGACCTATAAATAACAAAGTTCCAAGAAGAATTACATCAGCAGAAAACAAGTACCACAACTCATTAAACTTGTAACACTTCTCTTCCCACCTTTTTCCACATACGACTTTTGCGAGTAGCCTCACAGTGTTGTGCAAGACGTCTTTGTACCAAAAAAAAGGTAGACAAGCAAAGAAATTTTCAAAAGACTAGAGAAGAAAATGCACATCAGCATCAAAATCATATGTCTGAAAAAACACTCATTTTAGTGTCCAATCCATGATCTCCTCAGGAGCCAATGAATGGCAACACATACAAATGCAACTAAAACATAACCAGTGTCACATAAAGAAATCGAGTATTATCTGATAGCAACAAGATGAAATATGTAATCATAATTTGCAACAATCTAGGATAAGACTAAGTGATGAGGCTTCGCCTTAAAGCCAATTGACAACAGAAAAAGTGACTTCCTAGAAGTGGAAAATGGTACTTTGCTCTTTTTCCCAATGTGGAACAGCACTCAAGTGCATATATGGGGTTCAATTGTTCAAAAACTCCAAATGGCAATACAAATAAAAAGGGAGTTAGCCCCCAAGGGAACACAAACTCTGTAAAGAACATATGTACATCATAGTGAACTTTATACGTATTAAGATCAGTTAATCAAATTTCAAAAGAAAAACCGAAAAAAAAAAATATATTCCATAAAACTTCAAATAAAGATTAAATTGTACTGGCTAATATGATAATTGCTGAGTAAAATTGGCAGAAACTAAAGCAAGTCAAGCAATTAAGATTAAATTTGACACTATCAAATCAATAATTACAAAAAAAAATGTAAATTAGCATATAATAAGTTGGAAACAAGATCAAATTCAGCATTTTACAACATTACAACATCAAATTTGAGAAATTAACGAGGCCAAACAAAATGATAATATACATAAAATAAAACAGAAGTGAGAAACAAAAAAAAGTACTGGATTTTAACGGGACTAATTCTGCCGGCGGCGAGTGATGCCGGTGATAAGATCTTGGCTGCATTTTGCAAATGATTTTAAATTATTGACAACCGAAGCAACTAGGTCCATTTAGAAAACCCTAACCCTAAAATAATAGGATTTGAAGAGTGGATCCTGAGTAAAAATGGAGTGATTTTTCGAACAATATTACATAAATTAAATCCAAAAAAATCAAGGCATTTAACCTAAATAATTGGACCGAAACGCATAGCTAAAGAACCTAGAAACCCTATAATCAAATTTTTTATTTTTGAATCAATAATTGATTCAAGTTTGTTGTTGTTGTTTTATTTGGTTCAAATTGACGACGGCGGCGACAGTGGTTGTGGGCAATCGATGCTTGCTCCGGATCTAACCGCACCCCGAAGGTTCTGACGCTTCTTCGCCTTTTCAGGCTCAGATGACGTTTCATCGGCCTCGATCTCCCTAATCTTCTTGAGCAAATCACTCGTGAGTTTTAGCTATTGACAATTTTCTGGTTTGAGTTGAGAAAGTGAGTGATTTCAGGAGAGAGAAAGAGCAGATGAGTGAGGAAGAAGAGAGATGCGGAAAGAGAGAGTGGTTTGAGGAGAGAGAAACAGAAGAGAAGTGAGGAAGAAATGCGGCTGGGTGATCGGGATTAAGTAGGTCGTTGGTTCTACTAACCCTAATCAAATTAACAATTTATAATGCCTAAACTTACACTAAACTAGTTAGTGGCAAGTAAAGGGTCGAACCACTAAGGAAGCTCACTCATCCAACATCAATATCACTAATGCAAGAGTCAAGAGGGGAAATGTTTTTATTGATATATTGGATAAAAAGCACTAAAACTACGAATAAGCAAAGATAAAGACGAATAAAATCAAGAAAGAACAACGCTAGGGATACGGGGGTGTCAAACATGATTAGAAAAAAGGGGAATAATCATAGTTATCATGAAGAACATGCCAAAGAACACAAGATCCTACCTAAACAATTCATTCTCATGCAATAGTCTAGGCAAATCAATGAAAGAGGTCTATGCTAATTAGGATCATTCTCATGCATCCCATTAGGCACAAGCTAACCAAAGAATAAAGGGGCACAATACATGGAACTCCATTTTTAACAACTGATTCTCATGCAATCATTAAAATAGAGGTGATCTAAATCTAGTTCAAATCATTTTCATTCATTTAAACTAGAAGGCAATCAAATAAAGTGCTACAATAATCTCAAGTCAATAAAAATCATATCTTTCATCAATTTAAGGCATGTAATCAATCCACTATCATCATTCATCCAACATTCAACACATATTTTCCACCCCCTTCCCCTAGCTAAAAGATTATCCTAGATAAAGGAGATTAAACATAATAGCAAAACCAAAAATATATTCAAGAAACACAAAACAAAACATGATTAAAAACAATGAAAACAATAATAACTAGATGAACTAAAAAGACTAACAAAAATAAGCAACAATAAAGCAAATAAATAAAGCTAAAGGAAAGGATTAGAGATTACTAGAG
Organism: Chenopodium formosanum; assembly: GCA_024500155.1. NCBI lineage: Eukaryota > Viridiplantae > Streptophyta > Magnoliopsida > Caryophyllales > Amaranthaceae > Chenopodium > Chenopodium formosanum. The sequence continues at coordinate 48,244,741 of CM044865.1, forward strand.
AGAAGATTAATGAAAGATGAAAACTTGAAGGAATTGCTTGATTGGAAATTAAACTTGACCAAAATTGATTACTTGGAAGAAAATTGAGCAATAATCTACTTTATCTCTCTAAAAACTATCTAATCTAACCCTAAGAGAGAGAAGATCTTCTAAACTAACTAAGAAAATAGCATAATGGCCTCCCCTCTAATTACCCCCAAAAATGGGTATTTATACAAAGCTCATAAAACTAAGAAAAATAAAAGAAATAAAAGAATGTGAAAATTAAGGAAAAACAAAAGAAAAATAAAATAGAAAGGAAATAAGAAAAGGAAAAGGAAAATATAAAAAGAATTCAGAAAATAAAATAAAATAAAAGAAAAAGAAATTAAAATAAACCCACAAATCCCCCAAATTCCCTCAACAACGATTCCCCCTTCTCTTTTTCCTTAAATTGGCTGCTCTAATTCGCATCACCTCCAACATCACGCAAGAAACCATCATAATCACCACCGTTGCAAGCATCATCATCATCTAGCATCAATTCGTGGCCATCCGATTCTCATTAAAATCAATTGAAAAGCTCGTGATCAACCCACGAATGCGGGCCCGCACAGAGGTCGCAAAAACTTACTGCCTCGACTCTGAATTTGGACTCCAATTGTGTGCGCTTTCTAACAGGGCTGCGCGGCCACGATGGTATGAGTTGCTGCAATTTCGAATTCGGGCCAATTGATTGCGGTTTGGTGATGCGGGAATGAGTTGGGACAAATCGTGGTTGCTGTAACTGGGTTTGTTGGTGAGTGTTTGACGATGGCTGGGACTCGAATTGGGAGTTGGCGGTGGTGATTGCTGGTGGTTGCTGTTATTGTTGTGGCTGGTGGTGTGAGAATCGTGTGGTGGTTGATTGTGAGCTGAGGGAGCAGGGGAGGTGCGAATTGTTGCTATTGCAGTTGTTGTTGTTGTTGGTGTTGGGTTTGTTTCGATTTGGATGGCTGATGGTTAGGTGTGAGGTTGAAGTGCGTGGCTGGGATTGGTGGAGTTGCGTGGTGGTAAAAATGGTGGCAGAGGTGGTGGTTGCAGGTGGTTTGCGTGGGTGATGATTAGGGCAGCAGGCTGCTAATGCTGTTGGTGTTGTTGATGGTTGTTGTCGCTGCTGTTGCTGTTGGTGTTGTGATGTGTGGTGGTTTGTGGGAGGTTGCTATTGGTGGCGCTGGTGGTGTTGAGGAGCTGGGAGTAGGGGAGCTGCTGGTTGTAATTGATGTTGCTGTTGGTGATGAAGAAAAGCAGGGAGCAGGGGAGTTTGGTTTGTGGTGTTTGGCTGGTGTGGTGGAGGATAAGGTGTTTGTGGGGTGAAGGTTAAGGCTGCCAGTAGTGGTGCTTGTGCATTGAGCCTCGAACCTTGGACCTTGAACTCGAACATGACCTTGAAACCCGAAACACCAAACTCGACCTACAACAAAAACACGAGGGTGAATTGGAAGATAAAATAAAATAAAAATAAAATAAAATAAACTTAAAAAATAAAATCAAAAGAAATTAAATAAAATAAAGTAAAACAAATATGAAAATAAAATAAAATAAGAAAATAAAAGAAACTAGGAACTTATTAAATAACAAGAACTAAAAACTAAAAATAAAAACAAAGAAAATAAGATAAATTAAATAAATTAAGAAAATAAGCTAAAAACTATTGAAAACTACTTAAATACTCGAAATCAAGATAAAAGACGAGAATAAGTAAATAAAGAAAGAAAGGACAAAAAGGGTTAAATTATTGGAAAAATAAGCCAAAATACGACTCAATAAACACCCTAAAAGTGACATAAAAGTCACTTATCACTGGGGAAGTGGGAAAAGATCGAACATTTAACCCTAGAGAGTTATTTAGTTGTATCGGGCTTTATATTTATCCATTACAATTAATAACTATTCGTAATAGGCATTTATTTGCCTGATACAATTATTAATTGTTCATAACGGACATTTGTTTGCCCGTTACGAATAAGTTTTTTCGTAACGATCAAATATTTTGCCCGTTACAATTACTCTTTTTGTAACGGATTTTATCATGCCCGTTACAAATAGGGTGTTACAAATGACAATTTTTCCACTAGTGGTGGATTCACGCTTCAAAGGGCTTACTTCACAAGGGGTCTCGATGGACAAAGATCTTCTTCCGCAGAAGTTCAATGCCAACGACATCCCGAAATTCAAAGCAACTGATTACCCTTATTTTCATTTAAGAGCCTTTGAAACAATAATGAGTATTAAGGGTATCGATAAGAAGGTTTTTCCCTCCTATTCTCACTATCTCTCGAGACCGTTTGCCAACAATGGTTGTTTTCTCTCTAAAAAGAAAAGACCTCTACCTAGGAGTCCATAGCAAACGCTTTCGTTGATAGATACAAGTGCAACATTCAAGTTGAGATTGACCATAGAGAACTTTAAATCCTCAAGCAAAAAGAGAACGAAGGCTTCATCTCAGATAAAATGATTGAGGTGCCAAGTGAAAAAGAGTCTGTAAGGTGGTTCATCAAAAACCTTCAAGAAAAATATTCCAAGCATCTCAAGTATCAATACAACCTCCATACCTTCAAGGCCGTCTACGACATTGGAATCAATATTGAAGATGACTTGGCTAAGATAAAAGCTGCCAGCAATAACTCCAACAGTGGCTAGAAAGGAAAGCAGAACGACAATCCTTCTTCTTCCAAAACCACCCACTCAAACAACATTAGCACTTTTAATTTAGGTGAAGTCCTTGCTATGAATAATCAAGGACAAAAGAAACCATTTAGGAAAAACTTTACTCCTATTGGCATGAGTTATGACACTGCTTTTGATCGATTAAATGCAAAAGGTCTTATAACTCTTATTGGACCATTTGGGGACCCACCAGTCAAAAAGAGGTTGGCTAATTGGAACCCCAATGCACATTGTAAGTATCACAAAGGTAGGGGCCATCTCACTGAAAACTGTTGGAAGCTTAAGGAAGCTATCCAAGACTTAATCGATAATAACAAGCTGCCATTGCCTCCTGCTAGTGCCTTGGCTAACTCTGATAAGGAAATTAAGGTTGACCCCTCGTCTCTCATTAAACCTATCAAAGAAATCCATGCCATTGAAGAAGACGAGAAGATATTCTTCGAGGCCATGGATAGTCTTCCGGAACCAGCAAGTAAAGAAGACATACAATTGCTCACACTGTCTATGATTGAAGGGTCGCATTTGCTACGTGAAACTCTCAAAGCTATAAAGGAATTTCATAAGAAATATGACGAGGTTCCACTCCCGAAAGATGTACCTAAGAGAGAATTCACACCCATTGAGAACGACTTATGAGGCAAAATGTTTTCCTTTACAAGTCACTGAAAAAACCCAAGAAGAGTAATAGAATTTACACTCCAATTGGGATACGATATGTACAAATGTTCGAAATGCACTTCGAGAGTGGCGAGATCAAACCTCTCGAACCGAGACCATTCGAATCATTGAAAAGGACTGATAGATATTATTGTCAGTATCTTCTATAAGGGGGTGACACTATCAAAAACTGTTTCAAATTCAAGGATTTAGTTCAGAAAATGATTGATGAAAAGAAACTAGTCAAAGTTCCAAAAGAGGACGATGCAACCATTAATGGAGTTTGGGACAGTGATGAAGAAGACGTTTACTTAAAAGACATAGTAGGATCTCCACCATCTGTGTCATACGCCATGGATGACTTTTGGGCTGGGGAAGATTCATTGATAGACGTCCTCACAAGATCTGGGAGAATGCAACCTCCCGTTTCAACACAACCTATGCCGACCACACAACAAGTTCCCATACCTATCATTGATGATAATGATATCGTGAAGTAGTTTAAGAAGACAAAAGTTGAGATGAACGTATGGAAACTTTTGGCGACATCTCGAGAACATAGGTTGGCTGTAATGAATGCCTTGGACAAAATAGGGATAGATTCTGTCAAGGATTTACCTCCAGAAGGTGACAAACATTACAAAGCATTAAACCTCACATTAGTTTGAAAGAGAACGAATGTCCCTAAGACTCTTGTAGACAATGGATCGGCCATCAACGTCTGTCCACTTTGAATTGCAAGGATGCTAAGCGTAAGGGATGAAGATTTAACTCCGTCTACACAAGGAATAAGGGCCTACGACAACACTCGTTGTCAAGCTCTTGGTAAAATTACCCTGAATGTAACAGCGGGAGCAATGGAACATGCTACTACTTTCCAAGTTGTAGACATTAAAGCTTCGTTCAATTTACTATTGGGGCGCCCTTGGCTTCATGACCTAAAGGCCGTCCCCTCATCTCTCCACCAACAAGTAAAAGCCATAGTTGGGGGAATTCCTATTACCATCGACGCTTCACCTATAAGGATCAAGTCTATAGAAAATCCAATAATTAATGTGGAGCACGACGAGGATGATGAAGACTTATGGGGCTTTAACGATGAAGTCTCCTTAATCCAGGAGGATGAAAGGACCCCTCTTTGTCATGACCCCCATTCCAACATGATTGTAAATGCTATGCTGAAGAAACAAGGACATTTTTCTGGGATGACCTTAGGAAAGAAGAAAGGAATAGCAAAATGGCTGGAGTCACCTGGCCTCCCTAAGTTAGACACTTTCGGACTTGGTTTTGAACCGACTCGGAAAGATATCAAGCGATCCCAGGAAAAATCAAAGGCACGTAGAGACGCTCACACTTAAAAGAAGGCAATCCCAATAGATCATTACCCTGTTACACTTAGTGGTCAATTTATAAAAGAAGGAAAAGACTATCCATGCCATAAATTTCCCGATCCATTTGTTGTGAACGACATAAGGCAACAGGGATTTGAGATTTTCTAGGATTGTTACTTTACAAATGAAGTCCCAACTCCTGTCCATAAAGAGAAAGCACCCCCATGCTTTGACTTTAACGTCATAGGATTACTATTTGGGCGAGAAAAGAATGAGCCAACTTACAGAGAAGATAACTCCTCACTCATTCAAAAAGTCTTACAAAGCGAAAGCTTCTATCCCTCGAAGCTAATCACTCCAGCTGAAGGATCACTACAAGGGTGGCGCAAGACTATCAAGGTGACTACTCTAAGCGGAAGAAAAATAACCATCACGACAGGGCAAGGACAAATGTTTGAAGAGTCGTCTAAGTCAGAGTCTCTCCCTATAGAGTCTTCTAGGTCCATAGTAGTAGCAACTCCTCCCTTTATTTCTTCTCCTAGAATAGTTAGTGATCAAGTCCTTGGATACATATCACTCTTTGATGTAATGATCTCAGAGTATAATAATATTTCTCCTTCTCCTTATTTCTTGTGTTTTTCTCTAACCAAAGATAACGAGCATTGCTTAACTAACAATGAAAAAGACAAAGAAATTATTAAAGCTATGGAAACACTCAAAAAGAAAACACCGGTAATTGAAGAAACTGAAATGGTTGATATCTCAAATGATTCAACCAATAAAAGAGAAGTTAAAATCGGATTAAAACTTAATGAACAAGAAAGAACCGATTTAATTAACTTACTTAAATAATTTATCAATGTATTTTCTTGGTCATACGAAGATATGCCAGGCGTTAATAGAGAAATAGCACAACGCATTATACCACTAATTCAAGGAATGAAACCCATAAAACAAAAATTACGTCGAATGAAACCCGACGTAGCTCTTAAAATAAAAGAAGAAGTCGAAAAAAAAATAACTACAGGTTTATCAAGGTATCCAAATCCCCCGAATAGGTCGCCAAAGTCGTCCCAGTTCCGAAGAAAGTCGGAAGGGTAAGAATGTGTGTCGACTATCGAGATCTAAATAAGGCAAGTCTAAAGGACGACTTCCCTTTACCACACATCGATATTATGGTAGATAACACGACAAATCACGCGATTCTTTCGTTCATGGATGGGTGCGCAGGTTATAATCAGATTCTCATGGCAGAAGAAGACATGGAAAAAACAACTTTCATAACACCATGGGGCACTTACTGCTACACGGTAATGCCATTCGGGTTGAAAAACGCGAGTTCTACTTACAAACGTGCACCAACTGCCTTACTCCATGACATGATGCATAAAGAAGTTGAAGTATATGTCGACGACATGATTGTAAAATGAAAGGACCGTCTAGGCCATCAAGTAGCCTTAAGGAAATTTTTCGAAAAGCTAAGAAAATATAATATGAGGTTGAACCCATCTAATTGTGCTTTTGGAGTCACCTCAGGCAAGCTTTTAGGTTATGTCATAAGCTCTAGAGGAATAGAGATAGACCCAACCAAGATCAAAGCAATCATGTCAATGCCACCGCCCAAAACCGAGAAACAGATTCGAGGATTTATTGGCCGGTTGCAATATATAAGTAGGTTCATATCAAAACTGACGACAATATGTGAACTAATGTTCAAAAAGCTCAAGAAGAATGTACCAGTGATATGGGATGAAGAGTGTCAAAAAGCCTTTGAAAGATCAAAGCCTATCTCGCAAATCCTCCCGTATTAGCACCGGCACTTCCTGGAATACCTCTTAGGTTACATTTGACGGTTACCAAAGAGAGAATGGGAGCTATGCTAGCACAAGAAGTAGAAGGGAAAGAAAACACAATCTACTATCTAAGCAAGAAGATGCTCGAATACGAAGCACGCTATACACCACTTGAGAAGTTCTGCCTCGCCTTGGTGTGGGACACAACCAAGTTAAGACATTACATGCTAGTGCATACTGTCTTTGTAGTCTCCCGATTAGATCCACTGAAGTACCTATTCGAGAAATATACACTCAATGGACGCATATCAAGATGGATAGTCAATTTAGACCAGTTTGATGTAAGATTTATGTCGCAAAAAGCTATCAAAGGATATGTGGTGTCAGAATTTTTAGCAGACTTTCCAATAGAAGACTCGACGCGCAATACAAGACAATGAATTTCCAGATGAAGACTTAATGGTCACTGAAGATGATACTTGGACCTTGTACTTCGACGGAGCGTCGAACCAAAAGGGATGTGGCGTTGGAGTATTACTAGTATCACCTAAAGAAGAGCATGTTCCAATCTCCATAAAGCTTGATTTTGACGTTACCAACAATGCTGCTGAATATGAAGCATGTGTGGTAGGCCTTGAAACAGCTTTGGCATTGGGAGTAAAAAAGTTAAGGATATTCGGAGACTCTTCTTTTATTATCAATCAAATATCTAAAAGGTGGAAAATAAGGAGCGAAAGTCTAGCCCCTTACCAAACCTATTTGGAAACTCTTACCAATCAGTTAGAGAAGGTAGAATACACATATATACCTAGGGAAGATAATTAATTTACTGATGCCATGGCAAGACTAGCCTCAATGGTTAGGATTCCCACGGAAATCGAACAAATGCCTCTAACTATAGAGAAAAGGCACAAACCAGCAAACATCCAGGCTATAGAAGACGACGAATTAGTCCTCGACGAGGAAGAAGAAGAAGAAGAACCGTGGTACACGGATATACTCTATTATGCCACCAAAGGAGAATACCCTCCCCACGCTGACAAAAGAGCAAAACGAGCATTAAGACTCTTGGTTCCCAATATGTACTCATAGACAAAGAGCTACATAAAAGAGTACCTAAGGGTTAAGCACTCTTATGCGTAGGAAAAAAGGATATACAAAGAGCTATGAGGATAATCCACGAAGGAATCTGTGGCACTCATATAAATGGAAAAATGTTAATCCAAAAAATAATGCGAGAAGGATATTATTGGACTACAATGAATAGGGATTGCCATCAATATGTAAAAAGATTCCCTAAATGCCAAATCTATGCAAATTTACAACATGTTCCTCCATCTTTGCTCTACACCTACACATCGCCATGGCCATTCTCTACATGGGGAATTGACATCATCGGCAAAATCACTCCCCCAGGAACAGAAGGCCACGAATATAAACTAGTAGCAATTGATTACTTCAAAAAGTGGGTTGAAGCACAATCATACGTTAAACTCACTGCAAAACATGTAGCACTCTTTATCGAGAGAAATATTATTTGTCAATATGGAGTCCCACATGAAATGATAAGTGACAATGGAACTCACTTTCAAGATGAATGTGAAGAATTGTTACAAAAATAAAGCATTCAACATCATCATTCTTCCCCTTACAGACCTCAAGCAAACGGAGCAGTCGAGGCAGCTAATAAAAATTTAAAGACTATCACAGAGAAAATGACGGAAAATTATAAGGATTGGCCTGACAAACTTCACTTCGTATTGTGGGGTTACCGCACGTCAATTCGCAGATCAACAGGAAATACGCCATTTTCCTTGGTATATGGAATGCATGTCGTACAACCCGTCGAACTAGAAATTCCTTCTGTACGCATCGCGTTAGAGAGCAAGCTCGATGAAGTCGAATGGACTAGAGCAAGATATGAAGAATTAATTCTACTCGATGAAAAGCGACTAAAAGCTCTACATCACACTTAGTGTTATCAAACTAGTATGGCTAGGCATTTTAATAAGAAGGTCAAGACAAGAAACATCAAAGTAGGAGACTTGGTGTTAAAAGCATTAAGGAAAAATGTTTTAGATCCAAGGGGAAAATTTAGACCTAATTGGTCTGGACCCTACATTGTCAAAACAATCCTGTCAGGAGGTGCAGCAAAACTAACTGATATGGATGGCATTGAATTCTCGAACATGACAAATCTCGACCAACTTAAGAAATACTACCCATAATTTCTTGAGTAGGATACTCAAGAGAGATACGTTTGGCCTGATTCTGTAAGAAAGGATACGTAGGCAACCCTTTACGGGTGCGGCCACTTTATTTTTCGAAAATCTCGAGTCCCATAATTAATTAAAAATTCGACAGAAGATCAGCGAAATATCGGCGTCGTAGAAAAAACTCTAGCGCCAGAAAAAGACCATTAGCACTAGCCGACGGCACCGTCGCCTGACGCCAGATTGCCTTGGCCAGCGCCAGTCGCAGATAAACGGCGCCAATTCACAGTTTAAATTCTGGGAATATTTCGGTGTTTTTCGGAAAACTAAGGGTTTTCATTGCTTTAATAAAATAAATTTAAAGTAAATAATTAATTCAAAGCTGAAATTTCATTAATAAAATAAAATTACATTATTGATGATATTTTAATAAAGCTGAAATAAATTAACTTTAAATAAAAAATATAAACTAAGTCTAATAATTCGAAATTAAGCAATGCTCCTAATCTTTCTTTTCTTTCCTAGCCCTTTTCCAATTTTTGTCTACTTCCTCCTCCTCATCCATAACCTTAGTTAGTAGGCACCCTTTAGAGGACCTACATTCAATCTTAGAGTAGATAATTTCCCCTTCAGCTAGGACTCCATGCTTCTTTTCTACCCAAGCCTTTTTCTCTGTGGTGTCAGCTTTCCTTTTTCTCTTATCTTTGCTAGTACCTTTCTTCCTAGGCATTGCAGGTGTTTTGAATTTAATTCTTTCACCTAAGTGTTCCTTGGCAGGAATGACCCTGTCACATAGACGACTCTTCACATCAATTTTACCCTGATTTTTCTTCGAGTCCTTCGAAGGTTTCTTCAGCAACCACTTCTTCACATTATTGGACAAGGAAGGAGGAACCTTTTGGGTAATCACTTCCCATAGAGGTCTAGCACTCCAATAAGCATCAAATATATCTACTTCCTGGGAGACAGGGAACTCGTAGGGAGGACGAAGATCTCCGGAAGGAATACTCTGAAGCAAGTCGTATTGTCTTTTTACCCTACAGGGATAGTTATAAGTTTTACGGGACAAACTTGGCAGACGACAGAAAGGTTGCTTGTTGTCACCAGCCATCCATTCTATTTTCCACCATGGGATGACCCACTTGATAGCAAAATTGCGAGATTCAAAGACCATTCTCCATTCATGGCGCCCCATCTTAGAGATGCGTTTCTTCCTCCTAACGAAGCAATTCGGAGTGTACTTCTCAATGTTGTCCGGAGGGCTAAGTAATTCTAGCCTTTCCATTAGCCACATCTGTAAAAAAAATTGCAATGCAAATAAATTATTATTACTATACAAAAATATATTTTTTTATTTCTGTAATTAAAAATATTATTTTTCTACCTGTAGTAAAATTGGAAAACCTCGAAAAGGTGCTTTTGGGTTCCTTTTCAATTCATCAAGACTAATCATAGTCTCTCCAACGATCAATGGCATTGGATTTCTCCCTGATTCAATTTGTTCTAGTACGGTGGTTATAATTGATTGACCCTCATTATTTTTACCATTACTAAGAAAAAATTGATTAAGCATACAAAATAAGAAAGCCCTTCTTCTATATATATGAAAAGATTCGGAGAGAGGTTTATCAAAATAATGGCGAGCAAATTCTTTCAAATTTACTATGTTGCCATGTACTTGATAGATCAGTTTCTTTTAAATTGAAGAAGCGTTCAAAATCCTTGTAATAATATGCATCTATTCTAGGGATTACTATGAGGTCTATTGCAGGGAAACATAAAATAGCACCAAATTCTTCCAGCAAAAGGCTAATTTCATCATACCCTATTCTAAAGCAATGAGTATTAACATTCCAATATTCTAGAGCGGTATGAATAAAGTCTAAGTAAAGATCTACCCCTTTGATACCATAAATTCCCCCCAAGTGGAACAAATCTAATTCTTTTCTTACTTTGGCATTAAGAGACCGACACCATTCATGGGTGTATTGGGTAAATGTATTGCTGACTAGAGACATGATATTATTTTTCTAAGGCCAAGAATTATTTTATTTGCTGAAATTATGAAAAGAATCGGCTGGGCAGGGGGCTATTTATGCACGAAATCGGAGCAGTTCTAATTGGGGTAGGATACGGAGCCAGCACTACTTGGCGCTAGACGCCGCTATTGGCGCCAGATGCCAAAGCTTGGAGCTACACCAATACGCGTGGCGCGAGCTGGCGCCAATCTGCCTCGTCATACACGCTTTCTAAATCGGCGTTTTCACCTTAATTCGAGTCTGCTTTTGACTTTACGGCTTCCTTATCTTTTTCTAAAAATCTTTTTTTTTCTTTTTTTTTTTAATTAATATAGCTATTATATTATTCTTTTTGGATTTTTATTTAAACTAATTTCCATGTTTTTATACACCCAACATTTTATTTGACTTTTCCTTTTTTCATTTTTCTTTTTGGGGGAGAAAGTCAGATACCCTCCATCAATAATAAAAATGACGGAATTTTTACGCAAAATTACTTGTCACACTTTCTTGCACACACAAACATGCACATGATAGTAATAATATTAAAAAATGAAAAACATGATAAATAAAATAAACTCACAATAGTATGTATATACAAAATATGTCTAAAAAGTGAGTCTAACTAAAAGGTAAAGTTCTATACAAAGGCAAATAAATAATAAAAAGCACAGGTACAAACTACGGCGCCAGGGGAGGTAAACCCATCATCGCATAAAACTCCGCCGTATGAGGAGTAACCTCTCCACCTACTCCAACTCCAGCTCCAGCACCAATATTAGCTCCAGTCTCCGCAGAAGGAGGAAAGCTCAACGTGGGACCAGCCCACCAAAGATTAACCTGAGGCTGAGGCTACGGAGGCTGCTGCGATGACGAGCTAATCTTGTACATCCCACCACCTCTAAGAGCCGAGGTAGCCTCTCCTTGGCCTACCGGCGCAGCATGAGCACCCTCAGAGGAAGAACCCGAGCCCTCTGCCACATCAACACGGGCAGCCTCAAAGCGACCGCCTCTACCTCCTTAAGTAGTGCGGTGACGCCTTGAGCTAGACCCCGGCTTGTCTAATGGTGTTACAATACTGGCTGAAATCTGCAATGTGAAGATAGGCATCTTCACCCTTAGCTCCACTGAATTGCTTCCTCTCTTTCATAGTGAAAAATTGGGACTTGATCTAAAATTTAACTCCATCTACAGCCAAAGTGGGAGTAAGGTGCGGGAAATCTGTGAGCTTTAGCTGCGAGTAATCACTTAGCTTCTTTTGGGCCGTCATCTCTGATTCAGAATCTGAAGGAATTTCACCGTCTCTATAATCAGAGCGTCTCTTCGATTGTTTTCTTCCTCAGAACCCGCCAGAATTTGTCTATAAAGGTTCCTTTGCCTATGAAACGAGCGCTCGATCTCAGGATCGAATGGAAGGTAACCTGATGTGGAGCACATGGGCATAAAAAAGGAACTAAAAGACAAATATGAGAATTGCCTCAAAGAACTAACGTTCTCTAAGACAAGAGGGGATAATCTAGACTAAAAAAATAATCAGAAAATAAAAATAAAAGCGTTTCCTCGGCAACAACGCCAAAATTTGACATGCTCAAGTCGTATTCACCCAATCAAAAATAAAACCTAAATCCACTTACTATGTAGATAGGGAAGAATGTTCGACACCAAGGAAACAAGTCAATTTACTCCTAATTAGTTAAATGCAATCTAAATTACCAAGTAACAAATTGTTGTAAAAAGGTAGTTAAATACTAAAAGGTAAGAGTAGGAAGGGAATAAAAAGGGTATAAATTAATGAAGGGAAAACCTGGGGCATAGGTTATCTAATAAACAATATTCCAGGGCAAATCATAATAAGCAATCATCAAGCATCAATTAATCAGATTACGAAGGGCTTTCGCTACGTATTATAATCACAGAGTTAATTTACCGGTATTAAATCTCATCTTTTGAATCTCGACTTAACCATTTGTAAATTAGTCCGCGTATAGAAACTAAGCCTAAACATCAATTCTCATCTGTCGAATCTCGAATTATTATTGCTAAACTCATACAATTAAATCTGGCCAAACCTAATTGTATAGCATTAAATCAATCAATAGGAAATTAATCAAGCATTGATAATCAATAATCACAAATTACCCCTTCGTGAAATTAATCCTCATAATGCTCGTAGTTGCTTCGTGAAAAACTCGAAAAACGCTCCAAATGGGCAATTTCCTACAAAACTCATGAAAAGCTAAAAAAAACACTAGAAAACACAAATTAGTATTAAAAGTGGCTCTAAAGAGCCAAAAACACTAATAATTATGACCACGGGATGGGGGTAAAACATTATATAATTGGACATATCAGCCACGACAGCAGCCACCGCGGAGCGGGAACATACACCGTGGCACGGAAAATAAAAATAAATGTCGCGCCACACCAGGTATTGCCGTGCCAAACAAGACAAGAATAAGAAAGATCGTCACCTCTACGACTCTACATAAACTATAGATAGTGAAAGGGGCCTGGTCATTCAGCTGCCTTCAGCCATGACGCAACGACGAAAGTATGTCAGTATATCCAATGTTAGACTAACTATAGGATCCTATCTCGCCTATCTTGACTAGAGAAGGAAGGTTGCAAATGAGCGCACGTGAACTCCTATCATGAGAAAGAGTTCTGGAAATGAGAATCAAGATAAAGATCTGAACTCGCTGCTCAGGTGTCGTCTCAACAATGTCAAAGCTATGGACAAGAATAGAAGCTAACTCTGATTGCCCACTCTTAGGACCACCTTGAGGCACCGGCCGAGTCCTGATATGCAGAACGAGTGAACCTAACAAATCTGTTACCTCAGGCGGCCCCCAAGTGAGGTCAGGATTTTGTCGTACTGCCCACTCGATGAAGCGTAAGTCGCTGATCATGCTAAAATCTAGAGGGGTCAATGTCATCTCCCCCCAAGCAAAATGAAAAGTGTGGGTAGTATCCCAAAAATACTTCAACAACGCACGAACAACTGCCGAAGCACAACCCCGGGGGCTGCGAAATCCTACGACCGCTGAATAGAAATCTTCTAAACCAGAAGACTCCCACAATGCATTAGTGAAAGGATCCCTCATGATAATCCTGTATAGCCGGGGAATCAAATCTCCAGCTCAGGATCCATGATGGCTTAACGTTCCATCGACTACACCGGTAAGTCGACGGTGTGAAATATGGTTCTCACGATAGAAAACCAACTCGTCTGATGTCCACGGAGTTTATATCAACCTACCCCTACCCGAAGATGGGCGGGGCTCAGTCTCTAAGACATCATTGTCCATGCCCTCGGGAACTATGGGAGTGTCCTCTCGAAAAGCCTGACGCGCCACGAGTAGAAAGATCGCGATCCCATTGTTTAGGCATGCTATTACATTCAAACAAACATAAAAATCTAAATACTTAGCATCATTTCCTAAGTTATTTAGTTATTTATTCAAAAGCGGCTTAACAGCTACCTCAAGTTGCATTTTCTATTATACGCAAAATTTTTACCTCAAGTCTAAAAATTAGCAAAATAATGGAACAATTTCTAGTACTTAGTTTATCAATGACGAACTAATACAACAGTTCTCCTAATTGCATGATACTATGTTCTCCATGACAATATAGTACATACAAAAAACAGAGCATGTTTTGAAATTGCAAAAAAATAATAAATCGGTACATCATGACATATTTTACAAGATCTACAACCAGTATATTACTATTTCAAGTGCAAAGAAATAACATTAAGAACAAGAACACCATTTCACACATGTATTACCGTAAAATGGTGATTTGTGCAATTCTTCACCTAATCACACAAAATTTGTCTCAAATTGCTCACAAACAAACATACATTCATATATAAGTTAATTCATAGCAAGAATTTTGACATGGAAGCTCAAAATCAAAAACCCCTAATTTAATTTTTTAGGGTTTCAAGAAAATATGGAATTTACAACATGATTTGAGACATAAGACAAGAAAACTTACATCGATCCTTATAAAGATTCAAATTTGAGGAAGTTAGCAAGAGATTTGAGCAAATTTAATGAATATTTAAGCTCCAAAAAGCTCTGAAAAACCGTAGAATGCAGCAGCGCAACCATCGCGGCACGGTAAAAAACACCGTGACACAATGACAAAATGAAGAAGAAAAGGCAAAAGGAAAAGGAGAAAATGAAAATGGAGGAGAAGAAGTAACAAAATGGGAAAACAACAACTCGAATTTAAAGCCTAAAAAGTAGCCGTTACGCGGCTCCGTTCTTGTTTCGGGGGTTTTTGTCCTTCGGGAGAGTTACAACACTAAGACTGGGTTCAGAAAAGGGCGCCTGTACCTGCAAAGCAAGCAGACCGCCGGATGGTCGGTGGTCCGCCTCTGAAGATTAAGTTAGTAAGTATTCGGAGTAAAACGTATGGAAATAAAGTTATTTGCTCGGAATCCAAGCTCAGGTAAGGTGCTGTCTATTTCTTGAAAACGACATCTCTTTAATAAATGTGAAAGTGACGTGTTGTCTCGTCTTCAATGTATATCCTGTCATAAATGAGGGAATTGTCCCTATTTATAGGGTCTTATGGAAAAGTGTTCCCTCTACAGGATCTGGTGAACTAGGGATTAGGTCACGCTGCAAAACGGCGCCTCAAGGTTTGGGCCCTTGAAGGCCGCCACTCCAGAAGCAATATCTTGGTTACACGTGTCACTGATCCCAGAAGGCTTTGGGGCGCCTCTTAGGGTGACGTTTGTCGCCCTCCAAATGGTCTATTTTGGATCATTAGGGTGACATTTGTCGCCCTCTACCTATGATACGTGGCGGCTTCAGATTGGGCCACTTGGCCGGGTATAAAAATACCCAAATCATTTGCCCCTTACATGGGTCACGTGCATTGCACATGACACCTATGACAGGTGTCTACATCCGACTGCCCGAATTTTCAAATCATCTTTTGCAGGGAAAAAATTAGGGTTTACCCTTTCTATAAATATAAGCGTTTGACTTCCTTTTGGATTATTCACATTTGCGTGAATCTTCAAGGAATCTTGAATCTTAAGACTTTAAAAAACTTTGACTTTCAAGACCGACGTCTCTCGTTACCTTCTTCTAAGGTAACCGGCTGATCCCTTTTCACTTATTATTTGCATTTTTCTTTATCGAAATAATTTCCCAAACGCACACGGCACAACCTAGGTTAGCGATCAGCCGGTCACCGGGGACGTCTGAATCTAGAACTAGGAGTGTCGAATGCTCGTTCGAGAACTTTCCTTTAAGTACATCTCCAAATCCAACAATGTGTGTGCCTCTACAGCACATGATGGCTAGAACAAAGCAAACGACAAGGAGATATAGAGCGGATGGTACCTTTTACCATTCGGACAGTGAGACTGTCAATTCCAATAGCTTCATTTGGGTGCCTTTCTCTAAGGTTAGCAGAGACCCGCCTAGTACCGTCAGCACTCCAAATTACTCGTTTTTTAGGACTGCGACGAGGAGTTTGATAACCCCGGGTAGAGTGGATCAGTGTCGGATGATGAGATGGGGAAGGAAACTGCTGGCAAAAGCCGGCAATCCCCTAGCTCTGATGAGAGTTCTGATGACTCGGTGTCATCGTCTTCCAACTGCGTCCCTCTTGACTAAGAGGAGGCGTAGTCCAACTTAAAGGCTGCCAGAGAGTCCCTTTCCATTGAGAAGGGAGAGGGTTGAACAGAGCCGTCTATTTCCAGGCGGCATGAACGTGTGCCCTACTATCTGCATGTTCCAGAAGGCAGGCGAAAGATCATGGCGGATGATCCTCCAAAATTTCTTTATTCCCATGTCATGGGACATGGTTTCCTTCTGTCCGTGCCGGATGCTGAGGAAATGGTCACCTTGCCTAAGATGGCTGTTTATGGTGACCAGTGTTTTGGCTGCTACAAGACGGCCATCCAGGCAGGACTTTGCTTTCCTCTTCATCCGGCCGTGGAGAGGATTTTAAACGGATACAAACTGGGTATCTGGCAACTAGCCCCCAACTCTTGGGTAAATATCATGGGCTACGTTGCCACCTGCGAGATGCTGGAGGTGGATCCCAACTTTGAGGCGTTTGCTCAAATGCACTATCTTAGCCGAACGCCCAATCTAAGTGGTATCGGCTGGCTTACGTTGACCAACCATACCTAGTACATGATGACGTTAGGGAAAGAGAACAAATGGAAGGACTGGTGGACAAAGTTTTATATAGTCTCTTCCCTAGACGCCTAAAAGAACAGGCGGTACAACCGCTGGACTCAGTATCCTCTCCTCTTGGCTGGGAAAAAGGCTCTTCCGCCTGTTCCCAGGTGAGCCCAAGAGGAGATCTTTGACCGGGGCCTCTTTTTTGTGGTCGTTCGGACAAAAAAAGAGACGAGGGTTAAGGAGATCACCCCTAGAGCTATATTCACCGATTCGAGTGGCTCTCGGACGGGACGTACTTAGCCAGCTGTGGGCTTAAACTAAGAAACCGAAAGGTAGCTGGTCGCCTGTTTTTATTACCTCTGCTTACTTTTGATTATTTTTTTCTTTGCTAACACTTGGTTTCTTATTACAGATAAAGCAATGGAAAAGCTTCCGGCCCACAAGAAACCAGCCCTCTCCGCCGCCTTCTACCGCTTAAACATAAAAAAGGCGGATGAGCAGCCACCAGGCGGCACTCATAAGGTAATGGGTCTGCAATGTTTATTCTTAATGAATTGTGTTCACATACTCTGTTTATGAGACTCACGCTTGGACTTTTTTGTAGAGCGCTTCATCAAAGCCCGCCCCTTCTTCTCAGCCGGACTCCAAGCTGCAAAAGCAGACGGCTGGCGACGTTTCTCAAAACCTGAGGAAACACGTCGCCACTAATCCCGCCAAGAAGGGGACAGGCGCCTCTTCACCCATTTAAACGCCATCAAAGTTAGACGCTCTTCAACGAGCGTCGAAGAGTGGCAAAATGCCACTCACCATAGCTGGCGGCATAGCAGGCGGCAACGAAGTTGCCGGGGGAGATGGAGGTAAGCCATCCGACCATTCGACCATGCACTTCATAAAGGACACAATTTTTAGTTTTTAACTTAGCTGTATTTTTTTGATAGATGCCCCAGCGAGGCTAACTATCCTCCAGATGGCCAGGCGAATGCTCAAGACGCTTGACCCTGAGGACAAGGCGACCGTTAGAGGAGTCGGCACCCGGGACCTAGACGATATTCTGGCGCTTCTTTGCGAAGTACAATTCCTTACAATTTAACTTATGTACATATTTTTTTCGAATGGTTACTGACAAGTTTCTTTGATCAGGGTGCTTGTAGGCTATGTTGCGCGTTAGTGGTCTCAAAGGGCCCCTTAACAAGACGACCACGGAAGTAAAGGCAGCGAATGCTTGGGCCGCCTCTACTTTGGACAAAGCTCAGTTTGAGATTGCTCAAAATGAGATTCTGACACTTGATATGTTGTATTCCAAGGCGTCTGCCAACCTGCTAGTTCAGCAGAACTTTGACGCGGCCAAGCAACAAGTAAGAGAGCTCTAGGACCATGTCAAGGGCCTCAACGAGAAGCTGGACAACCTCAAGGATGCGGAGTCCAAACCGGCTAGCCTAGAGGCGACGGTCAAGAGACTCAGAGCTCGGCTGAGCAACCAAGAGAACCAACTCCGGACCAAGTACAGGTCCTTGATGGAGGAGGAGAAACATGCCCCGGTCAAACAAATGATGGACAACAACGAAGTCATCATGCGTGCGGCCTGGGCGGCTGCTCAGCCGTTTGCTGATAATCAAACCTAGAAGGTCTAGTTTGATAAGGCTAATGATGAGTTCAATGCCCGTCTCCTAAGAGAAGCTCAAGAGGCGGCTTAGAAGGATGCGGCTACTAAGAGTGCCTCGCGGGAGTCTAGCTCGTCTGGCGGCTCGTCGTCTGGGACGAGGAGGAGGATGATCAGGAGGAGGGTGAGGAAAAAAGAGATCATGCGTCGGAGGAAAAGGCGGATGCGATGCTGAGAAGCTCCCCTGATATTTAAGCTTTACCTGTCTTTCTGGGGCCGAATGGCCATATGTTTATCTTTCTGGCCTGTGCGCCTTGTATTTGAATGTTTCTTTACCGACCAAGGGGTCAGGTTACTTAACAATTTCCCTGGCTTGGCCAGTTAACATTTGTCAAATGTCAATTTTAACGGCTGTTTTAATTTTATGAATCATCCGGTCATTCGGCCAGTTTTATTTACATTGATGTTTATACATGCTTTAAAAAAATTTCAAAGCTTATTTTTATGCATGGAATTTTAGCTAAGTATTTTAGCCCATATAGTATACGAATGTTCTTGCCCCTTGGCGGATGTCGATTGGTTTCGGTTGATTGGACTGTTTGACTTAGAAATTATTGATACTTAGAAGAGTATGCATGGATTCTAAGTCAATCAATCACTTTGGTGATTGCCCCAAACCAAGCGACATACGTCCATATAGAGCAGTCGATTCTTTTAATTCATTCGGCCATAGGCCTCGTTAAAATTAAATGCTAAGTTTAAACTTAGCTTGTTGTTTAGAGAAAGTATTCCGCCTGTTTAGAGAAAGAATAGGCGCATTCGGCTATAAGCCTACACATAATGCTAAGTTTTTGGACTTAGCTTTTTTTATTGAGAAAGAGTTCTCTGCCTGCCTTGCCCTAGAGAAAAAATGGGCGCATCTGGCCTTATGCCTCGATAGCTTCTAATCATGAAACAGTGACCTCTTTTCAATTATACTAGAACAATTCAAAAAACTTTTGGCCTTTTAGATTTCACTTGTGTTAGTAGAGCAATGTGCCACCCAAATGGGAGATGCTTGTCCTCGAAGAATTCGCTCGAATGGACGTCGTCGGTTATCTGACTCATGTTGGTGCATGTGGTCATACTCATGTAGGAGCAGACTGTGGCCGTCGGCCTCTATTGTTTTATTAATATCCGGCCATTGGCCTCTATAAAAATGGTAAATAGCCGTTAAGTGTTGGACTTAACTTGAAAATAAGTAAGTAGGGTCGACTGCTTTAGTGCAGTCGGTTCCTTCAGATAGAATAAGGCGTCTGGTGTTGGGACAGACGCTAAAAATAGGGTGGTCGTCTGTACTTTGTACAGGCGACTCTAGCATTTTTACAAAATTCAGCAAGAAGACAAGTGTGGGAAATGAAGGCATATTCTCATTAACCAGGACTTTGAAGCAATTACAAAAAATTCTTAGAAGTAGTACTTTTTTAAGTTGTCTACATTCCAAGTTCTAGGCAGTCGCGTACCGTCTGGTTCTTTTAGACGGTAGGTGTCGTCTCTTACTTCATCATATATTCGATAGGGGCCTTCCCAATTTGGGGTTAGCTTTCCCATCCAATCGCGCCAACCCTTCACGGTTAGGCTTCCGCGCGGTGCATCTGGACAATTAACCATGGACCCTCAATTGACTAAACCATATCCCGAACTTTACATAACTAGAGCCATGTTTAGGTTGCAAACTCATTGCATCATATTATGCCTACTTGACCAATTGTGCATTATTTGTTGTGCATATATATGTTTTCTTAACCGTTTGTTTTACTTGTGTTAAGATTAAATAAATTAATGACTTAAAGAACTTTGCCTAATCAATTAATTAATTAATTAATTTGAGTCAATAAAGTCTAATATTTTAAACAGAATTGACTTAGTACGACTTTAGGCATACCCCTGTTGATTAATAACACCGAAAACAGTCCTAGATTGAAGCTCCAGCATTGGCGCCAAAGTCTGGACTATAGCGCTACTTTGTGGAGTGTGGCGCCTGGCGACAGCTCTGTCGTCTAGCGCTACACTACACAGTGCGACGTCAGTCCTGTCGTTTTGCCGACATTTCAGATTATTTGTCGAGTCATCACCTAGTGTCTAATTAACCAGTTTGCTAATTAATTCAGTTAATTTTTGCTGTCAATAGTACTTCATCGAGTCATTAATCGAGTTTAGGCACTAAGTCCCATGGTCTTACACAAGAGTCCAAGCATGTCACTTACACTCAACGCACACACCAATACACATACTTTGACCATGTCTAAGAGAGTCTTGTATGCGCGTTTTTTCCGTCATTTTTTTAGGGGGGTAAGTCAGATATTAATCCTCCAATTTAAAAACTATACTTAGTTCCTTACAAATATATACATTATTTTTGCCAAAAAAATATGCACCCATTTTTTTTAATTTTTTCCTCTTTAAAAAACCGTAAAGTGAAGTTGATTTGAGTCAAGTAATTAAAAAGCAAAATGGTTTAAATTACAGTGCGTGGTCAAGAAAGGAAGGACGGTTAATCAAAGACAACCTTTTCGTACAAGTCCAATTTTTCGACAAACCCATAGCTCGTAAGAGGAAAGATAAGACCATAATGGCAACACAAGAAGAAGTCAATGAGCTTAGGAACCAACTGGTTATCGTGAGTGAGGCACTGAAACTCCTCACACTTAAGATCGATGATCCCGTGAAACAACAACAGATGGACCTCATGCAAGAAAGTCTAAGCAAGCTATCTAGCGACTACAAGTTTCAAGGGCTTACTTCACAAGGGGTCTCGATGGACAAAGATCTTCTTCCGCAGAAGTTCAATGCCAACGACATCCCGAAATTCAAAGCAACTGATAACCCTTATTTTCATTGAAGAGCCTTCGAAACAATAATGAGTATTAAGGGTATCGATAAGAAGGTTTTTCCCTCCTGTTCTCACTATCTCTCGAGACCGTTTGCCAACAATGGTTCTTTTCTCTCTAAAAAGAAAAGACCTCTACCTAGGAGTCCATAGCAAACGCTTTCGTTGATAGATACAAGTGCAACATTCAAGTTGAGATTGACCATAGAGAACTTTAAATCCTTAAGCAGAAAGAGAACGAAGACTTCACCTCTTTCTTTAACAGATGGAGTGAAATCTCAGCTAAAATGATTGAGGTGCCAAGTGAAAAAGAGTCTGTAAGGTTGTTCATCAAAAACCTTCAAGAAAAATATTCCAAGCATCTCAAGTATCGAAATAACCTCCATACCTTCAAGGCCGTCTACGACATTGGAATCAATATTGAAGATGACCTGGCTAAGATAAAAGCTGCCAACAATAACTCCAACAGTGGCTAGAAAGGAAAGCAGAACGACAATCCTTCTTCTTCCAAAAACACCCACTCAAACAACGTTAGCTCATCTAATTTAGGTGAAGTCCTTGCTATGAACAATTAAGGACAAAAGAAACCAATTAGGAGAAACTTTACTCCTATTGGCATGAGTTATGACATCGCTTTTGATCGATTTAATGCAAAAGGTCTTATAACTCTTATTGGACCATTTGGGGACCCACCAGTCAAAAAGAGGTCGGCTAATTGGAACCCCAATGCACACTGTAAGTATCACAAAGGTAGGGGCCATCTCACCAAAAACTGTTGGAAGCATAAGAAAGCTATCCAAGACTTAATTGATAATAACAAGTTGTCATTGCCCCCTGCCAGTAAGAAGCCAAGCACTGATAACGCACCTCTCGCTCATGCCTTGGCTATCTCTGATGAGGAAATTGAGGTTGACCCCTCGTCTCTCATTAAACCTGTCAAAGAAATCCATGTCATTCAAGAAGAGGAGAAGATATTCTTCAACGCCATGGATAGCCTTGCGGAACCGGCAAGTAAAGAAGACATACAATCGCTCACACTGTCTATGATTGAAGGGTCGCATTTGCTACGTGAAACTCTCAAAGCTATAAAGGAACTTCAAAAGAAATATGACGAGGTTCAACTCCCGAAAGATGTACCTAAGAGAGAATTCACACCCATTGAGAACGACCTATGAGGCAACATGTTTTCCTTTACAAGTCACTGAAAAAACCCAAGAAGAATAATAGAATTTACACTCCAATTGGGATCCCATATGTACAAATTTTTGAAATGCTTTTCGAGAGTGGCGAGATCAAACCTCTCGAACCGAGACCATTCGAGTCATTGAAAAGGACTGATAGATATTACTATCAGTATCATCAATCAGGGGGTCACACTATCGAAAACTGTTTCAAATTCAAGGATTTAGTTCAG
This sequence comes from Chenopodium formosanum, assembly GCA_024500155.1. Classification (NCBI taxonomy): domain Eukaryota; kingdom Viridiplantae; phylum Streptophyta; class Magnoliopsida; order Caryophyllales; family Amaranthaceae; genus Chenopodium; species Chenopodium formosanum. The sequence continues at coordinate 48,267,482 of CM044865.1, forward strand.
AAAATGATTGATGAAAAGAAACTAGTCCAAGTTCCAAAAGAGGACGATGCAACCATTAATGGAGTTTGGGACAGTGATGATGAAGACGTTTACTTAAAAGACATAGTAGGATCTGTACCGTCTGTGTCATATGCCATGGATGACTTTTGGGCTGAGGAAGATTCGTCGATAGACGTCCTCACAAGATCCGGGAGAATGCAACCTCCCGTTTAAACACAACCTATGCCGACCACACAACAAGTTCCCATACCTATCATTGATGATAATGATATAGTTAAGTAGTTTAAGAAGACAAAAGTTGAGATGAACGTATGGAAACTTTTGGCGACATCTCGAGAACATAGGTTGGCTGTAATGAATGCCTTGGACAAAATAGGGATAAATTCTGACACTACTCCTGAAGGGTTAGCCAACTTTCTCACAAGTGATCATCCTATTCCAATTAATTGGATCACCTTTTCTAACAAGGATTTACCTTCAGAAGGTGACAAACATTACAAAGCATTAAACCTCGCAGTAGTTTGCAAGAGAACGAATGTCCCTATGACTCTTGTAGACAATGGATCGGCCATCAACGTCTGTCCACTTTGAACTGCATGGATGTTAGGCATAAGGGATGAACATTTAACTCCGTCTACACAAGGAATAAGGGCCTACGACAACACTCGTCGTCAAGCTCTTGGTAAAATTATCCTGAATGTAACAGCGGGAGCAATAGAACATGCTACTACTTTCTAAGTTGTTGACATTAAAGCTTCGTTCAATTTACTGTTGGGGCGCCCTTAGCTTCATGACCTAAAGGTCGTCCCCTCATCTCTCCACCAACAAGTAAAAGCCATAGTTGGGGGAATTCCTATCACCATCGACGCTTCACCTATGAGGATCAATTCTATAGAAAATCCAAAAATTAATGTGAAGCACGACGAGGATGATGAAGACTTATGGGGCTTTTACGAAGAAGTCTCCTTAATCCAGGAGGATGAAAGGACCCCTCTTTGTCATGACCCCCATTCCAACATGATTGTAAATGCTATGCTGAAGAAACAAGGACATTTTCTTGGGATGACCTTAGGAAAGAAGAAAGGAATAGCAAGTTTGCTGGAGTCACCTGGCCTCCCTAAGTTAGACACTTTCGGACTTGGTTTTGAACCGACTCGGAAAGATATGAAGCGAGCCCAAGAAATATCAAAGGCACTTAGAGACGCTCACATTTAAAAGAAAGCAATCCCAATGGATCAGTACCCACTTACACTTAATGGTTAATTTATAAAAGAAGGAAAGGACTATCCATGCCATGAATTTCCCGAGCCATTTGTTGTAAACGACATAAGGCAACAGGGATTTCAGATTTTCTTGGATTGTTACTTCACAGATGAAGTCCCAACTCCTGTCTATAAGGAGAAAGCATCCCCATGCTTTGACTTTAACGTCATAGGATTACTATTTGGGCGAGAAAAGAATGAGCCAACTTACAGAGAAGATAACTCCTCACTCATTCAAAAAGTCTTACAAAGCGAAAGCTTCGATCCCTCGAAGCTAATCACTCCAGCTGAAGGATCACTACAAGGGTGGCGCAAGACTATCAAGGTGACTACTCTAAGCGAAAGAAAAATATCCATCACGACAGGGCAAGGACTAATGTTTGAAGAGTCGTCTAAGTCGGAGTCTCTCCCTATAGAGTCTTCTAGGTCTATAGTAGTAGCACCTCCTCCCTCTATTTCTTCTCCTAGAATAGTTAGTGATCAAGTCCCTGAGTACATATCACTCTTTGATGTAGTGATCTCAGAGTATAATAATATTTCTCCTTCTCCTTATTTCTTGTGTTCTTCTCTAACCAAAGATAACGAGCATTGCTTAACTAACAATGAAAAAGACAAAGAAATTATTAAAGCCATGAAAACACTCGAAAAGAAAACACTGATAATTGAAGAAACTGAAACGGTTGATATCTCAAATGATTCAACCAATAAAAGAGAAGTTAAAATCGGATTAACACTTAATGAAAAAGAAAGAATCGATCTAATTAACTTACTTAAATAATTTATCAATGTATTTGCTTGGTCATACGAAGATATGCCAGGCGTTAATAAAGAAATAGCTCAACGCACTATACCACTAATTCCAGGAATGAAACCCGTAAAACAAAAGTTACGTCGAATGAAACCCGACGTAGCTCTTAAAATAAAAGAAGAAGTCGAAAAACAAATAACTACAGGTTTATCAAGGTATCCAAATACCCTGAATAGGTCGCCAAAGTCGTCCCAATTCCGAAGAAAGTCGGAAGGGTAAGAATGTGTGCCGACTATCGAGATCTAAATAAGGCAAGTCTAAAGGACGACTTCCCTTTACCATACATCGATATTCTGGTAGATAACACGGCAAATCACGCGCTTTTCTCGTTCATGGATGGGTACGCAGGTTATAATCAAATTCTCATGGCAGAAGAAGACATGGAGAAAACAACTTTCATAACACCATGGGGCACTTACTGCTACACGGTAATGTCATTCGGGTTGAAAAACGCGGGTGCTACTTACCAACGTGCAGCAACTGCCTTACTCCATGACATGATGCATAAAGAAATCGAAGTATATGTCGACGACATGATTGTAAAAATCAAAGGACCGTCTAGGCCATTAAGTAGCCTTAAGGAAATTTTTCGAAAAGCTAAGAAAATATAATATGAGGTTGAACCCATCTAAGTGTGCTTTTAGAGTCACCTCAGGCAAGCTTTTAGGTTATGTCATAAGCTCTAGAGGAATAGAGATAGACCCAACCAAGATCAAAGCAATCATGTCAATGCCACCGCCCAAAACCGAGAAATAGATTCGAGGATTTATTGGCCGATTGCAATACATAAGTAGGTTCATATCAAAATTGATGACAATATGTGAACCAATCTTCAAAAAGCTCAAGAAGAATGTACCCGTGATATGGGATGAAGAGTGTCAAAAAGCCTTTGAAAGATCAAAGCCTATCTCGCAAATTCTCCCGTATTAGCACCGGCACTTCCCGGAATACCTCTTAGGTTACATTTGACGGTTACCGAAGAGACAATAGGAGCTATGCTAGCACAAGAAGTAGAAGGCAAAGAAAACGCAATCTACTATCTAAGCAAGAAGATGCTCGAATACGAAGCACGCCATACACCACTTGAGAAGTTGTGCCTCGCCTTGGTGTGGGACACAACCAAGTTAAGACATTACATGCTAGTGCATACTGTCTTTTTAGTCTCCCGATTGGATCCCCTCAAGTACCTATTCGAGAAATCTACACTTAATGGACGCATATCAAGATGGATAGTCAATTTAGACCAGTTTGATGTAAGGTTTATGCCGCAAAAAGCTATCAAAGGATATGTGGTGTCAGACTTTTTAGCAGACTTTCCAATAGAAGACTCGACGCCAATACAAGACAATGAATTTCCAGATGAAGACTTAATGGTCACTGAAGATGATACTTAGACCTTGTACTTCGACGGAGCCTCGAACCAAAAGGGATGTGGCGTTGGAGCATTACTAGTATCACCTAAAGAAGAGCATGTTCCAATCTCCATAAAGCTTGATTTCGACGTTACCAACAATGCTGTTGAATATGAAGCATGCGTGGTAGGCCTTGAAACAGCTTTGGCATTGGGAGTAAAAAAGTTAAGGATATTTGGAGACTCTTCTTTTATTATCAATCAAATATCTAAAAGGTGGAAAAAAAGGAGCGAAAGTCTAGCCCCTTACCAAACCTATTTGGAAACTCTTACCGATCAGTTAGAAAAGGTAGAATACACATATCTGCCTAGGGAAGAAAATCAATTTGATGATGCCATGGTAAGACTAGCCTCAATGGTTAGGATTCCCACGGAAATCAAACAAATGCCTCTAACTATAGAGAAAAGGCACAAACCAGCATACATCCAGGCTATAGAAGACGACGAATTAGTCCGAGACGAGGAAGAAGAAGAAGAAGAAGAACCGTGGTACACGGATATACTCAATAAAGTCACCAAAAAAGAATACTCTCCCCACGCTGACAAAAGAGCAAAACGAGCATTAAGACTCTTGGTTCCCAATATGTACTCATAGACAACGAGCTACATAAAAGAGTACCTAAGGGTCTAGCTCTCTTATGCGTAGGAAAAAAGGATGCACAAAGAGCAATGAGGATAATCCACGAAGGATATTATTGGACTACAATGAATAGGGATTGCCATCAATATGTAAAAAGATTCCCTAAATGCCAAATCTATGCAAATTTACAACATGTTCCTCCATCTTTGCTCTACACCTACACATCGCCATGGCCATTCTCTACATGGGGAATTGACATCATCGGCAAAATCACTCCCCCAGGAACAGAAGGCCACGAATATATACTAGTAGCAATTGATTACTTCAAAAAGTGGGTTGAAGCACAATCATACACTAAACTCACTGCAAAACATGTAGCACTCTTTATCGAGAGAAATTTTATTTGTCAATATGGAGTCCCACATGAAATGATAAGTGAAAATGGAACTCACTTTCAAGCCGAATGTGAAGAATTGTTACAAAAATAAGGCATTCAACATCATCATTCTTCCACTTACAGACCTCAAGCAAACGGAGCAGTCGAGGCAGCTAATAAAAATTTAAAGACTATCATAGAGAAAATTACGGAAAATTATAAGGATTGGCCTGACAAACTTCACTTCGTATTGTGGGGTTACCGCACGTCAATTCGCACATCAACAAGAAACACACCATTTTCCTTGGTATATGGAATGGATGTCGTACAACCCGTCGAACTAGAAATTCCATCTGTACGCATCGCGTTAAAGAGCAAGCTCGATGAAGTCGAATGGACTAGAGCAAGATATGAAGAATTAATTCTACTCGATGAAAAGCGACTAGAAGCTCTACATCACACTCAGTGTTATCAAACTCGTATGGCTAGGCATTTTAATAAGAAGGTCAAGACAAGAAACATCAAAGTAGGGGACTTGGTGTGAAAAGCATTAAGGAAAAATGTTTTAGATCCAAGGGGAAAATTTAGACCTAATTGGTCTGGACCGTACATTGTCAAAACAATCCTGTCAGGAGGTGTAGCAAAACTAACTGATATGGATGGCAATGAATTCTCGAACATGACAAATCTCGACCAACTTAAGAAATACTACCCATAATTACTTGAGTAGGATACTCAAGAGAGATACGTTTAGCTTGATTCGTTAAGATAGGATACGTAGGCAACCCTTTACGGGTGCGGCCACTTTATTTTTCGAAAATCTCGCCTCCCAAAATTAATTAAAAATTCGACAGAAGATCGGCAAAATATCGGCGTCGCAGAAAAAACTCTAGCGCCAGACAAAGACCATCCTGGCGCCAGCCGACGGCACCGCGCCTGGCGTCAGACTGCCCTGGCCGGAGCCAGTCGCAGATAAGCGGCGCCAATTCACAGTTTAAATTCTGGGAATATTTCGGTGTTTTTCAGAAAATTTTCGACTACCGTACTGGAAGAATTTCTAGAAAATTAATTTTTTTGGTTTTCATTGCTTTCATAAAATAAATTTAAAGTAAATAATTAATTCAAAGCTGAAATTTCATTAATAAAATAAAATTACATTATTGATGGAATTTTAATAAAGCTGAAATAAATTAACTTTAAATAAAAAGTATAAACTAAGTCTAATAATTCGAAATTAAGCAATGCTCCTAATCTTTATTTTCTTTCCTATCCCTTTTCTAATTTTTGTTTGCTTCCTCCTCCTCATCCATAACCTTAGGCACCCTTTAGAGGACCTACATTCAATCTTAGAGTAGATAGTTTCCCCTTCAGCTAGGACTCCATGCTTCTTTTCTACCCAAGCCTTTTTCTCTGTGGTGTCAGCTTTCCTTTTTCCCTTATCTTTGGTAGTACCTTTCTTCCTAGGCATTGCAGGTGTTTTGAATTTAATTTTTTCACCTAAGTGTTCCTTGGCAGGAATCACCCTGTCACCAAGACGTCTCTTCACATCAGTTTTACCGTGATTTTTCTTCGAGTCCTTTGAAGGTTTCTTCAGCAACCACTTCTTCACATCATTAGGCAAGGAAGGAGGAACCTTTTGGGTAATCACTTCCCATAGAGGTCTAGCACTCCAATAAGCATCAAATCTGTCTACTTTGTGGGAGACAGGGAACTCGTAGGCAGGACGAAGATCTCCGGTAGGAATATTCTGAAGCAAGCCGTATTGTCTTTTTACCCTACAGGGATAGCAATAAGTCATACGGGACAAACTTGGCAGATGGCAGGAAGGTTGCTTGTTGGCACCAACCATCCTTTCTATTTTCCACCATGGGATGACCCACTTGATAGCAAAATTGCGAGATTTGAAGACCCTTCTCCATTCATGGCGCCCCATCTTAGAGAAGCGTTTCTTCCTCCTCACGAAGCAATTCAGAGTGTACTTCTCAATGTTGTCCGGAGGGCTAAGTAATTCTAGCCTTTCCATTAGCCACATCTGTAAAAAAAATTGCAATGCAAATAAATTATTATTACTATACAAAAATATATTTTTTGATTTCTATAATTAAAAATATTATTTTTCTACCTGTAACAAAATTGGAGAACCCCGAAAAGGTGCTTTTGGGTTCCTTTTCAATTCATCAAGACTAATCATAGTCTCTCCAACTATCAATGGCATTGGATTTCTCCCTGATTCAGTTTTTTCTAGTACGGTGGTTATAAGTGATTGACCCTCATTATTTTTACCACTACTAAGAAAAAATTGATTAAGCATACAAAATAAGAAAGCCCTTCTTCTATATATAAGAAAAGATTCGGAGAGAGGTTTGACAAGGAGATAAACGTGTCGTCAATTGTCTATTCCTAGATCAAATACAATTTATACAACCTAAAGAAACCTAATACGAGTATAAGGCAAGCATAGGGTCGAACCACAAAGAACGATTAAACACCACCAAATGTTATCGACAATTAAGCTAGTCCGGAATAGGAGAAAAATAAACTAAATTCTAAAAAATGATAAAACAAGAAATAAAACATTAAGGGAAATGGTTTAGTATAGAATTCACTTGAACATAAGCAAAGGCATAGAAATTGAATTAATTATGAACTAAACATGCTCGAATATCGAAATAAAGAGTCCAATCTAGCCGCCTTCTGGGGTCAATTGGCTTCTCTTAACATAGCCTCTATATTTCCACACTAGAACCATATATTAGAAGGTGCAATCAATGAACTATCGATAGTAATGAACCTTTACTAAGTCAACTTCCGTTTCTTGTTAGCAAAGATTCACCTTTAATCAACCAAGAATGTGCACTTGCAAGAAGATTAAAGAATATCAAGTATATAAAGAATTTAATCACAAATAAATCAATTCTAAACCCTAGAACATGGTCTAGGTCCAACTACACCACAACCATCCCCTTAATGGGGAAATTACTCACTAATAATGTTGATAACAAGATTAATTAACAAACAATCAAGGATAAACATGATCAACAAGACATACCAAAAACTAAAATAATAATCAAAATAAACAAATAAAAATAGAGGAGAGAGAGTAAGAAATTGCTCATTAATTGAAGATGAAGGTCTACAAAGGATTGAACAAGCTCCTTCTTCAAAATCCAAGTTCATTAATGAAGAAAACCTCACTTTCTCTCTCTACCAAAGAAGACAAATCCTAACCTAACCTTAAACTAATTAGAGAGAAGAATAGACAGTTTTCTTTTTTTCTAATTACCCCAAAAATTGCGTATTTATACTAAGCTAGCCAAAGTAAGAATAATAAAAGAAGGAAAATAAAATAAAGAAAGAAAAGGAAAATAAAAAGAACAATAAAATAGAAAAGAAATAAAAGAGAAAAGAAATAAGAAAAGGAAAAGGAAAAGAAATAAAAGAAAAAGAAAAATAAAAAAAAAACAAAATCCCAAAAACAATCAGACGATTTTCTTTCTTCTTCTCCTTCACATTGGCTTCTTCAAGTTGAACTCCATTGAAGCTCATCTTATCACCACCGTTCATCAACCATCATCATCAAATCGTGGCCGTTCGATCCTCATTAAAAGCCATGTGCGTAGCTCGTGAAATGGTTCGATCGAACCGGGGTTGGTGCGGCCGAACTACGGGGTTGGTTCGGTCGAACCATGGGTATGTTTGACCACTCCTCTTCGAATAACAAAACCCACAAAGTCTCTCACTCGAAGTTCGATCGAACCACAAACGGTATGCTCGAACTTGATTAATTTCCTATTTGCTCTGATTTGTGATGCAATGGTGGGCGATTTGGTTTCTTATTTGCAGAAGTTGAGGAGATGCAGCAGAGGCTGCTGTAATTAATGGTTGTTAGATGGAGGTCGCAGGTGGCGCTTCTATTTGCGGCAGCTGGTGGTTTAAATTGGTGGTTTGATTGAGAAATCGCTGCTGCTCAGGTTTGTGTTTGGTGGCAGGTGTAGCGTAGCAGCGGTTGCGCGTGAGTGGTGTTGGGTAACTGTAAATTCTGATTGGTTGCGGGCTGCTGGTTGCTGTTGTTGGTGGTTGAGAACGGTGGTGCGGCTGGTGGTAATTGGTGGTTGATTGTTGTGGATTGGAGCAGGGGAGTTGTGTTGGTTGGTGGTGAGTGGTGTGAGGGGTTGTTGTGGGGTTGATTATTGCGCTGTAGGGGAAAAGCAATGCGTGGCTGGTGGTGAATGGTGTTGTGTGGCTGGTGCATTGGGTTGTTGGCTGGTTTGGGCTGCGTGGTTGATACGGGGGTTATTGGTGGTGAGGCTGGTATGTAGTTGTGTTGTTGGTGTGTGTGTGGTGTTGGATAAGGTGTGGGATGTGGTGAAGGATAAGGGGCAGCATGGGTTTGTTTGGCGTTTGACTAAACTTGGAACCCGAACCCACTTGACATAAAACTCGAACCCCTACACACAAAACCGAAGGAAGGAATTGGGATAAAAAAAATAAAAATAAATGAAATGAAAATAAATGAAATGAAATAGAAAATAAGAGACACAAAACTAAAACTAAATATAATTAAATCTACGCAAGCAAATAAAATAAAATACGAAAATAGACTAAAACTAATAAAATTAAATAAAACTATACAAGCAAATAAAGTAAAATAAAATACGAAAATAAACTAAAGCTAATAAAATAAAGAAAATAAACTAAAACGCTCCAAAACTACCAAATAAACAAGAAACTTTATTAAATAGAAAAAAAGAGAAAATAAGATAAAATAAACACGAAAAAGACTCTAAAACTACTCCCTAAGAGTGACATAAATGTCACTCATCAAATTCCCCCAAGCTAAACCTTTGCTCGTCCTCGAGCAAAGCTAAGACAAAAGAGAACAAGATGGAATTATTAAAGGCAAAAGAAACAAAATAGAAACAAAGAGAAAGAATGTACACTAACTCACTGTCGTAGGAATCACGGATGCATTTAGCGTATGCATCAAGCCCTTTAAACCCTTATGTCGCCAAAGAGGACAAGTAAGCTCTCGTGAGGGTTTCCCAAGAGGTTTAACCCACAACTCTTGGCAACACATAACATTCAAGGCAAAGGTGAAATCAAGAAAACTCGAGTTTTGATATTTCAAACCAAACACAAACAATGGGCTAAATGCACAAGAATACAATCCTTTCTAGTCATTAAAGGTAGCCAAGCAAAAGAATAGTTAAGGTTGGTACACACATAAAGCATGCAAAGGGTAAAGAACTTAGAGGGACTTACACTCCTCCTTATCTCCTACCAAACTCCCGCATCCTCACTAGTTTTGCATCCACTTTTAAGTTGATATCTCGAGATTCCTCGAAGGAATCGGAAGAAATAATCAATGAACAACATTTAGGCTACCCGACATCTTGGCATTGATAGCTCACTCAATAGGCTTGGCTTGATTACCCTCCATCGGTAGTAACTAAACCTCACTAAGGTCAAAAGGTCTTGAAAGCGTAGAAACGTTTAGGCTAGGGTAAAGGGTGTGGAAATAAATTTGGAAATTAGTGGTCAACTTAGAAGTGAAGCAAGGTTGATCATTCCTCAATTCAATTTCAATAAACTACCAACATTCAAATCAAAAATTCTAGCAACTCCTCCCCCAAGCCTATTCTTTTTCAACCAAACAACAAAATTTTTTGTATTTTCTCAATATTTTCTTCTTTTTTTTTTTAATTTCTTTTTATTCTTTGCTCTCGCCTCTTTTAACTTTGAGCGGTTTTTTCTTTCATTTCCTTTATTTTCTTCTCATTTACTTAAATCATTCAACATAACAAAAATAATCTCAAGTACCAAAATTTGAGTTTTTCACTTCTTTTTCATTCTTTTTCTCACTTTCATTAACCAAAAATACAAATCAAGTCCCAAGAATGCTTCACAAAAACTAATAAAGGTGAAAATTAAGCAAAGGTCCATTGGTTTGTAATGTGGTTATGCCAAAGAAGGGAAAATGGCTCAAATTGGGTTACTAAATGAGAAAATGCATAAGAAAAATAAAAGAATAGAGAATAATAACACAAAACAAAAATCGTAATTGCCTTCGTCTTCCCCTAGGTTGGTTCGGTCTCGATCTTGGGTAGATTAAGCCAAATTCTCGATATAAGCTAGCAATGCCAAGGATCCAAACGCCACACATGCAAGAAATGTAGAAGGCTAGAACAAAATAGACACATCCTCACAAAAATGACGGTAGTGGAGTAGCAAAAATCACCTTTAAAGCTTCAACTAGCTAGAGAGCGACAACCGTCTTACCACAAACCAAGTAAGCTAAGGTCTCATAGAACTTAAGTTCTACTACCTTGGCAATGTTATATGTGTGAACAAACCTCGACATTCAAGTGTACGAAATCCTCTAACAACTAGCAAAGAGGGTATTCTAGGTGCTAAAGCCCAATTATGTCCAAGTTTAAAACAAAACATTTTGAATCTTGCCTTGAATGCCATGGAAAGACACTATACACACAAATATTCACAAAACCAACAATACTCAAGAATGCATATACAATAGTGCAATATGAAAGCATGATCAATCAAAACTACATATACCAAAAGTCAACTCAATAAGGCGCTCATGGCCATCCAAACATAGAAAACTAATCTCAATAATAGACTTTGGCAAGTATGAGAGAAATAAATCAGGCAATCATGAGACTATGGATTAAGAAACCACCAAGAGATATAGATAGCCCCCCCAAGCTAGCGAATAGCTACTCCCCCAAGCTAGAATGGAGCATTGTCCTCAATGCTCAAAATAAAGGCACAATGGGTGGGAGGGGAAGGAAGAAAACTCATTCACACAACAATTCATAATCATACAATCCAAATGCAATAAAGAAAGCAAATCCAAGATGAGGGAAGAAAGAAAGAGTAAACCAAATGTGAGGTGGGTGTTGAAACCCGCAATTGAGCACATTGTCCACAATTTCATCTAATTCCTCGTCTTTGTTGCTTTTCCAAATGCAAGCAACCATTGGTGTGCTTCTTCTCAAGGAGCTCAATCCAAAATCCTTGCACATGAGTATATGCATCGAGTACCTATACACATAGACAAGAGAGTAAACAAAAATGAGAAACACAAAAGAAAGAAAAAGAAAGCAATAAAACACGGGTTACTTCCCGCAAAGGCTTGCTTAACGTCCAAGCATGACCAATCTAGTAAATAACTCGACAAAGAACGCAATAGCTTGTCATATGCACCGGCAAACATATCAAGAAATAGAGCATACGCGATGCTCATATGACAAGCAAACATAAAGTACAAGGAGACTTTATGCTTGAGAGAAGGAGAAAAGAAAAAGTAAAAGAATCAAAAGAAAAATCAAGAAAATAAGAAGAAAAAGTAGAAGAAGAAAAAGAAAAATCCTCACAAAAATCTTTTTGGTTGGCATTATAACTCTTTTCCTCATCAACAATGAAAGAGTTAGGGGCTTCGGAAGCATGAATAGGAAGAAGATCCCTAAGAGGTTCTTTGAGAAAAGAAGGGAGGAACAAAGGATAGTAGGAGATATGGTTAAACCTTTGGGAAAAAGGTGTATGAGAAAGGCAAAAAGGGGTAGCTAATCCCTCATCACAAGATCTCACATCACTAATGAGGGAATGAAAATCAATCATGGAATCCTCAAATGAAGAACCCTCATGTTCTACATCTCCCTCAAGCTCAAAAACTCCAAATTATTCAATCTCAACCTCCTCTTCACAACCTTGAACAACATCTCCCTTAAATTTCTCAAGGCCTACCATCTCAAAGTCAAGAGTGAATGGGGGCAAATCTCTCTCAAACTCATCTCTTTCTAATGAAGCATTATCAATGAACTCACTCATAAGGTTATGGGCTACCGTTTGAAACTCAAGAAATATTTGGGTCATAATATCAAATGAGTCCAAATCATCATGGATAGACGAGTCAAAAGCTTGCTTATTGGAATCATCTAGGAAACTATGGGGCAAACCTTTAGAATTCATGCAAAAATCGGATGCAATATGAGAAAGAACATGCACTTCATCATCATTAGAATGTACCTCATTACATTGAGCTATAGAGGGAGGGGAGTTGAAATCATGCATTACATGGTCACTATGGGGAGCATCAAGCTCATCATGGGAATTCATATTAGACAAATCATGACAATTAGCATCAACATTAAAAGCATGAGAATCCCTAACATAAGTCTCATGATTGTCCCTCTCCCAATCATAATTATCCCTAGCTAACCATGAATAGAAATCCCAAGCTTCATCCAAATACATGTCTTGAAATTTACCATTTAACATATTATCAACGACTCCTCTAAAATTCTCATTTAATCCCAAATTGATGATTTCACAATAATCACCCTTGGTTAAACCTTTAACACCATCTAGGAAATCCTCAAGTCTATTGAAATACACCCAAAACAGTTCATTATCAAATTGAGGAATAGAAATATAAGCCATTTTTTCTCAAACAAAACAAAGAGAACAAAAACAAATCAAAAGAAAATATAAACAATGGACTAGTCTTAATAAAATAACATAACGGTAATGGAAGCCGTTCCCCGGCAACGGCGCCATTTTGACAAGGAGATAAACGCGTCGTCAATTGTCTATCCCTAGATCAAATATAATTTATACAACCTAAACAAACCTAATACGAGTATAAGGCAAGCATAGGGGTCGAACCACAGAGAACGATTAAACACCACCAAATGTTATAGACAATTAAGCTAGTCCGGAGTAGGAGATAAATAAACTAAAGTCTAAAAAATGCTAAAACAAGAAAGAAAACATTAAGGGAAATGGTTTAGGTATAGCATTCACTTGAACATAAACAAAGGCATATAAATTGAATTAATTATGAACTAAACGTGCTCGAATATCGAAATAAAGAATCCAATCTAGCCGCCTTCCGGGGTCAATTGGCTTCTCCTAATATAGCCTCTATGTTTCCACACTAGAACCATATATTAGAAGGTGCAATCAATGAACTATCGATAGTAATGAACCTTAACTAAGTGAACTTTCGTTTCTTGTTAGCAAAGATTCACCTTTAATCAACCAACAATGTGCACATGCAAGAAGATTAAAGAATATCAAGCATATAAAGACTTTAATCACAAATAAATCAATTCTAAACCCTAGAAAATGCTCAAGGTCCAACTACACCACAACCATCCCCTTAATGGGGAAATTACTCACTAATCATGTTGATAACAAGATTAATTAACAAACAATCAAGGATAAACATGATCAACGAGCAATACCAAAAACTAAAATAATAATCAAAATAAACAAATAAAAATAGAGGAGAGAGAGTAAGAAATTGCTCATTAATTGAAGTTGAAGGTCTATAAAGGATTGAACAAGCTCCTTCTTTAAAATCCAAGTTCATTAATGAAGAAAACCTCACTTTCTCTCTCTACCAAAGAAGACTAATCCTAACCTAACCTAAAACTAATTAGAGAAAGAATAGATTGTTATTTTTTTTTCTAATTACCCAAAAAATTGGGTATTTATACTAAGCTAGCCAAACTAAGAAAAATAGAAGAAGGAAAATAAAATAAAGAAAGAAAAGGAAAATAAAAAGAAAAATAAAAGAGAAAAGAGAAAAGAAATAAAAGAGAAAAGAAATAAGAAAATGAAAAGGAAAAGAAATAAAAGAAATAAAAGAAAAAGAAAAATAAAAAAAAACAAAATCCTAAAAACAATCAGACGATTTTCTTTCTTCTTCTCCTTCACATTGGCTGCTTCAAGTTGAACTCCATTGAAGCTCATCTTATCACCACCGTTCATCAACCATCATCATCAAATCGAGGTCGTTCGATCCTCATTAAAAGCCATGTGCATAGCTCGTGAAATGGTTCGATCGAACCGGGGTTGGTGCGGCCGAACTACGGGGTTGGTTTGGTCGAACCATGGGTATATTCGACCACTCCTCTTCGAATAACAAAACCCACAAAGTCTCTGACTCAAAGTTTGATCGAACCACAAACGGTATGCTCGAACTTGATTAATTTCCTATTTGCTCTGATTTGTGATGCAATGGTGGGCGATTTGGTTTCTTAATTGCAAAAGTTGAGGAGATGCGGCAGGGGCTGCTGTAATTAATGGTGGTGAGATGGAGGTCGCAGGTGGCGCTTCTATTTGCGACAGCTGGTGGTTTAAATTGGTGGTTTGATTGAGAAATCGCTGCTGCTCAGGTTTGTGTTTGGTGACATGTGTAGCGCAGCAGCGGTTGCGCGTGAGTGGTGGTGGGTGGCTGTAAGTTCCGATTGGTTGCGGGCTGCTGGTTGCTGTTGTTGGTGGTTGAGAACGGTGGCGCGGCTGGTGGTAATTGGTGGTTGATTGTTGCGGATTGGAGCAGGGGAGTTGTGTTGGTTGGTAGTGAGTGGTGTGAGGGGCTATTGTTGGGTTGATTATTGCGCTACAGGGGAGAAGCAATGTGTGGCTGGTGGTGAGTGGTGTTGTGTGGCTGGTGCAGTGGGTTGTTGGCTGGTTTGGGCTGCGTGGTTGATACGGGGGTGATTGGTTGTGAGGCTGGTATGTGGCTTGGTTGTTGGTGTGTGTGTGGTGTTGGATAAGGTGTGGGATGTGGTGAAGGATAAGGGGCAGCATGGGTTTGTTTGGCGTTTGACTAAACTTGGAACCCTAACCCACTTGACATAAAACCCGAACCCCTACAAACAAAACCGAAGGAAGGAATTGGGATAAATAAAATAAAAATAAACGAAATGGAAATAAATAAAATGAAATAGAAAATAAGAGACACAAAACTAAAACTAAAAATAATTAAATCTACGCAAGCAAATAAAATAAAATACGAAAATAGACTAAAACTAATAAAATTAAATAAAACTATACAAGCAAATAAAGTAAAATAAAATACGAAAATAAACTAAAGCTAATAAAATAAAGAAAATAAACTAAAACGCTCCAAAACTACCAAATAAACAAGAAACTTTATTATAGAGAAAACAAGAGAAAGAAAGAGAAAATAAGATAAAATAAACACAAAAAAGACTCTAAAACTACTCCCTAAGAGTGACATAAATGTCACTCATCAAGGTTTATCAAAATAATGGCGAGCAAATTCTTTCAAATTAACTATGTTTCCATCTACTTGATAGATCCATTTCTTTTAAATTGAAGAAGCGTTCAAAATCCTTGTAATAATATGCATCTATTCTAGGGATTACTATGAGGTCTATTGCAGGGAAACCTAAAATAGCACCAAATTCTTCCGGCAAAGGGCTAATTTCATCATACCCTATTCTAAAGCAATGAGTATAACCATTCCAATATTCTAGAGCGGTATGAATAAAATCTAAGTCAAGATCTACCCCTTTGATACCATAAATTCCCCCCAAGTGGAACTAATCTAATTATTTTCTTTCTTTGGCATTAAGAGACCGACACCATTCATGGGTGTATTGGGTAAAATTATTGGTGACTAGAGACATGATATTATTTTTCTAAGGCCAAGAATTATTTTATTTGCTGAAATTATGAAAAGAATCGGCTAGGCAGGGGGCTATTTATGCACGAAATCGGAGCAGTTCTTATCGAGGTAGGATACGGAGCCAGCGCTACTTGGAGCTAGACGCCAAAGCTTGGTGCCACGCGCTAAGTGTAGCGCCTGGCGCTACACTAATACGCGTAGCGCCAGCTGGCGCCAATCTGCCTCGTCATACACGCTTTCAAAATCCGCGTTTTCACCTTAATTCGAGTCTGCTATTGACTTTACAGCTTCCTTATCTTTTTCTAAAAATCTTTTTATTCTTTTTTTTTAATTAATATAGCTAATATATTATTCTTTTTGGATTTTTATTTAAACTAATTTCCAAGTTTTTATAAACCCAACATTTTATTTGACTTTTCCTTTTTTCATTTTTCTTTTTGGGGGAGAAAGTCGGATACCTCCATCAATAATAAAAATGACGGAAATTTTTAAGCAAAATTACTTGTCACACTTTCTTGCACACACAAACATGCACATGATAGTAATAATATTAAAAAATGAAAACCATGATAAATAAAATAAACTCACAATAGTATGTATATACAAAATATGTCTAAAAAATGAGTCTAACTAAAAGGTAAAGTTCTATACAAAGTCAAATAAATAATAAAAACCACGAGTACAAACTACGGCGCCGGGGGAGGTAAACCCATCATCGCATAAAACTCCGCCGTATGAGGAGTAACCTTTCCACCTACTCCAACTCCAGCTCCAGCACCAGTATCAGCTCCAGTTTCCGCAGGAGGAGGAAAGCTTAACGTGGGACCAGCCCACCAAAGATTAACCTGAGGCTGCTGCGATGACGAGCTAATCTTGTACATCCCACCACCTCTAAGAGCCGAGGTAGCCACTCATTGGCCTACCGGCGCAGCATGAGCACCCTTAGAGGAAGAACCCGAGCCCTCTGCCACATCAGCACGGGCAGCCTTAGAGCGACCGCCTCTACCTCCTGAAGTAGTGCGGCAACGCCTTGAGCTAGACCTCGCCGGATCCCTCCGCACCTCAGGTCTTGTGCGGGTACGAGAAGCAATAGGTTGACCCTGCAAAAGGAAATAAAATAAGAAACAAGGCAAAATCGAAGCGGTAGTGCTAAACATATAAAAGAAAGACTACCTCCTGAACGGCGTCGTCTCGACGGTAGGTAGCTACGTTCCTCATCCAGACGAGCTAGCTCCGGAAGGCATCTATACATCCTGCCATCGCCAAAACCACCTCGGGCGAGAACTATCAAAGAAATAAGTCAGTAAACACACATAACACATATGTGGACAAAAGTTGCAAATAAATAAGCTTACCTGAGTCTGGTGGCGAGGAATCCACCGCTCTACGAAGCGCTCGTCCTCAGGAGCCGGAGGAATCATCTCCTCAATCGACCTGTATGTCCCCTGGTAAAGGATAAACATACGGGGTGGCATGAACCAAGTAAGTGAAGCATTACTTGGGGGCTACTTAGCGAAAGGTAAAAGCTGAAAAATCGTACCGCCACATCCTCAGCCGGTACAGGAACTGGTGCTAACAACGACAGTAACTCCTCCGCATAGCATCACCCAAGGATCGTGCAAGATCGCCAAGGGGTACCAGCTCCCTCTGACATGCTAAACAACCTTGCGGCATTAAACATGTGACGTGGTTGAGGAGCAGGAACGACAAAGGTATCAGAGGAATGCTGTCTAGCAACCCTCTCTCCCAGGTATGCGATCGCTCCATAAGTCTCAAGGAAATAGCGACGCTCAGCCGAATACTGTGCGGCTAACCCAGGGACTGCCAGGCCGACCTACGGCCGGTACACCACCTTAGGCTCCTGAAAAGAGCATCAATCAGGCAAGAATCTACCTAAAGCATCACAAAAAAGCAAATAAGAAAGAATCATACCACGATGATCCAGTCTCGAACATACGCAGTGGACATCCCCACACGGCGGCTACCCTAGGAAGCACTGATTTGAAACCTACGATGCGACGGTCTCGCCGGCGCAGCGGAAGGGAAGTACTCGTAGGACTACATCTACAAGGATTTAAAATTATCAGCAAGTGCTAGCTAAAGTGTAGAGCTATACTGTATAGGGAATAATGTTTACCTCTACCACCCTCCAAAAGCCAGACAAAGCAACATTCGTCCTAAAGGACTGGTGTCGACACGAGTCCCTCAGCACACGAATGAAGTCAGCATAGGGCAAGCTGGCCCTGTCATAAGTCTCGATCCGATGTAGATCGCGGACGGCAGGAAGGTAATAAAGCAGCGCCCTACTACCCTTGTTAAGGGAGAACGTCCCTAACAACAAAATAAGCGCAAAGATGCACACCCTTTGCTCTCGAGTGGTCGCACCATCGTTAAAAGCGGTGCCAGAGTCGAGCGGCGAATCAATCTGGCACTGAACTGAGATGACTCTACCTCAGCCCGAGCCCGAATAGTAATCGGCCCTAACAGCTCCTCGACCTTGAGGAAAAAGACGTCGATCCCACTGTCGAACGGCGGTGGCACGGAGCTAAACACCAGTCCTGTGATGAGACTGAAGTCGGTAGGAGTGACCATCATCTCACCCTAGGGAAAGTGGAAAGTGTTGGTGGTATACTAGAAGAACTCCACCAGAGCACGCACTACGTGGTGACCCCCGCTGAGGCAACCATCGCCTCAGAGGTCTCAAACAACGCAGCAAGACCGCAAGACTCCCATAGGAGTCTCGTCACGACATCTCTAGCGATGTACATCTTATACAGATCGCCTAAGTCGTCACAGCCGGAACCATGACAACGCGTCCACCCAACGGTGATGCCCCGTCTCACCCTCTCAGAAATGTGGTGGACAGGGGAAAAGAACAAGGTCCGCTCATCCCACTCGGGGAGTCGACCAAGCGAAGTGGAAGGTGCAACGTCGTCCTCCGCGGGCTCATGCTCCCGTCGAGTGTCTCGGGACCGTGAATCAAAGCCTCGCTGTCTAGCCATGCTACATTGTGCAGAATTATCATAAATTAAGGTTCTATAGTATCTAAAGTTCGCCTAGCCGCATGATACTATGTTTGCCAAAAAAAAAAAACAGTGTACGTAGTACTAAAACAGAGCACAAATTCAAATTGAGCATAAAGGCCTTTTTTAAGCAATCAAACAATTTTTTTGCAATACTAAAGTAATTATTGTGACAAATTGGACAAGAATTGCAAGCAAAAACATCAAGAACGGGTCACATTGCATTCTCGACCTCAAGAGGTCCAACAATGGCAATTTGCTCATTTCTTCACCTAATTGAGTCAAACAAGCCTCAAATTACTCTCAAGGCAATATATAAACATAATAAAGCTATTTCATGGCATAAAATTTGACAAATAAAGAGAATTAAGCATTCTAAGTTTCGAAATTTCATGAAATTCGAATATAAACATGTGCAAAATTCATAAAAACCGGCGTGAGTTCGAAGAAAACTTACATAGATCGGGAAAGAGGATGAAAAGAGCTTTGATTTACAACAAATTTGTGTTAATTTGGTTGAGAAATGAGCAAGAATGAAGCAAAGGAAATTCTGGAGATTTTCGAGCAAACAACAAAAATGAAGAAGAAAGGGGTATTTAAAGAAAACCCCGTTCTGGCGCCAAGCGCTAGACCTTGGCGTCAACATTTATGCTTGGTGCTTGGCGCCAAACCCTGCGCCTGGCGCTACGGCCATTTGTGTGGCGCTGACATTATTTTAGCGGCGTCAGGACACTCAGCCGCTCAGTGAGGTTGTTCTATCATTTTTGCAATATATTTTGGGTTCCTTGGTACGCCAGTTAGCCCCTCTAAGCAATTTGACACGATTTTAAGTAATCAGCTTGATTGCACAAAGTGATCGACCTGATGAAAGATCGTCTCACTTAGCTTAAAGAGCCTAAGCATTGGCTCATTAACAAAAGGCACCGACATAGTGGTTCATTAGCAAAAGGCACCAACGTACATGTTCAAGAGCAACAAAAGCGTTGACGTACAGGCATAGTGGAAGAAAAGTTCAAGCGAGCTTTTAAGAATCAACATGCAGAGATCTTCTATAATTTCTTTGGAAAATTATCACAACAAATGAGGATGGCTTCAAGCGAGGATATCTTCGACGACATTCCCTAGATTGTGGAGAGTTGTCACAAACAACTGAAGGTGATTTCAAGCGAAATTGTCTTTGATCTTGTTCCCTTAGACGTGGAAGATGGTCATAAAGCGGATGAGGATTGTTTCAAGCGAAGCAATCTTCGATAGTATTCCCTTGGACGTGGAATATTATCAATGCGGATGAGGATTGTTTCAAGTGAATTAATCATTGATGGTATCCCCTTGGACGTGGAATATTATCAATGCAAAGGAGGATCGTTTCAAGCGAAGCAATCTTCTAAATTGGAAGCGGTTACAAGCGTAGCAGTTTTCAAGTGGGATGGCATTCTCTTGGCAGAAGCTCATCAAAACAACAGTGAAGCGGCAGCGAATCGATTACTTTTAGAGACGTGTGCTTGACGGTGCAAGATACTCGTTTCTTAACTCTTTTATCTGTTTAACTAACGCTAATTTTGCAGGTATCGACGTTACAAGAGTGATTTAAGATCGCAGAACATTCTGAATCATTCTCCTTCCCTATCGTTACTTTGACTTTTGTTTTCGAAACTTGCGTTTCTCCAAACTAAGTCAAAGTGGGCGCTTCTGTAGACACCCATTTGTGTCTCCCCAAAACCGAACCCAGTGATGAGTACCTTTTGCGTCAAATCGTAATCGAATGAAGTGAAAGTGTGGAAAGTTTAGTGTTGCGGAAAATTTTAATTTCTTTTCTCTTCTCTCTGTTTTTGAAAACCTATTTTAAGAAAACAGCCAGTCCAATTTGTTTGGTCCATGATATGGGTCCAATATTAGTGTAGTTGGATAGGACGTGAAAAGAGATTTCCAACGATATATTATAAGCCCAATTCCGATGAATATTGAAGAAGTTATGGCCAAATTACTGAACTAGGCTCGGTTTGAGCCTTATATGCGGCACAATGATCTAGAGGAGGGCCTAATATAGATTTATCATTCCTAATGCAATTAGAAATGGTTTTAGTCTTATAGATTCTTCCAGAAGGTTCCTTTTCATTCCTAATTCAATTAGCATTAATAAATTGACTTTTGTTGACTTTGCAGAGTTTTAATTAAAATCAAAGAGCATTTTTGAGGGAAATACGATTTTACCCTCCAGTACGTCAATTTTTATCTGATTTTAAGAAAACGCGTGATTTTCTTAATCAGCGCCTTGCGCTACGCTTGGCGCCTGGCGCTAATGTTGGCGCCTGGCGTCAATAGCCAGCGTTGGCGCTGATCAGGTATTACGTGCGCCAAAACGCTGATCAGGTTTTCCTTCGCCCTAAACGTGAGAGGTTTAATTTCTGAGGGTTTGGTCCCAAATCTCTTTTTCAATTATTTAATTTAATTGTTTTTTTTTATTATTTTCCTTGAAATTACTAACGCGTATATTTTGTTATTAGAAAGAGGTGTGAGGCATCAAAGTAAGTACTTTAATGGTTTTTTTTATTGATGTTATGATGTAGAAATCATGTTTAGGTTGTTATTATGATTCCTAGTATCATGTCTTGGGTGACTTTAATACTAAATATGATCGTTATGATGCCTTTTATGTTCTTTCTAATATATATGATTGTTAGTATCATGTTAGGGTTAAATATTTGATTTTTAATGCTCAGTATCATGCCTAGTATCTTGCTATTCTTATGCTTTAACATGAACATGATTATTTTTATTATGATTACTATTATTATTTTGATTTATTATGTTGCTTGATATTTATTGTTATTGCTTGATCACACCTTTTATGCATGTTTAAAGGGAATTGGTACTTGTAATCACGCTTAATTAGATAATTAATAATCTTGTTTAGGGTTAATTTGATTATAATTCAAGTGATCGCCAATAATAGATTTATTTGTGCATTAAATTCAACCAACATAGATAAACAGGTTTAGGGTAATCCTATTGATTGTATGTTAGTCAGAAAGCGCACATGAATACGATCAGAATAAAGTAGAGGCCTATTATTAGGGCAGGTTCAATCTCTTTTAGGTTGGATTTGTACCTTCTTCCCTGAACACTTATTTGGTTCAAGACCTTATGGAGTTGACGATCTCTTGGATCGTTAAGGGGTGTAACCTTCACCCTATGAACGGTTTACAAGTTCCTAAAAAAACCTTGTTAGCGACTCTTTTGCTTTAGTGTATGATCACAGTTGGGTTGAAGATAAGGGATTAATGCTTGAAATATTCCCTACAATACCTGAATCAGTTCAAGCAACACTCTGAATCTTCCAAAAGAAGGGAAGAAGATAGGGTTAGCCATGACCGTGGAGGAGGTCACCAAGGTCAAGCTGAGGACAGAGACCTAGACAGCAAACTAGAGGGCCAACATCATATGTAATCAACGGGGGACCAGTGTATGGGACCGTGAATAAAGCGCAGGCTGACTTGCGAGCAATGATACACAAGATCAACTACATTGGGAAATGCCGCTGGCCGCCTCTTCCCCCGCAGCCATGAGCTAGATTCGATGAATATGACCAAAAGGGCATAATCTACCCTCATAACAACCCACTTGTAGTAATAATGAGAATTGCAAATTGTGAGGTGGACAGAGTACTGATAGATGGTGGCAGCTCGGCCAACATCATATACATTAGCGTGTTAAATGAGCTAAAGTTGGACAAGCAGGACCTGAAAAGGGTGAGCTATGAAGCCACCGGGTTTAACGGGTTCGAGCTAATCCTTGAGGGTATAATAAAACTTTCAGTCCGAGTGGGAGAAAGGTTAAGGAGACGTGACATCCGAGCAGAATTCTTGTTGATAGACTATCTATCACCCTATAATGTGATCATGAAAAGATCGCTCATCCATGATAGGCGGGGTGGTTTCTACCTACCACCTTTCCATAGCATACACGACCAATGAAGGGCAATCAGAAAAACTCAAGGGAAGTTAGAAGACAGCTCAACAATGTTACATAAAAGCCCTAAACCAGCCTACTAGGACCAAGCAGCAGCATGACTCAGAGCCAAGGTCCGTTGAGCTTGCTGAAAGGAAATCAAGGAAGAGGAAGCGAGAAGAGTATCACAAGGAGAAAGACAAGCAGATGCTAGCTATGGAAAACTTTTAGCCCGCAAAAGAGGAGGTATCTAGACCACTTCCTAGCGAGGAGCATATAACTATCGAGCTCATAGAGGGCGACAATGCAAGGACAGTAAAAATTGGAAAAGACATCGACCCTGGAGTAGGAGTGCACCTCATAGAGTTACTGAGGAAGAACAAAGGCATCTTCGCAATCTCAGCAGATGAGATGCTAGGAATTGACCCCATAGTCGTGGTTTAAAGGCTAAATGTGAAAGAGGATCTAAAGCCGGTTAGGCAGAAGAAACGAAGCTTCTCCACGGAGAGAAATCAAGCAATCCAAGAGGAGGTGGATAAGCTTTATGGATGCCTTCTCAGGGTATCATCAGATCAGCTTGCATAATCCAGACAGGCAGAAGACCGCGTTCATCACCAAAAGGGGAGTGTACAACAGATAGGGCGTTCATGCACCAAAAAGGCAGGAATAGTGAGGTATACGTTGACGACTCAATTGTAAAGAGCGTCACACAGGCAGGTGTAAACACCCAAATATGTCTCCCCAAAACCAAACCAAGTGATGAATACCTTTCTTTTCATTTGATTATCGAACGAAGTGAAAGTGTGAAAAGTCTAGTGATGTGGATGTTTTTTATAAAAATACTTCTTTCTACTTTTGAAAATATTTCTTTTCTTACTCTGTTTATGAAAAACGTCCAATATATTTTATTTTGGTCCATTATAAGGATCCAATAATGGTATATTTTGATGGAGTTTGAAAAGACTTTTCAAACGATATATTATAAGCCCAATTCCGATGAATAATGAGGGAGTTATGGCCAATATACTAAACTAGGCCCAAATCGAATTTTACCTACGACCATTGATCATGTTAGGGGTCCAAAGGTTTAATCCCATTCCCAAACTAATTAGAATTACTTAGAAGCTTCTATAAGTTTTTAAAAAATCTTAATTATCCTTTTTGAAATGATAAAATTAAAGAATTTGAAATTGAATAAAAATTTTCCTTTTTTAAGTCCTAATTCTATTCGAATTTAAAGATGTTCAAAGACAGTCAGATATTATTTTCGTGCCTCATAATCTTCATCCAAATACTATATCGTTGGATAGATCTTGAAATTATCTTTCCAATGATATATTATAATATATATTCTGAACTATAACGAAAAAGAAATGAAAGAAATAGGAAACTTTATCCAAAACTTACACCCTTTCACTATTTTTTCCATATCTTTTAATTTACAAAATATTTTAATCTGATTTAAATTGAGTTGGAAATTATACTTCAAGATCTTTCCACCGACATATTATATGACTTATTTGGGCTTCTAGATCAAAAGATATGATAAAAACAAAATCCGTAAAAAACTGTCCCAGCGCCAAACGACAGGCCTGTCGCCTGTCGCCTGCTGCTTATACCTGTCGTCTGGCGCTAATTCCTGTCGTTCTCGATAGGAGGTTTTTTTATTCCGAATGGGACCCATTTTCTTTTTTATCGTTTTCCGAACTATTTTTCTATAAATAGGGTCCTAAACCCTCGTTTTTATCCATCCACAACCCAAAATTCTCTAATTTTATTCTCTTTCTCTCTTTAAGCTAAAACTTATTCTTTCTCTATTCTTTTTCTAAACCTAGCCTTTTTCAAAATACAATACTCCTTATTCACACAATTTAGACACACCTATCCAAGTTCGAAGTTGCCTTCGTCCTAGACGTGAAAGAAAGAGATACGAGGCATACAAGTAAGTAATTGTTTTAGTTATTCTTTTGATATAGAAATCATGCTTTGATTATTTTGATTCCTAGTATCATGTTATGATGTTTTTATTACTTCCTAGTATCATGTTTGGGGTAATAACTAAGATTTCTAGTAACATGTTTAGGTTGCTTCCTATTTTATTTCTTCTATCATGTTAGTATCATGTAAGGGCTAAAGCTTTGATTTTTAATGTTTAGTGAAATGCTAGGATTTGTTATATTAATATTGTTAGTATCATGCCTAGGATCATGCTATTATTATTGTGCTTTATTATTATGATAATTATTATTTTGTTGCTTGATATTTTTCTTTATTGCTTGATCACGCCTTTTATGCATGTTTAAAGGGAATTTGTACTTGTAATCACGCTTAATTAGATAATTAATAATCTTGCTTAGAATAATATGATTATAATTCAAGTGATCGCCAATAATAGATTTGTCTGTGCAGTAATATTCAACCAACATAGATAAACAGGTTTAGGGTTAATCTATTGATTATATGTTAGTCAGAAAACGCACATGAATACGAGAAAAATAAAGTAGAGGCCTATTATTAGGGCAAGTTCAGTCTCTTTTAGGTTTGATTTATAGCTTCATCCCCAAATATCCCATCATGGTTCCATACCACTATGGAGTTAGCGATCTCATGGATCGTGAAGGGGTGTAACCTTCACCTTGTGAACGGTTTACAAGTTCCTAAAACTTGTTAGCGACTCTTTTACTCTAGCATCCTTTCCTTTGGACGCCACCATGCTTAAGTGTATGGTCAAAATGGGGCTCAAATGTGGGATGCTTGAAATGTTCCCTATAGCAGGGCATATCATGGACTTGGAAGAAACATTCGCCACCCTGAACAAGTATAATATCAAGCTCAACCAGAAGAAATGTGTTTTTGGAGTAGGCTCCGGGAAGTTCCTAGGCTTCCGAATCAGTGAGAAGGGAATCAATGCCAACCCGGAGAATGTGGAGGTAGTCCTAAGCCTCCTAGAGCCCAAGTTCACCTAATACATCATGCGACTAACAAGAACAATGGCAACGCTGAGCAGGTTCATCAACAAGTGAGCGAACAAAGCCCTACAATTCTACCAGTTGTTAAAAGGGAACAGGGCGTTTAAGTGGGGAGCAGCGGAAAAAGAAGCTTTTGAGGGGATTAAGAGCATCTAACTAAGCTTCTAACCATGATCAGTCCTGTAGGCGTCGTTCAAAGTACGCCTACGTTAAAGCATGTGTGAATATGCTTGGCACTCATAGGAAGTGGGAATTGACATTACGATTAGGGACAAAGCAAAGTAGGGAGCCACCAACAAGTTTTTAAGGAACTTGTAAACCGTTCACATACCATAAAAGACAACCACGATTAAGGGACAACGAAAGTGACAAGGTTAAGTCATATCCCCTAATCAAAAGTATTTCCTAAATCCACTTACTAATGTAGATAGGGAAGCAGGGTCGAATCCATAGAGAAACGAGTCTTTCTATTCCTAATTAATTAATATAATTTAGATTATAAAGTAACCAAAATATAATGATCGAAGGAATTAAACTACGAAGATTAAGAATAAAGAGAAAACA
The DNA here is from genome assembly GCA_024500155.1 of Chenopodium formosanum. NCBI lineage: Eukaryota > Viridiplantae > Streptophyta > Magnoliopsida > Caryophyllales > Amaranthaceae > Chenopodium > Chenopodium formosanum. The sequence continues at coordinate 48,293,884 of CM044865.1, forward strand.
ATATATAAAAGGATCTAGGGCATAGATTCACCAATAAATAATATTCCAGGGTAAAACATAATAATCAATCATCAATGCATACATTAATCAGATCATAAAGGGCTTTCGCTACGTATTACAATTACACAATTAATTTACCGGTATTAAATCTCATCTCTTGAATCTCGACTTAACCATTTATAAATTACCATGCCTATTGAAACTAGACCTTAACATTAATTCTAATCTTTCGAATCTCAAATCAATATTGTTAAACTCATGCTTAAAAGACCTGCGCAAATCTAGTCACAGAGCATTAAATCAATCAATAGGAAATTAATCTAGCATTGACAATTAACAGCAATAAATTACCCCTTTATATTATTTATGGATCCCCACAAACCCTAGAAATAAAACTACTCACTCATAAGAAAAACTAAACTAATCAAGGCAATAAAACAAGACATGATCAAAGGAATAAAATAAATAACTAAGATTAAGAGAAGAGAAATTGTGACCAAAGAAATCTGGAATTAAGAATAGAGTTAAGAACAAATTACATGAGAGAGAAACTAATCTAAAAGCTAAGGAGTAAAGAGAAGAGATCCTAAACTCGCTTAGAAGAAAAGTATTTATACTAAGCAAGAATCCTAAACTAAAACAAACTTAAATGTCGATAATTAACCCCTAATAATAACACACGCCCGATCGGGCGCGCCTTTTTCCCTCAGATACAAATCTCGCGCCCGGCCGGGCGCGAGTTCGTGCGCTAGCCTTGCTTCCCTCGCCGGCCGGGCACGCCTCTGGGCGCCAGCCTCTTTGGCCGGGCAGCACTCTTGGGCCACTATTTGGACTTCGATTGGGCTCCAATTCTTCGGGACAATCTGGGTTTCCTCTTCGGGTCTTGAATACTTGGTCCAAATGCCCCGGTATCACATATACTGAGCCCTTAATCACCGGTTCGATGGCTTTAACCGGCCCTGGGCTATAGAAACTGGTCGTGCTTCTCCAATGCTTGTAGTTGCTCCATAATATCTTGGCAAAATGCTCCAAAAGTGCAAAACACCAATTAGTAATAAAAGTGGCTCTAGAGAGCCAAAAACACTACTAATTATGACCAAGGGACGGGGGTAAAATACTATACAAATTGGACATATCAAACTCCCCCAAGCCAAACCTTTGCTTGTCCCTAAGCAAAGATCTCATCAATGAATAAATAAATATGCTTCACCCCAAAAAGTAAAATCAAACACAAACATATCAAGGTAAATCAAATAAACATTCTTCAAAATTAACCAATCAAATCCATCTAATTGCCCTTCTTCCTAACAATTGTCAAATAGAGTAAACCACAAGAGCATATAGAATTCAATAATAGTGCTCACACACTCAACTCTCATTATGTGGCGAGTAAAAGATGTACTCGATCGCTCACCAACCAACCCCTTTAATGTGAACAATGCCCTCCCAACTCACACTCTCGTGTGTTTAAAGCAATGAACGCTCAACCTACTAGTCGACTTGAAATATGTCAAATCATAACTTGCATTGATAAACAACACTTTCACATTCATACAACTCTATGCACAAAGGTCGGAAGGTCTTTAAAGCTTGTAATGTAAGGCTAGGGTAAAGGGTAAGAATCATTTGGGAACAAGTGAGAGAAAAGCTATGCTTAAGGGAGCAAATCCTAGTAAAACCCCTGATCAAAATAAATAATGATTGACATCTCCTACATAACCAACTCTAACATCCACCAAATATACTCCAAACAATATAAATAATCCCAACTCTTACAATTTCACTCATAAGTATAATAATGAAGAACTAGAGAGAATAAACAAACTTTATTTTCCAAACATGAATTTTTCATTGAAGCTCAATTTTTTTCTTCCTTTTGATCAACCTCCAACTAGAACACTTGAACATTGAACAATTTTTTTCTTTTTGCTTTTTTTTTTCTTTTGAAGTTCACTTATTTTTTTACTTATTTTTTTTTCTTGAACTTCTTTTTTTCATAACATCATACTTTATTATTAAAGAAGATATAACTTTCAAACTCATCAAAAATAAACATGATCAAAACAAAATAACTTCTCAAAACCCACCCAAATTGTGCAAATAATAAGCACACTACAAACTCCCTCACCTCACTCACTAATAGCTCCCCCAAGCAAGCTTGGGACTGGTAACCAATGGGGCAAAGTAGGCTTATAATGTGACTAATAAACAACAAAAAGTCAAGGAAACAACATGGGTAGCAAGAAGGGAACAAATGTATCTACAATCATATGAAGGCCACCTAAAAGAATGAACGCTTCGTCCTCCACAATGTGCATAATAATGAGTCATACAAACATTACTTATAGTTGCAAATCAATACCTAAATTCATTGACATACTAGGAACTAACACACATTCCTAACCAAATTAACTAGTCAAGCACTATATTCACAAGTAATTGGGCAAAATTGATGCATGTTAATTTCAAGGCAATCAAACATCAAATCATGATCAACAAATCCACAATGCTTATCATCATATACAAAGAATCAAAACAATTTTCTCAAGTAAGGGGCACAGGGAAGCATGATTTATAATTCATTGGAACATGTTTTTGGATTTTTTATTTTCTATTTTTTTTTTTGTATTTTTCATATATAAGAAAGCAATAAAACTAACCTAGAAAGCAATAAATCTAAACTAAGAAAACACACCAAAACAAAAGAAAAGAGAAAAAGAAAGATATCAAATCCAAAATCTCCCCCAAGCCAGAATCAGACAATGTCCTCATTGGCTCGGGAACTAGCCAAGCATAGCTAGTCCTGATCATCCTCATCCATGGAGCCGAACCCTCCACCTCAACTGCCACCTGCAGCACCTGCACCAGAAGAGCTACCACCAAAAAAAATATCATGAAAACTCCCCCCCCCCCGCCGGTCCCCCGAAAGGAATGTCCTGGCCGTACCCATGGAAGGCAGAATAGTCAGTATAAATGCCATGGGCAGTGGGATCTGTAACACCCTAGAAATTCCTTTCATTCAAAATACCTGTTTTGCCCTGTTTAAAAATTTAAATAGGAATATCTAAGATATTACCGCCACCATGAAAACAGCTAAGACAACCATCAAAGACACACAACGGAAGACTAACATCAAAATCGTTCAAAACAACTCAACTTGAAAAGTCAACCAACGAAAGTAAAATCAAAACCAAAGTCAAACGAAGTAAAATAAAACCATCCTACAACTTGGAACCATTGTAGGCCCTTATTAAAACCAAACCGACTTTAAAACTTTTGCGTTAGTCATGCATGATAATAATATCATAAATAATTAAAGCGTTAAACACATCATATACTTATAGAAACTAGCATGATTCGCTCTTCACCCATGCCCATTCATGAATATGCTTCATCACCTAAAAACCTCCTCTCTACTTGTCCCCACTACTCGCCATTAGAAAATGGGTTGTCGTAGGGCCAAAGTAAAGACATGGCCAAACACACAAACACACACAATCAGCAAAGCTGAGTACATAAGCGTAATTAAACACACTAACATGCTTTCACCTATCAACACACACTTACCTCATTGCACCTGTTTACAAGCACACACAACAATCAACAGGACACATTAACTAGACACTAAATAATTCATTTAGCGTTGATTACACATCGAACAGGTTTCCGCCAACTAACCTCCTCCAAATAAATTGAAGTTAACTGACACGGGAGCTAACCGTGCTAGCGACAAAACCACTAGAAGGTAGCGGAATTCCTGCGCATAATAATAAATAAAAAGGAATGTACAGCGTCCTGTACTCCATTAGAAGTTATGGTTAAATATAAAACCCCATAACTCCCCCCATTGTTCATACTCAAGGTATATACGTTACAAGAGTTTTGGTGCGTAATCTCTTTCATTTTACGTTATTTACCTTTTATTGGACTTGGTGATGACCCTCAAAGCATCAGAAAACAATCAACAATAATTATTCAATCAACCAAACATACCGAAATAATTCATGAACACTTAGTGACCACATATTATTTAATGTTGAACCCTTTTTTTTAATTCTACCTTAGTGTCAAAGACACCTTAAACGCATAAATCGCCAAAAATCCTATCCCTCGGCGTTAAAAAAACCTTAAGTGCACAAAGGCACCAACATACAATTTATTCCTTGTGTACATAGACACTTATATAGCTCCTTCCTCATGCTTAAAGCATCAATAAAAATTATTTGAACCATAATAAAATTCCTTTTCAATATTCCAAACATAATTAAACATGTAGTATAATTAATCATGCCTTCTAACATGTCATAAATAAAAAATGTGGTTCAAATACAACATGCCCAAAATAGAATTTTCCAATCCATAAACATCACAAATAATTCCTGCTTCACAATTCAATCACAAACACCATAAATTCACAATTCCATACATAAACCTTAGCATGATACTACTTGTAATTGATTAAAATCAAGCCTAGCATAATTCTACATCATCAAACGCAAACGTACCTCAAATAAGCTCTTAAAATAACCGAGTACTCTACAACAATTCTCGAACCAAGTCTCCTACATAAAGGGACAATAATACTATATTAATTACCCTTGTATACACAATTTCCAGCAACTTAAACTCACTTTAAATAACTTATAATAATCTAAAAATTATTATAAAACCCCTAATTAAACTCCTTTTTAATGGATAATCACACCCTTTTATTAAAAATCACAATTATACTACTTTAAATAAAATTCCAACATTTTAAACTAATCAAAAATCCTTTAAAACTTCATCAAAATTCATCTTTATACTTAAATTATCCATATAAACATTAAATTATCTCTTACACCTTTTAAACTCAAAGATAAAATTTAAAGCATAAAAAAAAAATTTGTTAAATATCAAAAACTGCTCGAAAATCGTATTTAGAGGGTGAATTTGGCCACGAGAGGGTGGTTCTTACTACCAAATGTAGTAAGTCTTTCTTAAAACGTTGTTTCCACTCAAAAAACAATTTTTTTTTATCAAAATCAGAGGAGTTTAGAACCTGATCGGGATTAAAACGGGATTAATATTAACGAACGAAAATCTAATAATTAAAACATGAATTTACGTATTAAAAATAATCTGGAATTAAGTTAAACTAATAAGTAGTTATAATCACCAAAATTTAAAAAAATCATTACTATAAATGCCCTAAACCAATTATTCATAAAAACCCTAAAATCATGATTTTCAATAATTAAAAACCCTAGGTTATAAAATTTATAAAATTTGAAAATTATAAAGTTTAATCATCAAAATACAATTTGATACTAATTAAATTAATTTCAAACAATAAAATTAAAACCCATAAATCAATAATTATAATTACACAAATTAATAAAACAAAGGAGAGAGAAAATAAGACTAACCTTTTTGTGTGGGAAATTTTTGGGGATTCATGGGGTATTTATAGAGTAGAAAGTGTAGGGTTAAATTTGGGCTTATAAAAATGTGGGCTTGAGTTATGGGATAGGGCTTAAGTTATGGGTTTTGGAATGGGTTATTCCAATAAGAGTATGTAGTAATAATTTACATTGCCCAATAACTAATAAACGTTTGGCCCAAAACATATTTTACTTTTATAAAACTTTATATTTAAAATTCTTTAACCCTTTAAAATATTTAATTAAAATATTGAGGCCTTGACAATACATTTTATTAATACTTAAATACTTTATAAAAATACATAAAAAAATACAGGGTATTACAGTCTACCCCCCTTAAAATAAGTTTCGTCCTTAAAAGAAGTTTCGTCCTCGAAACTAAGATACGAAAACTGTAAAAACTCGTTTAAAGGCAAATAAACACTTAAAATCTCAAAAACTTTTCTTAATACTTTTAGTTGCTGTACTTTTGTGATACTTCCTTTCTACCTCATCTATTCATTCATACACAAACTAGTGTGTAAAGTAATCAACTTGCTGACCTACTTACACAGAATAATGTGTAAGATAACAACTTTACTAACAAACTTACACAAAATAATGTTTAAACTATTAGACTATCTAACAAACTCACAATAGCTTTAGTGTAAGAATCAACTTTGGTAATAAACTTGCATATCTTAGTGTGTAAAATAATCAAACTTATCAACTAAACCAGAGTATAACTAACGAAAAAGCACTTTAAAATGCCACAATTAAGGAAAAAGCGCGTAATTCTATCGCACTCTATCCCCCTTAAAGAAAACCAGTTATGATCGGAGGATTAAGTAGTGTCGTTAGTCTACTAACCCTAATCAAATTAACAATTTATAATACCTAAACTACCCTAATACGAGTATAGGGGTAAGTAAAGGGTCGAACCCAAAAGGACTAAGTGTATCAATCTATGCTAATTAGACTACTAGGAAAGCTTGTGAGGTAAAGAGAGGTTCAACTAACACTACTAAGAGCAAATAACTAAAACTAGGGAAAGTGGAATCCAATTACATCAATGCATTCAACAACATCAAACAATTAGATGAAAATGACCTCAATTAGGACGATTAACACATTTAACTCACTCTCGTGCAATTAAGCATGTTAATAATCCTACTAAACTAATTCACTTTCGTGCAACTAGCCTAGCAAAGATATGGAGGAATTTAGGGCTCTCAACCAACTCACTCTCGCACAATCGATTGAAAACACAATTAAAAGCATAGAATCAATTAGCTAGAAAGATTCAAATACATAAAAGCATCATCCATACACAATAATCAAGAAACAATTCCATACTAACCACAATCAATCATTAAATTAATTAACATAACCTTCATCCATTTCCCTAGAACAAACCTAAACTAACATGGTGAACAAAAATAAGGAAAACAAGGTAAAATAATAATAAAAGCAAGAATCAACAACTAAACTAATTAATCTACTCAAATAAACAAATAAATAAGCAAAAACAATAATAAATGAAAGCAATAAAGGTGAGAGAAAGTTAGGAAAACTCATTGAATTTATGAGAGGAAATATCCACAAATTTACTTCTTCAAAATCCCAAAAACTCAATGAAAAATCCAATCTTTCTCTCTCTAAGCTACTCTTGAACTAGAGAGAGAAACTCCTAATCTAACCCTAAGAGAGAGAAAATAAAAGAGCTAAACTAACCTAATCTAATCTAGGGTAAAATTAATTGTTGATTGAAAGTTGAGAGAAAATAACCCCAAAGGGGTATTTATAATACAAGGCTAATAAAATAAAGTAAAAGAGAAAACTAAAAAGAAATAAAAACTAAACTAAAATAATTAAAATAACTAAACTTAAAAACCAAAAATAAAACTAAACTAAAAATAAAATAAAAGAAAAGGAAAATGAAAAGAAAAAAAGAAAAACAAAACAAAACCCAACAATTTCCCAAAACAGTATAAACAAATCAGCTTCCCCATTTCTTTCTCTTTCGATCTTGGGTGCTCTGATTTGCATCACCTGCATCACCATCACCACGCATCAATTATCATAATCACCACCGTCAATCCTCATCGTCATCAATCAAGCATCAATCAAAGCCGTTCAATTCTCATTAAAAATCACGTGAAAAGCTCGTGATTGACCCACGAATGCGCGCCCGCACAGAGGTCGCACAGAGGTCGCGCAAAGCTTCTGCCTCAACTCTAATTCTAGACTCAATTGTGTGCGCTTTCTGACAGGGCTGCGCGGCCGCGAGGTCTGGGTTGCTTCTTGCTATGAACTTGGTTCGATTGTTGTGATTGGAGATGCGAATTGGTGGTGGCGGTGTGATGGCTGGTGTTGGTGGTGAAATGGGAGGTGAGGTTGGGTGGTTTCGGTGCGATTGGGAGGAGCAGGGTTTTGCGGGTTGGTGTCAATTGAGGTCAGGTGGCTGCGAATGGGTGATATCGGTGCGATTGGAGGTGGTTTGGTATTGGTGGCGGTGGCTGGTGCGTTTGTGTGATTGAAGGTGTGTGGTGGTAAGTGGTGAGCTGCGTGGTGTTGGTGGTGTTGCGAGGTGAAGCAGGGAAATTTGCGAGATGGAGTTATGATGGTGGTGGCGCTGCGTGGTGTGTGGTGGTGTTGTGAGGTGAAGTAGGGGAGATGCGATGTTGGTGTTGTTGGGGTTGTGAGGGCTGGTGGTTAATTGGGAGAGCAGGGAGCAGGGGAGAAGGAGAGTTAGAGCAGGGGAGATGTGGTGATCGAGTGTGTGGTGGAGGATAGGGGATGGGTGTGGTGTAGGTTAAGAGGTGGGCAATAGGTTGGCTTGCACATTATGCCTCGAACCTTGACCTCCGAACACAAATTTAACTTTGAAACCCGATCGACCACGGACCTGAAAACACCTACAACCAAAAACAACACGAGGGTGAAATGGAAAATAAAATAAAATAAATAAAATAAAGTAAAATAAAATAAGATAAATAAAGTAAAATAAAATAAAATAAAATGCTAAAACTAAAGAAATAATAAAATTAAATGAAATAAAATAAAATAAAATAAAATACGAAACTAAAATAAATAAGAAAACGAGATAAAAAGAGAAATTATTAAAAATATAAACTAACGACTTAAACTACAAACATTAAAAGAAAGAAAAATAAAATAAAACACGAAAAAAAACTAAAAACTATAGAAAATTACAAAAATACTCAAAATAAAGAATAAAAGACAAGAATAATAAATTAATAGAAATAAAGGATATAAAAGGTGAAATTGTTGGAAAATAAGCCGGAATACGACTCAATAAACACCCTAAAAAGTGGCATAAAAGTCACTTATCAAACTCCCCCAAGCTTACCTTTTGCTCGTCCTCGAGCAAATTAACATGAAACACGGGAGAAGGAGAATGATTTATTCAAGCAAAGCTAGATCACTTAAGGAGACAAGAATGTACACTAACTCACTTTCGTAGGAATCACGGTCACTTTTAGCAACTAATGACAAGCCCTTTAAACCCCTAGATCGCCCTAGAGGACGAGTGTGCTCTCGTGAGGGTGTCCTAAGAGTTTAACCCACAACTCTAAATAAAAACCAAGGCAAGGCAATAAAAAGAAAAGAAAAAGAAACATAAAACGAGAAAGAAAAACACAAGTTCATATTTGGACAAGAGATTGGAACAAACACCGATGGATGCAAACCTTTCTAAATAGACAAATGTATGCACGTTCCAAGATGTCAATGGTTGATTGAAACATAACATATGCTAAGCATAGAGAACTAATGAGGACTCAATCCACCCTAGCCTCAACCAATCGGGCCGCGTTCTCTCCACTAGCTTCAAATCAACCCTTAAGCTAGCTTCTCATGATTCCTCGAAGGAACCGGAAAAAGATAAAGAAATGAAAAACTTTGAGAAGGTAATCCCGACATCTCAACTATGCATACTCTCTCCATAGGTTTGAAATCTATCTCCCTCCACCGTTCTTTGACCTAACCCCACTAAAGTCTAAGGGACTTTTATTAGGTTGTAACGTAAGGCTAAGGGTTAAGGCGGGGTAAAAATTTGAAAATTTTGGTGATATTTCCTAAGTGAAGCAAAAGAGTGGCCTACTCTCAAAAACAAGCTCAAGAATTCACAAAATATCAAACAAAAATACCAATAATGCCAACTCCCACAAGCTTACTCAACACTAACACACAATATATACAAAAAAAATGAAGGAACACTCCCCCCCAAGCTTGAACGAAGCATTGTCCTCAATGCTTAAACAAGGGAAGGAAACGAAACCAAACTAAAATATATTTGCGTTTTTTGTTTCTTTTTGTTTTTTTTTTTATTTTATTATGTGTCCTTGCCTTTTTCTAACCATGGACGGCTTTTTCTTGAAATTTCATTTGATTTTCTTGAATTGCATTTTTCTTTTCAAACTTTTCTTGCATATTCTTTTCAAGCTCAACTTTCAAATACCGTACTTAAACCAATTCACAAAGTTTTCTTTCTCATATTCAACACTCTAAACTCAAACCTCACATGCCAATGCTTCACTAACTAAAAGGGTTGGTAAACATAGGCCATTGAGTTTGTATTGTGGTTAAGACATGAAAGGGAAACATTAGGCTCAAATTGGTTAATAAGTAGGTTGATGCAAAATAGAAAATCAAATTTGTAACAAAATAAAAAGAAGATAAAGAAAAATGAGAAAAAGGTGCCCTTTTCCTCCCCTAGAGAGGACCGGTCACGATCTTGGGAGCTAGAGGTCAAAACAAGGATTAAGACATGCATAGTCAAGGATCCTAAATAGCCGCTCAACAAGGTGATGAAGGCTAGAACAAATGAAGCTCACAAGGGATTATAACCAAACAAATACCAACCAAGGGTTTCAAATCCACTATAGAGAGCAACTCCATCTTACCACATTCCAGTGAACTAAGGCTTCATGGACCCCTAAAAGTTCTTAAACCGGCTACCTTAGCATATAGTTTCCTAGAGTCAACCAATGACACTCTCAAACCGTGCATACATTTACCACTTAGGAAGAAAAACATTCAAGAATGCAATTCCAAAACAAAATGTCCAAAATAAGAACAAATAAAACACATTTTGCCAAATTTACCTTGAAAGTAAACAAAAATCTTTTTGGACTTTTCAAAATATAAGAAAAGACATGAAAATGCAAATACTCAAGTGCATGGCATAAACGAATCAACATCCCACCAAACATGATAAGATACCCTTCCCCAAGCTTGAATGAGACAATATACTCAAACATAAACCAAATAATCCATGGGAGGGGAAAAGAAAGAAATCAACGCAACAAACCAACACATGTCCAACGAGTCACCAACCATTAGAGAAAGAGCTAAGAAAGATGTTACCGGATATTGGTGGGTGTAATTTCCCGCAAATGAACCAATTTAACCTTTCAAAGCCGATTTCCTCTTGAATTGAATCTTGATTTCCATATGCTAGCAAAAATAGGCATCAAACTTCCTTGGTTCTTGATCCAAACCAATGCATTAGTGTATATCAAGTCATGTACCTAGCAAAAGGACACACAAACATTTCCATGAGAGAAAATCTAATCTTAAAAGAAAAGAAAATGAAAGCAATAAAAGCCTCGGGTTACTTCCCGAGAAAGGCTTGTTTAACATCCAAGCGAGACCGCTCTAGTAAATAATATTGCAACGAACGCAAGAGCTTATCAAATGCACTACTACACATCTCATATGATAACAAGTAGGCAATTGAAGGGAGGAGGACATGCAACAAGATTATTGCACGTAAATGTGGAGGAAGATGCCAAAAGAAAGAAGAAAAATCAAAAGTGAAATCAAGAAAATAAGAAGAGAAAGAAGAAGAAAAATAAGGAAAAGAATAAAAAGGCAAAACCTCCTCAAAATCTTTTTGGGTGGCATAATCACCCATTTCCTCAATAATAGGAGGATGAGAAGGAAAAGTCTCATCAAACAAGAGAGGGTCCTCATTAGGCTCTTTGACAAAAGAGGGGAGGAAAATAGGATAGTAGGGAATGTGGTCAAATTTCCTTGAGAAAGGGACATGAGGAAGGGAGGAGAAACAATGGTCTCACAAAGCCTCACATCACCAATGAGGGCATGAAAATCAATCATTGAATCCTCAAAAGAACACTCTTGACTCTCATCTCCCTCAAACAAAAACTCTCCAATAGAAACAACCTCATCCTCCTCTCTATCACAACGATGAACAACAACTCTCTCAAGATCCTCAAATCCTAGAGTCTCTAAACCATGCATGAAAAGATAAAGGTTTCTCTCAAATTCATCCCTTTCCCATGAAGCATTGCCAATGAACTCTTTCAAGAGGCTATAATGATTTGTTACACCTTCAATGAACATACTAGCCATAACCTCAAATAAGTCCAAAGACTCATGGACAGAAGGGTCACAAACATGCAAGTTAGACTCATCAAGATGGGGAAGGGGGTTGGAAACCTCAAAATTGATATTTTCTTCATTAGAAACTCTTCCACCATCACTCAAGGGACTTTCAATCTCTCTTGATTGCTCAAACTCATCATCATCATCCTCATGAAATCCCTCATTCAAAATTGAAGATGGCTCACTCACATCCTCACCAAGGGAAGCTCTCAAAGGGGGTAAATAAGGGGAAGGATGGCATTCAAGCTCAAATGGGGAATGAAAAGGATCAAAATCCTCAAAAATCCCCTCATCACGAGAAAATCTCTCCTCAACTTCACACCCTTGGCCCACATCATTCTCAAAAACACTCTCACACTCCAAATGAGGTGCCTCGCATCCATTTACATCAACCCAAGCACTCATCACTTGGGCAAGCCTCACTTCTCTCAATTTTTGTTCCTCTTGAAGCTCTTCGAGTTGTTGGGTGAGATATTGCATTTGAGAAAGAATTTGGGCTTCAATGTTATTGGGTTGAGGTTCATGATCAAAGTCAAATTGCACATCATCAAAATTAGCACAAACCTCATCAAAATGAGCATAAGGGGGAAAGGTGTCAATTTGCATACTTGGATAATCACTAGGCACATAAGAAGTATCAAGAGAATTCATGCAAAAATTAAAAGAATCTTGGCATTGAGAATCAAAGTAAGAAACATGAGATTCTCTATCTAGAGAATCTTTAGCAAGCCATGTGAAGAAATCCCACGCATCATGCATAGACAAATGATAAAATCTACCATTATTCATGTCCTCAACCATTCCCCTAGTATACTCATTCATGCCCCAATAAGGTATATCACAAGCATCATTAAGAGAACACCCACTGTAACTAAGAAAACCATCAAGTCTTTCAAAGTAAGCATAGAAGGGTTCACCATCAAATTGAGGAAAAGATAAGCATGCCATTTTTATACGAAGAACAAAGAAAAGTAAACACAAATCAAGTTATATACAAGAACCTAGCTAATCTAATTAACACAAACTAATG